>OX459115.1:9013652-10263652 GCA_949775065.1 Brachyopa scutellaris | reverse complement strand
CGAGGTTTTTTGAAGTCTAATGTTAATGTCAACAAGCCCGCGGCCATCCAGGAATCAAATATAAAGTGGGAACTATAAGGTATTTAATATTTAAGACCTGAAGTACCGCCATAAAAGTGTCGTTTTGAAATAATCAGTTTAGGTTTTAGTTTTTTTTGTCCGCGAAAGTCCGGGATTTTCATGTTCGTTCACTAGTTTCTTTTCAAAATATTTTTGGCAACCAAGGGAAGACCCGAGACATAGAGGAAGACCACGACCGATGAATAGAAGCAGAGAAAAGCACAAGACAGGACAGAATGGACATTTTAGACGAGGCATACTATTATCGATTGTCAAGCTAAAATAATATTTTTTTTATTTATTTACAGCTACGCTTCTGTACAAACCGACAAAAGAGTATCTGTCCCATTTATTGCTACATTTTCATTTCTGTCTGCACACATTTCTTACTCGCTAAGCTATATTTGGAACAAGATTAAAAGCAATTTATAGGTTAAACTTAACCGAGCATTCTCTTTTAGCGTTTGATCCTTGGAAATTTCGCCTCTATCCCATCGACTGCGACTAGTCACCTTAAGTGGAAATGAATCCTGTCAAGTAAAAAATAATTCGCTAGAATCCCAACGACTACAATATCGGTTTGCTTAATTAGCGGAACAAACAAGTCAACAACTTGTCCGAAAGAATGAAGTAGAAAATAGTGCAAAAACAAAGGAATGCCCCTACATGCGAGTATCTTGGCATCTAACAACGTCTAACCTAAATGTCACCACAATTGCCAAGCACGTAAACAAGGCAACTCAATAAGAACGCCAAAGAGTATCTGAAGCGGGGGTAGATAATGGAAGAAATGTTAATGGCTTCATTCCTGTTAAATGATGTGGAACGATGCTCCTCTTACAGGAAACATGAACAGAACAACTAACCCAGTCAACAAGTATTCTTGTCGGCCTACAAACAAACACATCCTCTGGATAAGTAAGTAAATGGACAGCACAGAGTGCCGCTTTCAGATACTCTTAATATTATGTCAATTAAAATGCCAAAGAGCAGCTCAACAAGCTGCTTATCCGTCCCTGTTTTTTTTTCTTCTGTTTCTGTCCTTTTCCTCACGCTCCGAAAATTTGTTTAATCCTTTCAGGATTAGGTACACCCACTCTACCCAACGCTATATTTGCCAAACTCGAAAGTGTTTGTTTCTCAATACAATTACGAGGATAAGAGTCACTTTCTACACGAAATGGGACAACATGAGCACCCAAAACAAATATCGCCACGAGAAGGAGCAAATACTTGGATACATAGAACGCAATGGTGTCACCAAAAAAGAATGGAACAAAAAAAGAGGAGCACAAAAAAAATAACATATTGAGTATCTCCTTGGATCTCTGGCAGTGTTTCCTTTCTCTCTATTTTCCTTTTTACACGTACCTATCCAGTTTGCATGACTCTACTATATAAACGGATAAAAGAAAATGTCCTTGACTCAAGCAATGGTACATAGGCGGTATACACATCTACACTACATACTTTACAAAACTTAATGGTGTGAGATAAGTCAATCTGGGTAGTCCAAGCATCAAACCACTAAGCCAAATTTTCGTCATCATGATGTATCTATTAGACGTCGTTATCGTTGTCGTTGGCAAATGGAAATCTACCTTGACCACAGATACTCGTAATACTGATGACAATGATGAAGTAATTATTCGTTAACCGAGATTAGGTATTTGCTGAAATGTAATCAATAGTGCGATGGACTTTTCCAGACGATATAAACATACCCGTAGATACAAGTACAGGGACCATTTAACAGCAGCACTGTGGGCATAGAGTTTTGGCAATTGGTTTTTATTTTTATTTCTTTAATCAATTGTCTCTTATGTGCTCGTAGTATTATTTAATAACCATTTGCACTCTTCTTAAATAAAATAAAAAATAATACAAATTGGAAAAAAGCTTAGGACCCACATCCAACCCTGAAATGGATCCTACGACTATGTCTTAGAGTATTTAAAATGTATTGCTTATGTTACTTAAATTGCTGAATTCTTCTCGATAAAATTTAATCCTCACCTGGGTTCGTTTGCTAACTTCATATTGGGTGTAAACTACGCAGGAAGAGAAGAGTCAACACATTGTTATGATAGATCACTCGATTGTTAACCCTTTAACCAATTAGACCATCTACAGAAGGTCATCACTAAAGTCCAGTTCTATTCCAACTCGACATTTTTTGCGCTCTAATTGCCAAAACTGCTTTTCGTGGGTTAAATTCACGTATCGAACGGTGTCAGTTTAAGCGTACATCATACTTACTAATATATACATCTCAATGTGACGCTCTTACCTGTCAATCTTACGGTTCGACAAACACAAAATCTAATGCACACAATGAAATAAAACTTCGTATTCCAGTTCATTTACATCCCTATTTAAATTAATGCAAAAATAAAAACACTCTAATAAACGGCTTTCTTGTGAAATGTCACTTATTCAAACTACAAATACTTACAATCCACACTTGTGGATTGTATATATTGGTAGATTGCAAACCTTGATGAGCGATCGCACTGTCTTTGATTCCTTGAACTAAATGACAATGTATGTATTGTAAGTAACACTATATTTTTTAGACAGGCGGGACAGCTAGTAGTTGAATAGTATGACAGATACAGTCATTTCTGTCAAGATTTTTGTATTATTTGTGATTTTGATGCAAATTTGAATTTAAAAAAAAATTCTTTCCAACACCTCAATCGACAGCAGCACAATAAACCTGCCTTATAGCTGGAAATACGTTAAGATACCGTTACTAAAATGTTGGAAAATGATCTGGTACAGATCGCAACCAAATCGGAGGAAAATTGTGGTACATATAAATTTTGTGTTTTAATTCAAATGTCCCCTTAAACTTTTTCTATTAGCAAAATATGTATTACTGGACAGCAGGAAACCTACATGTGCCTTAAGAGGCTACATTGCATCCACAAAAAGTGACCGTCGTGTGGTGTGGATTTCATGCCAAAGGTGGAGGTTTGGTTGGGCTGTACTTTTTCGTCGATGAAAGTGATCGCCATGTTACGGTCAATGGAGTTCGTAATCGTACCATGTTGGAAGAATATATTTGGCTAGAATTGGAAGGACTTGGCTTTACAGTAATATGTGGTTTCCACAATATGGTGCCACACGCCACAAAGCTGTTCAAACAATTGATCTATTGAAGGCAAAGTTCGGTTATCGTGTAATCTCGAGAAACGGTCCGGTCAAATGCCTTATATGATTTAAGGCCGTTGGATTTCTTATTATGGGGTTGCGTTAAGTCGTTGGCTTATGCCAACAACGTTAGAGGACCTCAGGAACAATATCGAACACAAATTTCCTACATTCCCCCGATATGTGCGGAAGAGTTGTAGAAAATTGGCTCAAAAGAATCGGTGTCGACATCATCATAGTTTTGTGGTGTGTTAAGCTGTGCTCAAATTATGTTTTTTTTTCACCATTTTCTCGACATGGCTACAAGAAATACATTCGTATGGTGTCGGAGACCCAACGCTGAAAAAAATCGAACTGCTGATAATGATGAAAAGATAAAGACATGACAATGTACGAATTTCGGGTTGGGGTCACAATCCAGAAAACTAAAATCCCGAAAACCCAAAATCCCGAAAATGCAAAATACCGAAAATCCAAAATCCCGAAAATCCAAAAATCCCGAAAAGCCAAAATCTCGAAAGTAAAATCCCGAAAACGAAATCCCGAAAACGAAATCCCGAAAAATTATATAAAATGGAAAATTTCCGCAAATTTTTCGAATTGTAAAATATTACAACACTAATGCCAACGGGAATGGTCAAACAAATTTTCTAGATTTTGTCCATTCGAGATTTTTGTTTTCTAGATTTATCAAATAAATTTTCGAGATTTTTTTCGTTCGGGATTGCGTGGTGATCCCCCAAAAAACATTTAAAAAACGATGTGTGACAATGACAAAGCAGTATCTAATACAAGTTCATATCGAACGCAATTTCCATTAAAAACTTATTTCAGAACGCTCGTCACGTTTTCACACGGTCTTCATCTAAAAGAGCGATCAGTAGGTATACGCTTATGTGTGAAACTAAAATCAATTAGCTGAAACTAAAATCTAATCTATGAGCTATCACACTGAATGAGATAAGCACCACTGAATGCACATAGCGAATTGTAGAATATTACAACACTAATGCCAACGGGAATGGACAAACAATTGTCTACTTTCCTTTAAAAAAAATCTCGAAAACGAAATCCCGAAAAATTATATAAAATGCAAAATTTACTCAAATTTTTTTTTTCTGGATTTTGGCTTTTCGGGATTTGGGATTTTCGGGAATTTGGATTTTCGGGTTTCTGGATTTTCGGGATTTTGGATTTTCAGGATTTTGGATTTTCGGGAATTTGGATTTTCGGGTTTCTGGATTTTCGGGATTTTGGATTTTCAGGATTTTGGATTTTCGGGATTTTGGGTTCTCGGGATTTTGGTTTTCGGGATTGTGACCCCAACCCACCCGAAAAATTATATAAAATGCAAAATTTGCTCAAATTTTTTTTTTATTTTATTTTTTTCGGGATTTTGGCTTTTCGGGATTTTGGATTTTCGGGAATTTGGATTTTCGGGTTTCTGGATTTTCGGGATTTTGGATTTTCAGGATTTTGGATTTTCGGGATTTTGGGTTCTCGGGATTTTGGTTTTCGGGATTGTGACCCCAACCCACCCGAAAAATTATATAAAATGCAAAATTTGCTCAAATTTTTTTTTTATTTTATTTTTTTCGGGATTTTGGCTTTTCGGGATTTTGGATTTTCGGGAATTTGGATTTTCGGGTTTCTGGATTTTCGGGATTTTGGATTTTCAGGATTTTGGATTTTCGGGAATTTGGATTTTCGGGTTTCTGGATTTTCGGGATTTTGGATTTTCAGGATTTTGGATTTTCGGGATTTTGGGTTCTCGGGATTTTGGTTTTCGGGATTGTGACCCCAACCCACCCGAAAAATTATATAAAATGCAAAATTTGCTCAAATTTTTTTTTTATTTTATTTTTTTCGGGATTTTGGATTTTCGGGAATTTGGATTTTCGGGTTTCTGGATTTTCGGGATTTTGGATTTTCAGGATTTTGGATTTTCGGGAATTTGGATTTTCGGGTTTCTGGATTTTCGGGATTTTGGATTTTCAGGATTTTGGATTTTCGGGATTTTGGGTTCTCGGGATTTTGGTTTTCGGGATTGTGACCCCAGCCCTCCCGAAAAATTATATAAAATGCAAAATTTGCTCAATTTTTTTTTTATTTTATTTTTTTCGGGATTCTGGATTTTCGGGATTTTCAGGATTTTGGATTTTCTGAATTTTGGCTTTTCAGGATTTTGGATTTTCGGGATTTTGGATTTTCGGGATTCTGGATTTTCGGGATTTTCAGGATTTTGGATTTTTTGCTTTCGGGATTTTTGGTTTTCGGGATTTTGGTTTCCGGGATTGTGACCCCAACCCATTTTTGTTTGACAAACGGACTTCGTATTCGTGTTTTCCAGCCTTAGATCTAGGAGAAGAATTTCGATTTCAGTGATTACCTAAACCTAAAGGGTTAAATAATTAACAATGTTCTGGAAGCAAAATAAAAATAATCCTAGTTTTGTAGTAAAACGTTTCTTGCACATGCCACTGAACTGTCACGAATTTATTGTTCACTTATTATCAAATACTTTTATTTCTGACTTAAGTGACTTCTGACAGTTTCTCCCATCACCAATTTAAGTCAGCATTTTCACTCATCATCAACCGATATAAATGATATTTAATCGTGATGCAAAGATTGAGAATTTCTCCAATACTGTTTGTTCTCAATTTACCAGAGGTCAAATACATTCACTCTGATGGGTGTGGGTAAATAAAAGTCACTTTCCAAGTGTCGGCACGCGTTAAGTGCACTTTGAGTTATCAAAAGTACTCTGCACCCAAATCGATACCATCTCCAAGCTCCATCTCAATCTCGCTGTACGTGGTTACACAGTCGCTTAAATGAGATATCGATTGCGATTGCATCCTGGGTGTGTACACAGCTATCCAATCTCTTTTCCACTCAACAACGGTTCTGAGAAAGATAAACTTCGCTGATTCTGACGCACACCATACGCTCGCGTTAAATTTTCGCGAGACATAACACAAACACACCAAGCCTTGACGGTAAAAGTTAATTAATTCAAATATACCCCTAGTGTCACGTGTTGAGGGTGTAGATCCGCTAAAATGTCCTCAAAGATATTTTTGTCACGAAAAGTTTTTGCGGAGTTTTTGCGTTGTTTTTTGTCAGTGCCTCAGTGCCTATGCCTATGTGTTCACACCACATGACAGGAGGAAGTTCTGTAAACAGGCAGACAAAAAGATAGCATCATTCAAATGGAAATAATCTCATCTCCATGTTTCTTTTGATGATTTCTGTCTTAGCCATTTGGCAAGTGAAATGGTGTTGCTTGAAATAGACTCGACGGTAGTTCAAGTGTCACTCCTGGCAATTCATTAGGAAATGGTTGTGGTCATTATCCATTAGCATTAGTCGTTCTCTACCTCAGACTGCCACTTGTTTTACTTGTCATGCCAACCTACATTCAGTGACAGTCGTGTCTTGTTCATTAAACGATGCTAATGTGTTCTAAAAGGTTTATACCACTTCAGCATGACACCAACCGTCTGCTAGTGCGTGACCTTTTGAAGTTTTTGAATATGCTTCCTGAAAATCAATATCATACAGACGGAGATGAATGCGGAGCCCCGTATGACTTCCTTGTTTAAACAAAATTTCAAATTCATTGAAGCTACCGAGAGCGAATCGACAGGATTTGCTTGCTTATGGCAAAGATACGAGGAAGTATCAACAAATGGTTTCAGCTTATCAGAGTTTATTGATGTTTTTAAATCGAAATTAGTTTAAGAGAAAACAAAGCAAATATCACTTGTGCGGCCTATTTTGGGATTCAGCAGCTCCACGTGGTGCCGTTAGGTGAATTAATCACGAACGTTGGTTTCAAATCAGCCGTAATGTGTTTTTGGTGTTTATACAGCTTTAAAGGAATCGCAGGAAAGGAGTTTTTCGTTGTTGGTAGGGATCATTGAAGCTGGAAAGTTTTAGAATCAAAGCTCTCAACTGGTGCTTGCTTTAAAGGTTTTCATCTATTTCTTTGAGCGGCGAATATTGGTAACCATAAAATGCAATGTTTACTGAAATTCCAAATACGAAATGTATTTTTTATGTAAATATTCAATCCATATTGTCATTCCATTAAAACAGCTGAACACATTCGATTTAAATTAATGTTAATTTGTAAAGTTATGGTTACGAAAATGTCATCAGGTTTTATTTCCGTTTTTATATGCAAAACCAAACGAAAATTTAAATAAACAAACCGAGCCGCCAAAAGAGTTGAAACAGCTGTACATGGCTTTAACTACATATTTGTTTTACTAATTCTTGTTAAATTCGATTACTGCAGCTGAGCTACTTGTGGAATAGTAATTTGCGATATTTGCTAATATTTATGTATTCACTATGGTTAATAATTTTAATGGATGAATGGATGGATGGGTTTTCGGCGAAATTTTATTGAATTTTCGATTGAAATAAAATTGTGATTAAAATAAAATAAAAGTAGCAAGAGATATTTATAATCTGTAGATCAAAGACTGCACACATAACACGTATACGTCATCAGCAATATTTTCTGTCGACTCTGGTGTTAACTTTAAATGCGTTTACAATAAATTTTGGATCTAAATAGTGGTCAAGTGCAAGTCGTACTTGCACAATAAGTGTTCCCTACTATCAGTTATTTTTACATACATATGTTACAGACTTACGAGTATGTTGATGGATGTATGGACACAATAGTAAGCAACTTGATAAAATTACCTATCTGATGCCCTTTCTATCTGCTCAGAAAAATAATTATACATCCATACAAAACAACAAATAAAGAATACAAGAAATTTGTACATGTGCATCAGATTTCATTATTCGTCTCGTTATTTGTTGAATTTGTATTAAATGCGTGGAATTTTCAAATTTGTCTCTCTCTCTGTATGTACAAAAATTCAATTTTCCCCAATGTAGTAAAAAGAGAGACACTTATGTTATAAGTATAGGAAACCTTCAAGATTCCTTAATGTAGATTAAAATCAGTGGTTTAAGTATAAGCTCATTGCTGATTTTCGGAGCATATTTCTAGGATCAAACATTTAATCTTTACTTTCAATTCAAACAATTTCCCTTCACGTTTCCACTTTTATTTGATTACGATAGGGCTACCACCTTTTTGGCTATATAAACAGTTAGGTAGTTGAAATTAAAAAAAAATTAATAAATAAAAACATGTACAACGTAATGCAGTCCTGATAATTTTTATTCCATCTATACTTTATTCTCAATGTTGCGATATTTTTGGAAATAAGGCCCGGAATAAATATTTTGTTAAGAAAAAAGGAACACAAAAAATATTTCATGACAGACAGGCAGGCAGACAAACAAAGACCGAACTGATTCGGTACGGAACCCTTAAAAATCAGTTTTAGGTACATACTTGAATAATAATTTCAACACCATAATACCGTATTCGTATTTTTATATTTTTATTCAAAGGAATCCAACGAATGCAACAAACACTATGTATTTTAACATAACGAACGTATCCGCCGAATCACCAGATCCGTTAACGAGTGAGTGAGTAGGACTCGTTACCGAATGATCGAGTAAATGAGAAGTAAAATGATACTCGATAACGTGAGCGGTAATGCCAAATCATCACATTTCGATATCGAGTAACTCGTTAACAAGTGCGGTAATTCGGCCCCAGGTTTGGATCGCCGGACTATGGCAGATTAAGTAGATATGTACATAGAAAAGAATGCATTCCTATAGTATTCCCGAAATGCGACTTTAGACTTTGACATGATAAACGATGTCAGATTTCGTTAAACCATTCAGAATGCTTTGTTTCTACTTTCTCAGGGGTTTGATTATTTGCTTTTTTTTTTTTCTATAATCTACACACTGTAAAGGGGATACGAATACCCTTATAATGTTAACACACAGCGCGAGCACATGAAGAACAAGAACGAGAGACAGACAGATCGACGTAGTGATAGGAAACTCAGATGTTAGGTTTCAACGAACTCTTTGGGTGGTGTCCAGGATAACTGGAGAGTTGTGTATTATTGAAAGCCATGCCATGCTTATGATTCGCAGAAGTTTTTTCCAGATGTTTCCTATTATAGTTTGTGCGATCAATTTTCTCAGCCATACCACCATCCTGCTGCCAGTGTTATGGCTTCGCAGTTGGTTTTGATATTAGCTTCTGAAACTGATCAACTTATTTTTATTTCGTGAGAAATAAATGTTTTGGCGACATCTGCACCGTGAACCTTCAGCGTGACAAGCGACGACGACTACCACTACGCCACGGCCACCCGGCTTTTTTTTTTAAATTCAGGCATGTTTTGTTTGTTTGACTAATTATAATTTTTTTATATGATACATTTTATTTCTTTTCGCTAGAAACGTTTCGCTAAACATTTCTTGTCTTAAGTATAAACAAACAAAATTAATTTATAAAATCTCTAAAAATCAAAAAAAATCCTCGAACAATGTAAAATTTGGTTTTTAAAAACACACAAAGTTTTATGAAAAACAAAGTTAAATGCACGACTACCAACACGCGTCATTGCAATTAAATAATTTTTTTGCTTTTAACATTTGCAAATCAAATATTAAAAATGTTTAAAAAAAAACGAATCACATTGAAATGGTCGTTCCACAAGTACGAGTACATGTTCTGCTGTCTGCTGTCATAATACTTTTAATTCCAGTGCTTACGAGTTTGTCTTTTTTTTTCAAAAACACTGTTTACATCAAAATCTACTCAACTAGAATTCATGACATGAAATATCATCACCCCAAATTTTAGATTTCAATGAAATTGCAGACATTCGAGTTTAAAAAGATTTAATGGGATATTTTTATTTGTTCTCGTGTGCATAGATACATAAAAACAAAATTAAATGAATTTTTAATAAACATATTTTCAAAAGTTATTTTTTTTTAATTTGAACTTTTTTCGGAATTCTTAGAAAATGTAAAAAATTAACTAGACACTTTGGTCATAGCGTCACCACAAGCTCTAAATCTTTCAGATTACATTTATCTCACATCTCTTCACGGGCGTAATATAGTATCTGCAATAAATTAATTACGTTTTTATTTATTTGTTTTATTATTGAAGTGCTTCTTGCTTCCAGTAAAAACAAAGATAAGTAAGTTATATAAAAAGTATTGCATTTGATCCACAGCAGATAGTTCTACACTAGATACTCCAGTCAACACTTTCAATTTCAGGTAGATATATATATATCTCAGTAGATATATAAATTCGTATGCATACCGGGTAAGAACTTATTGCCCATAAATTTAACAGCATGTGGCCCGGTCCAAATGATGTCCAAAGCATTATCGACTAAAACCGCCTTCCATTATGAACTACAAGTACATAGATACATGTATCTACAACATGCTCTGGGATATCAGCAAATTAAAAATAAATAATGGAAGTGTCCATATTGGCTGGTCCCGCATAGTTTTACGCCTAAGGATAAGGAGTCTCTTTCCTTGCCTCTCTGTGTGTTTGATGATTCGGCCCAACTTGGATTAGTTTTGTGCCATTGAAGTGGCAGGAGTTATTTCTACCTCCACTCAATCCTTGCCCATGGCAGTGTTGGAGAAAACCTATACTTTGGTCGATGGAAAAGGAAATGTACGGAATGTGGGTTAGACTTAGAATGACGTTGTATGGCTAAAGTTTTTCACTCTTCTACGGATGTGGAATATGAAATGACAGCTTGAATATATTTTCTTCAACGAAATGACATAATCAAGAATAAGAAACATACGAGTACTCGTACTTTCGTTTTATCTTAAGAGTTGTGATGGTTTTTATGTAGGTTCGGGCAGATGATGAACTGGCCAGAAATTGTTTTTATTTTATACTCAAGGTTGTGTTTTTATGTATGCGGGTCCATCCATGCTTTTCCATGATTAATTGCAATATGTAAAGTACGGCTCTTACGAATGCCCGATGATACTGACAGTAACATAGGATATGCTATCAATACATTTAGGATCTATGAATTTTCATTTGTAGCCACTTCATTACAGAAATGCAGAGGAAAAAGTTGGAATTGGTCTGCCCTCTTCGAAGATTTTAACAGAAATCTCAGACCAATATTGGTGCTTCGGCCAAGAACACGCACCAGCGTGAAGGCCGCTTATTCCCAGGATCAGTACTTACGGCGCGGCGGTGTAAAATCCTATCCAACGTACTGTGTGAACGTCTGAAGCCTTTTTCTGCAGCACACTTGAGCTCTACAAGGCGATGGGCGAATTCGGGATCCCGGCTAAACTGTTCCAGCTTTGCCGCGTGACGCTGGAAAACACGCGGTGTAACGTGCAATTCGGAAATAGTTCCTCCGAAATATTCCAAACATGCACCGGATTTCGGCAAGGAGATGCGCTGTCATGTGACTTCCTCAAAATGTCATTGTTGGCAGCAGTAACTTCGAAGTGGTTAAGGAGTTTACCTACCTCGGAGTAAATATCAACTCCACGAATGACACCTTAGTGGACACCTTAGTGGAGATTCGACGAAGACTTATGGTAGGAAACCGCTGCTACATCGTTTTGGCAAAACAAATGGGTTCAAAACTCTACAAAACATTGATCCTGCTAGTCCTGCTGTATGGAGCCGAGTGTTGGACGATAAGCAGGAAAGCAGAGCAGATTCTGAATACTTTCGAGAGAAAAATTCTTCGTCGGATATTCGGTACCGTATGCGTGTAGGGTGAATGGAGGAGAGGATACAACCGCAAATTATATGAGCTGTACCAAGATGTGTCCAAAAAGCCAAAACACGTCGATTACACTGACTCGGCCACATCGAGCGAATTGACAACAATGCTCCAGCAAAGAGGATCTTCGAATCGCAGCCTCCACGTTCGAGACGACAAGGAAGACGGAACCTCCATTTTAAGGATCAAGCTATCGCGAATGCCAGAGCGCTTGGTCTAGACAACTGGAAGCAGCGTGCCCGGAATCGAAGAGAGTGGAAGACTCTTTGTCAGACATTCCAAAGAGGTGAAAACATTTTAAGGTGTTGGACCCAGTTAGCATTGCGTAGTAGTCCAACGCACTAACCTTTACACCATGGTGGAGCGCCTAGGTTAGCTGTTTAAAACTACGCATAAACGTTCCTTCTTATCCTAGAGTCCACCAAGAAACAGAAACCCAAAAGCGATTGGGATGATAGAGCTGTAGATGTTTGTTTTTGGAGGCTCAGTTGCACCAAAGAAGGACCTGCCTCCATTAAAAGATATACGAGTATGAACTTCAAAGTTGGTCACTTGTACAAAACCCTTGCTATACTATCTTGTAACACTTCAGTTGAACATGCACTTACACTTCCTAAACAAAGCAAGGAACTTACCTTCCATCTTTGAAGTGCATGTGCATATATGCGAGTCCCAACTCCCAAGGTGTCGCATGAAGTGCCATTAATTACTATCCCTCCGAGATAGCTTTGTCAAAGTGAAGCCGCAAGACAGTTCCCTTGCGGTGACTTCCACATAAGGGTCTCGAATAGTTTTTCATTTCCTTTAGCACCAACTGTACCGCATACCTATGTGCATCCTTTCAGTTGTCATTGTTGGTCTGGTGACATTCCCAGCCTAGAAAAGCAACAGAATCACTGCAATAGATACTCGTATCGTCGCATAGCAGCTGTGAGTTCCACAGATTCTCTAGACCCATAGGAGATTGGATCCCTGATACATGATAATTCCTGAATGTTCCCCTTTTTGTGGCCTTTTGTCTATTGGATGCAATGTCCAGCCGCAATAACTTATGAAACTGCTTCAGATAAATCTCTGAAACGTGTTTATATTTTTTTATTGCACACACGGCATCGGGAAATGGGAACCAGAAGAGGAAAAAAATCCCCAACCACTCCATGATCGACGGAAGGAATGACGGCTAAGTGGAGATTCTTCTCAATGGATTTGTTGGAGTTACGTCGGATTACGCACAAGTTCAGGGTGGCTGAGCTATGCAACTGTGTGTACAGGCAGTGAACTCCATCTGTGGGAGTCTGACTAAGCCGATGGCAAATCTCTTCCTTCTTCATTATCATCATTATCGTGGTCGTCGTCTGGAATGTTGACGAGCCCTTTGGCAAGCCAGATGTTCCTCGATTGACGGTAAGAAAATTGAGAATTAATCAGGTGAACATACAGCATTGTGTTCAATTGACTGGCGGGATTATCCTCCCCTCACTGGGAAGATTGACGACGCTGAGCGGTTTCAATTATGAAAGGCATCAGACGTTGACTATATGAGTGGTGTGAACATTTATTTAATTAAGGTGCCACAGGCGAAGACGTCACCGAGATTCAATCTGGTTATATTTTCTAATTAATTGTATTGTGCGGTGTACCAGGGCTTTGTACCAGGCTTTCCCATGGATTACATGGATGTCGTGTATTTATTTTATTTTGCTTCAAACCGGATGTGCAGACGGCTTTTTAAGAGGATTACTGGAACATGGTGGCGGTAAGTGAACACGTTTTTTCCCATTCATTAACTATAATGATTAATTAAGCAGAGCAGATACAATAATTCTAAGCAAAATGTTCCGCCGCAGATAAAAATGGAAAAAAGGAATGCGGATTTTTTTTTGTCTAGAGGCTTAGCATTAGATAAATGATTTATTGTGTTTCCTGCAATTAAAGTGTTTGCAAGTAAATAAAAAAAAAATTGTTGTGGTTTTTTTTTTGGAAGAGTGTAAATTCATTCACACATATTTTAATTTTTATGGGGAGATTTTTAAATAAAAAAAAAAAATAATATTATCTTAATGCATATGAGTAGAGGAATTAAAAGCTTTATGGTTAAGCAGCTGCCAATAAGATTTTTGTTTTAATCTTGCCATGCGTATTTACGTGTGTAGTACAACAACTTTATCTTGTTTAATATGATAATTTTTTTTTTATAATTCACGCGCGCTAATGGGGCTATGAATACCCTTAAAATGCTTTGCACAGCGCGGGCCATAGAGAAATTAAGGGAGGATGAAAGAGGAGATACCAATGCGCATTGTTCATAAATGCTTGTAGATTGTAGCCGGAGGGAAAAATTGTGTTTGGTAAAGAATTCCGCATACTTGTTGCGGTTAATGATAGAATCTCTATATTTTACTGTAAGTCCGAAGTTGGGCTTAAGGGTAAACTGATGGGCACTCCTTGCGAGAAAATTGTTGAAATGAGGTTGGGCCATTGTTTATGGAAAAATCGATAAAACAGGTAAAGGCAAGGAACATTACGACGGTGTTCAAGGGAGTCAATTGACTCAGTGATGTTTCTATCCCCTGAATTTCGTAAGATTGGGTTATAAATTTATCTAATTATTATTGATAGGATTATGAGAATTTACATGGATATTGTAGTTAGATCGGGCTAATTAGCAGGTATTGTTGGTTGAGGCCCTGGTCTACTCTGGACTGTAACGCCAACTAAGCAAGTAAGTAAGTAAATAAGTATTGTAGAATTTTAAGTCGAGCATTACTTAAATTCATTTATTTAAAACTTTAAAACTCGTTACGAGAAACTATTTTCGAATATATCTTTGATTATTTTCATGAGGCCTTTAAGCTTTAATAAAGGCGCTTTCCTTTCCTCTCCTTATCAACTTTGCACTGTAATTGTCTACATTCTACATTCACATCTACAAAATCAACTAAATTGGTTGAAAATTACGGGCGGGTAACGAAAACATACGCATTTTGCCACTTGTTTTATATAATACAGATTTATTAGTCTTTACACATGACAAATCGGATGGGATTGATGATAAACAATGTGGACAGTGACATCCGGCAATAAATAATGTTCCGTACATGCATAGCTTCACCATTTGGTTAAATGGTTTAGGGAGCATAATATTTTTAGAAATAGTCAATATTTTGCAAATAAAAAAACCAAACTATAAATATAGATTAAATATTTTTCATAAACGAAAAGAGGTATAAAAAAATATTATGGGTTGTTCAATGTTCAAGGCATTGCTCGCAAGAGGAAAAAATTTCTATCTACAAGGAACGGACATACCATGTTTTGTGTAAAAAAAAATCAGTGGCTATACAAAATACTGCAGACTATAAATAAAATAAGATACAAGCCCTTTGGCCATTAGAAGATGATGGCAGGACCATTAGGTCCGTTCGCGTACTTTTTGCACTAAATATGGGTTTTCTGTCAGATCTCGAAGAGTGGGGGTAAAATTCTCTCAAAGACAGAAAAATCACGAAAAAGTAATCGAACGCATTAAGCACCAAAAAATGAAGAATGTATGCGATGTGACAGATTTGACAGTTTTCATAATATACCTGAAAGAAATTGCTTGGACTAAAATTCGTAGCATGGGGAAATTTCTTACTCTCTCGTGACCACTCTGTTCTACGAAAAACTACGAAATTTTTGCGTACGCGAACGCGTTTTGGGAGGGTACGCGAACGGACCCATTACCTTAGACTTCACGAATGAAGTTGTCAATTGAAAGAGGTAAATTTGTTTTTGCTCATTTTAGCAATTGATTGACTAGCAAATCGGAAAATATATGTGTTAAAATTCAAAATCGCGTTATCTACGTAACACCGTAAGGTGTTTTCGTTTTTTGTAATGTATATAGGCTCAGAAAAGGCTTTCAATGTAAAACACAATACCGTGTATAGAATTAGTTTAGCCTGGATAGCAATTGGGTATCCCACTAGTAAAGCCGCGATTAAATCTGTACTTTCAAATAACTTTCGGGCAAATGTTGTGAAAAAATTTCGCCACAGAAGTATGTCTTCAAAGTAAAAAAGGTAAATAATCAAAAATAAAAGCTATAAGTTAAAAAATGTCTTAATACAAATTTCCTGTTTTTAATTAGCTCAAGAAAAATAAATTCTGCAACTGAAGTGTCATATATGTATGTCACTATGCCCAGTGCTGCCAGATATACATTAAGATAACTTTTAACTGCGATAATCATTTTTACATGCGAACTTTTTCACAGCCGAGTTTTATTTTGCACGAATGGAAGGAATCTACGAACGGCGAGTTGAGAAGCTCCTCATGACAAATGATTATCTTTGAATGCGTGTCGAAAGAGGTGGCAACCGTGAAAACACTATTAGGGCAGCACTGCGTTGTAGTCCAATGCACTTACCTACAACTACCGGCTACAAAAAAATCACACCCCTAAGTACATCATAACACGGGTCTTCCAATGTTATTGGGTGCGTAATTTATTTTTATTACCGATAACACAGTACCACAAGAAACTTCAATGCATTCTTGCATCAAAAGAGCGGTAGTTTAAAGTGGCAGCTCGACCACCGTACTCGTACATCTACTTTCCATGGGGTTTTTTTTCCCGCAATGTCATATGTTCATTATGAGTGATGGCACGTGGAGACGCAGTAAAAAAATATTGATTTTCAGTAATTTTAATTGCGTATGTATTTTGGTTTCAGACAAACAAACCCCTTCCTGTCAACTAACATCAAAGATAAGGTATTAAAAGCTGTCGTAAAGGGTTTATGTAGTGAAGTATTGATTTTCAGTTAAAGCGAAACTACGTGGGGTACTGAGAGTTACCTTTAGTCCTCCTTATCTTTTAAACAATACAAGATTTTACTGTCCAACATGTCTTGCAGATTAGGAGTGATATTATATTGTTAATGTGAGCTTATATATAGTAAACATACATACATATGTACGTACTATTTACGCTTTTTAATTTTTTTTCGCAAAGCGTATCTATTTTAGTGAAGTTTTATCAAAGCCATTAACTAAAAAATAAATATAGCGATTTGAACACTTTGTTCTATAACGACGATCAACATAATTTCTGTTAAATACACTTAACTTAACCTCAAACCTCATTTGTAAGAAAACTTAGCACAAAACTGGCCTTCAATTTTATTATTAAAAACAAAAATTAAAAATTGATATCAATGATTTTACTGTTTAATTTAAAATTAATAATTCAAAGGAATCGGATTACCCAAATAGATACACATTTATACATATGTTGCATGTCTTCAAAGAGACCAACCAAAAAAGGAACTCATTTCATTAATGCATTTGGGTTGCTTACCCCAAAAGACAACGGACGTTCGTCATACAAAAACACGCATCCATCCCGTAAAAATAACCAAAAACTAATCTCGACTGGAAATCTGCTGTCTGGGCATAATATATTTTCGTTTGAACAGGAATTCATTTAAAATTGAATGCTCTCAGCCAAGAGAATTTCATTACATGAAAAAATATAAAAATCCTTATACGTGTTTCTATGGAATAAAATCGTTTTTTTTTTTTAATTTTTATGAGATAGTAAAGGAGAAGGACGCCATCGCATGGATTTTACGCCTATTAAACAGAAATGCATAATATAAAATGAAAATATTAGTTAATTAGTCAAATTACAGTTCAGTTATAATAACATCAACATTGTTAGCGGCGACGTAATTTCCCAATTACAGTCGACTCTCGATAAATTGAATCTGTGGGGACCTGGCAAAAAGTTTTAATTATTGAGAGTTTTATTTAACGAAAGTTGTAATTATCGAGAGAAAATAAGAAAAATTTCAAATTATCGAGAGCATGAACATTTTTCCAAAAATCATTGCATATTTATAATGTCGACTAATTTTTTTTACACAACTTTTAACCCTTAACCACCTAGAATATTTCACACAGAAATCGACGATTTTTCCAAATGTGTTAGTTTAAACGTAAAATAACAAATGTTGACTACTTAACCCTTATAACTTCCTAGAACATGTGATTGTCACATTACCGTAGTCATTACATTGAGTAGTCAACATTTCTTATTTTATATTTATAAACGAACACAGTTGGAAAATTCGTCGGGGTCTGTGAGACGTATGCTAGGTGGTTAAGAGTTAATTACGGTCAAATGCAAACTGAATTAGGTAACAAGCAACTTATTCCTCTGATGTTTTGTTTACGTACGTACATACATTAGTTAGTTCAAAATATCGAAAAGTCGCCTTGTCTAGTTCAATTTAAAGCATGTTGTGTGGGAAACAGCAGGCGCAATGGCTTCAAATTAACGAGTGTAAATAAATACATAGGATTTGTTCAACTTACCGAGAGATTTTCAAGGTACCAAAGAAAAACTTCAATTTAACGAGAGATTCATTTTATCAAGAGTTTTATTTATCGAGAGTTGACTGTACCCATTTAATAGGACCCGTTCACAACGGTTATTCTTCAGTGGATTTTCAGGTCGATATTGTTGACGAAGTAGAAGGCAGTTCTAGCCAGGTACAATTTTTTCGGTGGGCTGTACACATTTGTGTGTGCGTGTTATATTTTTGCACGAATGGAAGGGACTTAACATTTTTACCGAATCCGAACGGCCGGCGAGGCGAGTTGAGAAGTTCATTGACAAATAATACTCTTTAGATTGATTGTCAGACATTCGAAAGAGGTGGCACCGTGAGAAAGCTTTTAGGTGTTGAACCCGGGTTGGGATTGAACCCGGGCACCATTGCGTAGTAGCCCAACGCACTAACCACTACTCCAAGGTGCTTACGGTTAATAAATATAGAATTTGTTAATAACCGGACTCCAGTGCTAACTATCAAATCCGTAAGAACCTTACTCGGACTAGAGCAAACATTTAAATAAAGAAATCAGCAAAATCGGTCCGGCCATTCTCAAGTTATGCGCTTACCAAGGAAAATCATTTCATTGTTTACCTAGAATCCTAGATACACTTACTCGTATATAACGAAACATAAAATCGTAGCACTTTGCATCGTAGCTATTTATTTATATTTGAATGCCCATTGAATTGCGGCTTAAACATGTTCACTGTTGGCGAGTTGGGAATTATTTTGAAAAATCTGGACAGTTCTTGTACGTTTTGAGATGACAATGATATGAAAATAGACGATGTTTTGGGTTTAATGCGATTATTGAAGCCGTCATTTAACAGTTGAATTTTACTCTCACCTACACAAGTGACAATTTATGACAGAAGTGTTTATGAACCCTTCAAGGTGGCGCGGCGCATGCACTTCCTTACGATTGAAGAAAATATATAGAGTCGTTTGGGGTAAGAGTGCGCTGCGAGTAAGAGTACGCAGTGCCATTTCCCCAGCTATGAATTAGCAGAAATCACTAAATCAGAAAATGTGTGCTGCACTAACCGCCAATGAACAACAACTTCTACGAAAATATTCCAATTCACAGTACAAAGAAAAACCAGAAGAAAAGAAAAGCCAGATTTTGTTAAAAAAAAAGTCAATTTTTAAAAGTGTGTCAGGAAAGCTTGGCAGCTCGATACCCCATAAGTAGTATGTAGGCATAAACAGTGTATATGTGTGTTTGATTTAGGATACAATTTTAGTGGATAGTATTATTCCTTCTTAAATTTTCAAAACAATGAAAAAAGTAGCGCCTAGAGAAAGAGTGCGCAGTCATACTGTGGGTAAGATTGCGCAGTGCTTTCTTACCCAATATTTAACTTTTTGTAATATGTAATAACAATTTTTGGGCTATTACCTTCTGTTGTAAGATGCAACGAACACATCATAGTCGTAGGCGGTAGGTCGTAGCTCGTAGATGAACTATCTTTCTGTTTCTGTTTTTCCAGAGAAATGCCTCGTATCTACCAAACACAAACGGAAAGGAAATTGATAACCCAAAAGCAAATCTGCGAGGCTAGGGAGCTGATTTAAAATGGAAGCAGCCCATGAAAGTCTGTCGAAGAACTTGGTTTGAGCGAAAGCACAGTTTCAAACCATTTAAACTACGAAAACTGTGACTTAAACTGGTCGCGCGCCATGAGTATATACAAAACCAATATAACTGTACACACGAGCGCCCGCAACCAAAAGGGAGTCGTGTGTACATTTTGCTTTACGCTCAGGGCGCGCGACCAAATGGGAGCGCGGAAAAAGACGCTCGTGTGGCAAAGGCCTTACCCATACCTCAACTTGACTTACTTTGGTTTTTTGATCAAAACAGATGAAACATTAAAAGAAATATAAAATATTTTTTTATAAATTGGTTCCTTAAATATAGAGCTACTAAATAATAGGGTCGTTTGTTTGTTACCTGTTGTAGATTTTCCAGAATTTAAGCCCGAAGTCCAAAATGCGCACTCTTGCCCCGAACGACTATACATATAATGCATACAATAAATTTCTATCTAATTTCTTTTATGTTTACCCATCAACAAGTGAAACATATTCTCAATATATTCTTGTTCAGTTTTTCTTAATTTTTCTTTCTTTTACAAAACAAACAAATTGACGGCAGAAGGTTGACAAATGGCTGCGCTTAAAACGCCACACAACTCATTTCGAAAATGAATTTTATTCAATTTATTTATTCGATAATGAACGTCATTCGCTGGAATTAGAAGATACCAAATATTTATTCTAGTGAAGGCTTATTTTCTAGTAACTGAACGATTCAATTGAGTTCGGGGTTGGATGGTATAGAAACAAAAGTGATGACGCTTCGAATTGCAGGAATGGTTTTATTGTTCTGACAAGTGAAAGTTGGTTAACAGTTTGCTATTTCATTAATTAATATTTTGTTCATCACCTGCAAAATGTTTGTAATGATAAGTGTGTGCGTATGCATATCAATACTCCATACTCCCATTGCTTCCATTTCCAACACTTTCTAAAGGGTAGGAAGTACTTTGTAACTATCCTGCTTAACTATCTATTCAACTTTAATTGATCATGGCGGTATTATAAAACCACGCGCATAAAATTAAATAAAATGTTGTATGACTATATGATCAAAAGATAACATTTGTTTCGCATAGTCCTTCCTTACTTCATGAATTGTTCACATCGTAGTCGTTCGTAGTTCAGTGTGTCACCTATCTACCCACCCAACACTAATTCCAATGGAGTATCCTTTTTAATAGGGCAAGTCACATCAGTGAGTGAGTGTTCAGTGAACTCAAAAGGGCCGCCAGGGAAATACAATACCCAAAGGTACGTTAAAAGGCATTTGCTATTATTTAACCATTTTAGTTCGGCATAAACAGCTGATGTGCTATTGTATTAAAATAAATTTGTTTAAACAATTCTAACAATTTTTAGTGTCGTTCTTATTTCTTGAACAAATAAAACATATGTGTATTTTTTAAGGTCAACTTCACGAAAATGTTTCCGTTCCAGTCAGTGTGTGGAACGCGTTTGCATATCTGTGGAATGTGTTGACAAATCGCCGAAAACACAACAACATTTAAGTGTAGATATAACAAATTTAGTTTTTTTTAAATGTCTTGTTATTTTGAGTTGGTAAACATTTAAGTTGGTTTTTATGAAGTTGTCTCAATTTTTTTTTTTTTTTTAAACTACAGTCCTGTGCAAAAAATTAAGACCAGTAGGATTTTTGTTCACTTTTGTTCTAATTTTTTTCAGATGAAGGTTTTGTACTTATGTTGAAAACAGTCTTCAAATTAATGCAGCCGAATATAAGCCTGCAATTTAATTACTTTTTTTAGTTTGAAAAAGAATTAAAAATATGTTAAAATTGAAGTCAATTTTTTAAAATTATCCTACTGGTCTTCATTTTTTACACAGAACTGTATGTAGGCGTAGGGGATGGTGTAAACGATTTTTGGAATATTCTTAATACAATATATTTTCTTCAATATCATGATGTTTAGGAAAAAAAGAAACATAGCTTTGAACTATTGGCCTTCATTTTGCATTGATTATTTGGAAAAATGTCAGTAACAACATAATAATTTTGACCCTTGAAAAATAAAGTTTATATGTGCCCCACCCCACATGGGGTAAGTGTAAAAAAATTTAAATTCGCTTTTAATAATTTTCTTATGAATGATTAACGAACAACAAAATTGCTTAAATCGGCATCGAAGGCGTATATGGATGCAGCTGAAGATGTCCCAGGTTGAATTTCTGGATCAGGAGGGTCTTCGGACACTCTTTATTTCATCCGATGAAACATCGCCGTATTTCAGAGTTTTTAAAAACAGAGTTGATATTTCGAGCACAAAAGGCGTTATTAAATGATTGATCGTGATTGGAGACAAGGGTTTGCTAGTTAAGCTATCTTCTTTCAAGGCACTTTTAAATAGGCTATATACAGATACATCAAGGGGTTCTAGGCGTTGACTGCAGTGGGGTAGAAATGACGGTATTAATAGCCGCATTTTATTATGCTGATCTGATCCGGATCAGATCACGGGCATAATAAAACAAACTGGATTACATTGCACACCTTTTTAGCTCAGACACATACCTTTTTAGTAGGATACAGACTCGTATGGTTATCAAGCAAAAGAAGAATATGGTCATTCTTGGAACACTGCGTAATTGTTTAAACGTTTTAGCGCTTCTACAAAACTTTGAGCGGCCATCCAATCCCATTTTTGTTGCCATTCCCATACTCTCATTGACTGCCGCTTAGAAAAAATATTTTTATTGTAGGTACGGATCAGATAAACAAAGTAGATAGTTGGAGTTTTAGTAATAAGCTAAGAAATTAATTTAGAGGGTTAAGTGTAAACGCGTTTTTCGTCATTTACACCCGCCCCAATCGGTGTGTTTGAGTAAAATATTTTCTAAAAAAAAATAGGTTAGCCAAACGAAAGTATACCAAAACAACATAAAACTGGAATGCTGCAGCTACAATAACATCCACTTAAACATTCAAATGGTTAGAAAATTGCCTTGAAATCCACAACCAGCCAATTATTCCAAATTTAATTCTGCGATAGCAAAAATGTTCTTTTGTGAATAAAATGCCTGACTGAATTCACTGCTTAACCGTGATTATAGGCTCCGTGTCATATCGCCCAAAACCAAATCACCCAAATCTGAAAAATGTCACATTGCCCAACATTTTTGGGCGATTTAACACTATGACAAAAATAAAAAAATGTCGAACCGCCCAAGAAAGTGTGGGCGTTTTGTCAGAACTCATGCTTCCGATCGCCCAAAACCAAATCGCCCAAAATGAAATAAAATCCGAAAAATGTTAAATCACCCAAAAATCTTTGTGGGGGCGATTTAACCTTTTTCATTTTTGAGCTATTTAGCATAATGTCAAATCGTCCAAAAATATCACTTATTGTGGGCATTTTGACATTTTCGTTAAATTGGGTTTAAAAGTGCGTTTCAAAGCGAACTGTAACAACTACAGTAACGGTCACAGCAGAATGTTGTCGTTTATTCTTCATACAGTAGAATCTCGGAAAGATGAACTATTCCAAAAGATGAACGGAATTTTTTCACCATTGCTGTATTCTAAAAGATGAACGGGCTGACTTTTGGATACCCGTAAAGATCAACGCTCTTCCCATAAAATTTGTTTTTCTTCTTTATTCGTGTCTTAGTTACTTGTAGTAGATTCATATTACCGTTATTCATTGAAAAACTGCTCCTTTCTGCTTGATTTTGCATTTTTTGCATTTTTTTTGCATACCAGTTTGAAGTGAATTTATGTAGAGGAAAAATGCCACCAGTTAAAGGCCTTGTAAAGTTTTTAAATTTAACAGAAAGTGCAAAGTGTTGAAAGATATCTTAACCAAAATCTACTCAAAATTAAGTACCTACTCCAAAAGATGAACATTTCGAAAAGATGAACAGAGACTGTTTTTTATTCGTTCATCTTTCCGAGATTCTACTGTATTATGATTTTGAAATTAAATATATGAAACTTGAAGCGGCGCGGTTAACGTTTCGGGTCGCGGTTCGCGCTGTGTTTCGCTTCGCCTACGTGACGCTGCCCCCTACTCGTTTGTTTCCCCCTAGATTGTAAGTGGAGACAGACTTTTTGTTTTAAAATATCCATATCTTCAATCCTTCATTTCGGATTAAAGCTGTTTTTCTTTTCATTACATACTTCACATCAGGCCATTACATTTCTCAGTTTTAAAAAAGTTGACCAGGACAACATCGAATATTGAAGGCTACGAGTGTAATGGTGAACTTGGACGGATGCTGAACAAAAACAGGAACCTTTTTCAAATTCGTCAAAGTCCAGGATGAGGAATTTATGAAAAGTCGTAATTTCTCCATGCTTAAGAAAGTGGTGGATTTATTGGTATCAAAGGGTTGCGATAAAATGCCTATTTCGTCTTTGGGTGATTTGACATTTTTATTTTGTGTTTTTTGGTCAATCTGTCATAGTGTTAAACCGCCCAAAATTGTTGGACGTTGTGACATTTTTTCAGATTTGGGGGATTTGGTGTTGGGCGAATGATACAGATCCGCCAAAAAGCCGAAACACAAAATCGTCCAAAATCACTTCTTTTGGGTATTTTTATAATCGCTTAAAATATAAAAATGTCTAATCGCCCAACATTTGGACATTTTTTTGATTTCTTGCATTTTGAACGATTTGATTTTTGGCGATATGAAACGGAGCCGTTATTATATAGTGTATCCGTGTGCGTTTTTCCAAAGTGTTCCCAAATACTGTTTATTGCTTCACAGTACTGGGTAGCAGCAAAATCATCTGTTTACACCTGTCCCGCGTTTACGGCATCCTCTATTCAACCTACTTCATTTTCTTTTTGCTGAAATGATCTCGTGGGAAAGAATTCTGATGGAAACAAAATACAGAGTCAACAGGGCATGCCTGTTTGAACCTTTTTCTTCTAATAATCTTTATATTGGTACATAAGTACTGATATAAATTGTAAAACAAATTGTAGAACCGGATTTTCTGAAACTTTTTTTGCAAAATGGAATTCGATGGAAGCTTCTAAAGGCTATTCAAAGGCCCAAAGTGATAATGGAATTCCCTAAGCTCTCAAAAATAAAATAAATAAATTCATCAATAAAAGTTGCCCTCTACGAGCTCTGCACTAAATGTAACTAATTCCAACAGGATATCTTAATAATATTCGAAAGTCTTGTTTAAATTAAGATTTATCCCCTAAAAAGGGTTCAATACAAACACCCAAATGGATTCCTAAACAATTTCCAGTTAATCCCACTATTAGCACTTAGATTTATTTAAATAGGAAAGTGCTATCCAAAATGTTGGACATCGATGAGTTTCACACAGCATACATCGGCCCCGTACACAAATTTGCACACACTATCTATCGCCTTAAAATGGAATGCTTCGAAAATGGTTCACTTCCGTTTTGCAAATCCTCTCTAGAAAAAGGAGAAAAATAATATTTTGTTCGACTTTCTTCGTCCTCTCGGAAAAATAACAGGCAGAAGGCACCTACATACATATGTATGTATGTATATCCTTTTCACCAAAAGATGAGTATATTCACTTTGACGGGATTGCGAAAAATTTACATTTTTCCTTTGTAAAAACTGAACTGAAGAAAAAGAAGGATAAATAGAAAACATGTCCTTCGTCCTTCGTTTGACAAGACAAACAAGATTTCATAAATAAATTAAAACAAAACAAAGTTGACACTGGTCGGTACCTTAAGATCCGATAGATTATTAAATGGTAATCCTCGTCGTTGTAACGGTAATGGAAACAATTCCCAAAGTATCCTTGGAATTGTACATTTGAAATTTGTAATTTTTTTTTACGACACTACACACTGTTTTCACTGGATCAGTAGATTTATATATTTCACTTCATCGCCAGATGCACTAAAATTTTGTATCTCTGATCTTTTTTTTATTCACCCCACTAGCAGATTACCTACATATGTGGGTATGTATGACTATGTAAATTTAAAAAAATAAAATAATAATAATTTCTCGCAGATAGGTACTCCTCTAATGTCGGTTCGCGCAAAATTCACATTGTATAATCGCGAGCGTCTAACACCGACTGAAAGTATCTTAGAGATGCGATTTCTATTCCCGGTCGAATAAAGAAGACGATAGTGACGGCACTGGAACTGGACAAGTACGATGGCATAGCCAAGCGCAAGCCACGAAGAAAGCACCACCACCATACGATATCTTGGCGCACCGGCAAAAGGGCCTTGGTTTCGTAGGCTAATGAAACTCTATCGCAGCTTTCGGTATGAAGCTTTTCACGTTTGTTGCAAGAGAGAAATGTTCGCAAGTTGTATTATGTTTGACAGAGAGAGAGAGAGAGTTTGCGTTCGTAGTACTCGTATCGTTACTACTGATAAGAGCTACACACGTGCTTCTTATCACTGGGAGTGGTTCAACAGGTTGCTTTATTTTTGCACACAAAATATGAGCATCTGTGGAAAATATCTATTCACACTTATAACGAGATTTTTACAGCATATTGAATGCGAAGATAGAAAAAATGTTAAACACACAAGTGGCACAGGATGATAGAGGGAGGGGAAATGTTTTAAATTGTTGGGAAAAAATTATTGATATGATTTTTGTTAGGGGGGAGTGAAAGGTTGAAAAAGAATACTCTTTCCAAAGCTGAGGAGAAGTATCTCTGTTTTCGATGATGAAGTGCTCAATATATTCAAATGTAAACAGAAAGTTTCGACAGAACCACAAACATCTTGTGGCGTAACGATAGCGAAACGAATATTCTAATAAAAATTGTAAAATAAACACACCCTGCCGACGACGGAAGGTGGTGGGTGGCGGGTGTGGATTTTTATACTCGTATTTTGTAGAATAATAATGAAAATGAAAATGATATTTGGGCGATCTTAAATTTACGTTATATTTCTATAGAATGTGCAAATTTATTAGAAAACCATTGGTTTGTTCTTTAATCGAATATTTGCGGTGGTAAGGAGTACCGAGAGTTGATGTTGGTTTTTTACTTTAACTCTTATTTAATGAATCGAATAGGCTTGCGGGTGTATTACCAAGTATTACGTTTTCAACATGGAGGACACACGTATTGATAAATAGCAATTGGAGTCCCTTTTCATTTGAATTTGAAATTTGAATCCAGTTTTTAAAGGAATACAAATATCTACTTCCAATATTGAATTTCGGAATGTAGCACATACTTCTGAATTTTGATTTTTCTCGTCCGATTAGGTATACATATATATATATGTTATATTGTTATATAGGCTCAAGGCTCATGCTAAAGTACATAAAATGCTTGTATCACGCTTGTATCATTAGCTGATTTATTTGCTGGAAAGGGCTCTATAATGTTTCCGTATCTTGGTGTGTCGGTTGGGGAATTAACTGCAGTTAGTATCTTTTTAACTCATTTGCATTAAACAGGTGACTTAATGTACTTATCAATGCTAAAAGTTAAGTGACAATTTTTGAAAAAAAAAAAACTCACTGAAACAAAGAAATAAATTCGGACAGCAGTCCTCGTGGTCAATATCTCATAGAGAAAGATCAGAAATACATATGTACTAGGCTTTAATGATCTGAAATATTCAAATTCTCTTTAAAATGAATAGTCTCAGAGTTAAGTCCTCTATACATACATACATATGTTATGTACATACATTAGTTCAAGTTAAACGTAGCTAGTTCACTTCTAAAACAAAAGTATGAAGTGAATTGAATCACTAACAAAAAGAACTGGTCTAAGATTGTAACCGGTTGGTAGTCTAGAAATCATTATACATATATAAATAGGCGAGGGCAAAACAGTTCAAACCCTTTTTAGCTTTGTTGTAAGGGTTGTGAAGCGGGGCAGTCCAATGTGTTGTCTCTCTCACACAATTGGTCAAATTTCGACTACAGGCGATACTAGTTATTCACCCCAATTCTCAATGTCCTATTTGTGAGTCTTAAACGACTATAGTCGCATTTTATAATAGCAAATACATTACAAAATACAGTTATGCTCGTATACGACTAACAAATACGAAATTGAGAATTGGGTTGATTATTAAAGATGCCATCTTTCAAGTGTGGTTGATGACGTTTTTGATACTAAAAGAAAATATTAGAGTAGCCATTTAGTCAGTGGCAATCTTACATTGCCAAAAATGTATTTGATTTCATCTTAGGTAAGATAAGCGATTGATATAATTTTTTTGTATATAAGTAAGATTATGCGATTTAATTTGTGTTTTAAAACATAAACCACACGCCACGAATGGTTACGAGAAGATTGGACTTGGACCCACTTCAGACTATGGCCTAAGAATTTTTTTAATGTAAAACGAATACGGGCTTATGTAAAGAAAATTGTTTTTATCTTTATATTTAAAAATGAGCTGTTCGTTTGATAGTAACCATCCGATTGAGCTGAAACTTACACTATACCTATACTTTTTCTGATATTTGAAGTATTCGTGCATCAAAAAAAATTTAAGTTTTCCGGCAGATAGCGCTGGAACTCACAAGTTCTAAAGTTTTCCGATAGTTGGCGCTGGAACACAAACATTTCAAAACCATCCGATTGAGCTGAAACTTACTTGACTTAGGTCAATGCAATAGAGAAGTCAAGCAAGTTCAATACCAAGACGTATGATTGTCGCAATTGTGGCAAGAACCACAGTTTCCGAAACTGTCCAGCTTATCAACATGCCTGCAAGCTATGCAAACAACGTAACCACTACGAAGCGTACTGAAAAAAGTATAATTCCCAATTTAAGAATATACCTATATATATAAAACATTGCGAAGAACAAAGTGATGATGACGACTTTTCTTAGTTTATCGGTTGTGTGTCTCATAATGAATTTGTCAAGGGAGACAAATTCACTGAAATCATAAAGATTAAAGGCAAAAGTCACAAAATTAAACTCGATACACGTGCTCAATGCAATGTCTTACTACGAAAAATCGTCGAATGTTCGGAGTCAAAAACAATCCCCTGTACAACCAAAAATCTAATATCATTCAGCAACCATCGACTGAAAATACTCGGCATCATGCTAATCGGCAAGGCAACATCACATTTAAAATCGTGGCCGAAGATATTAATCCGATTTAGGTGCAGACACATGCGAGGAGCTCGGCCTAAAAAGTCGTATTAATAAAGTTGACCAACAAGACAGCATCTTTGAAGGCTTAGGCTGCCTTAAAAATTACGAGTACGATATCGATTTGATAGAAAATCCAAAGTTTGATATAACACCAGCACGGCGCGTTCCATATAAGATTCGAGAGGAAGTAAAGAACGAACTCGACAACATGGTTAAATTAGGCGTCATTGTGCCGACAAAAGAGGCCACGAAGTCGGTCTCACCAATGGTCGTAGTACGAAAAAACCAAAGAATTCGAATTTGTATTGACCCAACCAACATTAATCGAAACATAATGCGCCGCCATCATCGAATGCAAACTATTGAGGGAATCGCAGCTCAAATACAAGGTTCCAAATTTTTCACCCTTTTAGATTGCATGCGAGGCTTTTGGCAAGTCCGGGTATCAGAACGCACAGAAAAAATTCTTACCTTTGCAACACCGTGGGAACGGTATAGCTGTAAAAGGCTCCCGTTTGGAATTTGCTCGGTCTTTCAACGCATAATGAATGTATTGAATAATTCCGATCATTGTTTTTTTTTTCTCACTTTTATTAGACTTTTTGATTGATTTAGAATTTAGTAAGTTCCTATAACTTCGTAGCAAAATTAACCGATGTGAAATACACTGCGGTCACGGGTCACTTTGGTCGCCGTGGCCGTGGTGGTTAGTGCGTTGGACTACTACGCAATGCTGCCCGGGTTCAACTCCTGGCCGGGTCTAACACCTAAAAGAGTTTTTTCACGGTGCCACCTCTTTCGAATGTCTGATGCTAAAAGATTATCTTTTGTCACGATTGAGCTTCTCAACTCGCCGTTCGGAGTCGACAAAAAACTGTAGTAAAAGTTTTTTTCACCTCTTTCGAATGTCAAGCAATCAAAGAGTATCAATTGTCAATGAGCTTCTCAACTCACCGTTCAAAGTCGGCAAAAAAAAACTGTAGATCCCTTCCCTTCGTGAAAAAATATAACATGCACACACAAATTGTTGCGAGAAGCAGGCCCAGGTTCACCCCGAGCTGTAGCGCCACTAGTAACAGTAAGTATGGTTATCACTGCCGTTGCTTGTTGGCTAATAAGCATCCTGCTCAAAACGTTTTAATGGATGTCACCACAAGTTTTTGTTGATTGTTGATAGTCTTGTGCACAAAAGTACGGTAGGTCGAAAAAACCGTTCCACTGCGCGGAGGTGGCAAATCTACAAAACTCGCTTTTGGTCTTATGAAAGAGGTGGGTATTTTTGGGGTACACAATGAATAGTTAGCAAACAAATCACTGTGTACCCCGTAAAGATATTGGACAAATCGTCAAACTTTCGTTCGTTGCCAAAAAAGATAACATAGTGTAGAACAGGAAATAGGTCCTTTGGCAAACACAAAAGGTGTAAGCTGTTATTTAATCCACATTGTCGCAGATGGTGTACCTATTGACCAGAAGACTCGCACATGGAAATCATTTATTTTTATTGCCCCCCAAATAATCAAACAATACATGTATAATGATTCTAAAATAAGAACTCTTCATTGTTTTCCTCCCACAATCATTAAGTTTATCACTAATGAAGTACTTTAACACGCTTTATTTGTTTTCTTTCTCTTTTTTACTATCTCATTATCAAAATCGCGGGTACTTTCACATCTTTTTAAACAAATTTTCCACCTCATCACCTGTCTAATAATCTCGCCGCGCCGTCGATTCCCGCGGGTTTTATATTCCATCAAAACAAGAGGATTTTTCTTTCTTAAAAAACCCGTACCTACATGTGAAATGGCAGATAAAAAAAATGTAAACAAACAATGAATTTGCTGAAAAATATTTTATATTTCTTATGCACATGTATTCGTAAAGGAAATCTTATTTATTCGGGACCGTAATTACAAAAAGGAACACAATCCGAAGTATTTGCTTTTGTGCACACAGTGGTATGAACATGCAGAGTATCTGGCATTTAGAATCGAACAATGTTTTGTATCTTCTTTGCCTGTGAGTACAAACTTCAAAGAGAATGAAATTTGCTTTTTTTCTTTTTGTTCAATCTACCTCCTAGCACCTTCGGTTGAAATTTATCGCATTTTACTTTCACTGGAATTGAAACAAATTAAAATGTCCGCTAATGTTGGATAAACAACAAAAAGAACAAGAACAGTTGAATCAAACGGAGAAGCTTTTGAAATGAAACAAATTAAGGATCCCGATTCAGCGATGATATAAGAGGTAACATAGCTATATGCACGTGTGCTTCCATCCCGAGCTGATGGGCAAAATGTGTGTTACTCGAATCGGTAATCAAATTTGTATAGAATAGGGCTGGCTTGGTAGACACGAAGGTACAATAGTGGATAGGGTTTTCTTTTTTTCTTTCTTTTAAATTACAGGTGTAGGTATACATACGTGCGGATCTGATGGGCCAGCCCATCCACACGCCGTTTACTGCTTCGAATAACATAGAAGATTGATACGAACATAATGAGGTTTCGGAATTCGATATTGAATGAAATTGAAATTTCCCAAATTTTTCCAATTAAGGTCGATTCCGAGCCGAAGGCAGTAGTGTCCTCCTTTGCGTATTCTCAGGGTCAATTCACAAAAGTGTGAAAGTATCAGTATCAGAAGCAGATGGGTGGATAATATTAGCGAAATGTACAATATTGAGCTGTCCCACATTTGAGTAAATTGCCCGGTTTGTTCATTCAATGAACTGAAAAGGACGGCTTAGTAGGAAACGCGGAGATCTGCCTATTTTTGCATAGATCTGACGGACATTTAAGGTTAAGTTGAGCTGTGTTTTGGGCTCTTTCTTATTAGTTCACCATGTTTGTGAAATATTTGAGCTGAAACCGAAACGTATACTTTTTACTTTAGGTGGCGCCATAGCTCGGGGTGAACTTGGGCCTGCTTCTCGCAAGTGTTATATTTTTGCACGAATGGTAGGGACCTTCAGTTTTTTGCCGAGTCCGAACGGCGAATTGAGAGGCTCGTTGACAAATGATACTCTTTAATTGCTTGTCAGACATTCGAAAGAGGTGGCACCGTGGAGGTGTTGTTACGTGTTGAACCCGGGCAGCAACAGAAACGTATAAGTTTGCAATAATTTTAACTAGATGACGAGTATCTATGTACGTGTGCCAGGACTTGTGTGAAAGTATTGTCAAACAGTTGGAGGGTATGTTCAAATAGTGGAACTCCGATACATTTTTCTTGGCCATGAGACTGAAAGATTGAATGAATGGAGACGATGGGGAATATGGGTACTTCGACCTATATAGATCTATTGTGTTCCCCAACTGGAGACCGGCGGGTCTCTGGGTTTCATAGAGTCTTATAAATGAGGAAATTTCCTTTTTGATTATGCAGTAGAGCCAATAGAATTGGAGGTTCCCTCATCTGCGTTGCAGTATAATTTTCTTTCAGTCCCAGTTTTCTTAGATGTTTTCTCAGCTTGCAGTATCCTGTCAGAAATCCTTTTTGTAAGTCTATTTTTGATTGGACTAAAATAAAGTTTATATCTTTTATGAGTTATATCTTACCTAGTCTTTGTCCAGTTCATTTCAGAGTCTGATTCTAGTGTCTTCCTCTTCCTATACCTAAGTCGCTCACGTTTTTGTTTTCGACCATCCTAAGGAGATGCTTTGGTCTCAAAAGGGGGTAGTAGCTCCTAGCTTTGCCAGGTTGTCTACCTCAAGATTACCTTAGACTCCCACGTGGCCTTGTTCTTTTCGCCTAAAGTATTTGCCTCTTTCAGGCATTCCCACACGCTTTGCATGAACCTCTGCTGGGAAAAGCCCTAATAGTTCTCTTTGGTTCCTAATCGAAAAATACCTGTTCTGGCACCGTTTTCGATGTTAGACCCTGAAATTGTCCATTCCTTTTTTTTTTAGCTAGGTAACGTTACATTTTGGAAAAATCTTTATATTTTACAAGCTTTATATTAACTTCACTTTCTGTGAGGGCGGAATCTGGGAATCGATTTTACACCCACTTCCAGATATCCGATCATCCTGAAATTTTGCACACGTATATAGTTCCGGAGACAATACAATATATGCTATTTGATGACGTTGTAAATCTAATATGGCGGACGCTTTTTTAACTTTTCCATTTCTGTGAGGGCGGAATCTGGGAGTCGATTTTACACCCACTTCCAGATATCCGATTATCCTGAAATTTTGCACGTGTATATAGTTCCGGAGACAATACAATATGGGTTATTCGATGACGTTGTAAATCCAATATGGCGGACGCTTTTTTAACTTCAATTTCTGTGTGGGCGGAATCTGGGATTCGATTTTACACCAACTTCCAGATATCCGATTATGCTGAAATTTTGCGTATTTGGTGACAACTCAGTATAGTATATTTCATGATCTTGTAAATCTAATATGGCGGACGCCCCAAGATGGTGGATTACCGTTATCTTCCCGACCTCCTAGATATGGGTATCACATGGAAGGGCTTGGCAAGTAGAATACAATACGCTATAACGTCCTTAAAAATTCAATATGGCGGACGCTCACAAGATGGCGGATAACCGTTATCTTGACTACCATCTTAAAATGGGTATCAAATGAAAGGGTTTGACAAGTAGTGGTCACCGTGGCCGTGGTGGTTAGTGCGTTGGACTACCACGCAATGCTGCCCGGGTTCAAATCCTGGCCGGGTCTAACACCTTAAAGAGTTTTTTCACGGTGCCACCTCTTTCGAATGTCTGACAAGCATCAAAGAGTATCATTTGTCACTATTGAGCTTCTCAACTCGCCATTCGGAGTCGGCAAAAAACTGTAGGTCCCTTCCATTCGTGCAAAAAATATAACATGCACACACAAATGGTTGCGAGAAGCAGGCCCAGGTTCACCTCGAGCTGTAGCGCCAACTAAGTAAGTAAGTAAGTTTGACAAGTAGAATACGATTAGCTAAGTGATGTGATTCTAAATTCAATATGGTGGATGCCATAAGATGGCGGATTACTTTTTTCTTCACAACCCGCATGACATGGATATCAAATAGAAGGGTTTGACGAATAGAATCTCAAACAATATAGTATATTTTATGACGTTGTAAATTTAATATGGCGGGCGCCATAAGATGGAGGATTGCCGTTATCTTAACGACCTCCTTAATACGGGTATTAACTTAAAGGGATTGACAAGCAGAATTAGACTAGCCAAGTGACGTTATTCTAAATTCAATATGGTGGGTGCCCCAAGATGGCGAATTACCTTTTTCTTCACAGCCACCATGGCATGGGTATCAAATGAAAGGGCGAGTAGAATCTCAAACATATTGAGTAAACTTTCTCATATCCAACCCACCCAAGCTAATATACGTATAGACGTAAATTTGTAAAAAAAAATTCAGATACTAAAAAGTTGAAAATAAATATAAAGATAAAAAAAATATTTTTAAAAACAAGCTTTAATGAACTAAAAAGTAAACAAATAATTTTTTTCCGAGTGACCAATGTGTGACTATAAATATAAAGTTTGGGGCACTCAGGCACAAGACAAAACATACACGATGTGCAACGAGTTAGACCTCGTCATCGTTATTTAGCCAAATTTTACCTCGAGCCTGAGTGCCCCAAGCTTAAATTTATAGTCACACATTGGTAACTCGGAAAAAAATTATTTTTTTACTTTTTAGTTCATTAAAGCTTGTTTTTAAAAATATTTTTTTTATCTTTATATTTATTTAATTAGGAAGTTTCTTGGTAGCGTCGTGATTGGGATGTTTTTCTTCGGTGAGGTTCGCTCCACGCTCCAATGTAACTATTGCTATTTGGGTCCTCTTTAGTTTACATCGCTGCTAATACCTCATTCCAGATGAAGACGAACTAAGCTTCTAATATAATTTATGCAACATTCAGAACGCATCGTGATTTATAAGTCATACGTTATTTAAACTTCCGGCTTGAGATCAAGGTAACATACATATGACTATGGGTAATCTTTTTTTTTTTTTCTCTTTTATTTTATTTTTTTTACTTAAATTTGAGGTTTTATTCCGTTATTTCCTCAATATATGTTTTTTGATAGAAGTAATTCTTTTGTAAATGTAAAATAAATTCTCCAGTAGAAAGATATAACTATATGTATATCACATCTCTGTATATCAAATTCTGTAAATTGTGCGATAACACATTGTTAATTTAATTATAAACGAAATAACCGGCTCAAATTTACCGAAAGGCGGACATCATTTAAAAGCATACCCTACAAAGCTATTGTAAGCTGATTTGTTCTCATGGTAAATATTTTTCAATAGCACTTTACCATTTTAATAATAATCTTACTATAGAGTACTCAAATGAAATTCAGAGAAAATATTCGAATTCCAAATTTGCAGTATTCTATCTTCTGGGTAACTTCATACATAAGTACAAGGCCTCTGTTCCCTCTGGACGATAAATTACAATTCCCTTCAAAAGGTACTCCTTATTTACAGATACTTTATTTTGTTCATCTAAAGACTAAGACATCTTTCAAGTACAATTGTTCCCGGGGATGTGTTCAAAAAAGTCTACTCATACAATACTCGAAGATGAAAGTCTATAAGTTTCCCCTGAAAGGGTTCTTTGAGCGAATTTAATTATTAAAACCGACAATACAAAATGTGTGCTGGCTTCTGTAGGTGGGTGGGCGCATGAAAGTCAAAGTATTCTTCTGCAATCACACCGTAGGCTTTAAACTGAAAGCTTACTGTGTTGAAATATAAAACATTCATACGAGTACCTACGTCTACTGTTGTTAGGTTTCATTGATGTGGTTCGGTTAGGGGCTTGTATACGTAATGTGGCTTTTTGTATATTTGACTTATTCTCTCTTAAATTTCAGCAATGTACAACGAATTCTGCAAAATCCAGCACACATCTTACTGGGCATTAAATTCATGAACAGATTTTACGACCATTAGGTGAGCCGGCTCACCAACCGCACCCATGTATCAAACTATAGATAAAAGTAACAATTTACAGGAAAAGCTTTTACCCATCATACGCATAAATCCACTGTAAAACAACTAAATTCCCGTATCTGCATCCATTAAAATAGAATAAACTCTGATGCTGTGAGTATGTATGTAAATATATTGAGAAAGAAAACCCTAACAGATAACAAACGAGTGTGGAAATTATATCATCCATGTACGAGTACGCAGACATACTAAATTAAGCCACATAAAACCGAAAACAAAACGCTAGGTAAAAGGCTGTAAAAAATAAACACCCAAGATACCTAATCCAACATTTTATGTAGATGTGCATATAAAGACGGTATATGTAGTCTACTCTCTTCTTTGTGCCACTTTACCATTACACTCCGCTTACACTTTTCGATGATTTTATGGCTACAGCGAGTCCTTCTCGTTCGACCTCATTATGTCGACCATTTAAGAAGGTGAACGATTTAGGATATATGGCACCACACGCATCCATTGGCACACATACTCGTACATAAAAAAGAAAAACGAATAATGGTAGAAGTCCATAAGTGTGAAAGATCCTTTGGCTATGCATATTAAATTCCAATTTCGAGTAAATGCTTAATGAGGCGTGTATTGTTTCTGCAGAAATAAACATAAGTGCTGTCAACTAATTAATATCCAATTTGTAGTAATTTATTTTATTAGTTGGCAAATAATAGGTTAGGTGTTTGGGCAACCCTTTGTTTACTAGAGGTTATTAATTTAGTCTAATTTTCTGTCCAATTGAATTATTCATTATAGCTATTAGAATGAAGAGCTAATCAGGCAGTGGATAGGTAAGGTTAGGGTAGAAAGGGTGACCGAGCAATCATTTTCACTCGGAGACCCTAAGGTTTGGGAGTAAATCCTCTTTTTTATCAACTCGTAAACCAGTTTGTACTCTTGGTGAATCTTAGAAGATCCGATATCTTTAAATTTCCAAGCTCTGCTATGTTTTCCAAGAATCTATGACCTTAGGTACGGAGGCGTCGTTCTTGGAGGGCGGGGTAGTAGCAAAGTAGAAGTTGGATCGATTCGCTTTCTTCCTCCACAGCTTCAACAGATATCGTTGGACTCAGGTAGCCATTTGCTTGTCAGATGACCTGAGGCACAGTGTGCTGTGATTATACGTATGGAGGATTTATATAGATCTAATATCGACCTTGTCCTATTAAGATCAAGTTTCGGCCATAAATGTGATGCAGCCGGTTCATGTGAGCCACGGAGAGGTGGTCTCTTTTTCGGTTATATGGCCAATTATGCTGAGCTGTGTTTTAATCGGTGGCAGTATGGAGGTGTCAGCATCACTGTTGCTAATGGCTGATCCAGCTCTAGCTAGTTCGTCTGCTATCTCGTTCCCTTCGATATTGCTATATCTGAGTACCAAGCACAGTCTAACCTGGTGGTGTCTCATGGCGTTTAGTGCATTGCGACACTTTTGGACTGCCTTCGATTTTATTGTGTTTGACCCTATTGCTTTTAGATCTGACTGACTATCCACCAGAATGGCTATCCCCGGTGGAGGGAAGTCATTTCCTTCTAGAATAGTGCAGTCTTTTAAATCGCCAGTAGTTCCACGTGGAAAACACGGCATGTATCCGGTAGTCTGAAAGATTCCCGCTTATTAAGTCTATCTAAGTAGAACCCCGTTCCAGTACCTAAGTTCATTTTTGAGCCGTCGCGTCGGTCGGTGAAGAGTGCTATCTGCTATTTCTTGGTCTCTGACCACCATGTTTGACAGCCAGTTTTTCCTCAGGCACTGGAAGGAATAGAACGTATGACAAACAGAGCAGTGTATGTATGTAGATGCAAATCTATCGCGCAGTAAAACAAATCTACTCCGTCTTTATATATATATACTCTAAACGCTACTTCGGGAATGAAAAATTAAACCCATGTTTCTGGCATCATTTTTCGTTACATGTTACGTAATCGTGCCATCAATAGGCGTTTTTTTTTTTCAAATCTATATAGGCTTAGCGGAAAATGAGAAAAAAAAACGCTGAACAGTGACTTGGCAGGACTATGCTTATTGACGTTTGACAGTTTCACATCGGCATTATTTTCATTGAAAGTAAGGCCGGTAGTTATAAAGCGCTCATTAATAAGATGGTGGATAGAATTTTTTTTCGTCAAATTTAATTCATTATAATTTTCTTTTCCTTGTCAGATAAATTCGTATTTCTTTCTTTTCTACCCATTTTAAAATGAACAGAAGTAATTTAAATTTGAAATGACAACAGAGTTCGGTTGATAGCTACCGGCCTTCACATTTCTCCCTCACTTTCATGTCATATTTGACATTTCGATAAAATTTTCGATAACTATCGACGAAAAACAGTTTGGTAGCACATTTTTCTATCCAGGCTAAGCACCTAAGACTGGATAATTACCCAGGTTTCGTAAGCCTATATAGGCTTAGTTGTTAGTGTAATTAACATGGAAACAATTTTCTAAGCCTATATAGTTTTGAAAAAAAAAGCACGCCTAATGAAAATTATTTGTAAAGATTCACTATGGAACATTTTGTTAAAATTATTCATAATTTGCAGAACGTATTTTAAAAACTTTGTAGATATTTATTGGTGTTTCGTACTTTTTCATTTTTGCATTCTTTTCCGTTCAAAAAAATAAAATCTTTCTTAAACTGAAAAAGGGGCCATTTTGATCATCTTTGAAAAAGTGAGAGCCACGGGTCCCGATGCTCAAAAGGGCCCCTAGCAACTGATTTTAGGGTACAAATATGCTGGTTCACTTAAAATTCAGTGAGCGATTCAATGACAACAAATCGGCAACAAAAACGCTTTAAAACAACTCCTTACATTACATTACATTGTATTGATTTTGCTGTAAATCTAATTACAACATAAGAAAAGAAGTAGAAGGGTATGATATCAAAAAAAAGACCCCACTGTTTATTCTTCTTCTTTTAGTTTCACTACAGTTTGGGCTGAACCTGAGCATAGTGGCATTATTACTTCAAACATGTCATGCACCAAACGTCCGTCTGCGGAATTATACGCACACTGTGCGTTACCGTTTCTGACATTCAATTAATTTTATATATTTCAACTTTGATAAAGATAGCGCCCTGATGCCATGATACCTGCCTTGCGCTCCGCATTAAAGAATTTCCTTTAAAATTCCCTTTCAGCTTAAAGCTCCAACACTCAACCTCATCCACAAACCTTCATGTGAGGGTGGGGAGATTTATTGTTATTTATCATCTAATATTTCAACCGCCATAAACAAAAAATCTCTTATTCACCAAAAAGCTCCAACACTCCACTCCATCCACAAACCCTACTACGCGGTCAGAAAAATAATATTGGGTTTATTATAAATCCTTATCCAATACAACCACCACCTTCTTGTAAAAGCTTGTTTTATTTTATTTAATTTCTCCAACAAAACCACACCACACCACTACAATCACTAGTCTCCATTTTATTCGGAAAGAATTTCATATTCCAATGAAAAGCCCTGGGCAGTTACTCCCGCCTGAAAGTAGGCATCGCTATTGAAAACCAGCAACAATGGACCAGGGTTTGTGCCTGCGATAAAACAAAAATTTCCCATAAAAATACTCATGAGAAACGTAGAAAAAATACTCACTCAAAATGCTGCGTCCCTCCAAACTACGACCGCAGAAATAACTGGCACGAACATCAGACTCCAGCAGTGTTGACTGTGGAATCATGAGATAGCTTTCAGCACGTCCTTCAGTGTGCACTTGAGGATAGCAGTAATCATCGGTTTGTGCGAAAATGTTAGCGTCGTCGGCTCCATCTGGGCCAAGATTGAAGTCTACTCCTTTAATTCTGTGAAAAGGAATATTTGTATGGTAAAAAAAAAAACGCACAGCTTCAACTCACATCAATCCAACGGTATCAGTGGTCCTCCTGAAGCAAATTGCATAGTTCAAGTTATACGGATAGATTCCACGGCCGTTGTTGTAGTTGAACGATTCGATGGTGCCGGTCTCGTAGGGGAAATATTGATCACATCCTGGCGGAGCTACAAAGAAACCATCGTTAATCGACCGCATTTGCGGTTGCTCGTTGCCCTCTTCGTCGTCACTCCTAATAGCCGATCCAGCTGGACATTCCAACTGAGTGACTTTTAAGTCCCAAGCTAGAGTTGGAAGCTGAGAACCACCTCCTCGGGCAGCTGTGACGAAAGTAATGTCGACGTCTTTAACGCCAGCAGTCCTGTTGAAAGGCACATAAATATGCTGTGATGTCTCAACTCCGCAAAGTTTCAGATCTCCAATCAGAAGGTAGTCATTGACACATTCCGGTACTGAAAGTCCATTCTGGCCATAATCCGGAAGAGATGGTTGAGCCAAGTTCATGGCAAAATCTATGCGCAACTGCCAGGAAGTACAGATGGATAGCATTGGATGGATGGAATAAATCAACCCTCATTCATTACTCACCTGACAGACTTTACTGCTGTAAGCAGAGATGGTGTACTCGCATACCCTTGGCGGGATAGATGGATTGATGAGGGCGATATTTTTCGACGAACTCGATCCACCGCAAACGACGGTACTAGCGGCGGCATCAAGGCCAATAAGCAAAGTTGCAAAAGCAACAATACCGATAAACAACTTCATTTCTGCGGAAGCTCAGTAATGAAACTGAGGCTTCGTTCTGAAACGCGGTGGTTTTATTCTCGGCCTTTCAGATGTAATCTTGCCACCGAACATTTCGTTTGTTTTTGCATCTAAATAATAACATATTTTTTGGAACCATTTTTCTTGTTATTAACGGTTTTTTACTGCGTTTAATTTCTTGCGGGAGGTCTTATCAAAGATACGAATATGGAAGGCACACAGCACTTAAATTAACCAAGTGATGCCAGAGTTTGATAAGTGTTTGTTTTGAGGGGACGACTTGTTTACTATAACCACGGAGATGGATATCGCTTTCGTTAGTTAAGTGATAACACGGTTTCGTGTGCATAACCACTTTCTTCTGAGCACAGCCATGTTAGATTGCTGAGCAACTGTAGCTGCAAAATGTCTTTCAAACATTCGTTAGTGCACTTGGGTAGCTACTGCTCTGGGAATAATGTATCTGCTGTTGGAGAATGCCAAGTAAAAGAACGATAAATTTGGTAAAGCAATTGGATTGAATTGGCCTAACAGTTTACAGATACAAACGATAGGTGACTTTTTTAATATTGACTGTAATCTATCTTTCTGTCATTTTAACCCGAGAAAAAACCTTTGTTCTGAATATTTACACGCCGTGTCGGGCAGAAATAGCAGATGTATTCTAATTTCGGAGTATGTAGCTCACCATTTTGATATAGTGTCCATATTTAATTTTGCATTTGAATACTTTTACTTTGATTTTAACTTGGAAATTCCAAGTTGGAATAGAGTAGTGTTGGTTTCAAAAGGTAAACAAAAAATCAGCTTATAATGTCGCTGCTTAACTAACTAACTAACTAACTACTTACTCAGTTTTTTTTAACCCTTAACGGTCCAATGTATCGAATTTGATACATATTAGTAAAAATGCTGTAAATTCGAAAAACTTCATATTTTATCATAAATGTCCATTGTATCATATTTAATACCAGCCTCTTCAATATAAATGTTCTTAAGAATTGAAATTGATGAAATTCAAATAATACCAACAATTTGAAAGTTGGTCGTGCCACATAAGCAGATTCGACAAAGTCCAGAAATTGCTCTAACATGTTATTTGAATAAATTTTATGAATGCGGTTTCAAAAATATACTAAATACTATGTTTTCATTTTCACAATATTTTTTCTTTCGTAATATACCTTACTTACTTAGTTGGCGCAACAGCTCGAGGTGAACCTGGGCCTGCTTCTCGCAACCATTTGTGTGTGCGTGTTATATTTTTGTACGAATGGAAGGGACCTACAGTTTTTTGCCGACTCCGAACGGCGAATTGAGAAGCTCAATCGTGACAAATGATACTCTTTGATGCTTGTCAGACATTCGAAAGAGGTGGGCACTGTGAAAAACTTTTAGGTGTTTGCGGCGGGATTCGAACCCAAGACCGCTGGCTCAGTAGTCCGACGCACTAACCACTTGCGCTACGGTGCCCACGTAATATACCTTACATCTCGTATTTAAGCTCAAAATGTAGCCCTAGCGCCCGTTTGATCGAATTTGATACATACCACAATATCCGGCCCCCACAGGTAAACAACGCAATGAAATACATTATTAAGTACGCAGAATCACTTTAGATGCTATGTTATCTTCAAGTAATTTATTTCATTAGAAAATAAAAAATTGGGCCGTTAAGGGTTAAGAAAGTGAAATACATTACCTTTAATTCAATTGACAAAATTTTAGAAAATACTCAACAAATACTTGAAATTAACAAAGCTACATTTTATTTTCATTCGTTAGCTTTGTTCGTTGCCGCCAGCCCTAGGGCGCCCTGACTAGTGTCAGTGTATTTTCATGGTTGTCCAAAAACCCAGTGCAACCTCCATTCCATCGAACGCAAATAGCTTGCCCTGACAACTGTAATGCATTGAGAACTTAACATGAATCAGATTTTGTTAATTTTTGTAAATGTTTGCACTTGTTAATTGTTTTACAAAGCAACGTCTATCTCTCGTTCTTGTTCTTCATGTGCTCGCGCTGTGTGAAATAACATTATAAGGGTATTCATACCCCCTTTAGAGTGTGTGGGTTATAAAAAAAAAAAAAAACGTATGCGATGCGAACACACAAAACACAAGCACAATGAGCAAACCCAACGCAATGAAAAAAAAAAAACCAAATGATAAATCAGCTGATTAAATGTTTTTCAGCAGCATTTTCAGTGTAGCACTGACTGATATCGAAGGCATCAGTCCATTTCTAGTGCACCCTAGGGCCGACATCAAGCAAACCTATTTTTAACAACTTTCTTTTATCTTCTGCAGGTAGAAGAACCATGGTTACTTGTTGTTACTTGACAAGTGCTTAGGTTATAATCTTTGTAACGCTTACATTGATTGGTCAGGTCTTCAGACCAGACTACCAAACTACAGGGTTTTCTACTTCAAACCGTAGTCTAGCGAATTAGCTTCTATTTTGACCAGTCTACGGCTAAAAGTCGCGCAAAGTAAATAACAACTCAGAAACAAGATACACAAATAATCGCACACACATATATTTACAAAATAATATAAACAAAACGCCTACCAAATGGTGTAGGTAATTTGAAATCCCCGATCCTGTGTCGTATAAATCTCGTCACTGTTAAAGTAAATGACGAAAGGTCCTGGGGCGGTAGCTGTCAAGGTATACAACGCGCGTGAATTTTACAAAACGCAAAAAAATAAAATTTAAATACTTACAAACAACCATTGGCCCTTGGACTCCGCAGAAATAAGTTGGATGCAGGTCCACGCCCAACGTCGCCGACGTAACCATTGCGCCAGGAATCATAAGATAATCATCGGGCTTGCCAACTGTTGGAATCAGTGCATGGCAGTCGGTATCGTATCCAAAATTCATGCCCTGCTGCGATAGCTCAAAATCGTTAAATGAAAACCTAAAAAAATGAAATGGAAATAAAGAAGAGCTTTGCCGATCTAAATCTCACTCACTGGATTGCAGAATCAGTCACTAAACGCTGGAAACAAATGGCATAATACAAGCCCGCCATATACGGTCCAGCACCAGCGTTATAGTTGAACGATTGGAAGGTGCCAGTTCTTCCGGTAAAAAACTGCGTACACCCAGGCGGAGCCAACAGCGTGAGATCATTATTATGCGAGGTGAAGATGTTCTTCAGGTCCTGTAGACCAGCTGTCTTTGCAAAGGGCAGGAGTCCCTTGCGCACTGTCGCCGTGGGACACTCGAGCTGCGTGACGATCAGTCGCCACCTAGCCACTGCATCCCGAGTGGGAAGGATGAAGTTCAAATTGATGTTCGCATCTGTCCCGTCGAATGGCACGTACACATGCTGGCCATCGTTATTGCCACAAATCGACAAACCATTAACCTCGAGACGATCGCTGCATTCGGCCGCGTCATTGATGCTTCCTGCGGTTGTCACTACCACCGGCTGTTGCAACCGAAACTCCTCCATTTCGATCTTGATCTGGCAGACACGCGAGCTATACGGTTCAAAGACGTACGTACATCGTGCAGTGAGACTAGCTGGAGTCTGGATGAGAGTCCTTTTGAGGTTCGATGTACTGCCACATAGCATATTGGCTAGAGGGGGGGCGGTGGGAAATATGAAAGCTAGGTAAAGTCAAAGGAAAAATCCAACTCACTTTCACAACAAACTCCGTAGGTTAGACAAAATCCCGATACAGTGCCACCATTGCGCATACAGTTGAAACGTGTCATACAGGTGCCAGAGTTACCCGATAGCGTGTCACAGCTATTTTGGTTTAGCCCCGTCTTGGTCACTCGATTAGCGAACCGCTGGTACTTCCCCGTTCTATTAGTGTCTACCGCTACCGGTGGTAATCCATTTGTTTCCTCAAGGGCTGTCGAACCGCCCAGAGCTACCGACACAACTAGAATAAGAACTCCACAACCGAACCGATCAATCGACATCATCGTATCCAACACGAACTTTGGTTTTTCTTGAACTAATTGCTGATGTGAGCGTGCGCGTACTTTTATACCCAAGACGAGGCTGCTGACAGTTCTAGTTAGGGTTCAATGGACACCGATGGGCTAGAACAATATTGATAATGTCCGTTTTTTGTTTTCTTCTTGTTTTTGAGTCAATATTTGTACAGAGATGGTGATCGGTGACCCCTTTCGCTTTGAAGCTCCAAAATTGATTCGCAATCCAAATTCCAACGCAACTACGAGCAGTATCTACGAGTGGGGATGGTGTTGTAATCGATTGTCGAGATACGACAGTGATAACAGCGATAGATAGGGCGGAAGAAGTGTGTTCGATTTGACGCATTCCTGTGACGAAATGTATCTATCATTCTTGTAACTAGTTTCTTACCACCCGCAGTAGAGTGCTAATTGAAGTTCACAACTTTCGGGTGGATTTTTAATGAGTGGTGAAAGATACTCGCACCTATGCACAGTGTAGGTTATGATTATTGTATTCCAACCAACATTGGTTTAACTGAACCGCGGTGGTTAATGGTTTGTTTACTCTAGGTGCTGGTGTTTACCTAGACATTAGCGATGTTTGGCTTTTTACTTTTCTTTCGATTGGTCACTTTGGGCTTTGTGGTCACAGCCGTTTTGGGTTATATTCTCGGTAAAGAATTTTAATTGAGCGTGTAACGGAAGAATGGTATTTTTGGCTGCTTGACGAAGTTTGTTTGCTTGGTAGCGTGGGAGTTTTGACTGCTTCGCAGGCTTTTGTTTGCCAATCGAACTAGCGCTGCTGTTGAATTGAAAAGATACTGATTTTATACTTTTTTGAAATGCAAATATTAGAAAGTTGGACTGCCGGCCGGAGTGACATGCATTAATTACAGCAAGCGCAAAAAATGACTCAATAAGCAAGCAGACGCCTACAGAATGTGGATGCTTAGCCTATATACTTACAGTGAATTCAATGTTGCCTGCTGAGTCATTTTTTTAATGTTACCTCCGAAATAAAAGCTATTTATTCAAAAACGCGAATATATTTTATTTGTCTTAACTTCATTAATTAAATACTAATAACACAAATTAAAGAATTAATTTTAATACATTAATTTTTACATTGAATCGGTTTTGTACCATTTTAAAAGGAGTTTATTTTACTTAAGAAAAGGCCATTAATATTTTGTTCAGAGTCCCTTAGACCACGCTAATTGCCGTAATTCGGCGTGGTGCGCTTTCAGCCAACTTTTCACAATAGCTTGCTTATAGGTATCTTTCGCCACTCTTCTTGAACTTTTTCCCAGAAAACGGGTAAGGAAGATGGTGGTGAGCTGTAGTCCTTGCTAAGTGCAGATTTGAGATAAGCCCAAAGATTTTCTATTGGGTCTGGACTTTGGGCATGCCAATTTAGAACCGCGAAGGGCTGTGTTTGAAGCCATTCGTGTACTTTTTTGGTCATGTGTTTTGGGTCCCTATCATGCTTGAATGTAGTTTTAGATGCAGGAACGGGCGTGAACTTTATTGAGTTTCTTAATTCCTTCTTTATCCATTGTACCTTCGACTGGCCTCAATTCCCCCATTCCAAAGGCACTGAAACATCCCCACAGCATGATGGAACCACCACCGTGGTTTGGCTTCAAACACTCACCGTCCATTTTCCACACCCAAGACCTTCCATCGGTGCAGTAACAGTTTATTTTAGTCTCTTCCGACCATATCACCTTCTTCGAATCCTCTTGCGACCAGTCTTCGTAATTCTTAGCACGGCTCAATCTGGCTTTAACATTTTTTCTGGTGAGTGCTGAATTCTTCTTTTTTTTCAACGACCTGGTTATTTAACTTGTGCAGAGTGCGACTAGCCGTCCAACTGCTAATTTGTTTCCCGGTACTTCTCTGTATTGGTTTTACTGCCTCAGAAGCCGTCGAAACACTTCCAGATAAAATGTATTTGGCCAAAGAGCGCTCGTCCGGGTCGGAGAGTTTCTTGGTTCTACCTCCGGGAGAGCTCTTATTGCCAAGCTGGGCCTATTTTCTTAGGCAAATGACAGTTGCTTGACTAACACCCGTTTTTTAGACACATAGCGTGATGAATTTCCATCTTCCAGCAACTTTTCGACCCTTTTTTTCAGTATCTCTGGGAGTGTTTTCATCTCTTTGTTCTGTATAAAGTATATTGTGATTTGTATTAACCAGAACAAAATCTGTACAATTTTGTAATCTTAAACCGAATTTAAATGGTACACAGAATAAAAATTTAAAACTTACGTTCGACAGAGACACGTCTAAACTTGTACTTATTCAGCTGCAACTATGCCTACCATCAGCCAAATAAAGGTTTTTCAATAAGAGCGCTGCAAAATTTTTTTTAAATAAAACAGAAACGGTTTTGGATATCAATGAAATTCTTTATTCCTGTGAAAGTACGTTCGATTCCATTATGTATGGAACTCGATTTCTTTTGCATGGCCACCACGGGCACGCTTGCAGAAGTCCAGACGCTGAACCCAATTTTCGACGGTTTTCAAGCATAAATCGGCCGATACTGCTGCAATTTCACGTTCGATATTCGTACGAAGTTCATCAATCGTCGCTGGCTTGTTGGCATAGACCATAGACTTGACGTAGCCCCACAGGAAATAGTCTAACGGCGTCAAATCGCACGACCGAGGCGGCCAAGCGACTGGACCATTTCGTGAGATAACACGTTCTCCAAACTTGGTTTCCAATAAATTGATTGTGACATTCGCTGTGTGGCTTGTGGCGCCGTCCTGTTGGAACCACATGTCCTCCAAGTCCATATCATCCGATTGGGGCCAAAAATATTCGGTTATCATTGAACGGTAGCGATTCCCATTCACAGTAACGTGCCGGTCTTGATCATCACGGAAGAAGTACGGCCCAATGACGCCGCCGGCCCATAAACCACACCAAACCGTAATTTTTTCGGGATGCTCTTTAAAAGTGAACAGAAGCAAGCGAGATGATCTACTTAAAGTCGTATATTTAGTCTTCTAACAATACCTTATCCAGATTGACATCATAGCCCGATCATCGTACGTTTCCGAATGAAATACTGCCTTGCCCTACACAAGTATCGCATTCGTACTATCGACCTGGTTGGTTATGTGTGAGCATCGGGAAAGTGTTGATCAAATCAAAAGTTTTTTCATCTAGAGTTAGCCTTTAAAAGAAAGTGTTGCGGAGAATTCTATCCTTAGTCTTGGCCCTTTGCCAGTCCTTTGTTGAAATGGAGGCTTATCTGCGTCTGGCTTACTCGTTGGGTCTTTCATTCCCCTCTACGCTGCTTAGACCAGGAACCAAGAGAAGGGGGGTTTTAAGCCGACTTACAGTGGCTTCATATAGGTACTATATGAGATCAGCTGTTATAATTCAAAATTGCATTTAAAATTACAAATTGATACGTACATTTTTACAAATTTTTAACTTGGAATGATTTTATATTTTTCACAATAAATATTCTAAAAAGTTTTTGCTTAACATACAATTTTTAGATTTTTCCAAAGATCTTGCGTTAGCTAAAAACGGATCCAAAGTTAAAAGTAAGTGTTTTTATTAGTCGCCTCAGCAGTTTTTTCGGTGAACTGGCCTATAGGTAATAAAGCATGTTGAGGAGCTTGTCCTATATAAATAAGTTCCCTATGTACCGAAGCCGGCATTGGATACCATGGATATCCATCTACAATCTCCCTTTCAGTTCTCAAAGGCCTGGATATTTATAGAGTAGCCACATGCCATAGTTTTGAGGACTATATATCATCTTTCAATTATAGACTTCTTTATGCCCGTAATCTCTGAAAACTGACACATATGTATATAAAAAATGACCCAAATTTAGCACTAACTTTAGTAACGGCTTTAATATATTAGTTAACAAATATCTACAGACCTTGTTCTCCAATGTCCAGCATTATAACTGTGCAATATATGTATCAAAACAACAAAACAATTAATAGAATCGCTGTGAACAAATATACCAGAAAAACAAATCGCCAACAACTGCAACAAAACACTCAAGTTTAGCGACTATTCATACTACAGTAAAACTTGTGAATAGTGGAATGCTTTGGTGCATATTTTTTTTTCTACTATTCGCCACATTTCTACTATTCGCAACTTTTTCCACAATCGGCATCCTTATTTCTTTTAATATTTTTCGCTCAGTTTCAATATCGTAGTTCAGAATGTCTACGTGTTGAATGAAGCCGCTAGCAAAATGAGGCACACACGGAAATACACAATTGAAATGTCAAAATTCTCGAAAAAGGACACGAAGCCGACAAAATGTAAATGACATTTGGCTAATTCATTTCTCGATTCCGCTATTGAAGAGTGAATTTACATTGGGAAGAAAACAAAATTCATTGAAAAATGTTCCATTATTCAGATTTCACAGGTTTCCACTATATAAGAGTGAGTTTGTATGAAGAAAACCAAAATTGGCATCCAAAAATGTCCACTATCCAGATTTCGCAAGATTCTTCTATTCGCAGATTCCACTATTCACAAGTTTTACTGTATAAACAACTACTCTCAGATGATGAATTATACCGTATATATTAAAGATATCATCTGCTAAAACAAACCTGGGTACTTTGAGCTTTTGCATTTCACCTTTTGGCCAATGGGGGAAACCACTTTGCCACTGCTTGCTCGGGCAGGTTATCCTTGCACTGTTCTACCAATTTCGATGATGTGCTGGTAGAGTGGGTGGTTTGTATGGCGGATTGACTTTTTTTATAATCTACGCACGCTAAAGGTGATATGAATATTCTTATTTATAATGTTTACACACAGCGCGAGCACATGAAGAACAAATACGAGAGACTATCCACCATAATTGCTACCTCGTTCATGGTTGTAGAGCTTAGAGGTTGTAGAGCCTCTCCGATTGCTAAAACTTCCGGCTGGAGCGGGCTAGAGCCGTCTAGCTCAGAAGTTCTTAGTTCAGTTGAGAAGATACCCGAATAACTCTTCGACTTGGGCAATATTATGAATGCTCACTGTTTAGTGGAGTTGTCTGCGACTATTCACGAATTGGGGTCAACAAGTAGCTGGCGGCCACTACTCGATGGTTTTAAGTAAGTTAAGTCTCAACCGATGTCTCCGTGCATCGGTCATTTGGTTTCGGTCTGTACGAAATGTCTATAGTGTCTTTAATGACATGTCAAACCCTGGCTGCAAACATCTGTTTGGACGATGGAATAGAATACCAGGTACCTACAAACTTTAAATTTCAAACTGAATAATATAACTCCTTTACGAAAGTTGAAAAAAAAAAGAACGCCTCTTGTTCAAGGACAATCCATTTTCCTTTTGATGTTCATATCTGTATACCCAACGGTAAAAGGAAGACATTGTCCTCTGATTAAAACTAATTTTAGAAGTCTGAGGATGTTCTTTTTAATTAATGTTTGTCCTTCTTTTTGTTAACCACCGATTAGAAGACATCACAGAAGAAGAGTTCATAAAAGTACAATAAAACCACAAAGGGATCATATACTATTGGACACCAGGTTCCACACGAATGCCATTGCAGAATGAAAATGTCAAATTTGTATCATCATCGCCCGTTATACTTTATATTTTACTGTACGAGTATACTCGTACTTTTCGCTTTGAGCATCCTTCGTTACACGTTCCCACTATCTATCTTGTATGTATGTATGTATGTACATTTTTTATTTTTAATTTTTACCGCCTAGAGAGAGCGAGTAATTATAATTATTCCTTCTTCCTGCCTTGACTCCAACTCCAAAGGCTCTGCCTCTGCCTGTTGACGGCTTTTTTTTTAATGATTTTCAGTTTCATTTGGTTTTCCCCTTGCCATTGGCATTTTGTGCAGTGTTACCAGTGGAAAAAACTTCAAAAGTTTTTAGTGTTTTTTTTTTTTTTTTTTGCATTATTTTAACAAGACAACGAACATCGATAGGTACCTATTTATTTATAGAACGACCGACCTAGTCTACAAGATTCCCACCTAGCTGTCATTATTTAACGAAAATAAATGTCAAAGTTATCCTTACTATAATAAAAATGTAACTTTTTTTCGACTGCAAAAACTTTGTTCCCTTTTGTCTTAAGAACTACTGCAAGAAATAAAATTCGGTTTTCACAGTTGGATTGCAAAATATCTGGAATACAGGCATAGGATATTTTTTTTCGTTATCTACTATCCAGAAGCGGAAATCTAAGCTGATATCTGAGCAGAGATTATTTTTATGAATACCTTCAAGTTCATAGCTTTAGAATGCCTTGGCCGATGGGAATGGAATTTCTTTTATTATAAAGTTCAATTTTGTACAAACATTTTAAGATATAAATCATCTTCGTACGTTTTACAGAAGTTGAACAATAAGCATTAAATTAAAATTAACATTCAATTAAAAATGACATACAATTCAAGAAAAGCTTAGATCGTTGGATTTTACCAACGACCAGTGGCGATAATTTCGTGTGTGCGCCAAAACCGGTTTTGTTTTCTTCTGTACCTGCTGTGTTGTTTTTTTTTATTTTGAACTGGCGAGGAATTGATGATACCTGTTTGAACGCGCATCAGGCAGAAACTAATGGACGGATTTTGATGAAACTTGGCATAGTGATTGCTTATGTTCTTGGTCAACATTTTTTATACTTTTTATCCCCGAAAATGGTGTAATTATTCAGCCCTAGCTCAATAGTAGCTTATCGGATTGAAAAACAAAAACATAGGTGCATTTAGTAAATTCTCCACTGATTCATTTGAGGTATGAATCATCCTTCGGCGTTATCCTGGGGCTGAGCTATGTTCAAAATAGTTCATGAAATGTTCGCCAACAATTTTCCATCAGTGGAGACCGCATCCAACAGCCGTGCAGCTGTGGGTGACGTCATAGTGTGTGAATGCGCGCTCAATACATCTTATACAATAAGTATGTACCTATATTTATGTATGTATGTATATGTATATTAAAAGTAATGTTTGTGTGTTCCTCTTTTATTTGTTCGCGCATCGCATCGTTTATCCGATCGCGGGTAAACTTGGGGAATGTGCAAAAAAACATTGTTAATGTGCGCACGCCGGGGAAGATTCCTTCTACATTGGGGGAAGATTTCTACTTAATTGCAATCCTATTTTTTTTTTTCCAAAAGCAAACGCATTAATCATGATCTCGAATCTGCACACGGTGGAGACAATACAGGCGAATTCCTCTACATTATGTCGAATTTTCACGGGCGATCAAAATTAGTGCAAGTTAGAGGGATTTTTGAGAAAATCGAGCTAGAACGATTAATCCTTTTTTTTTGAAAACCCATTTAATCATAGTGGAAGTTAAAGAACATTTTGTTAACACTTCAGCTTCGAAAAATGTTTGGACCTACCAAAAAAGCATTTAAATACGAGGAAATAGGTCAAGTTTTTTAAAACAGAAAAACATGGCAGGCGGGCGAAGCAAGGCGAGTACGGGTCAGCTAGTTTATACTAAGAAAGGTGGTTTGTATTTGTTTCACTCTCGCAGCGTAAAGTGAACAAACAGCAATATTACATACTTACTTCAGTTATGACCGAAAAACCCTTTTTTACTTCGTAGGTTTAGAAGAAAATCCAAACTTAACGAAACAAAACATTATGTGTATCATAATGAAAAATCTCTCGATTGGTTGATTGTCATTTGTCGGAAAGAGAGAGAGAAACAATGAGGTATGGTGCTTGGAGAATTATTTAAATGTTTAAGTGTGTTCAGGTTCCGCAAATAAGTTTCATTAACAAAGTTTAGAAAAAAATTTCCGGCATATGGAGAAACTGTAAATGGTAACACTGGAATCTCATCTCATTTGGTGCATTTTTTTTTTTTTTTGTCTTTGGACACAATATCCTGCGGATTTTTCCGCTCAAGGGTATTATCATTTGCACCCAGGATTAACGAGAAAACATTGCATCCCGCTTAAAATAAATAAAGGACATAGGCATAGGCATAAGCAGAGTTCTTAAGTGATGAAATGAAATTTAATTCTTTAAAAAGCAAACAATTGACTGCAATCACTCCTTGAAGTGGTGACCAGTTAAGACTTCTTCGTTCATAAGTGAATAAAGTAAGAAAGTGTAGTGGACAAAATTACAGAAGAAAGGAAAAGGATATTAGAAAAACGCATTAACGCAGAAAACTAACATGGATTTCCTTTTTATGTGTGTTCCCCCTTCTTTATAGCGTGTTTGTTCTCATGTCGTATAGGATAACGGTTACCACCACCCCAAAAACGACGACTCCGACGACGACGACGACGACGGTCGAAATCTTTGAAAGAAGTTTTTCTCAACTTAGTGGTGATAGGTTGGCATGGCACTGTAATGCATGGCCATTTATGTGTTCCTTTCTCGGGGGGTGTGTAGAATTATTCGTAACATACACAATAAAGGACGAAGAGGAAATGACTCATTATAGAAGAGATTAGTTAACACGTTGACCAACGCAGTCGTTATGAAGACGGGGGTGTTTTGATATACTCGTATACATATACGCCTACTTATGTACATATTTCATTAGTTAAGGGTGAAACAAAGGGTTTAATGTTCCATAATTTGCTGATTTTTTTAACTGGTTAAATATAGGGGGACTTATTTTGTGGTTTCAACTTTACTTAGATATCAACCTAAATGAATTTATATCCATAAGTTGACAGATGGAAATCATACGGGAGTTCATTTTGAGTAGAATGTTAAATTCGTTTTGATTTGTTGTTAATTTATTAAAATTTATAAAGTGAAAGTGCAATTCGTCACTGCTCCAGGAAATTCTCTTTCTTTTGAGACCTCATTTGTTAAGATTGGTTAAGTGTGAGAGCCGCAAATGGTACCTATACTACAGAAATAATACAGTATTTTGATGATTCACTCATGAATTAATTTATGGATCATGAAATGATCGGTTGATCTTAAAGCTCGTCGCTTTAATTTTAAGGCTCTTTGTAGAAAAAAAAACTTCACAAGTTCATCGAAAAGAAAACATGGGAAATAGGTATGTATATATATACTCCCATTGAAAACTGTCCACAAGATACCGAACTCCCGCAGGCATGTTAGATTGTCGTCATGACATTCATACGACTATATTGCAACAAAAAAAAGATCAGAACTTCATTTAGTTCCCATGTTGCAGTCAGTCACTCAATCGTCCACATGGCAATTTACGAAGTTCCACCCACCATACAATGCCTTGTCAACTGACCTCCACTACCAAAATCGAAGAACAACTGAAATATGTCAACGCTCGCATCGAATTGCGTTCAAAAATCACGACAAAAGAGCAAACATATCGTCCATGTTAGTAGTTCGTCGCAGTCTCAAACAAAGGGGCACCGGTTCCGGCACACGACAAACCTACTGGCCCAGCCGAACGGCAGTGGCTGTAAAGGCTCCGTGGTATGGCAGTGGCACTCGCAAAAACCAGGTCGATTCACAACGCCAACATGGGAGGCATTACTTTTGGCCAAGCAGCACCGACCACCTTCAAATTGGCGTACTCATAGCCGCAGCAATCGTAGTGACCTCTATGATAACTGAAATTATTTTCGTCATTGCTCCCTGTTTCCTCCTTCTGGTTGCTTGTTTTTTTTTTTTTTTTTGTTACCCACTCTCAGTTACCCTTTTGGGTGCATTTTTGGTCAGGCACCTCAAACCGGCGGAGATAGTGCCTGTAAAAGAGCAAAATGCAACGAAAGGCTCGGTGGTGGTGGAGAGAAACTTTTTGCCCGGATTTATTGGAGTTTTTCGTGGAACCGGACTCGGGACCGATTCAAAGCTTCCACAGAGTATGCAAATATTTTAATCACAAAATTCCCGCAAACAGTCAACAAAGATACGCCAGACATTATGCGGCGGTGCGGGGGTGCGGCAGCGAAGTGGGCTAAAATATTTACCACCCCTGCCGATGAATCGAGAGGTGGCTTGGCTTGCAACGGGAGAGACTTTCATTTTTTGTTTGTAATTTTTGGGATAAGCTAAGCTCTCTGCATTTTGCAGGATGAAAAGGACAAAAGTGCTGAAGTGTGACACTGGCTGAAACTTCGAGGGTAGCATGCGATTAGAAAGGGAGCGTCCACAGTTTTGGAAAGTTTTCGATGCCCGGAACACAAAGATATGCAACTTGGAGTAGGGGCAGTGCGAATGGTTCTGCCACAAAATTCGCAATCGTCGACTCTGGGTAGGTGTGCATATTAAATAAAACCACTTCCTTTCGTCCTAGTGTGTAGTGTACATATGTATAAGCGATGCAGTGTGTGTGCAGTGATGACATGTGCAGCGGGCGGGCGGGTGTGAATTTGAACAAGCGCCCATCTTCATTACTGTAAGCTTTGACTTGTCCTCTCTTTCTCTCCACCTCAGTTAGCAGCGTCGTCCTATCGTTTCACAGGAAATGCATTTGGCACTACATTAGTTCTGTGAAAGTGATTTACTGGCTGGTCGTCCGATGCATCCTGCATCCATTTGTAGTAGGAAATCCAGTGCATTTCTGCATTGGCAGTATGATGATATTCTTTTTAGCTGCACTGACTCTTAAAAGAAGAGTGCAAGGATGGCAAGTCCTTATACATTTGAAACGCATGGACATGTGGACATGTAAAGGGATGTCAGCGGATAGTGCTCGCATGTAACCATGTTTTAGGAATTTCCAGTCGTTTCCTATAACACTGCGAGACGATGATGCTATTAAAGTTCATAGAATGTAATTTTGTTAGCAGAAAAAAATACCGCCCAATGTTCATTCTCACTTATGTGATTGATTGTGAAGGACTACACGCGGTCTTCACAAAAGGAGGTTTTTAGGAGTTAAATTTTGTCGTAATTTGCGTTCCAGTGAAAACTTATCCTTAATGCATTTGTTAAATGTCCTTCGATGGTCTATTAACCCATTTATGCCCATTGTTGCGTTAACGCAACATTGAAAAAATATTTTTTCTCGAACTAAAAACTTAACATTTTTGTTGCAAATCCCAAGAGCATATAACGAACTCAAAAAAAAGATTATTTAAATGTTCAGATATCCATAAATGAAGTAAAACTTAAAGTGCATCAAACATTTTAAGTTTTTAGTTCTAACAAAACATATTTTTTCAATGTTGCGTTACAGCAACCATGGGAATAAATGTGATTGTTTTTAAGATCCCAAGGCGTCTGCTTATCTTTTGAGATACACAGGTTGTTTCTTTCTTTTTAGGTGGCGCTACAGTTCGAGGTGAACCAGGACCTACTTCTCGCAAACATTTGTGTTGCGAGGGACAGTAAACCGTATATGCAATGATGTACGCCTGGCCCGAACTTCTAATAAATTACCGTTCATTTTATCCAAATGGACGTTTTTCGGTACATTTACCAAATACAGTACTTGCAGCTTTTTATCACATAAATAAAAGTTAGTAAACAAAATTACAAAAAAAAACATGTTGTCCCCACGAGACAGTGAAAACACAATAAAACGATTAATCTCACACGAATTATACACAACACAACCAGAGAAAACAACGTACAAATGCTCACCACAACGAAAGGCAAAAACATAAGAAATTTGTTGACGAAAGCACAATAACTCATTGGAGTTCGAGTGTGTAACACTCATACACCTACCTACATATGTATTTATATGTACGAGTATGTACTTTTCCACGCCACCACCTCCTCCTAAGGCCATCAAAATAACACCAAAATCAACAAAACACATGTTCGGATGTAGCTGCGAATAATTAGCTCCTTGATGGGATGTCAATCCGCCTTCTCGCCCTCCCTCTGCCCTTCTCTAACACACAACATCTAATCATCATCATCATCATAAACATCATCTGCGATTCGAGCTTTCTTTCCACACACCAATGCGTCATTCGCACAATGGGTGGTGGTGGTGGTTTGAAGCACGACAAGAAGATGGCTGAGAAATTTTATGATACGATGTCCTTAATTAAAATGAAACTCTTCTTTGACGCGGTGGCATGGCGCGCAGTAGAGATACAGAAAAAAATTAAGGAATTAAAAATATTTATCTTCCCTTCGCTGCTCTTCCGAATGCGGGTAACAACAGAAAGGACGCGTATTCCAACATACTTATAGACAAACAAAAATCTCGAGGAGATTAAATTTTCAATTTAAGCATCTAAACTTTATAAGTCCCAAATGTCTGCGCTTGTTTGTACTCGTAGCTACATATATCAAACTACTAACCGGAGATTAATGTCACTGTGTTGGTCGGAAAGCATGGGTGCACTTAACCCGGCCATTTACAGGACTCGAAATGGCATAGTTAACACAGTGTTTGTACGAGTAGTAGGATCGCAATTGAACCACCCTACGAAGTGCCATTAGTTACACATTTTTTCTTTGCCATTAAACGAGCAGCAATTTGAAAATTGTCCCACGGGGTTGACCGCCCCATGCACAAACAAAAAACGAATTTCATCGCGCACTGCGATTGATTTACACTCGTTTACCAATGGCCACTTCCAATTGTAGATTAAATTTACCATCATCGAATTATAGCACGAAATCTGTTGCCCGGCGGCACTGCGGTTCCAAATTAAAACTCAATTTTCAACACCGCGCCTTAGTTGCAATTGCCGCGGCCGCGGCGCTGTTTTAGTCAACAACATGTGAAAATTAGCATAACCTGGAGTGGGACGGTGACGGTGAGGTGGCGCAATAGCACACAGCACAACGCAACATACCTACGACTCTCGATATGAAATGTCACACCAATTGAATTCATTTAGTGTCCACAATACACTCATGTGTTGAAATATTAGTTGGTTTGGTTGTGTGTGGTCAAGGACTCTGCTCCTTTTTTTTCTGTTGTATCTATCCGCCATATTGTGTTTCGGTCGACGACGACGTCTAAACTGGTGGCGTTGCTATTAATGGCCGATTTGCAGTTGCAGCTACATGGATCCATATCTTTTTTTTTTTTGTGACATCATGACTGATATAACGGCACACAGAGGCAGTGAAATACAGGTCGTGTAGGACGGGGATGGACATTTTTTTGTGACCGTTTGGTGAATTCCGAATCCCATGATGATGTCAACAATTGCATATCTGGTGTGCCTCTGTGTACGGGCGTGATATTTTATTATCTATCTACATACGTGGAAAGTCATATGTGGGTTGTTTTTTTGGTTGAAAAATTTCATAAAAATGACAGATGGATCAAAATGGAGATTTTTTTCCCCGACAATAGCTGAGTACTGAATTTTCTAGGTACTCTCTGTGGATTTGCGTTGACCGTTATTAGTTATTTTGCGGCAATCTCTGTTCCAACCAAATCAAACTCAGTGTAACATAGACGGGGGACGGGCCTTAAGTTTTTGGGAGTACTTACACCGAGAAGGTCACATCACAGAGGTAGCAATAACCTGGTAGGAGCGCAACATCAATTTGGATTCAATGTAGCGCTTTTGTGGTAGCTTGTTGACTTTAAATGGAAGGTTACCGATTCTAATCACAGTCTTATCCATGAAAAGAGTTCTATGTAAGGTACCTCACCCATCAGGTGTCGAAGCTGAATTCATCTGAACTGAAAAAGAGTGAAGGAGCTCGAAATGACTCAGCAACTGAAACTTAAACATTAACAGTAAGTCGTCGACCTTGCAAACACTAACTTGCAAGCTGCAACATCTTTGATTTTTCTGTTTTTCCGAATGGTAGTTAAACTGTGAACTGTACATTTTGACAGAAATAGCAACCATTTTGTTAGATGACATGAAAAAGTATGTGGCTTTGTTTGTATGATTTTGTAAGAATTTTAGTTCAACATTCCACACTTAGCTTAGATACATATACAGAAAAACATCCCTTAGGCGGACGGTGACGGTGACAACATTTGTGTCCGCCTAAGGGAGTTGTCCATTCAAAGACACAATTTTTTTAAATAAATTTTCTTTATTTATCAAAACATAAAAAAAACTGCAACTTTGTTTGAAACGATTAAGAACACAAAAAAACCAAAACAAAACAGAACAAAGATTGGGAATCCTCGCAAATGACTTCTGTTGCAGCTGCATGGATGAGGAGGAAGAAGAATCCCCCCTATGACCTCCTGTGCAACTGCCCGGCACTCTCCTCCTAAAGAAAAAAAAATATATTAACACGGCGGCGTCTCCACGAGACGCTCATGTCGGGCTTGGAAAATGTCTAATGGAGACCACAATTCTATGCCCGGACCTTTGGTTCGACATCTATGTATATCTGGATATGAGCTGTCACTTCGGTGGAAATATTTCAATTTCGTTGAAATTTTCAAGAGAATTGATACCTATCAAAAGGTAAGACATGAAATCCCCACCACACAAAATTTGACGTTCGTAACGCCATCTTATTTTTTTGCTTGCCAGATATGTCCGCCAGATATACATGATATGAGCCTTAACTTCTATAAAATGTCCACCATCCGACTGAATACAAACTAATATTCATTTTTGAATGGTTTTTGTAATTAAATTAACATTATACCTGGAAAACTGTAAGCAACCCCCCCTCACTAATTGAATAACTTTTGGGTACCAACTTTTCTAAAGGATATTTTTTAAACACCCTGTAGCTCAATGGGTGTTGAAGATAGAGCCCCCCTCCCATACGATTTTTTTCATAACATGAACCAATGAATCAGTTCCCAAAAAGGAAAGGACCCCAAGCTTAGTTGCCTATAAGGCAGTGTCCTGTTATGACACGAATGATCGTGCTTATGTGTAGTCTTTTTAGGGAAAGAAGGTAGCTAAAACTGTTATAAGAGATGAGCGGCAGTTGGAGGTGGTCTTTAAAGTAGATGAGAGAGCTTCCAGGGATTTCAAAGCCTCAAAACAGTGTAACCATTATTAAATCAAAGTAAATCCTTACAGCTAATTCTGTGATTTTTGACAAAGAGTGTTGGGATTTTGTGCTTGGGGAACCAATATATGAATTTGAGTATGTGGCGGTGTTGCCGCCTGGTTTTTGTTTTTTCCATTTTCTGGTTTTTCTGGGGAAATAGCTTAAATGCAGTTAAACTTGTTTTCCCTTTTTTGTGCTTTATAATGAAGGTTTATTTGCGCGGATGAATGTTGGGTGGGAAAACTAATAGTTTCTTTTGGTTTAAGCTTATATCTCGTAAACTAATCGTTTCCGATGTATAACACTGGAACATCACTATACTCAAAAAAAATAAAAAATACCTTTAAATTTCACGATGTCAGCTTTGATCGATTGATTGATTGATTGATAATTTCATTTCTTTATTTCTTTAAAGTTCAAATACATCAATTTAGAAATTTCAATACAGTTATTAAATATGGAAATAAAGTTAAGGTATTGCCATTAAGTATTTTTAATAAAAGAATAGAGCTAAATGCCACTTCGTAAATTACGTAGATTAAATTTATGATAATATGTAATAAAACTACATACGACACAAATAGAGCACGGAATGTTTAAAGAGAGATATAATATTGTTGTATTTAATATAAACAAAATAATTTCAAATACTTTTGAAATTTGTACATATAGTCATTCGGGGCAAGAGTGCGCATTTTAGACTTCGGGCTTAAATTCTGGAAAACTTACAACAGATAACAAACAAAAGAGCCTATTATTTGGTAGCTCTATATTTTAGGAACAAAATTGTACAAAAATATTTTATATTTTTTTTAATGTTTCATATGTTTTGATCAAAAAACCAAAGTAAGTCAAGTTGCGCACTCTTGCCCCGAAGTCAGGGTAAGAGTGCGCAACCAGTTTAAGTCACAGTTTTCGTAGTTTAAATGGCTTGAAACTGTGCTTTCACTCAAACCAAGTTCTTCGGCAGCGTTTCATGGGCTGCTTCCATTTTAAATCAACTTGGGGTTATCAATTTCCTTACCGTTTGTGTTTGATAGATACGAGGCATTTTTCTGGAAAAAACAAAAACAGAAAGATAGTTCAGCTACGAGCTACGAATTACCGCCTACGACTGCGATGTGCTCATTGCATCTTTCGATAGAAGGTAATAGCCTAAAAATTGTCATTATTATAAAAAGTTAAATACTGGGTAAGAAAGCACTGCGCACTCTTTCCCTAGACGCTACTTTTTTTTCATTGTATTGAAAATCTAAGAACGAATAATATTATCCACTAAAATTGTATCCTTAATCAAACACACATATACACTGTTTATGCCTACGTACCACTTATGGGGTATCGAGTTGCCACGCTTTCCTGACACACTTTTAAAAATTAACTTCTTTTTTAACAAAATCCGGTTTTTTATTTCCCTGATGATTTTCTTTGTACTGTTAAATGGAAAATTTTCGTAGAAGTTGTTCATCATTGGCGGTTAGTGAAGCACACATTTTCTCATTTAGCGATTGCTGCTAATTCTTTCACAGATGGAGAAAATGGCACTGCGTACTCTTACCCGCTGCGCACTCTTACCCCAAACGACACTATATAGGTACATGTCTCACCAGAACATCAGGGACTCTCGAAATAAAAATTAAATAGCCAACTTTTCACAAGTTTATTCAAAATACTTGGTACATAATTGCAATTGTTCATAACTATCATTATATCGTTCAACAAATTGTGTTGTTTGTCATAGTACGGTAACCCAGTAAGAGGTTAAAAAACTGACAGTTTTATGCAAGCTATTGCAATCAGACTCAGCCTATCCTATCCTATCTTCCCTGTACGGACAATTATATTGGAACAGAGTTTAGAAACTCATTAAAATTAAATAAATAAAAAAAAACCAACTTTAAATCAATTTGTTCAAATTTGTGTTGGTTTTAACAATCTATTAACTACAAAAAAGATAAGATCTGGCAGCATTTCTATTTTTTTAACACTATCAGATCTGTGTCGTGGTGTGCTTAGTACAAGCAATAACCGCATCAACAGGCTCATCATTTAGTGCTGGTGTTAGTGGCTAGGCTTACGCTACCTTGCAACACTAAACGCTACTTTGCAGCAATAAATAAACAAAAAATAAGAAAAATACATATACAGTGGACGTCCAGTATAACGAATGATATAATGTTTGAGGTCATTCACTATATCGAGCGCGTTCGTTATATCGATCGATTTTTTATACTTTTTGTAGAAGAAGTTATTAAAAAATATGTTTATTTAGACGTTTTTATTTAATGTTAAATTGAATAGATGATGGTCCTGCCATTTAAGTTTACAAATTTTGTAAATTACTTTAAAAATAAAAATCACCGATAAAACTTACTGCAAAGTTTTTTCTTAAAGCCGTCTCAACGTTGACCTGTCTGCCATATCAGCATTGACTTGTTGTCCCCATCATTACACACCCGCTAAGCATGCTTTATTGGAGCTCCAAGAATACTGATACCGTCACCTAACTCATCTTCACTTTCAGATTTTAGTTCAAGAGTGTCATCGTATGTTTGTTCTTGTAAATTGGTTTCAGTATTGTTCTAAGTTTCTAGGTCTGTGATAGTAACCGTTGCTGAGCGAAAAAGATGCGAAATAAATTTCGAAAGTGATTTATATAAATGAAGTGGGTTACCTTCGGGAAAATACGGTTAACAAGTCTTATGGTACTCTGCATTGCCAAAACTTCGTCATCTTGCCGTAATAATGAAAGTGGAATTTTATCCTCCTGAGTCTGTAACCAAAATATTTCTCCAACATTTTTGAAGCATTAGACAAGAGAGTTTATTCCATTCTCGGCCCATAAAGACAATTGCATCAAAGAGTTTGAATTCTCTTAGCGCAGTAATGTCACTCAGCAAGCTATTGTGGTAATGGAGCTTTGTTAGGCGGATGGCGTTTTGGTCCATCAGTTGTATTAACGGCGTAACGTTGGGTAGCATAACAGCACGAGACTAGGCCACTAGACATTTTGAGTGTGAGCATAAAATTCAAAAATTTTGGAGTAGTGAAAAGTAACCGTATTCAAACTAGTAGGCGATGAGTGGAAGAAGAAGACAAAAAATATTGGGATGGGAGCTTTGGAAATGTAGATTAAATGTTGCGTTTCCTTGAATCGAAAGGAACATGCTAGAGCTAGAGGAAGCAGGTACATACCTATATTATTGAAATTATTTTTTAAATTTATTAATCTGAGAAAAATCATTGTTTTTCCATGTGACATTTAACGAATTTTAATGGAACAAACTTGAAAGGTAGATATGAGATTCAAAATTAAAATATAAAAAGCTAACCTGTAAGGGAATTGAAATCATCTTACAAACTACAAATCTTTAGATATGCACAAATGTGAAATTGAAAAATCGCTTTTTCAAATCAAATGCAAATAATAACTTCGCATCTCCTCTCCAGTGCCAACAAAGTTCTAATCCATCAACAAATGCTTAAACGTACGTACAAAATTATTAGGGCAGAAGTCGAATGCCCAACGAAGTATAATAGACTCGGGAATCAACTGCAACATCAATGTGGGACACATCCAGTCCACAAGAACTATTTTTCTCATCTCTTCTTTAGGTTCCACTTTTCTGATTTTCTCCTCTTTTTTTTGTTACCCATCATCAACGCCATCTTCTGAATTAATTGTTCTAAATTTTTTGGCTTGACATCCTGATGATGATGATGATGATATCCTCCCCTTGTCCTACTCTATTGCTTTTCTCCATCTGTTGGCCGGTCTGTTGGTAGTTGGTTGCTTGTTTAGTTGGCTGGTTGGCCCTGGCTGTGTATATCATTCACTCGACTGTCTCTGTTGTTTATTTCAGTAGCAGTAGTACGAGGAGATACGAGTGGGGATTTCTGATTAGCGAAATTGAAAAAGTTCATCATTGTGTTGTGTGCCATCCAACCGAGACGCAGGACGGTTGATCGTCAGAAAAAAGTAGAAACTCATGAAAAAAAAACAAACTTTTTCCCCCTTGTTCGGTATGGAGGCCATCGAAAAAAAATTTGTAATGATGACGAATTCACCAAACTTGACAAGGCATCCGCAAGAGGTATACATTTGACCTCGTCCATCGCAGTCATCTCTCGACTCGAGTTGTTGCAATAAAGTTGTTCATTTCACTTCACTTGTTCTCGTTTCGCAGTGGCGAAATTCAAATTAAAGAACCTTAGCCTTAGCCATAGCCATAGTGTAATTGCAATTTAAATTGTCCTGTAAACAGGACGAACCGCCGACATGTCTAATTACGTCATCGTTATCATAATGACTGTTGCAGTTTGCAGAGTTTCTCTTTTTACCATGTCCACACTCTTGGTACGAGCAAGAAGATGGAGTTCTTTGATCCTCATTTTAACGTCTGTAACTGTACTGCAACCAGGCTTCGTCATTTATAAAGTGTAATGTACCATGCATGCTTTAATATGGTGATGATTATATCCTGGCTACCGAAAAAAGGACGATGGGGAAAAAAATAAAAATTCTTCCCGAGAGCGAACACCCACGAAGGACGAAGGAATTTTGTGTAAAATAACCTCCGACCTCCAAGCCGTGGTAGTGACTTGTGCTGGAGCTACAGCAGCTTCGTTCTTCTTGACGGTGGATGGGTGGTTCGGGGTGATGTGTATTCTGCGGGAGGCCCAAAGTAAATAATATATTATGCAGCATGGACAAGTTTTGCAATTTATTTCCAAACATGTAGTTTAGGGTGTACGAACATCATCCCCTAAAAACTAATGTTTTTCCCGTTTTTTTTTAAAAAAGGTTTTTTAATAGTTTTTCTCGGTTTTTCATTTTACTATCGACGTTGGATGCATAAATTCATAGCATTTTGCGCAAAATTTTAATTAACACATTTCTGGCCCGATGTGAGTGTGGACGGGTTTACACACACGATGATGTTCATCCTTTCCTGCGGCTGACCATAGTAGTAGTAGATGTGTTTGTTTGCCGCAAAACAACAATGTTAGTGATTATTTATTCATTTGTTGTTATTTGATTTTTTTTTTACTTGTTTTTTATTTGTCGAACGCCACACATTTGGCTTTTGCACAAAATTCAAAGGGAAATTTAGAAACTGACTGCAATAAAAGTGAATTAATGGTGGAATTTTAATTTTGCATTTCATTAAAAGTCACGTGAATCATTGCATACAGTTTTGGTTTTAACTGACAGTGCAGGAGTAGATAGGAATTTATATCCAGTCGGATGTGCGCGGTGCCTATTTTAGTCTTAATGTAATGGCTTTTGGTGTTAAAAAACAAGTTAGTTACGAGTATGACACTGGAATGGAAAGTTGTTAACTGAATTTACATTTTATCGAATGTCAATTGATGAGATGTGCCGAAAATAACCTGTCCTGGAGCTGAATTTGCTAAAAATATTAAAGGGTTTGCGTATATATTTTGATGCCCTTAAACTGTGCCAACCTACCTTCCACCTGAGATCACTTATTAATTTTCTATTCAGTAGAAGTGCATTTGAGTGGTGGTTTCTTATGGATAAGTCCATTAAGTCATTGAGTTTGAATTAAATTGGTTGGATGAAAGTATTCGAAGTTGGATAGTTGGGTATTGAAAGATTTTTGAGGAACTCACCAAAAATGCGTTAAAAAAACACAGGATTAAGATTAATCCCTGACAGCGTAAAGTCTATTCTATGACAAGAAAGTACATATCTACCAAATAAAAGTATCTGTGTCTTGAAGATCTTAAATGTGACGATGTTTCACCTCTTTTTAAGAAAGGATCTGCTGATGAATTGGGTAACTATATGCCTATCTCACTTTTACCTTCGTTTAGTAAAACTTTTGAAGAAGTTGTAAAGGTGGTGAGTTTTTTTTTTTTTTTTAATAAAACTAAGTTTTTCAGTTCTTTTCTTTCTTTCTTTTGGTTTTCAGGAAGACAAATGTACAGAAGAAGCTCTTTTACGCGTTTGTTCTCAGATATTTGTCGACCTTTGGTCTAGACAATATGAAATATACGGCCGGATTGTTTGTTGATATTTCAAAAGCTTTATATGTGTTCGACCATTGTTAGTGGTAAAATGAAAATGCTGGTCTTCGAGCTTTTTATGTGTATAAGTAGTTCAGATCTTATCTCAGCAATAGATCGCTCTACTTCGCTCTACTTCGCTCTACTTCGCGAAGTAGAGTTCCACAATCTAGGAGTACCTCAGAGTTCTGTTTTGGGACCCATACTGTTTTTGATTTATATCAATTCCCTGCTTAGATTGCCGTTTAGAGTCACTGGCAGCCTTTGCGGATGGTCTTAAATCACAGCGCTCTTATAAATTGGGATCTTTATTTAGTTTATAGTTTTTAGTTCCAAAATCAAAATAATGTTTTTTAGTTTGTCAGCACAAAACGGTGCTGAGGCTGAGGTCTACTTTCATGCGACTGACTGTCCTAGATTTAAAATCTCTTACTGCACTTGCAATACTATTTTGTCCACGTGCACTTTTCATAGTTGTCTCAAATGCTGTGATAAATGTTTTTGGGTTGAAAATGTTAATGAATTTAAATATATGGGGCTTGTCATTGACTGAAGGTTGAGCTTTAGCAGACATTCAGCCGGACTTAATTGATACCGATGATGGCGAAATTGTTAAAACAAAAAAATGTTTCAAAAATCAATACGGAAAGCACTATTTTGGAAAGGACGACTAAAAACTCTATAAAGGGGTCTTAAAGTTAATTCTTTTAACACTGTTCTACCCCAGAACGATATCATAATGACAATTCCACCATAAAACCACTTACCGGAGGAAAGATAAGCGTAATAAAGTGAAATCATGATGGGGTGTTGTCAGTACCCCACCTACCTACTTACGTTACTATTACTCACCTACCTACTTAAAGGTTAAAAATAAATCTTACTTACTTAGTTGGCGCTACAGCTCGAGGTGAACCTGGGCCTGCTTCTCGCAACCATTTGTGTGTGCGGGTTATATTTTTTTGCACGAATGGAAGGGACCTACAGTTTTTGCCGACTCCGAACGGGGAGTTGAGAAGCTCAATCTTGACAAATGATACTCTTTGATGCTTGTCAGACATTCGAAAGAGGTGGGCACTGTGAAAAACTCTTAGGTGTTTGCGGCGGGATTTGAACCCAAGACCGCTGGCTCAGTAGTCCGACGCACTAACCACTTGCGCTACGGTGCCCACTAAAAATAAATCTACTATGGAATTTTTCATTCAAGAATAAAATATGGGATAACATGCTGGGGAGGAGCTTACTTCAAAAAAAATCAACCTCTTTTGTTACTTCAAAAAGACATTTTGAAGAAAATTTCCCCGAAACCTCGTTTAAATCATAGTTTCCATTGTTTAGGGATTTAAAGATTAACGAGTTAACAAGTGAGTGAGAAAGACTCGTTATCGAATGATCGAGTAAATTATACGTAAAATGATACTCGATAACGTTAGCGGTAATGCCAAATCATCACATTTCGATAACGAGTAACTCTTTAACGGATGCGGTAATTCGGCCTCAGTCCGCCACTTGTACTATCTTCAAAAAGTGCTCAAAGTATTCTTTTTACGTTCAGGAAATTTTTATTTCAGACAAATCGACAGTTATAGTTGGCATGGAAATTCTTTAAATCACGTATCGATACCCGCTTTTCGTACAACTGCATTTCGCAACTTTTATAGTCAAACTTCATGTCGGATTTTTAACAAACTTTTTTTTACAATCTTGAATCACCGCTCAATGTTCTGGGGCCAAACTATGTAACTCGATTCTACTTTCGATTCTATTCGAAAGTTGTTTCCGATTCTACTTTCAAACCGTACTACTACGTATGATATTAGAATCGAACGTTAGTAATGCCAACTTTTTCCCACAAAATTTCCGATTAAACGAAGGGGTTTTAAACGAAGAAAACCAGGATCGCAGTGGTCAAATTAAGCAGATAATGGAGCTGTGTGAAAAAGTGTTTGTTTAGAATATGTACATTTAATAATCAAAACATTTGTAATAAAATGACTTAATTTTAGTGTAATAAAAAATATGTCCAACTTTCAACAGATGCCTTTTTGTATTTGCTGTGTGGATTTTCGTCTAGCCTCCGGGGTTTTCAAGTATCATTTGTATATATTCCACGAGAATCTCAAATTGAGACGTCTTGTTTACTCAGTTAATTGATTAGCTACGCACAAAATATATTTTAATAGTTCTATGCAATGTATAATAAAATATGAAACAAATTGTCACCTACGTTTTTGCAAATTTCACAGTCCAACACCTTGCTCGCAAACACATTTGCATTAGAACGATTATTTGCGAATTCGAACGATTTTGACATTTACTTTAGAATTAGGTAGTACCACAAATTTCCGAAAACAAATATGAAGTTCGAGATTCGTTCGATTTTCAAATAATAGGGCTTGCTATACAATTATAGAGTACGCAGTTTGCGAATTCGAACATTTTTATTGTAGAATCGAGTTACATAGTTGGGCCCTGGTGTAATGTTTCGTTTTTCATTACATTTTGTAATATGTTTAATTCATCCTTTTAATTTTGAAAAGTAAATTTTAAGAAACACCCGCCCATTTTTTAACATTTGGTAGTCCATTTTTTAAAGCCTTTGAAGTGGGATTATCTCTATTTATTTATTTTTTATAAGAAGTGACATAGGTGTCACTATTATTTGTCTTTATTTATTTTAAGTAACAAAAACTATTGTAATATTTGAATTTCAAGAAATAATAAAATTATCTATCTATATCTATCTATCTATCTTTAAAAAAAAAAAACATCGCATCAACTAGTACAATGTTCTCTTCGTGCATAGATCACATAGAACCAAACCGAACCAACTTCAGTCCAGTATTTTGTCACGGCCATCTGCCATTTTTTTCCTCCATCGCTAGACACCTTCTTTGCAACAGTGACGACGATGACATCTCTGTACCGCACACTAAAGGCAATAAATATCAACTCTAAATTGTCCCAGTGTTTTAATTATTTTTCTTAGTCAGTGCATTACTGCATGAATATTTGGTCCTTCGAGCCGGATTACGTCCGCCGATCACCATAAACACCCGTAAAGATCTTAAAATGTCTCCTTGACAAATGGAACCGCTTTAGAGATGTAGACTCGTGTTGTTGAACATTTTCTGTCTAATTTATCCCACTATCCTCTCATTCACAAAATTTGATATATTTTCTATGCGGAATGACTGGATCCAAGTGCATTTTTGTCTATAACCCCTCTTTCGTTACTAAACAAATTTCTTAGGCAAAGCAATTATAAACTGAAAAGTATTGGACCAAAGTCTCTTCCCTGTGGAATACCAAAAAACAGAGTCTCTGTAATTTCATAGAACTAAAATTATTTATATTCATATTAACCGCTTTCAGCATTAACAATTCTCTGAAAACAATGATAAATGTTTATCATCTTATTAATCATAATTTCCAAATCTACCCAAAGTCTTACTTCTTAAGTTACGTCACACTCACAATCTACTAAACAGCACACATATGATTGTTCGAGCGACTAGAAATATGTAACATACATGCAACCCCCATTAAAGTCACCCTAATTTGAAAATTATGTTCAAAAATTTAAAGACGATTATTAGAGAAGATGTCGCTACAAACACAACACCAGCAGCATAGCAATCAACAAAAACAATGTAAGACCCTTCAAATATGAAAACTGGTTCCAAAGTCGTTTACCGGGTAATCTCCTTTAGAAAAGTTTCCTGTTCCAGTAACCACCAGTCGCTCTTTTTGCTCTCCCGGGAACGTGGCAGCATTCCGTCATCAATGTGTACACATATACAGATATACACCTCCTGAAAGGTGAGGCGAACTCCTCCGCACCCGCACCAGTCACCGTCGTCATCATCTCACACGGCACACAACCACATTCCACGTTTTAATAAATTTGTAAACAGATTTGTTAATTTCACCATAAAATTTTGATGAGAATTTGCCCCACCAAAAAAGGACGAACACGAAAAAACCTCGCATATAGTACTGAGACCAACTGGAGGTAAAGGTGGAGGAGACATGAAGTACTAGTCATGATTAACCAAACCCAAATATTGTTGTAATGGCGATGAGAGATGAGCAAGTCGGTACACACATTCACCCCGGAGTCGATGTTTTGGGAATACCGACTCCTGCCATGAAGATCCTGAGAAGCTCGACGTACGTTGGTTGGGTGGGCGGGATGGCGTTATAAGAGACAGTGTGAGGCGAGGCTTTGTGTCGTCAATTAAAAAGGCAAAATGAACGATGTGTCTTATGCTCATTACAGTTAGTGTTATGCGCACGAACAGTTTTAAACACTGATTTGGTTTGCTAATTACGGAACCCAAAACGAGAGGTGTTTAAATGATAGTAAACGATGTCGGTGAGGGGTTTGCAATAGGGGTGTGATCACATTTAAATGTTATCTGGTAGACAGTGAGCAAAAAGGAGCAAGTTCTAGTAACAATTAAACGACTGTGAAGTGCGTACTTAGCCCAATTTTACTTATCTTACATCTGGTGGTTTACTAGATCTGTGGTTTCGCCATTGAATTTACAACTTGTGAATGAATGTCCATTGTTTGTTCCTAAAAAAAGGTTCTTTTGAGTGGTTTGCAACTTGGGTGTTTTTAGCTTATATCTACACCGTGGATAAAGACTATGCTAAACTAGCTGTTGCCTGCGCCAAAAACAGTCGCGTTACTTAGGTATAGTGGACGGATCGAGTTGGTGCTATCATTCCCAAATGTGTTAAGAACTTGTCGCACATTGCAAGACAAAGATCCTCAATGAATATAAGCGCTTCATTGTATTTTCTTTTTTTTTTTGTGAAATCCAAGCAATGATATTGTGTTTCTTGACGCATTCTGTGCAGAATATCTTCGGACACGTAGGTCGGCATTCACCGACCGCTCATAAATCGCTCTTAAAGTTAAGAGGCTCATAAGTTAAAATTTCTGGTTGGCATTCACCGACCACTAATAGGTTTTTGTCTATGCTGTCTATGCTACTTCCACTTTGAGAGATCTCAATTTTCGGATTTCCGAACGCGTTCTCTTTCGAACATTCGGAGTCAATGGCGCTCTTTTTCGAACATGTCAGTGACATTTGGCAGTGTAAATATGGTGATGATGCAACACAGCTGTAGATGGTGAAATTGATGTTGGTGGATTCATTTTTTTTTTTTTTGGCAAATTTATTAGGAATTAAATAGTGGAATAAGGAACATGTTCACTAAATTCATTATAATGTTATTTTCCTCGTCGGATGAAGACACATTTCTTTCTTTTCTACCCACTTTAAAAATCAACAGAAATAATTTAAAGTTGAAATGGCAGCTGATTTCGAATTATTTCGAAGTTATCTAAGACATTAGCAGAGACAATAATAATTGTCTCTGATATTATCGCTCGTAACATAAGAGTGGTTGGGACCACTCATAAGCAGCGTTGCCACAATGCTACTTTTGTAGCAAAAGTGCTACATTATTTTTCAGTTTTTTTCAATTTGCTACTTTGCTACTTTAAATTTAAAATTTGCCCCATTTTGCTACATTTTACTCTTGAAGTCACATTGACCTTTTTTCGAAGTTCCCTGCAAAATAGTTTGTTGCTGTTTGGCAGAGTTGTAAAAGTATGCAATCATTTTGGAATGCATTCTTTCAAAATCATTCTATGAATTCAATTTTTGGATTGCATTCATTGACTTCAATTTGAGACTTCAAAAAATGAATGCAATCAATGAATGCAGTAACTTGTGATTCTTGCTTGCATTAATTTTGCATTCATTTGCACTCATTGCATTCATTTGCACTCTTTGCTTTCATTTGCATTCAGTTGAAGTCTTTTGCATTCTTTTGCACTCTTTGCATTAAAAGTACTAGAAAAGGACTAAAATTAATTAAAGTCCGTACCAAATTAATTAAAATCAATCCAAAAGAATCGAAAATAATGCAAAATACTTCAAATGAATACAAATCAATGCGAAGAGTGCAAAAGAATGCAAAATACTTCAACTGAATGCAAATGAATGCAAAGTGCAAATGAACGTAAAAAGAATGCAAGCATTCAATTGAAGTCATAAGTAATAGCATTCATTGATTGCATTCAATTGAATGGTACAAACAAAGAATGCAGTCTTTTGAATGCTTAATGAATGGTGATTGCATTAATTTTTTGAAGTCTCAAATTGAAGTCAATGAATGCAATCAAAAAATTGAATTCATTAAAGAATTAATTTCAAAATGATTGCATTCTTTTACAACTCTGCTGTTTGGTAATGCTCTCTGTTGCTTTCAATCCCAATAATAGGTCTGTTCATTGAAGCTCTCCTGGGCCGAGAAGAACAGTAAAGTAGAAGGTTTATGTGTTCAATGAGAAGTGTTTCTGTCCGAGATTGATCTGCTTTGTGTTCAACGACTCTGTTCTAGGCAATTTTTCGGCACCTACTCTTGAGGTATAACAGATTTTTGAGAAATGTTTAACTCAGCTGTGTTGCGTGCGCATTTGATTGTTTTATTTGAAGTGAAAAGTGTTTCGACGAGATTAAAGTTTACCAAATGGGAGAAATTGAAAATCAATCGCAAAAAGGGCGATCGGTTATTGTAAAATGCTATAAATAATTTGGAAAATATTAGATAAAATAATCATCAATGCAGTGCAGTGTCATTTTTGACAACAAACATATGGCTGTAATTTTCAATGCTGACTTGATCTAACATTTTTCACAAATCTGTGCTGTTCTGATCCGCCTTTTTTCTCATTGAACAAAGCTTATTCATTTGAAGGTGAGACCTGAGTTTTTTATTTTGTGCATCCAAAACATGCGTTGCCTTCCGTCGTTTATTTATTCTATCGGAACTCAAAAACTGGTAAACTGCCAACTGTGTTGACTGAAGCAAATAGGAAAATTGTTGCATTGCTTCTGTTAAGTTTAGACTGGATCAGAAATATGATAAGTTGTACTTATAAATTGCTACAGATCGCTCAAGATTCGTTATAATACAGCGAAAAGAAAAGAAGGAGGAAAATAAAAATAAACAAATAAAAAAAATATGGATAGTATGGAAGTTTCGAAGAGCATTGCCTGGTCACGTGGATTTTCTTCCAAAAGTTATAACAAGGAAGTGTTTTCCTGACTCCAAGGTAGCACAACATATAACTTGTGCTAGAACGAAAACGACAAGTGCTATAAACAATAAGTTTTTGTAAAATAAATTGATTGCTCTTACAAACGTTCTTCTTTTGTTTGTGCTACCATAGGCTACTTTTCAGAATGAGAGATTTTGCTACTTTTGCTACTTTCCACAGTTTTTCGGGCTACATTTATCAAAAGTCAGGCGGCAACGCTGCTCATAAGTCTTATGAGCGCTCATAAATACGCACTAATAGCGGTTGGTGAATAGGTTTATGAGGCTCTTAACTTATGAGCTGTCGGTAATTGCCGGCCGTAGTCTTTGTATTTTTCCCACAATTGTACTCGTTGGGACGGAGGACATGTATCATAGATAAAGTGGTAATTGCAAATAGCGCACGTATTTGAAATGGATTAGAAGTGGCGGATGAATCTTCAATTGACTTGTTCTAATGGTCGTTTCTCTTCAGCAAATGATGTGACTCGCACGCACGCTCCGAAACGTAATATGTACTACTAGCTGACCCCCGTCGAAAACGACGAACATTTTTACAGAGCTTAATGGGCAAAAATATATGTAAGTTAAGAAAATAACTGTGTGAATTATATTTACCAATAAAAGCTCATTGTAGTTAGAAGATTCAATGCCTATCTCTGAAGATAAATAATTCGCTATTCATATGTACTCGTTTATTCCTTTCGCGTGCTTTTAAGTGCCGCTTCGTATAAACTAAATTTGAATTCATAGAATAAGCTATAACGCAGAATTGAATTGGCCCACAACATTACCATGTTCTTCTTTTCGACATTTCCTTCTGGTGCAAAGCATGGTTTCATTGTATGCGCGGCAGATTTTGAATATGAAAACGATAGAATTTTAATTCAATCAAAACTCAATCAATCTTATGTACCCACTTTCAGCCCCATTATTGGCTGTAGCTATAAAAGTACTTTTGAAAATTTCGTTGCACTTTTGAATGATTTGTTCCTCAAATTTATTTATAAGATGGATTGTTTTCTTTTTTAACCTAACCTAATTCATATGCATCCACTTTCATACCGTATTGTATTGCAAGAAGAGCAAAACGTGCGAGGGGTATACATATATAAAGGGTGATTTTTTAAGAGGTTGAGAACTTTTTTTAAAAAAAAAACACAAAAAATTCGAAAAAATGAATGAAATATTTATTTGAATCGATAGTTTGAACCTTGCAATTTAATGTTTAAAGATAATTTCATGCAAATGTTGACCGCGGCTGCGTCTCAGGTAGCCCATCCGCTGAGTCCAATTTTGGCATACTCTTTCACACATATCGGCCGGTATCTCACGAATGAATGCATGGATGTTGGCTTCCAGTGCGTCAATCGAAGCGGGCTTGTCCCTATAGACATTAGCCTTGACATACCCCCACAAAAAATAATCTAATGGTGTCAAATCGCACGATCTAGGCGGCCAATTGACCGGCCCGAAACGTGAAATTAACTGTTCACCAAACTCGCCTCGCAATTGCGCCATTGTTTCGCGTGCTGTGTGGCATGTGGCACCGTCTTGTTGAAACCACATATCATGCAAGTCAAGAACTTCCATTTCGGGCAAAAAAAAGTGCTGTAACAAAGGCCTAACTGCTGGGAACGGCGCCGAATCGACATTTCGCGGTCTTCTGTCACACTAGCTGATACGGCCGCAATATTTTCTTCACTACGCACAGTACGTAAACGTGTTGGTGGTTTAATGTCCAACAAAGTAAATTTGGTGCGAAATTTGGTCACAATCTTCCGAATAGACTGCTCAGAAGGTCGAGAATGCCGATCATAAAATGGAAGCAGCGCGCGATGAACATTTCGAACCGAGCACGAATTTTGATAGTAAAATTCAATAATTTGCAAGCGTTGTTCATTTGTAAGACGATCCATGGTTAAATTGCAAACCAAACTGAAGCCGTTTGACAGTGACACAAGGTACTAAACACACGTCAGCTGTCAAAACCAGTGTTGCCAAAACCAAACCAGCTAAAAAATCACCCTTTACATATGTAGATGCAAACATGTTGACGTTCCTTTCACATAACATCGTAGTTCTTATTGCTATTTCCCTTTTAAACAGTTACTTTATAAAAATCGGTAATACCGATCGACTGAGCAATATCCGAAAAATACCCAATTTCAGAAAATCAGTTGAAAAGTCAAGTACCGTTGCACAACTTTTTACGCATAAACCTGGTATGACATTTTATAGCATGTGTCCAAGCTAACCTAAATATGAAATTTTAACAAAATCGTTGGAGCCGTTTTCGAGAAAATTCGCTTTTTATAAAATCGATCCCAAATGAAGTATACATAGGTACCTTAATTTTTGGGGCTAGACAGAAAATTCCAAATTTGCATGGTGGTATAGTCTCACGGAGCCCAGATATGAAGTTTCAAGCAAATGCGCCCAGCCGTTTAGGCTCCTTTAAACTTTACTGCTTTATTATATAGTATGATTCCATCCACTATTCGTAAATGTAAAAATGATTTCATGAAAATATTCCAGTTTGTCCAACTACTGTTTTGCCTCTCTCCCTTCTTTCTAAATTCTTTCTTGTTGCGTTCCAAGTGTAATAAGTCGGAATGTCTGCATACATCAACGTTCTTACAAAATCATCTGTTTGACATAATATGTAGAAAGACGCTGTGTTCGGTGGATTTGTTGCTCTGTCCTGTATGTTTTGTTGGCTGCAGGGAATAACCTCCTAATGAAATAACCCCCAAACGGAAAACGAAATAACACCTCAAAATGTGTATGGAGGTGGGGTTTTTCAAATATAAAATAAACCCCCAAGATTGGGGACTTATTTCATGGGTTTTTGGGGACTTAGTTCATACTTAATTATGAGCGGTTATTTTGTGCCGAAATAATAACTATGAAAGAAGTCCTCAAATTTGGGGACATATTTCACTCTTCTATTTTCATGCAAAATTCAATTTTCATTGATATGAAGAGTAAAAAAAATTAAATCTCCACTGGAAGTAGTTGAGGCTTTTTGACGATAATTTATTTGAAAAAATTTTGGAAGGACCAAAGATGTGGGGTATTATACGACCTTTTTTAAAGCATGCATTGAAGCAGATGACAAATCATCTGCGTTCTGCATTTTCGGCTCAGATCGCATGATGAAATTTATCGAAGCCTACGTTTGGGGGGTTATTTCCTGCAGCCTGTTTTGTTTCGTGAAATACACTCTCAGTCCGTTTTCAATTTGGACGGCAAGATGAACGACAACTGGATTCCTCTCGTGGATTGGAAATCCTAGAATACACCACACAGCTTCATTGCTGTTGATATACATATGTATGTACATATCCGCCTATTTGATATTGAGAGATTTCAAATGAATTAGTTCTTGTTGAAACCCCAAACACGGCCATATCGCTGCCTTTGTTGAGGTTGAGTTTTTGATAAAAGTGGTCTTTACTTTACAGTACTATCGCAGGCTGAATTTTTATATATGTATGTACCTACATATAGAGAATATGAGTCATTTTGGTCTATAAATTTAGAATTCGTTAATAACTTGATTCCAGCGCCACCTATCGGATCCAGATTTCGTTATTTTCTCTCTTGGCACCAAGTCAACATATATTGTGAATATGAGTCATTTTGGTCAATAAATGTAGAATTTATTAATAACTTGACTTCAGCGCCACCTATCGGATTTCTCTTTCTGTTAGAACCTTATTACGAATGCGCAAAATCGGTTCAGCTGTTCTCAAGTTATGCACCTACCAACGAACAGGATTTCATTTTAACATAGATGGCGCTACAATCGACTACATTTCTCTAAAATGCAAAAATACTGGAAGTGCAAAGTGATTTTCGATTGCTGTCAAGCGATTGTTGAGATCCTCGTACATTTAACGGTATAATACACAATCAGATATATGCTAGGTATTTTCTGTTTATTTGTGAAGTAGTATGTTCATTCAACTAAACTACAGTTTCACTGGTCTTAAAACTACACATTGACATCAAGATGTGCATTTTAAAAAATTCATTAGACAACATCTAGACATTTTATTCTCGCGCTAAAGTCGCATAAACAACCAAACAAACATTCCTAAATTCTCTTGATCTCCTTGGTCCTCTGGTATCTGGCAATTACATTATGCAGTCCACTCTGCATCTGAGAAGTGCCACCAACACCACCCTCGTTGTGCTCGGTACGGTATCACGTGCTTGCCACCGATTAAGCCTCTAAATTCCCGCAGACGAAACCAAATACAAATTTGAATCCGCATGCATTATTGATGTCCGAACTGTCTTCATTTTCTTGTGCTTCATGCTAAACCTTTGTTTACACACGCTGTGTGTAACGCGCACACATCAATCCATTAGACATGCAGGGCGGTGGTGGTTGTGGCCCACCATCTACCCTCTCTCTGTTCGATTGAATTTACTATCGCCGACGCGCTGCTGCCTTGAAGGTGAATTCCTTAGAGTGGCGGCAGAGCAATAGCCATGAAATTTATTGTCCCAACATAAAGTTGCTGCTCCAAGTAATTGCTTCGAAGACGTTGTTGTCTCTCTGGTTTTAGCTTTCTTGCTGTCGTTTCCTCTCTGTCTCTCTCTTCCTTGCTCTCTTTTATTTTGTCTGCATTTCTCCATAAAACAAACAGATAAAGTCATATTTTTTCGTCAAAATTGCTCCAGGTACCAACCATTAAAGGGAGATGGTGCTGAATGGGGAGAACAGAGAAAGGATCCAACCAACGCCAGCCTCATTTGAATTAAATATTAAACTCAATTCATTTCAATTCGTTTCATTCGTCCTGTCGGTATGGAGAGAGCACATGCAGTTAAATCGATTTCCCTGTTTCATTTCAATTCCTTCGTGCATCCATCGCTGTGATGCCCATGCCCATGCCCATGTTATGTCCGTGCCCAGCAGTCAGGGATGTCCCTTGAACTCGAGTTGTAAATTATTCGTAAAGCTTTTTTCTAGTCAAATGACGGAGCTTTCGCAAAGCTTTTGAGTTTTTTTTTCTCTTTTGATTTGCCCAAAACTTTCATTACACCCTCAACAACTATAAAGGAGGACGAGGGTTTGTTTTTGTACATGCAAGACATGAAAGAGCCAAAACAGCACAGCGCCAGCCATGGCACTGGCACAATTCACAGAGGGTGCGAAAAGCCATTTGGGTTAATTGTGCGCGATAAGTGTCATGTCCTTGGTCGGGATGGGTGACGGAAGCTTCGACGGTCATGGCATTAAAATGGGATTTGTATCTACAAGTCCGACACAAATTTCAGGAGATTTTCGATATCAGGTCCTTTTCCCGCTGTAAGTACTGTTTTCTCCGTGGACAACAACAATGGCGCAGAGCGGCTTCCTTGTTGGCCCGAGCGGAATTTGTGATTTTGTGTTTTGTTATTGCTTTTCTCTCACTACGAGTATAGTGCGGTTGGCAGAGTGCTTACAAGGGTGAGATGCTGTGGGGGTGTGAAATTTATTCAGCAGCTCATTTGACTGTGAATAGCTCAAGAGGTGGACTGTGGGCTTGGGGCTGTGGGCACACCAATGTAAGGTGAATTGATATTAATTTGTTGCACACAAATGTTTACAGTGAAATGCTTTTTGTTTGCTATGAAATGTAAATATACTCGTAGGTGTTAAGGTGTACACTTTAAAGCCAGGCGATTGAGTGTGAAAATCTACATTGAAAGGATGCTAAAGGAATTAATGTATCTAAAGGAATATTCAGAAAAATAGTCAGCCTTTCGAAGTTTAATTCTCAAAAGGCTCTTGTACTGCTTACGAAGAATGGACTTCGTCTTTTATGATAACTGAAAGGCAGATATATCGATTTGAGCTCTATCAGTGCTACGTAATAAAATTGAAATTATCTACCATGGCCTCGCCGCAACGGATCAATAACAATAGTTTGATTTTTCTGTGGGTGCTCGATTAAAGAAATGCTTTCCGAAAAGTCACTTCCTATTATGCTTAGAAGCAAACTGAAGTTATTTAACGCTTTGCTAGCTCATGTCCCAGTGTGAGAAACAATGCCATCAAAAAGATACATCGCCTTACTCTGTTTTTTTTTTTATTTATCATTTCACTAAAATAATGGAGTAGGACTTGAGACCGCCTTATTCACGGAAATGCTCCTGAAATTAGACTTTCTTTCCTTACATACACATTTGAGGTGGTCCAGTGATGTCGTAGAGAGGTATAGGATGCACTTTCAATGTTCAATCATGCTCTACTCCAATGTTCATTCCTCAGGCACTTCTTTCAGGTATAAGGTAAGCGAAGAACTTGTACTCCATTTATATAGCCCAGCGGTGGCCAAACTTGCCGGTTACGCGTGTTACCTACCCATTATTTTTACTTTGAAGAACATATGTACACAATATATGAAGGTCACTAGCCGGAATGGATACCCCAAACTACTTGCGAAAGATTGTATACAGCAACTTCACCAATAGAAGGTTGAGATACGAAACCGAAGAAGGAGCATAGTACTATAAAGTACTTAAAGTACAATGGGTCTACAGGTATACGTGCTTGTTGTCCCTATGGTACTGCCACCAGGAGTACTGTTGCAAAGAACATATACGAGATACAGTCAGCTTTGAACGAAGCAATCAACCTAATCAAAGGCTGACTAATGTCCACCGGGCTAGAATTAGCAGATCACAAAACGGAAGTTGTCCTAATAATATTTAGCCGAAAAAATGTGGAATACGTTTACATAAGGGTAGGAAGTCAAACTATCAGATCGAAAGACTCTGTAAAATTCTTAGGAGTAATACTCGACAATAGACTTAGCTTCAAGCCTCACATCAACTATTTGGGCAAAAAGGGGTAAAAGCTTCAGGTAGAAGTTCCTGGAACATTGCCAAATATCGCAGGACGGTAGTAAGCTCAGTCCTGTTATACGCTGTCGCAGTCTGTGTGGGGGCCCTAGCAACAAAGCACAAAGGAAACAAGGGGAAAGTAATCGTCAACATATCGACTTAGCGCACTAATAGTAGTCAGTGGCTTCAGAATGATTTCGGACGGAGCAGCCCTTGTCATTCATTGCAGTGATGGTCCCCATCGGTATCCTTGCGGAGAACTAATCTTCTGCGTCAGTCCACATAACCTTTAAAGTCTAATATAAAGTCTCATGTGCTCAAGCACACAAGAAAAAGTAAACTTACGCGTTATCTACATATAAGCTACACATATACATATTCATCACTTAACCCGTTCGCTTGACCCATTCGCCACCCACACCTGAAAATGAACATTTTTAATCAATTATAAATTTTATTTCAATTTTACCTCACCCACAGAATCTACTCTTTCATCGCTAATATATGAGTATGCTCATTTTAATTAACAGCCCATCGAGCATTGTCTCTGCACCACCCCCTCTTAGCAGCGCACAAGCACATCGGATAGTGGCACGTTCAGCTATCGCACCGCATAACCTCAAAATTTATTCACTTTATTGATAATGTAATAAATCGCGCCATTGTCCAAGTGCGAGGACGATCACGACCACGAGGACGAGGACAAGGATGTTGAGTAGTCCATGCGCATGCAAAAACACATGTAAGTCCTTCCATTTCGCTGCACACTTTGCCAATCGCCACTCATATTGGCTTTTTTAAAACTAAAAAAAAAAAAAAACATCCTGCGCCTGGCAGTAATGCAAGAAGGAGTCAGGGTAGATGGTGAACGTATTCGCACGTATGCACAAAACTGAGGGATGAGGCGGTGGGTGGTTGGCCACTGTTTTGGTTTTATCACATGCGTGTGGTCACACTGGTGATGACACGTACACGACCGGCAAAGCCAGACTTGTTATCTGTTTATTAATCACCCTGACCAGAGTCGTAGCTCGTAGTCGGCCATGCACAGCCATCCGCACTATCCTTTATAGCCTCACAGTTGTATGTGTGTGCTGTTTTGGATCATTGCTTCTTGCTCTTGACTGTTCATGTTGTCAATTTCTATACAAATATAGAGGATGACAAGAATCTCTGAGACATTACCACCTCCCTCCACCACCTCGGTGCTCTGTCGAGTGCTGCTGTTGGCCATCGTGTTCAATCGACTCTTCTAAATTTCATATGCTTCAGAATCAAGAGTCAAATGAGATTCCTTTTTTTTTTGCCTTCTTCCTTCTAGCTTCTCATATCCTTTGTGTCCTTGTGCTGGACCCGGTCGTTGGGAAGGGGGCGGCGAAAAAAAATGTTCCCCCAAATGACCACATTTGCGTTTCAACTGTACCCAGTTCCATGCTCTCTGGGTATCTGTAACATTTTGCAATTTGTCCACTTCCTTTGTTGGAAGTTTGTCTTTCTAGTGCTTCAGTTGGCATTTTCTTTTTTTATTTTACCGAGGGAGGTACGTTTTTTTTTTTTAGTTTATTATTTTTCCATAGAAGGGCGAAGGCGGATGCTGTGGACAGCGGTGTTGGTATACCTTTCGTAGTCCATTAAAGGTGAGAGGGAGCACTGGTGGTGGACTTTTTCTGTGCATGGTCATTACTTAACGAAGGAGCTGCGATGCACTTTCGTTTCGCTTGTTGCAGCTGTGTCCCCATTTCCATGGGGTTAATTTATGAGCCCGGTACCTAAAAATGGGTTTTCGGTAACAGGAAGGACACTATGTTGTTACTATGTCTGTACTAGAGGAGTGTACTAGTGACTCGGGACAGCGACACTTTATAAATGCATGCGAAAGTGTGGATTAAATTATGGTGATGATGTTTGTTTTAGTTTGCTTCTTTCCACCGACCGACGATGTTAAAGAGTTTAAAGGGAAGTAAGTGGACATGAAAACTTGCTAAAAGTTGGCATTCAGAGTCCTGAACCTAGGGCTTGGTTAGAGAAAAATTCATAAAATTAAAATTTAGAAATTTAGACCTGTCACAATGAACTTATTGAAAAGCTTCTATTTTTCAGCTGTATAATCTCTAAGAAACGATGAACGCTTGTTAAGCGTACCAAGACGCCTTAGAGCCCGGTTTTTAAATATGTACGTAACGTTACATTACCTTCATTAATTGTGCAATGTACAGATTGTTTTACAAAGTTAGGTTAGGTTTGTTGAGAAGGGGCGTCGGTCAGGTCCAAAAAAGTCCATTGTGACCCTAGTTGTACATGTTGGAACTTGCATTTACCAAAATCATTTTGATCTTACAATAAATCTTTTTACGACTGTAAGCGGTACCTTAGCCAGTTCGTCCAGGCAGTCGAAAACCTATGCTCCCATACAAGATAGGCGCCGTTTTTGGAGAGCTTGACAGTGACATAGAAGGTTTGCTACAGATTCTATTTCATGCTCACTCATGCAACTTCTATAGATGTCAAGAAGGATGCCGTATCTTCTGGACATGTTTCCAATTATACAGTGTCCGATTATAGCACCGACGAGAATTACGCTTCTTCCGTTGAAAATAGTTGATCTTTTCTGGTCGACTGCGGGCTACAAGATGCGGACTATGGCACAGTAGCTAGTATTATGCCATCGGTCCTCGGCTAAATTAGTGGTGATACGGTCTTTTAGGTTTTTAGCTGTGTTGAAGGCCGGTAAAACCTATCTGTCAGCTAGTGTTATATGTTATATCAATGTAAAAGCCATTCCTGGCCAGTTCGTGTGCTGTTTTATTCCCTTCTATTTTCACATGTCCGGGTACCCAGCAGAGTAAAACTGTGTGGTGTTTTGTGCTATAAGTGCGGAGTCAATTGCTATAAGTGCGGCTGGACTGTCCCAGTGTTGCCGTTTATCCTATTATAACAGGAGTCTACTGTTATTTAGCTCAGTCTGTTTCCTGTTCCCAGACAATTTTAAGACCATTTCTCCTGTTAGTTTACTTTTTTTTATTAAAAACAAAATTCGAAATGGAACGCTAATATAAAAAAAAAACCGGGCAAGTGCGAGTCAGACTCGCGCTCAAAGGGTTCCGTAGTTTTAAAACTACATAGTTATATTTTGATTAAATAACTGTTTCGTTTCGTTAACACAATAAACTTGAACGACCCACCTCTATATTCACTTTACCAACTTATAATAAGTAATATTACTCACTATGAGAAATTCGATAAACATTAAGAACCCGGCTGAGTGTGTAGCGCATCCATTAACCTTTTTTGTGCTGTACTACTGAGTTCAGGGGTCCCAGGTTCGTTTCCTGACAAAATCCGATTTTTTTTTTTTATTTTTTTTTATTTTTTTGTATAGCAGCACAGTTTTGGATAGCGTTTAATTTTCTCAAAATTTTTGTTAATAGAATGGTGGTAATTTCTTCAAAATTCGTCCAGTAGTTTACGAGTTAATCGATTGAGAAATTGAATTTTTCGACATAAAATTAAATTTTTCGACGTGAATTTCTAAAAAAAAAACTATACAACTGACGAGATTCGCTAAGTTATCTTTAAAAATATAGTTAATTATCTACCAACTGTGATTTTTTCATATTTCTGACTTAAGCAGTTTCCGAGAAAACCGTAGGGGGCTTTTTTATGATATTTTTCACACAGTTTTGGCAATAACTCCCAAAGTTTCTAACAGAAAAAATTTAGAAAAACATTTTGGAATCTCATCACATTCGAATGATGTCCCACATGATATATTTTTCAGAAATTATTTTTTTTAAGGTTATATTTTACCCACCCTGTATAGTTGTTTCACAACATTTTTGAGTAATATGTTGTGCATGTATGTGGACCACCGTAATGTATAAGTGTGTCAAATTTCAAGTTTCTAGGAAGAACGGTTCTTGATGTTTTTATGGTGACATACATTTTTGAGTTAGAGCGAACTTATAATGGTTCCGTATTACCATATGGGTACGGAACCCTAAAAACAGCAACAAATAATCTATGGTCTCAGCCCATTGCAATAACATTCCTGATAGTTGATTGGCACTACAAGTCTACAATTCGAGTAGGTCCGTTCGCGTACGCTCCCAAAACTACGAAAATCTATGAAAAGTTACGAAAACCCGTTCGCTTACGCAAAAATGTCGTAGTTTTCCGTAAAAGAGAGTGCTCACGAGAGTAATAAATCTCACCATGCTGCGAATTCTAGCACAAGAAATTTCTTTGGGTAGATTACATGAAAACTCTCAAATCTGTCAAATCATATACATTTGCATTTTTTGTTATTCAACGCGTTCGTTTCCTTTTTCGTAATTTTCCTATCTTTGAGAGAACCTCCCCACTCTTCGATATTTGACATTAAACACATATTTGATGCAAAAAGTACGCGAACGACCCTGTGGTACCGACATTGACATTTATTTCGCAATTTGAATAAAGTAAAGTGGCCGCTGCTAATTTGAGTGATTTCAGTTTTTCTTGGCTTTATATCTAATCCTTTCTCAAGTTAAATTCAGCGAAAAAGGCAAAGTATTATCTGAACAGAAGGTTAAAGAGGTTCCTTTTTAAAAATTGGTTCAGTGAAAAATCCAGATAATTTTATGGAATGCAAATGCGCAACAAACATTTTTTCGACAAACCTGAAAGCGTGCTGAAGGAAAACGACATATCAATGAAATTAAGTCAGCGCAAGAGCAAATTATGTAGTGTCAAAAAACTTTTTCTTATTTCAGTAGACATTTTACTAAAAACAAACCTCGTATTTTAGAGGTTTTTGGACGAAATTTTAAATCTCCTGTTACTTTGGTAAGTCCAAAAGAAGATCTTCTGTTTTTTCACATTTTCGCGGTGGCAACACTGGACTGTCCAAAGTGTCCAAACAAATTCTGATCTCCGTTGTGGATAATTTCCTTGCTAGGACAATTTGTGGTACTTTCTTAATAGCGTATATTTCTGATTGGAAGACGCTGCAATAATCGGTAAGATTGGCTTATGCATAGCTCTTCCGAGAAGACTCCTGCTCCGGTTCCTTTCTCTGTTTCCCAAGCCATCTGTAAAGATTGGTGTTCTAATGATGGCTTTGTTCGAGTTGATCCAAATCTATCTGTTTCGACCTTAAAGTTCTTGGTGAACTCAAACTGGGGTTTCTCGTAATCTGTGCTTTTTGATTGAAAATGTCCGGTATCGTATAAGTGTATGTCATTGTCAAGACGTACCTCCAGTTGTCGTTCTCTCTTAATGAGAGAGCTACTTTGGCCGCCGTATTTCTTATGGAGAGATCAATTGGTGCAAGGTGCAGAAATGTTTTTAAGCCAAACTGTGATGTGTAACTTGTTCAAGTAGGATTAAGAGTTAGACCCACCAGCACAAGCTGCACCGGGCAATGCATAAATGTTAATAGCTTGGGCACGTATTTTTATATGGTACCACTCTCTTTGGCGAATAAGGAAGCATAAAACTTGGGTTTGGGACGAAATAATGTCAATGTAATAATAATGTCAAGAGCCTACGCTCTGCTCTGGTCATACATCCGAGATTGAGCTTCAACATTTATTCACATGGCCACTCGCCTATTTCTATTTTCTTTTATAGCGGAATGTTGAATAAATTATTCAAATAAATCAAAAGCTACGCGTTATTTGACATAATTTTACACATACAATATCAAAGCTTGTCAATTTATCCATTGTCTCATGATAAGGTAACTTGGATTTTAAACACCTGACAGTTATTTTTACATGTCAGAGATGGCGTGAGAGAATTGTCAGCAATCGTAAATATCACATTCTATAGAGTTGCTTCAATCTATCAACAGTCTTCGCAAATCGACTAACTGCGAAAATGTTCCAAATATCTGTAGGTATACCAAGAATTGAAGAAGCCACTATCGTATTCCCTTTCGTCTTTAAGGCTGAGAAGGCCAAGAATTTTCCCACAATTGTAGTGTGGTCATGAAATGAAGCCATAACACTGACGTCCTTTATTAAATTGCCTTCTGGCAGTGTCCCTTAAATCGGCAACCCCACTATAATACCAGTGGAAGGACTTCTCTATTGCTTTGTTTCGGTCATTGAGTTTGCACACGAGTTAATACAATTTAATGCTGCCTCAAAAACAGTACCGCAAAAACTTTCGCACTTTGAATTCCTTAATACAACTTCCCGTAACATATCACTTTCATGGCTCACAATTCCTTACTTCTACTCCATAAAACAGGACACAGAGGCCGAATCCGAAGAGCAGTAGTAGCCTATACCATCGTAATCTTCCAGAACTTGTTCCATTCTCCCATTTTGATCCGGAAACAAAAAAAAAATAAAAAAATCTCAGTACCATCAAAGCCAAAGGAATTACCGACAAATGAATTGTTCCCCAAGTCCAGTCACGTACGTCCATTACCACTGTGGGGGCGCTGGTGGGGGATAGAGGATGGAATTTAATAGTTTTCCACATAATTTTCCAGGTTACAGTTTCAATGAGACCGATAAACTTTAATGGAGCCCGATTAACCCCCAACTAATTTAATTACAAAGGCAAAGAGGGTGTCCCTCTTAAAGCAATCTCATTGCTTGCGATAAAAATATTTTCCAAATGCATTCGCACAGATAGCGGTACCGGAATAGCTTTAGATACTTAGGTACTTTGACATACTTATGGTGTCTCTGCTGCCATGCGACGACGGGGGGGTGAAGCGGTTTCAAAACAATAGAAGCGATTGCCAACTTAAGTGTCGGCGGCCAAGCAAATATATTCTCTTTTCGAGAATGTCCTTGAAAGTGCTCCCACATGCATATGGCATGTAGATGAACGACCAAACAATGATTTTGAGTTGAAAAAAAAAACACCAGAAAACAAATGCTACCCGCAAATGAGATTGCTCGCTGGCTGGTGTTTGTGCTCAGGAAATGGCAACCGAAATGAGTTTCCTTAGAGGGTGAGCCGGAGTCCTCAAGCATGGATTTCATTTCCAAAAATGTATCCTATAGAAGTAGGTCGCCAGAAGTTGCAGCTCCGCCAAAAATCTAGACACATACATACATATGAGTGTGCAGAGAGATACCCGCATATAGTCCTGGCAGACGATTGAGGCTCTGCCGTCGACTGGCCCTTTGCAATGAGAAAGCAAATTACTAGGGACGGCCGACCGCCCTTCACAACTTTAAATCTAGGCAAACTACAAAGGATCATCGTGGAACACTATGCAAAGCTTCATTGGGGCATAACGAACCCATAAACATCGCCCGGTTCACATGGGCAACACCACCACAAACGTCGTCGCTTGTACGAGTACTCCTCCACACTACCGCTGCCGCGCCAAACACTATCCAATAAAAGAGTAACTACACTATATATGCTGCCGCAACTGATGATGCCATTGAATATAGGGAGCATCTGCATAGGATATCGGGCCTCTGGATGCCTGCAGGCCGCATCCACATCCAAATACACACACATCCACCCAGAGTGTTGGTTTGTGTAAATGTTTTGAAAACGACAGGATATTGCATATTTACTTAACATGGGAAATGGACATAAATGAAAAACCGCCCTTCCCACTGAATCTTCATCTGGCAGGCAAGGATTGACCTAACCATACTGCTTGCCACTATGTGTTGTGATGTTGTGCTGATGCCATACTGCTGCTACTGCTGCTCATCATGATGACTATGACGATACAACGATGACGATGATGATGATGATGTAGGAGAATTTAACAGAAGCGCATGGTGAGTCCAATATTGGCTTTGGTAATAGCCTGTGACCAACGACCAGCGTTAGAGAAAGTGAGAGAGCTACACGCTGCACCTTATAAGATCCGACACCACCACACCGCCGACGGCCACTGCCGCCAATGTGATGATGGTAATGATTGGTACTTTGTGGACTTGTAACTAGAAGCGGGTGCTGTTGAAAGATGCGGGTGTAGTTATTAGTTGAGACACTTTTACGGCTTAAAGGGGCGATGCAACCATCAACAGGATATGCAATGGAGAAGGAAGCCTTATCATTGCGGGAATATTGGTTTAAAATGGAAGCATGTTTTGCTGGATGCTAATCAGTGCGTTATTACTCGTGTATTTGGCGTTGAAGATTATGTTACGTTACAGAAAACTTGCGGATATTTATGGTTGCCTTGTGATAGTAGTCCTTCATTTTCATCTGCTGCACTAAAGACTAATACAAATCCAGCCCCGTGCAAGTCGTACTTACGCAATAAGTATTCCGTACTATCAGCTGTTATTTTTTTTCTTCTTTTTTCTTTTTTTTAAAGGGATACTGACCCGCCAGTTGCGGAGGACACCGCGACCTAGAAGATCTATTGTACCACAGAGTCAGTTTTAGGGAACCAGGAGAGGCTCAATTCTTTTGATGAATTTGAGGATTTCTCTGGTGGAGACTGTACGAAGTTCCGTGGGAGTAAGAATTTCTCTGTGAAAATGTTGTCTCCGGAGGGCATAAAATGCCATGCACCCACATAGAATATGTTCCGCACTTTCGTCGTCTTCCATACAAAGACGACATTCAGTTTCCTAAATAAGACCTATTTTGTTAAGGTGATATCGAAGATGGCAATGCCCTGATAAAAATCCCACTAATCTTCTGATATCATTTCTACTGAGGAGTAGGTTGTTTCTGGATTTATTTTGGAAGGGTAAAATGGCACTTTTAGCCTGACGAAGACCCTGGGTATTTTCCCAATAAGAGATACACATGTTGTGTTCCCAACTTTTGATTTTTAAATTAATAGCTGAATTTGGAATGTTGCTCTTTCAGGTAGAGTTACTGGATGCACGAAGCTGATATCAGATAAGGATATCACCATCTGCATCGATAGTCAGGCCGCGCTCAGAGCACTAGAATCGTACATATGTATATCGTTACATCGGCAATTGTAGAAGGTTGTCGCTCTGCGCTCAAAACCCTAAGCAGACATAACAGGGTTAAACTATGTTGGGTACCAGGGCACTCTGGTGTAGGAGGAAATGAACTCGCGGATGAGCTAGCAAGAAAGGGGGAGGAACTGCCAAAAACCGAGATGCTGAGTTTAGCACCAACGTCATGCGGCAGCAGGGCGAAACTAAAGAATACTATCATTAGCATGGCAGGCAATAGGTGATCAGGATTAGAGGGACATATGGTGTCCATGGCTCTTTGGATCACAAAAAGTCCAAACTAATACTTGGACTGAATAGTGCAAAGTGAGGAACTTTAATAGGAATACTTTCCGGACATTGTCTCCTGAGAAAGCATGCTAAAAGAATGGGATATTCTATACCGCAATAATTTGGGTTCAGCGGAAGATGTCGAACATATCCTTTGCCAATGTCATGTCATTGCTCGTTCGCACAAAAAGGTTTTAGGGGGTTACTTTTTTTGGCATATTGGAAGAGGTGGGCCAAACTGGCCACAATCAAATTATGCAGGGAAATCAAATGCTTAGATGGAAATGTTTTGGTTAAGGTACCATCAATAGACGGTTCCAGGGGATCGCGATGGGCCTACTATGGTACCTAGTGTTTTGTGATGGCTCAGCCTCATAACCTAACCTAACCTAAGCTGCACTCACTCGAAATTATACATGTTCTGCATTCTGTCTACAGTGATCCACATTTTAAATTTCCCTGCTTGGCGTATTTAGCTGCGAACCACGAGGTTCGATGGTTGATTCCAACAACAGATCATAGATGATAGCAAAATGTGACATAAGATTTCTCAGACATATGTATGAAGCTCCTGACCTGGCTGTAATTCAATAACCTTATATTCTCACAAATATTATTGAGTTTGTAATTTATTTGTAATTTATTTATTTTATGGACATGTTTACACGTAGATATACAATTATCTGTAAAAGTGAAACAGTGATTTAAGGTTATTCAAATTATTAACAGAAGATATTAACAATAAACATAATAAAAATACATTTTGAATTTAATAGGAAAAAAGAATGAAAATTAAAGGTTTTAAATTGAAATAAACTTTTAAAGATTTATTGCTTAGATATTATTAATGTATTGAAACAAATAATTAAAACAAAAAAAAAAACAAAGCAACAGAATAAAACAAACCCAAAACTCTTCAACAGAAAAACAAAATAAATTTTTAATTTTAACGTCATAATTTTAGTTTTTATGTGCATAAATGTGGTTTTAGTTTTCTTCGGAAGTAGCTTATGCCTATTGATTTTCTTATATTAACTGGCAGCGAGTTCCACAGTCTTATGGCGTATACAAACAAATTGTTTTTTTGTTACGTTAAAATTGAACGTGGGTGCAATAAATGCGCCACTTCTGACTAAGGATGCAAACTGTAATCTCTGAAAAAGATAATCAGTGGTCTTATTTACTTTAAGATTGAACAGGAAAGTCAATGTTTCGAAATCCAGATATTTTTGTAGATCCATACCGAAAACTTCCCTAACGCGGCCAGAAATATGATTTCTTCGACTCAGATTGTAAGCAAACCTTACAGTACTATTAATTGCGACATTAAACTTCAGCGAGCTGTTGCTATTTAGGTCAAAGTACGTGCTTGTTGTCTCTATTAGATAACCCCCTTCCAAATACAAATGCTATCTAGGTCACAGAACACTGGATGGGCATATAATAACATTTGAAGCAGCAGTGACCTAACTAACATCGCTTTTATTTTAAACTAGTTGAACCCATGCTCGCCTTGCTTCGCATTCTTATGCATACAAATATGCAATTTCAGTGGGAGCGTAGAAACATCAAAGTATTTGTCTAAGTCCACAAAAGTGTTTAGTAAATTTTGTTGATTAACTGCATTTTATCAAAAACGTTTCAATGTGTAACTTTCAGCCCCTCAGTGCAGATTTCATAGTTCTCAAAAACCGCACCGCACCGTAGCCTATCAACACTTCCACCTCTACCAGATGTCATTGCAAAATTGTCTCTAGATCGGGTGCCATTACATTATTTAGGCAGGCTCAAGTTTCTTAGAAGAATAGTAGGTACACCCACTTTTAGTTTTAATTTATGTGAAGGCAGGAAAAGCGAGAGTTTAAAAATTCGACCAGATATCTGGTTGTTACTTCTTGGTCCCCAACCCGGGTGATTGAAATACATTCTGCACTTTGACTATCAGCACGTGAAAATATCTCGCTGTTAATTGCTGGAGCTTAATCATTCCGAGGCAACAAAAAAAACTCGCTCACAAAGCTAAGAATTCTTACGGTTTTTTTAGTTGTGATATATCACCTTAAACCTTGTGATAAATTTACTTTTCCATTTTCTTCCGGAAGCGTTCCTCCACCAATTTTAAATAACAAATCAGAGAAATGTTGTGCGTTCGGATGTGCCTCGTGGCACTACTGATAACGTTTGCCTTAAGTCTCGGCAAAATAGCACTGTAAACCAAACATCCCGGATGACTTCCACTTAGCAAATACATATGTGCATACATATATGAACCAAAATTAACTCTTAAAACAACAGAAGTTCACTTTGGATAGAATATTTGTTTTTGATCGTTTTTTTTTAATTTATTAATAATATTTATAAACTGAAAATGCAATTCACTGCTCTAGAAAATTCTCTTTCTTTTGACACCTCATTTGTTAAGACTGGTTGAGTGTGAGAGCCGCATAATGGTGATAATGATTGTAGATTGAAGTACAAAGCATATGATCATGTTAGAGCGCGCACATGTACTCACACACACACTATTCCAACGATACCCACTGCTGCACGACTGCTGGCGGTGGTCTCCGCTGAAGGAAAATTGTGGGCGATGTTTTGAATAATTGTTTTGAACATTGCTCAGCTTCAGGATAACGCAGGAGGATGTTTTATATCTCAAATGAATCAGCGACAGATTTACTAATTTCACCTATTTTTTTGATTTTCAATCCGATAAGCCATTCTTGAGTTAGGGCTATAATGATAATATTCCTCTCCGATATAGTTATTTTGACTATTATGTAATACCCAGTAGCCTGAGCAAAAAATTACATAGCTTGTGATCATCCCGCGTACTTAAGAAGCATTTCAAAAAATTTTTTATCGAAATCTGTCCAGTGGTTTTCACGCTATCAGGTAACCAACAAAAAAACCTCTACAGTTTTATAATATTAAATGGGAGATAATTTCCAGCTTGATATAGGGCTCGTAGTGTTCCATAGACTTTAGAGACTTTATTAATAACATGATCCTCCCAAATGAGGCTTTGATTAAATATAACTCCTACATTTCTAACGCTGGAGACATATGTAAGTGGCGACCCATCAATATAAAGTTGAGGGAGAGATAGATTATTATTAATGGGTGATTGGCTGATAGCAATTGTCTGACTCTTGCTTGAATTTAACAACAATCTGTTATTTCGCGACCATAAAGCTATTGACTTCAAGTCCTCCGTAAATAGCTCAGTTGCATCCTCCACAAGTCCCAAAGGGTAGCTTAGATACATTTGAACCTTGCAGTATTTTAACACGGACGGAAGATCATTATTAAATATGGTCAATAGGAAAGGGGCCCATTATTGATCCTTGTGGGACGCCGGCTTTTGTTTCAAGGAGGTTAGATAGCTTTTCATTAGCATATACAGCTTGGGAACGATCACTTAAGTAGCTTTCTATTAATTGAAGTGCTGTTGAGTCGAAGGTGAAGTAATTTTAAGTATAAGTATATCATGTGGTACCGTATCGAAAGCTTTGGAAAAATCGAGTAATATAACCGATGAAAGATGGTTCTTATCCATTTCTATTCGAAGATCCTCTACAAGATTCAACTTTGAAAACTGAAACTTCTAGATGTACTGGAAGTGCGAGGTAGTATGTACTACATTGGATATATCTATTGTGTGGCCCGTGTTCTGTGGTAGGGTTGTCGCTTCGCTCGAACGTCTCCGAAATATTAAGTTCTTTTGTCTTTTTCAACGTCAGCTTCAATGTTCGCACAAAGTACATATGTTTGCCTGTCAACCTCTTTTCCCAAAAGCCTTACTAAACACCTACAAAAAATCAAATGTCCTAGGTGAGATTTTTCCTCAGAATTTCCGTTTAAATTCCGATAACGTTGATCCTTGACTTAAAATAACATAAGTGCATCAAAGAAATCACAAGGACTTCGTGCCGAAAGGGTGGGTTTCTCCCAACTTTGCAATTTAAAATGTCAGTATCTCCTCGCAGGCATTGCAGTACTCGTATCTAACAAATGTTTTCTGAATTTGCTTCGAAACATAAAATCAAAACAGAACGCTTTACTTGAAAAGTTCCCTCGAATCTATCTATACATACACATGGATTCAACTACTCGTACTCGTATTGTGTTGGCATACGTCAACATAACTCATATCCAATGAGTTAATTTGAATTCGCGCATTAACCCCCTTTCTGTAGGATACTCGCAGATGCACGTACATTACGTATAATAGAATCCAGTATCCCTTTGTTTAATTGTAATTTTCAGTGTATTGTTTCGCCGATGGTTTCTCGTCTCGTTCCCAACGGTGGGGGAGGTGAAACCCATCCTGCTCCACCGCCATCGCATTATCATTCGTAGTGCAACGTCATTATCACAAAATGTAGCGATTGCAACTGAAAATGGCAATAACAGTGGTGGCCTCATAAACGCAAGCCACTCAACCGAGCAAGCACCATCTAAGCAGCGTATGAACTTTATTAATAACGTTTTCTGCTACAACAAAAGCTGCTCATCTTTTTGTTGTTGAGTTTCTCTGGCAATGGGTGTAGTCATAGTGTATAGCAAGGATATCTGAGAAGGATATGAGATATTTCTAAACCCATTAACACAATAAGATGGATGTTCTCTATTTTGAGTTTCTTTTGATGTATTTTTTTATTTTTTTTGTATCTTTGTTTCTTTTTACGTTACGTTGCGTTGCATTATATGATATATGTACTCGTATGCTAGATGTGGCATTGTCGATAACGAGAACTGACTGCCAAGGATGTTAATTTATAGACTGGTGAACATAAATATCCATAAACAGATACATTAGGTCTTTGAACTCGGCTAGTGTTTCTCTTTCCCCAATACTTCAAAGTACCTCCAGACTAAGAAATTAAAAAGGAGGCTTAGAAATTAGGAAGAGTTTTGACAAGTGTCACAAAATATGACAACACGCCTTTTGATAAGATAATAATACCACTGTGCCAGGGAACATACCGGACTAGGAAAGAGGACTTTCATTTGCCTCAACCAAGACCTCAATCAAAAACCCCTTTCAGTTAGCCCGGTCCTTAGCTAACTGCCTCCAGTTGCGCACTACAAGTTGGTTGAGGTCCTTTTCAACTTGTGCGTGCCACTTTAGGTGAGGTCGTCCTCTGCTACGCTGACCATCCGGGTTGGAGTCGTATACTCTGCGGGCCGGAGCATTGATGTCCATTCGCTCTACATGTCCTAGCCATCTTAAACGTTCAATGCGCAGTTCTTTTACCAGGTCGATGTCGCTCCTTAAAAAACCCCTCAATGCAAACGAGACCGAATATCTTACGGAGAATTTTTTCTTTTGAAGCGACCAAGGATATCTTCATCCGCTTTCGATAAAGTCCATGCTTAAGCTCCACATAGCAAGACTGGGATGATAAGGGTCTTATATAGAGTTTCCTTAGTCGATCGGGAAAGGGTTTTACTACTCAGTTGCCTTCTTAGGCCAAAAAAACAGCGATTGGCAAGAGTAATCCTTCGTTTGATTTCCGACGAGATGTCACTTCGTAATTTTATAGCAGAGCCAAGTAGACAAAGTCCTTTACTACCTCAAAGTTATAACTGTCTATTGTGACGTTCTGTTCAATTCGTCGATGTTTACTGTCCCGTTTCGTTGACAACATACATATACTTTATTTTGCCCTCGTTTACCGCTAAAAACTCATTTTAGCTGCTTCCTTTTCTATACTCGCAAACGCACCGGTGACAGCTCACTGTGCTCTACCAGTGATGTCAATGTCGATGAAAGGACTTTTGAAAGATCATTGCTCGTGTGTTGGCTTGTGAGTTTCGAACAATTCTTTCAAGTATGATGTTGAAGAAGTCGCATGACTGTGCGTCACCTTGTTTGAAACTTTTTTTGACATCGAAGGTGAGGTTATTACAGAGTCATTCTGCACAGACGGAAGACTTTGGCAGTGATATCAAAACAAGACATGGCTCTGTACAATCATTCATCCAGATGCTGTCATAGGCGGCCTTAAAATCGATGAACAGGTGGTGCGCATCGATTTGGACTTCTTGGGGTTTTTCCAGGATCTGCCTAAAGCTAGGTACACACATACGATTTCAGTCGCACGACTATTCAGTCGCAAAAAATAGAACACATAGCTTTCAATGTAAGTGCGCGCACATGAAACCTATCAATCGCAACGTATCATGAGCGCGCACTTACATTAAAAGCTATGTGTTCTATTTTTTGCGACTGAATAGTCGTGCGACTGCAATTGCATGTGTGTACCAAGCCTAAGTGTGAAAATTTGGTCTTTGGTGGACTTTCCTGGCCTTAAATAGCACTGATAGGGGCCAATCAGGTTGTTGACGAAATGTTTCAGGCGCTCAAACAATGTAGCAGATAGAATCTTATGATCTGTAATTCTTAACATCTTCCTAACATCGGTAAATGTCAATCCATTACCTTCTCCTGTAAACGCCTTCCACCTCCCCTCAGAACCTATTACTTTCGTAATGAGCCTATTCCCTCCATTTCCTCCATTCGCGATCTTGGTATTATTTGTGACAGGGAGCTTAACTTCCGCTCTCACATTGATCATATAATACACAGGGCCAATTCTTCTCTTGGTTTCATCAAACGCTGGTCCAAAGAATTCTCGAACCCTTACGTAACAAAATCTCTTTACATTACCTTTGTCAGACCCCTCCTTGAATACGCCTCCCAAGTTTGGTCACCATTTCATATAACTCACTCCCGTAGAATCGAAGCTGTTCAGGGCAGGTTTATCCGTTTTGCCTTACGCGGTCTCCCTTGGGCCGACACCTATATCTTACCGCCATACGAAGACCGGCTTAAACTACTTAACCTACAAACCATTGCAAAACGTCGCGAAGTAGCAGACATACTCTTCATCCACCAACTATTAATAGGTACACTCCCCTGCACTACTAGAAATTATTTTCCTCTACACCAACCCGCGCAGCCTTAGGTCTGTACCACTCTTTCGTCTTAATCACCACCGCACCAACTATGGCCACTTCGAACCAATCTCGAGAATGTTAAGTACACCCTTGACTTTCATTCCAATATATCCTCCCTTAGAAATTCGCTCTACACTTCTCCGCCCTTAATGTTCTTCACGACTTCCCTCAAATTTGTAAATTTTAGTTTTAAGTTTTAGTCTAAGTTTCGTAGTTTATTTAAGTTTAAGTTTGTTTAAGTCTAAGTTTGTTTAAGTTCTTGCTTGCATTAAGCTAAATAAATAAAACTTCGAGCAGTTGAGGGGTCTCCTTGCTTGTTTTCTTGTGGATCGGTCAAAACGATGATGCTGAGATTCCATTCATCTGGCATGCTTTCATCTGACTTAATCTTAGAGATGAGTTGGTATATGCTCACTTCTAAGTCATCTTCAGCAGCGTTGCCGCTTGACTGTGGATAAATGTAGCTCAAAAAACTGGGAAAAGTAGCAAAAGTAGCAAAATCTCCAATTCTGAAGAGTAGCCTAAGGTAGCAAAAGCAAAAACAAGAACATTTGTAGGTTAGGTTACGTTAAATGGGGTTCTGAAGCTGAAAGTACTTAAACCGGAACATTTCCGTCCAAACATTTAGTTTTCCTGCAAAATGGATTTGATTATGCCCAATTTGGCCAGTTTCTTTCAGTGTATTGTGAAGAATTTCCCTAAAATTTTCTTTCGAGAACAAGCAATGGCCTGACAATCACAAAGTATATGTTCATTATCCTCCGATGTTCCTATGTCATTGCAGTATCTGCATTCGTCCGTGTCTGAAAGTTCCATTCTTTTGGCATGTTTTCTCAAGAGACAGTGCTCAGAAAGTATTCCAATTAGAGTTCTTAACGTTGCTCTATTTAGTCCAAAGATTACCCTGGTCTATGGTCGGCGAAAGAGCCGCTTATAAGAGCAATCAATTTATTTAACAAAAACTGATTGTTTATAATGCTTGTCTTTTTCGTTCTAGTACAAGTTATAATATGTTGTGCTACCTTGGAGTTAAGAAAACATTTCTTTAAAACGTTTGGAAGAGGACTCGTGACAGACAGTAAATATGATCTACGTTGCCTAACATGACCAGGAAATGTTCTGCGAAACTTCTATATTATCCATATTTCCTATTTATTCATTTTTATCTTCATCTTCCTTTTGCTTTCAATCTTATTACCAATCTGCAACATTAACATAAAGTTCGATGAGCGATCTATAACAATGAATAAGTACAATTTATTATCTTACCAATCCATTTTCCACTTAAGCAGAAGAAATGCACTAAACAATTTTCCTGATTGCTTCAGTCAACACCGTTGGCAGATCACCACTTTTTAAATTCACATCTTTTGGTTGCACAAAACAGCAAATTCAGCTCTCATCATTAAATGCATTTTTGAGATTGAAGCACTACCAAAACACTAACAAAATATTTTGTAGGTAACTTCTAAAAAGAAAATGAAGCAAAATGGGTCAAATTTGAAAAATAAAGTAGCAAGGTAGCAAATTGAAAAAACCCTAAGAAAAATGTAGCACTTTTGCTACAAAAGTAGTCAGGTCCAGCAGCCTTGTTGGACTTAAACTTGGATATTGCTACCCTCAATTCGTTTTGATTAGGTGGATGGGAGTTTTGGCTATCATCATTTTGCCTGGCAGCGGAATGTTGGTCTTCGTCGCTGGCAGTGCTGCCACTAGTTCTGGACTAGCTGTTGCTACTGTAAGACTCGTAGCGAGAGATCGGGATACGCGTTCGCTGTAGGTTCTGGCGGTGTCTTGCGAGAGTAGCTTAAACTTTCTCACTTCGATTTAGTGAAGCCCTTTAAGACCGTCTTTCCATGATGTTCATAGTTCTACGAGGCTATTCGCTCTACGATGAAATCAAAAAATTAGAAACGAATTTATATGATTATAATAAACGATAGTTGCGTGTAGATATTGCTTTTCAGAGCTGGCTACCGCAATTGTTTCGAAAACTCTACAACCAATTACGATATTTATAGCTATACTTACATGGAACCAACTCGTATACACATATGTATGTACATAAGTATGTGTGTGTACAGTACATGTGCTAAATTCTATCAAAATCAATTTCGCGGTAGAGAATCAAACCGCAGTCAACGGATATTACAGTTGGGTAAATGGTAATCGATTATCATTTCTGGGTTTTCGCAGTATAGTTATTTCATTCCTATAGGCCCCTTCCATTCGTGAATATACGCACACGCTGAATAGGACTGCTGGCGCCCAATACATATTTATTTAGTTTCATATTATAAGTTTGGTAAAAATCTTGTTGCCATGAAATTATAGAAATTCAGTTTTTAAAGTCGGATGTTAACGTTCTCAAATTGAATGTAATATATAATGTAATTAATTATTCGATTGTATTAATTACATGTAATCTTTAAAAGAAAGTGAAAACCGCGTTTGCCTGTTCATTCAGTCACGATTAACACGACTACTGACGTTACCTTTCTTATGACTCCCCATTACCTGATTATGCAAACATACTTACTTTATGTAATTAATTACAATGATTACCTGAAAAGGTTGCACTTACTTAAACATACTTGCGAGTAATCACCTCTGACTTCTAACCTCAGACTCTGCTGCAACTACTTACATACATACTCGTACATAGGTGTCAACTCTAAATTATAAAACCATCATCAGCAAAGTTCCACTGCTTGTTTTCCATCGTCAAAACATGTACTTGGTCTCTGTGTCTACATCTCAATCTCTTCTTCGACTTTTCCGTTAAGTTGAAAACTTTGCGATTTTAAGACCGACGTGACGAGAACTTAGAAAAGTGAAAGAAATCCGTTAAGGAGCTCAAGGATGTGTGTCGATTAGTGTTCGATGGTACTTCGGAGAGTTTTTCCGATGAGAGGAAAACTTTAATTTCACTTCCGGAGATTTGTGTTTTTCTACCCCAGCCGGCTCTCTTCACCTTTTTCTTCATCCGATTCGGTGTCGTCGTCAACTTGGTGTACGAACGTTTAAGTGTGATGTTCGAATGCAGAAAGTTTTGTGAACTACTGAGCGAACCTCATGTGTGTTTGGAAAGTTTTAATTACATTCTAAATACGATTTGGGATGCATCTGATACACTGATATTGGAAAAATTATGTCAGTGACGGTTGGAAGGAGCGATAAACTGGGTGCAAGAAATTCCAAAATTTAATTAGCCGCCGACACTTTCAACAATCACCATCAGAAAAAAAAAATTCCTCAGCAGCACACAATATGTAAACAACTTGTCCCAATCGGTACAGGAGAAACTTCCCGCCACCCTGGACTCGCCTTAAATCCGGAGGCAATCCAAAGCGTTCAAAGCACCAAATTGGCTTGGCCTCAGCATTAACACACACACGCCCAGCATATCCATCCATGGGCTATTTATTCTGTGTGGACATCCCGGGTACGCTGCCGCCGCGGAAAACATCCTCTCAATTATATGAACCGCAACTACGCGGTCTAGCCGACCGCCTCCTGTTTATATAATGTTTTCATGAAGCAACTCTATGTTTCCACACATCGCATCGGTGCAAGCCACCAAACGATGATACCAACTGCGAGGAATGAAGGACAAAAAAAAAATGGCATCAGCGCGTCGTTCTTTGTTTGCTATACCACGCCAAACAGTTGCTCCTGTGATGGCCGCCCCTTCGCCACGTCTTACTGCTACCGCTCGTGTGCTTTATTCCATTAATTAAATTTTCAAACAATTTCACGACGACCACATCGAATGACTGCGTGCATATCAGCGCTAGTGTGTGGGTGTGTAGTGTATGTCCGCGAAAGGACACACACGAGAAGGATCAACAAACAATCAAAAAGAACCCGGAGATACCAAGGAAGTCAGCTGGGATTTCCAGTGAACGGGCACACACCAACTCAGACCCAGAGTGCCCGTTCTTCGTGAATTAGTGAAACAAAAACGACTACGTCATGATATTATGTACGAGAGTGTACCACTTACCTACTCGTACCTGGCCGGGTCTCAGTCGTCCTTGCACGATGGAGACACGAATACTCATATTTAGTGTGGATGCATATGGGACTGGGTGAAAAATATGACTCCTGGCTGATTTTCTTTGGCATATTTTCCCAGAATCTGGCGATAAATACGGAACAGGATAATCGAACCGAATAGAATTCCAATACCATACGAGAGATACACATACGAGTACCCACCCGCAAGAGATACCAACTCCCAGCTATGTTATCCACGAGGGTGCCCTTTGGTCCGGTCCTTATGGTTATTGAATGAGGTAAACGAATTCCCATTACAGATTGGGAATTCCGTTGGAACACTGCCCGATTTGTTCTTTTATGTAGTTCAGCTTTCTGATACCAGATATTATTTATTACGATTACGGTTTTTGTTTCCCTTTTTGGGAGGGGACGGACGGTGAAATGTGAACTTTAAGGAAGTGGCCAAGTAGCCAGTCGGAATGATCGACTTTTTTTGTGGTGAAATAAAGGATATTAAGGTAGACACATTTCTGACAGGCCAGCCCTTGTTTGTACAGAATTGTGACCAGAAACTGATTCCGAAAACCCGTGTCGAGATATTGATAATAAATGCAGTACAGTGTACACGGAATATCAGAAGATGATGTGTCTCATCTTGTTTTGATGGGTAGGAACTTGGCATCAAGATGTTTAACATATAGCCAATCTTCGATTTTCAGGTGTTTATTGCCACAGCCCTAACATTTGAGTATTTTTTGAGATGTGTCCGTTTTACTATTGTCTGAACTTCGGATATGTTGTTTCATCGTTCTTGGTCTCGATGTAGTGTACATACGCAGCTGATGCATTCTCCTGGATTATCAGTTGGTTCTTTGCCGCGGTCTGTGCTCGGTCCTGCACAATTTGAAAAGTTAGCTTACACTCAACCAAAAGCATTTGTTGCAGGCCCTTGTTCCGTAGCCCACAGGCAAGTCGATCTCGTAGCATTCGATCTACCACGGCTCCACTGAAGTTGCAGTCTATGATTAAGTAACGAAGCTCTGCAAAATATTCAGCCACTGATTCTGAAGGTTGCTGATCGCGCTTGAAGAATTTAAAAAATTAGGCAATTTCCGATAGAGTAGGCGAGTACTGTTTCAGTACTCTAGTTGTTCAATTCTTTTTGGCGAAAAAAGAGACTCTACCGAGTCGAAACACTGTGCCCCACAAACCGTAAGGAATTCCGTTGGCTAGCAAAAATATTTCAACCCGCGCGCCGTTTGCACGAATTCCATGTGGCTGGGTTTGCAATTTCAAATGTTTCAATAGACGCTATTGTCCTGGGATTAAATTTATTTGAAATCGTGGAACCCTTACCTATATTATTTGAACTCGAGGAACCTGTATTCTCCTCTGGTTTCACCTTTTGTTCCACCTCTTCTGCCTCATCCATATGGTTTTGCCCAGTGTAGCAAAAATGCCAAAATTTGTAGTAAAACGCCAAACAAAGAAAGATTGCTCCAATAAGATAATCCCATCCTCGTCGCCAGTGATAAGTTCGACATTTATAAAAACAAGTTTATTAATCCAAGTGGTGATATAAAAATTCAACAATATATTTTATTTAAGAATAAAAAGTGGGAATTCTGCTGGCGGGAACTCTATTCGGTGAGCGCGAAAACCAAAGTGGTTGTTATTTAGGACGTCTGGTTATCATCAAGCGCCTTCTCGCACAGCTTAAGAGCCATTTCACACATAACCGGCAGCCGGCTAACAATACATTCTTTTCGGCGCGTTCACACCTGCAAACCGAAACCGTCCCCGGTTAACCAGTAGCCGGCTGCCGGAATGTTGCCAGCTTTGATCACTGCCACAGCCGGCTGCCGAAACCGGGTAAACGGTTCTCAAGTCAGTAGTGGATACATAAAATCAAATTGCGCCTTCACACATGCCCGGTTGCCGTAGCCGGTTTTCGTTTTTCAACTCAACGATATGAAAACTGAAAACATACAGTAGATCGCCACGAATGGAAAAAAATTCACATTTCATAGCTTGCTGTGTGCCGGCTGCCGGATGTGGGTGAAAACATACTTATTTTTGAAGAAAACCGGCTAACCAGGCCGGGTATGTGTGTAATGGCTCTAACTGAACTTAGTCATTAAATTTGAACTTATAGGACAGGTAAGTGAAGTGAAGACGGCTACAGCTTATCACAAACTCATTTTTATAAAGTGTTTAAGGACTGCGATAATTTGGTATTATGGCTGGAAAATTTACTTTCGCTTGTAACTTCAAAAATTTGACGAAACGTGATATTACGGTTCGCGAAAATTGTAACATTCGCTAACCATAATAAAGCCCTAAAAAAGTATCACAAATTATTGAGACAAAAAACTAATAAAATAACACTAAGCAATAGCATAGAAATAAAGACGAAAACAAATAACCAAGAAAAGCAGCAACACGTCTAATATTTTCTAATTTCATCTTTAGTTTGTTCAAAATTTCCATATGTTATATGTGAGTTACTTTATGCTTTAAGCGATTGTGATAATTTGTCTCAATGTTATTTAAAGAGTGAATTCTTATTTTTTGATTACGTTTCTATTGTTTTTAATATTTTTTTAAGAGAATAAAGTTTTGAGCCAAATGAGCCAAATGTGAGCCATTTCTCTGTGGCTCGGAGCATTGAGCCAAAGCAGAAATACCTGAGCCGAACTACCCAATTGAGTACGTAATTCGTTCAGTTTTTGTAGTGTCAGTTGTGCGACGTGTGGCCGGGCGTTTTCGTGGAGGAGAATTATTGGTCCCTTCATATTGACCAATCTACGGCACATACGTTGAAGCTTCTGATGCACTTCGTTGATTTGCTGGCAGTAGTTTTCCGCCGTAATCGTTTCGCCTGGATTTAGAAAGCTGTGGTGGATGAGACCGGCTGGAGACCACCAAACAGTCACCATAACCTTCTTTTGGTGGAGTTTCGGCTTCGGGAAGCATTGTGGAGCCTCGTCGCTGTCCAACCACTGAGCCGAACGTCGCCGGTTGTCGTATAGAATTTACTTTTCATCACACGTCACAATCCTGCCGAGAACCGGGTCGTATTTGTTGGGTGAAAGAAGAGCAGACGACACTTCAAAACGGCGATTTTTTTTTATTTTCGTTCAATTCGCGGGGCACCCATTTATCGAGTTTTTTTTTTGTTTTCCCAATCTCTTGCAGGTGGTTGGAAATTGTCACAGGAGTTGCATCCAATTCTTCAGCAAGCTCTCGAACAGTTGTGCGTGGATTGGCTTCGACTAAGGCTCTCAATTGGTCGTTGACAACATGGGATGGCCGACAACTGCGCTCGTCATCTTCAAGGCTCTCGTTACCGCTGCGGAATTTCTTGAACTTCCATTGTGCCGTATACGTTCATTAACGGTTCCTGGGCCAGAAGTATATCGTTGATATAACGAGCTGTGTCGGCAGCTTTTCGGCCTAGCTTGAACTGGAACCAGAAAATCGTGCGAATTTGCCTCTTATCCATGTTATATTTGAAGTCTTGAAAAAAGTGACCAAATTATTTAAAAACGAAACCATAACAATGAATAGATAGAGCGAAAAATGCGCTTTAAAATGATATATAAAGTTAAACTATTATAATTAAATTTTATTGTAAAATACATAATTTAAAACCGCAAGAACTTTCCTTACAACCTGATATTTTATCTTGCTGAACACTGATAAGAGGAATCCCAAGAAGTTTTTTTTTTTATTTATTTAATATAATTCAATGAAAATAAAACTAATATCGTACATTTTTAATTAAGTTTAACAATTAAAATATTGTGTAACGTTTCGGCACTTAAATTAAACCGATAGTCGGATAGGATGAATTTTAAAGCTGAAAAGGCTCGTTCCACACTCACTTGAGTAGCTGGTACCGCATGTATGAAGTTGGCCAATTTATATAGATTCGGATGCGTGTATTTGAGTGTTTCCCAATAGTCCAACAAATTCGTAGTCAATGGCATCATTGTTGGGCGAAAATCATCGATTTCCTTGAATGCCATTGCTAGAGTTTGATTCGCTGGATCTATCGATACGGGTTCCTCATCTGCCAAATCGCTTAGATAGCTCTCGAGTAAGGAGCAGCCTTCCGATTTCGAAGAATTGATGGAATTTCGTTCGACTTCCGGTGGCATCTGCGGACGATCATTTGGACTGCAGGGCGGCGAATGATTTTCATCTTGATCCTCACTTATCCTCACCATAGAGGCTATAATTTTTTTTAAATGATTTCTAGCCATATCCTGCTGTTTTTTAGTTACTAATCGACTTAGTCGTGGATCTAAGAATATCGCTGAAACTATAGTTTCATTGTTTAGTAAATGAGTCTCCCGAGAGATCAGTGCTTGTTCCAGCTGCCTAGCTAAGCTTCCTTCCATTTTTTTAATAGTCAACTTTAGCTCCATCCAATTTTTATAGAAATCACCTAAGATCAGTTGACTATCCTGCAATTTAAGAGTCGTTGACTTCACAGGACCAAATACCCGAACTATATCCTCTATGATTTGCCATTCCTTGTCGTCAATGTGCAGAGCTGAATTCGTCACCGCGTGGACACAACAGAAATGTTTATACTGTGAAAGATTTTGCAGCATATCCCAGGATGAATTCCAACGTGTGACTATGTCCTGAATTGGCTTACGATAGCCAGGACCTAAATCTGATATGAGATTTCTGTACGAAGGTGTACGAAGAATTTTGCAGGCCTTCCTTGCCTTATCTATGACATCTTTAATTTCATTCCCTTTAAACACATCGTAAACGGCCAACTGCAATGTGTGTGCTGCGCAGCGAACAGATTTCACGCCACCTAAATTGATTCTATCCAGCAACTCCATTAAATGGTTGAAGTCACCCTCTTCGTCGTCATGGTCATCATCGCGGTCAACCCCGTCGCGCAGCAATTGGGTAACTTTAATCATGTTCCTTCCGTTGTCACTTGTAACGCTATATATTTGATTTATATTAATATCGTACGCAGTGAGAACGCTCAAAATGATTTCCCTTAGATTAGCTGCGCTGGCGTTATTTTTCAACTCAATCATGGCCAGCGTTTTGACGATAATCTCATTTGACTTAATGAATTGCAAGTTAATTCCCAGAATTGACCGGTCCAAACGGGTCGCCACATCGATCTTAAGTGACAGCAATTTTCGTTTACACGCGTTCCTTATGTCTTTGCGGATGTCATCGGCTCGTTTCGTTATGTATTGACTGACGTTTCGCGAACTAATCGGCTCGAGATCCAGTGCGGTAAAAATTGGATCCACAATTCCCCGAAACGCTTTTGAGTCTAATAATTTAAAAGGACGTCCTTCTTTCGTGACCAAATTCACACATGAATCAATGAGAGTCTCCATATTCATTTCTATTCGTATTTTCGATTTAGTCTTTGACGTAAAACCAACGGTGTTATTTTGACATTCGTCAAGTAGCAACCGGTAAATACGGCTGTGCTGAGTTTGTGCGTGTTTGCGTAAATTAGTCAAATGCGATCCGGACAGTTTTGTGGAACACTTTTTACACTCACTTTGATTGGAGGTGGAGTTAAATATAAATAAATCCCTGATGACAGTATTTCTCTTACGACCCATTGGAAGTAAAATGTTTCGCCGCCAGCAATGGTTCACTTTTACTGCTACGATAACTCTGCTGGTCAACCGTTTATGTACTCATGTGTGATGATAGACGATTACATGGTATGGTCTCATAGTGGATGTATAATTCAATATTATCACATGAGTTGTAAGTGGTGGGATTTTATATTAATTTAAAGGTTAATTTTTGCCCTCAAAAATATATCGGAAAATTATAAATGCATAAATATTTTTCTGGAAATGTTTCAACGGATTAAAGGAGCTATTGATTCTTGGAAATATTAGTTTTAAGCTCTGCTGCAGAACTTTGTGCTTTTTTTTTGTTTAGAACGAATAATGGGGTTATGTTAAGGAAGACAATGGTTAGGTTAGATTGAGAGGGGTTGAGAGGCTGAGCCAACCCAAAACACTAGGCACCAGAGTGAGCCCATCGCGATCCCCTAAGTTCACATCCAAGGATGGCACATAAGCCGCCAGAATTTAGAACGAGTCTATGATTGATTCGGCCTTCCTCCTTCAGGTTACTACAAAACTAGGAGCCTAAAATGTTCCTGCGACTGCTTGCTATGCCCAGACATTCACACAGAATATGTGCGATGTCCTTTGCTATACCATTACCGTATTTGCAAATGGCTGTCCATATGAGTCGAGCGTCTTGGCGTGTTTGCCCAGAAGGCAATGCCCGGATAATATTCCTATAACTATACTTATTTGTGCCCTGCTATGTCTAAGGATTTCCCTGCTCCTTTCACGCCCCAGCGCTGGCCAAAGTGCCTTGGAAACCCAATTCTAGACTATCTATGGTCAGCCCGTCTTGTATTCATATCTTTTACCTTTGATTTAATGCAGCAAAGTGGTGAAGCTATTTTCACCGCCACGGGTAATGGCAGTTCCCCCCCTTTCCTTGCCAACTCATTGCCTTCTATCCCAGACTGACCAAGCACCCAACATAGTCTTACCCGGGTCTGCGTGCATAATGCTCTGAGCATTGTGCGGCAGCTCCTGACTATTGCCGATTTATTGGTGCACGATTTTAGCGCCTTAAGCGCAGCCTGGCTGTCGCGTCGGTGTAAATGTCAATATCCTTACCGGATATTCGTTTCATGTTCAGAATCTCTGCAGCTAGTACGGCTAGAAATTCTGCCTGAAAAATGCTGCATGTATCTGGGAGAAGACAAAGCTTTGTCAGAAATTTGTAGAATTAGAATTAGAACTAGAATAGTTCGGTGCTGTTTTCCATTGGCTTTACCCCAGAATTCACTCCTTCTGGATTCCAATGGAACATGCGAAAATCGTTGTCTTTTCTGCACCTGGTTTTATATAATTATGTAACTGACAACTAGTCGAATGTAAGAGTTTTAATGTGTTAGTGCACTCCCAAAGTATATCCGAAGTGCTTTGGGATTGCATTCGCAGTGTCCAATGGAAAACGACCAAAATATTCTGACAGCCTTTAACCCCTTATCAAACTGGCGGCAGTGTTCAGCAATATCATAGTTTTCGATGTAACCTGGCCGAATCAGAATAACAAAAAAGCCCTGCAAACCTGAGTCCTTGTTCGAAAGTCACAAGCCAACACACGAGGTATGATCTTTCAAAAGTCCGTTCAACTACTTGCGTACGCCGACGACATTGGCATCATTGAGCATCATTGAACACAGCGAGCTGCATTTGGGGGTAAACGAGGGCAAAACAAGGTAAATGCTGTCAACATCGACAAATTTCACAGAACGTCTAGACAGTTACAACTTTGAGGGAAGGACTTTGCCTATCTCGTCTCTGCTATAACATAAAAAAATTACATCTCGTCAGAAATCAAACGAAGGATTACTCTTGCCAATCGATATTACTTTGGGCTGAGAAGCCAGTTGAGTAGTAAAGCCCTCTCCCGATCCACTAACGAGACTTTATATAAGACCCTTATCATCCCAGTTTTGATATATGGAGCTGAACCGAAAGTGGATGAGCATATCCTTGGTCGCTTCGACAGAAAAATCCTTCGTAAGATATACAGTGCCGTTTGCCTTGACGTGTTTTGGATGAGAAGATTCAACCACGAACTATACGACCTGTACAGCGACATCGACCTGGTCAAAAAACTGCTCATTGTACGTTTAAGATGGGGACATTGGACAGAGGGACCTAGCCTAGGTCACTTGTGCTGCCACCTTATGCGAGGTCCTTTACCAACTTGAAGTGCGCAGCTGGAGGCAGTTAGCAGAGGATCGAGCTAACTGGAAATGGTTGTTGGTTGAGTCCATGGTTCACCCCGGACTGTAGCGCCACTTAAGTAAGTAAGAAGATTCTTGGCATGCAGCACAATGTAAAACTCTCCCTGGCCACAACGGAATTCCAGGCAATGAAGCCGCGCATGAATTGGCCAGAAAGGGCTCAGCCCAAAACATTGAACAAGTATATGGTATAGTTAAACCTCCACTCTGTAATCTTAGGGCCAAAATTGAACGAAATCATTAACCACCAGTGATGTATCAAGAAGACTGTGGCCAGAATATAACAAAGCGAGAGTAAGAGAACTCATACAAGAAGACAGGAAATCGATGTCACTGCTGATAGAGTGCTAACTGGCCACAATATTTTAAGATATCACATGAAAAAACTACGACTAAATGATGATGATATTTGCAGGGAATGCGGTGGCGAATAAGCTCATGAGGACACAGCCCATTTCCTCTGTCAATGCCCCAACCTCTGCCAACTGAGAAATAGAGCCATTGCAAATTCTTCTTCGAAGGCATCGACGAGCTATCCGATGCAGCAGCATCGAACCTGCTTGAATTTGCTAGGGCTTCCGGATGGTTGGAACCCAGACACTAACATCATGGGTGGGAACACACTATGGGTATCACAATGGGTTCTCATGGACCTAAGTGTGATGATGATGTTACTATTCTCATTAGCCCTCTTACCTAGCTAGCTAAGAAACCTGGGTCCTCGTTCGACGCCTTTAGTTGCAAGTTGGCAATAGTGGGAAATTCACGAGTTTTTTGTTTGACGTTAACAATTTCAAATTCTCGGATAGTTTCCCGCCTTAGACTTTTTTCAGCATAAGCTTGATTAGACTAAAATGCATTGGCAATTGTTACTCTACTCATACTTACAGCTCCCAAAAATTGTCAACAGCTTTCGATGCTGTCCAACATAATATGAATAATAATAATTTATAGCATTGGGACTTGTAGCATTGGGACTGTCGCAGCGGATTTTCAAATTCCTGTTAAATTGATTGTCAAAAATGAGAACCGAATTATTTAGAATCCAATACAATGACCGCAATCAGATGATAGTTTTGTATAGGTTGACCAAATAAGTTCTGTTAGAATATAGACCACGGTAAAAGAAAGTAAAAAGTAAAAACACATTCCCCAAATAAAATTCCAGACTCAAACCCTCAGAGCTTTAAGAAATGGAATTATGCTTTTTCTTCTATTTTACAATTAAAGTTGCTGCCTCATTACCCTAAATTGGATGACATTCTCAAATAATCTCTGCCTGGACAATCCAATAAAAGTCTGCTTCGAGCAAAGTATCCTAAATATTCTTCTGACAGAGACGGGAGAGATGGAAGACAGAAAGGAGGAACAAACCTATTTGGAGCTATTCAAAGTTATTGTCCAATAAAACGATTCGCAGGACTCAACCCTCCTCGTGCATCTCATTCGAAATAATTATCTTGCGGGAGCGGGCGAAATCTAAAAAAACCGAACGGCAAAATTTAAAATTCTCGCTGAAAAGTAGGAACTTTTTTTTTTAAGTTCTCATTCACCCATTATCTGGTCGGCAAGTTCTCACAAGTTCTATAGCTCGGGCAGCAAAATTTTAAGTTGCATTCCGCAGACAGCACTTCTAAACATCATAGTTGCACAAGGGACATCAGCAAGGACCAACAGAAGTAGAGGAGAGATAAAAAAAAGGAACGTAATCGACCATTTCTACACTCCGCATAATAATTGTCGCCTCCTAAATACTTTCGAATGTTATCGTTAAATTTTCAGCACATACCTTCCGAATGGGATAAGTTTGATGCTGCCACTTCTGTTTGGTTTCCATTTTTTTTCCGTTTCACCCCCGCAATACCCTGTTTCGTTTTCATTGCGAGTTCCCTGACGTCTTGTTGTTTTTAAATGCACATTCCGCAAAAGCTTTTTCGTTTTCTGATTGCTTCAGGGAGTGACTTTTCATTTGGTTAGAATAAATGGAATAATTGCTTGGCAACTGCTTGAACTGAAAGCGAATTGGTTAAAAGAGAATCTGTATACAGGATCTGTTTGTTTAGAAATGTTTTTCAAGAAAGAAACAAAGGTCGATCTTACTGAAAGTTTATGTTTTTGAATGAATGATTTGCATGAAAAAATAAAGCGAATATCTAATATTTGAGTCTGTTTTACGAACACTGATCTTACTGTCAGATTTGACTGAAAGAAGAAGGAACGGCACAAGAATCTTGGTTTTGACATCATCTCTAGACTCTCTATTCCAGATTGCAACCGGCAATTCTTACAAGATATAGAAGTACTTTTAGGAGTATGCTATTGGAGCCAACATTTCTCATTAATTGACAGCTGTCACTTGCTTTGCTTTATAATAGGTCTGTTTGGTTACGTAAAATTACGTAAAATTACCAAAAATTACCAAAAATTACTCAAATCGGTGTTTGGTAACCCGGAAACATCACAAGAAATTACTTAACAGAGAGCCAAATGAGAGTGTCAAAAAACATCTTTTTCTTGGAGTCAGCGAGTGACATCTGTCAAACCAGCCATCTGATGGTCTGTGAAATATCATAATCTTCATTTGTTAATTGACAAAAAAAAAAAAACAATTTGACAGGTTTGACAAAAAGTGTTTCAAAAGCGTTTGGTTACTTTGGTGAAAGTTTTCTGTCTCTATTCTGTCTCTAATATTTGACAGATGTCCCATTTTGATAACAAACCAAACAGACCTAATATGTGTTTTCTGTCAAATTTCGAAGAGTGGTTGTGAAATTCTCTCAGAGACAGAAAAATTAAGAAAAAGTGAACGAACGCGTTAAACAACAAATGATTAAAAATGTTTGTTATTGGACAGATTGGACATTTTTCATATCTCAGCCCACAGAAATTTCTTGTGGTAAAATTCGTAGCATAGGAAATTACTTACTATGTGGTGAGAATGCTCTTTTACATCTTAATTTTTGCGTACACGAACGAGTTTTCGTAACTTTTCATAATTTTCGTAGATTTTCGTAGTTTGGGGAGGGTACGCGAACGGACCTAAAGTTAGATATTTCCTTAATCCCGACACTTTTGGCTTTAATCTTAAAATGCCCGCAGTTCACATCACTGCCCGACATCTTTGTTTAAGGTTTGTAAACGGTCTTCATTTGAACTGTCAATTTAGACTAAATATGGCGTCCTTTTCTCCAAGTTATTTGTTCTTTATGAACTGTTAATGCAAGTTTATATGTACGTGCTTAATTTGCTCCTAATATGGTGCCAATTTAGACATAAAATGGCCACCTAGTTGACATCTATCTTGACATTGTAATGGGTGCATACTCATGTAGAGACAGAGTGGCATATATGTACGCATTTGCCATTTGGAAATTTGTTCCCTATTAAACTAACGGTCTAGTGCAAAAAATCCCATGATTATTCGCAAACTCGACGGCCACTCCCTGACACCACGTCATTTTGCAAGTCATTGAGCAAACCATCATTACTGACATCGATTGACTTTTAATTTCCCCCCTTCGGTGTTGTTTCCTTCAAATGAATGCAAAATATTTCCCAAGACCACCGTATTACATCCCAAGTGTTACACAATATGGACCAGGGCAAACTTATGCCCAACCCTTATAGAAAAAAAAAGCGCCCTTTCGGCGAGAACTCAATTAGCAAAAATCACTTTACGGGAAATTAAGAAACTTTTCACCACTTAAACTCCCATCTCGCATTCCTCCAGGCCGCGCTCCCTTCCTCAACACAGTAACAACACCGAAACAATTCCCTTTCCGGCTCGTGGAGTGACATAAACATTTCTATTTCTGCTTCTCGACGCTACTGGGTTTTCTTAACTGTTGTGGAATTTCGTTGAAGTCATCGTCGATATTCAATCTTTCTCCCTTACAAGTCAATTTTCCGGTAAATTTCCTCTCCGCTATAATTTCCAATCAATACTCGCTTTCTTCTCTGCCTCCGGCGGCCATCGTTCCACACCCCTTCTGTTTTTATAGCTACACATATAAACATACAAGTGGAAGTAGTCACCCCCCTCAACTCCAATAGAAGCGGAATAAATCAGAAACCAATCTTGCTACCTGTTTGTAACATTGACAAAAGACCAGCGCGAGAATTCAATCAAAGTAAGGACCAGTAAGGAGCAGGAGTTGGACCACCAGCATCATCGGCATCAGCAGAAGTAGATTCTTTCAAAAACGATGGGGTTGCATCGTTCCGACTTATGTAATCTTCATAACAGACCGTAAATCACGATTTACCCCACGTTTTTTCTTACTCCATTAGTGGGGCGAATGGTGAGAGAAAGCGCGCTGGCTGGACAGGACAGGACCTCTTATGTTGCACCGCTGATGGTTTTTTTTTCTTCTTCTCTCTTCTGCACTTAAATCATCGACAGAAAACGACATATTTACGAGTTTTAATTTTTAATCTGCGGGTGGTTAGGCAGAGCCTATACGCTAGCAGGAGCAGCAGCTACTTATTTTTATGTACTTTTCCAACGAAGGAATGGAGGAATTTATGATCCATTTAATGTTTGAAATGTATCGGTATGCTGTTGCCAAAGATTTTAGTAGGTTAATGGGAGTCGATAAAGAAAAAAGGCTATGCAATCGCTAATGGGCTTAACTGTTTGTGTCGAATTTTCTAGAAAGGTGAGACTTCAAATAAAGTTGTAAGCGGCTGGACGTAGAATCCTTTTTTAGGCAATCAGCAAAAGGAACGAATGTTGGACGAATGGCCATCTAGATGTGCGATGTGCTTCAGCTATCCTCAACTCTTTAGAATGTGCCATTACTCTTGCTCCATCATTCTGCGCTATGTACGAGCTCTTCTTTCGCTAATAATTTAGCTGTGTTTTTGCTCCTGCGGCACAAGCTGTCAAAGGCACACACAAAATTAATAGAAAACACACGCCATGGGTAGAGGTATGTAACGTACATTTTCCAAGCACTGGGTGTAGCAAAACTTGAGTGAGCTATTACTTTGAGTGCCTCACGAACTGACAGCGCCAGCAATTTAAAAAAATCAAGGCAGGGATGTTAGCGAGAAGCAGAGATATCGAAAATTCAAAGAATTTAAAACACGAATACGTAACGTACATTGTCATAGGCATAGCCCTGGCTGTAGCTAAACTTGAGTGAGCTATAACTTTGTATGCCCCACGAACTGACAGCACCAAAAATTTAAAAAAAAAACCAAAACAGGAATGTTAGCGAGGAGTAGAGATAGGTATCGAAAATTCAAAGAACTTAAATCACGAATACGTAACGTACATTTTCCAAGCTCTAGCTATAGCAAAACTTGAGTGAGCTATAACTTTGTGTGCCTCACGAACTGACAGCGCCAACAATTTAAAATAGCAGGGATGTAAGCGAGGAGTAGAGATAGGTATTGAAAATTCAAAGAATTTAAATCACAAATATGTAACGTAAATTTTCATAGCTATGACTGTAGCAAAACTTGAGTTAGCTATAACTTTGTATGTCTCACAAATTGACAGCGCCAAAAATTAAAAAAAAACAAATGCAGGGATGTTAGCGAGGAGTAGAGATATCGAAAATTCAAAGAATTTAAATCACGAATACGTAACGTAAATTTTTCAAGTTCTGGCCTTAGCAAAATTTGAGTGAGCTTTTACTTTGTGTGCCTCACGAATTGACAGCGCCAACAATTTAAAAAATAACCAAGGCAGGGATGCTAGCGAGGAGTAGAAATAGGTATCGAAAATTCAAATAATTTAAATCACGAATATGTAACGTACATTGTCATAGCCCTGGCTGTAGCTTAAATTGAGTGAGCTATAACTTTGTGTGCCCCACGAACTGACAGCGCCAAAAATATAAAAAAAAACCAAAGCAGGGATGTTAGCGAGGAGTAGAGGTAGGTATCGAAAATTCAAAGAATTTAAATCACGAAAACGTAACGTACATTTTCCAAGCTCTAGCTATAGCAAAACTTGAGTGAGCTATAACTTTGTGTGCCCCACGAATTGACAGCGCTAAAAATGTACAAAGACAGGGATGTTAGCGAGGAGTAGAGATGTCGAAAATTCAAAGAATTTAAATCACGAAACATACGTCTTTATTTCCATTTTATAGAAAAGGGTTATTGTTGTAATAGAAAGAGTTTTGGATCATTACTACTGTCAGGGTATTGCCAAAGTAAAGTCAACTACTTTAACGCTCTAAATGGAGGAAACCCGGTGCAAAGAAAAAGAAAAAAAATCAATCAACTTTTTAACAGTTCACTGCTTTGCCCATTGCAGCGATCATACTCGTAAAAAAATCAAAACAAAATAATCAACACAGTCAGTGGAGGTTTATGCGCTCTAGGCCACCCCAAAAAACGTTACGGGTTTCATCTCAGATTCAAAGCCAAAGCAGAACAGCAACCAATGTACATGCATCCCTTCCTGCAACAAACGGAAGGCAAATTAAAGCTTTTTTTGTTTTTTTCTGAATTTTCTACTTCTTTTTTCTATTTTCCATTGAAATACCACCTTGGGGGCAGCACAATGGATGCTGTTAGGGGTACACTGCTGCGTCTACGAATCAATGAATCTCTCTACGCGAATATTTCCAGTGCTAGGAATGGTGCCGTGCACCATTACACGTACCATAGAATGACTTTGATTTGGAACTTTCATCTCTGCATCTCTTGCTCACTTAACCTGTACAACAGAATCTTCATAATCGTTTGGCTTAGTTTTTTTTTTTTTTTTTTTTTTGCGAGGTCGTCCTGCTTGCCCTGCTTGCCCTGCTGCGCTTCGTGGTTTTTGAAGTCGTCTATCGTCTACCATCTAGGTACCAGCCAACAACGGAACGGTGTATCTGCAGTAGCAGTAGAGATTTTTCCAATTAGTCTAATTTGTTCCTTCCGCTGTTGTAGCCATTGCAAACTCACCCACACACACACACAAAGTCACACCGAAAAAACATAGATACACAGATACACCACAGAAGGGTAACATAGACTAGGGAGGTAGATTTGTTGGGTTCTCTCCAGCCAGCGTATACTATTTAGTAACAGAGTAGAGGGCCGAGCTCGAGAATGAATGAATTTATCGGCAAGGGAAGAGCTCATAGTCGCCTTACAACGGAAGTCGGTAGATTTATGGAGGTGAGTCTCCAAGTACCCGGAACGGAAGAGCGAGATAGACACCGACTGCGACTACCACTATGTACACAACTCGTAATGCGGGATATCTGCGATGCACAGATACCAATAGAGCACATCGTAATTAATGGACACAGTAATGATGTTTTAGGGGCCAAAATGCAGTCCCAAGGCGTCTAAACACCAAGCACCTCCAGAATGGGGTTGTCGCGACGCAAATGTATGGGAATGGGAAAATAATTACCAAATCTTAATGAGTCCATCCGATGGCCCACATTTCTTCAATTCTTCGACCACTCTGAACTCGGTGATAGGCAATTTCTGGCTACGTAGATGATGATGATGACTGACATAGTGGAACCAACTACCACCACCAATCATCCATCGACTTAATCTATCAAATCCGAGCAAAGGGTCAACAACAGCTAGTCCATTAAAATCCAAGAGGGCCACCAGCCGCCGACCGCACCACCCGAACTTGTCAATATTTATGAAAAGGGTTGGGTTAGGTTGAATTTGAGTCAGACGAGGAAGCGAATACAGTTACACCAGCAGGATGGGAACTTGACACATTCGCACGGTTGGCACTCACTTAAAGAATGGGGAAGCGCATTTTAATCATGATGGATGGTTCCGAGCTCCGGGTATCTACGAGTATATGTGAAGTGAAGTAGTTTTGCGGAACTTTGTGAGGGATTACCGGAGGCTTTGGACGATCGGGAAAGAAGTTTTTGAATATTCCATCCACCATCGTATATGATGTGCTTCGTGTGTTTGTGTTTGTTTTTCGTGCGGTGTGCTTGGAAAATTGTGTCAAACCGACCGAAAGTGAGGAAAGTTTTCGTTGGCATATTGATTTATTGTGAAGTGTTTGGGGTCTATAATCATCGGTGGGGATGTGTGTATGTGGAGCTAAAGACTGTGTGGTAAAGTGGTAGTCCGCTTGCGGTTAATGTGGGGAAAGTGAAGTGTATCGATTTATTTGTTTTCATATTTTACAAGATGTGGAGTGGAATGTTCACTGGCTTAAGCCAGAACTACATCGGAACAAAAGTGCCAAGAAGTAGAAGTGTGCACACACTGAAAGCTCACACAATTCCAACTGACCCACTACCGCGGCCGTTTGACATTTGAAAGTTCCAGGCATTGAACAAATTTATTTCGCCGCAACTATGCACATTTATGGATTTATAATGGATGAATAACAGAAAGGAAAATTGGATTGAAACCTAAAATTATAAAAAAATGTACGGGAATAATAATATCGGTAATTGCTTTCGTGAATATACGTCTAAAATCATTTTTTAATTTCTTCGGATATCAGCTGGTAAAGACAAACGTGAATAAGCGCCATCTATGGTTGTATAGATGTATATGAATCTAATTGGATTTACTTGAATTCATATAAGATCGTTTAAGTATTTGGTTGGAAGACCAACAGGAAAGCTTTCGTGCAAAATCACCGCGGCCAAAGCTAGGGTATGCTCTAGCTTTAGCCGCGGTGAGTTTTAAGCCAGAACTACATCGGAACAAAAGTGATAAAAAGTAGAAGTGTGCACACACTGAAAGCTCACTCAATTCCAACTGACCAACAGCGCCATTAACGGATGAAATTATTATTTGTTTGACATTTGAAAGCTCCAGGAAATGTATTTCTCCGCAACCATGCACATTTATTCATTAATAGTGGATGAATAATAAAAAGGAAAATTGATTTCAAGCCTATAATTCTAAAAAAATGTACGGGAATAATAAAATCGGTATTTGCTTTCGTGAATATACGTCTAAAATCATTTTTTAATTTCTTTGGATATCAGCTGGTAAAGAAAAACGTGAATAAGCGCCATCTATGGTTGTATAGATGTATCTGAATCCAATTGGATTTACTTGAATTCATATAAGATCGTTTAAGTATTTGGTTGGAAGAACAACAGGAAAGCTTTCGTGCAAAATCACCGCGGCCAAAGCTAGGGTATGCTCTAGCTTTAGCCGCGGTGAGTTTTATTTATTTGAGAGGAATTGATACAGATGTGCCATGGGATGGAGGAGTACAACACATTGTTTTGAGTTTGTTGTACTTTTTATCACTTTTGTTCCGATGTAGTTCTGGCTTTATTCATTTGAGAGGAAATGATACAGATGTGCCTGCGATGGAAGAGTACAACCTATTGTTTTGACTTCGTTGTACTTTTTATCACTTTTGTTCCGATGTAGTTCTGGCTTTAGTGATTGTCAACCAATGAATTATGTTTGGCGATGATATTCGTCTATTCGTTCATCGAACGAAATGTTGAAATTACATTTTTAATTTTTAAAGATAAAGACTACTTAATTGGTAGCGAAACTCATCGAGAACGTGAAGCATACTCCTAGATACTCTTAGGTTGGTTCCGTTGAAATGATCAGAAATCCATTCAAAGTTCAGTTACCTACTATCAGTGCTTGATAAACAATTTTACACTAAGAAAATACAAATAATCTTTAGCTTGGAACCTAGCACCTAGCACCTTTTCATGGACATCGAGGCCGCATTTGATACCGCCTATGGGATAAATAGGGAATTCGGAACTCCAAATTCGAATAAGGTATTCTTCAACGAAGAAAGTTTTCGAACAGGTTTAAAAGCAAGAAGAACATCACTGGAAGCTGGTAGCAACGGGATGTATAGTGGATGGCAAGTAGTTGTACATTCGTTGACAAAGAAACCCTCGCAATCGAAATAATTTATACTAATGTGCCCATGCGAAAACTCTCGATAGAGAAAATCCAACCCCCAAAATACAATCTTTCCATCCAACATCCAAACTTCCCGTACGATTTCCATCTGTCAACTGATGGAAATCCCATGAAAATCATACGGAAAGTCTTTATTTTCTTGGGAGCTCATTTTTTTGTTCATAATCTACACACGCTATGAATACCTTTATAATGTTCACACACAGCGCGAGCACATGATGAAACAGAACTAGAGACAAACAGATTGACGTAATGATAGGAAACTCAGATGATAGGTTTCAATGAACTCTATGGGTGGTGTCCAGGATAACTGGAGAGTTGTGTATTATTGAAAGTTTTGCCTTTGCTTATGATTCACAGAACTTTTTTACTAGATGTCTCCTATTATTGTTTTGTGCGATCAATTTCTTCAGTCATATCACCATCCCCTACTGCCAGTGTTATGCCTTCGCAGTAGGTTTTCACATTAACTTCTGAAACTGATCAACTTATTTTTATTTCTTGAGAAATACGCCACGGCCACCCACATTTTGGGTAAAATATTTGTTTTTGATATTTTTTTTTTTAATTTGTTAATAAGGTTATAGCTATAGTGAAAGTGCAATTCGTCATTGCTCCAGGAAATTTTCTTTCTTTTGACACCTCATTTGTTATGATTGGTTGAGTATGAGAGCAGCAAATGGTACCTATACTACTTTCCGACGGGAGCCAATTTATGTATGTATGGTGAAATTAATTAAGGCAAATATTTTTTTAGTTACGAGTATGTTGTCAATATTTTTCTTTCTGAATATCCTTTAAGACTACTACTGGTAAGTACTCGATATATTTTTAATTTGGTAATAAGTCGCGATACTGCTGGTCGACTAGGGACTAATGAATAGAGTATGCGGAACGTTTTTCAAATTTTTCAATAAGAGAGCTACATTGGTCGGAAAGCTGGAAGCGGAAGACCCAAAAAGACATCTCCTTGAGATCAGCGTCTGATCCAGTGAATCACCTTAAAAAACCGTTTTGCACATGCTGGGAATATTAACCGGTCATTCCAGGAGCAAACTGGGCAACAATAACTGACCTGACAATATCTAGATTGCTTAATGAAACGGGAGTTAATGCAAATCGTCCTGTAAAAAAAAAACTTTTAACTGTGGGCAAAAACTAAAAAAATTGAACTTAGGCCAAATACGCAAGAGTGACATTTTTGGATGAGTCCAAATTTAATGTATTTGGCCCAGACGGCATCGCGGTGGTTTGAAGAAGAAAAGGTGAACGATATTCCGATAATTGCATTTTACCGACTGTTAAGCAATTCCCTTATATATATGTATGGGGGGCAATTACCAGATTTGGAGCTGGATACATTGTAACGCTTAGGGGCTCAGTGAAGCTATGGAATATCAAACAATTATATAAAACGATATTGTGCCTACCTTATAGCAACTTTGCCAACTCAGCGATAGTGTGATTTTCAGGACGATTCAGTTATGCCCATAGAGCAAAATCGGAAAGTCTCTCTGTTGCCTATGATCTGTAAACTAATATTTTTATAAGCTATTTTTACTTTACCTTAATTTTAGGTACAAAACTACGAGGATTCTTTGGGGATTCTTTATCTCTCACGGCCTGATAATAGCCCAAATCTTTACCCCAGAGAAAACTGTTTGCATTACATGGGCAAACAAATTAGATAGAAACGGCCAAAAGCTGTTAGTGAATTGGAAAGTAAATATAATCAAGACCTAATAATCTCCTATATACAAAAATGGTTTGATTCGATGCCAAACAGGATTGATGACGTTATTAAGAAAAAATGTGGACTAACCAAATATTGAGTTAATTGAACATTGAATGAATTCTTATTATTTCAAAGTTGTAGGTATCCAATGTTTACTTAGGTTTTTAGTGTTCCGTACCCTAAAACGGAATGGAATCAGTTCGGTGTCTGTCTGTCACAGGCCCTTTCTCAGAGATTATTTTACGACTACATATTGAAATTTGCAACATTTGTAGCAATTAGTGGTCCAAATACAGACCAGAACTTTGCTGAATTTCGACTTTGGGGGCTCGTTTTGGAGGGTCAAATGGGACGTTTCAAAAAATTTATTTTGAGGTCATCGTGTGGAGTATCAAATGAAAGCTCATTAAAACACGAATTCAAAAATGTACGAAATATTTTTTTATTACTCTTTTCTTAACACTTTTCAAAAAAAACTTTAAAAAATTGCTGTTCCCCTACCGTATCTTTAAAAATATGGGTCGAAAAAATCTGAATAAAATCACAAACAGTGACAATAAAATGTAGATTGAACCAAAATTATCAGGACTGCATAACGTTCGACAGTTTTTTTTATTTTTTTTATTTTTTTTTTTTGGAATTTCAGCTTCCCAACTGTTTACATATCCTGAAGTGACGTGACTCTATCACAGTCATATAAAAGCGAATACGTGAACGGAAATTTGTGCATATATACATATGTGTGAGAGTAAAAATTGATTGGTTGCTCATAGAAATATGCCCCAAAAATTCGCTTCGGGTATAACCAAAACCATTGAGCTTAAACTTATGATTTTATAGGAATTTTATAGGGAAAAAAAGTGTGAGTAAACATTGAATAGTTGATCCTAGAAATATGCCCCAAAATTCAGCATTGAGCTTATACTTAAACCATTGATTGTAAGCAACATAAAGGAATCTGGATAGTTTCCTATAATACTTATACATACTTCCCTTTTTTCATACAAATGCAAAAATTTGTGAATTGTGTAGTCAAACTTCGATCAATATTTATTTGTATTATTCTTAACTAACAAATTTTTTCATATTTAAGTAAAAAATAACAATTAATTTTATAACGTAAGAAAAGCTTTATTTTGCTCAGTAAAATTGAAGAAGAGTAATCGTGCGGTTTTTATTTTTGTCCACGGGTGTATATCAGCTAAGAAAGTGAGATCAGAGTTTATATCGATAAATTAAAGTACCTCGGGCAAGGTACGGGGACAAGCTGACATCCCGATAAATACAATACATACAATAATATGGACATGAAAATGTTGCCTTCGAAACCCGAATACGCCTTCAACACATTTAAAAAGTTGCAGAGAGTTTTATTCTTATTACTATTTTATTATTATATAAGGCATTGTTAATGTGGCACTAAGTCGAAGTCCTAAATCTTGTACCGCAATCTTATATAAAATCGAAAGATGAACCTTCGAGACTATCTAGCACAGTTTCTCTACTTCTCGATTGATGGTATTAAAATGGGATTTCACCCGGTAAGTCGAAATACGAAACCCATTTGAGTTAAGCTAGAATAGGCTTTGATATGTTTTACGCTTTTATGATCTTTTTACTCATGACCTCAATGGATGCCTTCAGCTCTCTTTCCAGTTTTTAGCTTCAAAGATATTTTTGTTCTATTTTTACAGTTAACATCCCACCCACGCCTACTACAACTACCATTACCAGAAAATGAGTTATCACCTAAACAGACGGAACGGATAAATCCACCTCACTTGGACCGTCTACCAATACACAACATCAAGTATCTGTTATCCGATTGTAAACTGTACAAACAGCCCACCACCTGCACCTACCCACCAAATGATTACCCACACATAAAGCCACTTTATGGATGCCACAAAGTTCTCATCGTCCTCCCATTGAGTGTCAGGCATCACTTCCCAATCACAATGACCAACAACTATTACGCAAAGTAACATAAATTAAAAAGGACTCCTCGTCCTCACATGGTGTGAGTCCTGCTGACATATGCAGTTGTCGTTCCCAGTCCAGCTCCGAGTTCGAACGGAAAGTATCTCAGTCACAGGAGCAAACATCCACCCACATATGACAAAGATGAAGAAGAAGGTGTTCGGCAGAGATAAAACTCTCCAATCTGCCATTAAAGTGAAAATGTGTCATTAGCTTTGTTGTTGCTGTTGATGTTGGGATGCTGAGTATCCTCCTTTGTCATAATGTATGCAGAAGCATTACAGCGACGACGACGACGAAAATCTTTGTCATCCAATTTGGATATTCAGAATTGCAAAGCATTTCGTTCACTCACTCACACCCGCCGTTGTACTCTGCACCTGACTTAACCGAGAATATTATTCCCTTCCCGTCTCGTCCCGTCCCTTATCCCGTCACAGGCGGAAGACAAACAGTGTTATCACCTCGAAGCAATAGAGCACAACATCATCAAAATATTTATACAAATAGGTTACAGTCTGATTAAGGGGCGGATATCACCAGCCAGCAGCACAATGCATGTACGGCATAAGGAGGACACACGAGGAGTGGCACACACGAATGAAAAAGAAGGGTTAACATTTTGCAGATGAACTTTAAAACTTCTTTGGCTGAGTTGTAGATTCGGTCCCGGACTCGGAATTGTTCGTCTCTCACTATCATCAACACATGATCATTGTCGTCATGAGATTCCTTGTTGCATGGCACATTGTTACGTTCACAAGTGATGTGTGCGCGTGGATGAGCAAACGATTCGCAATCCATCCATCCAGCCATCGAGATGCATGTACTGGAACTATTTTTTTTTTTTTTTTTATGATGACAATCCTTATGGTCGTTCTGTTTACCTTTCCATTTGTCTTTTCCGATGCTCTTCTCCGGTCACAGCTCAAGGAAACTAATTTTTGGGTGGACGGAAAGCTCTCACATATGCGGGAAATTAAAAGAGAACGACCTTCCTCTAGTCCTGGGTCCTGGTTCCTGGGCAAATAAGTCAGGCCGCATTAATTTTTTCCTACCACTGGGAAAGGGTAAACAGAGAGACCATCAAGTTGTGCGGTACAATCGCAGAGGAGCGTGTTGTTTACTTTTCCAGCACCAGCCGCAGGTGGAAGGGCAAGAGAGAATCGGTAGGATTTCCTTTTGTCCGCATGGTGTAGACTGAAACATGAAGTGAAGGTGGAATAAGGACTAAGGAGCATTGGAACAGTTTAACACGTAGGAGCAAAACATACTTTTATTTGGTAGCGTGTGGCAAGGCGTGGTATATGCCGTAGTGAAAGTGTGAATGAGAGATTCTTAAAAAGTGTGGTTGGAGTTTTCCCCTTTTTTTTCCATGGAGTTTTGAGTTGGTCACAGGATTATGTTGTATTTAAGTGCACTGGATTTAGTTGACAAACTAAATCCTGTGCAGGGACTTTGGATCGATGTTCTGACACGATGAAGGCAAAGAAATAAGAGAAAAAAGAAACCAAATGGAGGACCTACCTTTAGTTATTGCTTCGAAGATGTTTGCACTTATGTATTTTGTTTGGGTCAGTTGACATTGAATAACTATTAACTATCGTGTGGTAGCATGGGAAAAAACCTTAAGTATATACCATACCAGCAGGAGTTGGATTTACAGTAGGGGTGGAACTTCTCATACTGCCTATTTCTGACTATAGAATAGCAACGTGTACGATTGACTATTATTTGAAAAAGGAATTCCATTGCTGTCTAAGATCTCTTAAAGGTAGGTTAGGTAGGTACATAAAGTTTTGGAAATTCGATCATAAACAGCACATTTTTTTTGTAAGAAAATGAAAATATATATTTATTAAAAATTTTAAATGTACATAAAAGCGGAGCAATAAATAACACAACATTTTACTTCCAAAAACAGGAGCAAAACATTTTAAAACGATGAAAAATGAAACACATGAATGTTTCCAGTTTTTTTTTAAATATGGCTACATGGGTTTCCTAGGGTAAAAACGGCTTATTTTTAACAATTTTTTTTTATTCATACCTATATAAAAAATTAAATGTTTTATTCAAACTTTTTACTGCCTTACGTACAGTGTTCCACAAAAGTCTGCGTACAGCGATGAAACTTGTCATAATCGTCCTAGCAGATCAACAATTGAGCATCTAGTGGAAAAATTTGAATCCACAGGCACAGTACAAAATGTTCCCGTGCCAGTGAGACAAAGAAGTGCCCGTAGTGTCGAGAATATTGCTGCCGCTGAGGCTTCAGTTGAAGAAAGCCCAAATGTGTCTCTCACACATCGTTCTCAAGCGTTGGGCATCTCTGTAACGTCGTTGTGGCGAATTTTGCGAAAAGATCTTGGCCTACATCCTTACAAGATTAAATTGACGCAAGAACTGAAGCCGCTTGACCACCAGAAGCGTCGTATGTTCGTGAATTGGGCTGAGCAATAACTTGAAAATGATTCGGATTTTCATCGAAAAATCATCTTCAGCGATGAGGCTCATTTCTGGCTGAATGGCTTCGTCAATAAACAAAATCTACACGTACTCCATGAGTCATCATTTCATCCCGAAAAAATTACGGTTTGGTGTGGTTTATGGGCCGGCGGCGTCATTGGGCCGTACTTCTTCCGTGATGATCAAGACCGGCACGTTACTGTGAATGGAAATCGCTACCGTTCAATGATAACCGAATATTTTTGGCCCCAATTGGATGATATGGACTTGGAGGACATGTGGTTCCAACAGGATGGCGCCACAAGCCACACAGCGAATGTCACAATCAATTTATTGGAAACCAAGTTTGGAGAACGTGTTATCTCACGAAATGGTCCAGTCGCTTGGCCGCCTCGGTCGTGCGGTTTGACGCCGTTAGACTATTTCCTGTGGGGCTACGTCAAGTCTATGGTCTATGCCAACAAGCCAGCGACGATTAATGAACTTCGTACGAATATCGAACGTGAAATTGCAGCAGTATCGGCCGATTTATGCTTGAAAACCGTCGAAAATTGGGTTCAGCGTCTGGACTTCTGCAAGTGTGCCCGTGGTGGCCATGCAAAAGAAATCGAGTTCCATACATAATGGCAGCGACCGTACTTTCACAGGAATAAAGAATTTCATTGATATCCAAAACCGTTTTTGTTTTATTTAAAAAAACTTTTGTAGCGCTCTTATTTCTCTTATTTCAATACATTTTGAACAAAGTTTACATTTTTTTATTATTTATATAAGAAAAAATTAACAAAAACAGAAAAAAGTCGTCGTATTCACTCCGCAAAAGTCTGCGTACAGCTGTAAAGGAAAAGGTGAACAATTAGCATAACTAAATAAAATGTAAATTTATCTGTTTACATTTATAGTCAATATTTAGTCGGATATCCTTTCAACTTTATAACATCTTTCAAGCGACTTGGGATAGAAGCTACTAGTTTTTCTGTACAGGAACAGCTTATAAATCTCCTTTCAACCAATAAGGCGTTTTTAAGATGCGCTTTATTCCGTTTTTCCTGCGTTCGGATTCTGCGTTCTAATTAACCCTATAGGTGCTCAATAGGATTGAGGTCTGGACTCTGTGGGGGCGTTTAGATTACGTGGGGGCGTTTAGATTACGTGGGAGCGTTAGACAAAAGCCACAAACACACATTATGAGCCGTATGTTTGGGGTCATTATTTTATTGGAAGTGAAAATAATCCGAAATTCCCAGCTTTTGCGTTTTTTTTTTTCAATTTTGTTTGAGAATATAAATCTACATGAACAGGTCCATAATTCCTTCAATAAATTCCAGCTTTCCGACCCCCGATGTAGACATACAGTCCCATACCATCAAACCTCCACCTCCATGTTTCACTGTCTTGGTGGTAAACTTTGGATTTAACGCTTGGTTTTGACGTTTCCAGACCCTCAAACGGCCATCGGAGCCAAAAACATTGTGTTTAGACTTTTCCGAGAATATAACCTTGCGCCAGAATCTAGAAGTCTGGAGATTTTTTGACGTAGGTACTTCTTTGCGAACTTAAGACGTTTATGTCTATTATCTTCAGAAATGATTTTTTTCTGGGTGTGCACGACTTAAATCCCCTCTCCAGGATGACTCTTCTTACCGTTTCTGGATGCACTATTGTATTATTGTGTATTCCGAGTCAGGAACTTATCTTTTCAGCGCTTATGAATGGCTCATGGTCCACAAACCGCTTGGTTTTTCGCTTATCTCTCAGAGTAAGCTTCCATGGTCTCAAAGATCTTGGCTTTGGTTTGACCTGACCATCATCCCTAAAGCGATTTATTGTTCTTTGGATTGTTGACCGGCTTCTGGAAGTTGATTCGGGTATTTTTTGTTTTACTTATATATGCACATTATTATTATTTTATATACAAATTAAGAATCAACTGCCTTTCAGACACACTTAATTGTTTATACGCGAAAAATCTAAAAAAAAACTATTTCCTATTATAAGCATTGCATCCAAACTACCACGTTGCGTGTTCATTTCTTACGAAAAAAAGTTAACCGTTTCTTAGAAGACCTTTAAGCTGGGAACATCTGCAGCTGTACGCAGACTTTTGTGGAATGAATTCGATGACTTTTTTCTGCTTTTATTATTTATTTCAGAAAAAAATAATACAAATAAAATAATAAATAAGATTATTTAAATTTTGATCGAAATGAATACGTGGTATATTGTTCTACTGAAATACATTCACTTCAAATATAAAATATTTTCCGTTTGTGAATAACGTCGTTGTTTATCAGAGTTTCATCGCTGTACGTAGACTTTTGTGGAACACTGTATATAAAGAAAGAATTTCTGAAATTTTTGTAGAAAAATATTTAAAACTCTGCCATTGTAACGTCATTTCCGGTGACTCCACGGAAAAAAAGTGCTTGTGCGTTGACAGCATAACTCATGGCAGGATCAACTGAAGTAAGAAAAAATACGTGTTTTAGTTAATACCTTAAACTAGAACTTGGACGAAGGAAAAAAGGAAGTGAAAATTGGATTTTTGGCAGAACTTTTACAAAAAATTACAAATTTCGGTAACATTTGTTCTACATTTTTTTTTTAAATGGTTGCATTAAAAAAAAATCCTTCGTCCAAGTCCTTGTCAATAATATCTCGAAGACGTGTGTAAAATTTCATTTCAATTTCAAGATCGGTTCAGTAATTTTCGAGAAATCTTGACAACCGACTTTGAAAATAGAGTTTCGAGAAAAACGCGTTTTAAGTTTTAAGTGTTAATAAAACTGCTTTGAGCGCGCAACTTCCCAAGGGCTCTATCTCCGAATCTATTACTCCGATCGATTTGAATATTTAGGACAATATTCTAGAGATGTTGTATTTAATATGTTTAATTTAATAAGACAATAAAAAGAAAAACGATTTTTTAAATCTGTGAAACCCATGTAACCCCTTAATACATAACTAGTGGGACCTCCTTGGTATGGTAACGCTTTTAAGCTCATCAGGACTGATTGACGACCAAGCCTCTCGAATAGCTTCTTTAAGCCGGCTTGTGTTGGAACTGTCTGCCATGTGAGTAAACCTTACGTGCAATAATCCCCCACAAATGTTCGATAAGGTTGAGGTCTGGACTTCGAGGTGGGCACTTCATTGCTTCGATATTGTTTTACAAAAAACATTCTTTTACCGACCTTGCGATGTGAAAGGACGCGTTATCCTGTTGGAATATGAAATTTTCTGGAAGAAACTCTTCACTACAGTGAGATCCAACACATCGATGTATAATACAAAGAAGTATTAAAATTGCTTGGTAACCACGTGATTGGTGATGTTCCCGCAAAGCAAAATGCTGCCAAAATCATAACCGAACCCTGTTCATTTAGACCTACTGAGATGTCCGCAAATCATGCCAATAACATGAAAAACCATCGGGGCCGCCGAGATTACATTTTTGTTCGTATCTAAATATAACGGTATTCCATTCTTCTGTCCAGGTTATGTGACTTCTCGCAAACTCAAGCCGCGCATCTCATGAGCTTGAGTAAGCGGAAGTTGTTTGACGTGTTTACGGTACTTAAGGTTTTTGTCTTCACTGGCCGAACAAAATGGTGACGCTGTAGTGGAAGTAGATAGTTGAAGTTAGCTGAACCTTGCGCTGCACCATACAATTCATACTACAGCATCAGGTTCGCATTGTGTTCGCGCTATAGGGTTTACGTGTATTTTAACTTTGACAGCGCTGCCTACTTCCACTACAGCTTCGCCATTGTCATGTAAAATTTGTCGCACCCTCCTCGCTATGATAGGAAAATCAAATTCACTTTGAATATCAGTACATGCGACTTTATGACATCGAACTTCGTGTGAGATACGCCTCTTATCACAAACTGAAATTTTTCTGTTCTTGTAAAATTTTCTTCTGTGACCGTCAATTAAACCAAGTCTTACGGAATTACAACCGACTCCAACAGACTTGTTAATTTTACGGCTTATTTGCCTCCCTGTACACTGAAAAAAATTATTTTTGTTATTTCATCCCGAGTTAGGTCTTTACCGCGTCTGTTGTAGCCTTTATTAAGATTGAGTTGGGCGAATCTGTCAATAGCACTGATTTTAACTTGAAAGAAGTTGACGTAACAGCCCATAGATCTGCAATTTCATTCACTACAAGGTGGAGTAGAGTAAGCTCCAATAGTACCTTCAGTGCTAAGACTGGACAGGTTCACAATACAGCCGTTATATGAACATACACATGCTAATATTTGTACTTTATTTAGTGTTCTCATAGTTATCATATAACAATATAGCTACTTATGCAATTTGACAGCTTACGTCAGGAGCTGTTTTCGCAGACTAGGTCGATTGAAAAATAAGATTTTTTTTAAATCTGTCTGTCTAATTCCCAGATAATGTCCTCAAGCTATTTCTCAACTTCAAGTTATTTTCTAATCCTTAATGCGATTTGTTGGAAACAAAACCGCTCGCTTTCTATATTATCTCCTTGGCCATAATTGTACTAGAAGAAAAAACTAACTCGATTTATCGCGGCGAAAATCCTTTAACATCCCTCTTAACCAATTGTTCCAAACGACCGAGAAACTATCGAATTTAACGCTTCCGCGGAAGAGAAAAGTCCTTTTTACAAGTCCAATCCAATCACATATAAACTAATCCCATTCTTGCATAAAAATAACTTGAATGGGATTCGGATTTATACCCCGTTAACGGTTCACAAAGCGATAGGACTGCTGGTAACAAAAAAAAAACACCGCCAAAACCCGTGTAGTTTATCTGAAACGAATGAAATTAAAAATAAAGGAAGGAAACGCAAGGATGAACAAAAATTAACTTCACTAAAAAAAAAACACCGAAAAAAATAAGGACCCATCCACACCACTACCTATAGCCAGCTTATCACCCACTCACTCTCTGACTGCGCGAGTGTGGGAGACGTTCAAGTAAGGCACTCAACAAACGTTTTCGTCGGTGGTTTTTGCCTTCTAATCGTGTCCTTTTCTCTGAATTCTCTGAATTCTGTTCGTCCTCCTGCGCTCTGCCAGAAATCAGGCAAGCGTAGGGAATTTAATTGTTTGATTTAAAAAGTTTATCCTTGCCGGTTGAGTGCACGCGCGCGGTAATAACGAGCGGAAAATGTTAGTCGAGTCCCTCATCGTATTCGTATATCCTATTTCCTGTTATTCGCCGTCGTCGTTGTCGTTGTCGCTGTCGTCCACGAGTGCGATGATGGAATGCGGTTTTCGATTTGGCAAAGGTAAAGTGGATTTTTGTGTATTTTTCCCCCGCTGGCGCTGGCCGTGGTAGGAGCGCGTGATAAAAATCGCTTCTTCAGTTTAAGAGCTGAGCTATCGCGTGTGCAGTGAGCTCAAGAATCCCACAATACTCGTAACTATCTCTCCGTGGCCAAAGGATTGAAATATGATTTAGCGGTTGGAATTGAGGTCAAATTATTTCTTTTTCTCCTGAGGATAATCGGCGTTGATCCAGTTTTATGATTTTATTTATGAAGCGCTGGAATTAGATTTACAGCCAATAATGGTAATGAACCATGCAGTATTGGCGGGAGTAAGTCGGTTTGGATTTATGAGTGAAACCATCATCTGAAAAAAAAACTCGTAAAACATTTACGATCCAAATGCTAACAAGCGTTGAGCCATCATCCAGATGCAAAACACCATCATTTGCATCCCCGAAGTTTGCTCTCCGCTTTTGCAAGACGCAAGGGTCCACAAAACATGACGTCGAAAGGAGTTCATTTGCGACGTTGAAAGCTCGATACTTATGTGTTTTTGTTATTATTACTTTAGTTTGATCCTTGGCGAAACGTTGTAACTTATGGAAATAGTTTTGTTTTCCTTTTAGCACCAGCGCTATGGTTACCGTGTAACATCCCCACCCACTATGTGTATGTGTTTTGCATACACCACCTGGAGGAGTGTTCCTATTTCTTTAATATTTGCTGTGCGGAATGAAAACCAAGAAAACAGTTGCAGGGTTACTTTGACGCCTTCTCTGTGTCGACGATATGTAAATATTTTCATTTGTCGTTTTATAGCGGAACGAAACAGAAGAAAAAAAACGACATTTTGTATCTTAAAAAAGAATGGATGTGGAACTCGGATTTTATTTCTCTACCATTTGAGATTTCAAAATATTTGTAGTACTTGTATTCTCGTAAGCAAATAATGCCTACGGGAAGAAAGCAAAGGAACTGCAGCCTCCCCATTGCATACACATGCATAGTACTCTTCGAAGGAGTGACAGCCTTGTTTACGGCAGATAGGTTTGTGGTATAGCCGCCAGGAGTCTATAAATGAATCTTTTGGGAGTAGAAAGAAAGATTACGTCGTCCAATCTTCTAGTGCTCTTGAAGATTTCAGCATCAGCAGCATTCGGGCCATAATCCCTTATTCAAACAGCATGTCAATCTTCCCTTTGGTACATTATAAAGTCCTAGCATTAATATCAATTCGGTCGCCTACAATTAAAGCGAGCATCAAAATACCATCATACTAAGTCCAAAAAGTTTTGCTAGCAGTTGCAAATATTGAACACAATTCATTATAGAAACAACTTTACTATGGCAGCAGAACGCAGGTCCTTTCGACAGCGAATATTACGTTACAAAAAAATCAAAACTATCTATGATGTTACCCAGGACTTAAGTGACCATTTCTGCCTACTTAAGCCCCAATGCAGGAATAGTTATACTTTTTGGAAGGATGTCACATGACAGGATGATATGTCCCAGTAGATGGATGTGGTCTACAACGGATGAGTGGTGTTCCTTAAGGATTGACGTAAAGGAGCACTCTAGATCAGTCGTTATCGTTAGTGCGTTGGACTTTAAAAATTTGTTGCTGTTTTTGTTTGTTGTTTTTTAACTTTCTTAAGATTCTGTAAACAACCTAGGTTTGGTCTACTTAGGCCAGATGTAACCTACAACAGTATCACTTCTTTATCCCTTTTCCATTTAAGTTTGAAATATCAACCTTACAATGTTTGTAAATTGCCTAAAATACAGTGGCGGATATTTTTATAAGTTCAACCAAAGGACGAAAATACAGAATACAAAAAAATGGGCAGAGAAGGATATCTGCAGAGGAGAAAATTTAATAACCAAAAATAAAAGCTAATTTGATAATTTCTGAATACAAAAATCATTTCTTTTTAATTATCCCTAGACAATTAAATAATACAACTGAAGTGTCATTATACACCCAGTGGTGCCAGGTTTACATTAGAAGAACTTGAACCACAATAATGGTTTTTTTATGCGAACTTTTTTCAGCCCATATATGTAGGTTACAAAAACAAATATTTAAAAATATAATGAATTCATTTTGTCTGTAAATGTTTTTAAGTTTTCTCTGAATACTTATGGTCAGATATAGCGACCCCCGATTTTAATGACCACATTTGCTCGGTCCCTTCACCGTCGTTATAAGCTACTTCCACTGTATTTTATTTTGCTTTCTGTTACCTACTTATACACTGGTCCCTCGCTTTGTGCGGGGGTTAGGGGAATGAGTCTCGCAATGCGAAACCGCGATAAGCGAAGTATGAATTTCATGTAATTAAGGGTGTTGCGTTCCTGCCAAATTATATGTTAGCATTTATTTAAGCCGCGCAAATCGAATTTTAGGCAAATGCATTTCGCGCAAAAAGAAGCAGCGCAAAGCGAGGGATCAGTGTATTTGGAAATCAAATAATTCTTTAACTGAACTCATTGCATTTGTGAAATTATCATTTTTCGTCTCGTTATTTGTTGAATTGTATTAAATGCGTGTCTGTATCTGTATTCTGTACACAGATTCCATTTTCCCAATGTATTGTTTCGTTCGTATTAGATTAAAGTAAAACAGCAGATTCGTTTGAATTAAGAAAATAACGAAATAAAAGATACACCTATTAATGTATAGGAAACCATCAAGATTACTTAATGTGAATTAAATCATTGATTTGAGTATAAGCTAAATTGTGCATATTTCAGTATAATTTTGTGGCATACATATTTTTAGGATCAATCATTCAATTTTCACTCTCGCGCATACAAATTTCCCTATACATATCTGCTTTTAGGCGATTGTGGTAGGGTTATGTCATTTCTGGATATGTAAATAGTTGGGTAGTTGAAATCAAAAAAAAAAAAAAAACTGTCGAACGGTGGGCAGTCCTGGTAATTTTGGTTCCATCTACACTTTATTCGCAATATTTGTGATTTTATTCCGATTTTTCTGAGCGATATTTTCGGAGATAAGGCTCGGGACAGACATTTTTTAACGTTTTTATGGAAAAGTGTTAAGAAAAAAGTAATACAAAAAAATATTTCACACATTTTTGAATTCGTGCATTAACGAGTTTTCATTTGACCAAAAATTTTTTTTTTGTTAATTTCCGAATTTTCTAAAATTTTCTGTCATCTTTTAAGTTGAATATTTCGAAGGCAATTACTTTTCCGACTCGACTCCACTAAATTGCTGATTTCCTTCAAAATATCCAATCATTCTCACCACTGGGACATGCCTTTAATCGGTAACTAGACAAAAACCAACCAACAATGCTTAAACTACAAAGATGTTTAAAGTCCAACAACAAGATTAAACGTGAAATAGAAATCTTCCCTCTTTTAGAATGAAAATTGCAACTGAAAAGCATTCCTCACCCACCTCACCTGACCACTTAATGTCTGTTCCCAGCCGAAAATAAAGCCTCAACTAAGAGTAGGTGCTCCTAGCTTTCAGTAACACAATCAAAGAATGTTATTTTCAAAATGGAAAAAAAAAACACACCATTTTGGAAAACTAAAATTTCCTCCCCTTCCCTCCCTAGTCCCTGGTGTTAATTTCCAGCATTCGTGCAGGCGTAAAACGAACTGCTACTAATGTGGTTAAATGAGAATGAATTGAACACCTCTGGGATAGAAGAACACTTCCACACGTACTCCTGCCACTGCCATCCTTGCTCGTGCCCTTCTCACGGATGACGTTAGCATCTCGCCCGCGTGCCGACCGTTGCTATAGAGGTACATTCCCCGAAGAACACTTTTTCATGGCATCTATGGGGTCTGTCGTCTTCTATCCTTCGAAGCCATAGACAACGATTTTCGGTGGTGTACACCACCACGAGGAGGCCGTAGTTCTTGCCCAGGATATGCCTAAGTTCTGCGCATTTTCCCATGGTTGAAGCAAAAAAAAAGGAGTGAATAAAGGACGAAGTTCTTTAGCAAATTGAAATGTATATAATGTATGAGCGGATGTGCTTGTAAGACAGCAGATACTTGTATCAATGTCTATCCCAGGCCATAAAATAGTTCCAGATACGAGTACGCTAGAACGCCCCAAAGGGGAGGTGGGGGCAGAAAGCTGTAAATTCTTATTTTCGAGTTGGTTTTTTTTTCTCAGTTTTTTTCTTTAGTTTTACGTTACCTCGTTCGCACTCATTTTTTTCTTAAGGATCCTTTATCCTCTATGTTTTTCTACAGATGCAGAAAAAAAGGACTTGAATCACCACCTGCACAAGGCACGAGGAGATGCAAAGAGACGAAGTTATTATCGAACTTGCTCCCGTACGAGCATAAACAACAACCGATAGGAGTAAAAATAAAGATGTGTCGAAGGGGGGAAGCAGTAGAAAATCGCCAGAAGGAGAAGGACACCGGAGAAGAGGCCGAGCCACAAGTGATATAAAATTTCAATTTGTGAAATTTTGTTCGCCTTGAATTTTTCGCCTCTCAGTGTGGATTTTGTTTTTCCTTTTTCTATGTCATCGTAGATGTCCTTTTCCCCCTTTTTAAAGATCTTTATTTTCACCTGACTCCTGGGGATGAGCTATGTAGGTATGTATGCGACGATTATGGGCTCGAGAGTTTGTCATACTGTGGACTTCTGGTGACCTTTGGGGCCGAGAGCAAATGCGATTGGATTAAATAATAAATGAAACCCACAGAACGGGCTAGAGAAACGGAACGCGCTCCCGTAAAATGATTTTTAATTTGCATAATTTGAAGATAGCTTCAGATCACTTAGGGAAATTTGCGTGCTTTCTCGTATTGGTGGCGATAGCTTTCGTGATTATTTTTTCCATACGTATCAGATTGGCCGAAATAAAAGTGGAAATTTAGAACGGTTTCGCGATACTGAAGGACACTTGAAAACGATATGGCGGCTATTTGATGTTAGGAAAATCGCTATGACACTATGGAGAGATTTTTTCCGTTTCTTTCGAGCACTCAAATTGAGCAATGTATGCCAAATCTAAAATCCTACACCGGAGGAAAATATGGATGCTTTCTACAAATTACACGGATCTTTACAATACCATGAGACTCAACTCATATACGGTACCATAAGATCAACGCCAATACGATGGCTTCCTGTATTTCCCCGCCCACCTGCGCCGATTAAACTCACTTTTGAGGAAATATACCAAAGTGCCGGCTTACACTGAATTGCTATGCTCCTGTGCCGTCATCAGTAACTTAAGTCTCGGCACCCAACAATGAGGCTCGCTTAAGAGCTAGCTCTCAACCTGCGCTCTACTTGGTCTGCAGGATGGACAGCATCAATACAAGCTGATAATATTATCACCATGCCGACTCTTTGGGTTTGACCCAACGCGAAGCCGCTGGTCGACGCTCAACAGGATCTACGTCAGCTTTAAGCAGCAAAGTAGTACTAGTCCTTTCGGCTAATAACTACTTTCTTACTTATTGTGTAGAACCAACTTAAATGCCAAGCTACCCATTCTTAGTAAAAGTAACAATGAAGCGTTTGTAGGTAGCAACTGTTGTCTACTGAGAACAGGTTTAGTTTAGAGTGGAATGGAACCAAAGAGTTTTGCACGATAAGTTGGTATTTTTGAGGTCTTACAGTCGTACAAGAGTTAAACTCCCTTATTTAGAATTCCCACTAAAGGTGGGAAATAATTCCACTTTCTGTGGGAATTAGTTTCACTTTTATTCTGGAGTTCTTTCGCACAGGTGGGTAATAATTTAACTTTATTGGGGAATTCAGAACTATTTTTAGTTAACTATGCGTATGGTATATTTAAAGTTCTCGTGGGTTATAATTAGACTTAAGCGTTCTTCACATTCAAATTTAAGTGCTAAAAGTTGAAACTTGGAAAACTACACGCATACGCAGTTGCCTCTGATGCGTAGAATTGTCCCTAAAGCAATTTTTAAAACGCCAAATAGGCCAAACTAGTTTATCATAAGCGTGTTAGGCCAAACTAGTTTTGAATTATTTTTCAAGTATTATATTGGGTAAAAATAAAAGGCAATCAATTAGATGAGCAATATTTATTCAAATAAAATCTACTTACTTATAAAAACTATTGTTGAGGGCAATTTTCGATTTTTGTTTTCAATAAAGGAGAGCTAGTGCAATGAACTTACCGCAGCTATCAGTTCATTTATTATTTCGCTTATCAAGAACTCGCATTTTCTTTCTTCGCAGTTTTTATTTGACAAACTTTAATTTAGGTTTGTAATTATTTCGCCATAAAATATTCTGCATTCACTATTTCGCTTTATTTTATTTGGCAAAATATTATTTTGTATATTTAATTTGATTGGCTTTCATTTTATCACATGTAAAAAATTTCGCAATTTTTGCAATTTAATAAACTAAATTGTGTTTTTACATACACTGCCGATCACTTAAATAGGTTCAGAGTTTTAATAGCAATTGAAAGCTTTTTCTCGCATAAAAAAGCTTAAGGAAAAGCTTCTTGTTGTTGTATTCCTAAAGTGTGGTACACAGTATCGATCAAAACTGACAGTTTTTGTTGATATCTCTGAAAACTGAAAATGTGTACAACTGAATGATGGTTTGTCGATCAAAACTGACGAGGTGCAAAAAATGTTGCTACTGACTGCCGATCAGCGGCCATCTTTATTTTCGCTCGATTGTGAGTACACAAATGTCGACATACAAGAAGCAAACCAGGGAAGAGAGTGTCGGAAAAAAACAACAACAACGATGATTTGAGTGTCAAACACCACCAATAGTGTGTACGGGAGACTCTTCATTCAAAAATTACATCAGTTTTGGTTTTGATCTATAAAGAGTATCTTATTTTCTACCCTTTTGCAAGAAGAAGATAAACAAAAAACCTTCGTAACGGTTTATCAATTGCATTTAAAAAATAAGTACATTTTTAATGCGTCATTTGAATAGGTTCACCTGCTTTAATGAGGAAAAATCGAGAAATAGAAAGTCGAAAATTCGACTTGAAATAGAACTATAGAGTGGCATCAAATTTCATTTCAGGCTACTCTAAAATCTGCAATAAGCGACTCTGTGTCCTCATATTGTTTGTCGGACTCTTAAACTTTACGAAAAAGTCATCCGCGCACGTTTTCAATTAAGTAAATGTCCGGTGCGTATGGTGGACATTCTACAAAATCAATCGTCATTCTGAACGATGGAAAATCCATTGTTTCAACAGGACCTTTTAAATTCTGATTATATAGGGTTTTCCAATAAGAGGTGTTATTGTGAATGGCCCGCTATTTCGGTAGCTGTCACTTTTGAAGCTTTTATTCTTTGACATTTGACAAGTATAAACTACGCCATTACTAAAAATGGAACGATACATGCTTCAACAACGCACTGAAATTATTAAAATTCACTACAAAAATGGTGAACATCTTGCAGTCACAGTTCGCAAAACTAAAGCATTTTTTGGTCGTCGTGAAGCACCTTGTCGGACCGCAATACAGAAATTGGTGGAAAAATTCGAGCTGTTGGGACAAGTTAGTGATGTGAAGAATAAAACCCGTGCACGTCGCTCAAGAACAACTGAGAATATTGCTGCTGTAGCCCAAAGTGTTGTCCATTCCTCGTCGTTCTTTGGTATTGGGCATTCCACAAACGTCATTACACCGTATTTTGCATAAAGACTTGGGTCTTAAGGCTTATAAAGTTCAGTTAACACAAGAACTCAAGCCGGCCGATCATCAACAACGTCGTGTCTTTGCTGATTGGGTCCTTGAAATGCATGAAAATGATCCGGAATTCCATCGAAAAATCATCTTGATTGATGAGGCCCATTTCCACCTCGGTGGCTACGTCAACAAGCAAAATTGTCGCATCTGGCTCGGAAAACCCAAGAGTTATTGTTGAGAAGCCTCTCCATCCTCAACGTGTGACTGTTTGGTGCGGTTTATGGTCCGGCGGGGTCATTGGACCTTACTTTTTCGAAAATGAGGTTGGATCAACAGTTACGGTGAATGGATTGCGCTATCGAGAGATGACTAATGATTTTTTATGGTCGGAGTCGGATGATATTGATCTGGACAACGTTTACCTTCAACAAGACGGCCACACAAGAAACGAAACCATTGATCTTTTACGAGAAAAGTTTCCGGACCGTGTTATCTCTCGAAGAGGTGATCACAATTGGCCACCGAGATCTTGTGATTTAACACCTTGCGACTTCTTCCTTTGGGGCCACGTGAAAGATAAGGTCTACGCCAACAGCCCAGCGTCGATTCAAGACCTCAAAGATAAAATTCGTGAGGCTATCGAGGAAATAGGGCAGCCACTTTGCGATTCGCTTATGGAAAATTTCATGAAAAGGATATGGTCCTGTATGCGTGCTCGTGTTGGCCATTTGACTGATGTTGTTTTTCATTATTAACGGCATACCTTCCTCTTTAATATGAAATAAACATCCGATCATTTATCTCAAAAAATGAATACCTTTGAATACCAAAATAACACCTCTTATTGGAAAACCCTTTACATAAAGTATTTTCTATTTTGATAACAATTATTGTTTCTTATTTTTATTAAAAACATTATTTGTGGAATACCATGTTATTTATTTTGATTTAAAAACCATTTTTAACTTTTTATCCCCTAATAAAATCATAAAAAGTGGAGTAATTCGAAAAGCTTTGTTTCATTTTTTTTTATCATTTAGTCGAGCTTAGAAAAATGCACTTACACTCATCTCGATATATTTTAAATTACTTTTCCATACGATGGTGCTTCTATATCCTCTGTTTTTTTTAACATTTTTAAGACCGCAAAAGCTGTTTAAGATAGGGTGGCCTTGGTATACTGGTAGCTAGTCGTCGCATTTTGAAACGCTACTTTCCCTTATATACTTATTTACGATTGATGGAATCTTCCAAATTTAAGCGATTAGTGTCGTTTTAAATATTTCGAGTCATGTTATTTTTATCGTGTTGCTCATTAGGTAATATTGGAAAACATTCCCACTTTAACAACGTTGGCGAATGACGAACATAAGGTAATTATCTACAAACAATCAAATTGAAATTCATAGGGGAGCTCAACGATAACCTTTTCTATGGACACAAGCCTTATACGCACAATTTGATATTTATGAGTACATACACACATATGCTGTTCGAATTAAATTAACAAATGATAGAAAAACAAGATTTTTGAACCCTATAGTGATATAATTTAGAACATTAAAAAAAAAAAAAAAACATTTGAGCAATCAAACTGACCAACAGCACTATGTAAATAAATATATACTCTGGCAAATCATCGTATACTTTTACCCCAACAACGTTTTCAAATCTATGTATTTCCAAAATTAGAACTCAATTCGAGAATGTTACAGAACGCCTCAGATTTGTGATGGAAACAATCAGCAATATGAACCGCCCGATACTGTTATTTATAAGTATTGCACTCAATACACTCCTTTGGACATTCATCATTGGTTTTAATCGCTGTTGTAGAGGCTGGTGTTCCTGAATACCCAAATTCATCGATTTGAAACCGTGCACAGGAAATGTAGCTTTGTCCGGTCACTAAGTGAAAGACTTACGGAGAGGATGAAAGTGGAACGTTTTTTTACTTCAAACAAACAAAATGTTCGATTTGGATTGAAGATTACATAACCATAAACAAGACGTTCATGATATTCGCATATTTCCCCAAAAATGCGGATCTTTTTTCCAAAAATGAGAAAAGAGCAACCCGTTACGGAACGATTATCAGCAAATATTTGTTTCCATATTTACGTCACATCAAACTGCAAGACTCGCACAACATGCCATACTATCGGCCAAACTATGCAGTTCGGCGATATCATCTCACGAAATGGACCAGTCAATTACCCACCACGATCATGCGAAACTTCGAAAGCGAAGATTACCCACGTTATTCGCTATATTAATACAGAGTGGGCCAATAGGAGTTTCACAATTATGTGTGAAAGATAAATATCGGCAAAATGTTTCCCATAGCTTCTGCGGCATATACATACATACATACATAACATACATATGTACACATATGATGTATGTTACAATCCGTTTGCCCAAATTTAGAATGATCTCCTGACATAAATGCTCCTCCACCAATATGACTTAATATCTCGTCATATTTTAGATATTGAATTGTTACTGACTTATTGGCATGGACCTTACTTTTGAGATAACCTCAAATAAAGTAGTCCAACGGTGTCATATCGCACGATCTTGATGGCCAATTGACATCGCTGATTCGCGAGATAATGCGTCCCGGGAACTTTTAGTGCAATTAGATTATTGTTGCATTGACTGTGTGGCAAGTCTTGTTTCATTTTCATTTCATTGATTGTAATAAGGAATAGTTGACATTTTACTACAAGATATATAATCTTAAAATTAAGTATCTCTCTTTATAATAACAGTATTTGTTAAAATTAGTTTACATAATTATGTACCTATGCATATGAAATTTGTAAATTTGTTGAGACCCCATATCGTCACATCCATATCATCCAATTTGGGCCATAAAAAGCTAGTTATCATGGTTTAATTCCTGCGCCCGATGACAAGTTAATGTGCTTGGGCTCTCTTTTGGCTAAACGGCCTATAAGCAAAAGCATATCTGCTTTTATTAATTATTATTCGGAAAAAAAATCACACTCAAAACAACAAATCATCCATCTGGTATAGCACCACCGAGTATCTATTTGGATACTACCGAGTATCTATCCATGACCCTCTCCGGTCATTGCCAGTTACGATAGCACCTAAACAAATTAGGCCTGTGTAGCGAGACTGATTGCCGACTCTGTTTAGAGGAGGTCGAGACGGACGAGCAGTTTTCAGGGTCAGACGGCGTGCCCTCAGACCTTAGGATTTAAAAAAATGCGTTAATCAAGGACATAATAGCATTTATAACGAAGATTGTTTGCCTTTTGGACTAATTAGAATCCTACAATGCAATATATGTACATATCTTATAGGTCGTAGTATCAGCCTTGCGGTCTTAAAAAAATCTATTCATGACTTGAATTGTTAATGACTATTAATGACAATAGCTCTGTTTCCGTACATGTCCAAAACTGCGAAAAATTACGAAAATCGGTCAAATCCTGTTCACGTACGAAGATTTTTCGTGAGAGCTAACAAGGGAGTTAGAAATTTCCCCATGATGCGAATTTTAGCTGAAGAATTTCTTTGGGCAGCTTTATAAAATATATCAAATCTGTCAAATGTCATACATTTTCCATTCTTTGTTGTTCAATGCATTTCAGGACTTTTACCTTCAATACCTCTCTTTGAGAGATGTTAACCTCCACTCCTTGAAATTTGAGAATCTGTGATTTTGGTGCAGAAAGAACGGGAATAGACCTAATATGAAACGATTTTTTTTTTTTGACATCGCCAATCACATGGTGAAATACCCATTGGCCAGGCCTTTACTTGGCGCCACTTCCTCGATAGAGGATGGGATCAATTATATCCACAGGAAAGAGTTTTTCAATGTGTTTAAATTTGTTTTTACAACAGATGTGGAAATGGTACCAGATATATATGGTTGAGGTACACTAGTAATAGACCTTTTGATTAATTGTTTTAAATCACTTTCACAGTTCTTTGTTTAAAAAGAATAAAAAAGTGTTATTATCTTTTATCACTTTTATCTATTTGTATCACTTTTTGTTATCCACAAGATGCGAGATCTGTTTGTTTATAAATATGTTTTGCTTTTGTTTTAAACTTGTCTGTTATAAATTTAATTTAAATATTTATTTTTTTTTTTAAATAACAGATACTTTCTACATTAGCTATATGAGAATACCAGCTCCGAACAAAACTGAAGGTACGACCCAACTCAGAATACTTCTGATATCGAACTCATTTTCAAAATTGTCTGCCCTGCCTTCACCTTTGGGAACGTTGGCTGCGACCCGTTCGCACACGGGAAAAAGATTTGCGAAACGCATCTGTCATAAAACACCATAATGTAAATAGTTTACTTATGGGAAAGACAAAATAATAATGCGATCGCGTTTGATTAAAAGAAAAATTGTAAGACATGCATTTTTACGTATGCAACAGTGCAGTCAATAAAAGGACCATCAATGTACTTTGTAGGAGGTACAGTGCTGCTTTTAGATATGCAGCGCCGCGCCGAGGGCTACTAAAAATAATGCACCCCTCTTTATAAGAAAATACACGGCTAGCGGGAGCGGGGTGATCCGCAAAGTTACACAAAAGTATCAGAACTAAAAAAATCCATTTATTACAATTACATTAAACAAAGGGTGAGTGTCGGGGCACTAACGTTCGTTGTCATCAAGAAATTGCTTGAAAATCATTGACAAAACTAGGTTCTTTTTCGGAATTCGGTTTTTCACGTGGCATTATCTTTGCAATTTGAATTTTATAAATATTTCAAACCGGTTTCATCTGTCACAAACTTTAAGTACAATTTCGATAAAGCCAATTTTAACAATATTTCTAGTGATATTATCGGTATTGATTGGCACGCCGTTTTCATTAATAGTAACTTAATTGACTCTTATAACTTATTTATTGAAAGTATTAAAGTGGCAATTGATAGATTTAAACCTAAAGTAAAATCTGCTACGGGCTCCAAACCAATTTGGTTTAATAGCGCAATTATTAACTTAAATAATAAAAAAAATAAGATCTATAAGCAGTTCCGCAAAAGTAACAACGATCTGGAACTGCTGAGGCAATATCGGATACTTAGTAAACAGTTCGATGTCTTAAACAAGTTCCTCTATAGACAGTATGTTCAGTCTGTCGAGTCTAAATTAAAATCGAACAGCAAATGTTTTTGGAGCTTTATCAAAAGGCATTCCAATGGTATTCCAAACTGCATGCGGCTTAGTAATGTATCTTCTTCTAATCTTTTAACAATTTGTAACATGTTCGCTAGTCACTTTCAGTCTGTCTATACTTGTGGTATTCCCACTTCACAAGTTACTTGTGATATCTTGTCTTGTAATTATCTGAATGTTGGTAACCTTGAGTGTTCAATCCCTGAGGTTAATTTAGCCCTATCATTATTAAAACTAGACAAGAGTCCTGGTATCGATGGCATCCCGCCGATTGTACTACAAAAGTGTTCTATCGCGATTTCTGAACCTCTCTGTTTACATTTTCTAAAAACTTGGAAGAACTCCTTTTTAACACCAGTTTTAAAGTCCGGATCTAGACATGATGTCACTAACTATCGTCCTATTTGTAAGATTTCGGCAATACCCAAGCTTTTTGAAAAACTAGTCTGTGATAAACTAACACCTCTTTTGAAAAGTTTTATTTCTCCCTTTCAACATGGTTTTGTCGCAGGAAGATCTACTTCTACCAATCTCTCGATTTTTTGTCACCATGTTCTGGATGGCTTCGAGAAAGGCCTACAATATGATGTCATCTACACCGACTTCTCTAAAGCATTCGATCGCGTTAATCACGATATCTTAATTCGCAAGCTAGCTAAATTTGGATTTTACTCCAACTTCCTAAAATGGATTAGCTCCTATCTTAAGGAACGTATACAGTGTGTCCGTATTAACGGCATAATATCAGCACCTATTTATGTGACTTCTGGTGTACCTCAAGGCAGTCATCTTGGCCCTTTGCTTTTCCTTCTATTTATAAAAGACATTCCTGACTTGTTCGTAAATTCTCAATGCCTAATGTTTGCCGATGACTTAAAACTCTTCCGGCCTATAAACTCTGAGCAGGATTGTACTCTTTTGCAAGAAGATCTTGACAGGCTTTCGATTTGGTGCCTCAATAATGACCTTCATCTAAATGTTTCTAAATGTCAAAGCCTTACTTTTTGTCGTAACCTTTCGCCAATTCCTTTCACATACATGATCGGCAATGTCTCACTGTCCTTTATTTCCTCCAAAAAAGATCTTGATGTTATTTTTGACAATAAACTTAGTTTTGTTAAGCATATTGAGTTTTTAGTGGCCAAAGGTAACTCAATGCTAGGATTTATACTACGCAATTCTAAAGACTTCCAGGATCCTTATACTCTTAAATGTCTATTTTTTGCATTTGTCAGATCAAATCTTGAGTACTGTAGTACCATCTGGAATCTGGTAGACGGTCATAGACCAAACCTTATAGACTCAGGGATTACTTTTATGTTTTATATTAAATTTATGTTGAAATAAAAGTCATTTAAAACTAACTAAAAAAAAAACTAACCATCTGGAATCCATTTTATAACATACATGCCAACAGAATTGAGAGGATCCAGAAACGTTTAACAAGGATTGCATTGCGTAGATTACGCTGGAATATCGAAATGCCTTCTTATGAAACGAGGTGCAAATTATTTGGAATTTTGCCTCTTTTCGTAAGAAGGCAATATTTTTCTATTATGTTTATTCGCGATTTGATTAACTGTCATATTGATTGCCATTTTCTGCTTTCATTAATTGGATTATATGCTCCATCGAGAGCTCTTAGAAATCGTTATTTATTTTATGTACCTTATCACAGAGCAAATTATGGTTACAATGAACCAATTTCTATATGCCTACGAGAGTCAAATAATTATTGTAGTCTTTTAGATTTTCATCTCAGTAGGAGCTCATTTAAGAATAAATTAGTTTTAGAGCTCCATTTCCGGTGGTTTAGTCAGTAGTTCTAAGTTTATATTTTAACTGTACCAGTAATCTAAAGAGAACAGTTGATGTATACTCATTTGATGAAATGGAAATAAATAAAAAAAAATTTATTTCATATCATAAGTTATTTAATCGTATTGTATTTAAATCATAATTTACATAAAAATAACGAGTAAATTCAAATTCATTTCATTCGCCATATTAAAATTCTTTGAATTCGCCTTAAAATTGAATAATGTAAAATAACGTAACATCACTCTCTCTAAATTGCATACTCATGTTTTTGTATAAATAGTCTCAAGCAAATAAATGAATTCTTCTGTTTTGTATTCGAAATCCCTAGGGGAAAAACTGCTCGTTTTTATTTCGTCGTTTTTCGCTTATGAATCGTCGGTCAACTCATAACTCATATAGTCGTTTGGAGTTGAGTTGATGTATCTTTCGCTCTTTTTCGCAACCGTTGAAGGACATAGTTCAACGCATCAACCAGGATTAATCTATCCTTCTCGTAGGAAACAATAGAAATCCCACGATTGACGGTCGTATAGTCTGACCGTACAGTGAGTTATAATTGTAACAGGGTTATTTGCTTGTTTTTGGCATGAAAAGATTTTGAATAAAAATATCTAATAACTTTATAATTAAAAATAACAAAAAAAAAACATAAAACCAAAAAAAAACTGTCGCCCCCAAAGGGCTTGCGACCCAGAGTTATAGCCCATTTAGCCCTGTGGCTAGGGCAGGCCTTAGTCTTAAATTCCATTAAGTAAACTCTCAAAAAAGTTGATTAGTTTATAATTTTTCGTTTAGAAAAAAAAGCTGCTAAAAAAATCATCCTTTAAGAAACACTTCTTAGAAATCCAAGAATGTTTAAAATAGAATAAAGTCAACAGGTTCACAAACAAAAAAAAACAAATTTATTTTGTTTTCTCTAATCGCTATAATTTAATTAAAATAAGTAAATAATCAGCGGCAACGATTTATTTTATTGTATTTTCACTTTATATTCTATCTCTCTCTCTCTCTCCATCTGATGTTTAAATGGTGACACGAGCCCTTATCAGTTCTCCGTCCAGTCGTTATCAAAATCACACGGGGCGAGGGAATGATAAGGGTACGAATACACCGGTGCTCCTCTGAATACATTTCTATTTACTGTTCTGTTTCTAAAATGAAACAGTATCTAATCACAAAAATAGTTTAAATATAACATTCAGCAGCAATCAAGTGGCATTAACCTTACCTCGCCGCTTAATCTATGCCAAGCCGTACCGCTTGTGAGTGTTATAAAAAAAAATTAAATTATTTGGAGCACCAATTTAGCGGGAGAGAGAGACGTCATCGCCGTGATAATATTTGCACACACAATTTTTTTTTTATATCAGTTTTTATTGACTAAAAAGGTGTTAACACTAAAAATAAAATAAAAAGAAATGGCGCCCGGCAGCTGAAAATAAAAGTTTTCATTTAAAATCAAATATTTAAATAAGAAATATATTTTTGTTTACATAAAAACTGTTTGACCATGATTAAGGTATGTATTTCTGTTTTTTGTGCAAAATCTGTCACATTTAGTCGACCGGAAAATTTATCAATAATCCACCAGAAGTTTGAATGTTGATCTACAAAAAAAAATAAATAAATTCCAATCCCACACAAAGCGGTGAGGCACTCAACTGGAATTGATCCTTGATTGAAGGGCCCGGGTTTCGGTGCAAAATAATCATCACTATGAGAGCTAAAAAAAAACACACCTTAATATAAATAATATAATATAAATAAAATATCACGACCAGGACCAGTATATAGTATATGTTCGAAGAGAAGAAGCAAAAAATAAAAATATCTTAAAGTTATGAAAAATGCAAAAGGAGTACAGACCGGTGCGTATGGTGATAAATAATAAAGTCTCTGCCGTATCTGTTGGAGAAGTATCTCCTTCAAATCTATCGCTAGTATAAAAGATAAGGCTACACAGTGAGTAAAACACACATCAATGTGAAAAAAAAAATCTATACGACGAGTCCTCCTTTATTTGCTTCTTTCTGTAGGTACTCCCGATTAAAATTCAATATTCTCAATTGGATTTTGAATTGTATCTACAAGCGGTAGTGGTATGGTAGTGCCACCGGATAAGGATACTCCTCTCGTATTCTGCGGGAATAAGCGCAAGCGGTGCTGCTTGTTGGTCCTGAAAATTGCAATAAGCACGAGTTCCAGACATACTCGTATTATGTGAGCGCCCGGTGATGGCATTGAGGGAATACCAGCCAACATCCAACAGGATGGTGAAGGATATTATTTATTATAATTATTAGCAATGGGAATTCTCTGTGGAGTGTGGTGGTGGAGTCGGAGCTTGAAAGTGATGGGAACGAATGTCGGAGTTTTTATGAAAATAGTTTTTTTTTCTCCCACTCTGTTGGACCATACAAATGGATGTGCTCATGGAGCTTTCCTACGAACAAATATTAACTGCTGGAGATTGATATATAAGCGGAGGATAATACTCGTATGTTCCTTGCGGCAAAGAGAAGAGGTCGTATCAGTGGATTTTCTGCGGAAGGTACTTTTTTAATATCCGGAAATGTTCAGAATTCCATTATCAAAGGCTGGTAGCAATTATTATTGTGGGCCATTTGGATGAACTTGATTGAAGAGTTTGAGAGGAATGGATATTACTTTTTAACCCTTTCGCTGGAAAGTTACCAGTTTTTATGTGTCTTTAAAACGGGAAATATCGTAGTTCTTGGGTTGGAATTTACTAAATAATGCAAGAATTTGAATCCTAAAAAAATCCAAAATTTCTATAGTACAATAAACTCGTAGGAATTACAGTTAATGCATTTTGTACGAAAAACCTTACAAATGTACTATTTTTCGAGTATCAGTACAAATACGGTTTCGAACACAGCTCCGAGTACATTCTTTCGCTACGAGCATTACCGTATGGTTTCAGTTTACGTTATGCTTACAATTTTCCATTTTAAAATGTTGCTCATTGGTGAATGCATCCATCGATTCGAAAGAAAACCGTTGTGGATGATCTTACTGCTCACGACCGTCACGAATGAAAACAGGCCATCATCGTATCGTATTGCCCATTATGATAGGAAATAACACTTTCGATCCAAAGCAAGCAGGTTTTCACTGTGGGCTCACCTGGTCCAACCATATGTTACCATCTGACAGGATCATCATAGAACTATACGTCGCGTCCAGAGTTCGTTAGTTTCTTCGTGTTGACAGAGATCAGGGGCCAAATTACCGCATCCGTTAATGAGTGAGTGAGTAGGACTCGTTATCAAATGATCGAGTAACCTCATTGGGATGACGGCACTCGATAGCTTTCTATTCAAGTTGATTCAAATAGAGCAAAACATTATTTTAGTGATATCCAATAAATATTTGAAAGGAAATACTGTGTAATTATAAAAAAAAAAACAGTTATTCAAACGTAGATAACTCTTTACCGTTGCAGATTTATCAAAGGAACCACCGCCGGTTTTCATCATAGACAGTTTGTTGAAGGACAATTTGTTTTTGACGATATATTTCTGATCAGCGAATGTCTACCAAAAAATAATTTATTAGTTTATATAAATAGGTAATATCTCAAAACGATTACCTTTCTCCAACCCTTTTCGTCCTTAAATTAAATTCAGCCAGACAAGTTTTTTGGATTGTGTTGATTTTGTGGAGATTGGCCCTCATTACGCATTAGTTTATTCCAAAAACCACAAAAAATCAATTCTAAAATACTCACATAATTTTTTTTTTGTTCGCACTCGACAGCCAGATTGCTTTCGAATAAAATGACACTTGTTAACGTATGCTGCCATCTTAAATACCGAGTGCTCGGTATCGAGAGCGGTAATGCCAAATCGTCACATTTCGATAACGAGTTACTCGTTAACGGATGCGGTAATTTGGCCCCAGGTTATAACTTGAAGAACAAATTGAGATAAAAATAAAGGGTCTTTCAATAAAACAAAAACGGTTTTGGATATCAATGAAACTCTTTATTCCTGTGAAAGTACGTTCGATGCCATTATGTATGGAACTCGATTTCTTTTGCATGGCCACCACGGGCACGCTTGCAGAAGTCCAGACGCTGAACCCAATTTTCGACGGTTTTCAAGCATAAATCGGCCGATACTGCTGCAATTTCACGTTCGATATTCGTACGAAGTTTATCAATCGTCGCTGGCTTGTTGGCATAGACCATAGACTTGACGTAGCCCCACAGGAAATAGTCTAACGGCGTCGGTGAACGGTAGCGATTCCCATTCACAGTAACGTGCCGGTCTTGATCATCACGGAAGAAGTACGGCCCAATGACGCCGCCGGCCCATAAACCACACCAAACCGTAATTTTTTCGGGATGCCATGATGACTCATGGAGTACGTGTGGATTGCTGCCTGAACAATACCGCATATTTTGTTTATTGACGAAGCCATTCAGCCAGAAATGAGAGCTGAAGATGATTTTTCGATGAAAATCCGAATCATTTTCAAGTTGTTGCTCAGCCCAATTCACGAACATACGACGCTTCTGGTGGTCAAGCGGCTTCAGTTCTTGCGTCAATTTAATCTTGTAAAAAAAGAAAGCACCTTTCAAAAGAACGGACCCAAATTTTCAGACAGATCTTTCAAATAGTTTTGTTGTGACAGCACTTCACAACAGACGCCTACTAGTATTTTTGTAAAAATGGACAAAAGTGAATTGTTTGCGCAAAAAAACCATCACGGAAACCAAACAAGTATTATGGGGAATCTTAACCATCGATTGGAACCATCCACCACTGGTTTACTTAATTTCGGTGGGGTCGTGCCAGCACAAGTGACGCCACACCACACACCAGAAATGGTCGATAAAATCCACGGAAGGATATTGGACGATCGGTGAGTGAGGGTGCGCGAACTTGAAGAGGCTACATATAGACGCAATCGTTTGACAACTTCAAATGAGTGTTCAGCAATGTTTAATCCGAACAAGTTTTTGCGCCGTTTCGTAGCCGTTGACGAAACGTGGATTCATCGCAATACACCACAGACCAAGGAACAGTCAAAACAGTGGACTTCTCCAGGCGAATCGAAGCCGAAGAAGGTCAAGGTGGGTCTGTTGGCCAAGAAGGTCATGGCGACAGTGGTGTCATCCATATCGATTACCTTGAAAAGGCTTAAAAAAAAGGGTAAAACGATCACCGGTTCATATAATGCAGAGCTTTTGGATCGATTTGACACTGATTTGAAGCAAAAACGACCGCATTTGGAGAGGAAAATAGTTCTCTTCCACCAGGGAACGCACCGGCGCTTCATCACCCAGCATATTCTCCAGATTAAGCCCCTGCGACTATTTTCTGGTTCCAAACATGAAGAAATGGCTCGGCGGTAAGAGATTTAAGTCGAATGAAGAGGTCATTATAGAAACAAACGCCTAATTTGATGGCGTCGAGAAAAATGATGAGGAGTGCATCAACAAATTGGAAAAACGTTGGACGAAGTGCAGAGAGCTAAAAGGAGGCTATATTGAGAAATAAGATGTTCTTTTGCCGAAAAGAGTGTTCCTTATTTAAATTTTCAGGGATTTATTGACCATCCCTTATCAATGTTTAGGGAGAAGCAAAATACCATAAGCCTGGTAGTAGTAGACTCATCAAACCGATTTATTTACTGTTTCAACGCAACGATTCAGCGTTTAGAATGCATATGAAAACTGTCCTGCCCATAATAGGACATGTGTATTCGTGTGTATCTTTATACGAATATTAATATCTGAATATGCATTACGTGTATTATATTTTCCTCTTATTCTGTGTAGTCTTTAATGCCACTGTGTCACGGTGTAATGTGCATAATTTATTCAAACTGCTTAAGCTTATACAGCGAACCATATAGTCGCGATAGGGGGTACACCGTACACCACCTCATCGCATTGTATTTCGCATGTAAATCTAATGCAAATATAAATGTGAATACAACAACTTTGGAGGTGCCGAGAAGGGGGCGGGGTAAAAAGCAAAGCGAATATTTTTGTCGTCTGTCTGCTGAGGAAATCTAAAGGAAATACTTTGAAATTCAAATTCGTTTTATTTATTTTTTTCGTTCTGTATCGCTTTTCGGTTTCCTTCCCTCTACCCGCTACCGTGTCATCGTCGTCATCCTCTTTACTTAAATGTGATGTTAGTGTAAAGTGAAGTGAAGCGAAAGATAAAACAAAAGTATCTCGCCGATATAATACTCTCACCCGCTCTGGGTGTTATTACTATAATTATCATTATTGTCACTGTTATGCTACACATACTGAAAGTAAATGGCTTGGATAATTCGCAATCTCGGAATGAACGTGTACGTGGTACCTACACTCGTACGAAATCAAGCTCCGTGGTATGTAAGCATCAGTTATTTGATATTTGTACTCGAAGTTGCATTTCTGCAGAACGGATTGACCTTACGTGACTACACCAAAGAAAAACTAGTAATATGAAGCGATGTGATATTTTTAGAATTCCAAAAAGTCTAACAACAAATTTTATTTTTTCGATGTAAAAAAATAAAAAATAAAAAAAAACTATACATACTTAGCTAAACATCTACAAACTATTAATTTGTCATATTTTTGACTTCAGTAGTTACGGAGATGAGGTGGAGGATACGGTATTTTTTCACACATTATCAGCAATAACTTCCAAAATTTCCAACGAAAAAAATGGAAAAAAAACATTTTTGGAATCTTTGCTTCGAGCCCTTTCGAATAATATCCCACATGTTGTTTTTTTCGAGTTTACATTTTGCCCACGATGTATAGTTGCTTCACAATATTTTTGAGTGATAAGTTTTCTCAAATATTTGGACCACCGTAACGTATACATATGTGTACCAATTTCCAAGTTTCTATGAACAACGGTTCTTCATGTTTTGAGCGTGACAGACATTTTAGAGTTAGTGCGCACTTATAATAATGGTTCCGTACTACCATATGGGTACGGAACTCTAAAAATGATAATGTATCACAAAAAATGACAAAAACTGATTAGGCAGGCTTTGGATGCATCCATTTATTTTGGCTTTTTTTTGCGTACCTTCATCCAACATTCAAAGTGACAGATATCAGTACTGACAGCACATTTTCTGTTTTCTTATTTTCAAACATCTGCTACGCCTGGTCAAAACATTAGTTTGCAATTCTACTTATTGTAAATGATGTCGGCGCAAAAGCCTATTTAATTAAATGGATTAATTTTGTTTCGTTAACTGAATCTTGCTCGTATTTATTGACAAAATATCCTAGGTTTGATTAAATGAAACATTTTTCTGTTAAACCGTTTAAATTAAATTTTTTTTTGTCATTTATTCGAAAACCCCGGTTAATTGATATAAAAACCAAGATGTATCCTCATTCCATTATCAAGGAAAACAAATGGTAATCAAATAGTACCGGTTCCAAGTAACTGTCCTGTGGTACTTCAAAGAAATCTTGAATAGTACAATGAACGGGGTCTTGTGAAATTCGATAGATTGAGGTAAATGTAGCAAGAGAACAATACAGTAGCCGAAGGCCGAACTAAGTTTTGCATAAAAAAAATAAGCAAATAGACTTAAAACTTAGATCGGAAGCAAAGCCATATCCTTAGCTTTCAAACATGTGCTGTAGATTTTTGCTGAGCCAGTCGCCTTTAAGATTGTGAAGACAGAGATCTCTTTTGGCAGAAAGAGAGTACGTTATCTTGGTCCAGGGGTGTGCATATTTTTTTCCCAAACTTTACTTTAGGTTGCGCTACAGCTAGGAGTGAACCTAGGCCTGCTTCTCGCAACCATTCGTATGTGCATTTTATATTTTTGCACGAATGGAAGGGACCTACAGTTTTTTGCCGACTCCAAATGGCGAGGCTAGTTGTGAAGCTCATTGACAAATGACACTGTTTTGATTGCTTGTCAGACATTCGAAAGAGGTGACACCGTGAAAAAAACTTCTAGGTGTTGGACCCGGGCAGCATTGCTACTTACCACTACACCACGGTGCTCACATGCCCTAAACACCACAACCAAAAAGAACAGAATCTGCGAAGCATTCTCAAATTCACGATACGCCTGTCGCCTCGGTTAAATCCCAAAAGAATGCAAACAATTCCATGGAAATTGTTCAATTTATCGATCCGGATACTGGGTGTTTCCCAGACATATGTAATTCTCCTCTTAATATTCGTAGGAAATGTCTAAAAATAGATGCAGTCTTCGTAGACACGAATATTTTATTCTATGTGAATCCATCTAAAAGTGCGAAACGGCTCACCAATAGATACATCGATTGCATATGACCTATGCCGTTTTTTTTTTCTTTTGTGCCCAAGTTCGAGAGTTACCCCCAAGAATTAACCTTTCACAATCCCACCTTATTAAGATAATTTAAAACAACCATAGCGAACAGATCAACGGATTCTCACCTCTGCGGGTCGTGCACACAGCAAATCTGTTTCACGCGGGGTTCTTAAAATAGCCCCGCGTTGTTTGTTGATTCAGAATGGCTTTGGTGTTTTCTTTCTTTTTGCTCCTGTTAAAACGGAACAAATAAATAAATTTAATTTGCAATGCAGATACATATATGTATACTTCAAGCTTATAGATACGGCGGCCGGCGTCAGTGACGAGTGTTCGTATCCAACGGTACAGTAGGTATTTTTATTTTATTTTTTTTTAATTTATGAGTCTCGCAGATTTTTTGATTTTCAACATTTCGATATCACTGTGCCTGCCTACGGCTCGAAAAGGGAAAATAAAATGAACAGCAAGGATGAAGGGGACACAAAACAGAAACAATCTTCCGTTGATTTTGATGACGGCAACGATGTGCCAACATGCACGACACGATGACGACAGCGAGCTACGATTAATGAACACAGCCCTAAGCACTTTGCTTAAACAGAATGTAGGTACTCGAACTATATACAGCAACTGTAGGCATGCATATACTCGTAGATCGTTAGTTGGGCTTCGTGTAGTAGTAGAGATGGTGACGTGAGTTTCCGTTCTTTTTTGTTAGAAACAAATGACGAAGGCGACAGATTGGTTGCTGATGAGGAAAATCCTTGCAAAACTGCCTTAATTACGATGATCATTAAAATTTTCTTTTTTGCGCTTAGTTTTTCACGTATTCCGGCACGAAGTACGCAGCCGAGGGGAAGAATCATCTTTTCTGTCGTCGTCGTCGTCATCATCATGGCCACCATCTCCGAAGTTGTCGTTTTCATAATCATAATCTAATGAAATCTCGTGCACTGTGTTGATGTTAAATTAAAGAGACCAAGGATATGGTTTGGCATTTAGAAAACACAATTAATTTCACTTGAGCGCTGAATTATCTTTCGTTTAAGTTGGTGGGTGAAAGGTGCTGTTGGGGAGTGCAACTTTTGACTTTGAAGTTAAAGATTTGCCACTGGTTTCCACAGGAAAAATTGAATTTTGTTTTTGCATGCCAGAACGACTTACTGATCCGACAAGAACAGCCATTTGAAGTGATAAACAAGTCCTACGAACATGAAAACATGTCTACCCACTAATACAAGTCACTGTGCTTCTAAAGGGTGTCCCAAAAATCAAGTGCGGTGAAGACAGCGTGACAGTTCAGGACTATTAAAAATGAAGAGCTACACCAAAAATCAACTCGTTTTCATTGGATTACGGAACAACAACAATTGGATGCTGATTTTTCAAACAGGCCTTCCTAAATATTACGCATTGTACTAACTAAGATCAAATGTTCAAATTGAAATACACCTACCAGGACTCACCTGTTATTGGTAGACTCTTAAATATGTGCTCATGCGGGTCAACTTAAAATCCAATTTCACCACAAAATTTAGTCTTGAATCTTCTCACGCGTCTTGGGGCATTTCCACTTTTAATGACAAGCAACAAAATATTTTGGGAATAGCACAGCCTAAACGGACCTACAGACACTGATACCTGCTACTAGTACATGGTACGGTCTCAGTAAATGTTGCTCGCCTGTACAGCACTTCAACCAAGTTGAGCAACCAGTTTGACGGTTGATGTTTGGTACGAGTAAAATCAAATGTGGTTTGATTTTCGGGGGCGGAGCCTATGGTTTCCCCACCATGTCTTCGTGTGTGTATCGAAGTTGACCAACATTGAGCCCAACATCATTCAAGTGTTGATTTTCAAGGGATGAAAGTCTATCTGTGCGATGCAAATAAAGCAATAAAATAAGATACAACTATGTATGATAGCGTGTATTCCTGATACTGAGGGTTGGAGAGATTTTTTTAGAATTTTTTAAAGATTTATACCTGCACTTTGGCAGGTCAAAGCAGACTTTTAGGATATCAAGGATCAGGAGAAAAGAAAGTCATGGAACATATTGTTCGAAAAATATAAAATATTAGAAGAAAGTTAAGAAAATTATCAAAAGTTTTGATTTGGATAAGAGGTGACACCAGTTTAAAATCATCAGCAGCACAGTATTCGAATTTATTCAGTAGCGTAATATGAGAAAATTGTGCTATTTCGTGCAACTCATTCATTATTATATACCTACATATTTCAAAAGTGTTCTTTTTCCACTCATTTTCCTTTCTATCAAAATTAAACACGCATAAAAAATGCGATGTTAATCAATTGCAATCTCCTGACTCCTCGCACACTGCGGTTGATCAACATGGTTGGACTGTGTGTACGCTACAGGCTCAACATGGTACTAGTACCAGGTATCAGTGTCTGTAGGCCCCTTAACACTAAGTGTGACCAGTATGGCATACACACACACATATGTCTGTCAATGAACACTTTTCACAACTGAGTTCAAATGTCGAAAGTATTGCTTCGCAATCAGTAGCCATTCGGATATTTTCCAAATATCTGCCCATTACTGTGTTTAAAAATCTCCCACATTGCTATGCAACACTGAGCAAATTTCACTCTGAAAAAAAGTAAACTTAAAAAAAGTGAATTTCCGAAATCGTTCGAAAAATTACAGAAACTACAAAAAAAAATCGACCAAAAACCGCATAAAAACGCAGAAACTTAATTTCGCAAAAAAAAAAAAAAAAACAAAAACAAAAGAGCATAGCGTGCTGTTTTTAACTTTTCCTAAACCACCCCCGGTATACCTATACCAACCTAAATTAAAACCAATTTACCACCGAAATCGTTTGGAAAATTTCAATTTTCATAATCTCCGAAACCAAACTTTAATCCAATCGATTGCAGCAGGACTCGCCGTTGTCATTGTCCCGGGTGTAGCTGTATGCCTCTGTGTTCTAAAAGGCCGTTTCACCGTTATCAGTGGGTTCGTATATCTGCATTTGCCTAACATCCTTCCGCTGTCGTCATAGTTGGTCGGTCGTTTCGTTTCAACAACTTTCGTTGCTCGATTTTGGTCCTCATAGACCGACGACCCGCCTGGTCTTCGATGTGTGTTCGATCGACTGGGGTGTAAAAATCAATGTTCAAAAGGACATAAAATCCACCTCAAAAATGATTTCGCAAAAAAAACAAAACAAAAAAAAAAACATTAACTCAACTCGACTACCAAAGGAATCCGCTTACCTGACTGACTCTCCCCCCCTCTCATGTTTTATATCCTGTTATGCGAAAGCCCGGAAGAGGAAAAAAATGAAAATTGTAAAACTACGGTTAGATATAAGGAATGCTGGAAACGGGTTCGCCCCGCTGTTTCTGCTGTATCAGAGTGTATCTCTCTGCATATGTTATGGCAGTTAGGGCTGGTAAGGAGGACGAGATAGGTTAGGTATCCTGTTTTTCAGCACACACCTGGAGGTGGAAATTTTATCCTTTATCCATTTTGCGGATTTTGTTTCAGTTTTTGGCATTTCGTTTTTGCACACACATGTGAAAATAATTCCACTAGAGCGTGTGTGATGGGAATTCTTTGAATTCTATGGGAGGAGAGATTTCTATCGCCAGAAACTAAAAGTCATATTTTCGCAATGGACCGAGGTCCTTTTTATTCTTACACCACCTTATCTGGAACGGTGCGGGGGGGCGAGTAACGGATGTAATTTTGTGTATATTCTATCAAAAATCTAGTTTGCAGTTTTATGCCGTTTTCATGTGTGTCCAGGATCAGGACAACCCGTTCTCGTCGTCTCATATAAAAATTAGTGCTGAATAAGAAACAGGGCACCTATATGTTTAACTTGCTTTTTTGTATACACACACACGAGTACATTTGTTTGCCCTTGTGCATGTGTGCACAAGGATTAACGAGAAATGGGAAAGAAATGACTCGCTATAAATTTACCTTAATTGTCCTAATTGGATTCCTTGTTAGCCACCCGGGGGCAAAGTAGACGAAAAAAAAAATTAAATAATCCAAGTTCGCTCATGTTATCCTGGGAATTTGTGTTTTTTTTTTTTGTTTTTTTTTTTTCTGTGTTTGGCGCAGTCTCCTTAGGTGAATCAGAAACACGAGAGAGAATATAAATTGAAATTGATGACTTAGTGTGATCTTAATTCATAATTTCCAATTTGTTCCCAGTGATGGGTTTTCTGGTTCTTCTCCTTTTTTTTGTTGCATCTTGCGTGTCCTTAATGAAAATTAGTTTCGTTTTTACATCATTCCTTTTTTGACAGACTGAATGAAATTTATCATTTGTTGGCGGTTTGTTGCTAATTTTTTTCTCGAATATCTACCTCTTGCCATGGACGGCCATTTGTATTCATACAGTCGGCGACAAAATTGCGTGGACGGTTGAAAAATATATATAAAAAAATAACTACAGTTTCAATTAAAATATATTTTATCAAAAAGTTAAGTTAAGTTAAGTTAACGATGATAGAAAAAAAAATATAGAAGTGGAACTTAAGAGAAAAAATATGAAGTTATACAAGCCCAAGGGACAACATTTATTTTTATACCTACTTCCTCTGATTTTTAATACTTCGTTTGTGCATCCTTTGCCTTACTGATGGCATTTAGTCGTCTCGGGATACTTACTGCCAGTTTTTAAAGGGTTTCTAAGGGAATGGATTCCCAAGATTCTTGCAGGGCCGAAAAAAATTATTTTTATTCCTTCTTCTGTTCTTACACCTTTGTCCAAGATGCCCCACAGATTCTCAATCGGATTGATGCCAGGACTCTGTGGTGGCTATTCCAATAGTTCTACGCTGTCATTTTCAAACAACGCCAGTGTTTTTTTCGCCCAATGCTTAGGATCGTTGTCCTTTTGGAAAGCATAATCCTCGCCTACGCCCATTTTTTCGTACGATTCTTCCAAGTTTATGTTTAAAATGTCAATGTACACATCTGCAGTCATTATTGATTGTATTTGGGCAAGATTCTCAGGCCCATTCCATGAGAAGCAGCCCCAAACCATTATGGAACCATCTCCATGTTTCACTGTAGCGGAAATGAATTTGGACTTAAGCGATTCGTTCGATTTTCGAAATAACTTTTTTCTAAAAGGAAATTGGTTTGTTTATAAATTTTTTTTTTTGCAAACTCCATCCTCTTGCTTTTATTCATGTCAGATATGAAAGTTTTCCTTCTGCTCTCTCTCTTTATCTCAGTCCTATAGTTTTGTCAGATGCTCTCAGCTGAAGTTCTTCTCTGATTTCCCGTAGAGTACTCGTTGGTTATTTTCGTACTTTTCTAACTATCGACCTCGTCCAACTAAATTTTGTGTTGTGTTAAAATTTATCCATTTTTTCCATACTTTCTCAGCGCCACTCTTGGCAATATTAAATGTTTCACCGATTTTCCCAAGACTCGTACCCATTTTTTCTATCTTCAACAAATAAGTTTTCCAATCTATTCTGAAATCTCTGTCTTGCCCGACATTTCTTTGAAATTTTAAATTTTTTCACAAGAATTTATGAATCCGTGCACTCACAGTAGCAACTTTCAACTGATAGTGAGAATTGTGCAGATTTAAAAAAAAAAACTGTTCCAAAAAATACCAGTTCTTTGAATTTTTGTAAGCCGTCCGTCCACTCAATTATGTCCCTCCTTAAATTTACATGATAGACAGAAAAAGAAGAAAGGAGAGAGAGGAAAGGATCAATAAAAGAGATAAATGGGGAAAACATGCCTACAATTAGCCAATAAACTCTTCGTACTCAAAACAGTCCGGTAATTAGGTTCTATTCCGGGAAATCTGAGAAGAAATGTGAAATTTGCCACCATCCACTCAATTTTGTTGCCGACTGTACATACATATATCGTGATCATAGAGTCCTGGAGATTCCATTCCTTTAAGCACAGATGTGGCATGTATGTGTAATCAATATCCTTTCTAAGATATTGTAAATAAACCCGCATGTACGAGTATACACGCATACTCGTACCTGAAAATGAAAGGACACGCGACACCTTTATTTCGGGATGAAATGAAAAGATGTGTTCCTGTTCGTACGAGTAAAACTGAATAACATGTTCGTGTGTCAGCTGCCAGCACGGTGATGATGTCAAGTTGTCAGGAGCCCACATGCATCTGTGCATTATTATCATCTAACATACCAAAGTATTGATGCAAGAGGAGATTCCACTGTCAGTAGGGTACATTTAATCGTTAAGAGACGTTTCTCATTAAAAATGCGGGATGAGGCTAGTGTCGTTTTAGGAGATGATAGGGGGTTAGATTATCTATGACCCGTATGTATGTCACCTATCTACTTAGGCTCTAATCTATTATTTATCATTACTCGTATACATATAAACATCGACTTAAATTGCACAGTTAGAAACCACTGACCAGAAATAGCTTGTCAGGGATTACTGTGAAAACACTTTCATTCGGTTCTAGCGGTTCTTTAGAAAAGCGCGTGGAAACATAACATTCCTGTTTTAAGTTAAACACTTAACCTATTCTCAGAACCTCGATAGTCAAGTCTCTTCGAAGGCCAGCATTGTAGGAGTTGCATAATTCGGTGCGCATAATTCGGTGCGCTTCGGTGAATACTTGAACTAAAATACTTAACTGATTTGCTTTAATGTTGCCAAGGTACTAACTATAGTTAAATCTCCCTTAAGCGGACAGTGACGGTGACAAAATATTCGTCCGTCTAAGGGAGTTGTCCGTCCAAGGGATAAACACAATTTTTTTTAATTAATTATCTTTATTTATCAAAACATAAAAAACTCTACTTTATCTGAAACGATTAACAAAACAAAAAACGAAATCAATCAAAACAACAAAGATTGAGAATCCTCGTTAGGAGAATATTTCAAAGACCTCCAAGAAATCTCCTCAACGAATATCAATAAAATACGGAAATTTATCCAACTCTCATAATTGTTCCAATAGCATCGATAAGAATCAGATCACGTGGCAACACTATGGACCTTTATTGTTCTAAGTGAATCCTACAAAGTCTAAGTGAATGCCACCGTCCCCAACCTGAATACGCAGTCTGTATACACGATATTTCAATATTTCTGATTTCTGCAACGTACTTCGGTATTCGGTATATGTTCGCCTATTCAAACGATTAAGTTGGACAAAGAGTTTGGGTATGCACAAAATACAGAAGATCATTTGAAAAAATACCTCAAACACATTGGTTCATATGGAAGTAGTTTTGATACAAAACTGATCATCGAATTGTCCGCCCCAAAGAGTATTGTTCAAAATGTGATCGTTATTTCTATTATATTTTGGCATCTGTTGCGATTGTGAGCAAGTAACACAAATTCAGTGTGAAGCTACGGAAGATTTGTTTGTTTTTGTCCGTCCAATGGAATCAAATTAAATAATTTCCAACAGATATGCCTGTCCGCGTCCGATCAAGGGAGTGCACGGCTAATGGAACGTAAAATATATACAATTTGAAACATAAAAGCTTGGTTATGAAAATATGTCCGTCTAAGGGATCTGTCCGTCCAATGGAGCTGCCCATAATAGGAAATTTCACTGTATACAGACTGCGTTAATCTGATACAAAAATGAGGAACCACAAGTGTCTTAACTATCACCCATACTCTTCTTCGGTTTGTTTTGTATTTTACATATTTATTTCATTCTTTCCATAATATTTAGAGGCAAGTAAGTGGTTTACAATAAAGATTCGGTCTCGCACGAAAGACTGTGCAAATGTCGTCGGTATAGCTGTAGATGTCGATCGCATTTTGGAACATTAAGTGGATTCTACTGGTTTTCATTGCAAAGATTCTTCAACGCGAAAAGATAAAATCAAAAAAAAAAGTAAGCTACCCGCTTTTATTTCAACATTTACAGTCTTTGAGATCCTTTAATTTTTTCTACATCTTTTCCTTTGAGGTGCGCATCTATTTTTAACATCTTTTAATGATTAATGCCAAGCCTTTGCATAATTCACTTGGTCTTCCCACAGACACGCGTATAAAAATACCGCCACAACCTTGCGATGGGAGATCTATCAAACACTTTGCTCTCTGCTCTTCTGACGACAGTTGAAAAATTCCAATCAGCTGTTTCACAAAAGGAAAATGCAAAAAAAAGATGAAGATCCCATTTGTTTGTTGTTCATTGCGAATTTTTTGGATTCTTGCCAGAAGAAAGAAAAAACAAAGCAAGCATACATGCTCTTATACACACAACAAATCGATTATAAATCCCAACGGCAGACAAAAGCTACAACATAAAAATTAACAATCTGACAGATACAGCAGCAAATCTCCCATCCATCTAAGAAGGTAAGTCTGTTTGCTCTTAGTCATAGGTACGATTATATGAGAAGATGAATGCCAAAAATAAGCATTAAGTACATACACCTTGAACACAAGACGAGCACGAGGTTTTGTATCTTTATCTTTACATGACGATGCTATAGCGCTCTCAAAATTTCAAGATGATGAGAAATATATTCCACACAACACCATGGCTTCACATCTCATAGATAACTAGATACACATAGATACTTGTGGATACTTGTAGATATGTATATTCGCACTTACCCATCCAGTGTGAAGATTCATTCGAGTGTACACTTTTGCGCGAATGCTGGAGGAATCCATCTTCAATCTGAAAATATACAAGAGAGAGCGAAAAAATCTATGAGATACATTCCATTTCGATAGCTCTGCGATTATTATAATTTAGTGTCAAACAAACTGGTCATAACGATAATTTTAATTGGCAGCAGGGGTTGAGAAACTGAAACACACATCCGCGTATATATGTATATACGAGTAAACAGATGCATGTGTATCTCGTAGATACAGTTTATAATTCATAAATGTCAGTTTATCAGCACTTCCCCCACTAGCCGCCAATACAACCGATGCTTTGCATGGCATTTCTGAGCGGAATTGGAGCATACAGACAGATTGTTTTTTCTATGACATTCCTCCCTATAACTACAGATAAATTTTTTTTTCCTTTTCTCCGGGAAAATTAGTGCCATGACAGCTCAATACAGAGTAACAGTGCGGAGCAGATAGACACAAGTGCAAATTGGTAAATTGATTTGTCGAAATGCAAAACATATTGTCAATAGTGTCAATTTACGGGCGAGGGATTGTTGATAGGGTGAAAGGCTATTATCGATTTGAATAGTTGGATAGATATTTTTCCCATCAACCACACCCCCAATGCAAGGCATCAGGACGATAATAACAATGATGATCGAATTGATGATGGATTCTCGTTACATAATCGCTGCCATTAATTACTGCTCCGGGTAACGATTTGCTTGTTACCAGCGATGCTTCGATGCTCACAATGCTCACAATTCAATTGCGAAACGTTCATGGGATGTTGAGTAGAAAATAATAATACATATATGTATTTGATGTTTCAGTAGATAAATAATAATTCATGCGATGGAAATCAATTAGTTAATTGTTTTCAGCAAAACAACACCAGAGCCGCCCACCCATGGTGCCGAGTTTCAATAGTTGTAGGACCGAAAGGGATGAATGAGGGCGGTTCATGGGCGGATGTTGGAACTTTTGCTTCAACAGAAAATAATGCGCGAATTCGGTGTCTTGGGGAAAAACACCCCTCCAGATGTTTTCCAATTTAGTTTGAGCAAGCAAGCATAGTCGGAACTTTTTTGCTTTAAATCAAAAGCGCATGATTCGAAGTATGCATTTTCTTGGAATCGAATGGTGTCTTAGAATTCGGGGATCATTTGTGGAGCGTTGATGCATACATGCAGCTATGATCAAAAAAAATAGAAACAAGTCAATTCAAACCTGTTCAATCTAACCGCTGACGGTATATGTGACCAGTGCGATAAAAAAGTGAACGATAAAGCGAAAACCAAATCAGATACGATAAGTAGCGTATAAATTAGCTAGGAATGCACCAAGGATCATACGGAGCTGATCAAAAAAATAGAAACAAAGTGCGCGATGAATATAACAAAAATGCTGTTCATTAGGGATCGCTATTCAAGGTAGTTTGATAGAAAGCATCCATGCTCTTTTAAACCATTTGATTTTAGTGTTTGAGCAGGCCAAAGTGTCAAAATATAGATATCAATCCACTACACGATAGCCCAAAGGTCAAACTTTTAAGCCCTTCGTATGTAAAACGTAAAACCACCAGGACCATTATCGAACTAGATGAGTGCTCCCCAAAAATGGTGTTCAGTGCTTGCAAAGAGAAATGAGAACCGGAAAACAGATGACGCAAGCCGATACCTAAACCGAGGTAAAAAAAAGGCTCATCCGAAGGTGTTAGACGAACCCTTTTATGTCCTCTAGGGAGCTTCAAGCTTATCCCGGATTTGCAGTGACCTGTGAGCACTATAACGATCCGTCGTGTTCTCCGGAATGCAAATACGATAAGAAAATCTTTACGAACAAAATCTCAAAAATTCATGAGATTTTGTTCGTAAAGATTTACCAGTTGGCTGATGATCCCCTTCGAGCGAAAAAACAATAGAGGAACATCCCTGGGAGCGACGAAATGAAGATAAATATCTTCGGGTAGTATAGAAGAAATTTTGTTCGTCGGCGTCGCAATGCTGTCATGGACCGAGGAGAAAATCCCACTTCAGTTGCGTTTTCAGTAGCACAACGATCCAAAACACTCAAAGCTGTGGCTTTCGTCAAGAAAAATTTATGTTCTGAATTGGCCAGCCCTGTCTCCGTATACCTATTAGTTCGATAGAAAACCTTTTAAATTAATAAAAAGCAAATGTACAAAAACCCCACCCCAAAATTAAGGAAAATGTTTGGAGATCTGAGCACCGTGGCCGTGGTGTAGTGGTTAGTGCGTTGGACTACTAGGCAATACTGCCCGGGTTCAATCCCAGCTCGGGTCCTACACCTAAAAGGTTTTTCACGGTACCACCCTGCCACCTCTTTCGAAGGTCTGACAAGGAATCAAAGAGTATTATTTGTCAATGAGCTCATCCGAAGGTAGGTACGTCTTTCCCTTTCGTGCAAAAATAAAACACGCACACACAAATGGTTGCGAGTAGCAGATCCAGGTTCACCTCGAGCTGTAACGCCACGTTGTAAGTAAGTTTGTTTAAATTTATAAAGTAAAAGTGCAATTAGTCACTGCTACAGGAAATTCTCTTTATTTTGACACCTCATTTGTTAAGATTTGACTGTAGATATACTACAGAAATAATATATATAACGATTCATTTGTCATTCATTCGGTGACCAGTTGTGGACCGTTTGACCTCATCGACAAATGACGACGAATGCAGTTAAGACCACTTCTTAAGCGCCTCGAAGAAATGCCGTCTCCGGAAGAAGACTCAGCCAGCGAAGACTTCTCATTTATAAAACATTAACTCTAACTTCATCATCAACGCAAGACAATGCATACAATTCCCATTTTTTGATATCCGAACGTTCCGAAGCCATAATGGGCAAATACGTTCTATCACTTGCAAACCACTGTTTGAATCACTTTAAATTCGCCCGTATTCAGAACGCTAAACTAAACGGAGCTGCGCTGTTGTAAAAATATATTTCAAAAAAGTTACCAAAGTTAGAAAAACATTAATGAGTCAAAAACACATCTCTCCAAATAATAAAAATCGGTCCGGACCTGTATCTCCATACAACAACGAAATATCTCGATGTTTGTGAAGACATGTACCTACTGGGGAAACCTTGCTAGCTCCAAAATAGGAACTGATCCATAAGGAAATTGCACTGACGAATCCAAGTTTAAGCGGTTCGGACCAAAAGAAGCTGCTGATTTCTAAAACAATATGCCGCTATACTTTTGTTTTTCTGTTCACTTTTTTGAATTAATTAAATTAACAATATTTCCAACTTTCGCCTTGTCCCTATCACTATGAAACAAAAACAGATTTAAAATAAAACACATCACTTGAAATGACACTTGATACTGGCGACATCTCTTACAGCGTTGCGTACAACAGTTCTTTGTTCCTTTAGCAGAGACTGATGTCGAAAACAGATCACTTGAAATTTGATTCGAACTGCATGCGCTGCACACGACCATACACCACCAATCTCCACACATTCCACTGATCTACTGAACGATAACCACATTCTTATCCAGCACGTGACTCACAATTCAGATTCGAGTACTCGTATTCCAACGAGAATAAGATTGGAAACAAGAAATGCAAAGGACCCCCAGATAATCGAATTTAGTTATGTATTTTAGGTCAAACTTTGAACCGCACTATCTACGAGTTTTACTATCTCACATACCGAACAATCCCACTTGAGTTTCAAAAAAAGAAAAACTGAATTCTTTTATGTGTACACGATGAATGGTTGCGGTTGTGTTTATTTTCCAAAAAGATAAGGACGACCACTAAACTACTACCAAGAGCCACGACCCACAAGCCACCAACCGCCATACCTCGTGGTGAGTTTTCTTTTTTGAATTCCTTTATTTATTTTGACATTTGTTTCTTTTTTTTTTGAAAAACGATAACCAAACTCGCGGCTATGTACTCGTAGTTACCCTTCGCGTTCATCGGGCAATGTGATATCAGTGTTCAAACATTTCGCTGTAGTTGATGATAATTTTGAGATAAGAACAGAGATTGCATACACATACATATACGAGAATTTGTAGTGAAACAAACACATTGACACCCCCAAAGAATGTTTGCAATGAACATGCACTTCCTGTTTTTACACACGAGTAGGGGGGGAGTAATAAATAAATTTAAGGCCCGTTGATGCTGATGTTTGAGAGAGGGACCACTGCGATTGACCTAATGAACGCATTCTCTGTGGTTATGCTGAGTGCGGGGGGGCACGTAGACCCTTCACATTGAAAAGTCATTGTCCCGTGTCCTCAGAGGGATGGGGTTGCAGCACCGGGGGGAATTATTTTAAATTGGGAATAATTATGTTCGCTGAAATGCGATAAGACTCGAATTAATCGCTATTAATTTGTGCTTTTTTTTTTGTTCAACTGGGATCTAGGGGGAGGAATGATTAAAATGCCCCTACTTTAGCTTCGAACTGATTTTTGCTCCCTTTTTTTTTTTGTTTTTGTTTCAGTCCATCCCATCAAACTGGAGGGGATGGAATTTAACGGACGAGACTTGAATTAATTGGCGTAATTTGTTGTTTTGTTCCTTTTGTGGGTTCGATGATGTCGGCGCGCGGTATATGCTTCAATGAAATCATTTCCAGAGAGAGTAATTGGCCAGCCAATTAATCATGTTCGTGCGGTTTCAAATGAATGAATGTGTATTGCCAGGGATGGGAGGGATTGATGCTATTTGGGGAAGAAAATACTCGTTACAAGACACATTCGAATGAAAGTTTGATAGATGGAATAAGGGATTTCTTTCCAAAAGTGATTTTCATTGATTTTTTTTTTCATGAAAATAAAGAGATTCGCAAGGAAATACAGCAAAAGGATGTGGAACTTGATTGCGAAATAAAGAAGGAAAAAGTTTCGTGAATTCCTTTCGAAAAATACATGCGATTGAGTTAAGTAACAAATATAAATAAAATATCAGTTCTTCAAGCCAGTTGAAAATGGCGACTTGAAAAAGCCTGGGTCCTCCTTTGGTTCAAATTGTTTCGTATAGTTGTTAATTAAAAACTTCAATAAAACAAGATAGGCCCAAGAGCAGATCCTTGATGTACATACTTTAAAATACTTGGCTTGCATTGTATGTTGAAAATAATGTTCAACAATATTTTCTTAAAGGATTCACAGTTTCAAATACATACTACACAGAACTTCAACAGACTAACTCTTTTTAAAGCTTATTTTAGCCTCAAAAAGTAGAAGTATTTATTAGATACCTTTAACGCAATGTTATTATTCCCACTATTCTGTCTGCTGTACTCCTCCAGCAATTTCGCCTCAATCCAGTATCAAATTCGCATGGTCTCTGCTTTCGAGTGCAGTTACGAGTGTGTCATAGGACCAAGGCAGACTACTCAATATCATTGCTATTGTCCAACTGTCTGATAGCTGATCTTCACCGATGGCAATTAACTTATCGAAGAGAGTCGTCATTGCTTGGATGTGTTCTTCCATACTTGCGCCCTCGTCCAGTTTTAGGCTGCATATTTTTCTCATCAGCTGCACTTTATTGCTGAGAGTTGATTTTTCATGATGCTGCTTTAGCTTACCCCATGCGGCTTTCGCTGTCTCGGCCGGCTTTCCTGACGCGATGAAGTTGATTGTCCTCGACCGATAGGCCAATGAGGACCTTTGTACTGCTGTCTTTATTTGTCCATACCTCTGTAGTTGGTTCCGGTTTGGGATTAATGCTAACTTCCCACAGGCTGTCCTTTCTCAATGGAAGTTCAAGCTTGTATTCCCACACGTGGTAATTGTCATGCCCCAATTTGGTAATGGACGTCTTTAGTGAGTCACTCATTTTCTCTGTTCACTCGTGTCTTAAGATCTGGGCCCATAACCTGTTAAATTGTGTTTATTGCCACCTGAAAATCCAGATACGAAGACACCAGAGAAAATACGACTACGATATTAGAATTATATATTTGGAATGAAAAAAATAGTTCAAATTGAAAAGTATATCTCATTGATAGAAATATAAAAAATGTGTAGTATTTATTTGATAAGGTTGATGGGTGAAAGTAGAGAATGTAGTTTCCAACATTAAATTGTTTAAATAAATATCTTTCAATCAATAATATTCAATAACCGATATTGATCAGAATACCTAGTTTTTTTTTTGCAACGCACCCTAAAACGTACCTATGTAGGTCTCGCCCAAGAGATATGCGTTCTTGCGATTCTAAGTTTCAGTTTTCAACGCCCTTTCGAAAACAGCTGGAAATCTTTTACGAAACTGAACTATAATAGTCAAAGGCAATCGGAAGCTACTGTCAAAATCCTACGTTAAGTTTCCTTCCGAAATGTCAATTGCTCAAGTTGCCATAATAGGAGAATGCGAACGGAAGCGATTGTCACTGGCGATTGTCAGATTCTAGTCGTTTTGCCCGTGATTTCTTTGTTATTTTGCAAAATAACTAGTGAAATCGAAAAAAATTACTACCTAACAAAATAAAAACTAACACTTTTTTCGTACATTAATTTATGTTTCCATTGAGAAAGCAAATCGTATTGTACTACATACTTGCAAATGCATACATTACGGTATGTAAATGAAATCTAAGAACAATTATTTTTTAAAATGATAATGCTATTATTTGCAAAAAGCAAATAAAACAACATTTCTTTATTTCCGAAGTTCCAATTTTAAACCTACCCAGCTGTTACAGTCAAATGTCAAATTTTCGTACGAAAGAGTGAATGGATTCGCTCCTTTCGTAAGTGAGCAAAAGTCGACGAAGACTTAACGAATCGAAGCGAAAAGCTATTATGGTTGTACAATACAAATTCCTTGTGTTCGCACAGTTTCGTACGTGGTCGTACGAACCCATTCGACTATTATAGTTCAGCCTTAAGTTGACAGAACACGGTTTGCGTCCCCTGAAAACGCATTAATATTTGTCACGTCACGTTTTTAGCTAATTCTTTTCGCTTTTCTGTAACATTTGTTGCACACTTAGTCTACAATTCACTCTCTCCTAACCCTCTTTAAATACAGTGAACGTCTAATTTAACGAATACCCGATTTAACGAATTTCCAATACAACGAATCAGTATTTTTTCTATTGATGGCTCAGTACTACGAATGATGCAAAAAAACGTCCGCTCGGTTTAACGAATGATTTACAATTGCTGGCTAAAAACAAAATAGCTTGTCATTTTTGTACATTTAGCCCTACTTCTGTTATTTTGTCTATTTTTTATTTATTTATTTATTTATTTAATTTTTATTCATACCAACTTAAAAACTAGATTCTTAACAAATCATAATTAATAATACTTCAATAAGTGGACGGAATAATAAAAGTCATTCTGTAACTATTTTAAGTTAGTGTTGAATGACCCTTGACTAAAATGTGTACAATTCAAATGTGAATTATATAATTCATTATATTGGACGTCCACTGTATGTATACAAATTCTAGTACTTCCTTTAACTCACTGCAAAATAAAGCGCGTAAACCGTAAATTCACATTTAAAAATACACAGAGTAGTTAATTGCCGTTCTTCACCAACCCGCATTAAGAATATTAAACACTAACGGAAGCTAAGAAACGTTCATCTCATCTATATAGGAGTGAGGGGGGAACGCAATGACCGCTTAAACGTCGTGCCGCACAAAAGTCCGCCTGTCGCGTCGCGTTGTCGTCACTGTTATCAAAATCGGACAGCATTAGCAGCATGTGATTGAATTCATAACTTGGGTATTAACTTCCTGTCCGACGGGTAAGTAAGCGCACGATTGTGTGCGTATCTGTACGAGAATGATTTATCCGTAGGGTACGAGTGTTACGTACGTGCTTAGCCCTATTAATTAGTTTTTTTTTAATAAACACACGCTAAGTAGTTCCGTTTTTATTTTATTCTATAAAACATTTCGTAGCGCGGTGATGAAGTCTTTAAACGAACCGCTTGGTGGTGCTACACGCATACCCCGTTTAATATGTCTTTTGAGTGGCGAGTCATGTACATAAACATATTTGATAGATGAGTGCGATGATTGAATTGTTAAAATTTTGAGCGGATTTTTAAGATATTAGGTACCAGAAGTGGGCACCGTTGCGCAAGTGGTTAGTGCGTCGGACTACTGAGCCAGCAGTCTTGGGTTCGAATCCCGCCGCAAACACTTAAAAGTTTTTCACAGTGCCCATCTCTTTCGAATGTCTGACAAGCATCAAAGAGTATCATTTGTCACGATTGAGCTTCTCAACTCGCCGTTCGGAGTCGGCAAAAAACTGTAGGTCCCTTCCATTCGTGCAAAAATATAACACGCACACACAAATGGTTGCGAGAAGCAGGCCCAGGTTCACCTCGAGCTGTAGCGCCAACTAAGTAAGTACGTAAGGTACCAGAAGAATAAACGTGATTGAACTAGATGCAAATGTGTGGATATATTAGGTCTGTTCGCGTACTGTCCAAAACAGCCGAAATATACGCTCCCTTCTGTCAAAAACTACGAAAAATCTTCGTACGGGAACAGTATTTGACTGATTTCGGCTGTTTTGGACAGTACGGGAACAGACCTATTAAAGAGTTTAAATTCAAAATCTTTTGTGATCAGAACAATTTGACAGCTCAAGTGTTAAGCAGACATGTGAAAATATTTTGTGACAAATCTGTGACACATTTGGATGCGGAAGGAAATATTTGATCGAGTTTGATGTAGCTCTGCAAAAGGCATGAAACTCTTTTCTTTGCTCTGTCGAGATACGAGTAAAGAGGAACTCAAGACTTCCTAAATAGCTGTCGGTGAAAAGTTGCATGTCCAAGAACTCATTTTTGACAGTTCTGTAACTTGTTTCTAGATTGTAAATGCAGCTTCGTTTTTTATTTGTTGTAGATGTCCTAAATTGCACAAACCTGAACAAATACCTACCTTCCTCAAGCGTTTTGCCAACTGCATTGGGTACAAAAACCTCTAGCTACCCTCCTGAATAAAGGGTAGTGCAACCTACCCTTACAATTTTTGCATAAATTAATTTGACTTTCGTTTAAAGGGCAACGTCTTTACCGTTCTCACTTCCTCATACAAACACAGATCGTCCAGCACAAACCAGTCCATCAAGTTTTCCACTAAATTAGCCAACTATAGCTGTTATATTTGTTGGCACATAATTAGGTCATAGTCCAGTTCAAGGTTCTTTTGTGTTGAAATAAAATGGAAACTGAAGCCAAACCAACCACCAGAAGAATGATAACCGGAATCCGTATGTGCAATTGGGAGAGGGGAAAGAACAACTTCCACATGTAGGCCGCCTTACACACCACCACCAACCAAATGCCAGACACAAGTTTTGAGTTTCCGTTTATAATGCGCGACTAACTGACGTAATTTGAATAATTTAGCTTCCTCTTGTTGCTTCTCTGTTGTCGTCTTTTACAAAACCTACACTCATATCACTCAGCAAACGCTTTGTAACCACAGCTATTTGATAAGGAATACGAAAAAAAAAAGTGTTATGTGGACTTACCCTTAAGCGAGATAAGTGACTCCCTTATTTGATGTGGTTATGTACTGATAACGGATCGCCGCGCCGTATACACTCGTGATTTTTGTACATATTTCCTTTTTTTTTTCAAAAATCACAGCGAAAGATACTTTTGTATATAGTATTGAAATAATTTTGTATCTTTCGAAGTAGATATTTCACATTTCAATTGATTTCGATTGGGGGCAATTAAAAATCGTACAAACCACACATGCGGGCACAGTTTATGTTTAAATCTATCGTACGATTTTGAAGGGTGAGGGGAGGGATCACACGTAATTATTATTTTTTTTTTTTCCTTTTTGAACTTTGCACGTAATTTAATTCACCAAAAGCACGCCGATGCACGAGTATCTCTGACGTCCAGTATAAATAAGTATTAATAATTTTCACACACATTCAGCAAGCCCAGATACAAAGATATACTTTATTCAGATTTACACAATGAATATGCAGTACAAAAATAACTTAAAGAAAACAACCCTTGCCACTCTGCGTATTCAACACAACTGATCCGACTGAGCATTGTCGTTAACTGTGTATTCTGTATATTGTATTTTGTATCTGAAAACGCGGTGTTCTTGAGAGCAGTTGTACATATCGGTACAACGCACGGTATAAACGCAGGAGTAGAGCAATCGCGCTGTAAGCTGTGCTGTCTGCTGTGTGTGCCCTGTGCGATATGGCAGCATTTGAATTGAATTCAATTGAATTGAATAAAAGAATGATGTTGGATGTGGAATGTGTTAGAGTGAGAGGCAAGTGGTGCGATACAGCACCTAATCGCGCAACACACAGAGAAAGAAAATGCTAACAGACTATCACTACACCCGTACAACATGACGTACCCGCCCCGCGCAGCACCCATATCCGCAAAAGACTACTCGTATTGTGTATTCCATATTCCATTGACAATTTTACGCTAAGATATTTTTGGAAGGGAAGAGTTTACTTTTATCTAAAGTGGGTTCACGCTGAGCGCTTGAATGACAGAACTCTGAGCCCCTTTGGGCCCTTCAAGGATTTTTTTTTTTAAATTTACTTAACACAACAGAGCAAAAAAAAATTCAATAGATGACCGTTTGTATTCTAAATTTGAATTCAATTTTTGCAAAACATATCGCAAACATATGTTTGCCGTATGTTTGAAGATAAATTATTGGTGTGTGTGTGGTTTGCTTGACGCCACGATGCGATGGTAGAATTTCACTCCATTGTTTGATTTGATTTGAATGAAAAGAACATGAGACGTACCCAGGGAATGTGCCACGTTGCGAAAATGTGTGACGATCACTTTATTTGAAGCTAAGTTGGTGTTTTGTTTGATCAATACTGCCAACATTAACGATGTGAGAAGATCGAATTGAAAGATGGAACGTAACGCTGGTGAACGTCCAAAGAGTTAGAAACTTTAATGCATCTGTCAAGAACCCGAAAACTAGAGAACTGCCTAACTGGGAGTATACAATACTACATGGGCTGAAAAGTCCTGGGATTTTTAAAGTAACAAGCGTTTTTTAGGTAAAGTTATATTTAGTCCTCGACACAGTTGGCATCGAGAGCAATACACTTGGTATACCGAGTTTCCAACATTTCGGTGCCCTTTATATAGAACGAAACGCCCAAGCCTTCGAAATACGCCTCGGTTTCCGCGATGCGTTCCTCATTCGATCTGAATCTCTTTCCCTGGAGCCACCACTTGAGGTTTGGGAACAGCTAATAGTCTGGAGAATACAACAAGTGAGCAACCAATTCGAATCGTAATTGGTCCAATTTCACTTTCAAAGACGTGTGTGCCGTGCCGGTGCCTTATCATGATGATAAAGAATTTTTTTTCTTCGCCATATGAGGCCGTTTTTTCTTTTATTTCGTCGTTCAGTTTGTCCAATAACGCTGCATAAAACATGTGACTGTTCTTCCCTTCTGCAGATAATCGATGAAGATTATGCCATGTGCATCCCAAAAAACGGAGGCAGAAACCTTCCCGACCGAGCTTTTGTCTTTTGATGGCTTTCGTGACTTCCCAGCCACTCTGCAGACTGCCTATTGGACTCCGGTGTATGGTAATGCACCCACGTTTTTATCCATCGTCACAAAACGTCAAAAAAAAAGTCCGCTCGATTAAGCTGCAACAACGCTAAACCGGCCGTTGAATCATCAACGCGCTGCTGTTTTCGGGCGACGGTCATCAAACGCGGCACCCATCTAGCCGATAGCTTTTCCATGTCCAAAACATCATGTAGAATGTATCCCGCCCGTTTTTTTTTTTTAGATACGCACGTCCTCAGCTTATTCGCGCAACTTCACTTTTCGATCACTCAAAACGATTCGATGCGTTTGCTTGAAGATTTCCGCATTCGTAGCCTCCTTCCAGAGCGAGATGCTTCTTTGGTGCTTGTACGACCCATTTTAAATTCACTAACCACCGATAAACTGTTGTTGTAGAATGAGCAGATGTGGGATAACATTTTTGCAACCATTGCAATGATTGTTCGGAAGTTTTGTCCCATCAAAAAAAAATGTTTGATCAAGATGCGATACTCCTGTTTTTCCATTATTTTTACTCCGCCGAAAGTAGCGTCACTCAATCGAATTTAGCCCACAAACGAATGGACGAAATTTCATGAAACTTCATACTTCAACTTCATACTAGTGATAGATGTGCCTCTCGCAATGAGTCATAACGTGCGAGAACTCTCGTAAGAGAAAATCCAACCCCCAAATCCAAACTTCCCATATGATTTCCATCTTTCATCTGATAGGAAGTGTCATCATACGGGAAGTTTTTATTCTTTTGGGAGTTCATTTTGGGTAAAATATTTGTTTTGTTCCGTTTTTTAATTCGTTAAAATTTATAAATTGAAAGTGCAATTCGTCAGTGATCCAGAAAAATCTCTTTCTTTTGACACCCCATTTGTTAAGATTGGTTAAGTATGAGAGCCGCAAATGGTACCTATACTACAGAAATAATATATATGATGATAATTTTCTAGTGGCGCCACCTATTAAAAATTCGTGGGACTTTTCGGCCCACGTAGTAACTCCAAAAATGTCAAGATTTTCAAATACGGCTCCGACAAAGAGTTTGTAACTCAACAAAGTAAGAATGATACTATTTGGAGCAACAATGATGTCTTGAATTGTCAAACATGGTCTTGAAATAGACTTTTACTTATTCAATATCATCTCTATCAAAGATTGGACCTTGTAGGGGTACTAAATGCATCAGTGAAGCCCTTACTAAAGGTTACTGTCCGGCGATTAAGAAGTTTCCTTTTGAAAGTTTTAAATAGGTGCGTAGCTGTTATTGGAATGGACTGCACTACCGACGTAAAACGGAATTCATAGTGCAGCCTTTTGAAGCTGATAAAATATGTATATCCATTTCAAGTTCCATTTACCTACATATGTATGCTTCATCTACAACCGATGACCTTCAACGTCTCCTCTAACTTAAATAAGTTCTATCGTTCGAAAATCTCAAAACTAAGACTAAATCATTCGAATCCAACAGACGAGTATGAATGTATCTGCATATCTTTAAATCTAATCACAGGCTTAGTGGCATCAAGCACTACCCTTTCGAATCTAATTAAAGGAAACCAATTCATCGCTACCTCTCACTCAGGTATTATTCAAAAATCAGATGAATTTTTTGAATACGAAAATTCAAATGGAAGGAGAAACCTTCACATTTCACCTCCCACCGCCTCTCCCTTTGATTCCCAATCATTCCTCGAGAGTAGTATTAGTGTTAGAAGCTCAATTGAATTGCCAATGTATTTCGACTCGCCTCTGACAATAATAATAGCTCGTAACTAACACACGTGACCTTAAATGTCTACCATCGATAAGAATAAAAACCGCTGGCTGAACACAATGTATGTTCTGTTCTGTGTGCTGTACTCGTATGTTCTTCTATCCCTTGAAAAAAGGAAGAACGGAAAAAACACATTTACGTTATGAGCACACATGCTCTTTAGAATATTTTGTAAATTCAAATTTTTCCTCGATTTCATTTTTTTTTTTTCTTTTTAAATTTTACTTTCATTTTAATTTAACATGCAAACTCATCCAATATTCATAGGTCTGCTGTTGTATGCTTTTCCTTTTGGTTCATTAAACAAACAGTGAAGTTAGGGTGCGCTCGGTAAGGAACGTAAGATACCCTATCGGAGATTGTGTACAAAAGTAAAGAGGCAGCTTGTATGTATAGTATGTAGTTGGTTTTTACCTACTCATAAAAGTGTGCCTATGCTGCTTCTGTCAAAAGCATTGCGTGAATTGTTCAACTGTCACTGTCAAATATATTGAAAACATTGTTTGACTTTGTTGAACACTTGATATTTTACAACTACTGGAGATATAATTAGGTACGTCTGGTAAATTGAGATTCTTAATAAAGTATCACAATTGTTCAAAAAATCACATAAATTCCTGTTTATTATCTCAAAAAGTTCACAATAAATCACAAAAAAGAGAGCCAAATGCGAGTGTCCGAAAATTGCACCTCAATTGAGAAACTTGTGATTTTATGCACCAACTTTTTCTTTAAGCGCGGTACACATTATCGATCAAACCTGACAACCAAAAGTAACTGATGTAATTTTTAAATGAAGAGTCTCGCCTACACACCATAGGTTTTGTTTGACACTCAAATCATCGTTGTTGTTGTTGTTTTTTGACCTTCTCTTCCTTTGTTTGCTTTTTGAATGATGAAATTTGTGACACACAACCGAGCGAAAACAAAGATGGCCGCTGATCATCAGTCAGTAGCAAACAATCTTGCACGTCATCAGTTTTGATCGACAAACCATCATTCAGTTGTACACACATTCAGTTTTGAGGGATATCAACCAAAACTGTCCTAAGCGAGCCGCATATCCGCATACATAAGTCCATATGTCAGCTTGACTGAAGTTGAACGTCAAATCAGATATTTGATGTTGAAAATGTTAGTTCGAAAACAATGTACCTACATACAGTACGCCCTCGGTAAAAGCAACCCTCGATAAACGCAATACCTCGGTTAAAGCAACAACCAAATTTTTACCATTAGTGACTCAGTAATTGCAACTTTTCAAAAAAATGTGACTCAGTAAACGCAACTTTCTATCCATGATCTCTTATTTCGTTTTATCTTTGTTTCTATTTTTTGGTGTTTGGTTTTACTGTAACTGGGTAGTTATTTTACAGTTACTCCTCTCAGAATTTTTTACACTCGTAAATAGACTGTAGGTGCATTGTATTTGCGTTTAAAATTACCAGTGTTCAGCTAATTTTCTCGCATAATTGCTTAGTTTTATTTTAGAAATCACGGCTATTGTTGAAAAAAGTTCCCTAGCTATCTATAAAGTAAAAGGCGGAGATTTTAAATAAATTGAGTAAACAGTGCATCAGTTAAATCTGGTCTTCACGTCAAATTCTAATTCAAGGATCAACTTTTTTGTGACTCATTATTGCAACAACCTCAATTAACGCAACGAGGGGGTACTGTATGTGCCTCAAGCAACAAGAATGCATTCTTGCAACAGTCGATTACCAAAAAAAAACCTAGTAATTGACAGCTCCAGATTAGTATAGTACAAAACAGAATAAACCTAAAACTGACAGATTCATTTTAAAGTGTGTCAATATTATATTCCTTAAGCTACGAGTTGAAAACCCATCTGGTGTTTCAAAGGTCAATCTTTGAAGATTCTTTCTCAACAGTATGTAATATGTGCATATGTACATTTACCCTATAAAACCGTTTTGCATTTTCTCTCCCGAATTCCATATTATACTTTCCTTTCCTTTGATTTTGTTTTCCATTTTATTTTTCACTCACCACTTAACAATGGACACATAATTAGGAATCGGAAAAGAGGGACAAAAGCCAAGTCATTTGAAATCATATCGGGGCGAGATTATACGAGGATAATGATGGGAACTCAAAAACATTGTTCAATGTTGGGTTAGTAAATGGGTATACGAGTACCTATTTGACATTTCTGCATGAGAATTTATATTGTGTTAAGCTAAACGGAGGAAGAAAAATAAATAAAAGGTTCTTGGCTTGACCGATAGATTTATACAAAAAGTGACCTGAATAAAATTATAAAGTAAATTTTGAAAATTGCGTGCAGCTGTGGACGTGGTTTGTCTGTGTTTTAATTTAAATGGCACATATTCGGGTGTTAGATACATATAAACCCTGCCGAGAGGAATTACTTCGGACTTAGTCTGGTATTTAGAGCGAACGTCTTCAGCAGTCTTCGAATACATAATATGAACATGAGTGCATCAACGAGGTAAATGATTCCATTTTTTCTGGACAGCTGTTCACCGTGCATTTTTTGACGCTTTGATGTCAGGAGTTTAAGCAATCCATCACTGACAGTTCGAATATATATGTATATATATAACAAAGATTCCAAAATACGGTTACACCTAGATGTCTCTTTACATATATATGTATGTTTATTATATTACTAGCTGTCCTGTCCGGCTTCGCCCGTGTCTGAAAAATATAGTGTTACTTACAATACATAAATTGTCATTTAGTTCGAAGAATCAAAGACATTGCGAACGCATCCCAGGGTTTGCAATCTACCAAATATATATAATCCACAAGTGTGGATTGTAAGTATTTGTAGTTTAAATAAGTAACATTTCGCAAGAAAGTGGCATTTGTTAGAGTGTTTTTTTTTTTTCATTAATTTAAATAATATTGCGAATAGACTAATCTAAAAAACCGGTCAATAATAGGCACAGGATGATAATGAACTGGAATACGAAGTTTTACTTCATTGTGTGTATTAGTTTTTGTGTTTACCTAATCGTAAGGTTGACAGGTAAGAGCTTCAAATTGAGATTAATATATTAGTATGATTTCTGTAGTGTAGGTACTATTTACGGCTCTCACACTTACCCAATCTTAACAAATGAGGTGTCAAAAGAAAGAGAATTTCCTCGAGCAGTGACGAATTGCACTTTCACGTTGTAAATTTTAACAAATTAAAAAAAAAAACCATGAAAACAAATATTCTACCCAAAATGAGCTCCCAAAAGATTAAACACTTCCCGTGTGATTTCCATGAGATTTCCATAATTGGACAGATGGAAATCATATGGGAAGTTGTGGATGTTGGATGACAACTTTGGATTTTGGGGGTTGGATCTTGTCTTGTGAGAGTTCTCACACGGACAAACTAGTTTCACATTATAATGTCATGAATGATTTTCAAGAAATCATATGACATATCGAAGGGATTCGAAATGGAGTGATGTGTTAACTAGTTTTCAACTCAGCACTTTCCACTTCCGTAAGGCTAAAAACAGAACCATTCAAAATCTTCCTAAGAACCGCATTGCATGTCGCTGTCCTAGTTTTAACAGAAAAGGATTTGAAAAAAATATCACAAATGTCAACTGCACTAACTCGGTACAAAGAAAAACACCCTTTGACGGGCTTCAAAAACCACCACTGACTTACATTCGGTTCCTGTCGCAGTTCCCCCTTCTTTGCCGGATGCGAATCCCATCCGTATCCTGAATTATATTTCTTGAATTCGCAAAAAGGGCTCTCTTTTCATCCTTCTCCTCTCGTACTCGTAGGTACCTGAAAATACAGAAGAAAAAAAGAAAAGATGAAAAAAAATATTCAAAATCAATTACGAGATACTCGAAAAGGAATTTTTCTTTTATTTGTTTGCTATTCATGGTGCGGTAATCGTAATGGCTAGTGGGGTTGTGTGCGAAATGTGTAAATGATTCGCGATTTCCGCAACAAGGATAAAAGAAAGGCTGCAGCTTTTTTTTTGCTTGCAGTCATTCGCACATAAACAGGAGACTCTTGAGTCTTGAATCAACCAGAAAATTATGGAGTAATTAATTTTTTTTTTCATTATCCTTTAGCTAGGGTACGGGTAGAGTGCATATTACACTCCCAAATGCATTGTTTCGTCGTGTGGTGTACGAGTGTAAAACAAAAGAGAGATTCTATATTCATTGTATTTCGGGTTTGAATTTGCAGTCATTTATTTGGCTTTTTGTTCTTTTTTGAGGACAAAATAAGGATAATGGAAAGAGGAAGGAAATAAGTGGTGCATACAGAGGCGGCAACAGGCATCCTTTCATAAAACAAAGGTATGGTGATTGCACAAGGCTATGAAAGTGGATTGTGCAGAATGCGTTGATTCTAGAATATTTGGTTGGCATCATCTGTCACAAAGGGGAAGTCCTGTTTTTTTTTTTTTTTGCTAAAATTTGAAGAACATTTGTTTTGAAGGACTTTGAAAGATTTCTCATTTCATTTATTTGTTTGTAACACATGCCTACCCTTTTGTGTGCGTCCAGGACATTTGGCATGCATATGGGCGGGTTTTGAATGATTGATGAAATGAATAGGTACACGAATAGCGTTAGCTACGAAGTGCTGAATTAAATAAAATGTGTTATTTTCTTATGTGGAAATCGAAGGTTTCATTGTGGCGTCACAAGGAAAGATATTTGCTTTTCATTTTGTTACTTCGCAATCTGATCCTGAAGTTGTTGTTACAGTCATAGTTTTTACTAGTTGCTCCTAATTCTTCCCCTCCATCATCCTATACCCTTTATTTCTGTCCCAACACTTGCTTAATTTAACAAAAATATTATTTCATAATCCATGTCCTTTCAATGCTCCGTTTCTGTATACGCGTGCTGCTTTTCAAGTGAATGTAAATTTTAACGTTTTACAAGAACCGCTGTCGCTGTAGCTGTATCCGGTGTCGTTCTTTGCTTTTTATCGCACACTTTACATCGTTATATGTCCCAATTTCATTGTTCCCGCTCATTGTACCAATATCCTGCACTCAACTCCTCTTGGAATCCATCAAAAGCCATCATCCACAATAAAAGATGCTGTTGGCTGCTGCCGCGACCGACAACTGTTCTGGAGCACTTTTCATTACTTACAAGACACACACACACACACACACATACACATACACCGACAACATGTCAAGGCAAAAAGAAAGGACGAAATACTACTGCTGCTGGTGCGTCTTTTGTGTTCAAACGAAGGAGTAAAGAAAAAAAAAAAACAAAATCTGAATAAATTTTTTTGTGGCACGAATTTAAAATGAAAGAAATACACGGCAACGATATCCAGCCCAGAGCCTAAGATGTTTATGTGTGATGCAGACTCTATAGCTTCATCTTCCTTCTGTTGTTGATGTGAATCAACTGCCCTGAACAATGAAAGTTCTTCATACAAAAAGGATTTCTCTTTTTTTCATCCAGTTTATCCTTTTGGAGGAAATTCAACTTCATTCCTTTAACAATAGCCGCAGCAACGCGGACAAAAAATTAAAAGAAAAAAAAAAATAGAAAACCAGCGTCACAATTAAAATTCATCACGATTGCAAGATGAAATGCCAACACAAACTATTAACGCAGAAAAAAAAAATTAAAAGTGGGTGTGGCACAGCGTTCTAGTTCTATGGAATTTTCAACACTAAAAGGTATTCTATTAGGCCAAGCATCCCGCATTTTGTGTCGCTGAAATGAAAGTGCATGAGTTGGTCTGACTTGATGTCTGGTGCAGAAGTTGTGTGATAGGATTCGTCATCCTGCATCCGTCATTCTCATAATCTCTGCCGGTATGTCAGTGCAATAAGTTTCTGCAACAAATTATTCCCTTCAAGTGCATACTTTAAAAGGAGCAAACCCAGTAAGGGTGACTTTACTGTTTATGATTTAAGTAACCGAGATAAGAGCAATGACTTTTAGAAACGCCTTCATGCATAAAACCTACAACTAAACAATTAGAAGAGGTCGCCATGCAGCAAAGATGAGTTTCATAAGGTTATGAGAGGTGTCCGGTTATGGGAGAAAAAAATAAATTGACATTCTTCAAAAAAGAAATGCAATAGACATAATATGGTATTAATTTTAATTTATAAAGGAATTCATTTTTATGTAATAAACACAAATTACCAAAACAATACTTATTTCTGACTATATACATACAATCAAGCGTAAAATTACTCATTAAAAAATGCAACGAGATTGAAAAACGCACATACATAGCTGTTGGAGAACACGTTCCCGGACAAGACAGCATATGCCGTTAATTGTTGAGGAAATTAGCGGGCCATGACAATTTTAGGTATGTTAGGACAAGACGGGATACCCTGACGAGAAATACAGTCCATATTCCGGTACTATTTGTCCTACCAGAGACAAATTTGCACTTCACTGTGACCAGCGGAATACAAAATTCGCACAAAATAATATAAATTATCTCTCAAAATGCCGGAGATATGCGTGTGTCATTCTAGTGTTCCCCACCAAAAATCATGTGTCCGCGAACGTGTCTTACATTTTTGTTTTGTTTCTTTGCAAAGTGTAAAGAAGAGGAGAACACAACAAAAACAAAATCAAGTTTGTAAAAAGCTTGCCATACGTAGATGTGTTTTGTCCATTTAAGAGAGAGCGACATTCTATTGCGGTTACGAAAATCGGTGTCCGTGTCCGGTTATGAGAGAGTCCGGTTATGGGAGCATTTTTTATATGAAAAATCGTGTATTTATTTCCGTTTTTTCTCTAAATCTGTCCGGTTATAAAAGTCGTCCGGTTATGAGAGGTGTCCGTAAGGAGAGAGTTCACTGTATATGAAAGAAAGGTACTAAAATGATTCAGAAACATCAACATTACGACATCAAAACATTTACCATGGAACAATCCTAGCGAATTGACTTTTTTTGGGCTAACATGGCCCTTCGACGGTCAACTATCAGCTGACTAACTTACTTACATCGGTGCGTGGCACTACAGTCTGGGGTGGACCAAGGCCTTAATCATCAACCCTTTCCAGTTAGCCCGGTCATCTTCTACTGGGCTGACAATCCGGGTTGGAGTCGAATGATCTGCGGGCCGGAGCATTGATGTCAATTTGCTCTACATGTCCTAGGCATCTTAAACGTCAAATGCGCAGTTTTTTGACCAGGTGAGTGGCTGTGGGTGGTAGTCGTCGTCGCCGAAAAATTTATTTCTCACGAAATAAAATTAAGCTGATCAGTCTCAGAAGTTAATGTCAAAACCTCCTGCGAAGGCATAACACTGGCAGAAGGATGGTGTTATGGCTGAAAAAATTGATCGCATACACAATAATAGGAAACATCTGGAAAAAACTTCTGTGAATCATAAGCAACGGCAAAAACTTTACACAACAACTCTCCAGTTATCCTGGACACCACCCATAGATTTAGTTAAATCCTAACATCTGAGTTTCCTATCACTACGCCGATCTGTCTGTCTCTCGTTCTTGTTCTTCATGTGTGCTCGCGCTGTGTGTAAACATTATAAGGGTATTCATATCCCCTTTAGCGTGTGTAGATTATAAAAAAAGGTCGATGTCGCTGTACACAACTCGTATAGTTCGTGGTTGCATCTTCTCCTCCAAAACCCGTCAATGCAAACGAACCGAATATCTTACGAAGTATTTTTCTCTCGAAGCGACCAATCTTCATCTGTCCATGCTTCAGCTCCATATAGCAAGACTGGGGTGATAAGGGTCTTATATAGAGTCTCCTAAGTCGATGGGGAGAGGGCTACTCCATTGCCTTCTTAGCCCAAAGAAACAGCGATTGGCAAGAGTAATCCTTCGTTTGATTTCCGACGAGATGTCATTCATGTTATAGCAGACCCGAGGTAGACAAAGTCGAAGGACTACCTTAAAGTTGGAAAGATCTATTGTGACGTTCTGTCCAATATTCGTCGATGTTGAGTGTCCCTTTTCATTGCCAGCACATACTTTGTTTTGGCCTCGTTTCCTGCTACACCCAATTTAGCCGCTTCCATTTATATACTCGCAAACGCACCGGTGACAGCTTGCTGTATTCTGCCAATGATATCAATATCGTCGGCGTATGCAAGTAGTTCAACGAACTTTAGAAAGATCGTTCCTCGTGCGTTGGCTCCTGAGTTTCGATAAAATTCTTTCAAGTATGAGGTTGAACAAGTCGCACCTTGTCTGAATCCTTTTTACATCGAAGGCCTCGGTGAGGTCATTACCGACCTTGATGGAGCAGCGAGCTTCCTCCATCGTCATGGCATCATAGACATGGCTCTATACAGCTCATAACTCCAGATGCTGTCATAGGCGGCCTTAAAATCGATGAACAGGTGGTGGACTTCTTGGGTTTTTTCCAGGATCTGCGTGTGTGATGATTTGTTCTATGGTGGACTTTTCTCGTAGGGGCCAATCCGGTTGTTGACGAAAGTTTTCAGGCGTTCACAAAATATTGCAGATAGGATCTTGTAGGCGATGTTGAGGAGACTGATGCCTCTGTAATTGGAGCAGTTGTGGGGGTCTCCTTTCTTGTAGATCAGGCAAACGATGCTAAGATTTCATTCATCAGGAGTACTTTCATCTGACCAAATCTTAGAAATGGGTTGGTGTATCCTAGCAAGTCATCTCCCGCTGCTTTAAATAGCCCTGCGGGTCAGTTCGAGCAGTCTTGTTGGACTTAAGCTTAGATACTATAAGCTACAGTGTTTAAAACTAAATCTTATTATTTAAAAAAAACCTTCGCTCTTATGGTGCCCTTAGCAAGATAATTATCTCATTATGTTTATGTGTACCACTTCCAGTTAAGAACGTTAACTGATTTTCCTGAGTGATTGCGTCTTCTCATCTCCGCACAGACAAGAATACCATATGAATTCCACCACCAAAGCCCTAAAGGTACTGCGTTCGCTGCTACTCTTAGCCCTGTCCCCCTGTTTATATGAATATGGAATTTGCCAAGAATTCTTTTAATAAATCGTTGAATGGGAACTCCAGCAAATGGATGTGAAATGCCCAAAGGCAGAGATGTTAACATTTTAGGATGATTGGATTTCTCGAGTTGACCACGAATTCTTCCCCAGGTGATGTCACCCTGCTTTTAGTGGGTGGTTGGACTTAAACGCACAAACACAGTCACAAACAAAATTTTGAGTAAATCATATCAAAGTCAATCAATTAGCATTCTGGAGTCGAAGGATTATTGCTCCATCCCTAGTTCTGATGGGCTTTGATGCAATTCGAAGGATTCTCGGTATTAGGAATTTCTCCCTGTGACTTGTTTTCACGTCAAAGTACGAGAATGTTTTAAGTTTTTTTTTCTTTGTATCCCTAAATATTCCCCATATAGACATATGTATGAATAGACAGACATAGATACATATGTATACGTAAGAAATCGGATCAAAAGATCAAAAGCACTTGGTGGGTTGACAAACATTTTTCGAAGCATGCTTTAGTGTTTCTGAAATACCAACATATTCGTATGTATATTTCGAATGTGTTTACATTAGAAGAGCATATTTTTGTTTACACAAATGTCTAAGAAGGCTTAGACTGTTTCGTATGAATTTTGACCACAGATGGTGTGAGAGAGAAGTGGTCAAGTGAGATCTTAAACATTTTGCAATTTATTTAACCGAATTTTTTTCTTTTTTAAAAGGTGGTGTTGACGTAAGGTAAAGAAATTCACAGGAAGTTTTTTTTCATTGCGATATTGGCAGAAGAGCTGTGCCACCAAAACTTATATTTAATCTTTGTAGACCTTTTTCATACAGGCGTAACTCTTAATTTTGGGAACTGATCTCTTTTAACTTCATATTAATGAAAATTCATCTTTTATATCATCTTCTCTAGCCTACTTTATATTTTTGGAACCGATCAGAGAGATAATGAGATAATTATGACCTGATTTCAGAGAAGTTCTGTGAGAAAATTCCTCACCCACACGCATCAATACTAACAAAAGCTAATTCAGTGCCTTTTCTAGGACAAAGACGTCCACTGTACACTAGCTTCACCATGCGATGGTCAAACTTTGCTGAGTGTCTGGCCACAGAGTCATTGAAGGAATCAGGTTCAACTGCCAAATTCCCAGTCCCGGAACCCTTTTGTGGCATAAACTGGGCAACAATTTCAGCACTAATTCTGTGGCAAAAAGGAAAAACAGCTTATGTCGTTTTTTACAATTTTTCAGGAGAGCAGTCAACAGCTTACCGAAAATCTTTACTAATGCTGTTTTCCATATGCATATATGCGGGAAAATTACTGATGTTGTTTTTTGCTGGTCTATAACTCAGCAACCGTTAGAGATAAAAATAAGAAAAAAATATGGCAAATAGAATTGGATATTGGGCATCCGTTGGTGTAAAAAACTCAATTTCGACACTAGTCGACTTAAGCTGTTTTTCCTTTTTGCCACAGAACTAACAAATGGGAACTTGATCTTCGACACTCTCATTGAAGTAACGCCCAGGACTTAGACAAGCCAAACTGTTAACTGAGCCTTATACCCATCACAGCGATCTTCTGAATTACAATAAGAACGATATTAGGTATCTAACAAGCTTCCTCTCCGGTCATTGCCAACTACGATACCACCTCAATAAGTTAGGCAAGTCTAGCGAGACGGATTTTCGACTCTAGAGTAGGTTCAGATGGTTTAACCTCAGACGGCTTAATGTTTTAATGTCTCAACTAAGGACAAAGACTAATAGAACCCTACGATACAATCGATTTTAAATTGCAGTATCAGCATTGGGGCAGGAAGTTATATTCAAAGTGTCAAATATTATTTAAAGTTACGGTTGGGCCATAAAGTTGTACACTTATGTTACCTTAGAAAATGCAACAAATTTAAACATACATATTCTATGGTCCATCAAAATTGAAAAAAAAAAAAAAACATTTCCAAAGTTAGTTAAAGACCTAATTCATAAACCTTAAGTCGAAGAAGAAGAACATTGAAATTGTATATCAGTCATTTTGGAAATACTATTAAGGTACCAAATAACAACTACGTTGTAAATACAGTCGAACTTGAAAAACTCGAATCACCACTATACACAAAAAAAGTTCGACTTATCAAAACTTCGAGTTACCTAAATTACAGAAAAACTAAAACATTTGTTTATTATGTGTATGTAGATACATTATCTGTAATGTATGTTTTTATTTATGTGTTTTTATACAATAGGTAAAAGTTAGGTACATATGTATATCAAAGAAACGTCCGGGGTCTGGGTTCCCAACCAACCTAAATTCATTTAATACACATGCAACAAGACCTGTATCTTAAAAATGAGGCTTGTTTTTATATACCAGTAAGCGCTTACAAGGTCTTAGTTCATGGCAGACAAGTGATTGCTTCTGGTATTATTCCAATTTGTCAACTTTCGGAAAAGGCGTAAATGGTTAAGAATAGTCGAAAGTTTAGGGAACTCTTTACAAGAAAAACTTCGCGGTTGGACACGATCACAGATCTTTTTCATAGGCTATTTATATCCTCAGATCGATTTTTAGCAAGTCTGAGGTCCATTCCAAGAAGAGAGAATGCTTATTGAACATGAAATCCTGCAACACTTAGATATCGTCACCTCAGTATTGGAGTGATCTATACAACAAAAACCTAGTTTCGAGAAAACGACGTTTGAAGTTTGAAAGCAAATAAAACAAAAGTCTTATGTACAACGACCATAATAAAAATTTATTAAAATAGTGGCAACTGAGCTGAACTTATACTCCATTTTTCATTTTAATCGGGCCATTAGTTTATTTTTTATCTTAATTCGAAAAAATGGAAATTGCATATAGGGCTCTACACAAGAGATATACCACAAGATGAAGGGACCGCTGTAGCAACGTTCGCGGACGACACGGCTATCCTCGTAACGGATGAGTCAATCGAATCATCAACGGGAAAACTCCAACGAGCTTTGAACAAAGTATTCGAATGGACAAAAACCTAGCGAATAGTCCTCAATGAGACAAAATCAACGCATGTAAATTTCACGTTAAGAAAGATAAACAACTTACCTATATACATTAACTCGGTGCAAATACCGTACGCAAACGAGGCAAAATATCTAGGAATGACCCTAGACGCAAAACTTAACTGGAAACCACACGTTAAAAAGAAGCGCGAAGAGCTCGAAATCAGATTTAGAGAAATGTATTGGTTACTCGGGAGATACTCGAAGCTAAGCCCATATAACAAACTGCTTCTGTATAAGCAAGTGCTAAAACCGTCTTGGACATATGGTATAAAACTTTGGGGTTGTACCAAACCAAGCAATATAGCTCTACTGCAAGCATTTCAAAACAAAATACTAAGAGCAATCGTGAATGCTCCTTGGTATATAAGGAATAGTGATATTCACAGAGATCTAGGAATTGCTACCGTGAGTGACGAAGTAACAAACTTTGCTCGCAAACTTCGTACCCGTCTTCATGTTCACTGCAATAATGAAATAATCCGTACTATGGACGTGACAATTCTTGAGCGCCGACTATGTGATTTATGAATGCATATGTGTCTTATTTTCATACAAAAGTATAAGAAAACCTGAAATCTTTTGAAATAATAGAGATAGGAGAGATTTTATTATACCAATCGAAAGATCTTGTTTTTTTCACTTAGAAACCATTCCTAACTCAAAAATGACGAAAATGCATTTATGTCACTCCAATACTGAGGTGACGATATACCAACTTAAATAAAACATGTATAATATGTACATCCCAAGTTTCAAGCTCTTTCTCCAAAAATGTGAATATTTATGAAAATATTAATTTGACAGTTGATTCCTTATTTATTTCTAATAAATCTACTGTAAAAAAAATTACCAAAAATTTTATTTGTAAACGCTCTGAATTTAATTCCGCTAGATAAGCGAATTCTAACACTGTGCGGCGGCGGCTTAATACGAGTATACTTCTATTCAGCGTTACCGTTGTGCGGCTAAAGTCGCAGTTTGGCACTTTTTTGACCCTCCTGTGACTTTGATACGACTTTTTCAAAATAGCCCAAATTTGCGACTTTTCATAGAAATATGGAGACTTTTTATAGTTCTTTGAGACTTTTTGGCGAAATGCATATATTTTCACTTAAATTTCTTGAGCACATATTTTTACTAATTTTCCTTGAACCATCTATTAGGCGCAATTTCTATAACAATAATACATATTCACGTAACCAAACACGTGCAAACAAATTGTGACCATATCAATGAATCCTACGCATTGCATTGCGAAATGTTTATAAATACATACATATATACATACATACATACATACATACATAGTAGGTAGTTTCCTTTTTCTCATTGTACTAAGTTGTAAACTTGGTAAATTTGCAGTGTACATTTTTTTTTATTATTTTTGTACCTACTTCAATTTAAAATATTAAATTACTTATCATAGACTGGTTTAACACAAACCCTATTTAAATTATTTGTTTCATTGGTTTTTAAAGCCTGGGACATTGCTGATGTCAAACGAAAAATCCCATACAAAAGAGAAATCGAAAATGGAAAATTTCTCTCTGATTTTCGTTTTGCAGTTTTGCAGTACGCGAAATTATTCTGATGGTGATTGTATTAGATAATAATTGTTTTCATAAATATTTCGTACACAATTAATTGTCATTGCATCCTTGCGAAATGTTGTCTTTTTCAAATTGTTCGTTCTATATTTTCGGTCTCGTGTTTGTTTCGTTCTTTATGGAGCCCCACGAGTGGATTTTTTTTAGTTATCTTATCATTCAATTAATTTGAGCTGATTGAACTCCATAAATTTTCTCCGATATTTCGCGAGCTTTTCTTGATTTGGAGAATATGAAAATAAAATTGCTTTGTTATAGCATGTAAGTAAATTTACAATCAATTCTGAAATAAATATTTGTTAATTTGTTGGTAATTTATATTAAATAAAACCCCTGACTGTCGTTTTGATGATCTCGAATAAGGTCCCTAATCAGAAATATGCAAATTTTCATATTGCGACTTTTTGTGAGCCTGTGAGACTTTTTTTTTGCGACTTTTTGAAAATTCTCAGCGGTAACACTGCTTCTATTTCCAAATAAGCATTTCCCCAAAAAATTTAAAAAAAAAAAGAACAAACTATGTTATCTTCCAAGCAGCAGCAAAATATTTAACGAAAAATATGAAATATTTTGAATATGAAATATTCGCTTAAAATAGGGATTTCCCCAAGCGTAATTTTTTTTTTTTTTTTGTTTTGTTCGAGTTATAAAGAAATTCAAGTAATGCAAGCTCGAGCCATAAATGTAAAATAAAATGGAATTTAAAATCGAGTTATGCACCTTTTAAAATACATAACTCAAAAATACTGTTTTCACTTGCAACTGTAACTAAATGTACTCGTAGCACTTAGCACCATGATTCCACTCGAATTGATTTAAATTTTATTTCTTTTTTTATTCACAATAGCTAGTGTGTGGTTGGTGTTTAAAATTGATTTTATACAAATTAAAATGAAACACACAAATTTCTCTAGTGCTTGTGTGAAAACTTTCCATCAACTTTCGAAAGGTGTTTGCTTATTTTCATACTTCGACGGCCGGCGTGTGTGTGAAAGTTCAAAAGTGCTGGCATACCACCGATAGAATTTATGTTTTCCAAAAGTGGCTACACAACACACATACATATAAAAAACATGTATTTACACCGACACACTTCAGCCACACAAGTATTTTATTCAACAATTTTTCGCAAAAAAACTCTCCACTCCTCCACCCGTAGATAAACCGACAACAAGCTAACCAACCCTAATTTCATCCCTGCTGTGTTTTTTGAGGCTGAAACTGCTGCTGCAGAACGATACACAAATCACACACACCCACGTTAACGTATACAAACACCACGCTATAGTGCATATAAATTACATAACTTAACTTTATCAATTATGCATATTTTCATTCAATTATTTAGCATGGAATTAAAGCAATATACCCTGGCAGGTGGGGTTGAGAATCCACACCCTATTCCATCCATGCCAGGATGTCATTGCAATTTTAAAAAGTGTGAGTTGTAGAGAATATATATGTATGTATGCACATGTACGATAGTATGTACGTGTATTTGTTGGGTTTTACGTTTTTTTAAACACTTTGTCTCCATCAAGTTTCATGAATTCCACCCCGCTGCCAACCAACCCCCCCTAGTGCTTCAGTTTTTATGCGGTGAAAAGTTAGGGCAGAGAAAAAAATTTAATTGATAATGAAAAATATATTCACCTGTAAAATGTTGGTCGACAGCAGGATATTGAAGGAGGGCAGTGGGGGTGGGGAAGGTGAAAGTTGAGAACACACATATACCCACTACCTAAGGGACAATGTTAAACACCAGCATCGAGGACAGAGATAACTTTAGGAATTGTTTGACAGAAACGGTAAACGGATGAAGAACGGGATACGGTCTTCCTTTTTTTTATATATATTGTACATGCTATAGCATACGAGTATGTGTGAATGTGTAGATAAAAGGGCAGAAGTAGGATGATCGACATGAATAACGGTTACAGTTCTATAAAAAGCCAAAAAAAAAGGTGGAAAACTACTCGTATAATATTCCCTCCCCCACCCAGCACCACGAAATGTTTCCCCAGGGAGAAGATTTCAAATTAATTGACAGTTTTTTCCTTCCATTAAAGATTGGATGAAAAATTCCAATCCATGAGGAAATAAAACCCGTTTTTAGGTCGATAAGACAAGCTGAGCAAACGGATTAAGGAAGAGTTATAGTTTTGTGTAAAACTGATCCTTAAATTCTCTGATGAAAGGATTAAGTTTGGCTTTTTTGTGGATTCATTTGAAGACAATATGAGGAAGAAATCAGGAAAGGGTCTCTTGGTGGCTGTCCAACTCTTGGATAGCTCCAGCAGTCTTATTTATTGAACTTTTGTTATATTTTATTCTAAATGCAAAAGGCTATGGATATTTAGGGGAGGTATGGTGTTTGACCTCAATTCTGGACCAGAATACTCAACCTACTATGCCAGTTGGCGTTTAGTACACCATTAATGCGAAGGAAGAGAGTTATCTCATAGAGACAACAAGCACGTAGACCTGTAGGCCCATTGTACTTTGTCATACTGTAGTACGTGCTATCCCGATATTGCAAACTATCCTCAATATTCTTCCTTTGGAACTTGAGGTCAAAGGGACAGCGGGGCTTTTTGCAATCAGACTGCGGATCCTGGGTTACTTTAAAGACGAGAGGCTCACAGGATACAGATTACAGAGCTATCTGAAAAGATGTTTCAGAATCCTCTGGACCCAAGTCATCTCATAAAGAAAGAATAAATTTCCAAAACCGACTATGCAGTCAATTTCGCCAGCCGCAAAAAAACTGGCAACAAGGCACAGCAATTGCCAAAGTAGGAGGCATAGTAATTTACATGGATGGATTGAATGGAGAATCGGGAGCTGGAGTACTGTCCTGATCATCCAATACATTTAGAACCCTCGGTGACTCTTTTCCAGGCGGAATTCTTTGCAATTCTCTGATGCATAGACGAACTCGCCAATACCAATCCCAAAAACACTTGCGCAGACATCTACTCGGATAGTCTAGCCACGCTTAAGGCACCTGCAAATCCGACACCTAACTCTAAACTAGTTAGGATCTCGCAAGATCCTGAACGGTGAACCTACTCTCGGTACCTGGCCCAACGACATGCCGGGGAACGAAAGAGCAGATGAACTGGCAAGACCAGGGACCGAAGACGTGGACAACTTCACAGTTACCACTAGGTACTGCGGTGCAAGCGGTAAAAACAGCTTACAGTCTGTCCTTCGCAAAACGCCACTCGCAAATGTGGAGTCAAATCCAAACATGCAAGGCTGCCAAAGATAAATCCGAACCCTCAACGGGCAAAGAAAGTACTGAATCTAGGTGGAGCACAAATGAGACTGATGATTGGCTTGTACACGGGCCACATCAAACTTGAACAGACGCACAAACAAACTGGGAATAGTGCAAAAACTACCCGGGTTGTGAAGAAGCAGACGGAAGTATTAAACACTTCCTTTGCGATTTCCCTGGCTTTATGTAAAATAAGGCAGAAATACTTAAGAAGACATATCCTACCTAGGCTGACATCACTAAGATCCATCGATCTCCTGAAAATACTGTAGTTTACACGGCACACTGAGCGTTTCTCCATTTCCCACTATTAACCCTTTCACTCACAAGCCCCCAACTCCTCATTTCCCTGAGTTCCTGAGGGAAACACAACGGGCCCGGCTCGAGGCCTACGTGACGAGGGAGATCTCTCCCTCACCCTCGCAAACCAACTAACCATCCCGATATTACATTCTCAAGTTCTTCAGTCCTAAGAAATCGCAAGACCCAGGGTCGGATAAAAGTTAAGCGTCGATCCAGCCCCCATTTCTGCTGCGTTCTTATCTTTACAATTAAAGGGTGATTTTTTAGCTGGTTTGGTTTTGGCAACACTGGTTTTGACAGCTGACGTGTGTTTAGTACCTTGTGTCACTGTCAAACAGCTTCAGTTTGGTTTGCATTTAACCATGGATTGTCTTACAAATGAACAACGCTTGCAAATTATTGAATTTTACTATCAAAATTCGTGCTCGGTTCGAAATGTTTTTTTTATCGATTTATCGAAAAATTGTGTTCAGCGATGAGGCTCATTTTTGGTTGAATGGGTACGTAAATAAGCAAAATTGCCGCATTTGGAGTGAAGATCAGCCAGAAGCATTGCAACAGCTACCAATGCATCCCGAAAAAGCCACTGTTTGGTGCGGTTTATGGGCCGGCGGCATTATTGGGCCATATTTCTTCAAAGATGATGCGAATCGCAGCGTTACTGTCAATGGTGAATGCTACCGAGCGATGATAACAAACTTTTTTTTGCCCGAAATGGAAGTTCTTGACTTGCATGATATGTGGTTTCAACAAGACGGTGCCACATGCCACACAGCACGCGAAACAATGGCGCAATTGCGAGGCGAGTTTGGTGAACAGTTAATTTCACGTTTCGGGCCGGTCAATTGGCCGCCTAGATCGTGCGATTTGACACCATTAGATTATTTTTTGTGGGGGTATGTCGAGGCTAATGTCTATAAGGACAAGCCCGCTTCGATTGACGCACCGGAAGCCAACATCCATGCATTCATTCGTGAGATACCGGCCGATATGTGTGAAAGAGTATGCCAAAATTGGACTCAGCGGATGGGCTACCTGAGACGCAGCCGCGGTCAACATTTGCATTATCTTTAAACATTAAATTGCAAGGTTCAAACTATCGATTCAAATAAATATTTCATTCATTTTTTCGAATTTTTTGTGTTTTTTTTTAAAAAAAAGTTCTCAACCTCTTAAAAAATCACCCTTTATTATAAAGGGGAACATTTTGCATATAAGGGGTAATCTCTGGATCTACTGAACCGATTTCGAAAATTCTTTCACTAATAGAAAGCTACGCTATCCCGAAGAGCTATAGGCTATTTTATCTGTTTGTTTTAGGAAACATAAAAATTGATTTTTTCTACCTATTTTACTTTGGTGGCTATCATTTCTGTCTTAAACCAGATTACCAGATCAATTCTCTGCCATGTGAGTAACCTGTCTGTTTGCGTACACGGGCGAAGCCGGGTGGGTCAGCTAGTGTTAAATAAACTCCTTAACGCTCAGGTGCAGTGCAGTTAGTATCGATCACGGAATACCAGAAATAAATAAAGGAGATGTGCTATTGCAGAAATATGCTCAAGGATTCTGCGAAAGTATCGATCGCGGAATACCAGAAATAAATAAAGGAGATGTGCTATTGCAGAAAGATGCTAAAGGATTCTGCGAAAGACAGCACTACAAAGTCTAAGCAGATGTCAATAGACATGGTGGAATGCTGTGTGATTGTTTGAGCAGTCATTTCCACTTGGAGACTCCAAGGTGAATCCCCTCGGAGTACATCATCTTCTTACCAGTTTTTGTCCTTGGTGAATCTAAGAAGATCCAGCTCTGCTATGCCTGAAAAGAATCTATGACCTAATGTAAGGAGGCATTGTTTTTAGGGGGCAATAGCAGAGCGGAAGTTGGATCGATTGTCTTTCTTTTTCACCTCCCAGCTTCTACAGCTATCGTTCGACTCAGGTAGCCATTTGCTTGTCATGTGACCTATGGCACAGTGTCCTGTGATTATGATTCAGTGTATGGAGGATGTAACATCGTCTTTGTCCTATGTTGTTAAGATCAAGTTTCAGTCCTAAAGAACGAGATCAAGAACGTATTTAGCACAATAGAATCGGCTTGAATAGTGCTACAGGAAGAATGAGTAGTTAGCATTTATCTTTAATGGAATGGAATGAAATGGAATGGAATTCAGGTCTCTTAGACACCTCGAACTGGACTGCAGTCGAATATGCTGTTAAGATTGATTGAAAATTTACGCTAGCTAATCTGCTTTAAGAAACAAAAAGTTGAAAAAAATCCAAAAACGAATATTTCCGCGCCAATATTGACATCCTGCCTAAAATGTCCCTCCCTACAAATAATTTAAATGTAAATGTAATGGAATTACACTTTATCGCCTGGCATATTTCCTAAAGCAACTTTCACAGCATTGTGACAAAATTATGTTTGAAAACAAACCATATGCCAGTTTCCCATTAAAAACCAAAAACAATTGTCTGACTGACTCCCCCGCCTTCAGAGTAGTGTGGTGTTTGCGTTCGCTTTTGGCGGCAACCACCAACCGGGATACACATACACAAGTGGGGAGATACAACCGTTTTACAACAACAAACGTAAATAACATCAAATTTAGTTTCCGGAAATTAAGAGCAATTTCCAGTCGAGTCGAGGGTATTAAGCTCTCACTCTATATGCGTCCTCTGGTGGCGGTTGCGATGGCGGATCGGTCTGCGGTCCTCTCCCCGATTCGAAATTGGAGCGGCGTTCGTAATTTGTGTAAATTACTTGTCATAGACGACGCACGACGACAGCGACAATGGGCAACTATCTCATCCCCGCTTGGCGCTGCCCCATCATTCACAGCGCTAACCAACAGTTCGACCAACACACAGCCCGAAACAACATCAGAAACAGCAGCAGCTGGCCTCCTGCGGAAGTAGCCAATTCGCGTGTAGCAAAGTGTATGAGTATACATATTCCAAAAAAAGAACACAAACACAAAAACACCAAACAGCAAAAAGGGAAGGGGTGGATTAACGCGTTGAATTGGATTTCTCATAAATGATTAGCTGCAGCGGTGAAGGGCCAGCGACGATTGGGGAAACGCGGCCGCCAGAAACGGAATTGGGCTCGAATGCTAGATTATTGCTTTCTGTGGTCTCTGGTTCTGAGTATCCTGTGAATTTATCATTACAGATGTAAAGAGTACAAACTAACCGTTTTTTATTTTAATTAAACAAAAATGTCACACCCTTAGATTTGGAGCGAAGCTCGTCAGATGGTGTTCACACAGTTGCTGGTCGTTAACATTGAGAAGTTCTTTACGACTTTCAAAAGATACTTGCTTTGTTAGTGTTTGAATTTTTTTGTTAGCAAAAAATGGAATAAAAGTGAATTGGTGAAATTGGAAAATTAAATACTGAACATTCTCGAAGTGTTTATATTTTGTTTTCATCTATGTACATAAATGAGTTTCTGCTATATCGTTTAAAAAAAAATTTCAAATACATAGTTTAACGTTTAATGCTGTAAAATTCGAACGCACCTTGAATACGAGTAAAGCAGAAATTGCGGATCTGGCTTAAAAACGAAAAAATACAGGACATATAATTATTTTTGTAGTATAGGTACCATTTGCGGCTCTCACACTAATCCAATATTAACAAATGAGATGTCAAAAGAAAGAGAATTTCCTGGAGCAGTGACGAGTTGCACTTTCACTTTATAAATTTTAATTAATAAAAAATCGATCACAACAAATATTCTACCCAAAATGAACTCCCAAAAGAATAAACATTTCCCGTATGAATTTCCATCAGTTGACAGATGGAAATCATATGGGAGAATTGGATGTTGGATAAGAAGTTTGGATTTCAGGGTTTGGATTTTCTCTTGCGAGAGTTCTCGCACGGGCACACTAGCATATTATTTTTTCTGTAGTATAGGTACCATTTGAGGCTCTCACACTTAACTAATCTTAACAAATGAGGTGTCAAAAGAAAGAGAATTTCCTGGAGCTGTGACGAATTGCACTTTCACTTTATAAATTTTAAATCAAAACAAATATTCTACCCAAAATGAACTCCCAAAAGACATCTAAATTGAATGTTGGATGGGAGGTTTGGATTTTGGTGGTTGGGTTGTCTCTTGCAAGATTTTTCGCACGGATACACTAATATTACTATATTAGTTCAAATGTGTCATAACGTAACAAGAAACAATCTTCTTAGTATTAATCAGTCTGGTTTTCACCCAAAACGGAACTATAATACTCTGCTCTATTGTTTGTGGTTAAAGAGCTCCGAAAGGCCTTAGAGTTTAGACGAAAAGAATTTCAAACATTTCTCTTTGCAATAAACTCAGAAAGGACTTTATGCTTTCATCTTCATCAACAAAACTTATGTTATTTTCTCTATGTACATGGAAGGCAACAGTGTGTAATTTCTTGTGAGAGATCATCAGAATTAACGTGCAGAGTGGGTTGCCGCAACGATATATCCTCAGTCCTACATTGTTCTTATAAATAAACGATTTGCCTAATGTTATTTAACACTTTAAAATTCACCTTTATGCGGAGGATGTCCAACTTCCTCTTAGCCGTCCAATGAGTGAGATTGATATCGCAATTGATTTGTTGAATGAAGATCTTTCTAGGACCTGCGTCGAAATCCTAACAAGTAAAAAGTACTGGTGTTACATCGTGGGGCCTTTGACCTCACAGATATTCGGTTCGTTGTACTTAATCAACAACCCATCGAGTGGGTTGATTCCGCTAAAAATCTTGGCGTAAAATAAAAAAAACGCGCTCCCTATCGTAAAGTACCTCACTCTTCAGTTCTAGACTTAAATATAAGCTGAATTAATAAATACAATCTGAACATACTTTCTATGGTATCTGTTTATCCACATATGAAACTAATAAATAAAAAAAAATACTTTAAGTTACAAAAAAAAAATAATTTTCATCTATCTTACTGAATCCGTCAAAAATCAAGAGAAGAGAGAGTCGAATGAGGTGTCAAAAAATTTGATGAGAGTCTCAAAAAATGTTTTCTTTTGTGAAATAGTGCTACACATTCATCTATGGAGTCACCGAGGGACATCTATCAAACAGCCAGCCATCTGACAATTCGTGAAATGTCAATCATATTTGTTAGAAAAATAAAAGAAAATTAGTTTGTCGTGAAAGTATTTAATATTTGAAAAAGAAAAAGAGAGGATTTTCCCCACTTTTCAAATTATTTACTATTTAAAGTCAAATGTCAAATTTTCGTACAAAAGTGAAAGTGAACGAAACTTAACGAATCGAAGCGAGAAGCTATTTTGGTCGTACAATACGAATTCTCTTCGGAATTCTACTATTATAGTTCAGCCTTTAGCCTTAATGTCAACTTATGAATAGCAATGATCCGATTGTTTTAGATATAATGGCGCAAATTCAAAGTCAGTGCCTATAGCCGACTATAGTTACAGCCGGCACTAAATAAAAAAGCCGACTATAACTTTTCGTTATTCTAAACACATTTTTGCCTGTGTATTAGTTAGTATCGACTTTGGTATGTTTTTGTAAAGTGATTTGAACGAACAAACCCAAACGTCAAAATATTATATGAGAAATTTCGAGCCGACAATAATTTTTTTAAAGTGACGTTTGGGTCGTTTTAAATTTCGAGCCGGTTATATGTTTAAAGTCGACTATAAGGTGACTATGAATAGCATAAAGTATATTTTAGGTTATCTAGGTGAATGAATTCTTTTATTGTTGTCTTTATCTGACCATGAATTTGCGCCAATATTTCCTCTATTCAAAATAATTTTTTTTTTATAAAAACACGTATGGAACTTGAATGTAAAAAAAAATGTTGTGTTGAATTTCCTCAAGCTGGTGGTAATACTTAAGACTTAACCGAAGGTGTTTAGCTAGTCTTCTAGCCGGAAGTAATTCTACCATTCACTTTGAACTGAGAGCGTGTTTTCCAGTTAAAAAGGATATGTTTTAAAAGTTTTCATAAATTTCACCAACTAAACTGGTTAGATTTCAAGATTTGCTGTATTCTCATTAAATTGTAGGAAAAGGAAACGACTGATCAAATAAAGTTTTGCCTGGCCTATATAGAGGAAATACATGGTTTCAACAATCTTTAACACGGGGGGGTACTTTTTTTTACTTCAGTTCTGACATTTAGCCCCAATTCACACAAGATATTAATATAAATATGTATGTATCTATGTAAATTCGCCTCCCATTACAAAATAATACAAAATGCTTTCAATTTTGTAAAAGAAACAAAACTTTTCCATATCTGTCATGAATCTCGTGACTTATTAAACGCTCTGTCATATCCTTGCAATATATCAAAACTCACAATATTTATGAGACTTTCGTTGACAAAAAAAAAAAAAAGGAAACAAAAAAGAGAAAAACTGTCCACTTAGCATTTTTATTTAAATGTGTTCTCATAAAAGAACAAAACCAACAAAACTCATCCATAAACAACATAAAAGTGTTGCATTTTCAATAACTGAAATGTGCGTCCATTCCGTTATATCTTTTATACATTTTTACTCTCCATTTTTGCTGTTTTTACTACCACATACCGCACACCCATAAAAGATACACATAAATGGCAAAAAAAAGAGAAGAAAAAAATACCGAGTAATATCACAGTGTCTGTACTCACATTGTATACGTGGCGGCGTTGGCACATCCCCAGTTCGATGGAACACTCCTTGTCCACTCCATGTTCGGTACACTTTGTACACCCCTTGTGGCAATAGCAGCCCCCCATACTCTCTTCAGAACTCCTCACGCGATTCTCTCCTCGCTATAAGCACACACACTTGTTGATTGATTTTTCAAGTGAACTCTCGACAAAAGTAGAGAGCTACAACAAAAACAAAAAAAAAAAAAAACGGAAAAAACCCTCACAAGTGGTAGTTGTTGGGGGAAGGTAACGGTTTTTTAGTATTATTGTTTCATTTCTATTTCCACTTTGCAAGCTTGAAAGGAAAGGTTTCGGATATGCTTGACATCTGTTTGGATGTTTGTTGGGCGCCAATTTATGTTCGGTGACACGAAAATTTTAGTGACGTCACTTTGATAGAGGTAAAGTTTTGTATATTTTTTGTTTAATTCGAGCGCACCCATCTCTGTTTTACTTCCTTCAATGCTAAATACAAGTACACTCGCTAATAGTCTGAAGTCTGAACATAACCCGCAACCGAGGCAATATTTCATAGATAACGGCGTAATGCCCATGTGTACAGTGCACAAGTATTTTATGAACTTCGCCAGAGAGATAAGTTTTCATATTTATTCATTTTTTTATTCTTTTTTATTCACATAAATGTTCATTAAAAATACACAAATGCACAGATACACATTGAAACGATGATGGTGCTGCTGCTGCTGCCTGCTTTGCTTTTCGGTTTCCCACCACACCGCCGGCCGCTTGTTATCTTCTGCACTCAGCGTATGGATACAAATTGCTTCTCCGGATGTAATGTGCAATTCTAGTTGCCATGGAGCAAGCAATTTTACATTTTATATGAATTTAAATTGAAGAAAAACGGAATACGTTCCACACATGATCCACACGAAATATTTTAACTAATACACACTGAATTTTTTATTTTTTTAATTTTCCTGATGTCATCGAAGAACAAGAAGAAAGAAAATTGCCAAACGGATATAACCGAATGATTGAAAGCACCGTTATAAACTGTCCTCTCACACATCCTGACACTAAATGTGAGTGGTTTTCTGTTAAAAGTTGCAAAGAGGCTGTGTGCGCTTCTGTGATGAGAGATGAGATTAATTTTTTTGAAAGCTTTTTGGGTTTTTTTTTTTTTTGCAAACTTTCATCTCTTTTTGGAGCATCTAAATTCTAAGAGCATTGAGCGGTTCTCTTTGGGTTGCTCTTCTGCGAATTTAAATTTTTTTGCTTTATTGGATTTGCTTTTAAGTGATTTAGAAAATAACAATAAATGTTTGTTGAGTGGGAAATACGACAGCGAAATTGCAGACATTCTCTAAAAAGTCTCTTTAAAAAAACGCAAGGTGTTATAGATACTCATACTATAAATAGCTCAACTGCAATCTCGGTATAATTTTATCACATCTGTAATTATTCCTCAAAAGAAAAAGCTTTTTTTCTCAAATTCTCTTTACATCCTTGAACCGCATAGATATGCAGTCTGGATGGAAAAACAGAGAGAAAAGTGAGCGAGTTTTCTTTTAGGAAAATATGCATGTGGATGTTTTTTTGTGTAGAAAAAGTGCGATCCTGCGCGTTGAACTCATTATTCGCCCTTTACACTCTCTGAACAAAACGAAAGGAACTTTGTGTGAGTTCGTTAAACTTCTTCTTGGAAAAACACATCCAGGGAGATGACGATGAATATAAAAGTTTAGACACCGCAAAGCTTACTATTGTGTTCGATTGACCAACTGATGTCTGGACGATTCCCTAATCTCGACCCGGTATTCATTTCTTTCCACCTCTTTACTTGACGTTGTTCTTCATTAAACGAAATAAAAAGTGCGTTATTTAAAAAAAGGAGAGGGGAGAAAAAAGTTAAGAACATTTTACTGAAAATGTCCTTTAAGGACTCTTTAGCAGAGGTAACTGGGTCAAGTGGTTCCGTTTGCATATAATTTCATCTCTCAACCGAAACTAAATTAACAGATTAAACTGACACTCTATACCCCAACCAGTGAGTGGCTGCAGGGAAGAGGGGAAGAAAATCCCATCTATGAGGCTCGAAGTAGAACGCGCTTACAATGTCCTGTCCCATTGCTGGTGCACGCAAAATGATTAATGAGATTTTCAGGACAATCATGTTCCCCGAAATAGGATTACGGTTAATGTACGAAGGATGATGGTGGTTTTGAAGAAAGACCATGGAACTTGTGTTTAAGTACGACAGACCGAGTATAGTGGTTGTGGGGTTTTTGTAATTTATTTCCTTTCCATTCTGTAACATCCTCTGATCCTTTTTCTTCACGTTCTCCTTCTACTTCTTCTCCTTCTTCAACTTTATCGTCCTCTTTAGTTGGACGTGTATATTTTTATTTTGTTTTTTATTTTTTAATATTAAAAAGTAGCTGCCAGAAGTTTCAATGGACCAGAATATTAAAAAGGATTTTGTACAAGAAAACGATAAATTTTAACCTACATCGAGCAAAACACGCGGGGGGGGGGGGGTAGTCTCTATCTTCGATGTATGGATGGATTGAATTGTATTTGATGTTCGGGCTCGTATATGTGTATCTCTGCCTGGGGGTGGATAATGCGACGCGACTGGAGCGAAATGGTTCATGTTTAACCGATGTGCAAATTAGGTGACAGTGAATTTTGAAATTCATCAGCTGTTTCCTGTTTCCTATGCTAGGAGGCGGGAGGAAATGGAACGACAAAGTTAGATACTCATCGTAGGTACCTTCGCTGGCAAAGTTTTTGACAAAATTAAAGTTTACAATTTATTCTCGTTTTTTTGGTTTTCTACTTTTTTTTTTTAAATGTGAGCAGCGAATGCAGAACTGGGACAGGAAGACTATTTTGAATTTGAATTAAAGTTATTGGTGGGGCTAGAATTTCGGTTTTTTTTTTTTGTCGTTTTGAAGGCACTTTGAAGCGTCGGAATTGATTTGATCATGAATGCAAACTTATCAATTGATATCCAGACGTCTCAATGCGAATAGGTATGTTCTATTTTTTTATATTTCTGATTCGGAATTAAACTTGCTAGTTTAAAGTTACTTTTCAATACAGTGGACGCTATAAGTCCTCTAAGTGCAGTTTTATTGCTATTACAATAATTGCAAACGGCACTTGCAGCAATTTCGCTTATGTATACTTGTAATTTTTAATTGGAAAAATAAATGAACTTTCTATTTATCTGTTGCAAACAGCAGTCTCCAATTTCTTGCCACGCCTTCTCTAATCTAAAAGCCAGTTTGTTTCTTCAAGGTTAGAAAAGATTTTTGTTAAGACTTTTGTTTCAGGTATCTCAAAAGGCATTCCCGACGCTCAAAAACAATGAAAAGGCTAACAAAACCTGTCCCAAACGTAAAAAAAAGTCTTTTTTTTCTTAAATCCTTACGTCTGGTTGGCGGGTTGATGCGAATGGTTACATCCTCATCACACTTAGGTCCATACATTCGACCTCCAGTGATGTGACTGTTTTATTCTGAGTGTACTCTTTGCTATGATCTCCTGCATATAGAGATCCAGAGGCAGAAGGTTAATAATTGCTTCCGCTGTTGGGGTTGTTCTCATCGCGCTGGTTGTTCCAGTGCATGCTATTCTCTGTACTTTGGTCATATCCTTAAGGTTGCTAGTTTTGGTGGCTATAATATCTGATAAACTTCCCCTTCTGGCTTTCCCCAGAAACATTTAACTGGTCAAAAAACTTCGACAGTATGAGGAAAGACTGGAGCAACGAAACTAGAATCTACAGATTAGGTACACGAATGGTTCAAGAAGTGAGGAAGGAACGGGGGCAGGAGCGTTTGGGTCCGGAAGTAAACTATTCGAACCCATAGGCAGTAACACCAGCATCTTTCAAGCTGAAATCTGCGCTATTGACAGATGTACCCAACTAGCAATAATGTCATATAGCTAAGCAGCTATCAAGGCAATCGGGGCTCAGATCATAAAATCTAGAAAAAAAAAAAAATTATCTGGATAAACTAAATAACTAAATCCAGAACGAAGCAACGCCACCATATACTGGGTATCAGGACACCTGGGGATAGAAGGTAATACACTGCGTGGCCCTTGAGCCCTTCTGTGGGATAGGGGAATACACCAAGAGCTGCGATCATTGGAGGACAGGACTAAGCCCATGCAGATTTTACAATGAGTCCAATGAAACTCCAGAACACATACTCGTGGGGCATTAACCGGGAAAACATTTAAAAGCTTGGGTAGATACCAAATTACACGCATAGCACCCAATCTTCTACTCCGATTTCTCAGCGAAATTGGTCTGGATAAGGTGCTATTGCCAATGACATTCTCAACTGGGCTAGGTATGAGCGAAGCTCTCTCTAAATGCTTACAATAGGAATAATGACGAGAGGGATGTCGACTAGGAATGGTAGGATGTCGATCTTAAGGTTGCGGTGCTCTCATCTATCAATAATAATAATAATCATAGTTATAAAACTATTTAATGAAAATTACCCTCAATTGCTGGCAAATTGAAAGATCGCCCACAAATGATTTTTGTCAACCTAACCACCTGTCAGATCATCGTGTTCCTTTTGGCTTAATTTTTCATTCATTTCATTTTTATTTATGTATCTCACATTCGTATACGATTCAGTGTTGCCAGTTCGTGGGGAATTCCCCTTTCGTGGGGGAAATGAAATTAAATCCAGAATTTGATGAAAGGGGATGAGGGGAATTTACTCCCTTCTAGAACGAAATGTGGGGAAAAAATGTGCTCTGATTAAATTTGTACTAGTCTGTTTTTTATTATATTTGAACGCTCCCAAAAACTATGAAAAACTTGACGAAACTTAACGAATGCTATCCAAAGAAGGATTTAAGACTGATTTTTTTTTCTTTAGGTGGCGCTGCGGTTCGGTGTGAATCAGGGCCTACTTCTCGTGACCATTTGTGTATGTGTGTTATATATGCGAGTTGAGAAGCTCATCTAGACAAATGATACTCTTTAATTGCTGGTCAGACATTCAGGTGGCACTGTGAAAAAACTTTTAGGTGTTTGCAGGGATTGAGCGTATTAGTCCAACTACACCACGGTGCTCCCAATCTGATGCTCGTTGAATTTATTAAAGAATATGATTTTAATGAGCATAATGAATTCTTGTTCTTATGTCACCACATTGTCGCTTCGACCATTCCCCATCATAAATTTGATGTCAACAAAAAAACAAAATAATAACTTCCATCTACTCACCTCGAAAGTTGTCAAGCATCATCAATCTGAAATTTAAAAAAAAATTCAATTTAAATTATTCCACAACCATAAAAAAAAATAAGTACATAAGTATCACTTTCTTCTCCACTCTGCCCATAAAAATACTTTCTAAAAGGACCTCATGTAATTAAAAAAAAAAGAAGAGAAGCACAGCTATTCAATTACATAGCCTACTTCCTCTCATAGATTGCTATCATTGTAAAGCATAAAATTCGCGCGCAAATTAAAAGCAACTCCATAAAATAAAAATAAAAAACTAGAAATCCCATAAAGGATCGTTTGTCCTTTTTGTTCTCCCTGTATTTATGAACGGGACACGCCCGCCCTTTTAACAAACACAGAACGCAAGGGACATTTCACGTTGCAAACAATAAGGGACGCACCATCATTACACCAGAAATACGAGTAAAACCAGAAAAAAAGGGTCAAGCGAAGCAAGCACCTAACCTCATTCTAATTGGCAATTTACTTGGACAAAAAAATGAACTTCCTCGAAACGTCCTTGTTGCGAAATCCCAACCTTTAGACGATGACGATGACGGCAGAATGACGGCCGGCGAGGTGGCGCGGCGGTCAGGTGTTTCTGTCGCCTTAAATTGTTTGCGAAGGCCGTAAAAGGGTGTTAACCAGCAGATATTCTGATTCGAGAAATGTACTGAGAGTGATTTCTTTTTAAACTGCCAACGATGATACCAGGTGGTGACATCTGTTCCTGTATATACGCTTCTCGAAGCGCAGTGGGAGCGATGGCATGAGGACAGATTTGATAGCCATCTCACAGCAACCCTTAATCAGGGCGGTAAACAGCAACGTCATCGTCATCTCTGGGGCCATAAGCAAATAAGGACGACGAAAGAGGGGACGTTGTCGGTTTTAAATGACTTGCGGTGGTAACGGTGTGGTAGCATTTCTCTACATACGTATGTATGTTTGTGTTTTAGCTATAGTGCGATGGGACCGGTCTGTCATTAAATTTAATGCATATAATATTAGCTAATGATGTTTGCCAGAGCAGCAGGGGACAGAGGGCAGCAACAACAAAACTAATCTGCGCGTATCTGTTCGGTGCCACAGTGGGTGGGCGTCCAAAATTTCACATTGTGACCCAATTAATTGGAAGCAGGTTCTTTTTTATTTAGCATCCTGGTCCTGGCCTGCCCCTGGTTTACTGTCGGATAGATTATGCTGTATAGGGATACTCGTACATTCTCAGTTGATGATGCGGGGTAAAACAATGGCATACTGCTTATTCAGAACCCAATTTATAGTCATTGCTGGGCAGAAAGGTGATGCATGAAGTTCTGGGTGGGAAAAAAAGGGTTAATTGCAAGCAAACGCCATCCTTGTGCGGAGCAACAAAGTAGTTACAAAATCCCGACGACCTAAAACAATTTCAAACTCATTACATATTGATTGAGGGATACTGTGAAGTTTCATGACTCTTGATTCCCACACGTGAGTGAGAACGGTGTGCGGTTCCGCTGCGAGTGACACTTAATTAAAAGCATCATCATTATGTTGCATTAGCTACGAACTGTACCTATTGTTGTTTCTTTAGATGATATGAGTGCGAGTACGATAACGGCAACGGCAACTTCATTCATTGGGGTACTGAATAAATGAACAAGCAACTGTAGAGCTTTCGATTCAAAGGCACTTAAAAGTCGAAAAGTTTGGTTTTCCTTGACAGGACATCTAAAGTGGGTATAGTTGATATTAAATTATTTATACTGTTGAGTTTAGACGTATTTGCGTCTTTTTTTGGAGACGAAAAGGGAGAGAAAAATGATTATTGGGATATTTCAAGATCCTAGGAGTCAGGCGCCTACAGTACGAATTTTGTAGAAACAAATTTAGGCGCCTGCCCGGCAAGTAGCATCTACCCTAAGCAGCACAGCGAAGCGTCGAATACGGCTAAACCCTGCGGAAAGATGGAGGGAATCCTGTTATGAAATATATCTCAAAGTAATGTACTTTCACCTAAGTAATCTCTGCACACCTACTGTGCTTAGACAATGCTATTTTGGATTGCTAGAATCATATCTGAGATACCGCATACTTGAATGGGGTAAAGCGTCGCAACTACAACCTCTCAAAAGCATACATATTGTACAGCGAGCACATATAAGACAACACAATGAGACGCAACGTAGCAGATTCGGGATGATATTTGTACAGCATTTCTCAACTCTACAATGTGGAAATCTTGACAATGTTTTATGATGACAACGCATATAGAGTACCAACCCAACAGGAAGTCAACACCAGAAGAAGGCAATAGCATTTTTACGAAATACCGAGGTTCTGGAACGAATATGGACGCAGGAAGTACGATGTCGCAGTCCCCACGGGCCTGAACGAGCTCCCAAGAGAGTTTCGCAACCTATCAAAAGCTGAATTATTAAAAAAAGTAAAAAACATGTATCTCAATCTATAACTGTTCACATGAATTTACATACATTCATGTGTATCAATTTAAATATTTGTTAAAAAAAAACCACCAAAATTGTTAATGGTCAACTTGTAATTTATGTAAAATTCTTAATTTTTTTTTTATCATTCACACACGCTAAAGGGGATATGAATACCCTTATAATGTTTATACACAGAGCGAGCACATGAAGAACAGGAACGAGAGACAGACAGATCGACGTACATAGGAGAATTTGCATTGAAAAACCGCTCAGAATTTGTTTTTGTGCTAATGGAGTGATACTTGTCTGAAACAACTTTAAAAGCGTTATTAAGCTTATTTTAGTCCAATTAAGGCATAATCTAATTTTATGCTTAAAATCTCAAAGTTTTTTTTCACTTTTCACTTTATTGAGCAAATAGCTCTGAAAAAGATCCAGTTTAGCTTCAAAATCATTTTTTTTTATACTCATTCATTACATCATATAACTGTCTTTTAGATACAATGCACAACCCACACGATCCTTCAACCAAAATAATTCATTTTATGATTAAAAGTTTTTAATTTTTTTATTAAACTTGGCACAGATCAGGGGCGAAAAAATCTAGGGGGGTAGTTATGGGCAGAATTTTTTTGTTTGTTATTGCTTCTTGACATCTTGTCCTATAAGCTGATATCAAACAAGTTACCGAATAACACCGAATTATATAACAAACGGTCCATTAAAAGAAAAAAAATCAAGAAAAACAAATGCCCATTTGCATACATTTCAAATAAATCCAATATCTATTAAATTAAAGCTCCAATAAACGTAAAAATAGCTTCTAAATAAAGTACACACCTGCCGCTAATTCCTCCATAACATTATTTAACATTGCGTTTTTTCGCCCAAATCAACAGATTCACAATTCAAGTTTACGACCGATGACTTTCAACTGATGCTGTGGCGAAGTGTGTGCATGAAAATGAAAAAAAAAAACTACGGTGTATTATTCCATGGGTATTTAACTACAGCTAGGAAAAAAAATGACTTCTCAACACTGCATTTTGAAATTTTGATTTATGAGCGGTTTTTCGATGGAAATGCCCCCATGTGTGACGTAATGATAGGAAACTCAGAAAGGTTTCAACTAACTCTTTGGGTGGTGCCCAGGATAACTGGAGAGTTGTGTAGTATTGCTTATAATTCACAGAAGTTTTTTCCCGATGTTTCCTATTATTAGTTCTTATTTGTGATTTCACTGTTCTTAATTGTTAATTTATTGACAAACTTAAAGATTCTCAACACGAAATGTTATCTATACGTGTATGGCCTAATATTTCACATTGGTTTGTGTTACGTCACCGTCAAATCGTGTATCTGACATTCCCTCGAAAAGGTCTGAAATTGATTCTGAAAATTATAATCACCACAGGTTATAAACAATAAGCTCCAACAGAATCCGAAGACCCAATAAATTCACAGATCCTCATATGTTTTTTCGAATAAAGATTGCGTCATATCATCCCATCCGAAAGGATGAATTAAAAATAGGACACAAATTGATGGCTCAATGAAGAGCCGCTTATTCCACATGAGAAGAATAACCTCTTGTTTTTTTTTTTTTGTAAAACTTTAATTAAAAAAAATTCCATCATCCGGCTCGAAGGACCATCGCGTATCGGTTGACTGAAACAAAGTAAAAAAGAAAAATTAATTAAAAAAAAAAACAAAATAAAGTAAAAACGAGCAAAATCCTTACACAGCTACCCTAATACCATTATCCGGTGCCTGCTTGCAATATGTGGTGCAATCAATGGATGTATGAAAATATACTATACGTATTCGTACTCGTTTGTGCATTTACAAGTGATCTGTCAAGTTCGTAATTAGTTTCGTTGCGTTTCCGAAACGGAATATGGCAGACTTTCGGTGGGATTACACAATTCAAACTTTGTCCTTTCTGCCGCCATTTGCACCATTCTCACCTATCTCCTGACCCAGTAATGAAAAATGCATTTTTCCCTCGAGATAGTGTGAAGTTTTTTGTCGGATAGCAACGAGTATCCCCGAAAAAAATAAGAATAAAAGAGAGGAGATGACAATAACTCTCTTACTATCTCGTACAATACAACTCTTCCTGTGTTCATCATCATCATCATCGTCATCCTTCGGTGGTAAACGGATACGGGATGACTATATCCATGGGGGGAAAAAGTCGGTTCTCTCGTTTAAATACATACAGTGGCGGGGCGGATAAATGGATCAATAAAATCCACAGATGGATGTATCTAGATACTCGCTGTGCTGCTGCTCTGTGTTACTAGTTACTACCCTGCTCGTGTCTTTATTGTGCTGTTTCTGTGGCGTTTATATTGTTGTTATTCTTGTTGTTGTTGTTGTTGTTGTTGTTTTTGTTGTTACTGTCTACTACTGGCACTAGTGCTGGCTGGTTTGTTTATTTATTTGTTGCTTTACATATACAATTTTATGATTTCTATTGTTTTCTGCTGTGTGTTTGTCTGGCGATGAGCACAATGATTGGCAACGTGTTAGCGGGTGTATGGGGGCGCAGAGATAGAGATTCAATTACAGGGTGCTTCGCACTCAAACTAAAATATTCAAAACACTTGATGTCAGTTATTGGATCCGCACAGGCATGGGTGGATGGAATATGAGTACCTACAAGTATTTGGGTTTCTTTTTTTTCATTCCTTTTTTGACTGGTACAAGCATCTACAGGAAAGGGTATTGGTATTGGGGGCCTTTTTACGTATTCCTTACATGTTTGAATTGCCAGAGTATTTATATATTTGTTTTAGATTTGTGAACTTCGCTGTGAATGGGCGTAATGGAAGTGTGTGGCTCCAGGATTGAATGAGTATAAAAATCTCTGTACAGTACAGTGTTATTGAAGGCAGGAATATCGTATCTACATTTATACATATGTAAGTAAGTACATATATATGTAGGTATAGGTACAAATAAGTTTGATACGTTGCAAGACAGAATTTGTAGTAAAATAGAATCATTGTAAAAGAGAGTGAATAAATACGGGAGATTTTTTTTCTGTATTGGTTCAGGTAATTTTAAAAGGGATCTATGATCATTTTGAAAGGAGGAAAATTTTGCAAAATTGAAGCACAAGCCAATGGAAAATTGGAAAGAAATTTGATACGTCGCGTCGACTTAATCGAAGGTAAAGGACAATGGTTATGGTTTCTGGGGATTATTCTATCAATGTGAACATTTTCAACAATCAATTTACTTTGGACGGCTAGCAAGCCGAATTCTATTAACCTGATGAAGACCTTAGCTGCATTGATAGGTGTTGAAACCCATCATGGCCCTAGCCTTAGCCCTCTAAGCCATCATTAAAGGGACTAATTAAGCCCAAGTACTCTCTTACAACAGGGGCCTCAACTAACTTTTTAGTCAAAACCGAAGGCAGCTATCTTAACATCGCTAACCCGAGTTGACTTAGCACTATGATATAGTCGAAAGTAAAGAAAAGTATATACATACATAATGTATGTATGTTGCGGGTGGTTAAGGCTTTACTAGCAACAGCTGCTGGCTTTTATCGATATTATTCTGTTGAGTTATTTTATGCGACGACGCGACTTCTAGCTTTTAGTTTCCGAACTGAATCTTCGTCTTTTCGTAATTTTTGTAATCAAATTTGCTTTTAAAATTCGATTAAAATCGAGAAATATCTCTCAGGATTGTTCAGTATCATTCGTATCGACAGATACGGAAGAAATCTGGAGATCTTAGAGAATCTTAAACTAGTTGGAGTCTGAGTGAAGATTCAAATTAATATAGCAGCCACATTTGGAGAGGATACGACACACTAATCGAGTCCCTTGTGTACCGCGACGAGGCAAAGTCATCGCTCTTTGTACTTGAATCGCCAAGAGTGGTTTTACTAAGGCCTAGAACACTGAGGTGCTGGTAGGAGTACATACATAATGCCATACAGATAGATCACCGTCGATTAGTTTACTATGAATAAAAATCATACACTCAATGGAATATAAAATCGAGGCCGCTCACCATCGCAATAAAGGTAGGTAGTCATGCATTGGCAACTCCTCAATTCAAACTTGTTCAACTGGGGTTTGATCAAGTGAGCTAATTGCAATTTGCAACATGGGGTCGTTAACTAATGCTAAAAAGATAAACAATAACTAGTGAAGGGCTTACGTGGTTCTCTGTTTTTCGGTTTTAAAAAAGAACAATAACGTAAGAATAGAGTTCTGTCAAAGTTTCATCATGAAGTGTAAATCTATTTATTTAGCACAGGCCCATTATGGACAAAACAAAAGGACCAGTAGTCAACAAATTTTTTTTCTCGTAAAAAAAAATAAAGAAACAGTGAACAAGTTTAGATCATTTGACTTGTAACTTATTGTACTATATTTTAAGTGAAGAAAAGGGTAAGAAAAGCACACAAACAAAAAAAGAATAATGCTAATAAACAAATAGAAAATCTGTGTATAGTATTATAGCAGTTTATTTAAACATATACCAGTAAAATGGGCCTCGGCATGCATTACTCCCAAACTGAGAGAACTTTAATACAAAAGCTCACTCAGGAAGAAAAGTCTCAACGGAAGGTGGCCAGGCTCATGAGAAGATCAAACACTTTTGTTTTTAAAGCATTGCAGCCACCGGAACCCAACATGCCAACTGATCGGCCAGAAAAACATCGCGCAAAGACGACAAGACACGCCTGTCCTATAAAGATCCGTTTAAGTCATCTGCAGGCGTAAAAAGTGAGTTGGACCAGCCAGTCTGCTTCGGAGTCGTACGAAGGAGACTTGAAGATCAGCATCTGTTGGAAAGAAGTCCCTGGCAAGTGGCACTCCTTACCATTAGACACCGAAAAAAAATAATGCAGTTCCCCAAAGAACATCTGGAATATTCTTTGATTGGATGGAACCAATATAAATTTCGGAAGACCAGATGGCAATATGGGTCAGGCTCAGGCATCCAGAAATCGCAGCTTACAGACCTCATTTTGAAGCAAAACCATTAAATATTGAGGCGGAAAGGTACATACATGGGTGACCGTGGCGTAGTTGTAGTCGTCGTCGCTTGTCACGCTGAAGGTTCACGGTTCAAATCCAAATGTCGTTGAAACATTTATTTCTCACGAAATAAAAATAAGGCATAACACTAGCAGTAGGATGGTATGGCTGAAGAAATTGATCTCACAAACTATAATAGGAAACATCTGGAAAAAAACTTCTGTGAATCATAAGCAATGGCATAACTTTCAATAATACACAACTCTCCAGTTATCCTGGACAACACCCATAGAGCTAGTTTAAACCTAACATCTGAGTTTCCTATCACTACATCGACCTGTTTGTCTCTCGTTCTTGCCCTTCATGTACTCGCGCGATTATATAAAAAAAGAAAATACAATGCTTTGGGGGTGTTTTCGTTGGAATGCTGTGAGCCCCATATTTTTGATCAAGGCAATCATAGACCGGAATCTGAACATTAAAATATAAGAAGAGTTCATGCACAGTCAGATATGCCATTGAGGTAGCAGTTTATGCGGGATAACGTTTTCAAGAAAATGGCGGTTAGAGTTAGAAGGTGGATTCAAGACCATAATATTGAACTCCCAATTCCAGACCTGAATCTCTTTGAAAACTTGTCGGGGATTGTAAAAAATACACATGGCGAAGAAAAATCACGAAATAAGGAAGAACTCTGGAGCAAGATCCAAGCAACTTAGTACGCGAAGTAATTCCAACTTCCACTTCTAAAGCTGCTGATTTGTCAAAGAAATTGTGAACAGCTTAAAATATGCCTACACCGTGCACCAGCATTGGGTGTCAGCTGTATAAATCCCTTTACTGACAACGTGAACTAAAGTGAGATTCAATTAATGTGCAGATCAAAATATTTATTACAGCTATGACTAAACTCTGAAACCATGTCATGGCATGGCGTGCACATGAAAATGTCATTAATTGTCTAATTATTTCACAATTGCTTTACAAACTCCAATCGACAGGGTCATATTGAAATGGAAAAGCCACCCCTATGGGGTAGTAGATAGACAAGAGACGGACCTACAAACAATCGACAGCAGTGGCGATGCTCTTTCATCAGAGATATCGTATCTGTTATGTTGTATACGAGTATTAAACCCGCTGCGGGAATTTCCCAATCGAGTGGGAAATTAATAAAGATGCACAAAGCAATTACCGGTCCATAAGCACTGACTGTGTGTGTCTGGTGGCGGTGGTGTCCATATGGGGATAGTCTTGGCATTAGACAACGGGATGATGGCGTGGAATTTTTTTTTTTTTTTTTTTTTTTTCATCTCTTCATCGCCCTCTTCTCATTCATTCTGAAGTTTATCGTATCACTGCCTCCATTTGGATTTATTAAAATTTTGTTCACATCACATTTCACTTTGGCCTCGCTGCCGCACCGCGCCGCCCCGCTACGTCCTCGTACTTGGAAATGGAAGTTAACGACTGACACATTTCCATTAATTTGAAATTAAACGAGGAGGCTGTGGAGGACGGTGTGGGATGAGACACAGAGACAGAGGAATATAGTAATTGGAACGTATTTGTTTATTGGCCCGCCAGTCTGCCCGTTGCCGTTTGTCAGTTAAAGCGTTCGAAATTCAGTTTCTCTTGGTGTTTGTGACATATGAATGCAGATCTTCCTGGGGATGACACAAGATATCTTCCACACTTGCATTTTGTACATGTGTATATGTATATATGTGTGCCCGCAAACACTTTGGGGAATAAGCTTTTGCGTGAATATTTCAACAGATAGGGGCCACAGCAGCAGCAGCAGCATCACCGTCACCGCAGCATCGAGGCATATGTATCTAATCCGATTTGGGACTGCCACTAGATGCCGCATATTAATGATGACGTAAGATGAGTGTTATGCCACAACTACAATGCTTGGTCTATATGTAGTTCCATCGCAGATGTCTGATTAAACGACCATGATGTCGTAGGATAGATGAGAGTTTTCTTTCGTCGTCGATTGCTGAGGAGATTTGTTGTCAATGGTTGTTGGTTGAGTTGTGGTTACCATTGCGTTGGAGTATGAGGGCTCTTCACCCTCACTCGTCACTAGGTGGTTGTTGCGGTTACTACCAAAGGTTAGGATATGAATAATCTCAGCGGTGCCGAAGGTGGTTCGTATGACAGTTAAGAAAGGGGACAACTTGACCTCTCTAAATCGAATGTAATCCGTTTTAAAGGCTTACCAGACGTTCCACAGAAAACAAGAAGCTTAAATTTTGATAAACATACATATGCACGAGTAGGTCTGTATGGAAATAATAAAAGGCTCTTTTGATCAGGGGCCCTACTCTGTATTTCGTTTCGAAAGTGAAATTTTCCGAAAACGAATATTTTGTACTCTCTATTTCGATAGCGGAATGAAATCTACTACTTTCGGATTTACATTTCCGAAAGTGGAAATTTGGTACTCTGTAACTCGTTTCCTAATGTCAAAAGCATTGAAAAACGGAAAATTTGTTTCTACAAATAATTCGCTAACGGAAGTATTTTAAAGTACCTGAAAATGCAAGTTTTTATGAATATCTTTGTGATGATAGCAATTATAAGCAAGCAATTCATGTGTGCACATCCCGATTTAGCCAAAGGACAATAAATTTTTAGGAATTATTAAATCTAAATGAATTTGTGTCTTTATTTTTTGTGTTTATTGATTTATTAAATTATTTGTGATGTTCTCTCGTATTCTCTTAACAATGTTGGAGTAGGCATCATTATGTTCTCCATGTTACTGTTCAATGCTGTTTGATGATGCATCATCGGGTATTTTAAATTTACAGGAACTCCAGTGGATCCCAAAGGAGAAGGAAGTTCATCTCGTATGCAATTCAAAACATACAAAAAAGCATCCTTTCGAAATGTGAAAGTTCTGAACAAAACTAAAATAATAAATGATAAGTAATGGTAATATGAATCATTGGTACCAACCGAGTTTTACCTTTTATCACATTTTTTAATAATATTTGATTTGTCCCGTATAATTTTCCGCTCAATCCGTTCTTAATTTATTTCTTCGTCCATCCGAAGTGCAACAGAATACATTTTTCTGTCTTATTATATTAAATTCATCATTTAAAAATCATAACAATATTTTCCTCCTATTCTGGGTTTATTTATTTGACATATCTCATAAGAAATACATCGAGACTCGACAAAAAAAAATTCTAAAGTGGAAAAAGCATCTAGTAGTATTTTTTACATTCCGAAAGTGTTACAGAGTACCAATTTAAAAGCGAAACGAAAAGCAATTTCGAATAGGATTGACTTTCGAATCGAAATACAGAGTAGGGCCCCAGATCTAAATTGATTGAAGGCTGATTCTGTTACACTCGAGTTCAATGGATGCTTAGACGAAGATCATTACTTTGAGTATCTATCTACTTAAAGATTTTTTGCCTTTAAAGATTAAATTTCAGAGTTCATCGAATTCTGATTTTTAAAAGTTCAGTATTGTAATGAATTTCATTGACCCAAATACTCGTTGAATGAGTCGAGGTAGCAGGACGCTTGAAAGACTAAGAAGCCTAAAATATTTGTTTTGAGAAAGCCTACTATTCTTAACATTTACAGTATTTTATGAATGAAGGATACCTAGGTACAGCTATGGCCAAAATAATAGGAACATTTATTACTTTCGGATACCAGTAAGCAAAGTTCTTATTTTATTCGAATATATAAAGCAAGGATATTATAATATGCACGATAAATGTATCCACTTGCTTAATTTAAAGAAAAAATGTGTTCAGTCAGCTTTATTTCTTCAGACCGCTTTATTACCTGGCCAAAAAAAAAATAGGAACACGTAAACCCATGCACAGTAATTTTTTTGGAATTTATTAGTTAGAAAGTTAATACCTTGCTTAAAGACCTTTGTTTATAATAACTGATTTCAGTCGACTCATGGAGCTTACTAATTGTTGGGCATTTGTCGGAAGGTATTGAATACCAAACTTCTAGAATGACTTTTCAAAGATCCTCTCTTTTAGACGGATACTGTTTGCTTCCTTTAATCTTTAGCTCATCCTAGAGGTCCTTGATCGGATTTAGATCCGGAGATTGAGAAGGCCACTGCAAAACATCAATATTGTTTTGTTCAAACCACTGTTTTCCTTTTTTTTTCAGTTTTGCCGAGCCTTTGGGGTCGTGATCCTGTTGGAATCGCCATTTCAGGGGCATATTTTGTATGCCTACGGTAGTATGACAATATACATATTTACGTAGGTTGCTTTAGTAAGTATGCCTTCGATAAGGTATACTAGACCAACGTCCCACCAAACAAAAAACAACCCCATATCATTACACTATCATCTCTATGCTTCATGGTGGGTTTCGTATACACTGGTTCCTTTGAGCGACTTCTTTTTGCGCGGTTTCACCTTTGCGCGAAATGCATTTGCCTACTTAAATTCGATTTTCGCGGCCTCGCTTTGCGACACGCTTTTGACACGTTATATTCTGTTTCCCTGAATATTTTCGTATTTTGTTTGTCTTGACAGATTTTTTTTACGTTTTCTTTTGCTTCATTCATATGTATGTATCTGCATGTATGTGTACGGCAGTAAGGACTACCTTAGCAGCTTCCCGGAAATTGCACATTGAAAAGTCTAAAGCCAGCTACAAACGACAAACCAATCGGCCAACTGGTTGACAGACTGCTTGTAATCATTTCCCTGCAGATGCAAAGACCAATCTTCGAAGTTGTTATCTCAAACACAAACCGAAAAATCAAAACATTTTGATCAATCAGTCTGTCAACCAGTTGGGCGATTAGTTTCTCGCCTGTAGCTGACTAACAAATGTAAAGCAATCTGTAGTGACATATTATTTTAAACGTCCACCAATTGTGACGTAAGAATTTTTTTAGAACCTTTATTTTTACTAAATGCATTGTGCAACTTGTTTTGTGCTAATAACTGTTTTAAGATTGTTGTTTTTTTTCTTTTTAATCGTTCTTTTTTAAATAAAGTATTTTGGAAAAACTTATTACTAGCTCTATTTCACTTTTCAGGAACACAGCCCCCTAGATTACACGAGGTTTATACTTCGCTTTACGCGGTTTCGCTTTGCGCGAGACTTTTCATTCCCCTTACCCCCGTGCAAAGCGAGGGACCAACGTACCATGAATTGTACGCCTCACCTTTTGGGCGATAAGCGAACTATTGACTGTCCGTGTCCATCCCAAACAAATTTAATTTGGTTTCTTCGCTTCATAGTACATTTCTCCACTACATTGTTGCCTGGAGGGGATCGTGTGGCATGTGGTAAAGTTTAACAAAAGCAATGCGATTCTGTACATTTTTTCCTTAGACCCCTAGCGTACAGCTTTGCATTCACTAAGACTCGGCAAATCATCCTGACTCTCACTTCAATTGATTTTTCGTGTTGTGGGTCTTTGGAGGACATAAAGAGGTTCACCTGGGCTTTCCTCTCTTTTTGTCTTTAGTGGACATTTGAGGCGACTGTTCTCTGGTTTCGGCAGTTTTTTTTAGCTTGCAAAGCTTAACTTTCAGAGTCGAAGAGCACTAGACTGTAGTTGCAATCTTTTAGATGGATTCACCCTGATCGCGTAAGGCCAGCCATAATACTTGCACCTTAAGCTTTAGTACAGTGTTTATTTTTGCCCATTTTATTCTTTATTATAAATAGTAATATGTAAATAATTAATACCAAAATATTGGGGCACTGCTAAGCAAATACAGCTAAACATATATTAATTATCACCAGCTCAAAAAATCGTTTTCTTGAAACTTACTCAAAGGGTTCTTATTTTTTGGCCCAGGCAGAACAGAATAATTGCAACTTCTCTGTTTTTGACAGATGTGTATACCTACTACAAGAAACTCTTGCGCATAGGTATAAAGAACTGCTAGTTTGACTACTCACATTGTTTTCATTTCATTAAAACAAAGCAGTCGCTATAAACGATACCGTTGGAAAGTAATACGTGTTCCTATTATTTTAGCCATGACTGTAAGAAGTACCCTTCTTCAAACAAGAACATCAGTTCCAAGGACAACTTCGAATATTTAAGTATCCAGACTCATCACATTATTGGCATATTTAAGTGAAAAGATAAGATATCCTAAGTTACTTCGCTTAGAATAGAAGAATCGTTCACAATCACAAAAAAGCGCACACAACAAGTCCACCTAACATGAAGCAATTCCCGTTCCTATCTGTCTCTCCCTATTAAGCATGATATACGACTTATTTAAGTTAGTTTTACTAGCCGCAACTATTAACTTCGTGTATCTGCTGGCACATAACCAACGCCGATAAATTACGAGTGCATTCCTGCCTTGTGCCCCTCGACGCGGCCTGTTCACATTTAAATTGAAATAGAAGAACATTATTTTATTCTGCGACTCCGAATGCATTGTGTCACAAAAGGAAGAACATTTCGCATCCAATGCCTACCAGCTGCCGCGCGGCAGCACGGACAATTTCCTTTTCCACTCCTCTTACACACCGTGTCGTTTAAAGAAGTGCATAGAACTTCCTTAAGAATTTTAGTATCTTAACCGAAAACACACACAGCTATACACCACCACCCCAAAATTGGGGAGCAAAACGAACTACAAGAAGAAGGAAACGAAAAAAAATTCTTTAAAACGTAATAAAATAAGTACCTAACCAACCACTTGCACTAATTTAACGATAAGGGTAGGCGCCCACAAAACAGGATATAGCACATGATATGGAAGGCAAACGAGCAAACACAAAGGGATGCATACACACATACACGTACATACATGGAATCATACAAAAGCCTTAGAAGTAAGTCCTAGCGAAATACCGGAGCAGATGTTGCATCTCTGAATCGCAGCCAATATACACGAGACCCATGCAATCCGAAACAAGGACACAAATGAAAAGAGCATTGGCGCACTTCCAAAAAAAAAGGGAATAGAAAACGATGCAGGAATTTCTAGGAATCTCATCATGCAACTACCGATGATGGTGGTGGGGAGCAAAGTATCCTTAAATGAAACTAAAACTGAGATCCTGTGTGTGAAAGGCATCATAACTCTCTTTCGCCCAGATGCACACAGCACCTTGCATGAGAGCAACGGCAGCCAGTTGTAGTAGTGGTGTGGGATGTGGGTGACTGAGTATACGACACCCGAAAATGTCCTTTTTACCACTTGATGGCGGTAGGTACGTGGGGGTGGGTAAGCGAATCTTGCAGCAGCTTTTAGTTACATTTTCGATGCAATAATAGGGAACATGAAGTGAAAACCTCGAAATGAAAGCGCGGGCCAGAAGTGGAAAATAAAGGATACGAAAAAGGAAAAAAGGGGAAAAAACTTAAATAAAATTCTTAGATAAAGGATCTGCGCATATATACATTACGAACTGCAGCGGGATCCCTCTAATGAATGTAAGACGAGGACAACGACGATGGCAATGTCGATGGTAAAAGTACAGGAAAAAAAAGGGAAATTAAAGTAAGCAAAAAGGATCTTTCTTTGGATTTATTTTTTTTTTGGTACTTTGTTTTTTTTTTTGCTATCTTTACAAGTTATTCAGGCAGAACGACGAATCTAAAGGACACATTTTGCAGTAAAGAAATTAAATTAAAATCTCAGTTTGAGTTTTCCCATGGTTTTCTTTTTTCGTCCTTTTCCGTTTCTTTTCTTGTTATCCCTGTAGATATAGTACATACATAATCACCTTGGAAGGCAGTGTCCTGTCCGAGGGATGATTCTTTGGTATCCTTAAACAAGAGTTTGCTTTTCATTCAACAATTATAATAGCAGAAAATTTCCATCCGAAATGGATACCGACCGGGTGAGTGGTTGCTTGATGGTGGTTCATCTCCATCACAAGATGTTCCGTCACACACTATCACATCATCATCGTCATCGTCGTCGTCATGTATGACGAACGACGAGATGGCTTAACTAGGGCGAGCTTGAATGTAAAATGAACCAACACATACAGAAGGCGCTCTCAGTTGAATTTTTAGCACAAAGGACTTGTCGGACGAAATTGAATGAAAAATTAAGGAAAATAAGGCAACAAAAAAATGATAAAAAAAAATTCCTAGGAAGTGAGTTCCGCACGTAGAAATAATCTCAAATAATCCAGTTAGTTACATTTTAATTATCCTTTCATTCATGGATCTTTAGCACAAATGTTCGTCATCGTCGTCGTCGTCGTCCTCGTCATAGCTGTCGTCGGTTTTTTGTAAGTGCATACTCATATGCATTCAGGACTTCTTAAATGGAAGGTGAAACAAAAATTGTGTTTCCTTCACCTACTAGATAGACATCTTCTCTCTGTGTCCTATTGAGTTCTATGGATATGTCATGCAATGCTGTTGCAAACACAAAAAAAAAATTGAAATCCTTTTGAGTGTAGTATGACTCTCAGTCGGACGTTTTCTTCCAAAGGATGCAACGAGAAAACTATACAGTTATTTTTTAGTGGATTTAATGGAAGATATACTTGTGATTCTTTTTCACCCCCAAGCTAGTTTCGACGCTAGGGCGACACAAAGAATTCGAGAGAAACTTTTTCGAACGATTGTTAGGCTCGTCGTTTAGTTGAACATGAAATTTTCAGAAGTTTTCTTCTCTTTTTTCAATTTGGACATTTTTAGATGGATTTGACAGAGAGCGAGGACATTGCAGGTTTTGAAATCATGTGGGATGTTGTTTTGGTGGAGGGTGGAGGGGACTTTTGGGCTGTTCAAGATGAAAGGATCTCTGGAGGTAATCCGACTATGGAGTTTTTTTTTGCAGCTGTGTGCTTATCATTTAAAATGCAATTCATTCAACGAATGTGTGTAGTAAAACAGCTTTGGGGCCTTAATCATTGAAATTCATTTCGAAAAATACTCTTCAAAACATTGGTGTAGCTGTAGACTTTTGAACATGTGTGCCAAGAGTGCTATGATTTATTTCATTTTGGGATGAATGAATATTTTAACAAACGTCTACTTTATTCATCAGTTTAAATGATAAAATTGATCATGATTTTGAGACAGATTTTGTTTAGAGGTTTATTTCAACGGTTTACTCAAGTTATTTGAGGTACCGATGACCCATACTATCGCACTCCACAACCTTGGCAAAGACGAATTTCACTTTATAGTCGATGAAAAAACCCAAACCAATTCTCTCCAAATAGTTTCGACGCCGACCAGTACGTAGCTAAGTTTCAAACCACTGGCTATAACCAGGAATGCTTATCCCTTAAAAGTACCGGAAAGGGTGGTCGCCGTTGCCGTGATGGTTAGTGCGTTTGACTACTACGCATGCTGCCCGGGTTCAATCCCAGCAAAGAACACCTAAGAGTTTTTTCACGGTGCCACCTCTTTCGAATGTCTAACAAGCAATCAAAGAGTAGCATTTGTCATGAGAAGCTTCTCAACTCGCCGTTCGGAGTCGGCAAAAAACTGTAGGTCCCTTCTATTTCGTGAAAAAAGTAACACCCACACACAAATGGTTGCGAAAAGCTAGGCTTGGTTCTGTACAGGACTGCTGACGCCGTATATTTATTTTTTTACCGGAAAGGGTAGAAAAGGTAAAAAGGAAAGTTGTTCCAAAATTCTGAATATTGTCTAATCTACAATTTATTGAGCTCTTGAACTTCATTGAGTTTCGTCTGTGTTGTAATCATTTGTAATTATCCCCAACATTTAAATCTTTAACTTACCTTTTATGACTCTTTTGCTTATAAGGTCTGTCTTCACTTATTGTGATCTGTAAGAGAAAAAGAGAAATTTGAAAGGTTAGCAATGGAATGGCAGTTAAAAAAAGGATTATTGGTTTAAGAGTGTCAGGGGCATTATTTGTGAAGATGAAGAGCGAATTGCGTGCATATAAATTATGGCCCGAGAAAATCATTGGGCCTAGAAACATATAGTTTTAGCAGTGAAGAAACCAACATTCAAAATCAAAAAATGATTAATTGATAACCTTGCAATATTAAAGTCTGTACATGTCTCCTCTATGCATGCCATTTATTCATTATAAAAAGTAATTATAAAGTACAAGTAGTACTTGGTGTTGTTAGAGTGATATACTATGTTCCAATAGAATTGTCAGTACAGGGAAGATAGGGTGTTTGCCTCTCAGACTGGTTGCAATAGCTTGCATAAACCTGTCCCTGTTTTAAACTCTAGCTGGGTTACCGTAGTATGCACGACAAATCGTCGCAAATTGAAGTGCAATACCCGTAGGATTACCATTTGCTGATTTAAAAACAATACAATTTGTTAATAATTAAAAAGATAATTGTGTACAAAGTCGATACCACCTCGATTTTGATGAAATTTTAGTGTAATGTATTTTTAATACACATATCAAAGTTATATGTTGGAAGCGATTAGTTTACGAGATATAACCTAAAACCCAAAATGTAACCGACTATTCGTCTCCACACCCAACATGCATCTTTCGCAAATAAACCTTCATTAATTATAAAGCACAAAAAGCGAAAAAGAACAACAAACAAATTGAAAAAAATAAAAAACCAAATGGCAACACCTCTCAGAGCACAAAATCCCAAAGCTATTTGACAAAAACCACAGAAAAGGCTATAAAGTTTGCTTTAACTTAATAATGGTAACACTGCTTTGATGTTTATATTTTCCATACACACAGCGATGGTTGATGATGGCAACGCGTGAGCACACTGCCATCAGCTGTATGGCAGGCTGGTCATGATGGCATATGTGCGTATTTAAGCAAAATTACAAAAACAAAACGTGTGTAAGTCAGTGGTTTGATTTCTGTTTCAGTGACAATATTTCGAATTAAGTGCCATGAAAACATGTTCAGGCACCAAAAAGCTCCCCATAAGGCCTATACTGAAAATTCTATTGGAACAGAGTATAACAAAATTAAGTTTACATTGATTATTCACATAATTATATATAAATGTTATAATATAAAAAAATGAAAGAAGTTTTTGATTTAAAGATCATAAATTCGAAAACAAATACTATACAGCTTGTGAATCACTGTAGCAGCCATTGCCATCGTAGGTCTTGAATGTAGGGTATCTCTAGTCAGACCGGAATAAAGTTTGACTAAGTATCAGAAGAAGTGAACCCAAAAATGTTCATGAATTCCATATTTCTACTGAATGTTTGTATAATTCACTAGCCTGAGCACTTCAGCACAATTTCGACGTTTGCAAAAAAAAACAATTGAACGTTTATTTCGTTCTTCAAAACATAGCTTAATACTGCGAACATTGTAGGAAATCTTTGTGCAGATACTAGCCAAGCTAAGGATTTATCTCAATCCTTCAGTTGGAAATATTTTTAACAAACAAATTTAACAGGAACAGGATGTTTTCAATAAGCAATAGAAATAGAAAAATAAAATGAAAAAAAGGCCCAAAGCGACAATCTTGCGATATTATACAGTTCTGTGTAAAAAATTAAGACCAGTAGGAAAATTTTATAAATTACTAGTGGTTACCCGGTGGGCTTTGCTACACCCATTGAAAACAGTGTTTTTGTCATAAATGTAATAAATTTTTTCGAGTGACTTTTTGTGAATAGTAATGACTCTGGTGGAGAATTAAATGCTGACAACTCCATTTGGATTTAAGAAAACTGTCTAAACAATAATATTCTAAAAACTCAAAAACTTACCACCCGATTGAGCTGAAACTTCTCGCTTCATAACAAATTGACAATTATATTTGTTATGAAGCGAGAAGTATTTTATTTATTTATTTTATTTTTAACAAATATATTCTGTAAGTTTCAGCTCAATCGGATGATTTTGAAATTTTGGTTTTCCGGCGCCATCTATCGAAAAACTTTTGATGTACGAACATTTCTCATTTCATTACAAATAATACATTGTGTTAGTTTCAGCTAATCGTACGGTGAGTTTAAAAAATTTTTTTATGCACGAACACTTCAAACATTATAAAAAGTTAATAGTGTAAGTTTCAGCTCAATCGAATAGTTAGTTTATGAGTTTTGATGTATCAAACGAACTGCTCATTTTTATATAAAAAGATTGACTTTCAACATTAACATATTTTTAATTCTTTTTCAAACTTAAAACAGTAATAAGATTGTAGATTTATATTGGGCTGCATTAATTTAAAGAATGTTTGGTCTTAATTTTTCACACAGTGGTCTTCATTTTTCAGACAGGACTGTAAAAAGTTTTTAACCCTAGATTACTAATCTTATTTCATAGTACTTTATTACTAACCTTCGTCGATTAGACGACGGAATATTAATTTTTATTTCTTTTTAAATTATTAAGAGATACAAGCATTTTTTTAGTGTTAAAAGAACTTATTTATTTACCGTTGTGAAAAATATAAAAAAACAAAAATAAAATCGGGTATATTTCAGAATTTTTTGAGAAATTCAAAAGGCACCTCAAAATAAATAAATGTTTAAAAAAAGTTAATTAAAAAATAAAATAACAGTGAACTTCAAGAACATTTGTTATGAATATGAATAGTTAAAATAACATATTAACTGTTAACAAGAAAATCGATATTTTATTTTAATTTTAAATGCAAGAGTGACACCCATCAATATTGTGTTTGAACTTGGTGCATCTTTTACCTATTTCAGATGGTACTGTTCAGAAATTTTGAAGTTCAGGTGGTAATGTTAATTTTTATGGCTCTTTTTGTAATGCGCTTGCTAGCGGCACTGAGGTAAACCCGTTGTCGGTGGTAATGTTCAAGTTTGATCCATATACATATATGAACATAGATTTGGTTCGCTTTCTCACATAGAGTTCTCGTAATGGTAAGCCATCGTATTTGATCCGGAACCCAAATCGATCATATATTTTGTAACACTGTTTTCTCCAGTTTTCAAAAAGTTACACTATTACTAACCTTCGTCGATTCGACGACGGAAAGTGGTTATATTTTTATAACGGCGGTGTAAATACTCGCAATGAATGTGCCACCTTTGAGAGATCAACACTAAACAAGCATAAATGGAAAATGGGCGAGATTAGAGTACTGGGCGGAAATTGGAACAAGCGTAGTCGATTCGACGAAGGTTAGTAATCTAGGGTTAAAATTGTAAATTCATATGAAGACTTTTTTAAACGTATCACTTCTATTTCTCATTTTCATTTTTCACTCATTTTCGTTGTACTGCGTTTTCCCAACTTGACATAACGAGCTTCACTGTATAAGATGGGCCGACCCACAATGTGCAGTTTATTTGCAGTTCTAAATCATACTGTGACTATTTATGACTCTAATTATAGTAAGTACATATAATAGTTCTTCAAGGGCTCTACATACATTGCTCCTCTATTGTTGCAGACAAAAGTGTTGAATGCCCTCATTGGTGACTTTAATTTTCCACTGAATGCCAACTTGTTATTCTTGTACTCCACTTCCCGTATTAAAATGCTGAAGTTGCTTTTGGTTTATTTAGTCTCCAGCATAAATGTGGTTACTTTGCACTTTTAACTCGGCAATTCAAGTGGACACTGGGGAATTTGAATTACCTCACCGAAGTAGGCCTTCCGCTTATCGTCCTTGTGAACTGAACTCATTTTGTATAGAAAACCAAACAATTCCATCTAGCAGATCATTTCTGCTATAGCAATGGCATTCCAACAAAAACAATAACAACGACTATGTCCTAGTTCTTATCTCTTTATCCTTTCCAGGTCGTTCTGTCCCTACCCGTCCGACAGTTAAGCGCTAATGGCTAAAAGTTGAAAATCAAATATTTTCCCATCGCATCATCCCTTAATTGTATAAAACGATAAACCTGTAATTTTTAATTATCTTTTCTATCAGCATTCTCATCCTTCTTCTGCCTTTCTGCCTCCCGTTCTGTTGTCTCTCTTTGGCGCATATCTTTGCTTTGCTTTGATTGTGTCTATGTCAATCGTGGCGCATACAATTGCTACACCTGGCTGGATCTTTCCTCTTTCATTTGGAGGGGTGTATAAACAAAAAAAAATATGCGGAAAAACATGCAAAGAAAACAATTACACCCGTCAACCCCATTCCCTTTACTTATCTCATGCTAAGTGCTATGGGAGGCGGGTGGATGGGAAAAAAAGACGGGTCTCTGAATAGCAGTATTATCATTCAACCATCCCTTCTGGATCGCCGCTTGATTTTCTTGGTAAACGAAAAACTGAAAGAAATATTCTTCATTATTATGAGGATAAGAATGAGAAGGGAAAGCGGCAATCATTTTTACCAAGTCCACCTCCATCTTCGACTTTCCTTTCCCTGTGTTTTTCCATCTCTACTTCTCTACTTCGCTCTACTTCGCACAATTTCCATCATCATGGCAAAGAATAAGAAAATTTCACCATCATTCCCACACACATGTTCGAACGTCCATCCATGACTGAGAACAACGAAAAGGGGGCAGAGGAATCGAAAAAATTACCCGAAAAAAGAACGGACGAACAAAGCTAAAAAAATAAACCAGAAGACGACAGAAGGCGTATGTGGAACATTATGCTCTGCTCCCCATTGCACAGGTACCCATAATTCTTTCCTTTTCTGTTGCTTCTTCAGTCATGTGTTTTTCTCTGTGTACGTGTATTTGATCCTTTCGCATACGCTCTACTTTGCATGGATAATGGAAAAAGGAATTGCACAAAGTGACGATGCACACACAAGATACAAGGACGACTTTATTGATGCATTCTCTCTTACAAAAAAAAAAGACGCTGATGACAAATGCGTAGTCGAATAATCCTGCTATGTCCTTGTGTAGTCAAATTTACTTTTGTATGCTTTCGTTATTTCCAAGAAGAAAAAAATCAAGGATCTTCCTCCTCCCTTCAAGTCCTTGTAATTTGTGCAAAGAAAAGTATAAATTTCCTTGATTTCAATATACACAGCAACCAAAGAGAGGTCCTTTCATTTCTAACAAAATTATAGGGCACCTCCTGTATAAACAGACATTTCCTTAAAAATAAAACGCACTGACTATCGTGCAGAGTGTCGCCTTAATCAAGTCCTGTGTAATTTGGATTATATACTAGATCCTTGTAATCTATGGCAGGATTAAATTTCTAACCATCAATGATTGTGTCCTATAAATTTTTACATTCAACGGCGACAGGACATATTCCAACTAAATTTCCCATTCCATTATCATGTCATCCACAATTCCGAAAAGGACCGTCGTCGTCGTCGTCGTCGAATAGCGGTGTTTAACTGAAAGATGTAAGTAAGATCTTAATTAAAACCGAAGCGAATTTCAACATCGATTCTTTTCAAAACTCAAACTTCTACCATGGGGTGGAAGAAAAACATACTCAACCCCTCTGTTCGTAGACGTGGGGCGGTATAGTATTTTATTTCCCAGTGACACCTTGGCAGGGGGGTTGAATATAAGCTTGTGTGCATGTGTGATTGTGTTAAACCCGTTTTTATGGGTATTAATTTGTCTGGTAAGGAATTTTGTGCAGTTTTCTTTTCTTTTTTTTTAACTATGTGCGGCTGAATTCACTTATTACATTGTGTCTACAGTCGTAAAATAGTGTGGAAGGACTCCAAACTCCAAACTCCAAAGTAAGTGTAACTCAGACACATGCACACATCCTAGTATAGTCACACGACACCCATCCAGTTGCTTAGCTCTGTGATAATTGAGTTGAACATTGTGCTAATTGCATTTGATCCTTCTGCATAGTTTGCGATGGTATAGAAGGGCGTCGTCTATAAAAATGTCCTTAAATAATTAAATTTTTCTATTCTTTCCCTATTTTCTTCTTTTTTTTCTTTTCTAGTGTATGTGTGTCGTCGAAAGCAATGATCGATAAATTTTATCTGAGCAATTGTAGTAATGGCTGAGAATGTGAAAAGGGTGGAGTTGAAAGTAACTGTCAAAGAATAAAAAAAAAAAAAAGTTGCCAAAAGTGAAGATAAATTGGAGATTTTTTTAATTAGTATCCACAGAAGAAGTTCGAAGCGAATGAAATTTTTGTCATCAACGCAATGACTTTTGCTGTTTAAGTGAAAGGTTGCTGGATCAATAAGGGAATAAATAAATAAAACCTTGCACTGTACTTAGAGTAATTGAGCGATACCATTATTTTTGCCCAATTCCAGCAGAATAAATCATGCTGTCAACTGCAACCACCATATTCGGTCGAAATTCAAGTTATTACCCCTGTTTTAGTGGGAAACCTATGCGTAGTGAAGTGAAGTGAAGTAAGATTTTACATTCAATATACATACAACAACCCACTGCGCTTCACTTTCAATAGCATCCGCAGCCGAAGTCAAGTGTCGATAAATGTTTAAGTTCGATTGCGGGTTCGATTTCACGTTCGACTGTTTGTCTTTGTTTTGACAGCTAATGTCCCCGTGAGCAAACACATAGTACCAGATTTTAAAAATAAAAACCAGGCAACTGCGGATCGTTTTATTGGGAATTTTTCACTTCACTTATAAGTTCCCAATAAAACACGGCTATTGTATATTATTGCGAAAAGGGACACCCACTTGGTCCAATATCCATCATTTAGGTCTAAAGAGGTGTTGAAATATCTAGCGGTAGTATTCGACAACTGACTTAACTTCAAAACCCACATCGAGTATTGCAGTAAAAAGGCGTCAAAGATGCAGGCACCGCTTTCCAAGATGCTATCAAACTTCGCACACAGGCGAATTTTCCCAAAAACATGGCAAAATAAAAATGTGTATTTTTTTTCGATTATTTCCCCTCCCAAATTGTTAACATATTGAAAGTCATTCCATTTTTTTATTTGCAACCGATTTGTCTAGTCGTGCGTTTCAAGTGGAAGTTTCTTTGAGGTGGTTGCAGTGATAAATTTATTTTGTGACACTCTTAATTTGTTTTGATTTCATTTTAATTTTGTGAGTCATTTATCAAAAGAAGTTAGTATGGAATCATCTGCTGGTGGTAAGTAGATTATTATGTTTGTAAACTAGAGCGCAATTTTTAGTAAAAACTAGCTGACCCGGCGAACTTCGTACCGCCCCAAAATTAATAAATGTTGTGTCAACTAATAAGCCGAATTTAAATCCAGTGAAAAAAATCAAAATGAAATGTCTGTCTGTATGTCTGTATGTCTGTTTGTCTATCTATCTATCTCTCTATCTATATATCTGTCTGTTTGCCTATCTATCTGTCCGTCTGTCTATCTGTCTGTCCGTTTATCTGCCTGTATATCTGTCTGTCTAAATATCTGTATCTGTCTATCTATCTACGTGTCTGTCTATCTGTCTGTCTGTCTATCTGTCCGTTCACTAATCCAATCGAGATTTTTATAATTTTGTGCAATGCCGGGAACACTTTGGTGATGAGTTCCTCCTTCGACGATGTGAACTCGCAAAAACGAACGATATCAATCCAGTCGAAATATCAACAGGAATTTGGCCATTACCAAGCGCCAGCAGTTGTCTCGAGAATTCAGCAGTTTGTACCGTTTGCGGATGTGATGCGCGATATACGACTATCCGGAATCAGTGTAATGATATGCAAAACTGGAATCAATTGCAGCAAGAAAAATAAGACATTTGCTCAATAGAAAATGACAATGCGAAAAGGATACCTGTCAAATTGCGCACAGCCTAAGTCAACGTATAACGCCATCTATCGGGTTGTGGCATTGATCGCAGCACAGCGCCATCTATTATTTATCTCGTTAACTTCTCCACCCAAAATGCACTCAAAACGTCTTTTATCACAATGAATTTCACAATTATCCGAAATTTGCCAAGCTTCACAACGAATTTTCCACCTTTACATCAAATCATGCAAATTTCGCGTTTTTCCGGGATTTTCCGAGTTTTCCACCAAGAATTTTATATTTTTCCATTCGAAAAGCCATACCGGAATAATTGCACACAAAATTCCATACAGTTCGATTTTCCAATTTGATGAATTACTATACATTTTTTTACACCATTTTTGTATACATATGTGTATAGATTTATTTATCCATTATAAGGGATGAGACATTTTTTTTATGTTATTTAAATTTATAAATATAATATAAATTTATTTAAATCAAATTAAATTTTTTTTTTTATTTTTTCGCGAGGAGGACTCTGCTTTCCAGAGTGGTAAGCTCAATGCTTTTACACGCTGCTCCAGTCTAGGCGGAAGCTCTTACAACGAAGGAGACAAAAAGAAAGCTCTCGTCCGCATACAGGCTCTGTGCAATAACATCAAGATGATGTTTCCGGACAATTTCCGAGCAAGCAGCCTGTGTTATAGCGGGAAGGGATCACCCTATCGACATCCTCGCCAACGAGATGCAAAGGTTCTACCTTAGGCTTCGACAGACCAAGAAGAGACCAACATTACCAGGAGGATAAAAGCAGAAGAAAGGGCTGTGGCAAACCAGTTGTGACATCGCGACAAAAGGCAGATGGACCCACAAGCTGATTCAATCGAGGTCTGGACAAAAGGGGCACACGGCGATTACAACTTCCACCTTATGCAATTCCTATCCGGTCACGGCGGGTATCGAAAATATCTTCACAGATTTGGACACGATAGCTCGCCCTTATGCCCAGAATATCCAGAGGAAGAGGAAGACGCGGATCACGCAATGTTCCATTGCAATGTACGAATCGGGCATGGTGATAGCCCGGGCTACTAGTATCTTTGGAAGATTACCACATCTATTGGCGCAGCCAAAAAAATAACTATACCAGCCAACAAAAAATCACAAACAGGATATCGGAATTTATTTGTAACTTTTTTGCATGTACTCAAGAGCCATCTTCGCGGTAGCTACTCTGCCTTCTTAGAGCGCAACTCTTTATCATCTTTGCCCTGTTCGATTGCTCACTTTTAAGAAACCATTTTAAGACGGCGCCACCATTCAACTTAATCTGTTTTGCAGCGTTTCTATATATGTGCAGAGCGCTGTGCGTGGGTAGGTCCTGAATGAATTCCATCATCAGCTTATTTTTTTCTTCTCTCACAACGATATGACTTTATTCAACGGTAAATGTATAACGGGATATATTATACCTACAGTGTGCAAGGATAACAGCATTATGTCATGTTCATTACTTTAGTTCCCTGCTCGGTGCATCCTGCCTTGCAGTCGTGTTTCATTTCATTCGCTCTGTCTGCGTGAGTTATGGTGCGATAAAAATGAATATTAAATAATATTTCATGAGCGGCAGCAATGTTGGTGGTGGTGATGGTGTTGCACGTTGTTTGCAGTTGTTCACCTGGCACAATTGAGCAGGCAAAACTTCAGTTTAAATATAACTTCCTGACAGGGAGAAAACGAGAACCGAGATAGGATGAACCCCGAAGGAAATTGTGCACAACATTTCTGTTGAAGGGAAAATAAATTTAATGAAATGCGTCATCGTCTCAACACCTTAAGTCTGGCCAGAAGTTTTGGAAACACATGTAAAGCTACCGCAAACAAAGTGCAAAGTCCTGCATCTCATTACACCTAATCCCTGACCAAACAAAGAAATATGGACTCGTCCTGTTCTCCTCTTTAACCGATACCACAAATGGGATGACATTAACGTCAATAGCTGGAGTTGCCGTCCGTCTGAGATTTGTTCCAAAAGATTTATTATACCTTCAACAAATAGTTTAATAAATCCCTTTCACACAGTGAAAGATGGAAATCCTTTATATCCAACTTCGATCGGAAGTGAGTGTGTGCGCGTTTCTTCAAATAACAATGCATCCAGAGATTCAAGTGAAACCTGTGACTGACTGGGCACTTGCACCCTGCTTGCCTGCATAATTGATGAGCAGACGGAACTAGGAAAAGCTTCTTCGAACAATCGATGGATGGTAGGACCCTATGACCCTCTTAAGCATATTGGCATCATCTCCAGACGCCGCGCCGCCACGTGGATTCACCACCAACCACCCACCCGTCAAAGTGATAAATTACGCGAACTTGTCCAGAGTCGTGACCAGATTTCCGGTTGCAGTTGCAATCCGCTCCGTCCTCATCGCCCCCTTCGATGGTATTCAACGATTTCACCAGAAATGGATGAAGGAAGTTTAAAGTAACCGGAAGTAGTTAAATTTTTAAATAGTTTCGTTTTTGTTCTCATCTTGTCTCAGTTAAATACATTTTTAATTAAAAAAGCAAAAAAATAAAAACGAAAACCAAGCAGGATGTTTTATTTACACGGACTCCCGCAAACAATGGCACACCGTTAACCATTAAGGGAGATATCGGGATACTCTATGTGTGTGTCATAAGGACATTGTTGGCAATTTTCCAAAAAGAAAAAAAAGGTCAACAAGAGGTAATAAGTATAACAGGACGAGAGGTAGGGGGCATTGGTAGGAAATGGTGGGTGCTGTTAGAATAGAACATCTACCTTAACGTGTCCTCGGACATCAAATGACTAATTATACACGGTGTGGTTGAGGTAACATGCACATCAGGGAGAAGATCATAGGATTTCCGTTTTGGGGTTTTGTTTGTTATTTGTGCCCGGATGCTGCCCCGAGCCAGAGAAGCAGATGTAGAGCACATTAAGAGGTCAAAATGGAAAATGCTTACAAAAAAATTACATTTTGGAATTAATGTGGCGGTTTTTATCTGATGTACTCTTAGGGGGGTCAGAATTTGCAACTTTTTTTTACAACTTATAGTCGTATATATTCATTTTGTTTTTTTCCTACAAACTTGTGGTTTGACAGTAGGTAGGATTGAATGTCAAATAATTATCCAGAATATGTCCAGATTATATAGATATATTTTTTGCTTTAACCCGCTTGGATTGAAATGTCGAAAATTTCATATGCTATTTCAAGTTAAAGATTAATAAATCAAAATGAATCAAAACCTTGCTTGGGTGTCAAAAGAGTCAAAAATAAAGCAAACCAATTTGGAAATAGCCAGCAGAGCATGAATAAGTACCCAAATCAAATATAATAACTCGATGTTTATCGGATGCATAAACCATCTACAAATCAAATATACATTTGATGTATGTAACATAGATGGTAGATGGCAGTCACGTCGTTTCTATTATTTGCAGAATTTTGTATGCAAAGCAACGGAAATTGTATTGCCTTACAGAGCAGGACATAAACTTGAGAGTTTATATTAAGATAAAGTGATTTATTCTCAAGGTCAACCCATATAAAATACTAAGACTCCACTGAGATGATGGATATAGATTCCTTATTAAAAAGAAACTATTGGTTGCTTTCTAGGGAACAAATCTGGAAAAATATAAAGATAAAAGATAACTTTCAAAACAAGCTTAAATAAACCAAAAGGTGAAAAATAATATTTTTTCCGAGTGACCAATATGTAACTATTGGCGCGCTCGGGTTTTTTTTTTTTGTACATTTTTGTAGATTCTTGATAGATGATATCACCGCAGACTAATGTGGTTTCCTCCATTTATACATACACACAACATATGTATACTATATGTAGCTCCGTCATGATAACAGATAAACCAGAAATATCTTTGAGGAGCGAACTGACAGATAGGTATGTATATCCTCTGTCTCGAGGTAGAATTTATTTAAATGACGATGACGTATTCTGCTGATTCCTCGTCCTCGGTCTTTTGCCTGAGCGCCCCGAGCTTTAATTAATAATCACATATTGGTCACTCGGAAAAAAATTATTTATTACTTTTTATTTAATTAAAGCTTGTTTTTCAAAATTATTTTTTATCTTTGTATTTATTTTCTACTTTTAAGTATCTGAAATTTTTTACAAATTAACGTCGATACATATATGTAGTCTTTTTGGGCGTTCTTATTTTGATAAATCAAACACATTCGATTTAATTTAGGTTTAATGTTTATTAAAGTTAATTCAAAATTGTTAAATATTACACTTATTTTTTTATTCAAAATTCAAATTTCAAAATTATTAAGAATTACAATTAAGTTTAAGTTGTTAAAGGGGATTAAGGGGGGAATACAAGTCGGGTATTTTTAGTGATCTTAACTTTTTGCTTAACGCTTCGCGGTAGCTTATCGACTGACTCTTTATTCTTTACTTCAATTTCTTTTCTCTATTACATCTTAATTTCTGTTATACAATTTCTTATTCTTCTCTCTGTAACATCTCAACTTCTGTTATACTACTTTTGGTTAACTCTTATTTTCTTATCATTTTACTCTTCTATTACTGGCTGATGTTCTAGTCATAGTCCACATATATTAGCTTGAGTGGGTTCGATATGAAAAAGTTTACTCAGAATGTTTGAGATTCTGCTCGCCCCCCATGCCATGGGGGTATGCCATATTGGGGCTTCCACCATATTGAATTTAGAATGACGCCACTTAGCTAGTCCAATTCTGCTTGTCAATCCCTTTAATTTGATACCCATATTAATGGTGTCGTGAAGATAACGGTAATCCACCATATTAGGGGGTCCGCCATATTAGATTAACAACATCATAAGATATATTATATTGTTTGAGATTCTATTCATCAAATCCTTCTAGTGAAAAAAAGTAATCCGCCATTTTATGGCACCATTTTGAATTTAGAATCACGTCACTTAGCTAAGCATATTCCAATTGTCAAATCCTTTCATTTGATACCCATATTTAGGAGGTCGGTAAGATAACGGTAATCCAACATCTTGTGGCGTCCGCCATAGTAGATTTACAATATCATATATACTATATTGAGTTGTCACCGGACATGCAAAATTTCAGCATAATCGGATATCTGCAGGTGTATGTAAAATCGATTCCCAGATTTGGCCCTACAAAAATAGAAAAGTTAAAAAAGCGTCCGCCTTATTGAATTTACAAAGTCATCAATATTGTATTGTCTCCGGAATTATACACGTGCGCGAAATTTCAGGATGATCGGATATCTGGAAGTGGGTGTAAAATTGATTCGCAGATTCCATGCTCACAGAAAGTGAAGTTAATATAATTATGTACATATGTAAAGCTTGTAAAATGGGTATCTATATGTTAATATGTCAAGTCTGCTCCATCCGACGACAGCAAGTAAGCTGCGTATCGGAGTAAATGACATTTAACAGCCGAAAGATTATTTCATGGACCAATCGATTGAAGTCTTTACTGCAAATTTCCCACATACTGTACTACAAAGCAACAATTGTTGACAAAATCTGAAAAATAATTTTTCAAATGTTGAGAAAAAATAATGTGCGAACATAAATTTGTTAATTGTTAACAAATGTCTTTTTAAGGTTATCTTCTTCTTCTTAATCTTTATAAATAAAAATCACGTGTCACTGTGTGCGTACACGCTAATCTCCGAAACCGCCTAACCGATTTCGATGAAATTTGATGAATATATGCGATTGGCACCAACTTAAAAGATAGGATAATTCTGGACCCGAAATTGTATATTTATTGAGCAAAATAGCCCATATTCACAATATACACAGTGTGCCAAATAATATCCCGGACACGAACCATATCTCAGCAACCAAGAGCGCCATCTATTTGTTCGAACATGCGTTTGTATCTTTCTTTACTATCTGTCAAAGTTTTTTGACATTTTGTTGATATTTAACAGTTATAGAAATTATTCTATAAATTTTAAAATGGAACAAAATGCTATTATTACATTCCACTTGGTAAAAATGCATCGGAAACATTCCGATTGATGCAACAAGTGTACCCTGATATTGTTTGAGTAGAACAGTTGTTTTCCAGTGGCATACACGTTCTTTGGGCGACGGAGAGACGCTGGAGGATGACAAACACACAGCAAGGCCAAATTCAGTTGTATCCAATATTTTTATTACATGTTGTTTTATCTTGGAGCGGAAACTCATATGTGATAAGATGCATTTCTAGGAATTCACTTATGCACATATAAATGTAGTCACATATTAAAAAATCAAAATTTCGTTTCAAAAAGTTTCGTGTTAGAATAGAATAGTTTATTTGAAGTAGCTAAAGTTTAACTTTACAATATCTCATTATTTTTATTTTAGAGTTATATGACACTTTCTTTAATCCTCTACAACTATAATATGATAATACATAACAAAATTGGTAATAAATATAAAGTATAAGAAAGGGAAAACTACAAGCAAAAACCCATATATGACTCTTAAACCTAGTATTGCAGTCATCCCGTGGATTTCCAGGATTAACCTTTCAGGATTAGGTAAATGTATTATAATAAATTCAATTCAGATAAACTAAGTTGACTTACAGAAAAATAACATTTTTCATAGAAACTTCTTTTAGATTTTGTAATAAGGAAATGTAGTAAATTGGCTTTTTCATGAAGTTTTCTAGATGAATGGTGCCATGGCAGGTTGAGCATCATTTTTTAATAATTTATTTTGACATCTTTGTAACTTCAATTTATGAGTTTTTGCGCAATCGTACCAGACAGGGGCTCCATACAAAAGAATGGCTTGAAATATAGTTTTGAATATTATTAATTTATTGTCAACAATGAGGTTTGTGTTTCTGCAGATCAAGGGATAGAGGACTCTTATCAATTTATTTATTTTATCGATGGTGGTTGATATGTGGTTCTGAAAGGTGAGTTTGTTATCTAGAACTAATCCCAGATATTTGCAACTATCTGACCGGTCTATATCCACAGAACATAATCTTAATTTGACGTTATTAGGTAGGAAACATGGTTTCCTACGCCGCCGTGAAAACCAAATTGCTTGCGTATTTTGAGCATTAAGCTTGATTTTCCATCTGTGAGATTATTCCTCTAATTTACTAAGAGCAGGTTGTAGGCACCGTAGCGCAAGTGGTTAGTGCGTCGGACTACTGAGCCAGCGGTCTTGGGTTCGAATCCCGCCGCAAACACCTAAAAGTTTTTCACAGTGCCCACCTCTTTCGAATGTCTGACAAGCATCAAAGAGTATCATTTGTCACGATTGAGCTTCTCAACTCGCCGTTCGGAGTCGGCAAAAAACTGTAGGTCCCTTCCATTCGTGCAAAAATATAGCACGCACACACAAATGGTTGCGAGAAGCAGGCCCAGGTTCACCTCGAGCTGTAGCGCCAACTAAGTAAGTAAGTAAGTAAGGTTGTAGAATATGATAAACGTCAAGAAATAAAGTCCCAAAAGCAAAAACAGCAGTATCATCTGCAAAAATGGCTAGCTTTACGTTATTGACTAAACGAGGTAAGTCAGATACGTAGATGTTGAATAAGGTAGCGCCAAGAACTGAGCCTTGAGGTACGCCGTTTTCTATACATCTATCGCTAAGAAAACTTTGAATTATTTTTACTATCATGATTGGAAAATCAAGTTTATAGAGCTTATGGATCAATGCACCATGCCAAACTGTATCAAAAGCTTTTTCAATATCTAATAAAACGAGTCCTGTAGATTCTTTCAATCCAAATTGTTCTCGGACGTGATTTTTGATTCGGACTATCTGATGGTTTGTGTTGTGTCCACTTCTAAAACCGAACTGAAAGTTTGATAATATATTTTTCTCGGTTAAGGTCTTATCTACTTTTTAATTAATTATTTTTTCTAAAAGCTTGCTTATGCAACTAAGCAAGCTAATTGGTCTATAGCTTTCAGGTCTTTTTTGGACTTACCAGGTTTAGCAATAGGGATGACCATTGCCGTCTTCCATGGAAGTGGAAAAGTTTCGTGTTTCTACCACTACAGCAGACTATGTATCTTATTGTTAAACTAAGCAATAAATAGATGTCATTTAAACTTTAAACTTTGGGCAGTCTTTTGGCCAAACAAGACAAGACTCTGAAAGACAAAAAAAGGTATGAGGGTAAAAATCTAAAAGTGCTGGATAAATGCAACCAAAAGAGCATAAATGAATTTGTGTATTATCAATTCGAGTATTTTAAGCTTAGACCTGAGATGATTTTACCAGTGACTAAAATAAAATTAAACTAAAGCTTTGATTCATGATAAAGGAGGAACCCCAGCTACAAACAGTTATAATAAAAGACCGTGCTCTTTGTTTTAACTCAAACCAACCGTATAGATTAACAAAATCCCTCACGTTGGGCTGCAATGGATTGCCAACTTTAATCACATCTAACCTCTCAACAGGAAACACTTTTATTTTGCTAAAGCAATTGCTAAATCTCCATCAGACCCACCGCCTCCCAGAAGTCCATTGATTCCATTAAAAATCAAAGTTCACTCCAGTTTATCCCTCTGCAGCTTGAGGGAGAATCCGAGCTTTCCTTCCTTGTCCTTAACTTCATCCTCATTCTCATCCTTATTTATACTCGTACATAAGCGCACACTTAACAGTCGGATTGCCAGTGTAGAACGCAAAGGAAATGCATGCCTCACGAATTATATTACATTCAGAGCCTACCATAAGCATAATATCGTTACTCTTATTCGCCCGCGCAGAGATATTCCCGGTATCCCACCCCAGCATCATCTCGAAGAGCCACCCTAAAGCGCACATGAGGGTGTCTCTTGAGAGAAATGATTCGCTTTTTTTTCTGGAATTGTTTTTCTGTCCCTAGGGGATGATGTGAAACTGCTGTTGCTGCTCCTCTTCACGTGGAGAAGGATTCTATCCTCCTATTTGTATAGGTACGAGTATCTGTGTGCTATATGTGTATATGTACACAAAATATATGTTTTCGAGTGCAATGCCTTCGGAGATGTGTCTATATTCGTTAGGGTGTGGCTGTGGCGCGCGAGAAATTAAAGTTGTTCCACTAAACACCTACGAGTACACCTGTACAGAGTGCACGAAATGCCGCTGAACCCTTTTGACCTAAATCCACTGTGTGGCATAAACAATGGCGAACCAGGAAAAAAATACAAGACCTATCGAAAATCAGTATTTACCTGTCCGCCTGAAGAAGTTTATTGTCTTGCCGCTATATTGGTGCAGGTGCAGGTGCAGTTGCAGTTGCAGGAGCCAAGGTGTGCAATGCACAAAGAAACAAAATCTTTGGCAAAGAATCGCTGCAACAATAGCGGTTCGCTCACGATGCCTTCAGACACGTTTCTTTATTCCAAATATCTGTGGGTGAAGATGCATTCCTTTTTTTGTATCTTTTTCGTGATGCTGTTGCATTCGTTTATAGTTGAAGATTCGCCCTCAATACTTGCATTCCCCTTTGATGATTGTTCTGTTTTTCTACTCTCAGTACGGCTTCTCGACTTGAGCTCGATTTATTCAACTCACATGCATGTAGAGGGGATGCTAGCTGAAGGGTAGGGGCTTGAGATGCATCATAAGATGCACTTGGTGTAGTAGCAATACAGAATAATGGACCCTTTGGGAATTGTTGCTAAAAGCTGCTTAAGAAGGCGTGCACACACACAAACACACACATATCTACAAGCCTTTCTGAAGGAGCGAGGGAATATAAAAATTAAGACGAACAAAAAGAGGGAAACTATGCGAAAAGTTGCCTCGTCAAGTGCGCGTTTTGAGTCGCTTTTTTCATACTCAGATTGAAGATATGAGCTCGAGTTATGTAGTCCTCCTGGGGATTCCTAAGGACGAGCTTGGGAAGATGATGATGTTTGCGGTGAAGAGGAAATATTAGCCACTGTAGTGAGGAACGCTTCTAGTTCGCACCTTATACCAGCGAAGGTGCAGTGATTTCCCTCTCAACCAGGCACTGCTCTTAAAAAAAAACCTCCCCTCAAGAAATGTAATTTCATTGCTAGTGGCCACAATATGAATCCTTACGAGTGGTACTCGTACTTCAATTCCTCTTCCAAAATATAAGATGGCTAACAAAATCCCCAGCAGCACTAAGTGTCTGGGACAATAGGAAAAAGGTCACTACTTCGCCTACAGCTGGTTTTCTTTTTATCTCTCTTTCGGTCTACCTTGTCCACCCTTGAGGAACATTTTCATAGACATGGCCAAATTAAAAACATCAAGTGGAAGTCTCTCAGTAATGAAAACTGAAAATTACTTTTCCTTAAGAATTTTCGCTGCTTTTTGGTTTTTTTTTTTCCACCGAAGAGACTTATTTTTAACCATCACCCTTAACCCCTTCCTAACATCTGCGTTCCCTGTCAGTTTTGATGACAAAAATTATCTGCGGGAGTACACTTACACGTAAGATGGTCCTAGTAGAAAAGCATGAAGAAAACGATCACTGGAACAGTTGATGATATAAATTTTGTCAGCAGCGCCGGGATGAATTAATAAAATTAATTTTCACAGGGGGAAATTAAATTTTCCGCGCATTAATTTATGAGGAAATTGGAAAATATTGATCCGGTTGACAGTGGCAGCACAGATACTATACTAGAGATACACGACCGGTGACTTGCTTAAGCCTCCGGTATCCATTACAGTGACTATGGATGGATGCATCTCGTATCGTCAGTTTCATCATCGCGAAGTGTGAACGTGAAGTAGTGTTGTTTCAATTTATTTAAATTGAGGTTGAAATTTGTTTTTATTTTTTGTATCTTTTCACAGACTCTGTGGTTAAGTGGAAATTATTACTTTGAATATGTGCCGGCGATCAGATAAGGTACGAGAGGTGAAATTAACTGGCGCATCTGACTAATTGACACTGAATGTGGTTTTCAAAAAAAAAAATGAGTTAAATTTGTCACCATCGTTGTTTATATCACGCCTGAAAGGCATTGCTTAATGCCCTTAGTGTTCAAGCATGGGCAACATTTGGCATCTGCAGCGAGGACGGACCTAGAAACGAAATGGAACAATTTTGGAAGGTGGAGGAAGCCCAAGATACAAGCAGAAACAGCTACACATCAGAGGAGAGAAAATGAGAAAATCTGTTTGCCGAGAACACGAAAAGAAGCTCGAATAGACGATTTGCTGTTAGACTTATTCCAACGAATTAGGAGAATCAAGGACCATCGCATTGCGTAGTTACTTATCTCTGGGAAAAAAATGCTGAAACAAGAAGAAAGGAAGAAATAAGGAACCAATTCGTCAAATTCATACACGAATACAAAAAGCTAAGTCACATGGAAAGTATTGACATAAACAGAACTCAAGGACCAAATATTTCTCACCACACAACTGCGTACTCAAACCAGGAAGTACAACTACAAGGTTGCGGATGGTGTTCGATGAATCAGCAACAAATGTGTCACTCAAGGACATTCTTGGGACTGGTCCGACCGTTCAGGATGAGCTGCTATCTGTTATCTACCTGTCAAATTTCTGAAAGATTTGATGTTGCTCAACGAACTGTGGCATGGAATTTAAAAAAATATCGTGAGACCGGGACTACCAGCAGAAGGAAAGACTCAGCGAGGCAAAAAAAGACGACCCCAGTGTAAGTTCGTTTTTTGGCGCTCCAAAACCGTCGGCATCAGTTCAAAAATTCAGTGGATATTGAAAACGATCCTTCGAGTTACATGAAAAATAATATCGGCAAGTACAGTGAGAAAAAGGCTCCTAAAATGTGGACTTAGAGCACTCAAGCAAGTACTGAAGCCGGATTTTCCAATAAGAGTCAGAGAATAACGGTTACTTTGGGCTCAGGAGTAAGACCCTCCTTGGACTCAAGATATGTGGACAATATTATATTTTCCAACGAATCCAAGTTTAAGCTACATGTTGGAGATGGGAGGGTTGTTGCGTGAAGAAAACCAATGGAAAGACTGAGCTCTGAATACCTCTTACGGATGCCTGAAGAACTGAAGTTGTGATGGTCTGGGGATGCTTCTTTAGAGATGGAGAAGGTAGAATGGCCTCTTTAGAATCGAAAGACACGAAAGTCCTGGAATATGAACTAAAGCTCTCCGCGTCAGAGCTCTTTGGTGACACTTGCCAATTGAAACCCTAAAACATTTACTAATCCGGCTCTTAAACACCATACCTGTATCCACATGGAAAAACCTATCTGAGTCAATGAATCGCAGATGTGCAGCAGTTATAAAAGCAAGAGGAGCCCCAACAAAGATTAAATGGACAATGATTCTAGGAAGCAATAAAAAAATAAATGAAAACTGGCCAAGTGCGAGTCAGACTCGCGTTCAAGGTGTTCCGAAGGTTTAAAACTACTAGCACTGTTTCGTATCGTTAAAACAAACAACGAAAACGACCCATCCACCATATTCACTTTACAAACTTATAATAAGTAATATTATTCACTATGAGAAATCGGATAAATATTAAGAACGCGGCTGACTGTAAATGGACGCGCTCATATACCTTTTTTGCACTGTACTACTGAGTTTAACGGTCTCAGGGTAGTTTTGTTGCAAAATCCGTATTTTTATTATTTTTTTTGTATATGGCAGCACAAGTTCGGATAGCCTTTCATTTTCCCAAAAATTATTGTTAATCGAATAGTGATAATTTCATTGAAATTTCAGTAATTTACGAAATTGAATGAATTGAATTTTTCGACGTGAATTTCTCAAAAAATATACAATCTACGAGATTCGCTTAGTTTTCTTTAAATATATACATAGTTCATCATCAACAAACTATGATTTTTTCATATTTTTAACTTCAGTAGTTTCCGAGAAAACACTAGGGTACTTTTGGTATGATATTTTTCAAACATTTTTGGCATACTCTGAAAAAATTAAGAAAAATATTTTTAGTCCAGTGTAATTAGTCATTATAAATGAAAAATGACGGAGCCCAGTTATAGTGAATGGATTTGAATGATTTTTTTTGTTGGATTTCTAATACCATAAACTAAAAAGTTCCCATTAACAATAACCGCAATTCTTAAAATCCGTAAATTTAAGCAAAAAATCAAAATTTCAAAACAAAAAATCAAAAATCTATTTTTTTTTTTCTTATTATACAGGGTGGGCCGGTTTGGGATACAAATATTTTGGGATCAGAGTCATTGGTTCATGCTATGAAAAATATCGTGTAGGAGGGGTCTATCTTGAACACCCACTGAGCTACAGGGTGTTTAAAAAAGTTCATTGAAGTGGTACCAACTACCAAGAGTTATTCTAAAGGGTTTTTCAATAAGAGCGCTACAAAAGTTTTTTTTAATAAAACAAAAACGGTTTTGGATATCAATAAAATTCATTATTCCTGTGAAAGTACGTCCGATGCCATTATGTATGGAACTCGATTTCTTTTGTATGGCCACCACGGGCATGCTTGCAGAAGTCCAGACGCTGAACCCAATTTTCGACGGTTTTCAAGCATAAATCGGCCGATACTGCTGCAATTTCACGTTCGATATTCGTACGAAGTCATCAATCGTCACTGGCTTGTTGGCATAGACCATAGACTTGACGTAGCCCCACAGGAAATAGTCTGCGTCAAATCGCACGACCGCACGAGCGGCAAGAAATATGGCGTCGTTTGCTGTCCCTGTCGCTCTACTTTTGTAGCGTCCCTGTTGAAAAACCCTGTATTACAACTTCTAGTGTATTAAACTTCGAGCAACCAGGGTGGGATTTTTTTTATAGACAATTGATAAGTGCTTATCACAGTTAAAAACTATTACCATCCGTAATTTAGTTCTCGACATATTGGTCTTCAAACACAGTTTTTAATATTTTTTTTAACTAATTTTAGTGAAAATCGTATTTTTCTCGGAAAAGTGTACTTATAATTTTTTTTTGTTAGTATTATTTTCATGCGCCATAAGTTCACCTACAAATTCACCATACAAAGTTTTTACCTGGGGCTTACAGTTTTCCTGGTATCAAGTTAATTTAGTCACAAGAACCTGTAAAAGGAATGTACGAATATACTAGAACTATGTTGCATCATTTTCATGGGACAGGTCTTAAAAAGAAAAAAACATTAGCGAAAGGTTTCAAAAGGTAAACTTTTTACTTTATAGTACATATAAGAAATCATACTAATCCCGAAACATCTAAGTCCATTTACTATAGCTGGGTTCCGAGGTATAAACCTAATTGCACTGGACTATTTTGAAATCTTTGTTTCGACCCTTTCGAATGATATATTTTTCAGGATTTTTTTTTTTTGAGATTACATTTTATCCACCCTGTATAGTTGTTTCAGAATATTTTTGAATAATATGTTGTCCATGTATATGGACCACTGTAATGTGTAAGTGTGCCAAATTTAAAGTTTCTAGGAAGAACGGTTCCTCATGTTTTTATCGTGACAGACATTGTTGAGTTAGAGGGAACTTATAATGGTTCCGTATTACCATATGGCTACGGAACCCTTAAAAACTTAATCATTTCTACAAAAAATATAAAAACCTCCCAATTTTAAACTTTCTTCATAAACACCACATATGTAAATGAATTCACTTCTTGAAAACCACATGGAAATTCATTCATTTTTGAAAATCTACATAAAGAGAAGATTTCTTTGAAACCCTTATCCGACATATTTGTCGCTCCATGTCCTGCTCTGATTCCACATTAACCGACTGATAATATTCGCAAAAACTTTCCTTTCCCAGATCATATTTCTCTGAAGTAAATATACAATTATTTATGACTTCCTGCCCACGTTGACATATCTAAACTTCTGCATCCTTCCACGGAATTGCCTAATCACCAACAAACACACAACAACCTTGAGTGTAGGTTACCTTTTCTATATGCAAGGAAACTTACACTTGCACTTACAGCAGAGAGTTAGTTGCCACCGACCGCAGTCGTTGTCGATTCCTTATCCCAGACAACTTAGGTAACCGCAACGTAGTCCAATTGAAAATTATTGCTCCTTGTAGTAGTTTTCTTACGAAGAACTTTTCCCATGAAAAAGCCGAAGCACCCCCAATTGTCTTACTGCAGAGCTATGGCGATAGCAGCCTACAAATGAGAAGTAAATTGCATTCTCTTGTAGTCCGCACCTCGAATTCCTTCAAAAGGACGACCAACGATGAAGATGAAGGAGAGCGAAGGAGTGAAAAGTAAAAAAAAAAAAACTTTTGCCGCCCGCCACCCAAAGTGACTGAGGTTGCAGCTACAACATTATTAACGTTATCCAATCTTTGCTCCTGCCCAGCACTTCATATAGAAACTCACACCAGCACATCCCGAAGCTGTAGTTGGAGAAAAACTTTCAGTTCAGCTCTTGAAAATGTTTTGCGGTCCTGTTTTCGGGGTGACACAAGTATTAGTAAGCAAGTGCCAAGGACGATGGATACAGTGCAAAGCGCTCTGCCGGACTGCGGCCGCCGCTGAACTTAAGTGGTGGCCAAGCCCGCGGTTACTTAAAAATCCCAAAATCTGATAATAAAGGGAAACTAGGACTAAATCCTCTTGTTTCCTTTGAGCCATGAGGCAAGACTTCTAGCTGCAACATTTCGTGTTCTGACTTTTTGTAGTTTGGAGTCCTTTTTGTTAGTAGTCCCGGTTTGTGATTCGCTTTGTTTTGCATACAATTTGTTGGAAATTTGCCGTTGTTTTCCTTTCCAGTTCTGTAGTTCTGTTTGGGTGGTGGTTCTTCGAAACGACGAACTGGAAACTTTTTCAAGGAGAGACTCTCGCTGATGATGGAATTAGTTGCATTTCACTGAAGTGGGAATGGGGCAAAAGTTCGAGTTCTTTTGCAGCAATTATCCTGTGGGAGGTTAAAAGTATAGAAGCACCCTGGCAATCAGTTAATGGACGACGACAACGATGGAAAACGATTGCAAATGCATTCATTTGCTCATGATAATTGTATTATGATAGCTCAGTGAACTATCCTCGGGTATATTCACAACATCCGGTAGACATATTGTTTCCAACTCATTGTACTTGGGGATGTTGCTATGTATGTACATCTTCCGAGAGATGATACTCGTAGGTGCTTTGCTTCTTGACTGTTGGATAAGAGAATATGGATTTTGGATTTTTTTAAAAACACAATCTCATGGTTTCTACTTGAGTTATCCTGTTTTTCTATTTTAAGTATTTTTTTTTTTTGCCTTTCAACTTCCACTCTGAGGATATACCTTTCAATGGAATTTGATTATTGAAATAGTAAAACAGTGAACTGTGCACTGCATATCTGTGGAAGTGCACTATGATATTTGCATTTTTTACCAAATAAAGGATTACTTTATTGCATTGTGCTGTGCACACAGGTCCTTGAAGTTTGCCTAACATTTTTTTCTACTTGCAATTGTAAAATTCTTTTTATATGGGAATTTACTGTATTTGTAGGGAGTGGCTTTTTTAATGTAATTATAGTTGAGAGAAAGGACTAACAGGAGTCGCATTTTATGCGGTCTGAGTTCCCACGCAAGTGCAAAATTATGCGATTTGGTAAATCAGTTTAAAGTGTTCTGCAAAAAAGAGTCCCGGATTATAACAGCAGCGGTTCATCTAGTAGGACCTCTAAATGTAATCTAAATATGGCATTTTTAGGGATGATCTCCCATCCTTAAATATAATATAGGTAGGCCATTTAAAGAAGAAGCATCGGGCAACCCTATAACTTTTGACAGCGCTGTCAGATCGGCTAATAACATACCGCGTTGGAAGCGTCAGTCAAAGGAAATTTATACCATGGAATAGTACACACCGAAGTACCGCGCTCAAGTTTTTTAGCTATATGTATATTCAAAATAAGTTCTCAATCGTGAAAACTAAACGTGCGTTTCGTAAAAAACTTAACTTAAAATTGCTCCAAGTGATATCACTACGTATAAGCCGTTTATACGAACAATTTGTGAACTCCGGTAGTCTTAGTTATACCAGCCATGCATCAACGAACAGAATATTAAAGCCGCACGAGCCAGCATTGAAGAGACTCCAACGACATCGAGCTATCGCCGTTCTCAGGAATTCGACATCCCTCGAACCACTCTCTTATACCTCGAATTCAAATGGCACAAAAACTAGACCCAGGTGATTACCCACGTCGCGTCGCACAGTGGTTCAGGTTGTGTGAAAGCGCCGAAATAATTCAATATCTCTAAAAGCACTGGACCGATTTTTATGATTTTTCCAAGTGTTTGTTAACTACTATTTACTACTATTTAAAATTTTATATAATAACATTTTTTTATTTTTTTTTATTTTTTTTTTTTTATATACAGGCAAACTTCCCCATAGCAAATCCGCACGGGACGAAAAAAAAACTTCGTTATATAGAAAATTCGTTATACAGTGAGCCGAAAAAGTATTTGTCTGCTTCACCTTATTGCAAGAACGATGATTTTTTTCTTATTTGAATAAATACAAAACATTTATTTTGCATTTATTTTTTTCTTCAATTAAAATGGTTTAAATTTAAACTAAGAGTTAAAGATTTCTTCACTGATAAAAAAAGAAAATAGGAAAAAACAAAATTCAGATATCGATTCAGTACCGAAAAAGTATTCGTCTCTTGAAATGAAGGGTTGAAATGAAATCAATACTTTGTGGATCCCCCCTTACGTTTATTAATTGCTTCCAATCTTCTTAGAATTGAACCAACCAAGTTTGTCGTGAAGTTTGATGAAATAGAAGCCCATTCATCATAAGGCCCAGTTCTAAAGTTCTTTTTATTGGAAATACGCCTGGTTCTGATTTGTTTTCAAAGATATCCCAAAGATGTTCAATAGGGTTAATATCTAGTGACTGCGGAGGAGTTTGCATACATATATGAAGTTGTATTGTACATATAAGACCAACATTTTGTACTCCACGCAGTGTCTACTCCATAGTTCCATCAAAAACGCACAACTCACCCACTCCATTAGAGCACACGCAGCCCCATACCATAAGAGACCCTTCGCAGTTTATCACCGTCGCTTTTTCGTCCATTTCAGTTATTGGTTTTTTCCTCACTAAAACTTTGCGATCCGATTGAAAAATCTTGAACTTGCTTTCGTAAGTAAAAAAAACTCTCTTTTCCAGAACTGCTCACCATGGTTTTTATACGCTTTAGCATATTTCAGGCGCTAACTGTTTCTAACTAAGATATGGTTAACTGAGAAATGGTTTTTGCGAGCCACGCGACCATGATAATCAGCTTGGTGGAGGACATTTCGCACTCTATCATCAGAAACGATTTCCCCATCTCATCTTCTATCTCAACAGCAATCTTTGGAGCACTCATGTCTAGGGTTTTTAGTTTTACGGACGATTTAGCTTTTTCCCTCTCCGTCAAATTTTGTGATCGCCCAGATCTTGGAACATTTTCATATTTCTTTATTTTTATTTTTTATTTATAAATGATACTGTTAATCTTCGTAATTGGTCTATTTACATTTTCACCTGTTTGGTTGTACTTTTGACTTTCATTTAATAGATTAATAATCATTTTTCGTTCTTTTCTTGTAGTTTTATGATTTTTGCGACCCATGTTTTTTAATTTTACTTTTTTGAAAAAGATATGCACTCCGAGCACTTCCAAAACCAACTTCCAACTACTCATGTCCTGATCGGAGCAATTTAACTCCAAAAGCAGCGAATAAATCCCGTAAACTAGTCGTATATTCATTTTAAATGCGTGAAGACGAATACTTTTTCGGCGGAAAAACTTATGGATTTTGAATGTATGTGCTTTTATGAATAAAAACGAAAATGAGATAGTTGAGTTTTCACTGCTTTCGTAGAGATAACTCAATGGTAATAAAAATAAAATAAAAATAATGTTGTCAACTATTGATTTTAATGACAAATTAACGCGTTTTATTCAGAAAAGGGCAGAGACGAATACTTTTTCGGCTCACTGTACAGAAATTAGGAATTTTTCTTTTTTATCAACTTTATTAATAGTAACCAGTAATTTTAGATTAGATTACACTCTTCCATATTTCTTGCTCAACAAAATCTTCTAATATATATTTGGCTTCAGCAGTCCTGGGTAGAACCAAGCTTAGCTTCCCGCAACCATTTGTGTGTGCGCGTTATATTTTTGCACGAATGGAAGGGACCTACAATTGTCTGCCGTCTTCGAACGGCGAATTGGAAAGCTTTACATGACAAATGATACTCTTGAATGCTTGTCAGGCATTCGGAAGAGGTGGGCACTGTGAAAAACTTTTTGGGTGTTTGCGACGGGATTCGAACCCAAGTCCGCTGGCTAAGTAGCCCGATGCACTAACCACTTGCGCTACGGTGCCCACTATCTTCTAATACATTTAAATATTCAAACACATTAGTCGGTACGTTACTCCTCTTCGCCAGAAAGGTTCGAAATACGTCAATTGATGAAGAAATTCGTCCGAATATAGGAAACACTTTATCAGCATTCAGTTATTATTTCAACTTTTGGGGAATCCCATAATTATTTCAGATACAAAGTATTATTAATGTACGAAACAGAGATTCGATATGTGGAGACAAAAACGCAGAGAGTTCGATTTCCAGGTACAAGACTTGTTCGTTGTAGAGAAGAATTCGCTGTATGGAAATTCGTTATAAGGAGATCAACACACACTGAAAGTAGAACGAAAAAGCTGCGTACTTGAAAAAAATTCGTAATAGGGAGAGCTTCGTTGTATAGAAGTTCGTTATATGGAAGTTCGACTGTATATGTACATAATAAAATGTTAAATAAGAAAATTTATTAAAAATCGACTAAAAACTATACTCTGTTCCACAAAAATTGTCAGTACAGGGAAGATAGGACGTTTGCCTCTCATTCTGGTTGCAATAGCTTTCATAAATCTGTCCCTCTTTTAAGCTCTCACTGGGTTACCATAGTATGCACGGAAAATCACCGCAAATCGGAGAGCAATGCCCATAGGGTTACCATCTGCTGATTTGAGAAAAACACAATTTGTTGAACGAAAAAAGATAATTGTGTACAAAGTGGACACCAGCTCATTTTTTATTAAATATTGGTATATTGTTAACGGCATGTTTTCGAGTATTTTGGTGTATCAATGTTATATATCAGAAACGATTAGCTTACGAGATATAGGCTAAAAACAAAAAAAATGTCACTATTCGTTTCCACGCCCAAAACTCATCTCGCGCAAATAACCTTCATTATAAATCACAAAAATCGAAAAAGCGTTTCAATTAATTTTAACGGTTTCACCAGAAAAACAAGAAAGTTGAAAAAACAAAAGTCATGTGGCATACTCAAATTAATTTTATTGGTTCTCAAAAGCACAAAATCCCAAAGCTCTTTGACAAAAACCAAAGAAAAAGCACTAACGATTAGCATTAACTTAATAATGGTAACACTGTTTGATGTTGATACTTTCTATGTACACAGCGATTCGCAGCCACACACAATCAGTCAGCCACCGACTGTGAAGATGGCCTGACATGCTGTGGTGGGACGTTTGCGAATTTTTGGTAAATTACAAAAACAAAACCTGTGTAAGTTAGTGCTTTGGATTTTATTTCAGTGGCGATTTCTCTAATCGAGTACAGGCACCAGTGTTTGAAAAAAAGCTCCCCCATAAGGCCTGTACTGACAATTTTTGTGGAACAGAGTATAGTATCTGACGAATAAATATTAATGATTTTTCATAAAAATAAATGAAAATAAATTCTAATGTATTTGCCTATGTGTATTTGTATTTTTATAATTTTTAAAAGTAATACGGAACCATTATAAGTTCGCTCTAACTCTAAAATATCTGTCACGATAAAAACATCAAGAACCGTTCTACATAGAACCTTGAAATGTGGCACGCTCATAGTTATTGCCGAGAATGTGTGAGAAACTCCATTCCCCGCGCTTATTTCCGAAACTACTTACTTAACTGTTAATGGTAACATGGTTTCTAGTAACTCCCAAATCCCAATCTTTCTCAATGAGAATATTTTTTTTGTTTCAAATTTCTTCCTAACTTCGTGCTGTATATGTTCAAGCATTTAATGCTAACAAAATTGGATCCTATAAGCTCTCAGGGCGCATTGAGCACTCGTGTAAGAACATCCTCCAAACTAATATCGATTTTTTTACAATAGACAATTTTTATTATTAATTTTTTATTTAGATAATCGTCGAATTAAATAACATTTCTGAAGTCATTTTGTAGAGATAGGTAATGGACACACAGTTTTAAAACTAAAACAATATTGTATAAGTCAATTCTAGTAAATTTGACATCATTTTTGAATTTTTATGACATCATTTCCAAAAACCACTTTACCACTTTAGAGCTAAAATTTAACAAAAATGGTTTTTCATTCTTGTTAGTAAATATAAGCCTCTGTGACAATAAAAAGAACAAAAAATATGTTTAACCCTTAAAACAAAAAAGTTTCACTGAAAGGGTTAAATGAAGAAAACCGACCAAGTGCCAGTCAGGATAATATATTTATAACTTACTCTAACTAAAAATAGATACGAAATACGAAAATTAAATTGCTTTGGAGGGAGGTATAGTGAGATTTCCATCTCCATATAATGACAGACTGGAAAATAGCAGACTTTTCAACTGTATTATTGAACTAAGATAAGCGGGTTGGCAGCTTGATGCAGCTGTAAATGGTACAGTTGTTTAGGTTAGACTCTGAAGAATATTTTAAGAACCAAACGGAGTGGTGGAGCACATTTGTTTTGCTCTGCTGAACTTTCCCAAATATTGATTTTTAGACCATTTATTTTAAAAATTCATAGCTGCTTGAAGAATAAGAAAATTAAAATTACTTTAACGTTTACGTTTTCTTTAGACATGCTGTAAAACATATTTAAAATATTAAAATTATTATCAACTTGTCGCGGAAAAAATATTGACTAGAGTACAAGGCCCTGCGCTGTATGCACTAAAAACGGTTACATAATGGAGCGACTTTAAAGCTATCGCAACTGTTATCATAAGTGTAAATATTTCTCCATTTCGTAGAAATGTGCAAAGCCACAAAGTGTTTCAAATTTTGATTTTTTTCGCCTCTCAAACCACTGTGCGTCGCCTTAATTATGCCAAGCGGACCATCGAAATGGCTGAAACCGAACTTGACTTCTGACGAAAAATTATCATGCCAGACGACGCACATCCTTCATGAATGGAGGTGTCGGTTTTATGCCATCGAAATACCCTCAGTTAATTGAAGAACAGCCACTTGGTTGGTTGGTTGGTGGCATGGGTGGCTACTGGTTTTAACAAGACGGCGACCATTGCTCCCAGCGTGGCTCATATCGAAAACTGGCGGTTTTGACTGGCCACCCAGATCACCTGATTTTTATTTGTGGGGTTATTTGAAGTCCCAGGTATACGCAAATAAGCCAAGGACTTTAGCTCAATTGAAAGCCAACATACGACTTGATCTCGTTGCCATATCGACTGAATCATTGGCAAAAAATGCCGAAAAAAGAACACATTTGGCCGTCAACGGTAACAGTGGCCATTTGCGCGGTGTTATTTTCAAAAAGTAGCTGGAATAAATCTCCTTGAACCAAAATAAATCAAAGCAAAAAATTCTTGTTTTTTAATATTTTTTTTCTTTCAGAAACGAATGCTTCCACTTTAAATGGCCTACCCTGTATTTATGCTTATTTGGTTGGCCTTCAAAGTGCTCAAAAATTCCGAATAGTTGTTCGCATTTTTCTTACGGCATTGAAGTCATTCTTGAGTCCTAACTGCCTACAAGTTGAGCTGCACGCATCTACAATAAAGATTCGTAAAGTCACCTCAATGTGGTATTCTAAAGTCTTCATCTTACCTCCATCCGCCTTTAAAGTTTATATAATTGCACTATTCGCCTGCTGCTGATGTAGATATCCTTTTTTTGCAAACAGATGAAACTAGATTTCTGCCCATACTTTCCTTTAAATATATCTCAGGTTTCCAGTACCTGCCTGTTCCGTGGGAACGTCAAAAATAGTTTACTTCCGATTATCTCAGCATTACGGAGGAAAATCTCCAAGGAAATAATCCTAAGATAATTAGTTAAGTAACAGCGACACCCTTTCTTGTGGTACATGCATAAGTGCATCGCGGCCACTTAGTCTTTTGTTTTACTACTTTTCTACGTGCTTGTACATACTTAGCTCTACCGTGGACAGAAAAATAAGAAAAAAACACATCTCTTATTATTTCTGCACTCGTCTGAGCATCTGAACTCACCTCAGTTGCATTTGCAGATTCACTAGAGAATGTATTTCAAAGCACTAAACGAACACTTCGCAAACGTAAAGTATCTCAATTAATTTTATTACTTAGCGCTTAGCATCACCCAGAGAAAAGGAGAAGTCATTATTAAAGTCCTGTGGCGATTTATTCATTCGTCCTTCTCTGCCACTGCCACAACCAACTACCACCAACATACCAGCAGCAACACTGCTGGCATAAGAAAAGGACGCAAAGGCAACGCAGATGGATGCCCGGACTCAAGTTGAACATGACAGCTAGCATGATGAGGGTTGTGGAAAGAAATCTTTTTTTTATTTTCATTCATTTGCCTGCCATGGCATTCTTTCGCGATTCCGTATCCTTGCATCCACTTCTCGGAAATGATTCCAAGAAATAAAATGGCAAAGTGCAAAATGGTGAAATGTTAAAAATCACAGAGAAAACTCATCACAGATTGTGGAGTCGGTGTCAAAAAAAAAATCAGCGCGCACATAACAAAAAATAAGAGAATGAATCCTTTGCTGAGTCCTTTGGCGTTTGCTCGCTGCCCATCGTGTAATTAGAGTCAAGTTTAGTGCCAGTTTATTTTGTAATTATTTTCATTTGGCCCTCGTGAAATTGTGTGCATCGCCGGCCGTGTGCTTCTTCTTGCACATTTTCACGCTTTTGTGTGCCATAATTAGTCAGGCTTTTGTGTGTCCTGACGCGTTAAAGACGAATGCTGCACATAGCAACCGAAGCGATAGGAATGTGTAAGTAGATAAATAGTCCTTTTTTGCCTTTCCCATCTTTGCAGAGAAGGACTGAGCTTTTTGTGTAGTTTGTGTCAAGATTGAGTGGTTTTTTTGTTGGCTTTCCCCAATGTGCATTTTTAAGGTTTGTAAATCAAGGGGGGGTTAGAGAAAGGTGTCTACGCTTAACTTTGACAAGAATTCCTTACCACACCGAGGCCGCCATTATCATGGAATCATTTTTAGACAGAGCTGCCATCTAATGAACTATGTACGTCCGAGTATATTCCGAAAAGGTGTGTAACTTAGATGTGACTTTGATTGGTATCTTGGCTAAATGTACTCAAATTGTTGGTAATATGTCTGGATGTCAAAAAGAGGGCTCTTAACTTCTAGTTGGATACAAATCCATCTCATTTCGCATCAAGGTTTTTCTTCCCGAACAACAATCTATCAAATACCATCGAGAAGGTATAGTAGGTGTGGTTCAGAACTCGGCTGTATTGATGTTAAAACTGCCTGCAAATGTTGAGCTTTAAGTCTCTCTCCAATATCAGCTTCAACAATGGAATATAAATGCGATCCAAGCTCCTTTTAAATGCATTTTTATTAAATCTTCTTTGAAGAAGAAAAAAACTGCACTCCTTAGAACTCAAAACCAACTTGGATATGAAACGTGAAAGATGATTGTAAGGAGTGTGTACAATTCACAGATTGATACTTCCTTATGCCACAAAAGTTTCCGCTACTGTAGCCCGCTTTTTCTGTCCGCTTTTGCTTTTCCTTCTTTCTTCTAAAAAATCCAATTTCATACTTTATTTGAAATCAAAACTCACAACACATACCCAAACACGCCCGTACAAAAAAATGAAGAAAAAAAGTCGAAGAAAGAGCTATGACGACATATTTTCTTGAAGTATACGAATACACTTTCTCGTAAGTCGTAAGTCACAGCACATTGCTGGTGTGCATCCTGGAAAATCCTGTTAGTCTTGCTGCGTTTTTTGGTTGGTTTCACTTGTATGTTTTTTTTTTCCTAGAACTTCCTAGTTGGTCCTTAGAAAGGATGTACATATCGCAGAATTATTAATGGATGAAGGATTTTCGATTCAAAGTAAGGAATTGCTTTGGATTGCGCTTGCAGTAATACAATTTATTTATAGTTTTATGCTTAAAGCTGTTGGTATACGAGCATAGATGTTGGTAGTGAGAGTCCTTATTTATGCTAGTAAACAGGATATGAGTATAAGGGATTGGAATGAAGGACTTTCGAGTGGACTATACTTGTGTGTATGGAAATATTACCATTTTGAGTTCGGTTGACTTGCTAAAATCCAATACCCACTCTTGGTCTTAAAGACATAGAATAGAAGCGATCGCATTCAATTGCAACAAGAGCGAGGAATATTTTTATAAGTCATAGATTAGAGAATTTATTGAAGCCCCAACCAATGTTTATTTACTATCGAGGTTCATCTCGATACGTTCTGGTTTAAGATTACTTGGCTAACTTGGTTCTTTCATTTAAAAGGACCACAGTATTTATTTTTAGACAATGGACTATAGATCTAATACCTCAGATTTAAAAATATGTCCTTTGTGAAAAATAAACCTCGGACTTGAAATAATCAGAAATACCACAAGGTTCAGTACTTAGTCCAAATTGTTCTTACTCTTAACGCGGCGGCATTAACAATGAACTACCCAGAGGTAGTGGATCTATTATCTGGAATTTAAAAACAATTTTAATTTTGGGCATTATAAGTGCATTTGGTGAAATATTTTAGAGTACATAAATATTGCATCTTTACGTAGATATGAATTTCGCCAGCAGTCCTTTTTTCTAAATACTTTGACATCCAAGTTGTTGGCTTTAAATAGCTCAAAGCTCGACAGGTTCCATATTTGTACTGAGTATCTAAAATCAGTTTTCAGTTGCAAAATGAAATTACCTAAGTGGATCCACTTTGGAAAGTTCTAAAAAGTCTAAAGCAGACAAAGTACGGATATATGTAATCTATCAATCACTAGGTACATTAAAATGTCGTAAGCCATCACCACATATAAAATTCAAAGCCAAACACCTTTATTTTGAAAAATGTTCGGAGAGTAATATCATTTTGTGTGTGTAGTAAAAAAGGATGAGTTCTTGTTTTGCACAATAAATTGGTTGACCGTGTTAAAAAAAAAGGATAACCAATAATAAGTCCTAAGAATGCTCGTAAATCCTTTCAAGTAGATGTTAATGGTTTGTATGACCAAACTGTCGTCCTCGAGTGCTCTTGTCTGGCGATTCTTTTATTTTCGATTCATGTGAGTTTTGTTTACTTTAAACTTAAGTTATCAAAAATAATATAAGCTAGAATGTTATCAAGTTGCCTATTGTCCTACAGAATCATGTCCTGTTTTACTTACTTTAGGTGGCGCTACAGCTCGGGGTGAACCTGGGACTGCTTCTAGCAATCATTTGTGTATGGTATATTTTTGTACGAATGGAAGGGACCTACAGTTTTTTGCCGACTCCGAACGGTGAGTTAAGAAGCTCAGTGACAAATGTTACTCTTTGATTGCTTGTCAGACATTCGAAAGAGGTGGCACCATGAAAAACTTTTAAGTGTCGGACCCGTGCGTAGTAGTCCAAGAAATGGTAAAGGGACAGAAGTTTACTGTCATCTATTTAGTTTTCCACTTTACCGCTTTTTATAACAACATAAGTTTGCATTCTGGTTCGACTTACATTTTGTGCAGAAATTACATGCATGAAACGAATAATCGGAATAGAAGTGGTCCAAGGCGGCATCCTTCCGGAACTCCATAAAAAAGTGAATTTTTATTGAAATATTTCAGAAATTGCTAACGACTATTGAGACTATTTTATGGAATAAAACCAGGGTTGCCAACACGGGACGTTTGGGACAAAGACTGTCTTTTTCAACATTTCTTTGTCATTTGTCGGTGATTTCTCAGTCCCAAAATCAGTTTATAAAAAATTGAGCGATGAAAAACTATTTGTCATGCTTAAATATAATAAAAACGAAAACTGCTGCTTCAACGGCAGAAAAGGAAAGGATTTTTGTATGGAAATGCCACTGGCGATGAAAAATGGATCCATTATGACAATTCCAAGTACAGAAAGTCATGGATTAAGCCCGGCCAACCATCAACATTAACATCAACGGCGAAGCCAAATATTCATGGATCCAAACTCATGCTATGTGTTTGGTGGGATCAGAAGTGATAGTCTCGTAGGAGCTGCTCAAACCGAATGGAGATCGCTACGGCTAACGTGCCGGAATGGCTGGAATACTTACATACTTCAAATGATACCACAAATAGTTTTTGCAGCACGACAATGCTCGTCCGCCTGTCGCAAAACCGATCAAAACATACTTGGAAACGCTCAAATGGGAAGTCCCACCCCACCCACCGTATTCTCCAGACATTGCTTCTTCTGATTATACCATTTCGACGACTCATGGCCTGTCCGAGAAGAAGCTTAGTTAATGCAGATTGCAAAAAATGGGTCGAGTCGTGGATTGCATCTAAAGAAGGCATTCTTCTGGCATAGAATTAGTATACTGCCCGAGAGATGGGAAAAAGTAGTGGCTAGCGAAGGACAACACATAATATTATTTTCAATTCAATTTCATTTTATCTAAATATTTTTTTTTTTTGATGAAAAAACGCTACGAATTTATTCCAACTTCAATAAATTAATAATGTTTTTGTTAAAAAAAAATATATAACTTGCACATACAAAATACCTAATTTGAGTTCAAAAGTTAAATCTTTGTCCCGAAAGTAGTTTCTCCGTCTTTTTTTATCTTGCCTTAAAACTTCTATGTGATCGCCGTGGCCGTGGTGGTTAGTGCGTTGGACTCGAGGGGGAAGTCATCAGTGTATTCAAGGAACTTTCAATATGAATTCAAAGTGAATACGCGGGAATTCAAGGTGAATTCAAAGTGATTCACGTGGAATCACTTTTTTTAATCAATAGTGAATTCCGATGTGATTTCAGGAAATTCAGAAGAATTTCAGTGTATTCAGAAGAATTCATTGCACAAAACCTGAATTTACAACGTATTCACTTTTTATTTAGAGGAATTCATATAGTGAATTCAGTATTCATAATGAATTCAGTATTCACAATGAATTCAGTATTCAGTTGAATTCATGTGAATTCTGTATTCAAGAGACTTTTCAAAAAGATGATGACTTCCCCCTCGCTTGGTTCTGTATAGAAATGCTGACGCCGGCCGTATATCTTTTTTTTTTGTTTTTTTTTCTTAAAACTTCTTCATGTTGGCAACCGTGAATTAAACACACGACAAGCGATATAAGTAGTAGACGGCATGGCATGATGGGTTTTTTTTGTCACTGATCCGTTGTTGATATGTACTTTGTGTACAAATTTTTGTTCAATTTTTTCAGCAAGTAATATAACTTAACACAATAAAAATCATTCAAAGCTGTCAGATAAAAAGTAGTTACAAAATCTACATTAAAACTTAGCAAAGTTAACAGCCCACACCAGAAATGTGAACGGTTAACCCTTTTCTTAATTTGCTGTAATAAAATTCACATTTTACCGAATTCGATACCCAAGCTAACATTGTTCCCTTAAATTTCCCTTGAAGTTTTATTTAGTGAAACTTTAGAGTGATAATATAGTTCAGAATTGGTTCTGACAATTCAATTTCAAAATTCTTTAAATTAAAAAATAAGTCGTACTTGCGCATAAGCCCTACGAGTCCTGATAATTTTGGTTCCATCTACACTTTATTCCCAATGTTTGTGATTTTATTAAACTTTTTCTGAGCGATATTTTCGGAGATAAGGCCCGGGACAGCAATGTTTTAATGTTTTTTTTAAAAAGTGTCCAGAAAAATGCAACACAAACAAATATTTCGCGCATTTTTGAATTCGCGCAATAACGAGCTTTCATTTGACACCCCACACGATGACCTTAAAATTCATTTTTTTTTTAATTTCCTATTTGACCCCCTAAACTAGCCGCCCAAGTCGAAATTCAGCTTTTTAAGTTCTGTTCTCTACTTGGGACACTAATTGCTACAACTGTTACAAATTTCAATAGTCTACGTCAAATAGTTTCTGAGATAAATGACTGTGACAGACAGACACCGAACTTATTCCAGTTGTTAACATTTCGTATTCTATCCTGTAACTTCCAAGTCTCACATGTCGCTTATTCATACGGATTAATAATATGTCGCTACGCAAATGAACTGATGCCAGATATAGGCTCAATTAAACTGAAATTTTTCTTCTAAATTTAAACTAAGCGCCCACATGCAACAACTGTTGATTTAAACAAAAAAGTCATAGAAACCGACTCGTACTGATAAATGTCGTAAAAATAAATTTTATCGTCCTTTGGTATTATAAAATGTATCTACACACTCGATATTATCAATATACATACATACATACATATGCTTGCATGCATGTATGGTATGTACATATATCCAGGAAGAATGAAAGAAATCGCGCAAATTCTTTTCTTTTCTGTTTTGTCTTTTATGAAAATGTGTCCTTTTCCGCACGCCACCATATCACAATACATATGGGCTGAGGGGGAGTGAGTACTCTATGTGTGTGTATCGTGTCAACCATTCATATCAAAAGACAATCCCCCATTGTCATTTGTTGCATGCGAGAAAGGATCTCCTTCAGAAAAACAACACAATATCATAAAAATAATGAAGTATGCTACTCTCTCTCTGCAGCATCGTTTGATAAAACGAAGGTGGGGTGGGGAGGGAGTATTGCGGATTCTCTTTTTCGCCAACCCGCCGCCCTCTAGAGAATACCGTAAACAATTAAAATAAAAGCCTTTATTGGAATTTCAATTGTCGTGAATGGATAGGCGATGGTATATGTAGGTACCAGAAGCGAGGGAAAATGAATTGAAGTGTGTCATGCACGTTTTTCAAATTTGTGGCAGGGAAGGAGGTTGCTCCCTCTGTAAATTAAATAGAAAAGGTCATACGATCAGATTGAGGTGAGAATAGGAATAACTAGATACTTCTTTTGCTATAGACGAGGCATAATTCCCACCCTTTCAGACACAGATGCACAGCGACCGACAGAGACATTCTCTGGCCCAGCAACAGCAGCAGAGTGTACCGCGCCGCATACACAATCCATGTTGTAAGAGTATAAAATAGTAAAACAAATTGCCATATATCCTTACCATATATACGAGTACTCGTAAGTATGTGCTTTCGCTCTTACGGATAGTGCCCCCATGAGTCTCGTTTGGCTTCATTGAAATGTATGTGAGGCTGCCGCGCTAGCCAAAGCAGTACTCGTACATGTGTGCGGTGACGGTGTCTATGCAAAGGGATGATGCAAGCAAGAATTTTCGGGGGGTTGTAAAGTGAATTTTTCGTTAATGCACCATTGCCAGCCCACTTTGAAGTATGCCTTTCGCTTTGCTAATGCCACTACGATGGGCCTACGCCAACGATACGAAGAGGGTGGAAATTTTGCACTTTCAAACGGTGTACGAGTATGTCTGCGTATATACGTGAATAATTTTCAAAGGAAATTTTTGACATTTAATTGAAATTTGAATAAGTTATGCTGCACTGTTATGGGTGTGGGGGTACAGCAAGTGTGGAGCGGTAACAACAGTTTTACAAAATCATTAATTTCTTTTAATTAAACTTACCACAGAAATGCATTTAATTTGTTCACTCAAAGTTTTTTTTTTTTTTTTTTAATTTGTCACTGCAAGTCAATTATAAAACAAAGAAAGACACACTTTGTTGCACATTCCTCCCGCGCCAATAAAAGTAATAGATACGCACAACTTGGCAACAGCTCCATCTATTTCTATCTCTCTCTTTTGTATCTCGGCTGTCTCTTGCTCCCTTCTTCTTTATCTGTCACATAAATTTTCTTTTGTTTATTTAATTATCATCAACTGTCAAAGTGTGTATATGTATACACACGCAATAATTCCACACACGCTTGTCGTCACTTTAAAGGATATTGTAATTGTATCTATTTACATATCTTCAAGATCTCAATACAGTGACATATGAATGCAAATTGCACTTTTTAAATACACACTCACAAAACTATGAATTTTTTGTTTGTTACGCAATTCGTGCGAGGACGACAAACAGGATACACACAGGACGCAATGGATCCGACTTATAAGAGTAACATCGCAGTTGCGGGGGTTTTTATACCACACATCTAGGATGAATTTTCCGGGTGGGGATGAATTTTCCGCACAGGGGTAGAGCTTTCCACCTGGACACATAAAGGATTCATATTGTTCCCTGTGAAGATTTTCGTTTTTGTTCTTTTTTTCCTTCTCCTTAAAAATGTTTGAAGCTGCGTGCTGTAGCAATTCGCTGAGAGATGCTGCGTAGAAGTTGTCCCAAAATTGAGAGCTTTTGTTTTTATGCGCCGCGACATGTCCTAGATTTCTGAGATTTCTCCTGATGAATTAGTCCTGCGAGAGAGAGTTCATCGCAGCCGCAAGGATGCAGTAGCATCCAATCGGAGAAAGAAACATAGTAAAACTTCGGCTGGTGTTCGGTTGTACTTCGGAAAACGAGCATGGGATTCGTGTCCAGTGGTGCGGATGGTGTAGGGCAGGCTATAGTATTTCTGGTCAAAGGGATGCAGAAGGTGCGGGTGGTTTTTTTTTTTTTTGTTTGTAGTTTCATTGCGTAGTAAACGGTGGGATTAAAATAAAAGAAGTTGCCACCAGCGTGATTTTGCTAGTATTCTGGATGATTTTATACGAAAAGGATTGGAAGTTGGTTTTTAATAAAACAAAATTTGGGCAAAATTCGATTTTTGGAGTAAAGTTTCTTCTGTCAAAAAATAAGCAATTCGTTGTCAATTTTTTTAGTTTATTTCAGGGAAATCTTTACCAGAAAAGTGATTAGATATATCATTTTCTTTTTACTGTAAATGGATTATTGGTTAACAGAGTTTTCGTTCACAATTTGCACAAAATCACCACGGTCGTCAAAAAATTGCCGCATTCTTATCTACATATGTTAACCCTGGTACAGGGACTGGGGTAATATGTTACCCCAACGCTATTTTGAAATCGGACAAATTTTTTTCTGCCAAGTTTTGAAACCTGAATTTTTGTACTACTACTACTACAAATTTTGTCCTGAGTCCATTTTTAATGTTTCCAACGATCTGGGAGCACTCCATATATTTTTTCCATATTTTTTTTTTTTTTCAAAAGTCTACGAGTTATTTTCAAGCTATTTTAATTTTTTTATTTTATTTTTATCAGCCTGGTCACCTATTTTTTATGTCGTTTTTGTTGACAACTGCTTCTTGAGAGCAGTGCATTTCGTGTTAAATTATACTTGTTTGGTCCATAAAAAAATCACGCTTAATTTTATGTGAATAATCCTGCCATATCTAGCCCTCATTTACCGGTTACTTACGTTTTCTTATTCGTGGGGTAAAATTTTACCCCAGGCTTTAAAACTTGTAAATGAACCTTGCCCCTGTACTAGGGTTAAGTCCATTCTGGGATCTCTTTCTTAAAAAACTAAAACATACAAGTTTTGGAACATAGTTTCGTATACGAGGACGTCCAATATAACGAATTATAACAATGCACAGCTTTTCATTTAATCGAAAAATTCGTTAAATCGTTCGTCGTTTTATCTAACTAATAATACCAGCAATGCACGGTGGACTCTCGTTAACTTGAACATGTACAAAACCACGTACAAAACACGTACAAAACTGGATCAATACAAAAAAATGTCCTTTTTTAAACATATTCAGTTTAATGTTGTTTTTATTAATAAATAATAAGGCAAACATTTGTTTTCAAGACAACTTTGAAAAAAGAATTGTTATTTTAAATTGTTTGGCCTTGCAAACTGCGTTTTGTAAAGCAAATACTCGATGACTCTGGAAGACTGTCAGATCCGGGAATGTTCTTTCGTTTTGGCTAGCAATTCGATGGTTTTATCGAACAGTTCAACTGATTCCTTATTAATAGCATTATTTTGTACGATAACGACATCAACAAGATCAGACTTTTTGATTCAAACACGCACTAACTTGTCACAGTAAAAATCACTTGGAGACTGATTTATAGCCTTTAACTCAGATGCACAGAAATTTTATGGGATTCCTCTTTATGAAAACCATTAATATTTGTAGCAACATATGTACATAGGTGTAAAGCGAAGATTCCAACTTAAAACAATTTTGGCTGTCACATAAAATTTGTTCAAGTTAAAAAGGTTTTAATTTTTTATTTGTTCAACTTATAGAGTGGGAAAATTCAAGGTATCGAGTCTTAAAAACTGTCCGTTCAAGTTATAGAATACCTATAGGGGAAAAGTGACATGTTCAAGTTATTTGATTGTTCAAGGTATCGGATGTTCAAGTTACCGAAAGTCTACAGTATTTATTATATGAAAAGATAAATCAATTCACTTAGTAACACTACTTCTTTACACTCTTAATTAACGTAATTTTATTTTATTATATTCCCCAGAAATTGTTAAAAATTCGTTAAATCGACTGGACAATCTTACCAACATTTGTAACATATTTATATCCATCAATGGAAACAAAATGATTCGGTATATTGGAAATTCGTGAAATCGGGTATTCGTTAAACTTGACCTCCACTGTACTTAGATATTATTCTGATTCTTATTCTTTTTGCGAAGAAGAATTCCAATTTTATTTCTTTATCTACACAGCAAGTACGAAACACAATCAAAACTTTACCTTTTTTCTACAAGTATCGACTAAAGTCACTGCTCCAGCAATTGGACTGAATTTTGTTGAAATATATTTTATGCATAACAAATGCCATCGTCGTTTGGGTGTTATACCAAAATGAACCTTTCAAAACAATCCCTTCTGACCTATATGGCTTAAAAACTTGGCTTGGAAAATCTGACTAGAAGTAACTAGTGACATAACTTGGAATCTTAGCGATACCGATTCTCTGCCTTGAATAAAATAGAAAACTTTTATAATTTGCGAAGGAGCTACGAACTGTGTTTCCGTTTCACGCAGACTACAAATGCCTTCTTTCAAGTGAAGTCTTCTTCTTTTGGCCGTGATAAAAATATTATCAGATATGTTTCAAAATTACCTTCTTTGGGTTTCGGACAATGCTGGAGGATCGTGGGAAAACTCCCATTTCGCTGGAGTTAGGGAAAATGGGAAAACTTGTTTTTTTTCGTGGGATTTTCCGCTTGCGAAATAACAATAAAAAAATCGACTTATTCCAATCCAACTTGTTCAAAATAACGAATCGAACGCAGGTATTCATGCCCATTATGGAATCCATCGGATCGTACTCCGCGGGAGTACATCCAATCGGCATTGGATTCAATTTTCATCTCAGAGCCATTATGGAAACCGACGCCGACGGTTCAACTGATTTATCGGTCTGAAAACTACATTAGCAATTTGCGAAACCACTCAATCAATCCGCTGTCAAAATTTCAAATTACAATTATTCATACCATGAAGTGAAAAAGTATACGTGACATTAATTTCTTTATTTAAATAAGGTCTTATTCTAATAGCTCAATATGGAACTAAAACCTAACAAAAAAAACATGATGGTACTTCAGTAAATTAACAGCGATTGAACGATTTTATTCCCGCCAACCAACAATTTTACTACCGACAACCGTTCGCTTTCTTACCGACGTTTTCAGTAATACGATAAACTAAAAATTGAGGATGATTACCGCAGTATCTGATCCGCCGGATTCCATAATCGGTATGATTGTGTCCCATGATCAGGTTTTTCTTACAAACAGAACAAACCAAGAACCTTTGTTTTGGAACTCTAATATAATTTTTTTTTTTGAGTTTGTCAAATAAAACATTATAATAATAACAATAAATCGTTTTTTTAACTCATGAGAAAAGTTGGCCAGGCATGGGGAAATTTTCTCTGTCTAGTATGGGTATTCGGTGGAAAACAGGCCCCCAACACTGTTACCGGATCACATTGTGGGAGAATGTTTCGAAATTATTCGAAACTAATTTGGTGGTTGGTATTCGTAGCTAACCGACATTTTGTTATTTTTTCCAAATCTTATACGGTTTCTTGAACGGGAATAATGAGAGGACTTAGTGATTTGTAAGATCACAAAACAGTTTCGGGAACACAGGCAAAGCAACTAAAACATCTATTTTGTCATCGTCATGGTTGATACAACACGAAAAGAAGCAGTCAAATGTGACTATCCTGAGGTACTCCAACATTATGCATTTCTTTAAAAGTCTAATAAGAAAAAACTGATTTAATATAATTTCTCTTAACCCATTTATTCCCATGGAAATTGGAACAACATTGGAAAATATATTTTTTCGAACTAAAAACATAACATTTGCTGATGAACTTTAAGTTCTATTTGAGTGCTATTGGTTCTTTGAATTTGGATTAAATTTCAAATAAAACTGTCAAATTTGCAAGAAATAACATAGGTACATAGTTTATATATTTCCAAAATATTCTTGTTTTCTCAATGTTGTGCAAAACGATTGAGGTTATGTGTAACAGTAAAATAAACATTTACTTTTTCTAAGTATGTAGGTACTTTTAATTGACTTTGCATTGTAACGTTGTGATAACACGCAACATTGAGACAAACTATGAAACTTTAGTTGGCTCGAAGAAATATTTCCGCTCGGCGAAGAAAAACAAGGTCGCACTACAATGGGTGCCCGGCCTCATGGAAGTGGAAGGTAAAGCCAGCTACAGACGAGAAACTTATCGGCCAACTTATTGAAATACTGGTTCTTATCATTTCCCTACAGACGCAAAGACCAATCATCAAACTTCAGTAGTCATCCCAAACACAAAACGCAAAATCAAAACATTTCGATTTTTCAACGAATGGTTGGCTGATGAAATCGTTCAACTCATCGTCAGACTTGCCTACACACGGGTTACTTGCAATCAGTCTATCAACCAGTTGGCCGATTAGTTTCTCGTCTGTAGCTGGCTTAATAAAGGGGTAGACAAACTGGCTATTGTAGGAGCTACTTTTGTAGCCAGATTCTTTCTGTGGGGTGAGCGAAAAGTCATCCGGGATAACGCTAGGAAAGAAGAGAACGGTAAAAGATCCGGACTCTGGAATAAACTCTTGGACTTAGAGAAGCTAAGATGATATTCGGGAAGTATAATGATAAAACATCCAAACGCTGTAACAGACTCCGATCGACTGACACTGCGACAGAAAAATGATCTGCAGATACTGAAACGAGGATGGGGAACCCAGATCACCTTAAAACAAAATGCAAGGCCCTATTCATCAGACAATGAATGGGTTGCAGGGATGAAAAAAGTCGATACAATTGTATCGAATTTCGATACAAATGAGTTTGTTCGAGTACAAAAGTACAATTCGCCCTTATTCGATACAATTTATCGATCAATGAATATTGAGCATTCTTGCCGACTACAAAAAATTTCAGCAATTCAAAAATTACTCAATTTCAGATTTGTGGACTGAAATAAATTTCATAAGGAATGCGTGTAATGAGTTGATGTTTGGAAATATTTATTTATAAAATTGCTCAAGCCGTTCTCTCTATTCCACATTCATCAGCAAATGTTAAAAGAGTTTTTTCCTCTCAGACACTAATACAGTCAAAATGTCAAAAACCGACTTTAAGTCGAAACTTGCTCTGCTTTAATCGAAACAAAAACTTAATCAGGAACTCATACTGTTATGGATTTAACGAAAGTGGCAATATCTATCTATAATCTATAAATATTATAAAACTGTAGAAGTTTTTTGTTGGTTACCTAATGGCGTGAACACCGCTAGACAGATTTCGATGAAACTTTTTTTGAAATACTTCTTAAGTACCCGGGATGATCACAAGCTATGTAATTTTTTGCTCAGCCTACTGGGTCTTACATAGTAGTCAAAATAACTGTATATCGGAGAGGAATATTATCATTATACAGCCCTAACTCAATAATGGCTTATCAGATTGAAAAACAAAAAAATAGGTGAAATTAGTAAATCTGTCGCTGATTCATTTGATATATAAAACATCCTCCTGCGTTATCCTGAAGCTGAGCAATGTTCAAAAGAATTATTCAAAACATCGCCCACAATTTTCCTTCAGCGGAGACCACCGCCAGCAGTCGTGCAGCAGTGGGTATCGTTGCAATAGTGTGTGTGTGAGTATATGTGCGCGCTCTAAAATGATCATATGCTTTGTATTTCAATGTTCTGCAATCATTATCACTATTTGCGGCTCTCACACTCAATCAATTTTAACAAGTAAGGTGTCAAAAGAAAGAGAATTTTCTAGAGCAGTGAATTGCATTTTCAGTTTATAAATATTATTAATAAATGAAAAAAAAACGATCAAAAACAAATATTCTACCCAAAGTGAACTTCTGTTGTTTTAAGAGTTAATTTTGGTTCATATATGTATGCACATATGTATTTGCTAAGTGGAAGTCATCTGGGATATTTGGTTTACAGTGCTATTTTGCCGAGACTTAAGGCAAACGTTATCAGTAGTGCCACGAGGCACATCCGAACGCACAACATTTCTCTGATTTGTTATTTAAAATTTGTGGAGGAATGCTTCCGGAAGAAAATGGAAAAGTAAATTTATCACAAGGTTTAAGGTGATATATCAAAACTAAAAAACCCGTAAGAATTCTTAGCTTTGTGAGCGAGCTATTTTGTTGCCTCGGAATAATTAAGCTCCAGCAATGAACAGCGAGATATTTTCACGTGCTGATGGTCAAAGTGCAGAATGTATTTCAATCATCCGGGTTGTGGATGTTACAAGAAGTAATAACCAGATATCTGGTCGAATTTTTAAACTCTCGCTTTCGCTGCCAGCACATAAATTAAAACTAAAAGTGGGTGTACCTACTATTCTTCTAAGAAACTTGAGCCCGCCTAAATAATGTAATGGCACCGGACCTAGAGTTACAATTCTGCAATGACATCTGGTAGAGGCGGAAGTGTTGACGGGCTACGGTGCGGTGCGGTTTTTGAGAACTATGAAATCTGCAGTTAGGGGCTGAAAGTTACACATTGAAACGTTTTTGATAAAGCGCAGTTAATCAACAAAATTAACTAAACACTTTTGTGGACTTAGACAAATATATACTTTGATGTTTCTACGCTCCCACTGAAATTGCATATTTGTATGCATAGCCCTTAGAATGCGAAGCAAGGCGAGCATGGGTTCAACTAGTTTTGAACATAAATGTGTAAAAAGAGAGCATTAAGAGAACTCAGAGACTAAATTGAGAACTGAAGATGTCATTGCTTATGTATTTGAAAATAAAATATTTTGACTTTATCTTATATTATTTTTTTCATTCGGAAAATAGTTTTCAATAGAATTGGATTCATTTCAGAACAATCTTTAAACAGTTTTAAGTACATCTCAAAAATTTCATTTTCCATCCCTGATGGGTTGTCTAAAAGCGTATAGCATAGACACAGAGAAAATCCACTCACTGGACCAGTGTTGCCGCGAGCAAATTTCAAAAAGCGTCCCAAAAAGGCCAGAAGCAAAAAAGGGGTCTCACAAGAAAAATCTGAGTAACAAAAATACTTTGTTGATTTTATCACTGGCTGAACAAAATGGATGTGTTTCAAGAGTAAATTACTGTGTTTTTTAAAAGTAAAAGAGACATGAAATAAAAATATATTGAAAAAATGGTTCTATATTTACAAAATGCATCCAACTCTCAGTATTTTTAAAAGTGGGGTCCCGGGTCCCCTTCGCTGAAATAGTGTCAAAATGACACAAAAGCGTCCCAAGCGGCAACGCTGCACTGGACCCTCCGAATTCATCAATCTGGTAGCCGGGGTGGTGAGGATTCCATAAATTGATAGATTCGACGGTCTCCAGTTGGTTAACAAAATAGATCTTTACATTAGAGAACGTGGTTCTTCTTCATTCATATGCGTAATAAATGTGCAATTCATTTACATTCCCAGAGCTTAACATTCAATTTTTTTATACGTATTGTCCCAATGTTGAAAGTGAGAGTAGCTGATTAAAAAAAAATTTCAATCAACCAAAATGTTTATAGAAACTCAATTAAATTGTTATGAATTCAAATATCGGCATTTTTCTGAGTGGTTCTAAATGGGATTAACACCACTTTCCATATACAGAAGGCCACTTAATTTTTATTTGTCATTTAAAAAATCATCTCAAAATTCCACCAATTGATTCTTAGCATTTATAGGTAAACATATCCCCTCGCACGTGTTTTCTGTTTACATTCATGCCATCGCACGATGGAACGAACATAAGTGCAAAATCTGATAAAACGCACCAAACTCCCGGTGCATTGTAAATCGAATCTTTATGAACTGTTTGCGAAGGGAGGGGCTGTCTGAAAAGGAAGCAAATAAATTATATTCAAAATGTAACTCTTAAGCATATAGCGGTATATCGATATTGAGGTAAAAAGGATATTTCCTCACACCGGAAGACACGTAAGCCATCTCAACATATGCAAATGTTTGTGCAAAAAAAAAAAATGGGAGGGTAGTGAATTCATCCGCAACACCTATTGACTCGCGAAAAAAAAAAACATAAACTGTTATTTCTATTATAATAAACTGCTAAAGCGGCAATTTTGACGACAGAAAAAAAATGGTGCTGCTGCTTTTGGTTGCGACGACAAAACGCCTATTTAGCATGCGAATAGCAAATTGCTGCTTCACAAGGCAACCGCCCCCGCAGCCTCAACTTTCCACTTGAATTTCATGAGCATTTTCGTGCAAATTTTTAGCCCCAAAAATGTTATTTGTGAAGAGGTCGATGAATGTTACCCGGTGAGTGCGCCCGGCGAAGAATATGAAGGTATTCTCTCTCTTTCTCTCTCTGTGTGTGTCTCTCCCTGTTTCGTTCGCTCTTTCACTGGAAAAGGTGCTTGAAAAACGTTTAACGTCATCTTAAGATTCCATCGAAAGTGCAAAGTGGTTAAGTGGCTTGGATTGATGCTTCACATAGAGCCGCAAACGTTGGCTGAATTGCGGGTGCCGAAGCGGTACTCTCGGTACCAGAAAAGTGGAAGAACACATTTTTTGATTTGGTTTTCATCGTCACGTTTGATAGGGGAACGGAATTTTGATGGTTCCAACATATTCACCTTGAGGTGTTTTTTTTTTTTATTACTGTTCTGAAGGATTTCTTTTTCTTGCCAATTTGTCCTCAGGAAGTTGGTTTGCGGTATTTTGGAGTAGAGAATTGTAATGGGCCGGTTTACTTTACGGTACTTATTGTTTGCCAATGGGAAGTGGTGGGCGGAAAGGTATTGTGTGCTAAATGCTACGGCGATGGTGTAATAAATTAACATGATGTTTTTCCAAGTCAAGATGTGAGAACAAGTGGCAAATTATTTTACAATTCTTTAATCGAAACTGAAGAAAAGAGCTTTCAAATCCTTGGAATTGATTTCAAATCAATTCTTCCAATCTACCATACTGAGTTGGAAGTAACTTTATGCTAACCTGCTAACAAAAACAAAATCATGTGTATTTTTTTTTTAAGGTTCTGTTCTGACCCGCCATGCCAGTTGTGGAGGGCACTGCGACTTCAAAAATCTTTTGTACCGCGAAGTCAATAAGGGAACCAGAGGAGGTTCAACTCTTTTGATGAATTTGAGGATCTCATTCGTGGAGGCTTTTAGAATTTCCCCGGGAACTAGGACTATGTTGTCGCCTGAATGCACATAGTGCCATGTAGTCACATAGAATATGTTCCGCAGTTTCGTCATCTTCCATGCAGAGACGACATTCGCTTACCTAAATGACACGTATTTTATTTAGGTGTTATCGAAGATGAAAACCCACCAATCTCTTGATATCATTCCTAATAAGGAGTAGGTGTTTTTTTTAGATATATTACGGAGGGATTTAATAGCTCACACATTTTGAGACACATTTGGTTTTCCCAACTTTTGATTTTTAATTTTATAGCTGAATTCGGAATGTTGCAAAACGGCACCGGTAAAAGAACAGCCGAATATTTTTTAGCGTCAGTTTTTCCGTTCCCAGCAATACCCTCATGTCTGGGCACCCACCAAAGCTTGACCTTTCTATCTATTAAGCAGTTCAGGACTGATTTGGAGTCAATCAGGTTTTAGCCTAGTACTGTTATAGCTGCTTGACTATCCGTGAGTATATGAAGGACATTTTTTATTCCCGATTTGAGCATGACACCAGACAGGATCAATTGAATTGTCGAACGTGTCTTTTTTGATTATTTTATAGATAAACCATAAAATCCAGAGAACGGCCTGCATCTGCGTTACAGGAGCCATACGAACCCTCCCCCTCTCCTGCTGCTCTTGAGACAATGTTAAATATGCTTCTTTTAGCAATTTATGGTAGGGAGTGGGACGTAGCAGCAGAAACGACATTGCGACTGAAAGAAACCTTACAGTGGGTATCTTCTAACTTAGGACACGCCAGAATACTCTTAATAAATAATTTAAACATGGGAAGTATGAATTATATGACTCCGCTCCTGGATTTCGATATAAAATAAAATATAGGACTAATATTCCCAGCCGATAGGATAGGAAATACTATATCTGTCTAAATGACAAATACGCATTGGAGATCTACACGGATGGATCCAGCACTGGTAATGGTATAGGAGCGGGTATGTTTTCGGGCCAGCTCAGCCTGAACTTGTCCTTGAGACTTCCAAATCACTGTAGTGTCTTCCAAGTAGAAGTGACGGCTATTCGCTGAGTGGCTTTCGATGAAATCGGTGTACAATAGCCAAGCAACTATAAAAGCACTCGAATCTGTGAAGCAGACGAACTAGTCAGAAATGGTACAACACTGGGGAGTTTTACCACAAAAAGCTAACCCCTTGTACCAACAGAAGCAATAAAACACAAAATCTCTACGCAAGTACTGCAATTGGCTAATGAAAGATGGCGTAATCTGGACACGTGTATCCACGCCGGGCAAACTTGGACTCAGTTAAATCGATATAACCTAAAAATTAGCAGAGCACATATCAAGTCCCTAGTTTGCATATTGACAGGTCATTGCGCAATAGGCAGACATGCCAAAAGGCTGGGAATCCTCGCCACTGACTTCTGTCACAGCTGCATGGATGAGGAGAAGGAAAAATCCCGTACCACCTCCTATGCGGTTGTTCAGTATTCTGAAAGAGTACTTCTTTTTAGGCCTTCAGGATATTTCCTCAACGGATATCCATAAAATATGGAAATTTATCCAACTCTCAGTCAAAATGGTTCCAAAAGTACTGATAAGTACTCATGTGGCAAAACAATGGACCTTCTTTGGTCCGAGTGGATTCTACCGAATACGGGGATAGCCACCTAATCTAACCGAACATAAACTTAAAATTAAGAATTGCTCTTCCCAAAACTACCGCAATTCAAAGAAGTCCATTTTATGTAGGTCAACAGATTTTTAAGAACTTTAGCCACCACTTTTCTGTGGTCACCGTGGCCATGGTGGTTAGTGCATTGGACTACTACGCATGCTGCCCGGATTCAATCCCAGCAAAAACACCTAAACGTTTTTTCATAGTACCACCTCTTTCGAATGTCTGACAAGCAATCAAAGAGTATCATTTGTCATGAGAAGCTTCTCAACTCGCCGTTCGGAGTCGGCAAAAAACTGTAGGTCCCTTCCATTCGTGCAAAAATATAACACGCACACACAAATGGTTGCGAGAAGCAGGCCCAGGTTCACCTCGAGCTGTAGCGCCAACTAAGTAAGTAAGTATTCCTGATCTAAGTCGCTAAATGTCAATGCTTTCCTAGACCTGTAACGTAAAGTAAATGAACGTAAAGTTGTTTTGCTTTTAGCAAATTCAATTATGGCGAATCCTTGCATCCCTGAGAATTCGCAAATGAACACAGTTGTGAGGTTATTAAGACATTGCGTAAGGTTGCTGGCGCAGGGCAATCATGTTAAAACTGAAAGTCTTAAGCGTTCACATAATACAGGAGATGAGATGTGTTGAAAAGACGAGTGACTTTTTGACTTATTTCTTCCCATTTAGACTTCACTCCGCGCCACTATTTTGGTTCAGAAAGAGGTTAGCGATATCTGTAAATGGAAACATAGAAATTAAATAAAACTTGAAAAAACTCTTAAAATTCACTCATCTTCCTTAGAGGAGCGGTAAATGAAAAGGCCAATCGCCGAATTCCATCGTCCCCAAAAGCCAACCATCCAAGTTCCTCTAAATAACCATTAATCCCATTCCAAATTCAATCTCCAATTGACCACCAATGAACAACAAAAAAAAATGAAATTTTCCCATGTCCATGCGACAATTGTCCAGGAAAAAAAAAACAGGATATTTTTCAACACGTCCCACGTTCGAGTGTGCCGCACATGTATCCATATCTATCCACCGAACAAGGATATCCCAATTGAATTTCGTTTCCTTTTGGTCCTCGCCGAAATCTATTCCTTGGATTCAACTTTGATTATTAAATATGGAGAAGGAAGCCACCGACAATGGACGGCGACCATGGAAGATTGAATAACAACACACAATCCACCAGAGACTGTTGTTCTCTCTCACACTCTGCCTCTTTCTATCTCTGTCGACCGAGAGTCCTTCGAAATTGTTAAGCTCGACGAAAATACCTTCCTTTTGTTTTCTGTTCTTGTTGTCGGGTTTTTTTTTTTGCTCGTGACCCCATCGGGTGACGAAAATCGTTTCGGATGGATACCGGTACCGGGCTAAATGTTTAGTCTCTTATTTGTATGGTTGAAGCAATAAACCGCCTGAAAAGCTGCTCGGCTAATACCCCCGAGTAGTGGTGGATGTGTTCTTGCGGTGGATGAAGAGAAACAGAGATAGAGAGAGGGAAAAAACCACCGCTAACTCTAATTTATCCCCCCCAAGGGATCGAGATCAGGATAAATTATAATACGACTCTACTGAGGATTGTTTACGAGATTTCCTTGCACAAAGCAAAAGGACACGCCTGGCGAAGTCACCTTGCAAGTTTCGCTTTTTGGATACTTCGGCGTATGTTGTTATTCAATGGGCGGCGGGCGCGGCGGTTTGGTCCTTTGCTCTTCGATTAACAATCGATGGAAGGGAATTATTTTGTTGGCTCCTTTGTCGATAAATTGAATGAAAATTACAGCAAAAAGGGTATAATGGCGGGTAACGATGATGAATGGGAGTTTTATTGATTAAGAAATTGTTTTGTGTGGATTGTCACTTCCTTGAGGGGATTTTTAAGTCGTTTGGTCATCGTGAGGGTCGGTGGACCGATTTTATCCTTTTGCAACAATATTTCTGCATGATTCTAATTTCTGATATGTCATTGGCAAACCTCTGCAATAGAAGATCGATTACAAGGCAATCGATTGTGGAGATCAAGATATTCATCTTGTGGCATGTCATAGACGGTGGGCCGTTCTTCGAGCCAGGAGACATGAGAATGGACCAATAAATTGGCAATGCAATGGGTTGGAAATTTTTCTTAATTAAAGTCGCTGAATAGAGGATGTTTTGTAGCCTTCCAGTTGAAGAAGATGATGGGATAAGAGATTGCACCGGAGGTAGACAAGGTTGTATTTACTTTATAGAGGTTGTTAAATCTGAAGTGGATGGGTGTTGCTTAAAGGAGCAGATATTAGCTTCTGCCCTTTGATTGCATAAACCGATGTTTCAGCGAGGATAAGCGTTAAATTTATTTGGAGAGAGACTTGTACAAAAAGAAAACAAAAAAAGACAAGCTCAGCCAAGGATTCGTTTTTTTTTCTAAAGTCTCTTGGACCTAATATAACGGACTTAGGTGTTCTTGCAAAGCCGAATCGTATGTAAAGTACATACAGTTCTTCGCTTACTGGCGATTGTCATGAATCTTTTGCTTATTCCAAGTGACGCTTATCTCCTGTGCTGATCAATGATCTTTCAGTGCCAGAAGCAATCCGATTGTGGAAATAATTGCCAAAACCCCAATGCGGATAGCTCAGCCCTTGCATCCTCGCTTGCAGATCAATATCAGTAGATAGACTAAACTCAAAGAGGCTTTGAGAAGCCTTCATTCCTCTTGGATCATCCCCCAGTGTGTTTGAAGCTAAGGTCCATGCCATTGAGATCTGCGCCTTGATTAACCTTTAGAGAGGTATCAAGTGCGCTACCTAGCATAAATGTCTTTTCAGATAGCCAAGTCGCACTTAAAGCCTTGAGCTCCTTTTCTTTGGACTCAAGACTATAAAAGTGCTGCTTCAATGCTCTCCAATTCCTAGCTACTCACAATAAGGTTAAACTTTGGTGGGTACCTGGTCAAAGAGGCATTACAGGAAATCAGATTACGGATGAGCTGGCTCGTTCAGACTAAGGAACCCTTTTGTGGCATAGACTGGGCAACAATCTCAGCCTTAATTAACAACTGGGAGCATAATCTCCGACTCGCTCATTCGAGAAATGTTCCAGGGCTCAGGCAAGACAAACTATATTCCCACCACAGGGAACTTCTAAACTACAGTTAGAAGGATATTATCTTACAATTTTCCTCTCCGGTCATTGCCAGTAACGACACCACCTTAACAAGTTAGGCATGTCTAGCGAGATCAATTGTCGACTCTGTTTAGAGGAGGTCGAGACAGACGAGCACGTCCTTTGTGATTGCCCGGCACTTTTTGGGGTATGACTTAAAAAAAAATACGCCAACCAAGGACATACAAGCCTTTATTAGAAAGGTGGTTTGCCTCTCGGACTATTTAGAATCCTACAATACAATAGATCCTTTAGGTCGCAGCCTTGGGGCGGGATTCATTAATTAAAAAAAAAGTGTCTCGGATATCTAGCTCTTCATCTAAATCCGGGAATATTTCGTACTTTGGTCCAACCGTATCGCGTCTTTATCTAGGAGTGTCATTCAACTCGCTACGGGTCAACAAACTCTTCCAATTGTGTAACCCTTTCCTAGACAAGTCACAATATTTAAAGAAATGCCAAGAAGGTCCTTCAGAGCAAACGTATTCCGAATAATCCTTGTAATAGCTTTGTTTGCCTAAAGTTTTCTTTTTAGCTCCGCTTTTAGTTTGGTTTTTTACAGCTTTGCTTGTGCAATGTCTGATTGCGGATTTACCATTTTCCCACCAAAGGACCATTTCGAATGTTCACCCACACAAATCGGTATGATCTCATACCACTCGTTGAGAGAATCCTGGAAACACCTGCATACGAAACAGAGACATACTCATTTAATATGAACGAAGAATTGCATAAAATCTCGCCTCTGTCGAAGGATTCGCAGGACCTGTTCTGCCTATTACATGCAACTTACACAAACAACCTCACACTATTTTGCCAATATTCATGAAGGTAGACCCCCATTTGGAAGACCAAACTATCGATTCGCTTCGACTTGAAGATTTCTTATGAGACACAGAGACCTAAGGAGTAATCACACCTCCTCCTCTTCGTATAAAAAAAAAATACACATATTTGTGGTGGCTTTGTTAGCAACATGTTGGCTCGAGATATGCGGGCTAAAGGATGTCTGTGCTCCGATATATTCGTTCATACATATATGAAGAACCATAGCAGGGATTTTGAATTTCATTAGACTGGATCAGTTTTATGAGTGTCGCAAAATACACTCCATCTTGCCAAAATCGAAGGATTTTACGTTTTTATGTATGTACTCGTATGTCCTTTTGGATTTCGTTTTCTTTTACTTTCGAATATTTGCCAGGAGACGGGTTCCTACAAGGATATGGGTGTTTTACGTCCTGTATATGTATGCATAAATTTGCACACAGGTGATGGCGCAGAGGCCGATGTTTGTAAGGTTTTTTGCGACGAAATGTAATATGGGTCGTAAAGAGTGGGTATTTACCGTAATTGGAGGCTGGAAGTCTTATCGGGGTTTAGAAGGTATGAGTGATGGGGGGTCATACTGTTAAGAGTGTTAATGGAACTAATTGCGGATTAGATTGGCAGATAGGATTACAATGGATGAGCGCTGTTAAATCTTATGAGACGCTTATGAGTAAGGAAGTAATTTTCTGCACGGCCTTTTGAAGGAAATATTTTCATTATTGTTCATTACTGTTCATTATTAATCAAATGAAGTTTTCCGCTGAAATTTAAATTATAAATGGCGCATGTTACAGTAGGAAAATCAACATTCAATAATGCAGCTTGACTGGGAGATGGTGCGACTGTCGGTAAATATCTTTGTTGGTGTTCTTTTTTTTCATTTAAAAAAAAAAAAGTAGAACGCAGCTTCGCGTTTATTCGATAATACAGTGAAACCCGCTTAAAGGAAAAGACAAAAATCCAACAAGACATCCAACCACTGCCTAGATGAATACATACTCCACTTTTCACCTCAGGGCCGTCATCACGTAAGACAGTCATCATCGTTTCCGATATCGTCAACGATAGCGATGCTTCACGTTGGCATAAGAATCCTCTCGCGTGAGATCGTGATCGACCGATCGACTAAGTGTTTACTTCACTTAACAAGAAAATCCGTCAAGTACAATCGTCTCGGCGAGCGTGATAGCACGATAGCTATTTAGCTGTCGTCCTCCTAATGCTTAATGCAATTTCGGTGCATTTTCACTTTAAATTCTTCTTTTTTTTTTGGAAATTGAATTTGGTTTCTATGGCAAAAATACGAATTTACTTTGAAAAATACCGAATTTGATTTCCAAAAAACGGATTTAAAGTGAAAATGCATAGTTTACTTTCTGTTAACTGTCATTTTTCATTTAAAAAAAATTAAATTTAACTTAACCCTAGAATGCATACGTGTTTTTTTGTTACATGAACACATATGGAGTTTCTGAGCACCCCAACACTTTGGGTTGAAAAAACTAATATCCTTAGACATAATTTTGATAACATTAATTTAGTTTATTTTTAAGTAATATATTTATTAGTTAAATTAACAAAAAAAATTGCATTTGATTTACAGCCGTAATAATGAGAAAAAAATTAATCAAGGATGAACTGAAGTGGTGCGACCATAGGGTGCTCCAAAAAAAATAGGAAAATACAGCTTTTCGAATTCAATAGTTGCAAAATGTTTCTTGTTTCTGCAAGAAGACATGTAAGGCAACATTACAATATATAACAAGTTTGATTTTCTAAATATTATCGGTATATTTTAAGTCTTGTTTATTGGTTTATTGCACATACATATAAGGGCAGCAGTTGTATGCTTTTTCCGCTTATTTCGACACATCGTGTGCAGCTTATCAATTACTTTTCCACTTCTGCACTAAGGGAACGTTTTGTTATGCAACTCTGAAATAGTTCATTAACTAACATTTTTAAAATTCTTAAAATAACAAATTTTTATTTAGTTAACTTTCAAAAAAAAGTCACACTTACACATATCGGGTGCCAGCGCACCCCAGTCACCATGATATCTTCTATGAAAATTACGGCTTTTATTTTAAGAATTGTAATAGTTTTTATTTTGAAGTGGGGTGCGCTGGCACGCCATATGCATTCTAGGGTTAAAGATTACATCAATCTATTGTAAATGATCTAAATATTAATTAATAATAAATATGAAATATGAAAATGCCGCCAAAACCACAAATGTCAAATTATGACTTCATCAGCAAATGTCAAATCGCTTATAAATGTTTACTGTGGCTCTCAAACTTGAAAGAAACAAGGGTGATGGACGACACGAGACTGGTAGTGTTTCGTGGTGCAACGTTTCGTCGACGTCGTTTGGTGCTGTCGTGTGGTCGAAAATCGTCGGTGAAATTACGTGATGAGAGCCCCGGTGATTATCCGGTGCAAAATTATTTAATAAGATCCTTTCTTTACTCTCTTGCAAGTTGCAACTAAGATTTTGGTAGTATTGTTGTGACACAAATTGTTAAAGGAACGTTGAAGTAAGCCCTTCGCACTATTGTTTTCTACATTATCATCTTTTGAGAAATCCCGATTTTAAATATTAGCTCCTCCCCTTCCCCCTTATAATCTGTCATAAATATGGTTACTTCCTTATTACTGAATAAGATGCTATTATCCTTTTGTCAATTTGTTATGCTTTAAACTCTTCGCATGTGTATTTTTATGAATTTTTATTTACGGTTCTATAGATCTCATACTTCGTCTGTATATATGCGGACTTTGAACAAAAATAATACCGAGATTAGGAACGCATCGTTGTCATTTGAGTGTGTGTATGCTTGCCATATACCGTACTGCATATCGCCATTGGCACTGACTACCTACCTACAACCTACTACTACCATGACAAAACTTCCCATTATACCTTGTGGCGTTTTGAAATCCACGAATATAACTTTAGCCGTCACGTCACTCTTTGTTCGGATGACTTTCTTTCTCATCTACTCCTTCATCCTACCCCCAAAGTCTGTGTGGTTTTTACATTTCTGTCTCTCGAGCCAGCCAGCCAGCCTTTCTTCCTCCTCTCTATTATACAAATGAAATTGGCATGATATCGGCTCGTTGTCGGCTTGATGGCAGCTGGCGGAACGAACAAAATAAAAGGACAACAACGAGCAAGCAAATCCAACCATTTACCAAATCCATCCCTCCCCGAGACAGCGCTCATCCAATTCACTTTTGCAATGAACAGAAATTTCATTCATCCTCCTGGCGGATGGGTGGGGGTATAGGCTGTTCAAGTGCGCCTTCATCCAACAAACCCCCTCAAGGGGGATGAAAGTCGACTTGATGTCACTGCTACGTCAGCGGAATAAAAATGCGCTGCGGCACTTCTCCGCATTTGGAGTTTATTAATTTGTGCATAATGCTGAGCAGATTTGATATTATAATGCACGACCCCCAACCGGGAGGGTATATCTCCTCATTTTTCCACTGTTTAATATGTGGATTTGCGGAATCCAACAAGACCTACGGTTGGCATTGTTTGGCGACACGAGCTTACTCTGCACTGTTTTCAATGTTGTCGGTGTTTTCCAAGTCAAAGCGTTGTGATGCTTCGGTCGGTGGCTCTTTGCTAAACAAGGCACAGAAGTTTCACTTCTTGTTTGTCATTAAATATGCAGATTTTCCAATGCTCGCGGGTTTTTTTAGGTACCGATGCCTATATGCGCCACTACTCTTTGGCAATCAGGGTAGAGGCTGCTAGAGGCTCTAATTAAAGTTTAGTATGCGATATTTCAAAACTAATAATTTGTTATATTCCAAGTTTTAGGCCTAATCATGCTCTGCTTTAGCGCTTTGCTTTGACTTTATTTCGGATTTTATATTAGCGCCGTCAGAAATTTATTTCCAGGCCTATAACAGCACAGCTCTACTACCAAAATATTTCGAAATTTGTGAATATTTCTGGCTTTCTTCCGTTCAACGAATTAAAATATTCACAGAAGCGATTTAATCTGCCTTGTCAAAAGTCTACGTTATTTCGGATGTAATGCAGGGATCTTAGACTCAGCCTCACTATCATGAATGAGGTAGCAATACCAGTTAATATTCAGGCCACTTATAAAATCCTTCACTAAGCCAACATATTTTTGAAAATGCAAGATTAGTACAAGGATCAATTGACCCGGCTAAGCAATCCCTTTATCATTACTCTCTTCAGGGTTCCTAACTACGGTAACATAGAGGCGAGAAGTGGTCAAGGGCTGGATGACTCGCAGAGGAAGTATGTCCTCCTTCAATACTCATCAAGAGTAAAATCTTTCATAGCCAACTTCAAGTGGAGGAACATAAATAGCATCACCATATCCAAGAAGACCTGGCCCGCGCACAACAAAGAAAAGATCGCACGACCTTATCAATAGATCGAGAGCTGAGACCACCAGAATCGTGGCCAATCGGTACCTATACCTTAAGCTGGAAGAACGCATCTGCAAAGGAAAGGTGTTTCAATTTTCTCTATTAATGACCGGCGGCGGTTGCAGACTGCATACACTAGGCAAATAGTTCCTTAGAACCGTTCCAGACATACAATTCTATAACTTCATCCACTGAATGGATATGAGCAACATCTCAATAAAAAGCACGCACAACAAGTCAGTTAAGCTGTGACAACAAAAACACGCACTTGCATTAGCTGAGTACGGCGAAATACGCCTTTGCATATTTACTAAGCCACGAGAGGGCGTTCATCGAGACGCAGTCATCCATAAATTTGTTTCCATCGCTAACCAATTCATCTGTTCAACTTACCAAGAATAGATATAAAGCAGTATTCAACTCCCTTGCACTATTGTCCATTTGTTCGCCTATCAAATATATTTAATGATGGTTCGAAGTATCGTTTCTGTTTTAATTGGTTGACTGGATTTATCAAAAGAGTTTGTTTCGGTGAAGTTTTTGAGAGTTTCAAAACTGCAATCCATTAAATTAAACATTAAGTACAGTAATGTCCTGTGGTGACAGTCAGTGCTTATTTAAACCGTGCGTGGAATCCATTTTGGGAACAAACAGCAGTAATTTGCTTAGGAGCCGAGGAACTAAGAGTCCCTATTCTAATGTCTGTGAAGGCAGGTTTAACACAAAGGAGTCATATAAGCCCAGTAATGTTGCCAATGATAAGCCATGCTTAACTCTGACTTAGATTTAGCAGAGAATTGAATTTTTCTTTTCATAGACTACCCATAGGGCGCTGGCTATTACGATAGTATTCAGATCAGTCCAGCATATACGTAGACAGGAATTGCCTTTCTGACTTGCTGTCTTCCATCATGACTTTTCAAGCCTAGATAATGACTGTTGCTGGATAGTTAATTTCATTAGATTTCTTATATATATTTCTTGAATGCGACACTGTAATTCTAGATGTAAATCTTGGGTTTCAGTGTTAGCAGACAACACTTCATTAAATGTCTTACCCATGTACACAAAGTACTTACATATTCAACATTGCTCTCTTGGTACATATTATCCTCTACAGTCTACACCAAAATACTGTTTTTTTTTTTTTTTTTTCTATGGCCAAATGTAATTTGACTCCCGATTGCCACTTGCGCACCAACCACTATCGGGTAAGCATTTGTTATTAGTTATTATAGACACAATTAAAAGTGTTAGAAAACTGATTTGCGTTCTTTTTATTTGAACATAAGAATTCATGTGGGTTTGATAGAAATAGAACTTTCTTAAAAAATCTCGAAAGATTGTCGAATGATACACATTTTTTGGTCCTTCGAGCCGGATCGTAAGTAAAAAAAAAAAAAAATAAAATATATCTGTGAACTTATACAGCAATTGAGTTGTGATAATTAAACAATCGATTGGATGACGCTGAATGGTCATCTATTTCACCAGTGCGAACTCGCATCAGTCAGATAAATCAAGGTTATGACACAGAATTTCCTTTGAGTCTACTTGATTGTAAGGTAAATAGAGCTCAGCTTTCGAAATATTAAGCCAAATTGTATTCAAAAGATTAAAATTGTAATTTGGAACATATCTGATAAACCACAAATTGCAGTCTAAACGAAATGCAACATTTTGGCATCAATTTTAAAATTTCGCCCTATCTACTAGATAATTATTTACTTTTGTTCTTATTTTCATCAGATGAAGGTTTTGTACTTACTTTCGGTGGCGCTACAGCTCGGGGTAAACCTGGGCCTGCTTCTCGCAACCATTTGTATGTGCGTGTTATATTTTTGCACGAGTGGAAGGAACCTACAATTTTTTGCCGACTCCGAACGGCAAATTGAGAATCTCATTGACAAATGATACTCTTTGATTGCTTGTCAGAAATTCGAAAGAGGTGGCAACCATGAAAAACTGTACTTATGTAAGTAAAAAACAGTTTTTAAATTAATGCAGCCGAATATAAGTCTAAAATCTAATTACTTTTTTCAGTTTGAAAAAGAATTTAAAATATGGTTGAAAATTAAAAATTTAAAAATTATCCTACTGGTCTTAATTTTTTACACTGCACTGTACTTACATCTGTATCCCTCCACTTCCCAATTTTTTTTATTGAAATTCTTGATGGTATTAAAATAAAAACTCCTGTAAACGAACTTTGAATTGAAAAACACGAATCCAATATTGAGAATTCAAAACAGAATACAGAATAAATTGTTTTTTAAATAAAATAATGAAATAATGCCAAAATCCTGTATCGGACAAATGGATAAAAACCATTAAAATAGTTTTTTAGAGAAGCGTGCCTTGCCTAGAGGCAGTCTTGGGCACTAGAGGGATATGGGTATCATTCGCGTTTCGAAACTTGGAATCCAAATGAAATCCTAGTCTGTCATCAACACACACCTTCAACAAATTAATTCCTAACTTGGGATAGATTTTAGTAAAGTTTTCGTTTTCTTCACCACAATGAAAAGACAACGAAGTTGATAGTTGACATGACAGAGTGAAAAACTAATCGAACTGTTATCAATTGTCACCCTGTACGTCAACGTTTTTTTTTTTTTTGTAGGTTTAGCTAGTTTTGAAAATGTCCAACTCATTTCTGGCCTTAAACACGTTTTCTTTCAGGACTTTAACGTTGCGCCAAAGCTGATACTGCAACCTAAAAAGCTCTATTGTATCATAGGATGATAATTAGTTCAAGATGCAAACTATCTTTGTTTGGCGCAAGGACTTAGCAGTTGTTTATGTAGGCCCGGGCATTCGCAGAGAATGTGTGTGGCTTTGTTGACCTCTTTTAGGCAGAGTCAATACCTCATCTCCTTAAACAGCCTCAACTTGCTTACTTGATAACGCAGAAGTAAGTGACCTAAGGGGAAATCTACCTTAAATTGAGAGGTTCCGTTTGATGGTTTAATTAAAAGTTTGGCTTGTCTTAGCCTTGGGATATTTCTCCAATGAGAAAGTCGAAGTTCATTAGATTCAAGCAAGTAAAGTAAATCTTTTCAGCTAGTCTTTGTAATAATAAAGTCAAACTTTCACGTATGAATGTCCTTCCGACAGAAAGCTCCTCCACAAGCAAATTCAAAAAAAAACATAACCAAGACAGATGAATGTACGTTTACGAAAAACAGATAAGCCACATTCCGAATACGAGTAGTGCCTTCCCATCATCATTCCCCTCGTAGGCATCTTATCCATCCAAATGCGCCTATATGAGCAATTTTTGCCTTTTAAATAACAAAAAAAAGCGAATCTTCCACAAAAGCGCAAGATGTAAAAAAAAAACACCACCAAGGACTATAGGCATAACAATGAGAGAACACACAGGGAAGCTAACCAACCTCATCTCCTCACTGCAAGACAATGCAAAGTTTGGATTTAGGATTTATGAATCGTGTCCCCCTTCAAAAAAAAAGCCAGAAAACCAGAATACGATATCCACTCCAGAGATTAGCCACGGAAGCTAAATAAAATGCAAATGGAAATGAAATAATAAATACCCTGCCATTGTGCGACATTGTATGATGTATTAAAATATTAATGTTTGTGAAAAAAATAGGCCTGTCTAAGGATGCAGGGATGTACCGGTACCGGTACCCATTGCATGCACATTAATGCACCGAAGCATTGAGCCTGTGTTGTGCCACTCGAGCGTATTTATTTTGTTCCCAGACCGCGTTCCTGTAAAAATGTCTTTGGCTTCCGTTTCCAGCTTTGACATCGAAATATACAAAAAAAAAACAATTTTTGGCAGCCAGAAATGTGGAAATTGAAAATTTAATTTTCATTTGTTGTGACAATCTGATGAAAAATGTGGTTCCGTTAAGTAATTGAAAAGTTGACACTTTTTAAAAAACAAACAGTCCTACTTCCAACTAATCCTTTTGAATGTCCTTTGCATGTTATTGATAGTGAGCCACCTCTCTGTCGACAGGATAACCATATTGAACATAACCGCATTGTGGAAGATCCACTTACCAAGTGATGATTAGTTTGTTCCCAGTATTTATGTCCAACATCTTATGACTGACACCTCAGCTACTAAGGGGTTGCTCAAACCATTTAAGGCCATTGCCTCGTACTCCTATATACAAACACGTGCGAAACTGTAATAGCGCTTGTTATCCGTATCTACATATAGTTGCACAAGTATAGTATCCCCGCCACCACCCCCGTTTAGCAGGAATGAAGTTCGTTCCCTTCCGGACGCAAAAGAGATAAAGGACATGGGGGATGAGTAAATGAATGAGGATATTCTAGAAATGGTTTCAGTGGTGGTGGTGGTGATGGTTTTAATTAGGTGACATTTTGTGGTGTCCTTTAATGGTGTGACACCGAAAGGCGGCAGAGGCAAACGGCACAGTCAACGACAACCACGACAAGGATGTTCTTTTCAAATGGAACTCAAGATTGCGTTAATTTAAAGTTGAAGCTGAAAACTTATCCACCTGCCTTACAATTATACATGATATCTAAACAAATTAAATGTGCAAATGGAAGTCGTCGACGTCAATGTTGGAGTGGTAGAGAATCCGACGAAATGCAACGAAATGTGAGCAAAAAAAATAAAACAGAAACGGAACTGTCTCTGAAGAGGCCCGTAATTAGGGATTTTGTGTATGGAATTGGGGTTCGCAGAGCACTGAGTTGAAACTGGGATATGGGTCAGACCACTTATGACGTTTTAATTAAGTGTGGAGTGGTTGTTGCTTTAAAGAAATGGGCGTGGTTGGCTAATGAAAGCATCTTTCGGTCTAAATAGATGGGATGTCGTTTATGAATTTGTTTGCTTTTTTTACCGATAAATATCAAAGAAGAAGTATGAAAATAGGCTTCAAACATCAGCAGTCTGAACAAAAATAAAAGAAGACAAATATTTGTATTCTTTGAGTTAAAATTCGAGAGTAGTAGGGTACCCAAAGATAAATCTATAGCCCTCAAAAAGTGAATACGTCTATTATATACACTGAGTCAAAAAAGTCTCCGTACATCGGCACATGTCCGCAATAAATGCTTCAATGGAATCCAAATACAATGATTAAATTAAAAAAGGAACATTTCTATGAAAGAGAATTCTTTCTTTATTTATTTATTTATTTATTTATTTATATTTTATTTATTTCCATTTCAAAAATATACAATTAAAAAATTCTTATAGAATACAGGATAACAGATTCAAAAATTTATAATATCTTAAGTGTTTAGAAATTTAACATTTGCTTTTTCTTCTTCGATATTTAATTTATGTTTTTTTAAGGGAAAGTTAAGGTTAGCACTTTATGATAATTATCAGTAGCAAGAGTTTTTATTTAGTTCAAAAATATGCAATTTTTCTTTTTGTTTGAGCCGCACTTGAGAGTAAAGACTGAGTTTTACAAGAAAGGCTTGGATTTAAAAGTTAAGGGTACAGCTGTTATGAAGCAATTACGATAATATAATTATGTTATTACTTGCAGCAGTGTCTGGCCACCAACCAGTTCTTAACAACTTTTAAGAACTTAGGGGTGCTTTCTACATTGCTATAAATGCTCATGGGAAGCTTATTTAATATAAAAGCAGCTATAATTGTTGCAAAGCGGCGATAGTTTTCCTTTTTTAACTCTTCGTATTGGTATACGGATCCTATGTCGTAGTGAAAGGATTTCATTTCTAATTATATTTAAAAATCCACTTCGCAGAAAAAACAATTTCATTACTTTATGTATATATATACCTATATCGTAGTGGCATTATATTGTTGGATCTGAATAATGGTAGTGAAGCTGCCCACCTTGGTTTGAACCGCATTGTTCTAATAACTTTCTTGTGAGCTGATATAAGCGGCTGTAAATTACTAACGTAAGAACTGCCCCAACAAGAGATACCATATTCCAAACGAGAGTTAATTAAGGCATAGTATATTAAGGTAAGAAGATTTGATGGATTGCTTAAGGCTGCGTAGACTACTTTCCTCACATTACCGATATGTGTCTTCCAATTCAAATTACTATCGAGAGTAATACGTAGATACTTAAACTCTAACACTGACTCCAACTTTAGGCAACTGTCATCACAATTTCTTGATTCGCAGTTTACTTACGTCATCTATTCTGATTTGGCTTGACAAAGAAAAGACATTACCTTTGACTTGCTGCTAAGTACCATGTAATGCAATTTAAACCATTTATGCAGTAGTGATAAATCTTCATTAATTTGATCTTTAAGCTGTTCGCTGGGTGGTGCTGAGTAAGATAATGCTCACTTCCATGAAGCGATAGCTGGAAAGTAGAGTTCATGCATAATAAAAAGAAGATGGGACCAAGAACCAACCCCTGTGGAACACCTGTACCTGCCGCTGGTAAAATCTCACTATAGGTTTCATTTACTTTAACAAGCTGTTTTCTTTTAAGAAGATAAGAGCTGAACCAATCAATAAGAGTTCCCCTGAATCCTAATCTCTGCAGTTTTTTCAGAAGAGTTTTATGGTTTACTAAATCAAAAGCTTTTGTCAAGTCAAGAAAGAGATCTGCAGTTTTGTTATTGCTATCCAATCCCTCTTCTATTTTCTCTAAGAAAGCTATAGGCGCTCCTTCAGTTGGTTTTCCCTTTTCAAATCCATATTGCGATTCACTAAGAACTAAGAATATCCAAGAATATTAACATTTTCTTCGCAATTATCTTTTCAAATATTTTTGAGAAGACAGAGTGTAGAGATATAGGTCTATAGTTGTTTGGGTCACCCTTTGTAAAGATTGGAACAATAACAGCAGTTTTAAGAGATTCTGGGAATAAGCTATATTGAAAACTTTTATTTATAAAAAAAAGTTAGAGAACTAAGAATGAAATTCTTTATCCTTTTTATTATAACACAACTTATCCCATCTACTCCACAAGAATGCTTAGACTTTCGTTTAGAAATGACATTATCAATTTCGGTTTCAATCACCGTGCCAAAGAAAAAGGAGGACGATATTTGGTTATCTAAAAACGTTTCTCCATAAATTGAACTTCGGTCTTTATTTTCATCAGGTCTGGAATTTGAAGCTATTGTACTGTAAAAAGAGTTAAGACCATTACATATTTCAACGTTATTTGAAGTTGGAGAATTTTTAGAAAACTTTAAACGTTTTAAACAGACTTTTTCGCTCTTCTTTCCCAAGATGTCATTTACGATTCTCCATCGTTCCTTCACATTAAACCGTGAATCATCAAATTTTTGGCGGTAGTAAACTTCCTTTTGTCTTTTTATTTCAACCAAATTCCATTAACTTTCGCATTATAACTTGAGGTCCTTTACGGCCGTTTTTTGAGGAACAAAAAAGTCTTCGAACGTCCGTTAGTGCTGTAGTTTATGTCACACACGGCTCTAAAAAAAAGGAAATGTCAAAGCAACACCATTCAAGTTCTGCCGTTTACAATAAAAAGGAATACATGGGGCTTCATAAAGCCAGCTATCGTCCTATTCGAAGATCGAGAATATTAATTCAAATACTGACCAATGCAATTCTTCGATAACCCCTGATGGATCTATACTTTCACTTACCCTATTTCTATTTTGAATCAATGATCTGCTAGAGTCGATTTTCAGATTTTACAGAATAGGCTCTGGTGTAGGTTAGGTGAGGTTAGTCCATGTGATACCCATAATGTTCCAGCACATTGAAGCAGGTCCAATGGTGATCCATCAGATAGCTCGTCTATGTTTTCGAAGAAGAATTTGCCAAGGGCTCTATTTTTCAGTTTGCAGAGGGTAAGAGCAGAGGCAGAGGAAATGGGCTATATGCTCATGAACCTCTTCGTCACCACATCCCCTGCAGATATCATCAGGTTTAGCATCTGCACCTTCCTAAACACTAAAATTGTTGGAGTCAACATGCGCTTTTCACGCCCATTCTTACATTTTCAACTCTCCGGTCAGGTTTAGAAATTAGGAGTTTGAATGGCATCAAAAGCAGATTTCGACAAAATGCCATCAGTTTCAAAATCAGAAGTTTACATCCAAATCAAATCTAAACGTGGGCTCAGTTACCACCACAGAGCTATGTATTTAACTTCAAATGTTCCACAAAAGGTACATGCTCCTATAGAATAACAACAACATTCTCAAAATGTTAATTTATGGCCAGCACCGTAACAAATGACCTCCTAACATTCACCAGCAATCAATAGCCAATCTCAGATTTTATCATTCTGGCCCACCCCCGGGGTAGCCACCTAATCCAGTTAATTTCATTCACATACACATTAACCAATTACTCAGATAATTTTCCGAATCGGAATTCATCCTTGAATTCGTCCCAGTATTGATTTAATCTTCTCGTACTTGGTATCCTTCGGTATAATAGTGAGCGACTAGTCGGACCAGACACAGTAACAATGTGAGCTGCAGAATTCCATTGCCTCCCGTCACCCCTCAACCAACTTGCAGACATGTTAATTGAGATGAACAAATTAAAACCAATTCGAGTAATGTTCGTGGTGAAATCATGTGGGCATGTCCTTGAGTCCTTGACTATCCTGTGTTCCGCATATAATATGATCAACCAGTCAATTGACGCAGGAGATATAGATATCGACAAAATCACCAGGCCGTATCCAAGTTCATTATATTCACGAATTTACACGGTTCAACCATTAATGACAGGACGTAGGACGCGCAGGACCCGTTTTGCCAAACCATAAACCCGCCGCACATCGACATCCATTAAACGTAATTGGCGAGCTCTTCGTCGTCATCGGCGTTGGCCGAATAAAGGACGAATACCCACAAAAAAAAGTAGAAATATTTTCTATCCACGGACGACCATCATTAAAAATGCATAAACAAGTGTCCTTTCGCCTGCAAGAAACCTTCGAAAATGTCATAAAAAAGGACCAACAGTACACAGTATCCTTTTTTTTCTTCTCCACAGCGCTAACCACAGAACTACCATCAGCAGGATGTGAGAAAGCAACAAATAGAGAGCACAAAAAAAACAAAACCCTTTTGCCCCTCATTACTGGCACACTTCTACTCAATGAAAAAGGACATTTTATAGTCCATAAAAAGTCAATTGATACCTAATGTTGTAATGTAGCTGTTTCTCGGCGGAATAGGGATGGGCATGGGGTGGGACATGGCAAGACCATGTACTATTACCGAGTTTACTGCTCGTGAATGCTCGTGGCGCATTACAAATACATTTAGGAAAAGGATTATGGCATTCAGGACCCCAAGAGGCCGCCAGCAACAAGCCATCAACGGTCGATTTAAATTTATGAATATTAAGTTGTAAAGGATAAACGAGGTGAACTGCTGCTGGAAGCCGAATGCTGTAGCTGTTCACAAGAAGGACGAACTTTTCACTGGCTGTATGGCTCTTGTTCGACTCTTTTTCGGATGCACTTTAAGCGCCGCGCCACTTCGCGTCGTGCCGGCGGGGAAACGAACAGAACTGTATAAATAAATGTTAACAAAGTTTTCATTGACAGAGGTTTCAACTTGCTGGCTGAAGTGTCTTATTATGAGCGAGTTTTTGTTTGCGAAATATCTAAACAAAAATAAATCAATTTGCGGAAGAGTTTAAAGTTTTTCTCCCCCCTCTCTTGTTTTTTTGGTATTTTGGTGTTTTGCTATGCAATGCTCGCGATCCTTGTTGATTCATGAAGCGTCGAGGATGTTTTTGCGTAACAACTTTTCGGCTTTAAAAGTTTCGAGTTTGGACCTGGTAACTTTTTGATGGTTTTTTGAAAAGTTTTTGAGTTGATTTACCAAGGCTTAAACTGGACAACGTTATAAAAGGAAGAAGAAGAATTATTTCATCCCACACTTTATGGACAATCTCTGGATGCGTCTCTAAATAAAAATATAGGAAACCAGATGATCATGCAGCGACGAGCTATTCTAAGATGATCTTTAAAACATTCTTAAACGTCAGCACATGCATACATATGTTCGAAAGCATTCAAACATTCGAAAGCTTATGTTAATCAGAGAACTTCAACTGATCTTTAGAGATTTTTTAGATCTGATTTTATTTGTGTACTTCAAAATTCGGGAGTAGGACAGAATCTCGAAAGCCCCGAAAACCCAAATCCCGAAAATCCTAAATTCCGAAAACCCAAAATCCGGAACATTCAAAATCCCGAAAGGCCAAAATCCCCGTAATCCAAAATCCCGAAAATCCAAAATCTCGAAAAATTATATTAAATGCAAGGGGATCACCACGTAATCCCGAACGACTAAAATCTCAAATGGAAAAAATCTCGAAAACAAAAATCTCAAATGGACAAAATCTAGAAAATACAAATATCTCGAAAGACTTTATCTCGAAAAAAAATCTCGAAAAAAATTTTTAAGATCTCTTCATTTTACTGTAAAAGTAATTAAAACGGGTCCAAAATGTTTGTAACTTTTCTGAAAATAATAAAAATTCAACAATCTTTTTACAACAAAAACAAAAAGTTGTTAGCTCATTTATTTACTCAAAATATCTCTGTATATTATAAATGCATTGGTATTATACATACATATGTTTAAATATTTCAAACTCAAGTTGTAGGCAATGCCCCTTAAATATCCCATACAACTTTCTTCTTCTTTTTCGTCCATGATTTTTAAATTTTTTTTTCTTTTGGATATTGAAGGTACAGATAAATGTGTGGACTACCCCTCAAAACTTTAAGCATTTATGCCAAAACTCACATTTATTTTGTATTCTTGGTAAGCTTAGTTGTGCTTGTTCAGTACATGACCCAAAGGAAGGCAAATTTATTGGTTTATATAATTTTTTTGAAAAACCATGTCCACATCCGTCGATCAGATTTTAGAAAACCTGTTTGTATTGAGTAAACTCATTTGCATGCATGAAAATGAATCAAACACTTTTCTATATAAATAAATCCAGAATTGATATTAATTTCCGCGCGCGCGAATTATTACCATTGTCTCTAAAATTAATATCAATTCGAGATTTTTGCAATTCGAGATTTTGGTTTCGAGATTTTTTTCTTCGAGATTTTTGATTTTGAGATTTTTTTTCGAGATTCTTTTTTCGAAATATCGTGGTAAGTCCAAATACAAAATATGCGCAAAAATATGCGCATTTTTTGGGATTTCGTTTTCAGAATTTTTTTTTAAAAGGAAAGTAGACAAATGTTCATCCATTCTCGTTGGCGTAATTGTTGTAATATTTTGCAATTCGCAATGTAATTAATTAGTTTCGGTTAATTGATTTTAGTTTGGAGAGCAAATCCGTGTGAAAACATGAACTTATAAATATATGTATATCGAAAATAACCTCCGGTAGAAACCAAAGAATAAGAAAACGTTACGTTATAAAAGAAAACAAAATGAGAAGGATTTACGCGGAATTTTACGCTTTCGATATGAACTTGTATTATTATTATTATTATTTTGTCACAGATCGTTTCTTGAATGTTTTTTGTCAATAAGACTTGAACTGTTTTGTTATGTTTTGTTTATTTTTTGTTTATGTAAGTTTGTTATTTTATTTAATACCTAAATATGTTAAATAAATTTTCTTCTTATTTTTTTTCATACAAACAAATTTTTCTTTTCTGGATTTTGGATTTTCGGGATTTCCGGGATTTTGGTTTTCGGGATTCTGTCCGATTCCCTTGTCATTGCTTTGTCGTATCTTAAATGTATAGAAAAGAATTAAATGCATAGAAAAGAATGGACTCAGATACTGCTTCAAAAACTTTATACTTTATGGAAAATGTATGTAGGGTTGACAAGTTTAGATCCAACGGATCAGTTATTTTTTCGATCTAAAATAAATTCTTAACTAAATGAACAGCTAATGTACACACGTAAGGGCTCCCAATGCGTGGAGGGTCCCGACCTGAGAACTGTGTAGCCTTTCCTCCTCTTCGGTCCAGGGCACGCTGGTTTCAATTTTCTAGACCAGGTGCTCTGGCATCCGCAATTCTAGGTGCATTAAGGTGAGGTTCGATCTTCTTTGTCATCTCGAAGGTGTTGGCTGGAATTCAAAATTCGACATGTTTCCGATCTTGATAGAGTTTACGGTTGGGTCTTCCCCTCCATTCTCCCTCCTTGTATGTTGGGATCAAATATTCGATATAAAATTTTTCTCTCGAAAGTATCTGCTCTGTGCTTTCTTGCTTATCGTCCAGAACTCGACACCATAGAGCACAACTGATCTGTAAAACATACATTTCGTCTTCCGAGTTAGGGGTTGAAACCCAGTTCTATAGCTCAACCGAACCGGGTTGAATCCCCACTTAGGTGTCATTCACAGAGTTGATGTTTACCCCGAGGTAGGTAAACTTCGTTACCACTTCGAAGTCAACAATCACGTTTTGCCCTAGGCGTTAGAATAATATACTGCTTTGTTTGTTGACAACATTTCCTTGATTTGGTCTTCGTCTTCAAGGCTAAGTCGTTGCCATCCGCATAACCCATTTGCTAGTTAGTCTCTTCCGTGTTGAAAACTGCTCTACGCACTCTCTATTTCAGCACTAGATTGCAGAACTTACAGGATAGCGCATCTCCTTGCCGAGATCCGGTACACGTTTAGAATACGTCAGAAGTACTGTTGATAACTGTACCGACCTCTGCTATATTTGGAGAGGGGACTCCTACATGATTCCCATTTAGCACCCCGCTGGGCTCTTCGATTTCCTTGAGTTGAGAGATTGCGTATGCTCTTTTCTTCCTACGCATGGCTTTACTTAGTTTTAAATACTCCCGTCCAGAATATGGGTGGGCACCGTAGCGCAAGTGGTTAGTGCATCAGACTACTGAGCCAGCGGTCTTGGGTCGAATCCCGCCACAAACACCTAAAAGTTTTTCACAGCGCCCACCTCTTTCGAATGTCTGACAAGCATCAAAGAGTATCATTTGTCACGATTGAGCTTCTCAACTCGCCGTTCGGAGTCGGCAAAAAACTGTAGGTCCCTTCCATTCGTGCAAAAATATAACACGCACACACAAATGGTTGCGAGAAGCAGGCCCAGGTTCACCTCGAGCTGTAGCGCCAACTGAGTAAGTAAGTCCAGAATATGGGGAAAAAATGAAAAGATCCGGTGGTATAGATATCTCAATTTTACATATCCTTCCACAGATCTTAATAGAAATGTTAATAAACTACGAATCCTTTAATTACACTCAAAACTCAATGCTAACGCTCAGTCCGGACACAGGGACTTTCTGACAAAATAATTTTGGAGCTGTACCAAATCAAGTGATAACTGCCTCAAAATTAAAACGCATGTCAAATCCAGGCAAAGACAATAAATCAAAATCTCTACTTTCACATGTGTGTCCTCCTTCAGGCTTGCAACAAGGGGGCAATGACACGCAGCACTCTTGTAACGGCCACTGCCTCTTTTGTGTGCAGCAACCACCCCCCCTTCCAGGCTAGGTAGGTATTCACACAGAGAAATGTGTTTACTCTGTGCAGAGTGCGTAGAGATTTATTCGATTCAATGTGCGTATCCTTGTGCGTGCGTGCGTTGTCCTCGAAGTCGTAGGTCCGTCGCTTGGTCGGTCGGTCAGTTGGTTGATGTTCTTGATGTCCATCTCTCGCTCGCACTGTTGCCGGGCTGTGTAAACGCTTTGTTTATTGAGCACTAACACTAGTTATTTGTTTATAAATCGTAAATTGCATTGAAATGCATTTCGCCAGCTAGTGTATGCGTGCAGCAACGGTACAACAGTGTTAGACGGGCAACGGCTATGTCGGAGAACGACGCGCAATAGTTATGGGAATGTCCTCCATAAATTTTATCTCCGGAAATCAAAAACATAACTCACAAGCATACAAATTAACATTGCTCCAGTCGAGCGGTGCGTCGCGATGGTATGCTGAGGATGAATCCTTGGGTGCCATGGTGGGTGTGGCACTAACCAAAATAACAGACGACAACAATGTTGTGCAAGGGTTGTAGATGTTTGGAGCCGAACTAGAATTTCATTTCAACAGCTTCAACCTACAATCGTACACAGCACACATGTAAACAGCCAGCCAGAGTCAATCCTGAACCGGGGGATGTGAGACAAGAGTGTTGCCAGTGAATGGAATGTGTCATTTATGGGTGCTGAAGGGCGAAGTATTATCGTCAATGTCCTGTGGAAGTATTATGTATCATCGATTTACAAATTGGCGTTAATTAGATTAAAAGAGGAGCGTTCCGTCTGCTGCGTTGAACTGGTTTCAGTGGGCGGAAAGAAATGTTGCCCACTGCAAACAGGATGCTGTCCACGTATACGGTGCAATGAGATGAGCTCGAAATGAAAATTGACAGAAATTCCATTAAAACCTGTGATTGATTCGAATGCAAAACGGAATATTTTAAAAGATAATTCATGTTAACTGTATGATGGAGGGTTGCGTATCAAGTGGCTATAACTTTTAGAGGAATAGGAAATACGGCTTTTTAGGATAATTTTATTTCCGCTTGAAGAGCTAATCATGCACCAGTTGAAAAAGATAAAATGGCGATGAAAATTAAGAATAAAAAACAAATCTGCGAATTATAAACGAATGACAGGCTAAAACCCCAAGAAAATCGAAAATCTTTAATCACTTCTTACGCAGCGTCACGCAACGTAACGTATAAAGGCAGTTGATTTGGCCGAATGTTATCATCCAGAGCTTGGTTAGGTTTAAAGAGGTTATAAGGTCATAAAACACAAGGCACCATTGTTCACGTATAATTAGAATTATTATTGTAATATCAACTCGTCCAGTGTGATCCCACCGTTAAGGTGCAAATTGCCACTAGATGGCGATTACACTGGGCGAAGTTGGCTGCCCTGTTTTTTTGCCATGGTATTCCACCATATAAATTGGTGCACTCTCTCTTCAACTTTTGTAACTCAACGCGGTATGGTCGATGCAGAAGCCAATATCTACCAATAAAATAATTAAAATTAATTACTTGGTGTGTTTTAATTTAACAATTTTCTCCTTTCTTTTAATGTACAATTGGTGCTCCTACACACATCCAACTAGGGGTTCCACACAAAGCCCCAAACATTGGTCCATCAGAGCCGGATTACGTCCGCCAGCCAATGCAACATTGGTCCTTCGAGCCGGATCACTTTTGGATCACGCCGCCAACAAAGAGCACCAAACCACACTAGCCAGCCGTACACCAAATTTCAACAATTTATATCCACCCAGCCGACCAGGGGTTCCATAATTGCCCCAACATTTGGTCCCTCAAGCCGGATAACGTCCGCCAGCCAATGAAACATGGGCCCATCCCGATTCCTTGAGAACATCTGATGATGGTAACCAAAACCGTAACGCTTCCATCTAAAAGTGTAGTTTACAAACATTAGGGATGCAATACCGATCAAAAGCAAATGAGCAAACGAGTAATCTTTGTACCGACTCAATAGGAATACGATCAATTTTGTGCGGCGATACGTCACCCTGGATGAAACATGGGTCTACCACTACATGCCAGAAACAAAACAGCAGTCGAAGCAGTGGGTGAAAGCCGGAGGTTCAGCGCCAAACAAAAGCGACGTCGGTCGCATCTGCCGGAAAGGTCATGGCCAGCGTGTTTTGGGGTGCGAAAGGGATCCTGTTAAGGCAGAACAATTACAGGCGAATATTACTGCAACTTTCTTGACCATGTGGATGCCAAAATCCGCGGGAAGAGGCTTGGCTTGAAGAAGAAGAAAATCATCTTTCACTAGGACAATGCACCTGTTCCTGTACTGCGGGACTTGGGGTACGATTTGGTCGGCTATCCCCCTAAACCTCCTGATTTGGCACTCTCAGACTTCCATCTGTCCCTAAACTTGAAGAAATTTGTTCTCGGGAAGCGCTTCGCATCCAATGAAGAATTTTGAGTCAGTAGATGAATATTTTCACAGCCTTCTAGACTCTCACTTCCGGGAAGGAATACTGATATTGGAGAATCGCTGGACCAAGTGTGTTGAAGCCAAGGGAGATTATATAGAAAAATAAAATCATTTTTGACCTGAAAATCCCAGTCTTTCATTGTCAGGCCGAGAACTTTTCACCTTACCCTCATATGTCACCTCGGTTATTGGCAGTTCTTCCAGCTTTCTTGCTAATTCATTCGCAAGTTCCTTTTCGTCTTCACCAGAGTGTCCTGGTACCCAACATAGTTTGACCCTGTTCTGTCTGCTTAGTATTTTAAGCATAGAGCGGCATCCTTCTCCAATTTCCGGTTTAACGATACATGATTCCGCGGCCTGACTGTCCATGTATAAGATGGTGATATCCTCCAGAGCTAAGTGTTGACATTTAAAAAAAAAAAAACAATGACATCGCGATCCCTTCTCATTGCAGTCACTAAAACCTCACTTCTAAAAATAAGAATCTCTTCTCTTCAATCAGGTTCAACTCACTCAAGTCCAGTTACCACATATTTCCTTGAATACAATTGTTTGATTGAAAATTAGAACCATCGCAAATCGGAAATTGAAATGACACGGAACGAGCCGAAAAACAGAATTGAAACTTCATCCCTTTAAGCTCACCTAATCAACTAGGATATGGGTTGGGAAGTCTATTTTCCTATCGACGACCACCCAATTGTCCATCAAAAACAACAAAACCGCAAAAAAAAACCAAAAGAGTCCACAAATGCCAAAATCCAAACACGGAAGAGCACAAATAGAAGGCCAACACGGATAAGGGTTACACATCGAGATCCTCCCCTCGCCTTGTCCCCCGTCATCGTTGACTTTTTCATATAGAACCAACACACAATTACATTAAGGGCTCGATTGTGTACTCGATATACAACATGAGTGCGCGCCCTCGTGTCACACAAACAACCAACAAATGACTCTCGCTGGAGATGCGGAGGCATCTCCCATGTCCCATCCCATCCAAGGTAATCCAGAATCTTTTCATTCACATTTTTTATACGTCGTCGATGAGGTTACTCCGCCGCCACCGTCATCTCAGAACATTCCCTTTTGTTATCCTTTCTATATACTGTCGCTCCTTGTAATGCGCAAAATAGTATCCATTCGCAGCAAATAAAGGGGTAAACCCTATAATCTCATGGTTGTTTATAAGTTCATAAAAGTCAACGAGAGAACAGTGGCCAGGATTTCACCACCCCCGACGAGTTAACCCCGGCCTTAGAACTGAGCAGCAAAAAAAAAGGACAACAACCGAATTTGTATCAAATCCAATTTCCCCTCGATCAATGGTAATGTGTAATTGAAAACCCTCGGTGAATAGCACCCTTGGGTTTTGGGTTTGGCATCCTGTCGATACCTTCATTATTTTTCCCATCTTCCTGCACGCCCCGGATTCCGATGAGCGACAGCTCCCAAAAAAAAGACCGTTCCCATGCAGTTTCAACAGAAGATCCCTTCTCCTCCGTTATCGTCACTCTGGGAAGGAATAAGACGGCGATGGCTATGGGAGCCGGGGGGCGTTGGCAGAAGGTCCTCATTTATCCTTTTTTTTTTTATGTCATCGCAACCCTCATCTGTTCTCGGTGTTGGAATAATATTTTCTTGTTTCTTTTTTGTGTGTAATTTTTGGGCCGCTCGGCTCTTCTCGCCCGTTCGGATTTCGCTTTCGGCATATGGATGATGGTGGTGTAACATGTGCTTAACCCGTGCTAACGATTTACCCTCCTCCCTCTCAAATCATCATCATTGACATCATCATCGGTATCATTGTCCTCGGTTTCGACGGACGCCCATCCACCTTCCCAAACTCCTTGCGCACTGTCAAACGCCTGTCTTATTCATTTGAATAATATACGCAATTTATATTTGTAATCGCATTCGCTTTGTATACTGATATGCCAGAGTCGGTAATGATAATATGGCATGCGGAAGCAACAGTCGTGCGATTTGATTTGGGTCCACAAGGAGGAAGTTATCCCTTTTATTCTTGTGTGTGGTGTGTGCTTATTGCGCTGCTGGTTCGAAAATCACAGATTTTACGATTTGAAATTGGATCAGGGCAATTGGACACCAGCGGATTGGTAACTTTTAATAGAGTTCCATCAATTTGAGTGTGTTGTTGTTGTCTGAAGACGGATACGTTTTTTTCTTAGTATTTGCTTACATTTTCAATGTCAATTTGACTCGGTGGGAAACTAACAAAATTATTTTAAGCAAATTGTGGAACTATATACATATATACACTTATTATGGAAACCGCTCCAACAAAATTATTTTCTCATATAACAATTTGGGCCTTGCATCGACCTTACATTGATATTTTCTATATAATTCTTAAGCATGCCAAACAAAATTCCGCTTTAGGTGTTCGTGTTCGACTCCTTTTTTAGGAACAATTCAATTCATTTTAAACTCGAATTTTAAAAGCAAATTTAATAACAAAAATTACGAAAGACGAATATTAAGATCGACAACTAAAAGTCACGTCGTCGCAGAAAAAAAACTAAATCGAATAATATCGATACAAGCCTCCTCCTCATTGGTCCGTTCTCTGACAGCGTCCATCATCATGTGTGGTTTACCAGCAGCTGTTGCTATCACAACCTTAACAACCCGCCACATATACGAGGGCGGTCCGATAAGTACTTAGGCTACAAAAGAAAAACTAAAATTTTGGAAAAGTGGCGATTTATTTCTCAACATAGTCTCCTTTTAGCTCGATACACTTGATCCAGCGATGCTCCAACTTCTTTAACCCGCCAATGGTGACCTACTGGCAGTGGCGGATTAAATGAACAGAGTGCCCTAGGCAAAGCATCTCATCGGCGCCCTTCTGGCAGCCGGCCTAGACAATATTAACATTTGATAAACACCAAAAATACGGTTTTGATGTTAGTACAAATGTGTTAGTTCATATGTATGTATATTTATTACTTGACAGCAGAACCCTTCTGCTCAGGATTGCTCTCGAAAGCTTTCCAAGCATTGAAAATTTCTGGTAATGATTCCTTCATACTTTGGGGTATCTTCATACGAGGGTGTTGCATACTATGGTATAGTTACATACGTATGTACGTACAGGCGTTGAAGTAAACATCAAGAAGGTAAGACACGATTCGGAATCTCTAAAATTGAAGAATCTTTTTAATTTATTTTTTTTTTTTTTTTTTCAAAAGTTTTTCGCGTGTGTCTCTTTTGTTAAAAACTTCGGGCAGGCGCCCCTTGTAACCTCGCGCCCCTAGGCAATTGCCTAGTTTGCCTTAGGGATAATCCGCCACTGCCTACTGGTCTGTGAGACCGGGTGTGTTAAATAACTTTATTCTCCGTTATTGTTTTTTGTTGCAATTTCGAGTAGCTGCCGCATTGCACGTCCCCCACCGTCAGTTCACATCGAAACTGCTTAGTGAGTACAGGTTGTGTATTTTTTTTACTAACCCGGTGCGTGAGACCGTGTGTCACCGTGTATGTAAGTAAAATAATCAAGAATTAATTTTTTTTCTTCGCGTATTTTACTTAGTTTATTATTATTTTTTATTGTTTTATTGTGTAATATACATATACATATATGAAAACAAAAAAAAAACAAAAAAACCAAGTACTCTTGCCATAAATGTCAACAATATTTGTGTCTTGAACACGTAGTGACGTTTTGCAGCAGCTGTTTACCTGAAGAAATTAATGTTTTTGAGATGTATTGTTTTGTTATTTTTTGTTTCGAAGGATACGAATTTTTGTTTATTTTGTTTAAGTTCCTAATGTCGAAAGACTAAAAAAACGTTATTTTCCTTTATGAATATGTGATTTTTTATTTTGTTCTTAATTTTAAAAAATGTATTATTAAAATCTGGTAAAGTGTTATAAGAATGGCGTACCTACTCTGTTGGTTTATTCGAACAGGGGCCGAATTACCGCATCCGTTAAGCGTTTTATTAGCCGTGTTTTATTATCGCCGATGATCCATATAGATCATTGGTTTGTATGCATTACAACAACACTACGTGTTCTAGCTTTTTATCAAGATCAATTTTCGTGATCTGAAAATTAGTTCGGCTATATCTCAGTAGGATACACTTCCGCTTGTGAAGTTTGCTTATCTGTAGCCATGACAGAAACCTGTAGTAAAAACCTGCTAAATGTCTGTATCCGGCTAAAGGTTGGCTAAAGCTTCGCGCTAAATACCTGTGTCTGAGCTAAAGAGGTGTGCAATGTAATCCAGTTTGTTTTATTTTCATTGCGTGATCCATATAGATCATCGGTGATAATAAAACACGGCTATTGGTTTATGTGCATTACAATAACAATATGAGATCTTGCTTTTCATTTGGATCTACATATTTTTGTAATCTAAAAAATAGTTTGGCTATTCCTCAGTAGGATGCACTTCCGCTCGTGAACTTTGCTTATCTGTATCCGTGACTGAAACCTGCGCTAAAATCCCTCTAAATGTCAGTATCAGTGGTAGAAATCTGCGCTAAAAACCTGCTAAATGTCTGTATCCGTGACAGAAACCTGCGATAAGAACCTGCTAAATGTCTGTTTCCTGCTAAATGTTGTGTAATAAAACGGCAACTTCGCGCTAAAGTTCTGCGTCTGAGCTAAAAAGGTATGTGTCTGAGCTAAAAATGTAAGCAATATAATGCAGTTTGTTTTATTATGCCCGTGATCTGATCCGGATCAGAACAGCATACTAAAACACGGCTATTATGTTCAACTATTTTACAGGTACCTCTGTTGGACTTTAAATGCCATAAAATAGTATCTGGAATGAGGAGATTAAGGGCTCAACCTTAATGAACATTGGCTTATGTCAAAATTGAACGAATTGTTCCCATATGTTTTCGAAAGTACACAAACTAGGTGACCATAAAACATTGCCTCTGATGACTGATTTCTTTATCAAGCTATGCTATATGTCCAACGGTGAGTTTCTGTTTCTGGTAAATAGCATGTTGCAGACCCAATTGGGTATTGCTATCATATCTAGAGTGCGCTTGATTGCGCTACCTATGCCATTATTGAAGGCTCCTTTGACATTCAGGAATGCCACTAAGGCATATTCCTTATGATGCAGGCTCACTTCAATTAACCTAGATCCTAGTTAAAGGTGAGCATTTCATTATAACACATAACACAATCTTAAGGATTTTATTTGTTAGAAGAATGGGGATTAATTTTCCATGGCACAATAGATACATTTCGGATAAAAGATATACACACACATACGAGTGAGTACTACGTTTTACGGAAGAAGATACAAACCGTAATTTTATTGTGCTCAATATAATCCATCCACCATTACTTTTCCACCATCATGAAATGAATATTCATTTATAATTTGACCGACTGTACTCGGTGTCAAATTTCACCTAAATAATTTGCTACTCCGAGCTCGACACTTAACCTTGTTTTATCTCTTCAAACGGTTCATATGCGCATTTGACAATTACTGTCACTTTTAAATGAACAACATTCGTTCGCATAAATATTGTTTTCAAATGGCAAATGGCTCTCGTCTCGGTCGCTAAAATTTAACCCATTTTGAAGATTGTGAACATAAAGAGTTTCTCTCCTAAATCCAATTTGGAAAATTGCCCAACGATTTAAGTCCAATATCGTGTCTCATTCATGACAAAAAAAAACTAAACCGCCGCGCCGGCCGCGTCGAATAAGCGTCATAAAAAAAAACATCAAACAAACCACAACATGTTTCGCGATAGTTAGCTAGGTATATGTACATATGTCCATACTTTCGCCACCCCCAGTTTACCTGACTCTCTTCCTCCTTTCCCTGCTTGCTTCGATTTCATATTGAAATAATTGAAACATGAAATTTATCTCTTTTCCGGAATTTATTGACCTTAAAAGTGATCCAAGCATTAAGAGTCACATAACGAACATGCACACCGAAAAGGGTTCAACAGCCGCATATGTGTGTTTGTCCGCACACATTTTGCCACCAATTTCACTTTCATCCTTTGGCTTATTACCACCACCACCACCACCACCAGCACCACCCCCAAAGCCAACGCCACTGTCACCGTCACCTCACCGGCTCTGGAGATTCCAAAGGGCAAGGAATATATGTACATACTCGTACAAAAGCACACAACACCACCGCCATAAGCCAGGGGTGTGTTCGTTCTTTCTAGAGAACTTGAAGAAGAGGATTAGGATGTGCTACCCTGGAGGACAATAAATTTCTGCATAATACACATCCCGCAAGGTCCTCGCTCGTTTGGCGAATGGATTTGAACATCTCGGAATGATCTTAAAATCACGTCGTAAAAATGTCCAAGTTAAAGCTCATAAGTCGCAACTCACCTGATGGACGCATTCATACATACCATATGCACGAAGCTTCATCTTCGATTTCGATACATCTATGAATGTGTTTTTTTTAAGGGTGTCATCTCGCCTTGGATCACCCCCGCCCTCCATTGCCGCTGCCTAACAACTTGCATAAATATTTATTTATATTTGAAGTTCGAACCCTTTTTGCGGTCCCGCTTCTTGGATTTTTGTGTTAGGTTTTTTTTTTTTTTACTTTTACGAGTATGGTACCGTTTTCAAGTGAAGTGTAAAAACAGGCTGTGCAGCCTAGCTAACTCAACCACCTCTCGATGTAGATAATATGCAGATGGATTCAATAACGCAAAGTGCTGTAGCAAGGACATCATTCAATAAAACTTATGCTTCTACGTTCGTCGAGTTATGTTCGACCATAAATATAAAGTTACGTGCCAAAATGAATAAAAATTGCTGCGGCTTGAGTGGGGCGGCAGCAGCGGAGGGAACAGAAGTAACTTGTAATATGGTAAATAGAGGAAGAACACCAAGGATACGTGATCCGTTGCCAATTGGTATTGCGTGCGTTCAGCATAAATGTCGAACATAATTCCTGAACATGTCTTCTTCTTCTTCTTCTTTTACGAGTAGGTACTTCTCTCTATAGATACTACTTTCTCATATGTGCTCTTTGGCCTGTACCATTTTGAGAAGGCGGCACTCATACAAAATGAACAACTACAACGAGTATATGCCGAACAAGGAACAGGACAATCGTTTTCACTTAAGGCCAAGTGATGTCCGACATGGACGACAACAATATTCACTACTCTGCTACTTAAAAGCATGCAATTTGTTCGATTGTCACTTGTCGTCTTCGTTGTCGTTTTTGCCGTTTGAACAATGGCTGGCTGTCAAGAAAGTTTTCTTCAATTGAAGAGGAGGGAAATGGACAGAATGAAAATTGTTTAGAGTCCTGCAAATAATATCAATTGCACTACATATTCATACGCAAATATGAAAATTAATACAGCAGGGTAACCAAAACCCTCACAGTACCTAGTTTCGTCAAGTTTTCGTTCACTTAAACGTAACTGTACGCTTAATTACAGCGCTCTCATTCGTTCATTAGCTACTATCTTTTTGACAGTTGGCAATCTGCCAGGAAATCGTTTTCTGTAAGTGCAAATAAAGATAAAAAAAATAAATTACATGTGACATGTGATTTTGACAGCACTTGGGCTTTTTTTTATATTTTGATTTTCGTTGCGTTTTTGTAAAAAGATTCGGAAAAGTATGCAATAAAATCGGTTCACATGAATAAAGGCAATGGCAATAATTAAGGAAAATTTGTGCATTTTGATTTTATTTATATTATTATTATTTATTATTAATAATTCAACAAAGAAGTTAGTAATGTTTTTAGCCACCGTTTTCTGATATCACTTTAAATATGCGGTCTGGAAGTGAGTCGTCCAAGATCTTATGTTATTAAGCGATATTTCAGTCCAAGCTAACTTAATACCCAGGAGAAGTGGTTCTTTATTGTGGCACTGCTTCCCCTTTCGTATTCTTTGCGAATTAGCCATCCCTAAACCTTTTAAGTTAGGTGAAGCTTACAATAAACGACTTTAATACGCGCGCAGTATGGATTGGTGCATTATCCTGTTACAAAATCCAAGGGAAAGGTCCAAACAACTCGTTCAACTTAGGGAAAGCTGACTCCAATATTCCTTTGTAAGTAATTCCCGTCATTTTAGTGTTCTGAACATTTAGCTCAAGTGCTAAGAGAGGGATGATGAAAAGAAGTTCATGATGACGCGTAAGAAACCGTTGTTCTTTGCGTAAATCGTGAAAATAGAAGTTATAACCATCTGGTCCATCTAAATTTAACTGGTTTTCATCGGTAAAGACGCGTTATCATAGCCGAGAGGACAGAGTACCGATCAACTTTTATGGTGCGCTTGAGCTAAATGTTCAGAGCACTAAAATGACGGGAATTACAAACAAACGAGGTGTCAAAAGAAAGAGTATTTCCTGGAGCAGTGACGAATTGCAGTTTCACTTTATAAATTTTACCAAACTAAGAAACAAATCAAAGCAAATATTTTACATAAAATTTACTCCAAAAAGAATAAACACTTTCCGTATGATTTCCATGGGATTTTGGGATGTTGGATGGAAATTTTAGATCTGGGGGGTTAGATTTTCTCTTGCGAGAGTTCTCGCACGGGCACACTAGCCTTGATTTGTTTTGTTAACCAGAATCTCACACGACACAGTCGCCAAAGAGTTTTCTTTGTTCTCCGTCCTCTCCCTTACGAATCATTTTCTTACACAACAAAATACATTGTCAAACTGAAAGGCAGGGAGAGGCAAGCATAGCACTAGCTCTGCTCCCGCGGGAAGCTGGTACTATGTACCTCTTCTCCGTTCATGTTTCCACACTCTACCGTAGGTATCACGTAATGAGTCTGATTTTTCGCGTTTTATCTCTTAATGTAACATAAAGTTGTGTCTAACGTACGATAAGTTAAATGTATGTATGTAGTTAAATAAATAAATAAATACATAAATACATAAATAAATAAATAAATAAATAAATAAATAAATAAATAAATATATAAGGAAAGAAAGAAAGAATGAAATAAATCGCACTAATATATAAATCTCAATGCACGCTCTTACCTCTCAATCTTACGATTCGATAAACACAAAAACGAATGCACACAATGAAGTAAAACCTCGTATTCCAGTTCATAAACATCCTGTGCCTTATGCAAAAATAAAAACACTCTACCCAATGTAACTTCCTTGCGAAATATCACTTATTCAAACTACAAATGCTTACAATCCACACTTTTCATTTGGTACCTATATTAAGCAGGTCGTGAAGATAACGGTAATCCGCCATTTTGTTGCTTCTGCCATATTGAAATTTTCTGTAACGTCATATAACCTAAGACAATCTCCGGGTCAAGATGAATCCAACGACACTATTTCCTGAAATCAGTTGAGAAGTTTCTCCTCTAAAGATTCCCTTACCACGTACATAACTATGGTATTCTTACTTACTTAGTTGGCGCTACAGCTCGAGGTGAACCTGGGCCTGCTTCTCGCAACCATTTGTGTGTGCGTGTTATATTTTTGCACGAATGGAAGGGACCTACAGTTTTTTGCCGACTCCGAACGGGGAGTTGAGAAGCTCAATCGTGACAAATGATACTCTTTGATGCTTGTCAGGCATTCGAAAGAGGTGGTACCGTGAAAAAACTCTTTAAGGTGTTAGACCCGGCCAGGAGTTGAACCCGGGCAGCATTGCGTGGTAGTCCAACGCACTAACCACCACGGCCACGGCGACCACAAACTATGGTATTCCCCTCATGCAAAAAAGTTTCACTTCAGAAAAGATGATCCTTAGACAGTACTGGAAACTGAATCTTCTTAACGATCACTGAAATCTTAAGACGATAGAGTTCAACGATTGATGTACGAACCTGCAATTAGCGTTGGACCCCCAATGCGTTGCTTAACAAAGTTTCAGCTCAAGCTTTTCAACAGTTTATCTTCCTTATTGATTTGCATCTTCCATTATAGAACAATTAGGTATGAGACTATATTTTTTTTTGTCACGTTCCCAGAGCAACGCAGATGAACGTTTCGTCAATGACAGCTCGTGACGATCGTTAAGCCATCTTTGGTTCACATTTCCATCAAACCATCTCATTTTTAACTATCCCCACCAATAAAAAAGGCAGTAGTGAAATCACCTGAAATAACGTTTCAATAAATTCTAGGCGAACACAAGAAGACTCCCAAACGATTAGTCACGCTCATGGCAACTGCTATTTAAAAGTCCGACTCGCAATAGTCAATAGCGTCGATAGATTACCAAATTAAATGGAAATCCAACCCACTTAAATCCGTCGGAATACTGTTCGCTGCATTAAAATACACTACGAACGTCGGCCGCCGATAAATTCCCATAGCATGTCCCAGCGAAACAGACGTCACACAACAAAGTTTAAATGCATGCCGCGCTCGCGTCGGTCGGTCATAAACTGGGCACTGGATTCACTCCCCGGCCAACATAAAGCCAAAAACCAAATTGCCATTCCAGGCAGCAAATATTATGCATGCACCCTGGAGTGGAGGAGGTCTATTGAAGAGTCAGTATGCTGCTGCCATCTATACTCCCGGATCTTCCGAGCAATTGGATTCGAATGGCACCAAAGTCGTAGTGCTCCACACACAGCCCAGCCCCACCAGGGGCACTTCTTACCACCTACGCTTTCCGTTTCCGGCTTTTTACTCCAAGTATGAAAAAGTGCTGTTTCACAGGATGCAGGACGTTTACCGCGCCACTGCTACGCGATAAAATTTATTTTCACTTAACGTAATGTTTTACGTTTCCTTTTCGTGCAAGGAGCAGGACTAAAATGACGAAGGATCTCCTCCATTTGGTCAGAGCTGGAGTTGCATGTGCTAAGCAAATATGTACATACTATACCCTGTGTTTCAGTGAATTATACGGAACCACTGTTGCACACACATTTACACGTGTCCTTAGTGTTCATGGTTTTTTTTTTTTTTGGTATACGAGTACCTTAACTCAACTTCTTCACAATCCAAGGGTGCACTAAAGGAGAAACAAAAAAAAAAACCACTCCCACCTACCTACTCCTAAGACGACTACAAGGACGACGACGATGACGACGACGTTTGCTACATGTAAATGACGCTTTAATTGTTTATGAGGTAGAACTCCAGCAGAATGGATATACGGGTTTGACTATTAGTGTAATGTTTGTTGCCTCCATTATGAGGCAGCTGAAACTATTCGCCATAAAAAGGACGATTCGGTATGGACCGTTTCTTTAAATTCTAAATGCGCTCTCTGTTTTTGTTTGTGTGTGTGTGCTTTTTACTTATTAATTTTTGTTATTTTGCGGACATGTGGCAATATCCTTTTCTACTGTTAAATTCCTTCTTTCCGGATAGTTTACCGCAATTAAACGTGAGAGGTCCTTCCAACCGACCACGGCTTCTTATACTTTCTCTGCGTGAATTATTTATGAGTGCATAGAGTATTAGTTTTTTTGTTGTTGTTTTTAATTTCAATGAAAATGAACCTTTTTACGAGCGGGCACCTTCTTTTGGGAGGTTACACATTGGGGTGAAAGGACATTTATATTCTGGGAAGTTTTTTTTACGATTTTATAATTTTGCGATGTCCTCCTTTCTTCGCAGCCGAATGTGGGAGGAAAACAACAAAACAATACATAAATGCAATCGTGTAATGTGCTACTCACTGAACCGCAGATGTTTTTCGAAAAATATTAATTTAGAATCACGGATAAACGTTATCCTTGCGCTGCTGCTGCGATTTGGCAATGAATACTACATACATAGTCGCGGAGAAAAAGACGGGGAGGAACATACATACTCCTTGGTGGATCATGGAAGACGCGCATCTCTACAGCGCCCTCCCCTTCCAGAAATTGCTGGGATTTGTTATGCTTATTTAATGTCACATGATTTAGTTTAAAGGAAATTGAGAAGGATATTCCGGCCGGTTCCGCGTATTTTTACTCGATTTTTTTGTGTTTCACTTGTTGTGGCTGTGTGATATTCCTTGTTGTGTGTGTTTTCTTTCTGAAAGTTCATCCAGAAGATGATGCCCGGTGGGCTGGGAGTTTTGAGTAAGTCCTTGTTCGGAAACGAGGCGAGGTCCTCACTGTGCGCGCGGTTACAAGTGTATAAATATGCAAATAATCTGGAAGATTTATCGGATATCTGGATAATAAGCTTCTGGCAGATTATATTACATGAAATTGATATTAACTGTGCACGGTTAGATACCGTAATGGCGGTATGAGTATAGAGGCAAGTGAGTGTGACTGAAGGCTATGTCATTGTTTTTATTGCAGCGAAGATGAAGATTATGGAGCAAGTTAATGCTGATGATGGATTTTTAGGAACTGAAACTAGATGGATCTGTTTTGTTTTGATACTTTTAATACTATTCCCTGTTATTAACCTAAGGTCTTCTTAAGCACTCGCATCTTCGAGTAGATAATATCCCAATCGATGAAGCCACCAACGATATGCCTGACATTCTTCTCCGTGTCATCATAGCCGGTACGGCCGTGTAGCAATCGTAAATTGTTAAATGTCAATACATCACCGGGTACGTTTTTGAAAGTCACCGCCTCTTCGTGAGCCAGTTTGACGAAGACGGCATTCGCCTCATACCATGGAATTACCTTGTCAATATCGATACAGAAGTGATTGTCACGCTGTGGCACGCTGTGATTGATGCGTGTGTAATTCCCATCGGCATCCAAACTGGAAGAAAAGGCAGTTAGACAAAAACAGAACACTTAAGCTTAGCAACTCACTTAATAACTGGCGCCCGCCAAATATTATGAAATGGGATGCCATCGTCGACAGCGATGTCATTCCAATCGACTGGTGTCTGAGTGAGTGTGCGGAAGTGCTGCGGGTGATCCTTGCGTAAAATATCTGCTATATTGAAGCCATCGGTGAGGGTATTCCAACCGCCCTTGGACTGCGACTGGACGAGGCAGTGTAACAGACTAACACTAGGTTTGTACTCGTAGTAGGGCAGATCTGTGTGCAGAGGCAGCGGTTCCGACAAATACGAATAGTTCTTTGCACCGGGACGGGATTTCACAACAAAATCATCGCTAAGGATAAAGGAAAAAGTTAGATGGAAAGATAGATTTTTATATCAATTTACAATACAGAGATATGATATGATAATATATACAGTACATATGTACATAATATGTACAGCTATGGTCAGTAAAATAGGTGCGTCGTATGCACTTTCATATTTTACTCTATCTTTCATTTCTCTTATCATTTTTCACCCCTTTTTTTTAAGCAAGTTGTGTAAAATACCATTAGGTCAGTAATACCGTTGCTAAGTGAATTGTATTTCATACAGTTTGAAAAAAAAAATTTGTTATTCTTTTACGTTCATCGAAACTACTTGGACAGTGGAATAGGTGTACGGTTTTGTTAACGTTAAAATATTTTATTGAAGTGGATAAAGCAAAATACTTTTGTGACAAAAGAAGTTAGTAAGCATGTTCTGAAAATATATTTATTAGATTAATATATTCATCGAAAAAATTCACAGTTATAATGGGACGTGGACGACACTGCACCCAAGAGCAAAGAAACCTGATTCAACAGTTAAGGGATAGCAAAAAAAAAACCTACAAGGAAATTTCCGAAATAATGCATTGCTCTCAAAATATCATTACTAATGCACTGAAGCCGAAAAAACTTCAGGAAAATTGAAGTAAAAAACGAATAACGTAATAAAATAAAATATTATTCAAATCTGTAAAGCTGACCCTTTTAAATCTTCAAAAGACATTTTAAAAGAAATTGAAGAAGATATTTAGCATTCGAAGAGGACTAAACGAAGCTAATTTAATCGGAAGAACAGCGAGGAGGCTACCGTTGTTAAGACCAAGACATGTTAAACAAAGAATAATATTTACTAACGAACATGCAGAATGGGACTGAATAGAGAGTAGCAAAAACTAGAGAAATATTCTCTGGACTGACGAAACAAAAATAAATGTAAAAGGTCCTCATGGTAAGACTTTCATTAAATGTCCACCCAATACCGAACTACTCCCTCTCCATATACAGAAAGCAGTCAAACCTGATGGAGATAGTCTAATTATATGGGGCAGTTTCACGTGAACTGTGCAGGGTCTGTATATCATATAGGTTGAACGATGAAAGCAGATACTTATGACTATATCGTTTGAAATACTATGCTTCAGTATGCTGAACACAACATGCCTCTTATTTGGACATTGCAACAAGACAATAATCGAAGATACACATCAAAGATAGCAAAAGGCTAGTTTTAAGATAATGGCGTTTCGTTTATGCGTTGGCCAACTCAATCGCCGGACCTGAATTCAATAGAAAATTTAGGGAATAAGGTGAAGGCCACCATCGCAAGCAAAAAAAAAATCCGAAATCTTGAGGAAGTATGGCAAGAACCACATGAAGCTTGGAAAAATACACCTGCAGGGAAATGTCGAACTCTTGTCGAATCAATGCCCCATTGGTGTGACTTGGTGCTCAAAAACAAAGGTCGCAATACTTAATATTAAGAGAAACGTATAAATAACATAAAATAAAGTATTTTTTTTACACCTATTTTACTGTCCACGATGTATTTATTAAAATATTATTTTTTTAACATTATTTCCATTTTTTTTTTCATATTACACTATTAAAAAGAAATATTTATTAAGAAAATTAGACCTATGTTTGAAGAAATAAATTGTTTGTTGTTTTCACAGTAATTTTATGTAATTTTCACCAAAATTGTTCATACACCTATTTCACTGGCCATAGCTGTATATCTTTCAACTGAAATATTCTTAATAAAAAATTTAAATATTTACTTAACAATTTTTTTGATAAATTATAAATAATATATGTTATATAAAACTATAAATAATTGAAAATAAAAAACAAAAAAAAATTAATAAAATAACAATGAAATGAATTAACAGAAAGCCAATTTATTTAATTTTTTATTTTTTATATTACTCCTCTGTCTATCCATTTGTTAATTTATTTCCATGCTATGTATATAAATTAACAAATAAATAGACAGAAGAGTAATATAAACAAAAATAATTAATTAAATAAATAAATAAATACATAATGAATAAATAAATACTTAAATTATTAGAAAAATAATAAAGCATATAAAAAAATAGACACAAACCAATTAACAAATAAATAGATTAACAGAAAAGTAATATAACAGTTAACACGGTGCATTTCCATGCCAGCGGAAATGCATTGCACGCGCCAGCACATTTTCAATGTGCATGCAGAAACTTGATCGTCTCAAATCCCGACTGCAACGCACAAATTTTTTCCAAATTATTCAGAACGGTTCATTGAATAAACTTTGTAACAATTATGTTTGTCGTCTTTTAGTTTTTTCGTAAGTCGAACAGTTGGACCAACCACAACGTTGGCATTTGTTTTTTTTTTTTTTTTTTGTTTTTGGTGACCTCATAAAGGACATCTTTAACTATAACAAATGCATAGATAAACAAATAAATATATAAATAAATAAATTAGCAATCAAATAGATTAACAAATACGTAAATTATTAGAAAAATAATGTAACAAATAAATAAACAAACAAATAATTAAATTAATCAATGAATAAATTAACAGATAGATAAATAAATTTTAAAACAACCAAAATAAATTAACAAATAAATAGATTAAAAATACATTTTATAGATACAGTCGAACTTCGATACGTCGAACTTCGATAACTCGAATGAAATTGGTTGGCAATAGCGCCAAGACTGAAATTTACATGTAATTTTTATTTGATAACTCGAACTTCTATAACTCGAATGTCTCAATAACTCGAAGAGATTATTTGGCGTCACTTTCGATAAGTCGAATTCTGAAGGGAAATTCTCAAACTCTGCGTGTTTTTTACATGATCGTTTAACATATTATAAGGCATCACTTTCGGGGTACTGTGTTTGTATGGCCTATGACCTAGTATACATAAGTGTAGGAAATCGTGATTTGTTTATGTGTGAGTAAGAATATTGTCGAATTTCTTGTTAGTAGGGGTTAGAACACACACTATAAGGTTGGTATATTGGTCGATACGAATTCAAAGCTTAGTTTTTTTTTTTTTATTAAAAAGATTCAGATGTGAATGTGAATCCGAATCTGCACAGCTCGACAACAACGATCACAGTGACAGTGATGAATGGGGGAAGATTTGGAGGACGATTTGATTCAACCACCTTCAAACGAGTTGGTTGCAAATTCGTTAACCATTTTGCGTTTATATTTAAAGACAAATGAAAAAACAACCGATTCTGTATACCTATAATTTGAAAATCAAAATAAAAAATCCACACTTCAGTCATGTAGAGCAGACTATTTTTAAATAATAATTATGTTCCTGTACGTTTTTTGTGTTATATATGTTCGCAAATAAATACATATTTATATCAATTTTTATTTTACTTGATAACTCGAATTTTTTTTGTGGCAAGTGATGGTTCGAGTTATCGAAGTTCGACTGTATCTTCAGACATGTGGAAATAATTAATCTTTGGTAGGTGGTTTGCAATTTTTCCTTTTCTCACCATCAATCTTCGCAGATGGTTCTTTAACCCATTTCCGGCTAGCGTTGCGAAAACGCAACGTGCTGAATTTCGGCATGTAAATCTTATCTGATGAAGAGTTTTATTGGAACAATTACTGATTTTGAGAGTTCATCAAATTATCTAATTGACCAGTTTTTGCGTTTTTCTCAAAAATTGATTTTCAATTTCGAAAATTCGAGATTGTCAAAATGTAAAGCAGCATTTTTAATGGTTTAGTATACTAATCTAAAAAAATATTTTTGTTATGAGTTTTTGCAATTAATTCAATAAATGCGAACTAAATTTGTTCAAAAAAATATTGAAATAAATTTTAATAACTTCAAATATACGGTGAAAGTCTGAATTGAAGAATTTTAATCCCTCATTGAATTTTCGGAAAGGAAACGTGAATTTTCCGGAAAATTTTAAGCTTTTCGAAAAAAAAATTTTTTGATTTCCTTTAATTAAATCTACATTTTCAAGTTTCTAGCTCAAGGCAAACTTCAAAAACTTAAGAAATTCGGGCAAAACGTTGAAATTTATTGCTGAGAATTTAGACTGATCCCTCAATTTTGTAGCTAATGCCTTAAAAAGAACGTCTGCATCAGAAACACGTGGTAGACCGCGAAAAATGACCCCAATGACAGATTTTCGTATCGTATTGCTTTCAAAAAGGAATCACCAGAAAGAATCGCCAGAAATTTTCCATTGCTGAGCAGAAAAAATATCAGGAATAGGCAACAGTTCGCACTAAGTTTGCATACTTAAAAAAGAACAATTTGCAATAATTGTGAAATGACGAGACAAGAATTTATTCGGCACCAAAAATATGGTAATCGGTACCAGCAAAATGTTTGAAGACCACAAGGAATGGAGTTTAGAACCGCTTTATTCAAAAAAGGCGTTAAACATGGGACCTGTATATGTGGGTGCTTTTCTTGGTTTGGCGTGGGTCCTATTTACCAGATCAGTTATATTATGACAAATGAGGTTTACTGAGATATCTTGGAGAATCTTATGTTGCCACATGCGGAGGACAACATGCCGGTGCGGTGACACTTCCAGCATGACAATAATCCCAAGCATTTGTCAAAATTGGTGAAATTCTGGTTGACTCGTCGGTGGTATTGGTGGTATCGGTGCTCTAATGGCCTTCCCAGTCTTCCAATCTCAATCCCATTGAGAATTTGTCAGAGGAACTTAAGAGATCTTTGGCTAACGAAACGTTCCAAAATAAACCTTAACTGTAGACAGCCATAGAAAGAGCTTGAAACGCGATTCCTGTTGAAACTTGTCGTAAGGTAATCGACTCAATGTCTAGGCGAATACAGGCAGTTATACAAAACAAAGGTGGTCAATTTGGATATAGATGTTTCTTGCACAGAAAAATGAATTAAGAAAAACCAAAAATGTATTCGTATTTTATTTTTTATGTTAATGTCCATCTACCTATTTATTATTTTGATCACGCATTTTTATAAAATTAAAAAAAAATAAAAATTAATGAATTAAAAAAATTTAATAAAACTTTTTATATTTTATGTATATTTTATATATAAAATATAAAATATTTTATATATATGTATTTTACCTATTATTTTGACCAGCACTGTATGTATGTAGCTGCTGCCTGGATCTTGAGGATGAAATCCAACTTCCAACTTAACAAAACATCAATAAAGCAATACCTACATATTATGTAACTTCAAATACATAGACAACGAAACAGAGGAAAGCTTATGACTAGGTACGGAGTTACTTGTTTCCCATTTAAGATCAAGTGTAGGGCATCCAAAACAAAACAGGCCCAACGCTGTTCAAATAGTTTAAGCTTGCCGCCTGATATATATGTAGATGTTTAAAAGGTTTTGCAAAAAGTTTTACTTTCACTTTTGTTTGTTAAAAACAAATTAATTTATTTGTACCTATAGATTACTAAAAAAAAAATCTCTATTATTTGGGCGCTTATAATATTACAGGCCTGTAACTAAATCCGCTCCTGGTTATTTATTATATGTACATATCTATGCTAATATTCGTTGCCTAAATCGATATTGCAGATTGATGTGCATATTTTGATTTCAAAAATAAAAATGAATCATCTTAGGCCACGAAATACATTATCTCAATGACCTTGAACCAAATAACAGAAGCCTTAAATACCATCAACATTTTACTTACCCGTAAGTTGTGCGCCGAATGAAGCCCACTCTGTTCGCCAACCTTTTGACAACATCCAGCTCCAGTGGTGCATTTTCTAACTTTGCCACACCCTTGACAGCCAAAGCCTGCAGCCATTCCTGCAACACTAGAGACCACAAATTCCCGTTTACATACGAATACTATGTATTAAACATTTTTCTGCATTACCTATATCGTCCTGCAAAACTTGACTGTAGTCGAACTTCTGCAGAACTCTTTCAAAGTTCTCCTTTCCCCAGTGCACCCGCTTCGGTCGGTACCAATTCTGAAGGTATTTCTCACTCGTGTCCGTATTGAAATTACGCTCCTTCAGCCAGCCCAATTCGAACACTGACGAATGCGCATCGCTCCAGTCTATCTTTATTGTCTGTCCATTGGTATCAGGCTACAGAAAAATATGTTTAAACTCCGTACACTTCGATATTTCTAGAATAAACTGGTACTCGTACCGTCACATCCTTCACTTTCACTTTCGTGTTGAAGTTCGCCCAATTGATTTTCCTACTCAGCGAGTCCCGATGAAAGCACTCACCGCACTGGCAATTATCCCTCAGCCATATCCCGGGAAATTTCAGTGTTTTTCCCGACTCACTACCCTGGACAACAATAAACTGATCATCTTCCACCGCAACACTTATTGGCCTTGGGCTGGATATAAAAAATGTCCTTCGCAGCACCCCCGCAAATGGACCGGATTTCGAGAGCAACATCGCAAAAGACACGCAACCTGACACACCTTCAACCACAATGCCGCCTGAATAGACTATGTAGTACCGGCCGACCGAATGTCGTTTTTAAATTCGGCTCCAATGGTATGGGCTGACAGATAACACGAATCTGATATCTGGACAGTGGACGGTGGATGGTGGAGTAAGTTGTGTTGTATTCGCGCATTATGCGGATGCGATAACGAGCCCCGATGAAGCTCACATCACATCATACCAGCCAACCAGTCCATATGGAACACGTAGCTGTGAATATCCCCGATAGTGGCGGCCGCGATTGCTGATTGCAATCAGGCCATCTGCACGGAATTGCCAACAATTGATGAAAAGAAAAATTGTAGAAGGCAACAAAGGTCGGTTGTACATAAATGGGTGGGTGCGGGTCGAAAGGAAAGCTTAGAAAGTTCTGAATGAATCAAGCTTATCGTTTGCTGGTATGTAGTGGATTTTAAAACAATGGGGTGATGTTTTGTTGACTTTGTACGATGTCTTGAAACTCGCATGAGCAACGTCAGATGTCGGAGCTACAAGTTCAACTTTGAGCGGTTGTCGTTACCAGCGCGGGATGGTCAGGGTGGATGAGGTCATGTAGAGCGTATGAGGAAAATCGAGATTATTGGGAGCCATTCGTAGAAAGAAAGAAAACTGAAAGCAACTCTTAAAGCCTCAATAGAATACTATTGGTTCAGATCTAGCTACACCTTTGGATGTAGATCTATCAGAAGTGTAGTTGGAACTCAAGCAATAAAAAAAACACTGATTCACAGATTTAAATTTTCTATCATAGGTATACTTTGACTAGTATACTAGTTCTGAGAGTTTTTTTCTCCTTCGCTCACTTGGTAACTTCAAGCGGAATAAAGTTCCACAGCACTAGTCCTTCTCACTATTCAACGACCTTCGAAAAAGTTTCAATCCTCAAATCTAACCGCATTTATTCATTTTAAAACATTCATCAATCTCTAATATATAAAAATCTCATGTCACGGTGTTTGTCGTCGAACTCCTCCGAGACGGCTCGACCGATTTTTATGAAATTTCTTGTGTGTATTTGGTAGGTATGAAAATACATTGGAAAGTATATTTCATCCCGTTAGGTGGCGCTGGAGTCAAGTTATTAACAACTTCGTGCCAAAAAAGAATATTATAAAATATGGACCCGATAGGTGGCGCTGGAGTCAAGTTATTAACAACTTCTACCAAAAGAGAAAATTATGTAATAAAATCTGGACCCGATAGGTGGCGCTGGAGTCAAGTTATTAGATCTATAAATATAAAAATTAATGTGTGTACATATAATTATGTATATTTGTCTTTTATAGACTCGGAAATTATCCAACCGATTTTGGTAATATTTTCAGAGTACGTTTTTCTTTATATAGAATAGAACCTGTCATACAAAATTTTGTAATTTCAGGTGAAATGTGAATCATTTTGGTAAATTAGTATAGACAGACAGATAGATAGATAGATAGATAGAGCGACAGATAGACGGACAGACATACAGACATATGGACATACAGACAGACAGACAGACAGATGGATAGATGAATAGATATACAGATTGATAAACAGACAGACAGTCAGATAGACAGACAGACAGACAGACAGACAGATAGATAGATAGATAGATAGATAGACAGACAGACTGACTGACTGACAGACAGACAGGCAGATAGATAGACAGTTAGATAGATAGATAGACAGACAGACAGACAGACAGACAGACAGACTGACTGACTGACAAACAGACAAACATATAGATAGATAGATAGACAGACAGGCAAACAGACAGACAGATAGAAAAAAAAATGGAAATTTAAAATGGAAAATAGAACTGCAGTGATTGCTTCCTACTATGTACTTCCTTTGTATCATACCCGGATTACTAAGTACGCGTACAAATTTTGAAAAGATACGATCGGGAAAATTCACAAAATAAAAATTGTATGAAGAAAATTAATTTTTTCATATATTTTGTATGGAACGGCTTTTTTGATGATATCTCGAGAACGGTTCATATGATTTGAGCTGTCTTGTGTTGTGCTCCTCTTTACCCAAGGAAACTTTTTAGGGCAAAAAATATTTTAAAGGAAATTTGGAAAACTTAGCAAAATCGATTTTCCGTGCATTTTGTATGGGGAATTTTCTTTTTTTTTCATTTTGATCCTAATATTACAGTTCAAATGGTTGCAAAAGTTCTAAATTGAGAAAAATTTCCCGGAAAATACATATTTTTGTTTTCTTCATTTTGATGTGAAAATGATTGCCAGAGCTCCAAATTTGGAAATTTTTTAATCGGATAAACCCCTTTCTCGCACTTTCACATGCAACATTGGCCACTCTTTCGTATGCTATGATTTTCGGTTTGCAAGATCAATACGAGTTGGCACTGTTAGTCCACTTGACATTGCGCAATTTGACAGGTGCCCTTTTTGCTTCGTCATTTCACCATAGACTAACTATATATACTAAAATCGCCTGTGGTCGAAATTCGACCAAATGCGCGAGAGAAACGTATTACTATTTATTATTTTACCCGGTTTTTACCTGGCCTGGACACAACATATTGGAAAAAAATGTACACACTGCACTACCCCATTTTATAACCTTTCCAACAAAATAAAAATCAACCAAATATGTTGTGCTTAAGACAGTTAAAAAGGGGTTGAACTGTTTTACCTTCAGCTATTTATATAATGGTCATGATGATGATGATGATGATTGTAGATGGCAAACTTCGATGCATTTGACAGATTCGCTCCACCAAGCTAAAATTGGTCCCTTTCCAGCTTGAATGTATTCTGACGTTCCAGCAATGTCAAATGGAAGCCTCACTTAAACACTCTCATGGCAGGCGATTTTCGACAAACGCTTCTTGTCCATTCACGATCAACGGCAGCCGATGAAATCAACGCTTGCTTTAAACTTTCGTATTTATAGCATTTCCAATTATGTGAAGAAGTTGCAGTTGAAGACGCATATGCGAATTGCATTGCAAAACGATCCGTCTCCCCAATCAATTGTTTGCGAAAGGCAATGGAGAAGTCGTTGTCGACGTTTCCACCGGATTGATTTCATTCCCCCGGTTTTCTGCCATTTACCAACGACGAAAGAGGAACTCATTACGAATGTGTTCCCAAACATATCGTCCAGAATTATGTGAGCCACGATTGCTTGAGTGTACGTGCGATTTTGGCAAATACAAATAAGAATGTCGATGATTTGAATTTCGTAGCTGCTGGACAATTACATTCGTTCAAATTAGTTGATTGTGTGTGACTAATCCAGACGAAGGAACCAAATATCCAACGGAGTTCCTGAATTCATTGGATTTGCCAGGATTACCACCACATAATTTACGACTGAAGGGTGGATCTGCTATCATCATGCTCCGAAACCTCAATCAACGAAGAAAGTTAGGTCGCCCTTAGCGCTTTCATATGGTTTTCCCATCAATTCTGGTACTGGACTCATGATCCACGTTGGTTCTTAAGCGTTGCGTTCTCAGCTGACTAAAGAAAAAAAAGACAAAGACCTCCACTGCGCGGAAGTGCATAAGGAACATTAATATGTCATTGTAGTTATTTTTTTTAAACCATTTATTAAAATAATCATAAAAGATTTTGAGAAAATTTGAGATCAGGGCTATAGTCCAAGAGCCGACCGCGTGAAGTCCTAAGGCATAAAAAAAAGAATGAGTTGAATATAAAATGAAAGCTAGTCATCTATATTCAACTCATTCTTTTTGTTTATGCCTTAGGACATCACGCGGTCGGCTCTCCTACTACTACTATTGTGTGGTACTTTTCAGTTAGTTTTGGCCATATTCGGCAGTTTCCCTACTTTCCTTGCCAACTCATCGGCAAACTCGTTGCTTTCTACAAAAAAAAACTGACCAGGCACCCAACATAGTCTTACCTGGTTCTGCATTACTCGGCAGTTCCTGACTTTTCGTTGCATTATCAGGACCACTGGAGTCCTAAGTATGACTAGAACTTCTGCCTGAAAGAGGCTGAAGGCATCCGGGAGTCTTAAGGATACTTTTAGCACTGTATTCATGCAAAATATAGGAGTCTCCGTTTCTTTAACAGTTTTAGATCCGTCCGCGAAGACTGCAGTGTCTGTATGCCGAGTTACTATTATTCGTCCACTCTTCCGGAACAAGGTTTTGTTGGCGTTGCCATAGCCGGGTAAAAATAGAAAAGAAACAAAAAACAAAACCAACAATGAAACCAAATCGTGTCATCACGATTGAAAAATAGAAAAGACATAAAAATAAGAACCGTTGCAAACTTACTTTTATGTATATTTGTTATCAGAACAGTAAGTCCCATCTCCACGATTAAAAAATATTAAGTAAGCTGAAACAACAACTAAACCAAAGGAATAAATAGAAAAGACACAAAAAAAACCAAAGGAAACAAAGAAACAAAAAAAATAAACAAAAAAATAAATAAAAAAAAGAAGCCAGGAGACGAACCGGGCAGAGGTGAGAAGCCGACATACCATACACTGAGCTACTGAGCTTTAAACGTCAGTATCCAATTTGGTATATACATATTTCTCTGGTAACACTTTTTTCAGTACAAACATCAACCGGTTAGACATATTAATGTCAACAAATTTTACTGGGGGGTCGTCAAAAATGTCGGCATACCACAATGGCCCAAGAATGGACTTTGATATTGCTAGACTTGGGTTTGGTTCCAGGTGCTACTGACAATCTACTCAAAAGCTCGTCAGACAAAGCGCAAAGTCATAAAATGGGTTTATTTGTAGAAAGTCAGTGGCTGAAAAGTTCCGTCGATCGGGAACACGTTGCTTCCAATTCTCCAGACAAATTCCGAAATATAAATCGTCATGTCTATATGAAAAAGGTAAAACCCACTAGGTTGTCCCAGCTCTAAGCTCGAAAAAGACGTTTCCACAATGCCGAATTGACTGCGTATTGTAACTGTCATCTTATCCAATCAATAGAATCATTACGTCGCTAAGTAAATATTTCTTTAGCCATCTGAGGTCCTGAATATGATATCCTTCCAATTTAATTGAGCTTTCTCCGCCCATCTCCTCATTCACTAAACACACAAACTCGCTCACATGAAACAGGCTACAAGATAACGGCAAACGCAATGCATGCAATAAATCATTTTCCAACTCGGTCTGTCATTTCTGTCCATCCCCTTCGTTCAGCCACCCCCTTGGAAAATACGAAAACCCGACACCAGTAATTTAGAAACATTTTCCAACACATCACTTACTGCAGCTAACGGTCTCATTAGGCCTATATGTCATTTGAACGCGTGGAAGAAAAAAAAATGAAAAACAGAAAAACTTTTTTCCCAAAACACAAACATGGACACAGAAATGGGTGTGAGTTAATTGAAAACACAAACAGAGAAAACTTTGTCTCGAATCTGTTTGCCAGGCACAAGCAAAAACGTAGAATCCTTGCGGTATAGTTTCATTTTTCCCCAATCGTAATGAAAATCTCACAAGTTTTTCACATTTCACTGCTGGTTGTCAATTTTTTGGACATTTTTGCTAGCCCACAGCTGGATGAATTCCTTAAATCGGTAAAAGATGTCCATTCAGAATTCGACTGGTTTGATCACGCATCCTTGGACGCAAATCGTGTGCGAAAGCGCAGCGCTTCAATTGAAGACTTACTGGCACGTTTCGAGTTCGACGACGATGACGCACAGCTGCACGACTCCGATTTGGAGGGCGGTGATGCCTGGTACCAGACGTTCAGGGCCATGGAATGCCGTCACGGTGGCTGTCCCAAGAGGCCGCTTCGCTGGAAAACCAAAAAGGCGCAGCCCGACGATTACTACGAGTATTATGAGGAAAATGGTGAAATACCCAAGTCTCTGGACTTGAAAGACCAATGGGAAGAGACGCCAAATGATTTGGCGCACGAAGCCAACTACAAACTGTCGAAAATCGAACAGGACGCCGTGGAGCAGAGTCTGCCAAACACTGCATGGCCAATTCGGAATCCTTCAAAGCGAAATGTTGATCCAATGCAGGCAATCAAATTGAAGACGAGTCTGCGAATGCTTCGCAATGGTGATGGAGCATCTCTCCCGAGTTCGGTACTTGAAACGGGCAGACAGAAAATTACAGTCGAAGATATCCTCTCCGATTCAAAACACGACGAGAGTCCCGATCCATGGAAGGAATCCTACGAAGTTGTGGAGAGCAGGAAGCTTCTATCCGCGGACGATGCCGAGGACGATTCAACATCGGACGACAAAAACTGTGACTCAAAGAACTGTCAGAGTCACTCGTTGGATACCCACGAGTTCGACAACATGAAACAAAAGACAAACTTGGATCGACAGCTTGAGGGACTGTTATTCGACAATATCGACACACTGAGTGAACATCGTCCCGAAAAGAAGGGCACAATTACAGCCCTCAGCGATGATCTGATGCACAGCACTGCATTTCTCAAGTTGCAGAACTTTCTAAGAGGAAAAGTAGGAAAAACCAAAGCCAATAAAACCGAATCAGCGACGAAGACGACTACAGCCCGCCCAAAGGCTGCAGTCCCCCTCAATCTAGTGGACAAGGACAGGAATGTCAACATAAAACTGCACATGTCCCTCAATGCGACCGTACTGGGTGACAAAAAGTTGCCGGAGCAGTTTCACAGAAACAACACCATCAGCTTCACCCCACCCGAGAAAAAACCAAAAAAACCTAAGAAAAAGAGTTTCCTGGACCTCGGTGAGCTTGACCTCGACACGGATAGAAAGAGACGTGGAGTTGCATTCCCAATTTTTACATCGAACACTAAACGCAAGGCAAACCAGGATATAAGGTAAATAGGGTAGTCGTCAATCGAATAAGAATTCTATTTCTTGGTTTTAGTAAATCGGTAATTCAGGCTACGGAGAACTTCCCCCTGGACGAGATCATCACTGGAAAACTTACCTCGCAGCTGGTGAAGACAATTTTTGCTTTAGTCAGATCGAGCCCTAGTCTTAAAGTGCTGTGGCCAGGCCTGATGCGAAACAAAGTTGCATCGGCAAAACAGGTTCAGAACTTTTATGCCATTAGGAATCAAGTAAGTTGAGGGACTTTTGAGTCTTTTACAATCTGGGTAAAGCTTCGTCTAATAGAGGGCGGTTTTAAGCAATCTGAGGCGCTTTCTAATAATTTTTTTTTTTTTATTCCAGGAAAACGAATCCGAAATGCACCGCACCGAGCTAATGCTGCGTCAAGCAATGGAAACAATAAACGCCATCATTGAACAACAAGTCCGCTCCAGATCTTGTGTTCCACTCCGCGCCGACCTCAAGGCCTTCTACAACCTTATTCTCACTACAAGGGCTGAAAATGATCGCATGGAAGATCGTCCAAAACGAGAAACCGAAGTCGAGGATACACCATCAATGAGTGATACACAAATCCGAAAGAAGTCGAGAATTGTCAAGAAACTCCTCAAAGACTACGAAGAACTGCCGCGCGAAGATCAAGACCAAGTGGTAAGCATCAAAGAAAACCTTCTCATCGCTGCCGAAGACCTAAGGGCGCTGGAACAATCCTCGAAACGCAAGAAGCGTGAGCTAATGGAGAATCAGCTGTTGGACAATAACAGTTCGTATTACCAACTCCGCGACCTGGACGCGCAACTTACTCCGCAGTATTTGAAGCTCGCAAAGACAGCTGAAATGCTTTTGCATAACTCAATCAAGGATCCTGACTTGTCAATGAACTTTAACTATTTGTAGAAGACAAATAAATGTCCTTTACTGTTGGAAACTTTCAGCCGACAAAACATATCGATTCGTTAAGAGACTTTGACAGTGTGGTTATGGGTGGCCAGTAACCTGTTTGTGGTTACTTACAACTGCAGACACATGTGTGCACGTTATGGGTGGCCAATTTTCAGCTACATTTGCCGTGCGGTCAATTGATTGATGAATTGGGGACCGGACCTGGTCCCGGTGGTCCTGTAAAAGATGTTGCTACACGGTGGTACCTACACGGAACCGAAAACAACCTTGAAATTTCCCAAGACCGTTAGGTGTTCCATTACACCCACACTCGGCTCCACCACTCAACTCGATACTCATGTGAGCAATCAATTTCGAATCAGTTTAGGGCGTGGGCAGTCCGGGCGAATATGAATTCCTTTCCTATACCAGCCACCCAGACGATTGTTAGTTGCAGTACGTCGAATACTCGTAGATGTAGCATTTTAGGGGAGGAATGGCTGCTGGTATCGTACCAGTTATTGAATTTTGCCCCCGATTTTCGGCAATGACTTTTCGGTTTTAGTGCGAACGATTGAATTCCTCTGGACTTGAAGGCTTCCGAAATTACAAAATCCACTGCACTGTGTGTAGATTGGTTAACCCGGCGATGACGTGGAAGGATCCAAACGAACGAAGGACCAAGGGTGGAAGTTTTTAATGCAATTAAATGGAATGTTTAAGTCCGACGAAAGTCGGTCCTTTGAATTGGTTGCAAATGGAATCAATGATTAGATAAATCGCTTCTGGATGTGCTCCATTGGATTTTGAGTGTTGCGGTGCATTGTTTTCGTTGTTAGTGTGGCATTACTGGCTGTTGAATCAACAGTTTGGTTAAGCGGTCTGGTGTCTGGTAAGGGAAAGCAACTCGGCCAATATAATGTAAATGAAAACTAAAATAGTTTCTAATTGTGGTTAAATTGGGTGATGTACGAGTTATAAGTGAATGTGTTTATGATTGAATGATGAATGATATATTAGTGAATGGGGTGTGCTGAGGTATGGAGCTTACTTAGTTATATAAGACAAAGTATCGAATATTTTTCGTAAAATTGTTGCCAGAAACAAATAATAAAATTCTAAGAAACAAATCTTTAAGAAAGCGAAGAAATCGGAACATGAAAAAGTATATTTTATGTTCATACTAGCTGTCCCGCCCGGCTTCGCCCGTGACCAAAAAATATAGTGTTACTTTTAATACATACATTGTCATTTAGTTCAAAGAATCGGATGCTCTGTCCGTCTGTCTGTCTGTCTGTCTATATTATTTGACCAAAATGTTTCATATTCACATTTCACCTGAAATTACGAAATTTTGTATGACAGGTACCAGAACCGCCAGTTGTTGAGTATTAAGAAAAACGTACTCTGAAAATTTTACCAAAATCTGTTGAGTAGTTTCCGAGTCAATAAAAGGCAAACATAAATATGTACATTGTACATACATTCAATATTATATATAAAGATCTAATAACTTAACACCAACGCCACCTAAATTAATAACTTGACTCCAGCGTAACCTAGCGAGATGAAATATATGCAATTTACAACCCATTCTTATACCCCACCTACCAAATATCTCTGTATACACAAAAAAAATTATGAAAATCGGTCGAGCCGTTTCAGAGGAGCGCGACTTACAAAAAAATCATCATCAACTCCACACGATTGCCACTGTGTGCTGCGACTGTGATACACACTAAAAGTCACTCAGTATGCTTTGAAAAAAAAAATCAAAAACCCACTACGCGTACGCATGTAGAAATACGAAAATGAATGCAATGAAAGAATTACGAAAAAAAACTCATCAACTCCACACGATTGCCACTGAGTGCTGCGATGCACATAAAAAGTCACTCAGTATGCTTTGAAAAAAAAATCAAAAACAAATGCTAGAAATACGAAAAGGAGTGCAATGAGAGAATTAAAAAAAAACTCGTCATCAACGCCACACGATTGCCACCGAGTGCTGTGATTCAGCTTCTGCTTGAAAAAAAAATTTAAAAAAAAACGACTTTGGAATGCATTTTGTACTATTATTCAGCTTCTAGAAATTGCACAGATATGATTTTGGTCTTTAAATCTGCGTATTGAATGTAATTAAGCTGAGAATAAATATTAATCACATGGGACAAGCTGTTCTGAAGAAATAGCCGTTTGTTTTAAATTGAATTTTCGTTTTCTCATTTGAAGTCCATTAAACTCCAAAACTAAAAATTTATCTAATTCAAAGCTAATTGATAAACCTTCCCCGAGAAATTAGTAATCTTATACCAAAAGAATCGTTAAAATCTATTCAGCGGTTCTTGAGATCCTTTACTACAAACGTAATATGACACCGATCGGGACTTTATACTATGTAAGGATTTAAAAAGACCATCGACTGTATGCTAAAGTTTATTTTTCAGCAAAAGCAAACGACAAAAATTAAGCGAAATGTCATCAATGGCATTGCCGTTGAATTATGTCAAATATAACAGTAGCACAAAAGTTACAAATCCGTGGTTGGAAATCAATAAAAAGCACTGTATGTTATAAGAAAAAGCATCAGATCATCGTTAAACACAGGAATGCCAGAATTCAAGATTAGGCATTGCCCATGTCCGCCATGTTTTTTGTCTGACAGCTGTATTAGGACACGAGAACGGCTCGATCGATTTGGATGATTCTTTTTTTCTTTTGTTCGTCTTAATTCAGGGATGGTTTATGAAAAAGAAAATTTAGAAAATCCCCAAGGAAAAGTGGGAAAATCGAAAAAATTTGGTTGTGTATGGGAATTTTGATTTTTTTTTTACTTTTTTTATGTATAGTATCTGCGTTGAAATAAAAGTCATTTAAAACAAAAAAAAAAAAAGTAATCACAATTTTGATAAGCAATGTTAACAATGGGCACATTCCAAAACTTAGATACTTGCAAATGCAAGTAGTTTACGGCCTCTGATTGGTCGAGAGCCCGAAAAATTGACAGAACATCTAGTCTGCTTTTATTGAGGTCGGGGACTGGATTTTAGTCAAGAAATTCTAGACTAAACGTCGAAAACAGCTGACTGATTTGTTTGAATGTACTGCGTGGCTGTTATTTGCTTGTTACAAAAGGCGCGTTTTTTTGTCAAATCTATATAGACTTCGAAAAATCTTTCCAAGTAAAAATAACATTGGATAATTATCCAGGCTAAGGTTTTGTTGTATTTTACATTGAAAACATGTCACGGAAACATGTTTAGTCTATAGATGGAAAAAAAATACGCCTAAAAATTAAAATTTAAGTAAATTATGAATTATTTTATTTTTTATTTTTATATTTTTATTTTATTAATTTTTTATTCAGTTCGTATACAATCGACGAACTCTCCAAATCGTTCATCCTCGAAGTCGTCCATTAATATTTGGATGTTTGTTTTTGTTCTTATTTTCTTTAAAAAATTAATGTTTTGTGCTGCAATCACAATTCTCCAAACAATTTCAGAGCGAAAATGAAAAGTAAACTACGTTTTTGACATTTGAACTGTCGACTAAATTATTTTGTCGCGGGGCCGTTCCGAAACTTAGATTATTGCATTTGCAAGTATCTAACTTTCGGAATGCGCCCAATATCTATTCGCCTGTCTATCTATCTATCTGTCTGTCTGTCTGTCTGTATGTCTGTCTGTCTGTCTGTATGTCTGTCTGTCTGTATATCTGTATATCTATCTATATATCTGTCTATCTATCTAACTGTCTGTCTATCTCTATGTCTGTCTGTCTGTCTGTCAATCGATCTATCTGTCTGTCTGTCTGTCCGTCTGTCTGTATGTCTGTCTGTCTGTATGTCTGTATATCTATCTATCGGTCTGTTTGTCTGTATATCTGTCTGTCTGTCTGCCTATCTATCCATCTATCTGTCTGCCTGTCTATCTGTCTATCTGTCTGTCTGTCTGCCTGTCTATCTGTCTGTCTGCGTATCTATCTATCTATCTGTCTGTCTGTCCATCTGTATATCTGTATGTTTGTCTCTCTGTCTATATTAATTGACCAAAACGACTCATATTATGGTTGGATGTTGTAGAAATAGGGTAGGCACTGATTGGCTTTAATTTGGCTAAGCCCAGTGTTGTAACTGTTACTACACATCAATTGTGCTTATTTTACCTCCAAGTGGTAACCATCGGGTACTGGTCGCTGCCCATCCGGGCACGACTTGCTAAACTTATAAGCGCGAGTGCTGAGCAAGGGAAAATAGCAGCACTATAATTCACGTCAGCGGATGAATTCCATCAATGGAACCAACGGTGGCGCTAAAATTTCCAGAACGGAAACAAAACCTTATCTGAGCTACTCCGACATATTCGGAGCTCAGGTCGATAAGGATTTCCAAGTACTAGTCAGGGTCTTGGAAAAGAGTTGGTGGCGGATGAGCCCCTAGTGGGCCAACGGCAGCGCTCACACCCCCGTAGTGGGTTACTGACACCGGTGTACCCGGCCCCTTGTCCTAGGGGTATACAAGGATCTGGCCCTCCAGGTTGGGGGTTGTGCGTGAGGTTAACTACCTAACCACGTAAAAAAAAAAAAGAGTTCCGAAACAACCAAAAGCCTCGGAAAAGGACGGATCTACTGTTGACAACCACGCTAAACGAAATAAGGACAACGACGTTCGGATATGTACCTGGAATGTTCGTTCAATGAACGGCGACGGTGCATCCGAACAACTGGCAGAGGCCCTAAACTGCTACAAGGCAGATATAACCGCCATCCAGGAAGTGCGATGGAATGGGCCAGGCAGAAAAAGGATGGAAAACTGTGATATCTACTACGGTGACTGCTATACAGAAAATAAACAGCGCTTATTCGGATGCGGATTTGTCATACGCGGCAGACTTAGGCAAGAAGTCTTGAGCTTTCGGCACGTGAGCGAGCGTCTTATGACAATCCGTGTCAAGGCAAAATTCGCCAACATAAGCCTTATATGTGCTCACGCCCCCACAGAAGAAAAAGACGACGCTACCAAAGATAGTTTCTACGAGCTCCTCGACCAAACATACGAGCAATGCCCTAGACATGACGTTAAAATCGTACTGGGCGACTTTAACGCCAAGATAGGAAGAGAGGACATCTTTGGTAGGACGGTTGGAAGGCACAGCCTACACGACACCACGTCCGAAAACGGACTAAGGCTGATTGACTTTGCTGCGGGGCGAAGTGTCAGTATAGCAAGCACACAGTTTCCACATCTCAATATCCATAAGGGGACCTGGCGGTCTCCGGATCGAATAACCGTCAACCAAATCGACCACATTGCGATCGACACCAGACATGCCTCCAGTATTATGGATGTCCGAACCTTCCGGGCGGCCAACATTGGCTCGGACCACTACCTTGTTGTAGCCAAGGTACGAATGCGGATATCCACAGCGCCACAACAACGAAATACTGTGAGAAAGTACAATGTCGAAAAGCTACAATCGCAAGACACCGCCAGAGCCTACAGAGAACGCATATCCCGATCTCTTGCTACGAGTCCTACCGCAGCAACAGCTAGTACAGAAGACCAGTGGCAACACTGCCAGCAAGCCATCATAAGTGCCGCGAATGATGTGCTGGGTTTCACACGACCACCACCACGAAACCCCTGGTTTGATGAAGAGTGCAGACTAGCTAACGCGGAAAAACAACAAGCGTATAAAGCGGCGCTGCAAAGAAGGACTAGATCTGCTCGCATGCTCTACGAGCAAAAGAGACGGGAAGAACATCGGCTTCTTAGAAGGAAAAAGAAAGAGCACGAGAAGCGTGCGCTCGAGGATATTGAGAGATGCTACTCCAGGAACAATGTACGGAAGTTTTACCAGAGGGTAAAAAGAATGTGCCAGCAAAACAAATCCCGTACAGAAACCTGTAGAGACGCGGATGGAAACATCGTAGTAGAAACACAGTCGGTGCTGAGAATTTGGAAAGACTACTTCTGCAGACTGTACAATGGCGATGACGACCAAAATTCCGCTGTCAGGCAGAATGAACCATTCAACTTAGATGATGATAGCCAAAACTCCCATCCACCTGATCAAAACGAAGTGCGGATAGCAATATCCAAGCTTAAGTCCAACAAGGCTGCTGGACCTGACGGTTTACCCGCAGAGTTATTTAAAGCAGCTGGAGATGACTTGGTAGTGAGCATACACCAACTCATCTCTAAGATTTGGTCAGATGAAAGTATGCCAGATGAATGGAATCTCAGCATCGTTTGCCCGGTTCATAAGAAAGGCGACCCTCTCAACTGCTCCAATTACAGAGGCATCAGTCTCCTGAACATCGCCTACAAGATCATATCTGCCATATTGTGTGAACGCTTGAAGCCTTTCGTCAACAACCTGATTGGCCCCTATCAGTGCGGTTTCAGGCCAGGAAAGTCCACCATAGACCAAATTTTCACACTCAGGCAGATCCTGGAAAAAACCCAAGAAGTCCAAATCGATACCCACCACCTGTTCATCGATTTCAAGGCCGCCTATGACAGCATCTGGAGGGATGAACTGTATAGAGCCATGTCTAGTTTTGACATCCCTGCCAAACTCATCCGTCTGTGCAGGATGACGATGGAGAAAGCTCGCTGCTCCATCAAGGTCGGTAATGACCTCACCGAGACCTTCGATGTCAAAAAAGGATTCAGACAAGGTGATGCGCTGTCATGCGACTTCTTCAACATCATACTTGAAAGAATTGTTCGAAACTCACAAGCCAACACACAAGGAACGATCTTTCAAAAGTCCGTTCAACTACTTGCATACGCCGACGATATTGACATCATTGGTAGAACACAGCGAGCTGTCACCGGCGCGTTTGCGAGTATAGAAATGGAAGCGGCCAAAATGGGTTTAGCGGTAAACGAGGGCAAAACTAAGTATATGCTGTCAACAAAAAGGGACAACCAACATCGACGAATTGGACAGAACGTCACAATAGACAGCTACAACTTTGAGGTAGTAAAGGACTTTGTCTACCTCGGCTCTGCCATAACATCAAAAAATGACATCTCGTCGGAAATCAAACGAAGGATTACTCTTGCCAACCGCTGTTTCTTTGGGCTAAGAAGGCAACTGAGCAGTAAAGTCCTTTCCCGATCGACTAAGGAGACTCTCTATAAGACCCTTATCATCCCAGTCTTGCTATATGGAGCTGAAGCATGGACTTTATCGAATGCGGATGAAGATCTCCTTGGTCGCTTTGAGAGAAAAATCCTTCGTAGGATATTCGGTCCCGTTTGCGTTGACGGGTCTTGGAGGAGAAGATTCAACGACGAACTGTACGAGCTGTACAGCGACATCAGCCTGGTCAAAAAACTGCACATTGGGCGTTTAAGATGGCTAGGACATGTAGAGCGCATGGACATCAGCGCTCCGGCTCGGAGAATATTCAACTCTAACCCGGAGGGTCAGCGCAGCAGAGGACGACCTCGCCTAAGGTGGCGCGACCAAGTAGAACAAGACCTCAACCAACTTGGAGTGCGCAACTGGAAGCGGTTAGCTAAGGACCGGGCTAACTGGAAGAGGTTGTTGGTTGAGGCCTTGGTCCACCCCGGACTGTAGCGCCACCTAAGTAAGTAAGTAAAACGACTCATATTCACATTTCACCTGAAATCACGAAATTTTGTATGACAGGTACCAAAACCACCAGTTGTTGAGTAATCGCACTGATGCTGTGTTGTATTCTATATGTATTAAGAAAAACGTAGGTACTTTGGAAATTTTACCAAAATCGGTTGGGTAGTTTCCGAGTCTTTAAAAGACAAACAAACAAACATTTTTATGTATTAGATTTTAAGCCATTGAATTAACGAGTTTCATTTAATAACCAAACGAAACTTAAACTATACACAACACAGTGCCAATATTGCCGATCTCAATGAATTGGAGTTGGAGTGTTGATTAAGATTCATAATCGCTTATGAAGAATTACAATCAGATCATTTTAAGGTGGTACGAATTCACCGGATCATCAATAGTATAGTACTTAAATAAAAATATATTCTGCATAAAATTATGTTTCCATAGTGATTAATTGGTGTTTTGAGTTGCAGTGAGATTCGATAAGTATGTAGTTGTTAATGCTGCGGTTATTGTGTTCTTTGAGTGTGGCCTTAAGTTCCTTCGTCGCTCTATATTGTTGATTGGTGATCTGGAAGTGCCAAGTTTTTCTTAGATTCCGTTTTTCTTTGATTTTTTGTCTTATTATTCTTGATGATAGTGTAGGATAGGTTTTTAATGTTTTTAAGTCAGGCATCTACGTCTGCAGAGTATAGGATGTCAGTAAGATGAATTATCGCACTTTCAAGGTCTTCATTGGTTTTAAGTGAAGTCTTAAGTTCAATTGTTACGTCAACAAAATGTCGGAAATCATCCCAGTCGGTTTTATGGTCTATCAAAGCTACATTACATATTTGTTTTCAGTTTCACGCTTTTGATGTATTCAATAATGATTGCTAAGTGATCCGAGGATAGCTCAGGGAAAGATTTTGGCGTTAGTTGATTTAAATTTATGTTCTTGGTTTTGCAGAAGTCAATAAGGTCTGGAGTTTTTCTTGTATCAGTAGGCCGATAGGTAGGTATTTAAGCTTTCGACTGATTTATGGTCGGACAAATCTTTCGACTGCATTGCTCAGTTACGTATGTTCTATCATGCCATAACAGTCACTCAAAACCACTTAAATTAACGAAGTTAAAAGCATTAGCCTTCAGTCATAGTCCTGTCATACTACCTGGCTCAAAGGCATCACTCTCCAATTTGACAGATGTAAGTTCTCAAAAAAACCAATCCCGACTAAATCTTAACGAAAACAAAATCCAGTTCAGTTGACACGACTGAGCTGAACGATATTTTAATAATAATTACTTCCAGTTTATTATGTATTCAGCTTTGGAAAGCCATTAAGCTACACGACGTAGTGGCCGTTTCCAAGTATGGTCAACCACAGTGTATAGCCACAACTGATGCTGTTTAAACTCTGGGTAAACAACAGAAAATCCATAGGAAAATGCAAATTTTCCCCAAGCAAATCCAAACAATAACCATCTCCATCTTCGGCTTGTCGTGACCTTAGTGTAAGAGTGGCAGTTGTCAGATTAAATGCTCTTTACATACACATACACAGGGCCGTAGTGTGTCCTCCCTTTGGATGGAATATCACATTTATGAATCGTTCACCTAATGATGGATCAGCATCATCAATTTTATTTATTTGCTGCCGGTTTTTCAGCACAGCAAGGAGCAACCCTCCAGTCCATTAGACGTGAAACGCAAATCGAAGGAAATCGGAGGAAGATGGAAAGACAAAGCACACCATCACCGAGACGAAGGAGCCACCATCCGGATGGGCAAAGAATTATGAGGATATATTCATTGCTATCGAATAACACTCGGAATTTGGGAAAGTTGTGTGGATCTGTAATGCCTTTTCCATGAACCCTTGGTGGAACCGAACCACCCCGCTTAGAAAGACCATCTCGATTGACTTTCTAACAGCGGGCCTTGTGTACGGGTCGACGGGGGTTAAAGTGGTTGTGTGTAAGGACGTCTTTCTTCCTTCCTATTTGCATTCATAATGAGATTGAGGGAGTTTGGTCGATGGTGCCCAAGCATATTGTTTACATCGCTCTGATAAGGACAACACAACCACCACCATCGTTTTGTTTATATGTGTATTTAGCTAATGCGAAGCAGATAGTGATAGGTTTTTCAGTTTTTGTTCTTTGCTGATCCGAGGAAGAGAGCTTTAGTTATGGATTTAGAATATGTGTGTTTGGTAGGTTCAAGTTAACCTGCTGTCAAAATGCGTCCCTTTAAACTATGACTAGACTCTTTGACAAATGTTTGACATTTTGTAGTCATAACAGTGTCAAGCATTTGTCATTTATCTGCTTGACACCATTTCGATCAGTAGCAAACTTCTTTTGTAAAATGGCGGAAAACCTTTAATAGGTTCTGACTGTTTGACATTTTAAAAATAAATAATCGTCAAATAGCAAATTTTATGTCAAACAGAGCAAAAATAAACTGAATCAAAATGTTAGAGTGGCCAGGCAAAATGTGACAGCTGAGCTGGTTGTTGTTTGCCCTAAAGAACCAAAAAACCAAAAAAGAATTTGCCAAAGAGTATAAATGCGATGTTTCTACAGTAAATACATAGAATTGCAAGAAACGGAGAAAAGGTAAAGACAGCTGTTCACAAAAATCGTGCGGATTTAACGTTAAAAAAACACTGACCAAATGCGTAGCAAAATGCTGTAATAAGTGGTGCACAGATTTTCAACAAACAAATCAAAAGAGCTCGCTGTAAAATTACAAGCAAATTTTGAGCCCACTAATGGCTGGTTCTGGTGCTGGCAACATTTATGTTCCACCGCCGGCACCGTGGTGTAGTGCTAAGTGTGCAATGCTGTCCGGATTCAATCCCAGCCCGGGTTCAACACCCGAAAGTGTTTTCACGGTGCCACCTCTTTTGAATGTCTGACAAGCATTCAAAGAGTATCATTTGTCACAAGTAGCTTCTCAACTCGCCGCTCCAAGTCGGCAAAAAACTGTATGTCACCTCCATTTGTACAAAAATATAACTCGCACCCAGAAAAACGGTTGTGAGAAGAAGGCCCAGGTTCACCCCGAGCTATAGCGCCACCTTAAGTAAAGTAAGAAGTATAAACATCCCTAACAACCACAATTTTCCTCCGATTTGACATTTCAGTAACGGTATCTTTACATATTTCCAGCTTTAAGACGTCAGGTTTATTGTGATAAACCGTTTATTTTGAAGATTATGATTATAATGTAAATCACTAGACTTCTCTGAATGTGCTCCCCCGAAAGCCATCCTGTGAAAGTGCAATGGTGAAACAGAAGAGGTGCTAATGACAATGCTGCTTGCGACATGGTGAACAATATAAGTCTTGAAAGTGTTAGAATTGAATTCTTACCAGCCAATACAACATCAATCTTATAGCCTCTCGATCAGGGTGTTATTCTCAGTTTCAAGGCCTACTATCGACAAATAATGATAAGGAAGCAATTGCTTGCAGTCGAGAAAGGATTATTATCAACGAAAGAATTCACCGAAACCATTTAAATTCTTGATGCACTTATGTATGTACATTATTGTTAAACGTGCTTGGTGCCTGGTAAAAGGCGATTCCATTAAGAACTGTTTTATTAAAGTAAGTGATTATACAATACAGTATGCATCAATCATGTTTTAAATACTTTTTTAAATTAAAAGATACTTTTTTAAATTAATACTTTTTTTAATTAACACTTTTTTAAAGCCGGGTTTGTTGTCAATAATAATGATGACAATCTTTATAAAGACATACTCCAATCGAGTCACCAGCTTTTGAGGAATATGTGCACTGTGATGATAACATTGAATACTATGGACCTCTTTCGGAGGAGGATATTGTTGCAGAATTGCTTGGCAGATGAGCCTGAATAAAAACAATTGACAGAGGAAAATGTTGACGTGGATGATGCTGTTGAACCGCCTAACATTACTGAAATTCTAAGTGCACTCACGAGACTGTAAAACGATTTCTCGAACATAATAATATCGACGATTCTATTTCACGAATTACTGGAAGAGAAGTTGGCAAAACTTAAGTTCAAGAACAAGAGCCAATGGAAAATCGCAGACTTTTTAGAGTTAACAAAAAAAGATTGTTGCCACAAATTGTATTCGTATATTATATGTATGTAATCTTCTTTGATAACACTGAAAAAAATATCGTTCGTAATATCAATAAACGCCGTTTATCAACTCATTTTTTACTGTCTCAATAAAACTTTTGTTAATAGTACGAAATATTATTATTTTGATACTACCCATTTAATAAATAGTTCGTTGGGCCAATAAAACACAATTTATTAAAAAACGATTTCGAAAAATTAATAACCGATTGCTTGTATTTAAGAATATATTTATTGGCACAATAAATTCATACATTGTGCCAAGCAAATCTTTTGTTAGGTGAAGAGTCTGGGTTTCGTTCTGCTTAATAAATGCATTCGTTGAGATAATAAACCAGTTTATTAAATTTTCATAAAAATGTTCATTGAAATTATGCACTCATTGCTTGTATTAATAAACAATTTTATTAAATTAATAAAACAGTTATCAAATCTACAAACAGTTTATTGTCACAATAACCTTTTGATTTTTGCAAGAAACTGTACCTATATAAGCGAACTAACGCTTTTGCAACTGTGCCATTTAGTCATTCTAGTGTTTTCCGTGAACCAGTAAGCATCTTTGGATAAAACTAAATCGAAAAGTAGTTATGTAAGAATTCTGTGAAAAAAGTGACAAAATAGACTTATTATCTAAACGAAAACGAAAATCAAAAAAGGACTGACTAAAAAGTGTTAAATTAGTTAAAAAAACGAACAAAATATTCAGGTAAGTCTACGTATAATTAATATAAATTAATGAACTAAATGGTGGTTGACTTTAAAGCGATTTTTTTATTTCCCGCTATTTGTATGTTTATTAGCATTTCAAAGTGAAAGTGGACAACGAAGGCAATAGACGCAGGATAAGATATACGGTAAAAGACTCCCAGGAAATGATTTTATTCGTTGCAAATGCATTCGAGGCTGTTGAAGACCACATCCAGTTCCTGAACCGGACAGCAGAAAATCACTTTGTATCGTGGTAATACGAGAAGATGTTCTCAGCTTCAACAATATAAGTAAGTAGTGGTAGTATGTATTTTAAGTTTTTTCTATTCAAAAACTGTGTCGTTATGTGTATGTTTAAAGACATTTTTTTCATTTTTATCTCAAATTTTCTCTTCCTGTTTAATTTAAGTGAAACTCTTTATTATAAAGAAAAAACCAAAAGAAAACATAGCTGTGCAAAAACCCATTTATTGTGTTCGAATAATGAATAAAAAAAATAAATTGATTGAAAATATATAATTTTTTTTATTCATCTTAATTTTCAGATGAGCAATCCCGGAAAAGGTAAAAAAAGTAAGTATAAAGTTTCGAGAAGCTAGAAGAACCACTATTTTAGGGCTTTAGAGGAGTTTATTATATCAATAAACTATTTTTATTAAATCGAACAAAAAGTTTATTGGCTCAACAAATGTTTTATCAATTCAATAAAATGTTTCGTTGTCCCATTGAATGCATTTCGTTCAAACTATAAAATTGTTTATTGGCTCAACGAACTTGTACTTGAAAAGAGGTTTTATTTCATTGGCACAACGAACAAGTTTATTAAAAATTTAAAAAAATTATAAACAGTTTTAATAAACTCTTAATAGTATTAATAAACGTTTATTAAATTAATAAAACGCTTTTATTGGCATAATAAACGCGTTTGTTGGACGAATATTAATAAAAATGTTCTTGTCCCAATTAACTTTTTTATTGTATTTACGTACCTTTTTGGTTCAGTGAACATTTTTCATATTACATATGTGCATATATATATATATACATATTAATATATAAAAACGTTGTTGGTGCGTATGTATGTCCGATTATCACGGCTGAACCCCTGAAGCTATCCACCTTATATTCACACCATATGTTCGTGTGGGGCTCCGGATTGTTTTTGTTAATGTTAGAATCCTTAGGTGGCGTTGGCGTCGATTTTTCAAAATTCCTATCGATGGACCGATTTGGCTTAAACTCATACCATAGAATATTTGAATAAAACGAAAGTCTTTTGCAAAATTTGGACCCGATTAGTGGCGCTGGAGTGCAGATATTTACGAAAATTTAGTTTTCATATCAACAATGTTAAATTTAAATTATCTTTCATGTGAGTAACGCGACTGTTTGCGTACACGGGCGAAGCCGAGCGGATCAGCTAGTATATCTTATCTTATTAATATATAAATCTCAGTGTGACGCTCTTACCTGTCAATCTTACGGTTAGATAAACACAAAAACGAATGCACACAATGAAGTAAAACTTCATATTCAAGTTTATTAATATCCTGCGCCTATTATTGGCCAATTTTTAAATTAATTTATTTGCAATATTATTAAAATTAATGCAAGAGTAAAAACACTCTGACAAATGTCACTTTCTTGCGAAATGTCACTTATTCAAACTACAAATACTTAGAATCCATACTTGTGGATTGTATATGCATATTGATAGACTGCAAACCTTGGAGTGCGTAAGTAACACTATATTTTTTAGATACGGGCGAAGCCGGGCGGGACAGCTAGTATATACTATATGCATATATCTTATAACTTTCTTCGAAGAAAATTGAATTTAATTTTGTTCCTTTTAAAAAAAAAATAAAAAAAAATTATTTACACATTTGTGTATGTACTCGTGTATGTATTTCTTAAAGTTTCAATCTTTATGCAGTTTAATGGAAGATAAGTGCCTCAAAGTACTTAAGCGGGTTTTTTTAAGTGCTCATCCCGGATAAGTACCCCACTTCATAAGTAATATATGCCAAGGAACTATCCAAGTTATACTGTAATGTTTTAGACGGGCTTTTGCTGTAATTTTTGTTTCGAAAATATCAGCAAAACGTTCACTAGAAAAGGTGGTCATAAGAAAAGTCAAAAACACAACAAGAAATTCCTAGGACAATTTTCTTATTACAAAAAAAGGTTTGAAACTATGTCTCAAAAATTTAAATATTCGAAATTGTGAATTCCACAACTATTAAAACGAACTCCATTGTTTGACATGAAATACATAATGAGTGCGTGTAAATGCCTGATTTCTGTTGTTGCGCCAAACGTATTTTATTCAACTTGAAGGCGAAGCCTTGTGAAAACTATATAGCTTTCGGAATCAATTTATCGAAATTCATAGATGTATGTATAGTATGTATAGTTTATTTAGTTATTAAAACTATTATAACAATCATTAATGTATATAAAGTTATTTACAAAGTTAATTTACATATATGAGTTCAGGTAACAATTAAATAATACATAATAAAGTTAATTTACATAAGTATATGAATTCACGTAACTGTTTCTTTAACATATAAAACTAGCATTTTTTTAAATCTTTGTAATATGGTTTCATTTTTTAATTCAAGAGGCAATTCATTATATAATTTTAAGCCTCGGTACAATAGCATATTTTGAGTTCTTGAATCTCTATAAAGCTGCAGTCGGAAGTCAGAATTGGACCTTAAACTATATGGCTGAGCATCTCTTATATACAGCAAATTTGATGACAGATATTCCGGCACACACAACACAAACGTTAAGACATTAAAGACAATACGTTGCCTGACGTTCAACCATTTAAGGCAGGACAACATCCATGTAGTAGGGGAACGAAAGCTACATCTTAAAATAATTCTCATTGCTCTATTTTGTAGCACTTGCAGACGATTTATGTGTTCATTATTTCCCATGAAGAGAATTGTTGAGCAAAATTCAAAGTGAGGTTTGATTATGGTATTATATATATTGACAGCACAAATTGTGGTTATAAACTTTCGGATTCTTTTGAGGAAACCAATTTTTTTAGCGATTTTTTTTGTTATGTATGTCATGTGACTGTTAAAGTTCATTTTGCTATCTAGTATCACACCGAGGTATTTTACTTCTTCCACTTGCTCAATTATTTGACCGTCTATTCTTAAGTTGATACATTCATTACTATTTATAGCCATACATTTAGTTTTATTTACATTCACTTTGAGTTTATTGAACTGTAGCCACTCACACAGGTTTTTAAGATCAGACTCCATAGATCACTAAAAGTCAAGTTAACTGAAGTGCCAGGAATCAATAAAGCAAGTTTGCATCTTTTCAGCTTCATTTGAGTGCACATCGTCAAAGATAATGTGCTAGGCGAAGCGAAATTCGTTTCTGTAAAGCTATAAGTCCACGCCCATACCATATCCTTCGTCTTAATGTCAATGTAATCGATTTTGCATAATTATATCTCCACTTGTATCCAGCAGCAAATATTCCCCTCCTCTCTCCTCAGTTCTCATATACGAATGATACAAACATCGATATGTCCTGTCAATCATTATTGTTTCACGATCCTGATTGCATTTCTTTTTCCTTTTTTTACGCGAACGAGCTTCTATTGTACATAAACTGCTGCGACTGTTTTCCCTTCTGGCTATGTGCTGCCGTATCGTATAAGTGTGACGGTGTTTTACGTTACAATAGTGGGTTTTCTATATTTTTGTATCTAGTTTTTTTTTTTTAGCTGAGTATGAGAACAACAAGGACTCTTGCAAATCAGAATGTTGCCATTAATGCAACAATTTCATCTAGCAACCAATCACCAGAGGAGGACGCCACACCGTTCATCGATTTGAAAAACAAAAAAAATCGGCGAAGGGCAACATTCATCGTCATCATAGCCTTCATTATTGATATCGCCATTGCCATCATGAAAATGGTCCCATCACAGACAGGAACAATTGTGGAACAATAGTTGAATGGGTATAGCGTTTGCAGCACCCTCAAACAATGGATTCAGACGAGCATAGTATAGGAAGATCCTTCATTTGCTTTCAATCGAACGGCGTGTGAATCTCTGACAAAACTCTATATGTATATAGCTAAGGGATGCAACCGGTAATAAACCACCCATCCCCACACTCTACGCCCACTTACCCAACCGCCGCCACCCCTTTCGAGCGAACATAGTAGATTGCGAAAATATTAATTGCACACACATAACAATACGCGAATCTATGTGAATGAAGAATTCATTAAATCCTGACTGCTGTAGGGACTTTCTAAGCCCTGCCGTGTGCAGTAAAGTGCGAAGAGGAGGAACGTTTTATGCTGAAGAAATGAAAATCAATATTTAGCAATGAAGCGGCTTTTTTTACCGCGAGTTATATTGTAAAGGGGTGGAATTATATGCAAAGGGTTGAGGTTGACGACGACGACGACGACTCGAGCTCAGTCGTCAGTTAATCAGTGTGGCAGCGATTTAATTTGATTTTATGAAGTTGGTTGCGGCTGTAATGTGTAATCAACGATGTGAGGATAAATGATGAATTTCGGAATAATAAAACGAGCAGGCTAGCAAATTTTTAATTTAGACTTGATATTTGCACGATCTCATCAGAATCAGAATATCACAGGCATCTACAGCTTCATAACAAATGAGCTACAAACCTGTCAATATTCCTACTATCTACGCCTCTACGTTATCTGTGGGTGAGGCGATTCTATTTATAAAGTCTAGGGCCCAGAGACTCTGGATGGTATTCATCCATCATTTGTATAAAATTCTCTTACCAATAATTTATAAGCAAGCTACTCATATATTCAATACAATTATGTCAACTGGTATATTCCCTGATCATTGGAAAAACACAAAAATGTATACCTTTATTAAAGTCTTCCTCTCCAGGAAATATGGATTTTAGGCCAATTGCAATTCTTCCCCTCTTGAGTAAAGTGTTTGAGAAAATTGTAACAAAGCAAATAAAGATATATTTGGAAGAAGAGAAGTTAATAGCAGAACACCAATCAGGGTTCAGAAGTAATCACAGTTGCACTACAGCGGTATTAAAAAAGAGCGTTAATGTTCGAATCAGTTTCGATGAGGATATGCCAACATTGATTGATTTTCTAGATTTCTCCAAGGCTTTTGCCTCAGTATATCACCAAATCCTTTTACACAAATTGAGAAGTCAATGTGCGTTTGAAGAATCTGTATGTAAGCTAATGGGATCATTTCTTGAAAGCAGTGTACTGCGGAAATAGAATTTCGACAGGTTTGCCGGTGTTCCATTGGGTGCTCTGCTTTTCACCCTGTTTATAAATAAGATCACCAAGTGCATCAGATATTGCACACAGATGATGTACAAATTCATTCACATTTTTCAAAATGCGAAGAATCAGCAAGTGTAGTTGCACTAAATAGTGATCTTTGCTCAGTATTCTCCTGGTTACAGCAAAACCAACTTAACCTAAATCCAACGAAACCAAAAGCTATTCAAATTTTGAGGAGCTCTACAGACACTTACGTTCCTCTTTTATATTTTAACCCTCATCCTGTAAAGAAAAAAACTGACATATTCTGTGTTTTGATTAAATTGTTCCCAGGACAATTTTATTGCATTATTTGCACTTTTCACAAATTATTTCCGTAAATGAATGTTTTTTACAGAAACTGAATTACATTTGTAACACTTGGTAACTTACATTATTATAGAAATTGCACGAGTTTTTTAAGTCTCAAAATCCGTTTGAGCAAAATTTGCCCAAAATACAGGATGAGGGTCAATAACACCCCAGTTGAATTTGTTAAAACTTTTAAGAACCTGGGCATACTTTTCAATGTACATCTCAGCTGGAATGATCACGTTGCCTCTAAAATATATGACATTCTGAGAGGCTTGAGTCCCACGCGACGATTTCTCTCTGAAGCCCTATGTTCAGCCTTAATGTGAGATTTATGGATGTGAGATTTTTGCTGATATTGACTCCAGGAAGTTAAATGTGGATTTTAATAATAGTGCAAGATACGTATTCAACATTAGACGATTTGATCACATCCCAAATTATTCGAGGCAGATTGCATGTTGTCCCCTACAAGCTCTTTTCAAATATGCTCCTCACATCATCTAAAATAAGCCCAATATTCAACGCGATAAATAAAGGGCGCGTACAATGCGGTTCGCCTATGGAACCAGTTTCCCACTAACATACGATTGTTAAACACAATGAGTCAATTTAAGAAACATCTCTTCGATTACTATGTAAACAGCGGCAACTAAGTCATTTTTCATTCCCATAGTATTCCCGTTTTGTATCCTTCCTTATTAATAATATGTTCGTAATAAATTTTATTCCTTGCACTTTATGCAAATATATTTCATATAATTGGGAAGAAGACCGAATGAATAAATAAATAATAAAGAAATTCATTGCACCAACAATAAACAGAAACATCTGGAAAAAAAACTTCTGTGAATCATAAGCAAAGACAAAACTTTCAATAAAACACAACTCCGCAGTTATCCTGGACACCACCCATAGAGCCTATCATCTGAGTTTCCTATCAATACGCCGTGATAGTCTGTGTATTTCTTTCTTGTCCTTCGTGTGCTTGCGCTGGGTGTAAACGTTATAGGAAGTGTATTCATATCCCCTTAAGCGTGTGCAAATTATAAAAATAAAAATCATTTCGACCATTCATTTATACCGGTTAACTGTATAGTCGTCAAAGTCGGGAGCACATAGCCGATCAATTCAACACTAAAACTTCTTGCTTTTTTAAAGTAACGAATTACGCCCTAAATCTACTTCCTGGTATAATCTAGGCCAGTAACTTTAACCTGACATAAGCTAGCACATGATGGCTTGGATTCTAGGAACCGCTAGGAGTTAATGAATCAACTGATAAAAATCTACTCCCTTGCTTCAAAAATTTGTAACTAATTGGTGTCGAGCCTCGAAATCCCGCTTGCAGTAACTCAGTAACTATAGTTATACCTACTAAAACGTACTACATCGTAATATTCCAATTAAGCATGCACCTGTCCCAAAGTGGGTTTCCTACTACCACTACTCGTATAATACATCCACAGGGACTTTGCTGAACGGAAAATTAATACGAATGCGCTTATTCAACTGGCAAATGAATACTAATAAACATATCCTTGTATAACAAAACATGGAACTCCATTGTTGTGCGTCACACCTTTAATATGCCTGCCGCCAGGGTACATCCTGTTTGCATTTGCGAGCCAAACCAAGCCGAGCCGAGCCTCAACTTCCATATTAGTCACAACCTTGGACGTATCTCCTCCATCAACAAACACGACGTCCTCTGTAGTAGCATTTCTGTGCAAAATAAAAAAAAAAATAGAAGAAAAATAATAAACAAAAATATAAACACACATACATAGCACCGACATAATATTCCTTAAATTAAAAAAAAAATACAACACGTCCTCCCTCACGCGCTGAAAAACTCACTCACAGATGAAAAAATGTTGGGAGGAAAAAAACAAATCCAAATGCTACTGCTCGCTGGAACAGGAAAATTAAAAACGAAAAAACGTGGGTAATTATTGGCCTCAGGTGCATTAAATGCAAAAGGATATACCGCCATGCACACCACCAGAGTATCACCACGCGCCGCGCCACTAACAACGGCAACAGTGAGAAAATGAAAAAAGCGGCTCAGATAATTGGAAGGCTTTGCTCCAACTCACACCACCAATGTGGGGCGGTGATGCATACAGCAAAGCCAACCCAACCATCCAAATCCATCCTGTGATTCTAGAGAGATACGAGTACGAGAGCAGGAGGCATGCAACACCCTTCCTTCGTCTTGTGCAGAACGAGAAAAAGGAATAAAAACCCCATCTTTGGTGTAAAAATAGAACAGGCAAGGACTCTGCTTTGCACTATAATTTCCATGTTTCCCTATTTCTTGTTTATGGACAACAACGATATTTCTGTTGTCATTTTCCTTTTTTCCAAGAAACAACGAAAATCAAACAGAACTCTTGGACGAGAAGTTTTCGTTTTTTCTTCTTTTCCCATCCGTTTCGCTCGTCCTTTTGTCTGCCGGTGAAATCACAGCCATTCATCTTCATTTCTTTTCAGTTGCAATTAATAAAGTTTTCTTCACGTATTTTCTGCTCTTATGACGAAAAGCGGTCAAGGATGGCTTTGAGATGAGAGAGTTCACTGTTCCTGTTACAGTTTTGTTTCTCGAGAAAATGTCGAAAACACTGTGCTTTGTTTCGGCTGAGAAAATCTAAAATTACGGTCTGTTTCTGTGGCAGGAACTTGTATACTCATATAACCAGGCATGGAACAGTCAAACACCTAAAGGAGTAGAGATCAATATGAAAGGGGATATAAGCGTAAAGGATGCCTAATGCCGAACTTTATCCATATCGTAAATGGGTAAGTATTAATTTAAATTCGACTGAAACGGTTTTCACCAACAAGCAGTCTGTCAAATTGCACAAAATGTTTGTCAGCATTTCGGTCAGTTCGCTTGCAGGTTCTTGGCTTTGATTACTTGGAGATTAGTCAAACTTTTAGCTAATTGACCTACCTACGTGCGTTAAAAATACATACATATATTCCACCTTGGGTACAATTTCTTCCTTTGTCGATACTTTACAACAATGATGGAAACTAAGCGACATACTTACTTACAAACTGATGATTGGCTTATACATGGTCCACAGCAACTTGAACAGACACGCGTACATATTGGGACTAGTGCAACATAGCATCTGCCCGAGTTGTGAAGAAGATGACGAAGGGATCGCTAACTTCATCTGCGGTTCCCTGCTTTATGTAAAATAAGGCACATATACCTGGGAAGACACATACTACATGGGCTGACATCGCCAAGATCCATAGATTTCTCGAAAACACTGGAGTTTACACAACACACAGAGCGTGTTGGTTTACTTTTACATTCCCTCCCAATATCTTAAACCCCTTTCACTCACAAACCCCAAACCGCTTCTTTCTCAGCTGAGTTCCTGAGGGGAAAACAACGGGCCCGACTCGAGGCCTACGTGAAGACGAAGATATTTTTTCTCACCCTCACAAGCCAACCAACCAAGCTACTTACTTACTCACTTAGGTTGCGCTACAGTCCGTGGTGGACCAGGTCCTCAACCAACAACCCCTTCCAGTTAGTCCGGTCCTTAGCTGCTCCAGTTGCGGACTCCAAGTTGGTTGAGGTCCTTTTCTACCTGTTCACGACACCTTAGACGAGTTCGTCCGCTGACCATCCGGATTGGATTCGAATACTCTGCAGGCCGGAGCGTTGATTTCCATTCGCTCCACATGTTCTAGCCATCTTAAACGCCCAATGCAGAGTTTTCTGACCAGGTCAATGTCGCAGTACAGCTCGTACAGTTCTTGGTTGAATCTTCTCCTCCAAATGCGACCGAATATCTTACAAAGGATTTTTCTCTCATCCGATTTCGATAAAGTCCATGCTTCAGCTCCATAAAGCAAGACTGGGATGATAAGGGTCTTATGTATATAGAGTCTCCTTAGTCGATCTGGTAATGTACGACTCAATTGCCTACTGAGCCCAAACAAACAGCGATTGGAGTTATTCTCCGTTCGATTTCCGACGCGATGTCATTTTGTGATGTTATAGCAGAGCCGAGATAAACAAAGGCGTGTTTTACCTCAAAGTTGTAACTGTCTTTTGTAACGTTCTGTCCAATGTTGTGTGTCCCTTTTCGTTGACAGCATATACTTTGTTTTGACTTCGTTTACCGCTAAACCCATTTTTGGCGCTTCCATTTGTATACTCGCAAACGCACCGGTGACAGCTCGCTGTGTTATACCAATGTTGTGAATATCGTCAGGTATACAAGTAGTTGAACGATTTTTTGAAAAATCGTTCCTTGTGAGTTTTGAACAATTCTTTCAAGTATGATGTTGAAGAAGTCGCATGACAGTGCGTCACCTTGTCTGAATCCTTTTTTGACATCGAAGCTCTCGGTGAGCTCTCGGTGACATCGTCAAAACTAGACATGCCTCTATACAGTTCATCTCTCCAGATGCTGTCATAGGGGCTCTTGAAATCAATTGAACTTCTTCTTCTTCGTGTAAAAATTTGGTCTATGGTGGACTTTCGTGGACTAAAACCGCACTGATACTGATCAATCAGGTTGTTGACGAAAGTTTTTAAGATCTTGTAGGCGATGTTGAGGCGACTGATGCCTGTGTAATGGCATTTAAGAAGGTCTCCTTTCTTGTGGATTTGGCAGACGATGCTGAGATCCCATTCATCTGGCATATAGTAGTTCGGAGCAAGAGTAAGCATTTTGGACTTCGGGCTTAAATTCTGGAAAATTTACAACAGATAACAAACAAAAGAGAGTATTATTTGGTAGCTCTATATTTTAAATTTTTTTTAATGTTTCATATGTTTTGATCAAAAAACAAAAGTAAGTCAAGCCAGGGTAAGAGTGAGCAACTACTTTAAGTCACACTTTTCGTAGTTTAAATGGTTTGAAACTGTGCTTTCACTCAAACTAAATTCTTCGGCGGCCTTCGATGGGATCCATCCATTTTAAATCAGCTCCCTAGCCTCAGAGATTTGCTTTTGGGTTATCAATTTCCTTTCCGTTTGTCTTTAGTAGATACGAGGCATTTTTCAGGACAAACAAAAACAGAAATATAGAGCTACACCTACCACCTACAAGTGTGATGTGCTTGTTGCCCAAAAATTGTTATTATCCTTATTGTATTCTAATCAGCATATAAAAATTTAAATACTGGGTAAGAAAACCAATGCGCACTCTTACCCACAGAACGACTGCGCACTCTTTCCCTAGGCCTAGACGATACTTTTTTTTCATTGCATTGAAAATCTAAGAACGAATAATATTGTCCACTAAAATTGTATCCTAAATCAAACACACATAATACACTCTTTATGCCTACATAATACTTATGGGGTATCAAGGTTGCCAGGCTTTCCTGACACTCTTTTAAAAATTGACTTTTTTTTAAAACAAAATCCTGCTTTTTTTTATTATCAGTTTTATTTGTACTGTCAATTGGAAATTTTTCGTAGAAGTTGTTCTTCATTGGCGGTTAGTGAAGCACACATTTTCTCATTTAGCGATTTCTGGTAATCTTTCACTGATGGAGAAAATGGCACTGCGTACTCTTACCCGCTGCGCAGTCTTAACCCAAATGACTCTACTTTCATCTGACCAAACCTTGGAGATGAGTTGGTGTACGGCTCTCTACCAAGTCATCTCCAGCTGCTTTAAATAGCTCTGCGGGTAAGTCGTCAGGTCCAGCAGCCTTGTTGGACTTAAGCTTGGATATTGCTATCCTCACTTCGTTTTGATCAAGTGGATGGGAGTTTTGGCTATCATCATCTAAACTGAATTTTCTGCCTGACAGCGGATTATTGGTCGCCGTTATACAGTCTACAGAAGTAGATTTTCAATATTTTTAGTGCCGACTAAAACTATGCAACTATTTTCTTATAAATTTTCAAAATAAGTCTGTCATGGAAGAATTTAACTTTCTTTGCAGTTAAAATAGTGAATTTTATTTTACTTTCGAACAGGCAACCTTTTTCTTTCATTGTCTCACTGCTTTGACTTTTAAATAACTTCAACCTTTAAAGCCTTACCAACCGTTCAAGTTTATGTCCAAAAATCACAAATCTTTAAAAATTGGTGGTCCTACAAAAATCTATTACTTTCCTTTTTCGAAAGTAATTAGATTTGATTGGAATACATCCGGTTTAATTTGCCTCAAAAGTTGTATCGTTTCAATTAATGAAAGTTGACAGTACTGCTGTTGGTTGTTACTGTTACTGAAATACCCATGGAGCATGGAATGTTTACTCAGGAAATAAGTTAAGAGCAACAACAACCCCACTTCAGCCAACCCGTTTTCATTAGGAAAATTGGGTGCTGCTCCATAAAACACATTTTTCTCTCACCTAAAGTACACCGGTTCCAACATTTTACCACTCCATTCGTTCACCCATGGGAACTCCATAGGCAGGAATCCCTGGCAGATCAATAAAATTCAAATTTTCCGAAGCCTAACTTAAGGAGTCGCTATACGCTATACGAGAGTAAGCAAATCCGATTCGAATCCCCCCGCTGCTGCCCGTGTGCACGCTCTATTTGCTGTATAAATCATCAGCTGCTTCAACTTACTCGTATTTACCCCTTATCCCTGTCTCACTCGTTTACACACACTCACACTGTGACTGCGCCCTAACTGCCTTAAGTGCGAGACTAAATCGACATCTCCTGGTCCTGTTGACTGAAGATATCTTCATAGGCGCATGTATAGTCATTGGAGTGGATACACAAGCCGAGCTGAGTTATTTCCATTGCTCCAGAGAACAGATTTATTGCACACACACAAGGCGACAGCAACGCCTCGGCATGCATCGCAATGATAGAGGTCATGCCATCAAATTGTGTGCCTTCCCAAGGGATGGCATTAGTTGATTTGATGCAATACATTCTAAGGACATGCCGAACAGATTGATTCGATTCCACCAAACGGGCTGAGACTCGAGTCCAGGAATCCATAATTTTTGGGAGAGACTGTTTGTCGACGTCATTGTCGGTCGGTCGATGGCATTCAGGCGAAGTCGGGGGGAGCCTGACACTGATTGCCGGTTGAGATAATCCAAATGTGATGATCGTTTGATGGATATTTGATTTTTCAATTGTTTGTTTGGCAGTTTGTAGCTTCCCTTGTTTTGCTGGGGGCGAGATGGAGATTTGTGATGAGAATGAATGGGTTGTGTGTGTGGAGGAAATGTAAGTGGTTTCGTGGATACCAAATCGAAATGGAATATATGGTGAGTGCCTGTATAGCATCGTTAAGGAGATGAATGGCGTATAGCATTTGACAATCTACCAGGCGCATACCTTATTTGGGTCTGTGTGTCAATATTTTGGCTGTGCCAAGTTGTTTGGCAATGGTGTTAATACTTAACAGTGTTGGATTGTGATTACGAGCTTGAAGAAAAGGTGCTCCAACATGATTTCACTCGTAGAAGGGATTTTTAGTTATTGCTACTAGAACGATCATTTAAGGACTTTATACTTCAGCTGTCAGCGGTTAAAATATAATACATAATTGTTTCCACTCACGGCACTATATGCAAGAAGCAATAGCCATTCAATCAAACTTGAAAGAGTAATGACTGGTATTTGTCAAATACATCACGTTCATGCCCGATCGCTTTATCTCTATATCACGGAACCAGGATCACAAATTAATCACAAGATGTGTCGAACTCGTAGCCAAACTACGTTTATATTCTTGTTTCCAAAATGAATCACGATCACGATCACAACAATGTTTTATTTAATTGGTTTGATTGCTACTCCAACCGTTTACAAAGCCTGTCTAGGTATAACAGGTGAGCTCACGCTCACAGGACACCTTTGCTTCTTCCACCCATTGATCCGTCCATATGAAACACGGCAGCCAAAGGAGATTACGAGAGCATGGCAATTGGAGATTGGAGGCATCTGGACACACTCTCATACTGGAAATTTTCAATAAAAAAGGGACTCATGTCGTACACAGAGTACCAAAAACCCCAGCTTGACTTTCACAGACACTTCAAGGTCTCCATACTAGGCAGGTAGATCTGGAACAACTCCAACAATGCCATCATCGTCGGAACATCAATCTTTACAGATGGCTCTTAAGCAGAGGAAGGTACCGGAGCAGGCGCCTTCTTTGAAGAACTTTGCATAAACCAGTCTTACCGACTAGCCGACTATTGCAGCGTTTTTTTTTAAGCACTGTATCGGGGTGTGCTTAATTCAAGCAACAACCACAAGCAGAGATTTGCCAGGGCAAAATATGCATCAACAGGCTCATCGTTTAGTGCTGGTGTTGGTGGTAAGGCTGCGCTATATTACAACATCACCACAATCATTAGATAAAAAAAATTATAAGAACAAATATATATTATTATAGTATTTATGTATGTGCGAGGGACAAAGAGATATATGCTATTAAGAAAGCAGCACAAATTGTCCTAGCAAGGAAATTACTCGCAATGGAAATCACTATTTGCGTACACAGCCAAGCCGCACAGATCTTACTGGCTTTCAACACAGCTAAAAATCTAAAAAATCTACTAATTTAGTCGAGGACCGATGGCGCAACCAGAATCCGATGGCTAGAAGACACGGCATCCTTACAAATGACTACTTCTTATAGGAGCTACATGGATGAAGACGAAATAGATTCTGTAGCACACCTTCTATACCACTGCGCGACTCTTTAAGAATGGCGCCAATCTTGTTTGGGAGCACGGTTCTTCGACTGCCTAGATGACCTGGCTAAGATACCGCTTACAGACCTAATGAGATTTATTAGAAGATCGAATTGGTTTCGTTAAATGCACGTTTATATATGCACAACCAGGGTATTCACAATGGACCTTAACGCAAACTAACTCCCAACATAACCTAACCTATACTCCAACTGTCATCTTAGTTAATTTTTTACATAAATGAGACCATTTACTCAGTTTCTATGCTGCTATCTATAAAATTTTATGCGAACTATCAACACGAACTGTCAATTCGCCTTCCACATATTCCAAGTAATGACAGCTGTCATAATTGTCACCACGAAAGCCTACCGATAAAACCTTAATCCGCACCCTAGCATGGTACACAACACACTATCGACCAAAGCAGACAGTTTCACGGACGTAGTCCTGCAACAGATCATCGAAAAAATCTCTCTGAAAATCTAGGAATTTTAATTTTTGACTTTCAATTTGGTCGTCAGCCATCCTAAATCATTTTAATGGAATTTCCGCTACAGTATCAGGTATCGTAAAATGCAAATTGAACAGATGCACTTCTTGCTGCCAATGGAATTGCTCTCATATCCCTGAAATTCATGGAATGCAGTGTTCCTATGACTTTCCAGGCACTATAACAAAGGTCTCCCGTGCAAAGCTACCAAAGTGCTTTAATTAAATTTCTTTGACTTGTAGCCAAACGTCAAAATGTCGTTTATCGATCTGTCACAATCTACGCCTGGGCTTGTTTGTTTGTATATTCGTAAATCATGCCTTTTACCCCTTTCTAAACTCATAAAAATAATAATTTTGAAGTTTGCGTGTATTTTAATTAAATTAACAGTAAACGCATTCCTTTCTCCTGGCAGCACAGCGCTCACCGGCCTCAATGGAGGCGGCAACCAAATTCTAAATATTATTAGTATTTTAATTCCGATCATAGCGCGGCATTGAATTTGACAAATTACTTAACAGTAACCCCTTATCCGGCAAACACCAAACGACAACGACGACGGTCTGCAGTTTCCTGTCTCATCTTCATCGCTTGGGGATTGGGGTTAAGCCAACCCCAGGGAGTTGGCTCCTTCGTTCATTTGTTAAATTACACAACAATTAACAAGCAATAGCCGGCAGAAAAGATGAAGATTATCCTTCGAGGACATTGCCATTCACTTCATTTGGAAAAAGGAGCACCCGCCAAGACGAAGCAAGAGAGAGAGCGAGAGCGATATCCTTGGCCGGAATAAAAACTGAAGAACTCCAAGGGTGGTGTGTTAGCGTTTTGCTTCTGACTCCCACTTGTACCATTAATATAAATCAGTATCCAATTATTGAGCCGAGTGGGAAGAATTCCCCGCCACCTTTTACAATAAATATAAACTCAGAGGATATTCGAGTATGTATGGATGAAGGTGGATGGCGGGATGGCGGGATGGTGGTAACCTTGCTCCAATTATATGCAATTTATTTATCGACTGCTCAGCTGTTGGCATTCTTACAGTCAGTGGCAGTGGCAGTGGAAGCACTGGTGGTTGAGTGACTTAGAGAGAGTACGACTGGCACTGGCACTGTTACACTCACACGCTCATTTTACAAACGAGAAAAGTGAAAGTGTTTTTAATTAGTTCGTCCTTTTTAATGGACGCTTAAATGTTGCCGATTTTAATATTTATTGGTTTTTGTTTCGGGCGGTGTATAGGCAGTAGACTGGAGGAGGGGTGCGCTCCGAATGGTGTAAACCCTTTTTTTGTTGGTGCGGTAGAGTAGCACATTGCAGGATAATGGCATTTTTGGGAAATTCTTTTGTGATGTTTATGAGTGAAGTTCTATGGCCGATTCAAAGAAAAGTACTCGTATATATTCCACGTTTCGTTTGAATTGTTTCGGCGATGTGGCACGGGTAGACCGTAATGGATTTTTTGAAGGCAATTTTACTTTAACTTTGAGCGTTTAACAGAAATTATTATCGAATGGGTTTTCTGGGCGGAAAAATATGGTCCTTGAAGGAGCATTTAATTTATAATACTGCGTTTCAACGGAAATAAAATCGGCAGGTATATTTCAATTGAATTGAGACGCTTGGTCACAGCATCTAAAAAGAATTATCAGCAAGTTTGTCAAGCGTTTAAAATAAAGTTGGTTTGATTCTGTTCACGTGTTTTAAAACCCTCAAATGTACTTTCTTGTTTTCGCAGGTAATAGCTGATAGTACTAATGTTACGAACCTGGCAGTGCCCTCTCAAGCTGTGTTGCCAATCGACTGTGGGGAAATATGACCAAAAAAAAACAAGTAACAAAATTATTTTGTTTATGAAATAGCGACAATAAAATATAAATTAAATTAAAAATATAAAGATAAAAAAATATTTTTTAAAAAAACAAGCTTTAATCAACTAAAAAGGAAACAAATAATTTTTTTCCGAGTCACCAACGTATAAATTAAAGCTTGGGGCGCTCAGGCACAAGACAACACATACACGATGTGCAACGAGGACGGAAGAAGAATTAGCAGAACACATTTTGTGCCACTGTTACTGTTTAGTTAGACCTCGTCATCGTCATTTGGCCAAATTTTACCTCGAGCCTGAGTGCCCCAAGCTTTAATTTATAGTCACACATTGGTGACTCGGGAAAATATTATTTTTTTACTTTTTAGTTCATTAAAGCTTGTTTTTAAAAATATTTTTTTTATCTCTATATTTATTTTCAACTTTTTAGTATCTGAATTTTTTTTACAAATTTACGTCTGTACGTATTTATGTATATTAGCTTGGGTGGGTTGGAAATGAGAAAGTTTACTCAATATGCTTGAGATTCTACTCGCCCTTTCATTTGATACCCATGCCATGGTGGTTGTGAAGAAAAAGGTAATTCGCCATTTTGGGGCACCCACCACATTGAATTTAGAATGACGTCACTTGGCTAGTCTAATTCTGCTTGTCAATCCCTTTAAGTTGATACCCATATTAAGGAGGTCGTGAAGTTAACGGCAATCCTCTATCTTATGACGTCCGCCATATTAGATTTACAACGTCATAAAATATACTATATTGTTTGAGATTCTATTCGCCAACACTTCTATTTGATATCCATGTCATGCGGGTTGTGAAGAAAAAAGTAATCCGCCATTTTATGGCATCCACCATATTAAATTTAGAATCACGTCACTTAGCTAATCGTATTCTACTTGTCAAATCCTTTCATTTGATACCGATATTTAGGAGGTCGTGAAGATAATAGTAATCCTCCATCTTTGGGCGTCCGCCATATTAGATTTACAAGATCATGAAATATACTATGTTCAGTTGTCACCGGATCCGCAAAATTTCAGCATAATCGGATATCTGGAAGTGGGTGTAAAATCGAATCCCAGACTCCGCCCTCACAGAAATTGAAGTTAAAAAAGCGTCCGCCATATTAGATTTACAAAGTCATCGAATAACACATATTGTATTGTCTCCGGAACTAATTTCAGGATGATCGGATATCTGGAAGTGGGTGTAAAATCGATTCCCAGATTCCACACAAAAGTGAAGTTTTAATATAAAGCGTGTAAAAACAAAAAAATATCAGTAGGTAGGTAACTGTCACTACTTTTAGTTATTCTTCTGACAGAAAAAAATCAAAACGCCAATCATCACAACCTACTTAGCTTTCAGGTTCAAATGCGTTGCAAGAATGCAACAAAAATCATTGCCAAACTGTTAGTAAGAAAAACAAAAACAAAAAACTACGAACTTGCAAAGCAGATCAGATAAGAGTTACAAATAAAACGGTAGAGTACAAGTAAACTGAAGTTCCAGTACCATCGAAACTTCGAAAATCTATGAAAATCAGTCAAATCCTGATTTTTAGAAGTTTTTCACAGAAGAGAGAGCTAACAAGAGAGTAAGATATTTCCCCACACTGCGAATTTCAGCCCAGAAATTTCTTTGGGCAGCTTTATGAAAACTGTCAAATCTGTCAAATGTCACAAATTTTCCACTTTGAATGTGTAAACATCTTAGCTCTCGGTATGAGCAAATTTTTCGTCGTCGTTCGTCACGCGTAACCAAACTTAGTATTAGTTATCTCTCTGTATATGTATATATGTGTCTCAGAGTATTTGTGCATTCTCTGCTTATGCGCCATCATGCACAAACGTATGTTTGCACATAAAATTTCACGAGTACCTCATGGTACTCACGCCTTTTTTTGTTGTTCAATGCGTTTCTGTACTTTTCCCTTTATCTGAGAGATTTTTACCTCGACTACCTGAAATTTGAGAATCAGTGAATATTGGTGCAGAAAGTACGGGAACAGACCTTTTTTATATTAGGTAAGGTCTGTTTGGTAACTTGTTTGGGTCAAGTGGGTGTACGCTGTCAAATAAGAAATAATTTGAAAAGTGGGGGATATTCCAAATGGCTGGTTTGACAGCGTGTAAGAATTCGTGGGTCTCTCAGTTGAGAGGAAATTTTTGACACTCTCATTTGGCTCTCTTTTTACAAATTGTTATGAATCTTTTGGGTAAACAAACAGGAATTTGTTATCAAACAGACTTATAACAAGATTCTCAGTATGGCATTAAAATGTCATGACCCCTTACATATGAGCACTAAAATAGTGTAATGTCAAATTTCAAAGAGTGGAAAAAAACACATTCAATTTGCTAGTTCTGTTGAGATGAGAGTATATCTAATTATTATTAGTTCCGTTTCGTACTCAGCCTCAGCTAATTTGGTTGCCCGTTTGAAAGGTCTTTCTGACATTTGTTAGCCACAAGCACAACACACTTTCTGATTTTCGGCGTGAGTAGGTACCTAAGGTAGAAAAGAAGACTGTTCTATTACTTTTTCTTTGTGTTCATAGCTTTTTAATGTTTTCCTGAATCTAAGTTAGCAATTTATCTAAAAATATCATAAAATAAAACTGCCTTACACCTCCTTCCTCACACTTCAAGGCAATAGCTTATCTAGCACTTGTCGGGTAGTTAACACCGCCCCCAACAAGGCTCCTGTTAATCTATGCAAATATCTAATTGCTTATCGTTATACTCGTAACTAGCAAGTGTGGCTAGATGCACTTTGCCTTGGACTTGTGCGCAGTTGCACTCTTTTTTAAGGACTCAAAGCAGTACAATGCCATCGATGGCATAGGAGGTGGGTGATTGCAAAAACAAAGTGAATCCATTAAAGCACTCCACTTTTTTGTTGTTTAAGGCTCATCGAGGACCTGATGCACATACACGTACCATCTCAAGAAACACCACTTTACATTGAACCCTTTCATATCGGTCTCCCTCGACTTCACATAATCATTATTGTTATTATCGCTCTGCGTTGTAAAACCATCGAATGTTTACACACAGCGCTGGTGTATAGCAGCACCTCGCACAAAGGCGACTCCGGAAGAGCACCTCTCTTCATGGCTTCAGCCAAAGCCCATAATCATCGATTATCGTGAAAGATACAGATCAAGCTCCGTCTCTATGGGCTATGCTGTAATTTGCAGCCAACTACAAAGTCGACCAAAGTGGATCCACCACCACTTGCTCAGGATGCGATAATGATAAGGACATGTTCGGAGAACTCAAAAGCTTCCCTGGCTCTGGGATGCAGGCAATGAAGGAGAAAACAGAAAAACCGACGAATGTCGATTAAGGAGATGGTGAACTCATAATTGGAATTAATTATGCATTCCTCTTTGAGTGGCCCAGTGGGCGCGGTGGGCGGAACATTCTCTGCATGTTCGGGCGTGTATAGAGTTCAGTTTTGGGGTTAAGTGCAAATCGTACTATCGTATTTCCTGTTGACTATTGCCTGCTCTTGTTTACCGACTGGCAGAAGTGCTCGCTCGTCGTTGGTTGATATACTCTAATGGCATCTGAGCTGAAGGCGAAATTCCACTTCAGATTCGCATGAATGCATGAACTGAAAACAAAAGAAGCTTTGAAGGATTCACTTCGATAAAAATGGATTTCCTGCATCTTGGGTAGGGCTGTGATGTGTGTGGTCTTTTTTGACTTTATTGACTTAAGGAAAGTATCGCAAGTTTGTGGGTGTTCCAGTCTACAAATGACAAGATTTTATTTGGGATGTAAGGACCACGAGTACATGCGACTCAATTTTATCGAATTCAGAGTTTTGATGAAAACACTAGCCATTTCTGTGAACTGAATGCACACTGACACAATATATGGGTTTTTAATAAACCCAGAGACAGGTTGAGAGGCTGAGCCATCCCAAAATTAAAAGATCGAAACCAAACTATTATTTCTGTTCAATGTTATCAAAATACTTAAACTAACTTTCCGGGCCCGATGACATCGAGCAAGATGACCCTCTTCCAATAATATTCCGTCCCATTCCGAGCTCATGCAAAACTTAGCGTCAAAACTCTTATTTTAGTTGTATAGCCCTGCAATCTTTTTCGTACTGTTTTTGAACTCATATTTTTTTGTATTTGTTCCTTGAACTCAAGACTTATTACACGAGTTTTTAAGCAAACAGTCTTCTCATTGGTTTGTGTTCTTATTTTTCATCCCGGTCCCAACTCCTTTCTCCCCTCTGATACAAATAAACGACTTTTCTTTGAAACGATTTGCACACTTACATACATGGCTACATCCAACTCTTTCAGCTATAGATAACTCTTAAAGATAAATGTTCGTCATGTAAGATTTGAATCACCATTTTTTCTTCTCTATTTAACGGGCGACTCATATACTACCCACAATTTAAGATTAACCGCAGACACATAACCAGGAGTCCTGAAGATTATTTTAGTGTGTCTATACTTATTAGCTGCCTAGATTCTCTAATACAAAATCTTACTGACAGATTTCTGGTCAACGAGGATGTTCTACCATCGTTTCAAGCTCTGCTTCTAGGTTTTGGTGCCGTTAATCGAGAAAATGAAATGGAAAGCTAACTCGATAATGAATATCCTTGTCAGCTGTTAAAGCGGAGTAGATACTCTGGTGCGAAAAAATTTCATCGACTGATCCATCTACCGATATTCTAAACCTGTTAGATAGATACCATATGTGACAAGACCTACTTCAGGAGTGTAGCTACCTGCTTACAATTTTGGCCACACTACCTGTTACAACAGCTAGCGTTAAAAGAACCTTTTCAACAATGAAAAGGATCAAAACAGTATACCAAAGCGTCATGGCCATCCAAGACTTAGCGCACTTGCAATGCTGTCTGTTCACTCAGGTTTTCATGTGGATCTAGATGAAGTGATCGATATTATTTCTAAAAAAATACAAGGCGCTTATTGCTGTAAAAAATTAGATTTTAAATTAAATTTATAAAAAAAAAAATACAAACAAAAATAAAATATTCCTGTAGTTTTCTAATTTTTGTATACAGAATTTCTTCTTTGAAACTGAACAAGACCATCCGAAATGAAATCCTGGCTACGGGCCTGATTGACTGTATTTCGCTAGATTTGAACAGAAAATAAGACAAAAATCATCGTGCTTTTGAGTAATTATAATGACAATGGAAACATTTAACAGCTTCGTGTCTGACCAGCAATCAAAGAGTATCATTTGTCGATGAGCTTCACAACTCGCCGATCGGAGTCACTACCACTACGGTATGGTTAATTCGACCTACCTCCTTTACTAAAGAAGTAGGAGCCTAAAATGTTATTGTCTAAAAGAGTTGTCTTTTAGTCCAACTAGCCATAAAATGTTGTCGAAAAACAACTGACAGCTAATCCTTTAGTGGCAAATGGCCACACTCAAACTAGTGACGTCTTATAATAAGTACGTCTTATTTGTACGCTGCCCTGTACAAATAAAAACGAGTTTGAAGTTTCAAGACAACTACTGTCAAAGTTGTGAGGTTAGGTTTGTAAAAAAAAAATTAATACTTATGATATTCTATACATATTTCTATTAATTTCTCTGTCAATTTAATCTCCGTTAGATTTAATGCATTATTTCTCTTTTTAACCATCATTACTTAGATGTCAGAGTATAATAGCTTCAGGCGTTTTCGGGGCGCAAAAAGAAACGAAGTCTTTTTACTCAAATGAAATAAAAATGAAAACAGCGTCCTCGAATGCAAAAAAACATTTCTCATTCGTATAGTGGTAGTGAATGTAATGGTGGCAACTGGCAAATCAAAAGGAGAAAATTATGTCCGTTTTATTCCTGCAGGAAACTCTGAACAAAACAACGAAGACAGCCATAAATACTGAGAGGAATGAGTTTTCACATTTCCAAGTCTGTCCCTGTCCGCCTCTTCGGTTTTTACTTCCTTGATTTTCGTTCCGCTGTCACTTTGACGCCCTTAAGCTGTGCAAGGATACTTTTTATCGTACTTTCTTACTGCCCAGCCGCGCGCCGCGCTGTGCCCACTGTCACCATCCACATTTCTTGACAAAGGATAACATAATCTTTTATATTTTTGTTCATCCGTTGAAAGCAACAGCTTCCCATATCCTTTGAGAAAACAAAACAATTACAAATGAAATCGATCCTTGAAGTGAAATGTGGTAAATCTAGGCCCATGACGAAGTGCCCAAGTGTCCAAAAAGAAAAGAGTCCTTTCGACATGAAGAGAAAGGGCATTCATTTCATTCGCGCAATTTCACCACACATCAGCGTCATCTTCATTCATCGTAATCCTTCATAAAAATACGAGTCCCTCCCGAAAAAGAATGTAATGTCAGCATACTTTAGCTTCAACATAGCACAGGCACACACACAGACAAAACATACTGTGCTGTCACTTGTGAAACATAATCACAGCGAACCGAGGAGGTTAGGTTGAGATGGTGGGCGGCTGAGACCGGCGGCATCATCATCGCATCGGTGTGGCGGCAACCCTTCTACAGTTGCAGTAAATTAAAACACATATGCATATAACTTTGCCATTAAGTCCTAGAGGCTAAAAAATGCAAACAAAAACCACACAAAGAATGTCTTCCATCGAGGCAGAGAGGTGGGAGTTAAAAAAAAAAGTCCATGGGACATCAACGGTAAAAAAAGGATGCGAGATGAAAGCAATGATTATAGCTACGACACAGCGATGAAGATGACGATGACGGAGACGTCGACCGTTAAATTCCCTTTCAAGGTACATAACGTTTAGCGTCAGTTTGAGTTACGAGGAGGACACACTTTTTCGGCTGTGAAGGAAGATGCAACCGTTTGTTACACATATGCGAGGGCGCAATGCTACAGTGAGCGACATAAATACTAAGCCACATGATTATAGTCAGCAGCCTCTAGATTAATGGACTGCATACATAGGTTAGGGCGCCATAATGGGCCCATTGTGATCCTATGGGGCCATCGTATGATGGTACCTTAACCGAAACATTTCCGTTCCAACATTTTATTTCGCTGTAAAATTTGAAGATTTTACTGTAGCCAGCCTCTTCCAGGATATGTTCGATATCCTTCGATGTTCTTACATATGTCATTGCAGTATCTGCATTCGTCCGTGTTTGAAAGACCCATTCTTTTGGCATGTTTCTTCAAGAGTATTCATATTAGAGTTCTTAACTTTGTCCTATTCAGTCCAAGGATTTCTGGTCCTTTTGCGGTCTGTGGCCGACCAAAGAGACTTGGATACCCTATGTCCCTCTATTCTTGACCATCTGTGGTCCGCCTCACTCATGATTGTGCTGTTAAGTTTTGCCCTGATGAAGCATGATGGCGGTGATAAATTCATAACCATCTTCATTTCCCTCTACGCTAGAGCATCCAGGCACCCAGCATAGTTTGACCCTGTTGTGTCTGCTTAGAGATTTCAGCTCAGAGCGACATCCTTCTAAAATTGCCGATTTAACGAAGCACGATTCTCTGAGCGCGGCCTGACTTTCGATATAGATGATGATACCCTTATCCGTGATTAACTTCATTACCAACAGCTCCGTCACTCTTTTCATAGCTAGGGCCTCTGCGTTAAATACACTAATACACTACAGTTGTCTGGAAGTCTAAGACACGTATTAAGCTCCGGCTCTCTTAACTAAGTACCAGAGCCCGTGCCGTTGTCGGTCTTCGACCCTTTCGTATAGACCGCAATATGTATTTGCCGTGTAAGCGATGTGTTCCTCCAAACTTTCTTCTCCGTTTCGTACAGGAGGATATCATCCTTTCTACCGAGGTTGCCAATGCCAAGTTCTCTCAGAATAGCGCTATGACATGACCATAGGTTCTATTTCTGATGTAGCCTAAGCTAGTGAGTCAAATCGTACTCTTGCTTGCCAGGTGCATTGTATGCAGATCGAGTGGCATAATATGCAGAAAAGTATCCAGTGTCGCCGTGGGTGTTGTGCGCAAGGCTCCCGTTATGAAAACACCGGCGGCTGTTCTCTGAACCGCTGCTAATCTTCCCAATATGTTTCTGAGCTGCCTTCCACCAGAGAAAATGCCTCGTACGTGAGTGAGTATGAGTCTGATGATCATTGCGTAAATCCAGTGCACCATTGCCGGCTTGAGCCCCCAAGTTTTTCCTGCTATTCTTTTACAGATAAAGGGGGCATTGTACTCGCATTGGCGCATTGTCCTGTGACTTTAAATTCCAATTAAGCTTTCTATCTAGAATAATACCAAGATACTTTGCATGATCTGATAGACAGAGTTCAGTACCGTCTAGCTTGGGGAGCTTGAACGCTGTTATCTTGTTCTTTCGGGTAAAAAGAACTAGTTCCGTTTTGGTGGGGTTGACGTCAAGTCCGCACCTTGCCCATTTCCTGATGTTCGCCAACGCGACTTCCATGATGCTAATTGATTTCCTAATTGTACTATGCCTAGAGTGGATTTAATAGTTCTTGTGCCTAGTATTCTGTGCATCCAGCAAGATATAGCTTGGTCTACATTAAACCTATCCAATGCATTTTTGAAAGCTTTCCCCTCTACGTTGTTTAATGCACCTTCTAAATCTAAGAAAGCCGCTAGGACACATTTCTTGTGATGCAGACAATCTGTCCTACCACCTCGTGCAGGGCAGCTTATACTGATTTACCTTTTAAGTAGGCGTGTTGCCCTTCATCAAGTTGCACTTTGCCTCACTTACCACGAATATACACATCCAGAAGTATATTGGGAACATTCTTACACCAGGAACAGATCTGACCGCTGTAGCTCAGTGGCTCGTCTCTCTCTTTTTGCTCTTTTTGCATTTTTACATTCTTTTTATATAGATGAAAACGTAAGCCCACGTAACTCATCCCCTGTCACATTTTTAAAGAAAGTAAAATAATAGAAGTGACCCTATGAAATCATTCCACCACTATTTTATCAGCCCCGACAGCCGCTATGCAACGCGATGGCGGGAATAAACTGTGTAAATGGGAATTCCATTTTGACATTAATGTCGTCGACATGGTAAGCTTTTGGCCAAATCGGTCCTCGAGTACATTTGGCACTACAGGTACACAGAATTATTCAAAACCCTAGTGTATCGGCTTCAAATCTTCGAACGATTAGTGAAAGAAGAGCTGAAGGATCCTCTCCAATTAGTGACAAAACTAAATAGGCTCCCTCTGCCATACGAAACTCCAACGTATTGAGTCGTGAATTTAAACACTAATCGCTCCGTGGACAAAATGGCATACTGGTAAGCTCACGACTTTCTGTTGCTCAGGTGGTTTTACTTCACTTAAAAATCCAACTTCACCTGGGGATCGGAGAAAAAAAAAGGAAAACAGCATCTCTGCTTACGCTTTCATTGTCCTTCTTGCGAATGGTGGTGGTTGTTTGGGACTACCACCAGCTCCTGTGGCGTTGCTTGGTACTGGTACTGGATTCCATTTATCCAGGTTATTATTTAATGCTCAATTAGATTGTTGGAGGGTGGCTCTCAGCCACAACGACGACGACGGCAGTGGCGGCTTTACCAGCGGCTACTTTATTGTATCCTGAAAGGAAGACGAAAACATCCTTGCGGGCCACTTAATTATGTTTCTGGTGCCATGCCGTGTGCGGCGGTGGCTTATTAGCCATTTACCATTTGGATTCAAAAAAAATCCGTTATTTCCATTTGAATAGAGAGGAATAGAAAGAGTATACTGCTACTGCAGTCGTTGGTGGTGTGTGTTGCATTCCAGTTAATAATTTTCGGGAGTACTCACAAGAGTTCCGTGGTTTTGAGTTATTGCCCCAGAGCTCCCAGGAGGTGGAGGAAGGGTGCGCCACCTACTCGACATTTATTTAAAGTGATTAAGAGGAATAAAATATTGTCGCCCCTTGGGTGATTTATTGGCCTATTAGCGAGAGAAACGCAGAGATGTTGTCCCAAGAGGTGGTGGTGCTATAAGTGGGGTGGGCGCCCGCAATCGATTCTCCTGGTCCCCGTCTATTGTTTCCGTGTCGAATTTTGAATGAGTTTTGAGGACCAAACCTAACAAAAGTGGGCTTGATGGCTGCGGACCGTGGGTACAATGAGGAGGTATACATTTTCAGTGAATCATGTTTGTGAATATGGCGCAGACCATTTGCGAGCGATGATGATTAATGGATGTGGCATAGTTTTTCGGCACAGTAGCTCTCCAACTAGGTTTTTGGGAAAATTGAAAATTTCCATGGTAGCGCTTTTGTTTAACTTATGTAGTTCGTATTTTGTTTTTATTTTGTTTTTTTTTTCAGTTCAATTTACTTTGCAATTAGTAGAGGGCGGGCAGAAATGTATTTACAATAATGCTCCTGGAAAAAAAAAAACACTCAAACGGGAAGAGAACTCGGTTAGTTCATGATTTGAAAATCGCTTGGCGATCATTAATCAAAAATGTGGACTCTATTCTATTAAAACAAAACAAACAAAAAACAAAGTTCCCTGTCAGGTGGCGATTGCAGGGAATTGAAAAAGAATGTCCTTTTTGCTTCACATATCGATTTTAACTTGGGTTTAGGTCATTAGATTTGGTGCAATTCAATGTGTTACGTAAGGAACTGGAATTTAGTTTTTAAGGGAAATATGTAAAGTGAAATCTCCCATTGCGGATAATTTCCTTAGGCGGACCGATCCTTTAGAGACGGATGAATTTTCTTAACCAAGCTTTAGGTATGTATGTATATGTTTCAGGTTGCATACATTTTTTGTTCCTTTAATCAAACACTCCCTTGATGCGGACACGCAGATCTGTCAGAAATTATTTAATTTAGTTCCATTAGATGGACAAAAGGAAAAAAATCCTCCGTAGCTTCAGACCGAAGTTTTTGTTTTTATTTTGATTTAAAAAAAAAATGATTTGAATTTGAAAGTAACATAGGTACTTGCTCACAAGAGGCACCAGATGCAAAAGAAAAGACAAATTAAAACAGAAGTGACGCACACATTAAGTATAGTAGCTTTAAGCGGTGCTGCGCGTGGCGGTAAATATCATAAGTGTGATCCAACGAATGCCTACCAATGTGTATGACGTGTTTCCCATAGCTCCGCTATATTGTAGATAGCCAAAATATTCGTCCTTGATGTTTGGAGAATATCTCACATCTTCCTATACATAAGTCTGGTCCTAACTATCGTCCAATTTTTAAGATTTCTTTCATTCCTAAATTGTTCGAAAAGATTGTTTATAGTAAAATTGTTTTTCTTACTAACAATGTAATATGTAATATCGGAACATCAACATGGATTTACTAAGGGAAGATCTACTTAAACGAATCTGGCACTTTTTTGCAAATATGTCGTGAATCATTTCGAACTTGGTAGGCAAACTGATGTTATTTTAACTGATTTAGCCAAAGCCTTCGATAAAGTTAATAATCGTATCCTTATTCAGAAACTACCGACTATAGGATTCCATTCTACCCTGCTTAGTTGGTTAGAGTCCTACTTAGTTGTAAGGGTCCAATATGTTAAAATCGATAATCGGCTTTCGGTTCCTATTAGAGTAACATCCGGTGTTCCTCAAGGGAGCCAGCTTGGGCCATTATTATTCCTGTTGTTCATCAACGATCTACCACTCGTCGTCAAACATTCTGAGTGCCTTCTTTTTGCCGATGATCTTAAATTATTTCGCTCCATTAAATCAGAATATGATTCCGACTTATTACAGCAAGATGTGGCCGTCGTCAATGACTGGTGTGAACAGAAATGTCAATGTTTCAGTTAATTCAGATCTAATATTCCTATTATGTATCAATACCTTATAAATTCAAATCCTCTTACTAGAGTAACCTCTAAGAAAGACCTTGGTATCCTTCTCGATTATCAACTACATTTAAGAGAACATACGGATTATTTAGTTTGTAAAGCCCGTGCAGTGTGGGCACCGTAGCGCAAGTGGTTAGTGCGTCGACCTTCTGAGCCAGCAGTCTTGGGTTCAAATCCCGCCGCAAACACCTAAAAAGTTTTTCACAGTGCCCACCTCTTCCGAATGCCTGACAAGCATTCAAGAGTATCATTTGTCATGTAAAGCTTCCCAACTCGCCGTTCGGAGTCGGCATAAAACTGTAGGTCCCTTCCATTCGTGCAGAAATATAACGCGCACACACAAATGATTGCGGGAAGCTAGGTTTGGTTCTACCTGGGACTGGTGAAGCCAAATATTAAAGCCAGTGCATTGCTTGGTTTCCTAAAAAGACTTGTGAATTTAATTGAATGCCTGCATTCTTTTTGCATTAATTTGCACTGATTGCATTCATTTGCATTAATTTGCATTCAGTTGAAGTCTTTTGCATTATTTGCATTCATTTGCAATGGTGATTGCATTCATTTTTTTGAAGTCTCAAATTGAAGTCAATGAATGCAATCAAAAAATTGAATTCATGGAATGATTTTGAAAGAATGCATTCCAAAATAATTGCATTCTTTTACAACTCTGGTAACTCCACTTCATTGGAAAGAAAGTAAATTATAAGTATAACCAGTCTATGTTCGATAACATTCAAGCCAATAATTTATTTAATACATGCGCAGCAGTCGACTGCGCATCCGTTCGGATTTTCGTCCCCGTATGGCAAAATCCCGGAATTATTCCACTGGAAATTTTGCTAACGCGCGCTTAGATGTTTACAAATCAAAACAAATACCAGATACAAAACACGTTGCAGAAAACAGAAATTGGATGTCGTGAATACACCCTGCGTAGTTAGATTAGGGTAGGCTGTCCACTGTAATCGGTAGAATTCACTTAGTAGGTCCATTGTGTTGTTGCTTGGAATTATTTCAAAAGTTGGACAAATTTCCATATTTTATAAATATTCGTTGAGGAAATAATATCTTGAAGCTCCCAGAATCATTTTTTTTTAGGAGAGTGCCGGGCAGTTCCACAGGAGGTAAGAAGGTGGATTCTTCTTTCTTCTCATCTATGGAGCTGCGACAGAAGTCATTTGCGAGAATTCCCAATCTTTTTTCAATAGTTTTAAATAAAGATGCAGTTTTTTTTTTTTTTGATAAATCAAGATCATTTATTGAAAACTAATTGTGTTCATCCCTTGGACGGACAACTCCCTTAGACGGACAGAAATGACGTCACCGTCACTGGCCGCCTTAGGGAGGTTTCACTGTGCTAGCCATTGGATGGATGGCTGCCAAGAAATATAACATATAACAAGTCCATGGATTACAGGACTTATCCACTGCTAAAGCTAATGAAACAAACTATCGCCGATCATAATAGATCGTTTACATTACGTGTCGATAGAATACGTTACGCTACTGAAAATGTTACTGCCGCTTTTGTGCGAACAGGGCTATTAGGGTTCCAAGCTCCCCTAAGCGTTTCTTCCTGTTCATCAAACAGTAGACATGAATAGCCCCTACATCATCAAATTGCCAACAACCCCCCTTCCCTTCCTACCAGCAAAACGGATTTTAAGTGTTTCATGCTCTAAATCCACCGCGCAATGACATGCTAATCGACCGTTCTCACCCACATATAGACGAACATTTAACCGCAATATGACCAAAAACTCCAAATGATAGTCAATAAACTGTGAGCTAGTAATTTCCACCCGTAATTATAGACAATTTGGCCGCAGCAATTCACCCAACAATCGTCATCAACGCTCACATCACAGAGTGTGCGAGTACTATAGGTATACCGTATTGTATACATACTCGCACAGCCACAAAGGCGTGCATAAAATCCTTTTTGCAACAAGCAACTCAATTATCGAATTAATTTCGTTGACTTGACTACCTAAGTTGATGTTAAGTATGCTGGTACTGTGGCTGTGCCAGATTAAGGATTCAACCTTAAGTAATATGCGAGGACTTCAATTAACTAAAAGAACAGACGAAGACGTCGTCGTCGTCATCCCTGACACAACCGACCCGCCTCCATCTCTAAGATTCTTCCTGGCACGTATCGGCCGGAGCACGTAGTCTCTCTGTGTATCGAGAGAACACAAAGTCATTTGGCAGAGATAAAACAGGAATAGTATACGACCAGCTGGTGGGGTTTCTGTGGTGAAATACACCACCACCCCTTTTGCCTGAAATAGCAAATGCCTAGTGAAACTTGCCTCAATGCTTCGTATATAGTTTCTCTCTGTGGCAAGCACAGTGTACATGCTTTTGCCGAAAAATACCTGTAATGACCGGAACGAGGACCGCATAGAATAAGGTCGGTGCTATCTGGTGGATAGATGCTCAATTCCATTCCAAATTTGGTCGGCACTTATACGTTAATTTTTAATAAATCCCACAGACCAGAAAAGCATACTAACAAACGGTTTGTAGCTGCTGCTGCACTCAAACCAACTACATATGAACATATGTAGGTATTCTCAAAAGATACCTTTATAACCTATTCGTGGCGCATCTGAACTTTGAGTACGAGTACTCGTACATATGTACATACATATGTTGTTGGTTGAATAGTTTGGACTACACTTGAAAGCTTGTAAATGCTAATTAACTCACTCTGACAGGACAGGAAGAGCTTCACACGGGTGTACAATGTGTCAGATTATAATTCGTAATAATATGTTTGGACTTAAATGTGACAAGTTACACTTTGTCTTATGTTTATAAAACTTTGTGTTTCCAAGAACAAACAACAAAGGGGGAGAGTAAAGGTCTAATGTCACTTGCTGTTTTTCTGGATTTTTCAAAGGCATTTTGTTAGGTGAACAATGTATAGCAACCTTACAGTTGAACACATCCACTTCCAAAATCCATATTCCACACTAACAGCCCACAATAAGATGACTGACTTAACATTAGGCGTGTTTTTTTTTTTCAAATCTATATAGGCTTAGCGGAAAATGAGAAAAAAAAAACGCTGAACAGTGACTTGACAGGACTATGCTAATTGACGTTTGACAGTTTCACATCGGCATTGTTTTTATTGAAAGTAAGGCCGGTAGGTATCAAGCGCTCATTAATAAGTTCGTCAAATTTGATTCAATTAAATAGTAAAATAAGGAACATGTTCACTTAATTCATTATAATTTTCTTTTCCTTGTCAGATAAATTCGTATTTCTTTCTTTTCTACTCATTTTAAATGAACACAAATAATTTAAATTTGAAATAACAGCAGAGCTCGGTTGATAGCTTACTTACTTAGTTGGCGCTACAGCTCGAGGTGAACCTGGGCCTGCTTCTCGCAACCATTTGTGTGTGCGTGTTATATTTTTACACGAATAGAAGGGACCTACAGTTTTTTGCCGACTCCGAACGGCGAGTTGAGAAGCTCAATCGTGACAAATGATACTCTTTGATGCTTGTCAGACATTCGAAAGAGGTGGGCACTGTAAAAAACTTTTTAGGTGTTTGCGGCGGGATTCGAACCCAAGACCGCTGGCTCAGTAGTCCGTCGCACTAACCACTTGCGCTACGGTGCCCACTCGGTTGATAGCTACCGGCCTTCATATTTCTCCCTCACTTTCATGTCGTATTTGACATTTCGATAAAATTTTCGATAACTATCGACGAAATACAGTTTGGAAGCACATTTTTCTATCCAGGCTAAGCACCTAAGACTGGATAATTAACCAGTTTTCGTAAGCCTATATAGGCTTAGTTGTTAGTGTAATTAACATGGAAAACATTTTCTAAGCCCATATAGTGTTGAAAAAAAACACGCCTATTGTTAATTTCCTGTTTCACTTTTCATTCTTTTTTGGATTACTGGTGAGTGAATAAAACTCTTTCTGTCAAAATTACTTAACCTGTTCTATTTAAAGCGCAACTCATCAGGTTAAGGGCATAACAAGAATCGAGAAAAAAAAACTCAAGATAAAAATATTAATTTGCTGCAGTTCACAATATTATTTTCACAATTATTGGAATTGCCATGAGTGCTTCAAGTTCACATGGTCGCATACATCGTCTAAATCGAGAAAACTATATTACCTGGAGAGCGCAAATGGAGGTTGTACTTCATCGAGGGAACAGGAACAGGCTGGACCGGAGCGGACACAGTGGGAATGATAAGGAGTTGGATTTGATTTGGAGTTGCTAATAGCACTGGAAGCAAGTATAGTGGCCTTAACAGCGAACTATAAGACGTCCAAAGAAGTTTGGAATTTTTTGTTGGAGAGCTACGGCAAAAAGGGACCACGCGACAAGACAGAAGAGTACGAAAGCGAATTAACCTCGAAATAACCTCAGGGCAAACAATCGCCGAGTATGTTCGATAACTTAAAACTGTTAAGGTGAACCCACAAAAAATAAAGCATAGACAAACAAAGCTAAAAAGCCTGTTGGTAACCCACACCAAATAAAGCGAGTCAAAAAACACATTTTTGTTTTGCTTCATTTGGTGTGGTTTATTGATAGGCATGATTTATTAGTTTTCTCCTAGCCAGCCAAACCCTAATGCCCAGTTTCACAGTGAGAGTTTAAACTGTAGATCAACTAAACGTGAACGAGAGTTTAAACTTTTCGTTTAACTCGTTCGGTTTCACAGTCTGAATTAATCTTCCAGTTAACTAAACGCAGTTTTGGAAGCTTTTTAAATGTCAAACGATTCTCTTTATTCACTCTATGCTTCCACCAATGAAAACGCATAATCTTAATTTGTTAATGCATGAACTTCAATATGTGTGAATGTGTGAACATAAATGCGTGCATGTGTGTACTGACAACAGAACAAAATCGTGGTCAAACGATTTTCAAGTCAACGGCGATGGCAGTTTCTCTACATTTTCTCTATGCCTCAACCAATGAAAATGCCTACTCTCAATTTGTGAATGCGTGAACCTCAGTATGTGACTGTGTGAACTTAAATGCGATAATGTATGAAGTGCCTACCTATACAGGTCATAGGAAAGTTTAAACAGCAGAGTACTGGCGTTTAACTTAAACTACGAATTAAACTCTACTTTGAGATTGAACGAGCACTGTGAAACCGAAAAAAATTTAAACGGCAGTTTAAACCAAAACGAGAGTTTAAACTCTTACTGTGAAACTGGGCATAACTAATAATAACTTAAAACTACAAACAAATTCGAAAAGTATTGAACAAAGCATTAATTCCGAAAAGTCATCGCTCGCATGTTTCAATCAATTTTGTTTGTTTTGTCTGTTTGACTGAGTTGATGTGGGCGCTTTTATTTGATTTCATGTATTCTTCGCCTTTTTATGCCTGAACTGGCTTCTTCTGTGCCTTGCTTGGCTAAGTTAATTATTTCAATATACTTAACCCCATAAACACACGTAAGATTTATGACCGAATGAGTTAGCAGCTACCTTGGATGAGGATTTGCTTGTGGTAGTGCGCTTAGATGGACTGTCAGAAGACAACAAAGATACGTTTTGCTTTGGATGCCCAAATCAAATATTCCGAAGTGGCAACCATTTGCACTAGGCTGTTGAAAGTACACAATAGGAAAATTGACTTTTCAAACAACAATGTCCTCAGTGCCAAACAAATTAAGTTTCAGAAACACAATAAGTTAAAATAGAGTAAAAACTGATTCTTTTCTATATAATTGCAGAAAGTGCGGAAAACGGTGTCACATGGCCATGGATTGCTGGATCAAAAATGATAGAGTTCAAAGCTCAAAGTGGAAGCGAAAGTTCAACTAATAAAATGGTTTCTTATTTTCTTTTTTTCCTATTTCCTATCTAAACTTAATCTTAGCATATTTCTATATTCTCTTTCGATTATTTGTCTTTTTTTATTTTTATCTAAAGCTTACCCTTGGTCTCCACTGGCAATAATTCATTGCAAGAAATATGTCAAGCAATTGAACTTTCCAATGGAGACCGCAGAAAAATTAAAAATTTCTTAAATGATGTCTGACATTATGTCGGAAAAAAATATGTCTCGTGGAGCCTCGGCGTTAATATGTAAGAATATTTTTTTTTTGAATTTCATAGAACTTTATGAATTATTTTTTTTTTGTGTCCCAACTATGTACCTGTGCAAGATCAAAAGTTGACTGTGGATTATTAATTTGCAGAGTTTAAAAAGAACACTAATAAATGACATGAAAATGAATGATAGTCAGTATCGTTAAGTGTTCGTTCACTTTCGTTGCTTGCAAATTTTCGACGAAAATTGCGAAAGAAAAAACAATTTTTGAGTATGAATTTTGTGATTTTCTCGGCATTTGAGTGTTCTTTTCGTCCAATAATGGTACTGTCATACTCTAAATGAAAACTATTTTCTCCATTCACCATCATTCTATTTACTCACTGTATACAACTCCAAGTAAATTGTACTGAACGCTTGCAAAGCATTCATTTACCCATCCTTGGTTGTGTTGTGCAGGTATTCGAAATTCTCTTACACGTATCCATATCCATCTATTGAGAGTGCATGCGGTTACATTTGTCTTCCACTTTGAATGTCCTCAAATAAACATCAACAGGGAGATGTGTGTACCTCGTACCTGCATCTTGGTGTGAAATAAAAATTCCACTTCATTTGTACGACCGGGGCTCGCCGAAAAGATCCTTACTCTCGTATGCTCAAGATATTCTTCGCTTCGAAAGAGTCCTGTGAATTATTTAAACTATTTGTTGGAAACTTAGATGAGGAGGTGAAGGCGGCCTTTGTCCTTTATCCATGTCAAAAGAATGCGCCAGCAATTTGACTTGTTGACCGACCACAAAACAGCGAAACTAACACCACCACCACCACCGAAATGGATGTATGTAATAAATATTTGACCAGTTCCAGTATAGTGGCGCTGAACTAGCCAACGACTCGGTTCATTGTATTTCTTCTTTTTTTTTCTGGAATGTTATTCGGCGAATAGGATACGGAGGGGTGTGGGGTGGCAAGTCATCAAACAAAGCGAACGAAATATATTTTTCCAGCAACTCAATCGCATTTCAGAATAAAGAAAAAAAAACATAAAAAAGCAACCAACGAGCTCTTTGTAAATGGCAAATGCGGAGAAACAAAAAACAAGGATAAACAGGAGGAAGTTTCAAGTGGTAAAATGTGTTTAAGCTCTGAGCAGCAATTACTTCGCCAAGGAGAAGGATTCGAGGATCATTGTTGTTGCTGTTGTTGCTTACTATCGTTGATGCTGATGTTGGAGATGCTTTCTGCACTTCGTCGGGTTGTGAATTTTTGAGTGGTTGCAGAGCGTAATGGAGCTGACTACCACTAGCGAGCCGCTTGTAATTTTTTTTTTTCGTAGCTGAATGAGAAGAGATGGAAAATTAAAAGTTTTCACTGAAAAATTGTATTGTGTTTTTTTTTTTTATTCAAAAATGTAGATTTTTCAGTGGTAAAGAGTGTAAAATGCGCAATGAGTGCGGTAATATTTTTCGTGTGTGCATTTTCGGACGATAGGACTAGCCGCAGGAGCATCAGAATAGACATCATTTCTTCATTAACAGTAACATTGAGATTGATGAGATGAGTTCAAATGAGAAATTTGAGACAGTGAACATTGTTTGGGGCATTAGTTTGGTAGGAGATATTTTTGTTTCTTATTTGAATGTGTTAATAACGTCAAAACCATCTGAAAAATGAAGATGCTGAAGCGTAAATAAATGTATTTGCATAGATACGAGTATATTGGAAATTCTTGAGAAACCACAAGATGGTCTTTTGTGTTGGACTGTTTCGTTAAGTATGAACATAGCTACATTTAGTTTGAATTTAAAGAAATAATGTAACAGGCCTATGTCTTCATATATAGGGGCAAACCTGCGAAATAAAATAAATTATTCTTTTGTTAGAAATCCACAGATCGAAACAGGTATTGCTGAGTTTGTAGAAAATTCAACACAACATTACAGAAGATCGCACGCAAAACATTCACTGCAAGTTAGAAAAATTTAACGAAAATCTAAAAAAAGATCTAAAAATTCGTTTCAAAAATACATTTTCTGATTTAAGATCAAAAGTTGATTTATTAAAAGTCTTCGTGTTTGGACAATTAATGCAAAATCCTTTAATTTTTTTTCCAAATTGTCAACACGTTCAATTTGTACATTACCTACATTTGAATATATAATTTACATACTTAGGTCTATAGCTGATGATGTCGTCGAGAAAAATGCAAACTACTTTCCAAAAATATAACTGTTATTTAAAACAATATATGTAAATACGAAAAGACCAAAAAATCAAAATCGAAATCAAGCGGTCGCGTCGCGTCGTCGCAGGACTAAACTAACTGAACTGAATAATATCGATAAAAGCCTCCTTCTCATTTGGTCCGTTCTCTGACAGCTTCCATCATCGTGTGTCGCGTTGCTAGCGGCTGTTCCTAGTAAAACCTTAAGCACTCGCCACATGTCTTTTTACAGATAGGCAGATGGATAGTCAGTATTCTGCACAAATCATTTTAAAATCATATTATTTAGAGACAAACGTTGAACGTATAGAAAAATGCTTAAAAATCATAAAGCAAATATGCATATGTAATTAAAAAATAAGTGTAACGAATTCAATTTCGTATTTTATTTGTCCTCACAATTTGTACAAAACCTTCAACTATCAGAGTTATTGAGAAATTAAATTATACTGTGGCTACGAACCATAAAATCCATCGACGTCTTTCCGTTGAATATTGACGTTCCCATATTGCCGAATAGAGCCTTCTCATAAAATCCGTCGCATACCTAGGTTTACGTCAACGGCGATGACAAACTGTCAACATTCTCTCCTGCTTCCACCAATGAAAGAGCTTACTCTCAATTTGTGAATGCGTGAATGTGTGAGCTGCCTGCCAATGGATCAACGGATTAAAAATGTAGAGAGTAAGCCTACCCATCCGTCGAAGTTCATACATCCGTTTGCTATGGGCCACTTTCCATGAGAATGCATGTATTCTATATCTATTAATTAAAACTGATGCAGCAACGGATCATAGGATTCGTTGGGTCGAGGCCATAAGTCGTACGGAAACTGCTTTAATTGTAAAAGAGCAACGAATAAGGCAAGACAAAAGTTTAAATTATTATATTAAGCATTTCTTTCGCCGAAATAGAAATCGGAACATAACCACTCTCTCAACATGAAAGTGGCTTTAGCATGCGCATCTCAATGACAAAAAAAGAAAACCAAAAGTGCGCATGTTTGGTTTCACAACAAAGTCTAGATTTTTGTTGTGAAGCCAAACGTCTCAGCAAAGTAATTTATATTGAAATATATTTTTTAATAAAGGGCAGATATAGAAAACTCCCAAAAATTCATTAGCCTTAAAGTATGCAATGAAAGCCTTGACGAAGCCATCTGTTTTTTGTTATTCTGTTTCCAACTAGCTTAAAATCTCGACGTTGTTTTGTGATTGTATTTGTTAATTGTAATTTTTGGTACTACTTTTACCCTTTTAAATTCGTAATTTTCTGTCATATTTGAAACTATAGTTACTACATAGTTTTTTATGCCGACTACGAACGGCGAGTTGATAGGTTAATTGTTAGAAATGATGCTTGTCAGATATTCGAAAGAGGTAACAGCGTAAAAAAAACGTTGGAATGTTCCCAACGCCCTTTTTTACTTTTTAAAACATTTTTATTATTCATTTTCAATATTAACTTACATACCTACTAGACAAAAATGCTATTTAATTTTGAAACTAACAAAAATCACTATCAGGCAGCAGAGATAAAACATCCTTGGATAAACTTGTTTTATTTTAGTTTTCTTAAGCCCGTTACATAAGGGTCAGATCTTTAAAGCAAATGATTCAACAAGTCTTGATTTGTCGTTGTTCTGGAAGTTTTTCCGTTGTGATTAAGTCTAATGGACTTTATATCTTTATTTTCAGCCTCATCCGCCTCTTCAGACAACTCACCTATAGGCAACATCTAATCCATAGATAAGTATCTAATGGACAGATGTCAGCAAATAATACCAAGGATGCATTGTCATGCATGAAGTCACCAATTGATTCGTCAAACTTACACACCTCAGCTATTCTTCATTGTTTCGTTCAGGCGCTACAGTCGGAAAAAGTCTTCCGCGGCCGTCTACGCTTTCCTGATTCCATAGATTCCCCCGCCGAAGAAGATATCTATTCTAGATAACTTAGCCATTAGGAATATTTTTGAGAAAGCAAATTTTATTGCGTCGATATTCCTTCAATATACACCCGTGGACAAAAAAAACCCTCGCATTCGAAATAATTTGTATTCTCTCCTTTCCGATGGGAACCAATTTATGTATGGTGAAATAATTTATAAGCATATATTTTATTAGTTATTGCCAATATTTTAACTATCTGAATATCCTTCAAGACTACTGGTAAGCGTTCTGTATTTTTTTATTTGGTAATAAGTCACATCGGGTTCGTTTTTTAAAGATTTGAAATGGTGTTAACTCTTGAAGAGAAAGCGTATATAGTTGCTTTGCGTAAGGAAAAAGTGTCAAAACGTGAATTTGCTAGTTGACTGGGGTCTAATGAATGGAGTGTGCGAAACATTTTGAAAAATGTTCAACTAGAGAGCTCCATGCCTCGGAAAGCTGGAAGCGGAAGGCCCAGAAAGACATCTCCTAGAGATCAGCGTCTGATCCAGCGAATTTGTTGAAAAAACCGGTTTGTACATACTGGGGATATTAACTAGTCACTCCAGAAGCAAAATGGGAAACAATAAATGATCGGACAGTATCGAGGTTGCTTAATGGAATGGGAAGTTAATGTAAGTCGTCGTGCAGAAAAAAACACTGTTAACACCGCGAATGAAAAAAATAAGGCTTGAATGGGCAAAAATAAAAAAACTGTTTGATTCGATGCCAAACAGGATTGATGACGTCATTAAGAAAAAAAGTGGAATAACCAAATATTGGGTTGATTGCACATGAAATGAATTCTTTTTTTTTATGTTGTTTTATTATTTCAAGGTTGTATTCAATATTTACTTAGGTTTTTTTTAATAGTTGCACCTGTACGTAATGAAAATTTTGATAAAACAGTTTGCCTAAATAAAACGTAAAATTCCCTTTTATCATACATATGCAAATATATTTGAATTGTGTGGTCAAATTTCGACTAATATGTATATATGTTTGTTACTCTAAATTAACAAGTTTATCCATGTTAAAGTAAAATATAAAAATTCATTTTATAGCATAAGAACAACCTTGATTTTTTCATGAAAATTGAAAAAAAGTAATGGTGCGAGGGTTTTTTAGTGGGCACCGTAGCGCAAGTGGTTAGTGCGTCGGACTACTGAGCCAGCGGTCTTGGGTTCGAATCCCGCCGCAAACACCTAAAAAGTTTTTCACAGTGCCCACCTCTTTCGAATGTCTGACAAACATTAAAGAGTATCATTTGTCACGATTGAGCTTCTCAACTCGCAAAAAACTGTAGGTCCCTTCCATTCGTGCAAAAATATAACACGCACACGCAAATGGTCGCGAGAAGCAGGCCTAGGTTCACCTCGAGCTGTAGCGCCAACTAAGTAAGTAAGGTGTAATACTACATTGGTTAAAAATATAAAAAATGCGTGATTTCAGGCAGTCAAAGTTTAAATTTTCTTTGTTTGGAGTATTATCAAGATGGGAGATACTTACATAAATTTTTGATCAAACTGCCATTTTTTGTCACTCGAATGTCATAAGTATGCTTTCTAAATAAAGAACAGGTGTAAATGTGCCTAAAAAAAATTTAAAATTGGTAAAAATAAAAAAATAAAAAATATTACGTATACGTCTACGGAACACTACAACCTAAATTGTACCGCTAGTGGGTGATGGGTTTGGTTTTTCCGAAAAACTAGACCTAGCATCAATATTTTAGATACCACCCTCCTCCACACTCCTTAGGTAAGGGTCAGGGATATGTTTAAACTTTACATAAAGTTCCAAAAAAAGAAAAAATAACGACTTAAAACTCTACTGGGTTGAAACGGTATAACTTTCAAAATACAAAAACAAAATTCACTAACGAGGTGCCAAAGTACTGTACATTCTATACCCAGGTATATACCATCAAGGTGGTTGAAAAAAGGTAAAAAATTCCAAAAACATAGTGAATGTTTCTTTTTTTTTTAAAAAAAAGTTCCATTTTACAATAGAACTCAATATTTTAGTCACTGAGCAGAAGCGGTTTTAGATTCTGTGAAAAAACCTCGGATTTATTCGAAATTGAAAATCAGGATCTATACCCAGGTGTATAACGACAATGTGAAGGTTAGGTTAGGTTAGTGGGTTGACGCCGAGGGATGCCCATCTGGCGCCACACTTAGATCAATACAGATCCATTGTGATGCCCATAAGTGTTGTTTCCTTATTCGTTTGGATGACGGCAATTAAGGATTGTCAAACCAACCCGTAGCTTTAATAAAGCTGCAGATGTCCTTTACCGGGAATCCGGAGAGTTCTTCTATGTCCTGGAAGAAATGTCTACCCAGAGTTTTATGCCTTATGTGGTAGAGACCTGGGCAATGACAGAGGAAGTGGGGTGTATCCTCGTGGACTTCCTCGTCACCGCATCCTCTACAGAGATCACTAACATTAAGACCTAGTTTGCTGGCATGGTGCCGAAGCATATTGTGCCCGGTTATTATGCCTACCAGCTTGGACAGAGAGTTTCTGTCCTTCATTAATATCTTATCCGTTTTGTTTTTGTCGTAAATTGGCCACATCTTTCTTGTGTTTATACAAGAGTTGAGGGTTTTCCACCTGTCGTTTGCTCTGATAAGCGTTCTACTCTCTATTTTTTGCTTGATGGCGCATAGTGAGATGTGAATTGAAGGGTCGGCTTGGTCTATGCCTAAAGCCGATCCCGCCCTAGTAAGTGCATCAGCTTTTTCATTACCCGGTACACCATGGTGTCCAGGAACCCAGCATAGTTTTACTTTGTGCTGTGCGCCAAGAACCCGTAGCTCTTCGCGACAGCAACGTACAAGCTTCGATTTTATTTCAGTGGCAGAAATTGCTTTTATTGCCGCTTGGCTGTCAATGAAAAATGTGATATCGTCTCGCGGTATCACCTTCAATGCGGTTTCACGAGCGGCTATTGTTACTGCCAGAACCTCCGCTTGGAAAACACTGCCAAAGTTTGGAAGTCTGATTGATATGGATAATTTGAGCGTCTCCGAAAAGATACCCGCTCCTACCCCTATATCCATTTTAGAGCCATCCGTGTAGACGGAGATGGTTTTATCTTTGAGCACCTGATCTGCTTTCCATTCTTCTCTACTAGGAAAATAACAGGAGAATGGTTTATCAAAGTCTAGATAAGGTATCAGGTAATCTGTGTTTTCTACTTTACTCATGTATTTATTTAAAATCTGCGCATGGCCTGTTTGGTCGGATTTCCAACTTTGAGACTGTGATAGTCTCAGGGCACTTTTTGCTGCGGACTCCTGCACGAATAGGTCTAAGGGAAGAAGATACAGAATGGTTTCTAGTCCCGCTGTTGGTGAGGTGCGTATCGCTCCTGTTGAACCAATGCAGGCCATTCTTTGTACTTTCGTCATTAACTTTAGATTCGTGGTCTTACAGGCGGCATGCCACCAGACCAAACTACCATAGGTAAGAATGGGTCTAACCATCGCTGTATATAGCCAGAGGATAATTTTAGGGCTGGGTCCCCAGGTTTTCCCAAATATTCTGTTGCAAGTATAAAAGGCTATTTGCGCCTTTCTTGCCCGTTCTTTAACATTAAGTCCCCAGTTTAGTTTTCTGTCTAGCACTAGCCCTAGGTATCTGGCACTGTCAGAGATCCTAAGGGTAGTTCCCTCAATAGATGGGAGTTTAAATAGCGGAGTAGATCTCTTATTGGTGAACAGTACCAGTTCAGTTTTCTGTGGATTGACCGCAAGTCCACAGTGTTTGGTCCAGTTGTTTAGTGCTTTCAAAGCCCCTTCAAGTTGCTCACTGATGGTTGGGAGGAATTTTCCTGTTGCTAGTAGCACCACATCATCGGCGTATGCAACAGCCTTAACTCCGCTGTATCTAAGTTTATCTAAGATGTCGTTCATTACCAATACCCAGAGTAGTGGGGAGAGAACCCCCCCCTGCGGTGTACCTCTTGAGGCGATAGCCTTAATTTGTACATCGCCCAGCTCTGAGTTTATGTATCGGTTTTTAAGCATGGATCTAATCCAGTGAATAAGTGTTTCGTCTACCTTTAGTTTTCTTAATGCCCCACACACTGCTTCCGTTTTGACATTGTTGAAGGCTCCTTCAATGTCTAGGAAAGCAGCAAGTGTGAATTCTTTAACTCTGAGTGACTTCTCAATTGTACCAACAACGCTGTGAAGCGCTGTTTCAACGCTTTTTCCTTTCGTATAAGCATGTTGTGCCGGAGATATGTCTCTGGTACTCAACCTGCTACGAATATGAATCTCAATGAGTCTTTCGAGGGTTTTAAGTACGAAAGAGGACAGACTGATAGGTCTAAAGTCCTTAGCATTTGTATGGCTTGGCTTACCGGCCTTGGGGATAAAAACCACCTTGACCTCGCGCCATATTCTAGGTACGTATCCGTACTTAAGGCTGCTTATGAAGAGATTCAATAAGATGTTCGATATACTGTGCACGGATTTTTGAAGCATCATTGGAAAGATGCCGTCGATACCCGGCGATTTATAGGGTGAGAAGGAGCTTATTGCCCATTGAATTCTCTCAACCGTGATTATTTCTTGAGGTACGGTCATAACCGTACCATTTTCTGCGTTCTGAGCGGATGCGCAATCGAAGACTGTACAGCCCGGAAAGTGAGTACTCATCAGAAGCTGTATCGTGTCTGCACATGATTCTGTCCAACCGCCATTAGAATTCTTTAAGGAACCAAATATGGTTGGGTCCTTAGAGAGAACTTTACGTAGTCTGGCTGATTCTGTTGTGCTTTCTATATCACTACAGAAGGATTGCCATGAACAGCGTTTGGCCCTTTGTGTTTCAGCTTTAAATTTTCTTTGACTGGATTTGTAATTTGCCCAGTCACAGTCCAGATTTGTTCTTCTAGCAGCATTGAAAAGTCTGCGAGTTTCTTTTCTAATACCTGATAGCTCCTTAGACCACCACGGAGGTGTCTTTCTATTTTTCATTGTCTTAAGGGGACATGCTGATTTATAGGAATCGCCAAGAATGTCAGACAATTCAGTGGCTACCCTATCTATGTCTGCGGGGCAGTGTATGCTATCGTGCGGTAGAACTGCAGCCGAGACCCTTGTTTTTTCACAAAAGAGATCCCAGTTAGTGTTTCTGGGGTTCCTATATTGTTTTAGAGGTTCTTTGTTGGTTTCTATGAGGAATTCTATCAGTTTGTGGTCGGAGAACGTTTCGTCCTTCGATACCTTCCACTGTTTAATTTCAAGGGTGGTAGAGTTACCGGCAAGAGTGATATCTAAGACCTCCTGCCTATTCCTAATCACAAAAGTTGGTTCATTACCCCTATTCGCCACAACTAGGTTGTTAGAGATAATAAACTCAAAAAGTAACTCACCCCGTAAGTTTGCGTCCGTACTACCCCAGTGCGTGTGATGAGCATTGGCATCGCAGCCCATCACAATGTCCCATCTGTGTCCCATGTGAAGGTTAACAAATAGATTACACTTCAAATTGATAAAATTTTGTTCACTTTTTCTTGTACATAGAGGGGACGTGGGCACCGTAGCGCAAGTGGTTAGTGCGTCGGACTACTGTGCCAGCGGTCTTGGGTTCGAATCCCGCCGCAAACACCTAAAAGTTTTTCACGGTGCCCACCTCTTTCGAATGTCTGACAAGCATCAAAGAGTATCATTTGTCACGATTGAGCTTCTCAACTCGCCGTTCGGAGTCGGCAAAAAACTGTAGGTCCCTTCCATTCGTGCAAAAATATAACACGCACACACAAATGGTTGCGAGAAGCAGGCCCAGGTTCACCTCGAGCTGTAGCGCCAACTAAGTAAGTAAGAGGGGACACGTGATACGCTCACTTCAGATGAGAAAACGAAACTGATAACATGTGATATTAATGACGAAATGTTTGTAATTGTAACTATTGAACATTTCTAAAGTATAGAAAGTTAACAACTGTAAAAACAAAAACAGTTACTTTTTTATTTTTGTCGTATGGGAGAAACCACTGTGTGCCGCCACGGTGCCACTACTTGAAACTATGTATGTACCATCCTACGAATTTTTGGATTTCTTGATAGGTGTCTGCTATCATGCTATCAGTCATTTTGACTGAACGTTGATCTGTCATTCGCACGGATTTCTGTCATAAGTTGTACGCATTAATTTCTTCAATACGATCTACAAACCATAGAGTACGACTGATTGCAGCAAGTTCATTGCAATTTGATTCAATTTGCACTTATCCCCCCTCCATTCGGTCGCCACATAATCTTGTGAGTGATGCTAAGAATGGAAATAACTTTTCAAAACTAAAGAAAAGGATGAAAAAATAATAATAGAAAACAATTTGCATTATGATATGACGAGGAAAACATCGAAGACAACCTCAAAGCATCCTTTCCATTCAAAGTGTCTCCATTCGAATGCGATTATTATCCTCCATTGTGGAAAATTAAAATACAAAAGCGACGAGAAAAAAATAGAAAAATCATCATCATCATCAGAGAAGAAGGAGGAGGAGGAGGAGTCGTCCTTTAGACTATGGGCGATCTCTATCCCGGTGACAAATCAAAGGCAAAAGTCCATTTCGAGATAAGTTTTTCTAAAAGCCGACCGACCATTGAAGGCGAACAAAAAGCCGATCAGAAAAACAAGAAATGGATGATGCTCCCTCTCCCATCAGATGAAGCTGTGGCGAGCAAAACAAAAACATTATCCTGATTATTATTATTATTGCGATTTGTATTTGTTTTCTTTTTTTTTTTGTTTTGTTATTTCTCCACCTCAGCATACACCCATACGCCATACCCCAAAGGATTTGTTGTTTCCTGCATTTGCATGAGTGTCACACAACAATGGCGACAATGTGGTAATATTCAACCAATACCATGCCACCATAATGTGGCTGGTTGGAGCTAGATGAAAATAAAAATCATGAATCATTGTGCGAGTAGTTATAATCGCTCATTCCAATGGTTATTCGCCGCTGAAACCAAATGAAAAACCCGAACTGGCAACTTAGTGAATAGATATGCAACGGCATTCAGGAGGAGCTTCCCCCGGCTTCCTATTCCTACACTTACGCCTGTGTCTCCATTTGGCCGTATGATATTTATAGAAAACCCACAAAGGAACAATCTCGACTCTATGATACGCTTTGTGTACAGGGTGCGGCTTGGTGTGTTCAATCTGAGTGCTGGGAAAAAATTGTGCAGCGCAGAAGAATTTTTTTTTCATTTATGTTTTCTTTTTTTATTTAACATTGAACGGAAAGTTTCATAATGTCGGAGGATTCAAAAGACAAAGGACGATCGAAAAAAAAAAACCAAACGAAATATAACAGCCGAGTACATTTAGTTGAAGAAGAGCTCAAGGGTATGTGTGTGTGTGTGTGTGTGTGTGGGTGGGAGGCCGGGGTGCTTGTGTGTGAAGTGAAAGACCCTTCAGCTCAATCTCGATGTAGCTAAAGCCCTTCGAAAACCATTACCCACCAACTACTGTTCTCGTACCATGGTGTTGAGCCGCTCCTTGCATCGCACAAATCGAATGCGACACAATGACAACACAGCACAACCAACGGTATATGACGGTATGCGGTGGTGTGTGGCGTTAGTCCTTTCATGTTGGCGGCAAACGCTGCACTGCGCTGGCTGGCTGTGGACTTTAGGTAGGCACCAGTCATGTTCCTGTTCCTGTTTAATCACTCAAAAATGTCAGTGATCTGTCTTACCATTTTCTCTTTCTTTTTTAGTATTGTTATTTCCTTTTTTTATCCTAGACTTTAGCGGTATTTTTGAATCTTTTTTGGTTGTTTTTGAATCGCAGATAGATTTTATCGCTGATTTTGATAGGAAATTCCATTAAACACTTAGGTGTATGGCAAATAGGCATTTTATACCATTTCCCTTTGAAGGCATAGTTTAAAATAAGAGTGAAAGACCTTGGAGCCCCACACGTTTCCACTTTGAATTTATCTAGGATCTAGGGTCGAGGGTAGGCAGGTAGAAGTGGTGTTTGTGGTACTACAACCTCAGATGACCCGATTATTCGAATGTAGTTTCGAGATATTTATATCCACCCTGTGGAGTTTAGGAAGAGGATCAGTTCTCCGATCCTTTTCTCTGATATCTCTTTAAGGTCGTCGAAGAAAATTTGCGCAATATGCGTTGACTGGCTCTCGCTAGAGCCAGACATTTGCACAGAAAGTGAACAAGCGACTTCATTTTCATCGTTGCAGCTTCGGCAGAAATTGTTGTGAGAGATCGGTAAATTGGCTCTATTGAAATTTTTCACGTAGATTTGGTATCACAAGAACTCTTATCCTCAAGCTCCATATAAATCGGAAAAGTTGAACTATAACGCTTTGAATTTAAAAAACCTCAAAAAGATCTAGAATTTTTTTTTTTTTTTTTTTTTTTCAATTTCCAAAAATTTTCACAAGATTTGGATACATTTATTTATTTTATTTAGAGCACTATAAATTAATACAGCTTGACAGTTGGCTCCAGGGTTGCCGTAATGCAAAAAATTCTGGAATTGCATTTAATGGTCCTTTCTGCAGTACTAATGTACTGAGAGTTGTTTAGGGCTGACCTTCGCCTGGCTTGTTCATCGACTCTCTCGTTTCCCTCAACGGTAGCTTTAGCCTGATTGCACAAGAGATTGAGTTTTTCTTGCCATTGATCAGTTTTGATGAGGTGACCCCCGGCTTTATTTGCGGCTTGGCTATCTGTAATAATAGCGATGTTTTGTTTGGGTGTTGGGTCATTTATTAAGTAGTGGCAAGCCTCGAGAATCGCTAGAAGCTCCACCTGGAAGATACTAGCGAAATTCGATAGGCAATAGGAAATCGATAGGTACCATAGTATCGAAATCTGTCACAATCTCCCTCGCTTCTATTCCTCTCTTCTTGGTTAGCTAGCAGAGAAAAGCTTCTAAAATTAACTTTGGAGATATTATTCTCAGTTGGAGACATTACCAGATTATTTGGTAGTGTCTCCAAGATTTTACTATGTCCATATGACTTTGCAGTCCAGCACCTAGATTCCTTGAGTCGGACTGCACTGCATAGGGCTGTGCTGGATCTGGATCTACAAAGTACCTTATGCGATACACTCGTAAGTACATATATACGAACTGATCTAGCTGAAATCGGTAAAAACTTATAACGTTTGAGCTTACAATAGCAAACCTACAAATTCACAAATGCGGAAATTCACGATAGCGAATATTCTGAAATAAATCACAGCAGTAGTTTTACATTTGACTTAAAATAATCCACTGCCTGTTTTCACCGCAACGAAATTCGAAATTACACACATGAAACTTCGGATTTTACAAATGTGTTGATTTCAGTTCGAAATTGTGTATTTCCGATAGAAATGTCACGAATTCACATAATTTGACAGTAGCTTGCCTATTTTCATATTTTATTAGCCATTGACACACCTTCAAGTGAAAAAATAAAAATAAGTTGATATTTGGGTTTTGCGGTGAATTACCCGCAGAGGACGATCTCGTCAAAGGTGGTGCGCACAAGTAGAACAAAACCTCAACCAACTTGGAGTGCGCAACTGGAGGCAGTAAGCTAAGGACCGGGCTAACTGGACGGGGTTGTTAGTTGAGGCATTGGTCCACCCCGAACTGTAGCGCCACCCAAGTAAGAAAGTAAGTAAGTCGAAAAGAGAAGACATTTCAAAACAATTTCTAGGTTGCTCCATTGTTGTGTCAGTGAAATGACATTTTGAATTTTGGAACTTTTGAAATTATGTTTTGGCTTTCAGAAACCAAAAAAACTTATTTTGCTTTCATTAAGTGGCGCTACAGTTCGGGGTGAACCAGAGCCTGCTTCTCGCAACCATTTGGATGTGCATGTTATATTTTTGCGCCAACGGAAGGGACCTACAGTTTTTTGCGGACTCCGAACGGCGAGTTGAGAAGCTCCTCATGACAAATGGTACTCTTTGAATGCAATCGAAAAAGGTGGCACCGTGCTTTGCTGGAATTGAACCCGACGCAGCATACATAGTAGTCCAAAGCCATTTTCGACGTGCGACGTTTAAAAAAAAGGATTAAGAAATGTCAAAAGAAATGTAAAAAAAATATAAAAATAATGATGTACTCTTCTTTAAAATCCCGCTACGCTATAACAATAAACACATTAACTTTCTTAGCTTATCGTTTGAGTAATTGAATTTTCAAAACACATGTGTGTTTCACATCCCACTTTTACTCCCCATTATACCTCCCCCCCAGCCACTCAAAGTAAACATAATTAAAAGACTTCACACATCACCTTCGTATGTTGTTTTCTTCTTTTTTCGGAAGGCGTATAAGTGTCATACCACCATATACATACCTACATACGAGTATATTGACAACTAAAAAAACATAAGCAACGTTAACACAAAACGAAAAAAAAAGCCATGGAGTGGGCAATGAAAAATCTCGTATAATTGATTCCAGGAACAGGAACGCACTTCATCCAACACCGACACACCCCCAACTCCACCAGTCTCCATCAATGACTTTTGTGCTTTCGTGTCATAAAATGCTTATCCCATTTGCATAAATACACCCGGAGCCCTCCACCGTTGCTCATGGCCCATAAAAAATAATGAAATGTTGATTTTTCCGAAAAATACATTTACAAAATCACACTCTTAGAATCTGGAAATCAGAGGAACTTTGCTAAGTTCTCTCTCTCTCTCTCTTTCTCTTTGAGAAGTTAAAAGTTGTTCTCACTTCATCCCGCAGCAAGAAAACCCTTTTTCGTTAACGCATTTATGAGTTACTCCAAGTGTACTAGGGTTGCGGGAGGGAAGGGGCGGAAAAAGTTTGACATTAAGGGAAATAGTCACCTTTTGTTTAACTCTGCTGTTGATGATGCTGTGGGTTAAGGGTGGTTAGGGGTGGGAGAGGGTGCTTTGTAATTGAAAATCACAACTCATATAAAATTTGCTTCAACCAACCCTACGACCGATCTGCCGTTCATTTTCAATTTTCCAAAGCACTATCGCTAAACGATGAACACTATAGTAAACGTACGCCCATGGGGGTTGAGATATTCACGAAAACCAAATCGTCATCTTTGACAGGGGATGGGGATAGTGGGTGGTGGGTACTTCGAATCAATTGTTTCTCCAAGAACAATACAATATTATATGTGTGTTATGTGCAAAACAAAACATTATTTCCCGTTCGTATATGTAGGCAGATACGTGCCGAGCCTTTTGTGTACTCCTTGGGAGGATTGATGGGTATAGTGGGACTGGGAGACCGGAGTAGTAGTAACGATCTGGCAGCCGCCATCACATCGACATGATACGCTTAAAAGCCGCCAAAAAAGGAAACGGCAAAGTTTCAATCAGATTGGTGCAGAAGCCTTCCTGCCTGCCTTCACATATTCCAAGGACTCTATTTTTTTTTTTTTTCGCACACAAATCGAATGTCAAAAGAAAGGAACGGAAGAGTGTATGTGTGTGTGCTTTTTTTGTCTTTCTATGCTAAACTTCAGCTACAAATGTTGAATGTACGAGTACACATCCGTGGAAATGTGATTTTTCTGGGTATGTGTGTGTGTGTGTGTGTGTGTTGAGGGCATAGGCTCATAGAGATAAAGGTTCTTCGTCCTCGTGATGGGCCTGGAACAGTGTTTTGTGTTGAACTTTTGTGCGATACATGTACGCTCGTACAGTCATCGTGAATCAACAGGTATCCTCGGTACTCATATCATCATTTCACATTTGATATCTTTAAATCGTATCCTCTTGTGGCGGAGTTTTGCACTTCTGCCACACAAAGGAGCTGCTGCTGATCACTATATACACTTCCGTTACAATTCAAGTTGTGAATGTGTACGAGAAGTTGTATCGTTATCTTTGCTGCAGTGTGTAGGTGGGTGGAGGAAGCTGAAAAAGGATGTTTTATTATATTAAATGTCTGTAAATCAGTTTTTCAATTGTAACTCTTCGTTTGGCGTTTGCCAATCGTCGGGATACGTCGCGTCGTTGTGTTTTGATTTTGCCATTTGAGTTCTATAGGACCGAGGACATGACGTAGGGAAGCCAGTTGATGTTGTCACCGCACTGGAAAGTTTGTTGGGTTATTTAACTTTTTGACAATTGAGTTTGAATTCTATTTCAGATGTTCGTAATGAAATTACAAAAGTTTCTGAAAGCTGCTGTTATCGATGAAGGTAATTTGGTGAGAACTATTAAAGGTGGGGAAATCCAAAACTACCACACGATACAAGGCCGAAAGAAAGCAGAATCAGACAGTGGCTAGGTTAGCGATTTTCAAAGACAAGCACCGATAGAACTATGATGTAACACATTGTTCCAACATAAGGACTGCCTAAACAGTAAAAACACCACGGACCATTGGATCCAGTGTTGCAAAATAACTTCTGGTAAGAGGATATTGAGAGATGCTACTCCAGGAACAGTGTGCAGGAGTTTTACCAGAAGGTAAAAATAATGTGTCAGCAAAACAAGGCCCGCACAGAAACGTGTAGAGATGACACTGTCGGTGCTGAGAATATGAAAAAACTACTTCTGCACTACTTCGGCGACGAAGACCAATACTCCGCTGTCAGGCAGAATGAACCATTCAGTTTAGATGATGATAGCCAAAACTCCCATCCACCTAATCAAAACGATGTAAGGATAGCAATATCTAAGCTTAAGTCCAACAAAGCTGCTGGACCTAACGTCTACCCGCAGAGCTATTTTAAGCAGCTAGAGATGACTTGGTAGAGAGCGTACACCAATTCATCTTTAAGATTTGGTCAGATGAAAGTAAGCCAGATGAATGGAATCTCAGCACCGTTTGACCGACCCACAATAAAGGAGACCCACTCAACTGCTCCCATTAAAGAGGCATCAGTCTCCTCAACATCGCCTATAAGATCTTATCTGCCACATTGTGTGAACGCCTGAAACCTTTCGTCAACAACCTGATTGGCCCCTATCAGTGCGGTTTTAGTCCAGGAAGCAGTGGCGGATTAACCCTAAGGCAAACTAGGCAATTGCCTAGGGGCGCGAGGTTACAAGGGGCGCCTGCCCAAGGTTTTGAAAAATAACCAAAACAAACTAAAAATATTCTTCAATACTAGAGATTCCGAATCGTGTTTTACCTTCTTGATGTTTACTACAACGATTTAGAAAAGTACTTAACAACTTTAGCTCGAAACGATGTACTGCCTCGAACAAGCAACACAATATAAAAGATTATAAGAAAATAAGAACTTGCGACAATCTACCCCAATATAGATATAGCCTTAAGAATGTGCCTATCGACGGCAGGCAGCAATTGCAGTGGTGAGAGGAGTTTTTCCTGTCTTAAAAGAGTAAAAAATTATCTTCGAGCGACCATGGCTGGAAAAACATTAAATTCTTTGGCAATACTAAACATCGAATCCGACTTTATGCTTTCTTTAAACTATTGTATGATGATATTATTGATAATTTTGCAAGCCCAAAATGTAGACGCAGACATTTTTAATTTTTTTTTCACACATTTTCTTCAATGTAAAGTTAATAATAAATATACATACATACATAATCAAAACTCTATTTTTGTTTTTTATCAAATATTAATATTTTTTTTAGGGTGGCTGCCAGAAGGGCGCCGATTAGATGCTTTGCCTAGGGCGCTCTATTCATTTAATCCGCCACTGCCAGGAAGTCCACCATAGACAGCATCTGGAGAGATGAACTGTATAGAGCTTAGAGCCATGTCTAGTTTTGACATCTCTGCATATATGGTGCAGGATTACGATGTAGAAAGCTCGCTGCTCCATGACCTCACCGAGACCTTCGATGTCAAAAAAGTATTCAGACAAGGTGACGCACTGTCATACGATTTCTTCAGCATCATACTTGAAAGAATTGTTCGAAACTCACTAGGAACGATCTTTCAAAAGTTCTTTCAACTACATATGTACTTGCATACAACATGGACAGCATTGGTAGAATACCACAGCGAGCTGTCACCGCTGCATTTGCGAGTGTAGAAATGAAAGTGCCAAAAATGGGTTTAGCGGTAAACGAGGGCAAAACAATGTATATGCTGTCAACGAAAAGGGACATCCAACATCGACGAATTAGACAGAATGTTACAATAAACAGTTACAACTTTGAGGTAGTAAAGGATTTTGTCTACCTGTACCTCTGCTATAACACCGTGGTGTAGTGGTAAGTGCGTTGGACTATTACGCAATGCTGCTCGGGTTCAATCCCAGCCCGGGTCCAACACCTTAAAGGGTTTTCACGGTACCACCACACGGACAAGCAATCAAAGAGTATCATTTATCAATTAGCTTCTCAACTCGCCGTTCGGAGTCGGCATAAAACTGTAGGTCAAAAATATAACACGCACACACAAATGATTGCGAGAAGCGGGTCCAGGTTCACTCCGAGCTATAGCGCCAACTAAAGTAAATAAGATATTCGATCCCATTTGCGTCGACGGTTTTTGGAGAAAAAGATTTAACCACGAACTATACGAGCTGTACAGCGACATTGACCTGGTCAAAAAAACTGCACATTGGACATTTAAGATGGCTAAGACATGTCATGTAGAGGGAATCGACATAAACGCCCTTAAATTCCAACCCGGAGGGTCAGCGCAGCAGAAGACGACCTCGCCTTAGGTAGCGCGCACAAGTAGAAAAGAACCTCAACCAACTTGAAGTGGTCAAATGGAGGCAGTTAGATAAGGACCGGGCTAACTGAAAGGGGTTGTTGGTTAAGGCCCTGGTCCACCCCCGACTGTAGCGCCACCTAAGTAAGCAAGTAAGATTGAAAAGTGTTTGATGGCGTCTCCCAATGTGGAAACTTGTGGCAATATTCCCAAATGTAAACTACCTAAAAGAATAGTTGGAAAAAATTACCAAAGTAAAATACCTAGGAACGTGAAAATCAAGAGCACACAGCGTTAGCTATAGGCAGGAACAGCCTTGTCTTGTCAGAGAGCCGTTTCGTCAGACTTTACGCCAGAAATACAGGTCTGAAAAGTTTGGTTGGGACTGCATGGGCTGAAAGAGAGATTAACAACGTTATCTTTCTGCGAAAAATGCGCTTAACTATTTGTAAGAACAAAAGGAGTTCCTAACTCTTCGAACCACTACCAACACTCCATCCAATGAGACCAAATCCTTCTAGGAGAAGACCAAAACGGACTCGATTTCGGACCAAGAAGCAGATAAAAACCATGTAATGGCGATAATTCTATCAGCCCACTTTTATTCTATTCGAATTAGAGAAGAAGTGTTTGACATGGCCTTTTGCTTGACTGGGCTGTTTTGATCATTCGTACTACCCATACCTAACTCTCTACATCTATAGTATAGGAAGGAGCTTTTTTTGGTTCTAGCGACTCCTAAGTTTCCAGATATCCCTCCATAAGATTACCTCGATGATATCGAAAAAAAGACACAAAAAAATTGTCCTTGTCCAGAATCCTCTTGTCAAAACTAAACAAAATGCTTGACTTATTTATTCAGTTCCCTCGAGCCCCCTTGGGCACAGATTTCAATTTGCGAAAACTTTCTCAACTATTTTCACAAATCGTAAACTACACGATTCCAATAAATTTGAAAATATTGCAAAACTGCATGGTACGCTACTGCCACTTCAGAAAAACTCACGACACTCGCCATGTCTATGAAGATAAATGTGCCCCCCAACGAGCGTGCGAGAGAAGGAAAAACTCCACAACTCCGGGAAACGCACAAATTTCCCAACAATCGGACTTGCAAACTTTCTAAATCATCGAGAAATCCAAGAACTTAAGACCCCCGAATGATTTATAAACACATGTTCTAGTGGGTGCGGGGAATATGCAGCAACTCCAGCTACACTCCACCTGTCCGTCTTGTGACCAAGAACCCATCTCCAACGAACTCGCCATGGAAAAAGAAAAATCATTTGCCACCACAGCCTGCCCCTCTGGTGAACGAGTCATCAGGGGAATACACTCATCTTGTAATAGTTTCCCAGCTCGTCGGTGGATGTGTCTGTTGCTTCTGTTGGTTTAGTGCCTGCCCCGCACTAAAACTGGAAAAATTATGACCGAAATGAGAATTTAATCGAAATACGTGTGGAAAATGAAAATTTGGTTGCCAGTTCCCTTCTTTCTGTGAGTTGGATGGAGAGCAGTGGAAACCACTCATGAATCTTTGAGGCAGTCATCGTCAGAAGATATCACCTTCGCTCCATTTCGCCTCGTCGTCCACACAGCGAAGACGCTTCGCTGCACTGCACAGACAAGTTACTGAGACATATTCCCAGATGATGCAGTTAAATTGTTTATTTTCAATGTAACGACGCGACGCTGCAAGGATAACGTTGGCGTCTTGTTGATTCTAAAGGTGGTTGCTACTGGTTAGCTGGTTCCGGTTCACCTCTTCGTTTGTTACCTGTAGGAAAACAGTGAAAAGTGCAACATAAAGACGGAATTGTTATTTATCCTATCGTGATGTTATTTACGTGCACGGATGGATAGAGACATTTTTTCTATCTTGTTCTTCAGGAGTGTAGGAATGTTTAGAATGTAGTCCGTTAGCACTCGAGAAACGAAATAAATTGTGCAATTCTTTTGTGAGATTTGTTTGTTAATTGTTTCATTTAGCTTCTTACCAAACTTTTGTGTGTTAATCAGTATTTTATTTATTTTTAGTTATACTCAAGCATTACTACCATAGAACACTAAAGAGTTTCTATTGGGATTGATTCCTTTTTTCCATTGTGCACGGAAGTTCTTCTTTTGCCACAATGTGACTTTTGATAATAATCACCTTTATGTCTTCGAGGACCGTTGCAACTCCGATAGATAATGCAAATAGTGCTCCAACTGTAAGATGCAGATTACAGGAAAATAATTCATCGGGCAGAATTACCAGAAAAGTCCCTCTATTCAGCCAAAAAAAAAATAATTAAGGACTGAAGTTTGGGTTAGGTTAGGGACAGTAGCGGCGCTAGGGTAGGGCGCGGTTGAGTGACCGCCAGGGCGCCTGACATGAAGAGGCGCCGATCCAGTTGCATATTGTGACTTGTTGCATTTTCGGCAGCGGCCAGGTTACCTGTAACAGTCTTAAATTCCCTAAATCTGGCGACAAAATCATTAATAGTGATTACTGCTATACATTTACTGGGAGTCCCCGTCAATAGACAAAACTTAGTATTTATCCCCTTTTAGCATTGTATTAAAAATGAGCTAGTATTATTTTTCACTTATAAAGAAGCGAAACATGGCTCATTACACCGATGCACTCGAATCCGTCACATTATTTGGGGTACTTCAGAGGTTGTTCACATTGTTTCCAGCTTCCGATTAGATTGGATTATATAGTATATGAAATACGTTGGCGAGCACTAATAAGCAGTGTTAAAGCAGTCCATCAATGGTCATGAATCTCGACAAATGCACAGGAATGTTGAAAAAATACTTCGCTTTCTTGGAAGAAGAATTTAACTGAAGAACTTGAAATTGAACTTGTATTTAAAGCCACAACAAAAATGCGATGCTGGTAGAACTGCCCGCGAAGAGCCTCTACAGCTTCTCCAGAAAATAAATTTGAAGTTAGATTTTTTAACTGTCTACTACTCAGTTAATGATTTGAACAGTTAAATTAGTACTACGAATCTTCGTTTTTTTGTATAACATAAAAAAACATTCAAGAAAAACCAGGCCTTCTCAAACTCTGTGATGATCTCGAATTAAAATCCGTAGAAATCTCGCCCAGGGCGCTGGTTATGCTAAACCGGCACTGGTTAGGAAGGGGGTGCAATAATTTCCACTCAGAGATCCGAAGGTCCATTGTGAATCCCCAGCTTGTGCTCTTGGTGAATCTTCGAAGATACGATATCTTTAAATTTCCGAGCTCTCTGCTATGTCTTCTAAGAATCTATGACCTAAAGTACGGAGGCATCGTTCTTGGAGGGCGGGCAGTAGCAGAGTAGATGTTGGATCGATTCGCTTTCTTCCTCATCTCCGCAGCTCTCCACAGCTTTGCTTGTCATATGACCTATTGTACAGTGTGCGGTGATTAAGCGTATGGAGGATTTATCCAGATGTAACATTGCCTTTGTCCCATTAAGATCAAGTTTCGGCCATAAAGAACGATATGTGATGCAGTCGGTTCGTGTAAGCCACAGAGCGTTAGTCTTTTTTTCGGCTATATGGTCGACTATGCTGAACAGTATTTTAATCGGTGGCAGTATGGCGGCTCATGGCATGGCTGATCCAGCTCTAGCTCGTTCCCTTCGATATTAACATCCCTTTCTGTGAGGAAAAAAACTGGGAATCTATTTTACACTCACTTCCAGATATCCGATTATGCTGCAATTTTGCACAGGTGTATAAGTCCGGTGGCATTATAGTATAATATATTTTTGATGACGTTGTAAATCTATGTAGATTACCGTTATCTTCACGACCTCCTTTACATGGGCATCAAATGAAAGGGATTGACCAGTAGAATGTGATTAGCTAAATGACATTATTCCAAATTCAATATGGTGCCCGCCCCAAGATGGCGAAATACTTTTTTCTTCACAACTCCCATGACATGGGTATCGAATGAAAGGGTTTGACGAGTAGAATCTCAATACATTCTGAGCAAACTTTCTCATATCAAACCCACCCAAGTCAATATACCAAACAATTTCAGATACTAAAAAGTAGAAAATAAATTTACCTACATATGTACATATGTATATATATACAATAGATAAAAAAAATAAAATGGACGGACCAGACGGCTACGGTTTTTGTTCTTTCGAATACCATCCAAATTGAATTTATTTTCATCCAATAAGACAACTTTGCCCCAGTCATTTTAAACACCTGTAGTTTGCACATTCGTAATCATCTTATCTTTGCAAATTGTAGTCGCTGTTGCTTAGTTGCAGGATTAAGCGGTGGTTTTTTTATTAGCTTTCTTAGCATTTAGAATTGAGGACTCATAATAGGGCGACGAACAGTTGATTTGGTGGCAGTAACCATAGCTAATGTCCCGATGTTGTTTGTAGAGTGAGCCTAATTGGATGCTGACCTCTGAATTTTCCGCTTGTCTTGAGGCGTTAACAGTGTTGAAATTCTTTCTTTGTAATTGCTCCCATAGGAATTACGATTATTAATGTAATTTCGCACAGCATTTTCACATCGCTCTATTTCACGGGCTATTTCGCGGTTTGAAAGACCTTCCGAATGGTAAGCATCCATTTTTGTTCTTTTCTCTAAGGTTAAAAATATGTGCGTCTAATCAAGCGAATCGGACTGTATGTACTTTTAAGTTCCTTAAAGCTTGTTTTTTAAGTTGTAATTATACGTATTCACTTACATTATAAGAGAAAACATGCCTCGGATCACCCCGCACCTTACCTCATTTAGATAATTTACTTAACAAGTGCGACTCTCGTTACTGAAAGAAAGTGTTTATCAGATCATTAGCCTCACCTGAAGTTCGACCGTTACTCACAATAAGCCACTGTGAGTCGTGACTGTGACATAAAATGAATAATTAGGTCAAAAACTGAAATGAAATATTGCTCCAGATGAGGCTATAAAAATGCAGATCACTACGAGCGATCAGTAGTTTTTGTATGCCGTCGGTAGTCTTTGATCCAAACTAAGTTTACACAGTTTGGCTACCAACAATAAATACGAATTTTGAAATAGGGGAGGGAACCAACAGTGAGACACTTTTTTTTAAATTGCTATATTTTTTAAAGATTTTACAATATTTTGAGATTTGAATATGCGTCAGGTTGCGTCAGGTTTTGGCTTAGTTTTTATATATGTAAGTATTTAATGTTGTAGTACTAATGAAATAGATTTGGTGATACAAAAACTCAGCAAAACTGTTTTGTCTCACTATGAGAGGACATGCACATACAGTGAGACAGCTGATACCCAATTGTGAGATATAAGACTGAAATGCTATATTTCTTTGGTGAAATTGGAAATAAATAAAATATTTAATTAATTAAAATAAGACAACTTAACGAGTATTAATATTGTAAAATTGTATGCCAAATTGAATGCTGGCTTGTTGCCTACTAGTATTACCACATAAAAGAGGCGGAGACGCGGCCGCACTGTTTGTCGTTGGACATTGTCTCAATGTTAACGAATCCTTCTAAAAATGAAAAAAAAAAGTTGATACCACCAAAGCCGCACTTTAAAACATATTTTCTAAATCCTAACTAAGGCACTAGTGTAATTAAGAAAGCAAACTCATCGCACAACATACAGAAAAGTGCAGAACAACGTCTGCCACCGGGCCAACCAGTGTATTATAAAATCTTATCGCTGCTGCATGAATGAGGAGGAAGAACAATCCTCCAAAATCTCAAAATAGATTCGGCTCATGTAGCAACACAATTGACCTAGTTTAATCTAGGCGAGTTCCTACTATCTACCAACCTACGAGTACCAATGCATTTTTGACCGTTTTATACAAACTTTCTTTTACGGTATTTTTCAAGCCACCAAATACAGTCCTGTATAAAAAATTAAGACCAGTAAGATAATTGAGCACTTTTATTCTTATTTTTTTCAAATTAAGGTTTTGTACTTAAGTTGAAAATAGTCTTTAAAATAATGCAGCCAAGAATTAAAAATATCTATGTTGAAGTAGAAAGTCAATATTTTATAAAATTATCCTAATGGTCTTCATTTTTTACACGGAACTGTAAATATAAATTGTAATTGCTGAACTTTGTTTACATTTTAAAGTCTGTTTTTAGGGGCGCGACAAACACCAAATTCTACCTTAGAAATCTGAATAAGGTACAGAGAATAGCCTGTCTAGGTATAACGGGTGCGCTCAAATCCACACCGCAACTTGGCCTAGAAACGCTTCTGCACCTATCACCCATTGATCTCTCCATAAGAAACACGGCAGCCAAAGGAGCTCTCAGATTAAGAGAGTATGTCAACTGGGGGCCTCCAGTTCGTCTGGACACACGGTCATACTACTTTGCATAAACTAGTCTTACCGACTTGCCGACTATTGCAGCGTCTTCCAATCAGAGATATATGTATGCTATTAAGAAAGCAGCACAAATTGTCATAGCAAGGGAATTACCCGCAACGGAAATCACCATTCGCGTGGACAGTCAAACCCCATTTGAACCACTGGGTTCCACTTCCGTGAATTCAAAAGGGATAAAGGAGTGCCTCACGGCACTTATAGCGTAATAAAGCACCACACAGTTTTAACCTGCTGAGTAATAGAAGGGATCGAAACACAGACTATGGATATAACACTAGCTGACAGATCTTATTGGCTTTTAACACAGCTAAAAATCGAATAGACCGCATCATCACTAATTTAGCAGAGGACCGATGGCGCAGCGCTAGCGATTGTGCTATAACCCGCAACCTGTGGCCCGCAGTCGGCCAGAGAAGAACAATATCTCTAGTTTCTAAGAAAAGAAGCCAAATTCAAATACTCGACGATGTTATAACCGGAAACATGGCCAGAAAATACGGCATCCTTACAAAATGACTTCTTTAGAAGTTGCATGGATGAGGACGAAATAGAAATGTAGCACACCTTTTATGCCACTGCCCGGCTCTTCAAGAACGGCGCCAATCTTGTATGGGAGCACGGTTCTTCGACTGCCTGGATGACCTGGCTAAGATACCATTAACAGAGCTAAAGAGATTTATTAGAAGATCGACTTGGTTTTGTTAAATGCATGTTTCTACATATATGTACATGTACAACTGGGGTATTCACAATGGACCTTTACGGCCTGTGGGTGAAATTTCAGTTTCCCTACAGTTCGGGGTGAACCAGGGCCTACTTCTCACCACCATTTTTGTGTGCGTGTTATATTTTTGCACAAACCCTTCCATTTGTGCAAAAATATAACACACACCTACAATTTTTTGCCGACTCCGAACGGCGAGTTGAAAAGCTACTCGTAACAAATGCTACTCTTTGAATTCTTGTCAGACATTCGAAAGATGTGAAATTGTTTAGGTGTTTTGCTGGGATTGAACCCGGGTAGCATTGCGTAGTATTCCAATGCACTTACCTTACTACACCACGGTGGTCACCCTAACAGCCTAAGGTATATTTCTTAATTTTTGTACGAAATTTGCAAATCTATGGAACCAATTAGACTTCAATTTCGTCTCAGCTTTTATGGTAGGTACGCTAATTAAGCAACTCGTCTATCTACCTTACTTGGAACTGCGGTGAGTCCTTATGAAACAAATAAAAAATGTGTGAGCCTCATCCGCATTAGCTCACGGCGGAAGTGAATACTTATCCAATCCAAGGCAGTTGTTTATGTGTAGTGTGTAAGAGAAGAAAAAAGTTGTCTAGTACAATCGATAGAAAATGTGTAATAAAATTAAGTAAATATATATGTGCATATCATAATATACAATACAGCTGATATTCATTTTGGTCAATTAATATAAAAATTGTTAATAACTTGACTCCAACTCTCGAGTCCGGATTTTGTAGTTTTCTCCTTAGGGTCATAATAAACCAACATAAACTGTGAATATGAATCATTTTGGTCAATTAATATAGAAGTTGACAGGCAGACAGACAGACACAGACAGACAGACAGCTGATGTTTTCTGTAGACATATTTCCCCTGTATGGAATTATTTCCCATTTATCGTTACATATTTATCGTAACGCTACATTTTCAAAAACAAATACGTCGCTAAAGAAGTATTCACTTGAAAAGACATCTGATCATTTTATTGGACACATTTCTGTAACAAAAATGACATGTTCATATCATATACAATGCTTGATAATTTTAATTTGCCTCTACAACCGAAACAAAAAACAAAAACCACCTTAAAAATACATAAATACCAGGTGTTACATAGTGATATAATAAAATACAAAATTCCATCACAAAATCATTAAAGTACTTAAAAGTTAAAAGTAAAATGGATAAATCAAATATGCAGCATCGTCGCATCCATTGATGATGCAAATATTTAACAACCAATAAGCAAACAGTGTCCTGTCGCTCGCTGCTAAACAGATTAATGGACTATTATCATATTTTTCCCGTTAATGCGCTTTTGGATGCCAAAAAGCGTTAATTATGTATTACCAAAAGATATGCGTGCGTATGTGGTAGCTACATTCAATTACAATAAGCATTCATTTATTGTAATTAAAAATAAAATACAAACTGAAATTCGCCGGGCATATGGGTCGATATAAGAAATTGGAGGTATGATAGTACCTGTTGTTGTGTTACCCGCTTCTTCAGCACAGGCACCAGCCAACCACCCACGCATGAATCATTAAAACGATACTCGCATCAACATCATTAGTCTGACAGGTGAAGTACCGAAGCGCATTTAATTGGTCTCGTTAGCAACTTCTGCAGGCAGATTAATACAATCTAATCGTAATGTCAACTGGGGTTGATGCATCTAACTGCATTGGACCAACGCACTCAACTGACATCATCACCAGTGATCAGAAGGCCGATCGCTGAGGCTTACCTGGAGTTCTGCATGCACGCGCTTACTAAACATTCACGCAGCGTACTCGTGAGTTATGTATTTTCCACGGCCCGCATGTAAACAAAATACAAAAAGAAAAACGTCATCAAACACACACAGAACGTCACTCTTTCATGTGCACGGCGCGGCGCGGTGCGTTGGTTTTACCAGCACTTAAAGAAACTTCCAGACCTAGCGTCGATGGAAATCAAATATATAAACCGAGCCCAGCAGTAAGTCAGCCATCAGAGTACGATCAGACACGATCAAGTGAAGTCCAAGTCTACATACATACGAGTACATACATTTGTCCATAACAACCTGCAAACCAACATACATACATAATGAGCTGCAGAAATTTAATAAGTGTTATTGCCCTGTGCACCGCCGTGATCTTCGTTGTTGAGGTGACACAAGCCAAACCACTGGATCTGTACGATGAGATGAGCGACCTATTCGACGAGATGGAACTTGAGCTAGAGGCGCCCAAGACGTCGGCCCGCCAGCAACCGGAGAACTTCTGTAAGATGCCCGCCCGAAAGGGTGTCTGTCGGGCGCTGATTCCCCGCTGGAGCTATGACCCCAGCACAAAGGAGTGCCGCGAATTCAAATTCGGTGGATGTGACGGTAACGCTAACAACTTTTCCAGCTTCAAGCAGTGCATGCAGACTTGTCAGGGTTACTAAACCAAGCGGATTGTGAATAAATTTTAGTGCGTGTGTTTGTTTTAATTTAAATAGTGTGAATGAAATATTAATGATTTATATTTATTGCGTAGCTGTGAAAGAAAGGAAATCAAATAAAAGTTACATATTTGTATATAATAATTGGAAAACAGTAATTAAATTAAATTATTTCTTTTATTTAAATTCAAATTAGTAGTGAATGTTAAAAAGCGATAATTTAATTGGATGTGGGTTTTTTATCATCTAAGTTGTTGTCGAAAAGTTACTCTCTTGTCTTGTGTGATGTTGTTTCTTGCCGTGTAGCATTTTATATCATCTTTAGGTTTGTGATCAACTGCGTGGTTATATGTTCCCTTTATCCACATAAAGACGTTTCTGCTTTTACAAATGAACTCACGTTGATGTTTAGAGAGTGTAATTTGATAGCATAAAGACGAAATAGATACTTCTTACCGTTACATAATATACATATATACATATTATACACTGAACCAAAAAAAAAAGTTGGACAGGAAGAGTATGCAATTAGAAAATTGATTAAAATCGCAACCCGTAAAGCTATTTAATTCAATGAAAGTGCAAATGAAACATCATTTTTTAAGCTTTCCAAATTGTTTTAATTAATTTTTCTAATATACGTTTTTTTTATTTAAAACACACAAAAAGAAAAATACTTAGGGAATTCATTATAAGAACCGAATACATTAACAAAACTATACTATACTATACTATAACTTTACATTTTAATATTAAGTATAGTGGCGCTTTGCTTCCAAAACAGCTTGTAGCCTTCTATTCATAGACATAACTAAATTGTTTGTTACATTGGGCGGTTAATTGGCCCATTTAACCTGAAGGGCACTTTTCAAGACATTTTTGCTGCATATTGGCATTTCCCTCAATTTTTTCTCCTTGTGCGCTCTCAGGTGCTTTGTAGGGTTTAAATACGGGCCTTGTGGATGATGGTGAAGCAAATTGTTCACGTTTTAGAGCAAGCATTCCCGTACAATATGGGACGCGTGCTTTGGGTCATTATCATAAGCAAAGCAATAACTATCGCTCATGCCTAGCTTCGTAGCCGTTGCTAGCAAATTGTTTTTGGTGATGTTAAGGTAGTCTATTTTCTTCATATTACCTTCAACTAACACCATGTTACATATTCCACTCGAGCCCATTGCACCCCATACCTCTACCGTGGCATTTACATGCGCCGGACTTAAGGCTGTATCTCGTCTCATCCAAACAAATCGGCATCCATCAGACCCAAATATGTTGAATTTCGACTCGTCGCTTACAATTACCATGTTCCAGAACTCTAAAGGTTGACGGACATACATTAGGGCATATTCCAGGTGTTTCTTAATGTTTCTTGCAGACATAAAGGGACTAGTTTCGGAGGGGTGTAGGCTCTCAAACCCATTGAATGTAATAAATTTCAAACAGTCTGTGGGTGCACTTCTACAATTGCAATTTCCTATAGGTCTATAGTAATGTCTACCGCAGAAATTTTGGGATCGTTAACGACTAATCGAACAATTTTTCGTTCTGTTTGAGGAGTCGAAATTTGTTTTGGCCGTCCAAGACCACTAGGTGTTTGCAAGAAACCATGTTTTCAAGCACTCGGACGGCATAATGCACTGTAGATCTAGGTTTTTTCCCAATTTTGGAAATACAATTGCAGTGTAGCTGCTGTCCAACTTTTTTTTTGCTTCACTGTATATTATATAAGTATATAAGTATATTATACTCGACCTGCAATATGCTTCTCGGTATGTCAAAAAAGGGACTGTTGGAACTCATCGCCTGAACATATTCTTTCTTTCTAGTTCGGGGTGAACCAGGGCCTGCTTCTCGCAACCATTTGTGTGTGCATATTATATTTTTTGCACGAATGGAAGGGACATACAGAACTGACAGGGTGCTATCTCTGTCATCTTGAGACTAAACAAACAGATTTCATATACTTTTATAGAGAATTTCTCAAGAAAAGCCCTAGAAACGTCTTCTCAAACTTGCGATTGCTTACAAGTGCTTTACAATTGTTTTATAAAGTCTTGGTAGACACCGTGGCTCAGGAGTATGGTCTTGTATAGGCTAAAATCTCTGTTTTCTTGTTACCATTATACACCATTATCGGAGCTCAGATCATCAAATCTATAATTGTTTGGGAATGCCTAGATAAGCTTAATAGACTGGGCGAACGATACAATGTCACTATCTACTGGGTACCAGGACACCTAGTGAGACAGAGTTGCCAGGAAAGAGGCTGCGATACACAATTTAAAAGAGGAGCTTTGATCACTGAAGAAGACAAACAGGACTAAGTCGTGGACAAAAACTCAAGGTCTAAGACAGGCGAAAAAACGTTTGAGTAACTACAACTTGAAGCTTGTATTGAACGTGACATTGTATACTCAAGTGATATCTCAGGAAGCTAGCTCTATTAGATGAAGACTCATGCAGATTTTGCAATGAGTCTAGTAAAACTCCAGCACACATTCTGGTTAAATAGGGATCATTAACCCAGAAAAGATTCGAGTCCTTATTCATAGCACCCAATCTACTACTCCGATTTCTCAGAAAAATCGGTCTGGGTGAGGTGCTATGACCTATGGATTTATGCAGTCACTGTATATTAATAGAGATAGACAAGAAATAGAGAAAGACCACGCATATGAGCCTACAACACATGGATAGCTCTACGCTCTATAGCCTGGTAGGAGAAAAGACGGAAAGAAAGCGAATCATCACCGGAAATTATCGAAGGAATCAACTCGTTAGGCTGCAAAAATTTTGAATGACAAGCAAAAACTGGCTTGGATACGTTTTAGGCAGAATTTTCTGGATAAGTTCGAAAATGGAGAGTAGCAGCCTGTGATTTATTAAAATCATGTCAGGTGATGAATTTTGATTTTATACTAAGTACGACCCAGAAACCAAACATCAGTCGATGCCCAGAAGGTGCAAATCCCACAATAAAAGTCAAACCACAAAAATCAGCAACAAAAGTCTTGATGTCAATTAACTTCATCAGAGCGAAGCGCTGTCATCCAGAAAACAGACAGTAACTTCTAATTGGTATACGCCAACTTGCTTACTACAAGCCTTCGACGAGTTGAGAAGCTGCTCATGACAAATGATGCTCTTTGAATGCTTGTCAGACATTCGAAAGAGGTGGCACCGGGAAAAACCTTTTAGGTGTTTGCTGGGATTGAACCCGGGGCAGCATGCGTAGTAGTCCAATGCACTTACCACGATGACACGGTGCTCAGTGGTGTATTAGGTATGTTGACGTGAATTCAAGGCGTAAAGATAAGCTAACTTTTCTACAAAAAAGACTGCTTTAATTTAACTCAAAAAAGAAAAGAAAAACGTGCGCTTATCTATTATTGCAGTTACTTCGAATTGAATTTAATATAATACGACAATATCCAACAATTTTTTTTGTTTATTTAATTTATTTTATTTATTTGTTTTGCCAAAATAAGACAACATATTAGTAATAAATGGATAATATTAATTTAAGATTATAATTATTTAATTATAATGTAATTAGGTAGGTATATGTAAGTGAATCAATTAAAAGTTATTTTAATCAATTACCACACACATCTCTATGATTGATAAATGATGAAATGTTGACTTTTTTACACTCACATGATGCGTTCAAAATAACCCTAGCGCCTATGGCGCTAATGACCTAATTATTGCCAAAAAGAAGTAGCACAGCGTACGCCACTAAAGTGTGGTAAGTTCCACCGATTTTATTTTTACCTATAAAAATAAATTAAATGGTAGCTAATAAGCTGCAACAGCCACCTGTACAAAGGTTTGGCTCCCTTCAGCCAAAACGAACAGTACAGGCAGTGTGTAGCCTGTACACGCTGAACCGGATTACATTCATAATTAATGACACCACCTGTCAGTGTGAAAACCCCTTCCATGCGTACCTTGCGGGCGGCGCGGCTGGCGCACACAAGTGATTCCTGAAGTGTGGCGCAAATTTAAAGTGAAATTCGCTAAGCATTACTGGTAAACGTCAAGATGAGCTCTTCGCGGGTGCCTTTGTCTGGAATCTCGTCGCTTTTCAACTCGCCAAGAACACAGTACTTTCCTGACCATGCCTAGTGGAATTTCCACATTGTTACTTGTTTGTACACACCTACATTTCGGTATGATAATACGTTTGCAAACAAAGTGTTTTATGGAAATTCCATGCGCTTTTTAGGCTGACGTATATCGATCGATTGCGGGGAAGCCCATATAGTTTATGGTTAGGTTATCGGGTGCACTCTTCATTGCCTTTCAGTGACTCAAGTCACGTCGTCGTTGTTTGGTAAAATGCAGCGGCACGCACAGACGCATCCAAATCCAAATGCAGTTCCGTGACGAAACATTTTTGCAACTTCATAAACGTGCGACTATCTACCTATCTACTTTTTCTTGCAAAATTATGAACGAAACTGAGTCATATTGCGCGCAGCCGTCATCAGCCTACTGCGTAACGGTGTAACGACCATATTGATGGTGAAACTTCCGAAACACAAACAATCATTATTTGTTTTGATTGATGCTGTGAGCACTGAGCAGTATAAGCGTAACAGTTTGGGCCAGCAGCACATCATTACCTAAGCGGCAGTATGGCGGTCATCGAACTTCTCCGAGGGTTTTTGTTTTTTGCACTATACTGGAACTGAATGGCACTTAACACATGGGTTATTCAATTTTATTTACTGACATTTACGTCTGGACAACAATGATTATGACTTATGATAACAAAAGAAACTACTCAAGAGCTGCTGGAAGCATCAATTTTTAGACGAGTTTTAATGAGTTTTCGGTTTTTATGTACGTATTTGTTTTCTTTTAGTCATTTCATACATAACTAATTTTTGTAGGTTTATCAACGTTTGCGTATTTTGGAGAAGCAATACCTAACAGCGTTGCCACTTCAGAGCTATTTTTTCGTAGTAGATTTTCTTAAAAATGCAGTAGATTGAATTTCAACAGAAAAACAAGGTTTTTAACACAATTGACTTGTATTTTTGTTTTTATTGTATTAGTTTGGCTTCTGGTTCATTTAAGCTTTTACTTCCCTCAACTGTAGTATCATTTATGCTGCTTCTAAATATATAGGTATGTATATGTAGAAAATAATAAATTTTGAAATACATACAAAAACCAACCGCGGTCAGATAAAAAATTCAACTTTTTCGAAAAGTTTTGTTGTTATGTTTTGTGCTAAACGGGAAAAAATTCTCGATCATGAAGTCCCAACAAGTATACTATAAAAATGCAGTAGATTTAATTTAATGGCAGTAGATTCAAATTTCGAAGTAAATGCAGTAGATCTACTGCAATTGCAGCAAAGTAGCAACGCTGATACCTAAGTGTGCTTCGAGTTAACATTGAGTTCTGCAAAATGCCATACGGTGCACAAAACATTCCACTTTCATTGTCAGTAACAAAAAAGATTGAAAGAAAATAGATATCTAATCCGCTAATAAATATTTATCACCGATAACTGTGACATGAGATCAAATATAGAGTGCGCATTTGAAATCGTAGACGCAAGACTTGCAACAAATTATCCAAAATGCAAACGAATAGTGCAGTTGCAACGTCAATCGCATTAAACTGCCATTCTAGCGTTTATGAACAGACGTCAGATTTGTATTCGAAGCACATTGCGTAGTTCAACTAGTTAGGCCTAAAATATTTAGGCCAAACTAGATTGTCCTGGACTAAAGTAGTATATCCTGACAAGCGTAGGATAAACCAGTTTGGGCTGGGACAAACTAGTTTGACATGAAATCGGGTTCGGTCGGTAACATACACATGTATGTACATACATTAATAGGTAGGCGGTATGCGGTATGCCACATATTTTCCACTACTTATCACTCAAACATACGAGTATTGTGAACCATTCTGAAAAATTTATCACGTGGGATATCATTCGAAATTGCTTGAAATATGAATTTCATATTTTTTCTGCAGTATAGGTACCATTTGCGCCTCTCACACTTAACCAATCTTAAAAAATGAGGTGTCAAAAGAAAGAGAATTACCTGGAGCAGTGACGAATCACACTTTTCATATTTTAACGAATTAAAAACCCGATCAAAACAAATATTCTACCCAAAAGAATAAATACTTTCCGTATGATTTAAACATGTCAACTGTTGGAAATGAATTCAATTTAGACATCATGTGGGAAGTGGGAAGTATTTGTTGTATTAAGTTCACTTATTTTGGTTGATTCTATGTATTTGCTATTTGAGAATCGTATGGGAAATATTTGTTGTTTTTAGAGTTCATTTCGGTTGAAATATTTGCTATTGATGCAAGTGGTAGTGGACAAATACATATACTTATCAACCAAAATGAAGTTTCAAAAAAACAAACACTTCACACGAGTTGACAGATGGAAATCACATGGCAAGTTTATAAGTGGATGGAAAGTTTGAATTTTGGGGGTTGGATTTTCTCTTGCGTGAGTTCTCGCACTCAAACACTAGTATGTTTAAAATAAATATAATTCAAATTAAATTTAATAAATTTTAAAATTGATTACTCAAAATGTTCATGTTTATAAGAAACAAATCTGATTTGGTAGATTCGCTGGACTTCTGATTTTAGAACCAAGAACTTAATTTGTATTCCACACTTAAATTGAGAAGAAAAGGCTTTTGAAATAAGCTTAAATATTAAAACGCTCGATGGCATGCCAAATGATTATTGTGAATCGTCCCAAATACATAGTTAGTTAGCAAAACCACGAACCTGCAAAGCTCTTAGTCTTTTTAGCCTATTTCGAAAAAGGGTGGTGCAGGAATATTGGTTTGTGACTTTCTAGGTTTCGGGCGCCATAATATTAGCCCACCCTATCTTAGCAATACTAACTTAGTGCTTATTTGCCAGACGAATTATGCTTTTATACATAGTAGCCCTGTTGATCTCAAATTCATCTAAAAATCTTATGCAATGCTGTTGATTCCTAGGCTGGCAGTAAAAATAAACACCAGTGTGTAGATTTTCGGATATAAACATGAGCGAATATTTGTCCAGCGTATAAAATGCATCAGCAGACTAATCACTTATTGGATTACAATAAAAAGAAGTATTTTCACCTAAGTACTTGTCATCATGTGTATAGATACACCTAAAATAAAATAACAACATACATAGTGTATATTATATACATCCATATATAATGTACATAAAATTGTGGGTAATTAAAACTTAAAGAGATTCAAAGCTTGCGTCAGCATTTACAAAACAAACTCCGCATCCTGACTGCGTCCCTTATGGGGCATTATAAACTCAAAGGACATCTCAGGAAGCTAGGTCTATCAAATGAAGATTCATGCTGATTTTGCAGAGTCCAGTGAAACACCAGAACACATACTGGTGGGATACCAAATTACAGCAGAGGATCTACCACTCATAGCACCCAATCTCCTACCGCTATTTCTCAGAAAAATTGGTCCGGATGAGGTGATGTGCTCTGACCTATGGAATTCGCTAGGCTAGCTGTGCCGAGAGGAATGTTTCTTCGTCTAGAATTTGTAGCGGGCACAATAGATCTTAAGGTCGCGGTACATCTCACCCTTCAATAATAATAATAATAATAGTACGACATCGCACAAAGGACATACATAATGCATAGTTTAGCACAATTCTTTTGTGCGTGTTCTCGGAAGAATGTAGTTTTTGGTAGTTGGTTGTCTTCGTTTGCAATTTGAACTAAAGATATGGCGAATATGACAAGTAAACAAATCTTGAACCTCGTACCTATTCCGTTGAACCTTATCCAGATCAAGACCACAAACACAACTTTTCTATGTAATTCAATAAATGTATGTTCAACTGTATTTGATTATTAGTTTAGATTTTCTTTTATTTCCATTTTACAATTATTAATAAACATATACGAGAAAAATTCAATAATAATAAAGAACACAAACAATAAAAATTATAATAATCATTAATATTATTTTTTGTTTAAATAACATTAGGCATGTGTATCTGCATGGGCGCCAGTAACATTTTGGTTTGCGATATTACAATCGTCTTGTATCTGAGATAAATATGTATGTTTGCATATATAATGTAAGTTTACATATTTTCTTATGTATTTTCGTAAGTGTTCTTCTTTTCGTCGTAGCAAAATATCGTTTTTCCTTATGTTCTTTTAAATTACTATTGTTTCGTTTGTATACATGAAAATTGCAATATCAACACTTAAATCGAATAAAAGAAAAGAGGAAACAAAGGGACATATACATCAGCTTTTGCAAATACAAAAGAGAAAAATGTGAGCTCTCTATCTAAATCAAAAACAGACAATTCCTAAAAAAAAAAATTTGCATTTTTTAAGAGCGAATGTAGTAAAACTTCAGTCCAATATCACTCGTTAATTCCAATGATGTAAAGAAGAAGGTTTTTGATTTTCTATCGCTGTATTTCCACGTTTCTAGTCAATATTAGCAGTTTATATCCGTCGTTACGCCTTTAATACTCTCTGAACTAAAGTGTACGCATCCGTATTTACAGACTAATGTCCAAACGTATGGAATGAAAAATTCTTCAGGTGCATCTTCCTCAACGTACTTGAATTTTAGGTCAGGGAATTTCTATAAGGAAACAAGAGAAAGTTATATGTATGTAATAATGAGTGGATTTTTTTTTATAATTTAGACTCACTCTTAGTCGATCGCTGGACCATTGGCTGGCACCTTTGGAAATTACTTCGAAAACCTCGTTAACACCAAGCTCACCGCGTTGATCCTGTACCCTTTGAAGTCGCGATGAGAAGAAGCCAACTACCTGTGAAAAGAAAATAGTTTTTAGATTTTTTTTCAACAAAGCAGGATCCTACCTACCATATCAATATTTTGTATAATATCCTGGAAGGCGTGATGGCTGCGGAAAGCTTCAAAAACACTTCGTTTATATAGCAGCGTATAAACTAAATTCGGACAGTAGACCAACTGATTCGACAAGCAGGAGTTTAAAATCTCTAGAACCATCCGAAGGACCTCTTCCAAGACGGTGAGATCTGCCAACATATCCTCCGGTGTTGTGGCTACGTTAACAGCAACCGATCCATTCACTGGTTCTTTGAGCTGAGCATCGACACGTGCATGCTTTCGAGCTAGAGTTTCGAATAAACTTATCAGCCTTTGCGCCACATATGGATGCAGCGAACGGAACTGGCCAGACATGTTGGCCAAAGCTGCCAAGCAATTCGTATGTAAGTATTTATCACGCATCTTCAGCATATTATACTGTATGGTTCGGATTACGACCAGAATGAGAAGGCCACCCAAAGATATCTCGGAAATCGTTCGCTCCGTATACCAACCTATGTTTTTTAAGAGCTGTAAACAAATTTAAAATTGACTAGTGCACTTGCTTTCGTGACAGACATCGCATAAAACTCACAATAGTGTGAACATTCTTATTGAAAGCATCATCCTCGCTCAGTATCAGCAGCACAATCAAAGACATGTAAATGTGATGTGAAGTACTATCCGGGGCGTTGTATAGCGTCTGTAGAATCGGCACCACTAAGTGCTCTAAATCATTCTGCACCATCACAAATCGATAGAAGCGCTCATTTCGGTGTAGCAATAGGTACAGTAACAGTGTAGCCTGATCAATGGTCACTATGCGACAGAGTGTATCATAGACGGCGGTAAAATCAATTTTAAATGTTGCCCCATCTTTAGGTGAATCTTTCGAGTCCGAGCAGCCGAACAAACTCGTTCTGTATGGATTATCCTTGGTGGTGCAATGATTTGTCAGAATAAGAATTAGCAGAAGACTCTGATTTGCCAGTGGATAGTGCTCACCGAACTGTTGTGACAGTTCAGCTCCGGCTGCATTAGGTTTAAGTGCATCTTGGCTTTTGCGGAAAGTGAATATCGACATAAGCGACTCAGCAATACCGTATACAAAGGATCCAGAATGACCAGCGCCAAACATTGTACTAGGCACCTCAACCATGCGAGACACGAAATGCAGAAGAGCGCTTATAAGAACATTCGCATGCTGACATTTGTAGATTGTCCTGAAAATAAATATAAAGAAAAAGTAACACTTGAAACAATTGCGGCTTATAGTTGGAAAAAGGAAATAGATATTGTGACACGGTAGTCGAAGAAAAATTACTTCGGCGACTTCACTACAATGCCTTTGACTTTCGACATAAGCAAAGTAGAAACACCTGTGTTGTCTGATCAACAGAACCTGAATAGTCTATATTGTTTACCTTGGTGCGTTGTTTAGTTAAAAATAGAATTGATAACTACAACCAACATTATTTTTCGATTGCAACTTATCGAAAACGGAAAAGAAGAGGAAGAATTTTAGCTGTCTTACCTAAAGATAACAGATTTCTCGACGGGTTGTTGCGAGAATAGGTGAACCGAAAGCAGAGTGATGATCACATTGACAGCTTCCAAGTGCAGATGATAAGTGAATTCCCTAGAAATACAGATGTTAGTTTTTTTCTCTCAGCAATCCTTATAGATTGCTCCAACTCACTTCACTGGAATAACAACAATAAGATTAACAATGGCATCAAAGAATGTCTCAAACTTGAAACCATCCACAGCGACAATATCATTTGCTTTCTGTTTATTTGTGGGCTCTTCTGTGACTTCTACAGCAATTGTTGTACTCTCCGACGCACTCGCCGCAACCTCCTCACCTTTGAGCACTTCTGGGCTGGGCACTGCTTCGAAATGTTGCAATAACTGAAACTCTGAGCCAGTTTCATTGATGTACTTGACCAATGACCGAATGATGAATAACAAATTAAACGTCTGCCATATGTGCAACGAACTGCAACAAAAAACAGGACGAACATTTAATTTAAATCAATAAAACAAAATAAAAAATCTTCACCGTAATCTTACCTCTCTTGATCGGAGAGTGACAACAACTCGGTCACTTTGCTAAGGAACACCGAAATCAGTGAACCAAAATTGCCCGTCTTCAGATTGTTGCTTAAAAACGCCTGACAAAGTGATTCCAAACGTGAGTCCAGACTCAATTGCTCCTCGCTAGAATAAATGTAACAAAAATCAAAAAAAAAAATGACAATCTTATTCGACAACGTAAATTGACAACAAACTGCCAACACAACAATTATTATTTTGTTCGGACAATCTCACCACAGAATCACCGTGTTACCCACCTATTCGCTGGAGTTGTAATATTATAGTTTAGGACTCCATTCCAGAAGCTATCATCGTCGTGCGGAATATGAGTGCGACTAACGAATTTCTTTAGATATTCATTTTCGGTGAGCTCTTCGTGCCGACTTACGTTGATGCCCATTTTTCCTGTATGATGTGTTGTCTTGTCTGAGCCGGGTATTCGCTTTGATGTTCACAATTTCATTTGATGTCGATGCAGGTTGTTTGTCGCGAGAACCTTATAAACTTCTTGCACACTTTTTGATTAATACTCTACACATCGATTGCGGGCATTTGTAATTAATTTATTTTATAAAACTGCAATCTAAGAAAATTGAATTTTTTCTTTTTCTTTTGAAAGATATGCGGACGACAATAAAGAAATTTTGACACTTTAAACGTCATCGCTTTGTAATGAGCTGTGATAATTTTTTATCGCATGCAAGTTCTGGTGCTACTTTTTGTACAGCCGCTGTTTTTTGGAAGTGGTGTAGCCGTCTCTAAAATATATTTTTATCGCCATAAAAATGTTTTAAATGTTGTATAGCTTAGCTATTATCCTTTATGCGCATTCTGTGCCAGCAACGAAAATAAACATTATATTGTTAAGAACACGTTTAAAATAAAAAGGCAACAAAACAAAAAATGAAGTTTTATCATTTATCAGCTAGCTACGAGCCAATTTAGGTAGGTACCCAATTTACAAAACTTAACCATTGTGTCGGCAATAAAAGATATAAGGTCTGTTCATTGAGGAAAAACCAGATCAGAACAGCACAGATTCGAGCAAAATGTCAAATCAAAGTTAGAACAGAAAAGTACAGCCCATATGCTTAGTTTTTAAGCATGTTGACATTTGTAAATTATCATTTCTATTTAAATTGAAATATAAGATGTTTAAAAGTGAAATCTAAGATATTTAAACAAATTACAAATACATAGTACAGATTGCCCATATTTATCTTTTATTTAATTTGTTTCCATGTTTAACTTTCATAAAACAAATTAATTGCTGAAATCAAATCAAAATTATGGCCATAGCTGATTTTGACATCTGTACACTAATCTGTTCTACCTCAAGAGGAGATGCAAGATTTCCTGTACTTTTCTGTTCTGACAATCTCACTGAACACAAACGAGATCAGAAAACCTTGTAATTTTCTGCCCAGAACAGCCTCAATGAACAGACCTTTATTCATACCTGCAAACAGGGATGGTAAAAGTTAAACTAACTTACTTCAGCCGTGAGGAAATAGCGGTCGGTGATACAACTTTGCTATTTATACTTCAACCACCATATTTTTATACAGTAAAATATTTTATGAAGGTCCCTAAAGTTAATTCAAGTCTTCAAGATGATCGCCCATAATGACCCGAAAACATAAGATCAATATCAAAACTATTTTGCAAGCCATCGAAACGCTGTCGAATTGTTTTGTTTTTGGTTGTACGGTAATTGAAACGCCTCCTCGTCCTCATACATTCGTCATACATTTATGTAGGTATGTATGTACATTCCACACTGAAAATGACATATAGATTTCAGATTGAAAACGAATTATACGCTGAATCCGTAAGACGTTTATTTAAACGACAATCGATGTTTTTGAGCCGTGTCGCTTTATAATAATACGTTAACACCGAAACCATTGTTCTACACAAAATTCCAAATTTCAGTCAAAATCTCGATGTGCTAATTTAATAAATGGTGATATACAAGTATATTTGTATATTCTTACTTACGAACTGTTTAACAGTCTCAACAGTCAAGTCTCAAGTATCTCATTGTTGGTGGCCGTGGAAAAAACGCAACTTTAAGTATTTTCTATTTTATTTTAAGTAACAAATGAACATTAATAGTTAAACATGTAATTTTAAGATTAACTGATAAACCATAAAAGGCAAAAAATGAATGTAAAAAAGGAAAAAAGAAAGAAACTAAAATTAAATTCTATTACTCCATCTTCTGCCACCAACTGCTTGATTTAAAATTCGTTTGACATCTCAATATTGTCTCGTTCACCACGAATGGCTGCGTTCAGAAAATGATCATCAGCAACAGGCAGCGTTCAGAAATTATCATATTATTAAGCGTCAGCAACATTTCCCCCCTCCGGTGAATCAGCCGCTTCTGCTGTTGATTTACCAACCTTCGACCTACTGACATCCAAGACCGCCAACTTCGCTACGGGTCTCTCGTACACACCGGTTGCTGTCCTCACGGTAGCTCTTCTTACTTGGCCATCATGGGCCCGGATGACTCCAACTACTAAGCCTTTTGGCCAAGAACCTCTTGGCAGATTTTCATCGACGATTATGACGATGTCTCCTTCTTCAACGTTCTTAACATTCTGGAACCATTTCGTCCTCCGTGTCAATGTTGGTAGGTACTCACGTACCCACCGCTTCCAAAACAAGTCGGTCAGCTGCTGGCACTTTCTCCACTCCTTGCGCAGAATTAGGTCCTTATCGCAGAAAGCTCCTGGTGACTTGCTTCCGTTTGATGACCCCAACAGAAAATGGTTTGGTGTCATCGCTTCCACATCATCACAATCCACTGATACATGTGTGAGTGGTCGTGAATTGATGATACCTTCTATCTCTATCAGCATCGACTGCAGGGACTCATCCGTCAACCTCTGATTCCGCATTACTTCTTTCAAAACGTTTTTAACTGACCCGACGAGTCGCTCCCAAACACCTCCCATATGAGGTGCCGCGGGGGGGTTGAAATACCATCTAGTTTCTGAGGTTGTGAATCTCTCCTGGATCCTGTTTTGGTCGATTTGGTGAAATGCCTCCCTGAGTTCTCGTTCTGCTCCTTTCAGGTTACTACCGTTGTCGGAGTAAATCTCTCTTGGTACCCCTCGCCTTGCCATAAAGTTTCTGATACACATGATGCAAGAGTCGGTCGATAGTGTATGCGCCACCTCTAAATGAACAGCTCTCACCGTCAAGCAGGTGAAAAGCACTCCCCAACGTTTCACTGACCGCCTACCAACACTGGTCACAATCGGACCGAAGTAGTCCACCCCGACATAGCTGAATGGTCGAGTATACGCTGCAAGCCTAGCCTCTGGTAGTGGCGCCATCTCGGGCACTGCTGGTTCAGCTCGAATAATACGACACCGCTGGCATTTTCGACGAACTAATTTTACAAGAGGACGTAGGCCAGAGATCCAAAACCTTTGCTTCACTTCATTGACTACTGTTTCCTGGCACTTATGGTGAAATATGAGATGGTACATCCTTACAATCAGATATGATATATGATGATCCCTCGGTAATATGATTGGACGTTTGGTGCACTCGTCGATACACCAGGCGCTGTCGATTCTTCCTCTCATACGCAAGACTCTATGCTTATCTATATATGGAGACAATTTATATAGACAATTACCTTTTGACAGTGTTTTTCCATTAGATAATATTGCAATTTCGTCGCCATATTTCTCCGATTGCACCATCTGAAATAGCAACAGCTCAGCTCGTTGAAGTTCATTCATCGTCAGCACACCAACAACCGTAGAGATTCCTCGTACCTTTGCCTTCAAGTTATTAACGTATCGCAGCACCCATGCCACAGCGCGGTGCAAACGTGTCCATGATGAAAACCGGTCTACGTTCAACAAGGGCTCCTCCGTCAAAGGGAAATGTATCGCCAGAAGATACTTTGAGCGCAACTCTTCTTTGTAGCATTCAGTCTCCTCCGGTGCTGGCCATGTAGTTTCGTACTGGTAGAGAAAGTCTGGACCTACGAACCATCGAGCACCTTTATTGAAAGAAGGCACCTTTGCCCACTTTGTCGCCTCGTCGGCCACGTTCAACTTAGTTGGGATCCAATTCCAATCATCCAATCTCGTCTTCTGCAATATCTCCGCCACACGAAACATCACAAATGGCTTAAATTTCTTCGCATCAGAGCGCAACCAGCATATGACGTTCTTCGAATCGGTCCACATGTACTTCCGCTCAATAGTCAACCTATTTGCATGTGCTTTTGCTAATGAATTCGCCAGCCTAGATCCCATCAAAGCAGCCTGCAGCTCTAACCTTGGAATTGATATAGGTCTTAACGGTGCTACTTTACTTTTAGCACAAACAAGTGCACACCCGAAGCGGCCGTCTTCCATGAAGCGAAAATAAGCCACAGCAGCCATCGCGTCCTCGCTAGCATCGGTAAAGATGTGAAGTTGCACCTTTGCTCGCTTGCTAAATCCTTCAGGAAAGTAGCACCTCGGAATTTGCACCTCTTCCACCTTTGTCAGTAGCCTGCGCCAGCTCTCCCATCTTTCATGAAGTTCCGGGGGTAATTCGTCATCCCATCCTATTGCAGACTTCCATGCTTCCTGCTGCAACACCTTCAGTTTGACCAAGTAAAAGGCGAGAAAACCCAACGGGTCGAAGACGGACATGAGTACTCGAAGCAGCTCTCTCTTCGTTGGAATCCGGATCCCTCTCATAATGTCTTCCTGCATCTTTACGAACTGCAGCGAGAATCCAAGAATGTCTTCACTGGTGTTCCACCAAAGTCCCAAGACCTTCGTCGTGCATTTGTCTTCTATTAGGTTCTCCAGCATCTTATTTGCGTTGCCGTCAGGTTCTTCCATTGCTCGCAGAACGTCCTTTGAGTTAGACAACCAGTTGCGAATATTAAACCCAGCTTTTGCGTGGACGAACTTCACGTCCTTCGCCAACTGGATTGCTTCCTCGATTGTTTCGACACTGTCTAACAAGTCGTCCACGTAATGGTGATTAATGATGGTGTCGGCAGCTCTTGGAAAGGTTTCAGCAAAGTCCCGTGCGTTGATGTTCTTAACATGCTGCGCAATACTTGGCGAACATGAAGCACCAAATGTTAGAACCATCATTACGTAGACTTCTGGTTGCCGGCTAGAAACACCATCCCGCCACAAAAAACGTTGACAATGCTGATCCTTTTCGCACACTTTAACTCGGTGGAACATTTCCTGAATATCTGCTGCTATCGCAATCCGATTAATTCGAAAGGCATAAAGAACATCTGTGAGAACTTTTAATTCGTCCGGACCCTTTAGAAGAACACTGTTTAAAGAAAACCCCTGTGTCGTAGCCGCTGCGTCCCATACCATTCGGATTTTTTCAGGCTTGTTCTGATTCCTCACTAAGAAAGTGGGCAAATACCAAACCCTTGGATGTTGTGTGTCGAGCTCTCGTTGATCCAGCTTACGAGCGTACCCCTTATCCACGAGATTCTTTATTTGATCGTTGACCACCCTCAATAGAGAAGGATCTCTCACAAACTTTTTCTCAAGGCACCTTAGCCTTTTGAGGGCCATTGGAAAACTATCCGGCATGGTGATATTGTCGTACCGCCACAACAATCCGCATACGAAAGCATCTTCTTGCCTGTGTACTGTTTCTTCCAAGATCTTCTTCGCGCGAACGTCCTCCGCTGTCTCACAACAAGCACTCTCGATCCCTTGCTCCTCTAACGTGTAATGTCGACGCAACAACTCTTCCAAATCCTGATCGCATTTGCAGGCTTTGATGTGATATACGCCACCATCCTTTACTCCATTCGCCTCGCCGCCACTCAAACACCAACCTAGTCTGGTTTTGATTGCGATTGGGTCGTTCCACTTTCCTTCCTTAGTCTGCAAGGCTAAAGTCAGCTTCTGGTTGTTCAGCCCTATCAGGATCCCACACTTTGCCTTCACGAACGTGGCCAATGGTACACCGCTCAAATGTGGATACTGACGCTGCACCTCCTCAGCTAGAACAGTCTGCCTCGGCAATGCCAAACGCTGCACTGTACGAACATCTTGAAGCCGGTACCTTCTATCGCGATCGTTTGTAGCAGCAGAAATCTCCATCGGTACAACCATAGATGACCCCTCATAGCGAACGGTGTCTGCAGTCCATTTAAGACATAATGGTTTGGCTGTTCCCTCGATGCCCAAAGATTTCACTATGTTCTGTTCCACAAGTGTCAGAGAAGAGCCGGTATCTAAAAATGCGTACGTTTCTAATGACTTTCCATCGCCATGAAGTACCACTGGTATAATCCTAAACACTGTATTTCCTCCATCACACCTTTGATGAGCGTTGCACGGTTTCACTGGGGCCGATGAGTTCGACTGCAACAATACATGTACAGAACCCTTCGCAGTACTTCGACATTTAAATCGTTTTCGATGTCCAAGACAACTCTCACATATGCCCTTGTCCTTCACCAGTTCACATCTTTTTGCAATTGGAAGTGTTTTGAACTTACCACAATCCAACAGCTTGTGATCTTCTTCACAAATGAAACAGCCGTTCCCCTTTGGTTGTGTTGTCTCAGCCATTTGCATTTCAGTGTGAGCATGCAATCCCGCTTGTCTCTTTTCGTTTTTATTCTCAAATGTAGAAAACGTCATCACCGAACTAGCTGCTTCTGCCATCTTGTAGAGCCATTCGCCAAAGCGCACTAAATTCGGTTCCGTTGTACCACGATGCAACGCCCAGTTCATTCGAATAGACGCTGGTAGCTTCTCCACAAGCTCCTGGAGTAGAACGGGGTTATTGAGGTGGCTCGTCAGCCCAGATGCCTCCATTGTTGCATACAAATTGCGCACCGACAGTGCATAGTTTACCAAAGTGTCTAGCCGATCAGCTTTCAGTGGGGGCTCTGACCGAATCCTAGACAATTGCATTTGCACAATGTACTCAGGACGCCCAAATCGCATACGGAGAGTAGAAATCACCTCATCTACCATAGATGGAAGTAGTAGACGTGCCCTAACTGTTTCCAACGCATTACCTTTCAATGCCCTTTGAAGACGCCACAAATTCTCCTCTTTGCTGAAGCCGCACATTCGTGTACTATTCTCAAAACTGCTGATGAATAATGGCCAGTCTTCTGGCCGCCCGGAGAAAAATGGCAACTCTTTGGATACTACCTGACGCGCCGAGATCTGATTCCTACTCAAGCCAAACTCAGGAACTTCAGCAACACATTCTAGAGGCCGATGCTGAGTGTGAACCACAGGATTTGTCTTGAGATCAATTGGAGCATTTTCAACACTCACTTGATCCACCCACGCCGATGTCCTGCGCCTCTCCGAACAGCTTTCTTCAATACAGTCGTCAGCTTCTTGTGCCAACAATTCGTATCGCTTTATGATATACTCCTTTTCCTTTTGTTGTTGTTCGACTATAAGCCGCATATCCAACTTCTTCTGCTCTTCAAGGCACTTCAGCTCCAATTCCAATCGTTTCTTGCTTTTGCCTGATGATGCAACACTCAGATTTGTTACTGAATGTGCCGTCACGCCAACGCTTTGATGATCACCTAGTCCTACGTGTGACAACCTATCGCCCATATTATCGACAGCTGCCACATTTCCACGAACCGTTTCATTAAGCCCAGCACACGTAACACACTCGAAGCTTCTATCTGCAACTGATGCATCCACTCCCACGCAGCTGTAATGATACCACCTGTGGCACACATCACATTGCACCATATCATCAATGCTGTTCGGTTTATTGCATTTGGCACAATCGCAATTCTTCGTCTGATTTGGATTGGACATTCTGCCTTTTTTCTTTGACGCCTTCCCCAATATATATATGTAATATAATTGCCAAGAAAAGGCAGCTCTAAAAGAATTTAATTTTAGAAATGTTGGTGGCCGTGGAAAAAACGCAACTTTAAGTATTTTCTATTTTATTTTAAGTAACAAATGAACATTAATAGTTAAACATGTAATTTTAAGATTAACTGATAAACCATAAAAGGCAAAAAATGAATGTAAAAAAGGAAAAAAGAAAGAAACTAAAATTAAATTCTATTACTCCATCTTCTGCCACCAACTGCTTGATTTAAAATTCGTTTGACATCTCAATATTGTCTCGTTCACCACGAATGGCTGCGTTCAGAAAATGATCATCAGCAACAGGCAGCGTTCAGAAATTATCATATTATTAAGCGTCAGCAACACTCATTTTGAATGAACCAGCTGCTATGCTCCTATTCCAAATTATTTCTCCAAAACCGCTGAAGACTGCCTGACATACATAAGTATGTAGGCACTTAAAAAATAAACACAAACAAATATACATCTATACATCTCCAATTCAGGTGCATCTTTATTGTAAACATACTCTATTGTGCAATAAAAAGTATCTATGTACTTTAACAATTCTTTTTCGTTCACTTTTTGTCAGTTTAAATGTACATCATTTGTTTTATTTATGTTCATTTTGTATGATACATTTCAACAGCAAAAGAGTATTTCTTTAAGCTAAGCGCCCCCTCTTATTCATCTTAATCAAAAAATAAAAGAACATTTCATAGGCGCGGTTATTCCGCAGACTCTTCTCATTCTTTGTGACCATTAATCGCCAATTAATTTAAATTTTAAATTTTTTCTAATTTTAAATGTTCCCCTTTCACAACTCTACTACGTGCCAGTAACTGTGTAACATAGTGCTTGGTTGTAAGTGAAAAGCAATGCGGAGAAAGGGGAAATACGAGAAATACGGACAAAAAGATTTAAATATGAATAATAAATGCAAATAAAATGAATCTGGAAACCAATTCTTGATATTTTTCTTATATTATGGAGTGTAAATATTTTGAGATATTCAGGATCACCCTGTTTAGGTTTAGAACCTTACGAAAAAAAACTAACTCTTACTAAATACACAGCTTTTGTTATTTTGTTTTACTTTTGTTTTTTTTTTTTTTTTTTTTTTTTTGTTTTTATAAATAAATATGAGAAGTAGATGGAATTCAGTTGAATTGCTCTGGCATTACGTAAGAGATGTCATCCCATGGATGACGGTATAGACCTTGCTTTAGTCGCTTCTGATCCATGTAGTGACCGATAAAGCCTATGCTACGGCCAAGGACAAACAGCGAGTTGATAGCACCGATGTTGATGTATTCTTGTGCTTCCTCGCTGCAGAATAAATAAAAAATAAAATGTCTTTCATTTTTAAAATTATAACAAACCTCGTAAAGGATCCACAGTTCCTTAGCATATCTACAAAACTGGTGGCAATCACACCGTCCACATTCAAAATCAAATTTGGCTTCTTGCTGGTGGTGATCTTTTCAACTTCCAAGGCATACTTCAGCAATGGGCACGATGGGAAGTTCTCCATGACGAACTCCTTAATGATTTTCACACGTACGTCAGGATTATTGATGGACTTTACACGATGTCCAATGCCCATTATCAGTTGACCCTTCTTTCGCATCTGATTTACAAAGTCCATCGGATGGAGATTCGAATCATATGCCTCTGAGAACTGTCTAGCAGCGCCATCCAAAGCACCACCAAATCGATCACCCTAAAAGAAAATATAACCCATAAAAAAAACTATCAAATCCACCCATTTGTCATCTTCCAACTTACAATTGTAAGCAAACCGCTTACGACGGAAGACACCAAATCCTTGCCAGCCCTCGCACAGACAATAGTGTTGTGAGCGCCCGACACAGCTGGACCATGATCCGCAGTCACCATGAGGCACATTTCGAAAAATTTACACACGTATGGCGGTAGACAACGCTGGAACCATAACAAGGAGATGACACCTCCTATGCCTACGTCCTTGTTGAGTACTTCACTGATGGGCATACCTGCATAGAGAAGCTCTTGTCCTCGTTCATCGCATATCGATGTCATGAAACTGGCTGGTTTGCGAATGAGACCCAATTCCCGGGCCCATGAATAATCCATTGGTACGGTAGGTGGTGGCACCTCCTCCTTGGGCACAATACGACCAGATTTCACCAGTTCATTGTACACATTGGCAATAAGGTCGCCCAGCGAATCAAATGAGTCTGGAACATAGGCACCTGCCTCTCGCAGAGCCTTATTTTTAGAAGTTGCAGTTTCACGATCAGAATTGGCACACGAGCCAGCGTGGCCAAACTGAACTTCGGCGGTGAACATTCCGGCGCATGTTCCAATACACCAGGATACCATTGGTTTGTTAATACGTCCATCCTTAAGTGCCGTGCAGACCTCGTACTCTTCGGTACCTCCGACCTCGCCAAGCAACACAATCAACTTGACTTCAGGATCTGCCTGGTAGCGCAAAATGTGGTCCATGAACGTTGTTCCAGGGTAACGATCGCCACCGATTGCCACACCCTCCAACACACCATCGGTAGCTTTGGAAACGATGTTATTCAACTCGTTAGACATTCCGCCAGAACGCGATACGTATGCTACGCTACCGGGACGGTACAGCTTCGAATGAAGGATATTATCCAACATGCCTCCAGTGTTGCCGATCTTGAAACAGCCTGGCTTTACACCGCCGACCGTCGCTGGACCAATAATGGACACACCCTTCAGATTGGCAGCCAGAATCATCTTCCTTGTCATATTCTCTGGAATACCCTCAGCAATGATGGCGATTGTACGAATCTGTGGGTATTCTAGAACTTCCAATGTCGACTCAAAAGCCGAACGCAGTGAGGCAAAGTTCACTAAAACATCAACATTCTTATGCTTGTTCACCGCATCCGACATCTTCTTGTATACCGGCACCAAAATCTCCTTGTGTCCCCAGTAGAACTTCTGCTTGTGATCACCGGTAAAGGGATATACCATGGCTACCACTGATGGTTCTTCACGTCTGCAAATTAGCGCATAACAAAGAATTCACCTCTCCCCCTTCCAACCCTTTTTCTTAGTCTCACCTGCATATGAAATCAAAGTCGAGCATCGACTGAACAGCCCTTGTCTGCATGCCCCATACAATGGCGAACGTGTTGCTCGAGAACAACTTCTTTGATAGACCGACGGCATTGCCATCCGCCTCGTCGTGTCTCTGACAATCTGCCGAGATAGGGGGTAGTTTAATCGAATGTTTCGGTGAACCTATACATACGAGTATACCCAAATGCACACAAAATGGTCGCCAATTTTTCGTTTTATTTTTTTTAGTTCAGATTTTGCATTTCCCCAAAAAAACACATTCATATTTTAGTTCATATGGTTTTAAGTGATTATCAAAAATCATCATCATCAGCGCATTACACAACACATTTTTTTTAAAAGAAAAAAAAACATAGACCATCACACAAAAAGCAAGAGCAATCATCACACAGTTTGTGCGAAAGCATTTGTGCGGGTGTTGAGATTTGTAGTTGTAATTTTTTTTTAACGGGTGCGAATTTTAAATTTTGATTATGTTGCCAATAATAATTTGTTTATGAATTCAACGGTATGACACAGACGAGACGAGACGATAACGCAGACACATGACACAAATTCATAGACACATGCCATTCATGAAATATATAATGAGAAAAAAATGCAGAAAAGTTGCAAATTAAAATTTAAAAAAAGACGAATTGATTATTATAAACTATTGCATGCCGTCTTGCCTACAGAGAGTAGTGGTGTATTGCGACACAACACTCGCTGCAGACAAGACTACACTCATAAACTAAAAAAAAAAGAATACGACAACCAATTTTGTTCTACGAGTAGGTATACATAGATTGTTTCTGTATTGGGTACGGGGGGTCGAACCTGAAGCTGCACCTGAAACTGCATGTTGCTTTCCCAACGTTGTATTTGCGTGCTACACTTCTACTTATGATTTACCATCAAGCTACTGTTTTTGAATTTGCGTAATCATTGCCCAAGTATGGTGACAATTAGTGGCAATCAACAAGTCACCAGTCATACCCACTCTCCTCCATCAGACAATTAGTGAATTTGCAAAATAGACTTCGATTTGTGGCTAGTAACAAGAGAAAATTTTCTATGGAAGCTATTAATGGTTCAGTAGCCCCTTTGCTATAATTTAACAAATGCTTTTGGGACTGTTGAATCGTTGACCTTATTTCATCACAAGACAAAGGCTTGCGGGTGAATCTATTACTAAATAATGGCCGCGTCATAGCCAAGAACATTGTTATCACAGTAGCAGAAAATGTTTTAATTGTCTAGTGTCTCAAGGCTATCGCAATCGATATATGAACATCAGCAAAGATCTCATCGATGGTGTTTTGCCCAACGGAAATGGGTAAATTGGAAAAAAAAACTACAATTAAACTTTAGTCTACGAAAACAATATGTATCTTTCCATTTGGACAATCATTCGCTATTGATTTAAACCAAAATCAGCTCACCACTCGCACCACTGCCCAACCTTTCTGTCATTTCATTTCGACACAAAAACAAAACGCACAAAATATTAAAAAACACAAAAAAATGCACGTGTAAGCATAAAAATAATTAATCAATCGGTTGCCGCATCTTTCACACAAAATAATACTTACTGACAAATAAGCAAATAATATATACATACATATTTACAAATGAAAAGGTAAATCGCAGTTTCTCTTACCGTTGGACTCTAGCTCGGTGAATTCCGGCAGCTTTGTGCCTTTTGCATCGGCCGACTGTTGCTGTCCACCTGGCAATAAGAAATTGGCGGTGGAAAACTCAACATTGCACGATTTGGGAATTGGTCGCTTTCCCAATGCCATGCCACAAATGGCAGTCATATGTGTCTCTGGGCCAAACACAAACAGGGGTATTCCCAATGTGCTACCAATTTCTCGCATCTTCCTCAAACCCTCTTGATAATTGGGCCCAGCACGGCGAACAAATATCGAAACATTGTGCTCAACCAATTTTGGCTGGAATTCTCGAAGTGCAGTTATGATTCCTAGAAGAGGAGCAAGTTAATAGATTTTCTTCTCTAGTTTGAACAAAATCTTGATGATATTACCTCTAAAGGTTGCCGCTACATTGGTAAAGTTAGCGATTCCACCGCCAGTGATTAAAATCTTGCCATCCGGGTGCTTTGGCGATGATGTCATCAAATTCAAAATCGTCTTGGCGTACTCATATGTCTGCTGTTCGGATGGTGCTCCACTGTATTCACCATAATTGGCTAATTCTTCGGCCCCACCCAAATCACAGATTGTATCGGAATAGATGACACTTGCTCCACCACCAGCTACCATTGTCCAAATTCTGCCATTTCTGTTTAAGATGGTCAACTAAAACAATAACAAAAATGCCAAAGATTAAGGGTCACAGTCACATAACACTTAATGTATTTTTCACTCACCTTCAACGAGGCTCCACTCTTGGCATCTAAATCGGCAATATACGCCTCCTCGGGAAATGCATCCCGGCCAAACGGTGGTGGATATTCAATTTCTCCCCATTTTGGACGGCAAATGAAATCAGCTGTCGAGTCTAACTTTGCAGCCAAATCCAGAATATAGATACTATCATCTGTGACCACCAGCGGATTGATCTCGAGGTATGTAAAGTACAAGTCAACATAGAGGGTATAGAGAGCATGAATGAAATTGGCGATACGTGGTTTCTTGGCAGCCACTATATTTTTAAGCAACGCTTTAGTTATCTCTTCAGCGGTTACATTATGATCGATTGGTATTTCAAGTTTCAGCGCTTTCGAGTCAACGTCGCCAATATCTACACCACCCTGGTGGTGGAATAATATCGTATCAGCTGTACGATGTGAATAGATACAGACATACGCTTCTTCTTCCTTAAATAAATCATGCGAATTAATTTACATTTTTAAATTTTAATGTGTTAGCTTCTTACATCTTTGTGCGGAATAAATGGTTCAATAATGAAATTCTTTATTTTCCCACAGGCAGCTCCAATCTTTTGGTCCTTGTTCATTCGTTCTTGAATCCATTCTTTGCACTGGTCAATTGATTTGTTCACAGCAATCAGACCTAATTTACCGCGACGCTTTATCAATTGATCGGGTTTTACAACCAATTTCTGCAAAAACAAATTAGTCACTTACACATTTATTTATTAAGAAGTCGTATGCTATTTACAGTGATTGGTCACACATGATTGGTTCATTCATTCACCTTAAACCTTTAATTTTCGCCTCATTTAACTTACAACCTTTATGTTCCACACACAATTGAAAGGGACCTACAGTTTTGGTTCTCAATTCCGAACAGCCAACTCCCAAAAAGCATAGTCTTAAATGCGTGTTAGACATTCGAAAAGTTGACAATGGTGCTTTCTAGGATAGCAAAATTTATCAGCACACTGACAAACTTACCAATAAGCAGAAGCTTTCTATTTACGCACTTTAAACGACCAAAGGCGACCTTTATACCCGGAATTCCAAAGCCGTGTAAGCGTGCACAATTATACCTACAGTTTTCAATTTATCATGCCAGATTTTATGTATCACGATTCACGAAGACGCTTTAAATTTATCAATCCGCGAAGGTATTTGTCACGCTAAATTCTAAAACGCGCCCACGTTGACTAAGTTGATTGGAAAAAAAACTACAATTACTGCGATTGTTTTTTTTTATACCTGAGATCTAATGTAAATGATAAGATTAGTATGCCACTTTTCTTGTGCGTTGTGTTGATATTTTGAATTCTTAAAAAATTATTTATGCAAACAAATAAAAACGTGTCGATATTTTTTTATTTCATTTCATAAAGTGGCAACCTTTTTTAAATAGCAAGGGAAAAAGGTTTTTCTAGACTTTTCTGAATGTAACAATTTGTGTTCCCTCGCTTGGTACTGAATCGAAAAACCTTTTTTCGTTAAACTTAATATAAATTTGTATGCGACACAAATTCTTTTAAACAGAGAGGTTCAATTGCCGCTTGAACAAACAAAAAATGCTAATTACTCTCGGGCAGCCATTACAAAAGCTCGTTTCAATCCCACCCCACTGGAGAGTTCTTATATTTGAAATTCAAATAAATTCAATACAGCCAACAGCTTCACGGCCTCACCACACCGTTCAATAGCAAAAACAAAGCACTTATGTATGTATATAATGCTTGTACCGCCTTTCTCATTACAAAGTTAGAATGTAAATTAAGAAAACATATTTGAACGTAGTCGTGTCTTAGGAATGCAGCTGAGATAGATAAATACACAGCGTCTTTGTGAACTTTAACTGGTTCTCTTTTGATTGAACTTGTTCTTGTTGACTGTTCAAATAACACTTTTTATCAATCCACGGAATCAAAATCGAATGGCGAAACCAACATTTTGTGACAATGACGACAAGGGGTCAACCAGGGGTAAGCCAGAACTTTCATTCAATTGAGCTACGAGTATTTTTGTTGGTTTTAAATATACAAACGAACGAGTACGTATCGGATATATCTGGTAAGGTCGCCAGTTCAGTTCAAGCTCAGAAAATACTGCAGGTTATTTATTTTTAAACCAAATGCAGGGAAATGATTTGGCTGTAGATGTAAGTTTAAGTTAATTTGTTCATTTTATTGAGACGCAAAATACTATCATCGCTAAGAAGTTAAAACTAAGATAAAGATGATCACTAGGATGAATAACCAAAAATTAGAAACAGATGTTTTCGCAGAATGCAAGATGTTGGACGAAGCCTCTTTAAGTGTCGCAATAGTAGACCCGCAAACAGAAAACGACCAACAGACAACATGATCAATAAAGAGGGTAGTAATAATTTATCGTGTCCCATTTCTATAAGAGAAAATCGATTGTTGGCATTCAAGCTAACGTTTTTCGAAAAACGCCAAACACATGCTCGTATATCAGTAGATCGTTCACATCCATGGCGCTACAGTCTGGACTGTGCTTGTAGCAGCGTGAAAAAATGTCTGGTTTTCGTGAGTTTCTAACTAAACATTGAACGAACGACAGCACCACAACATTTTATTTACATTCACTCAAACTGTGTTAGAAGTTCAAACCAACGGAAGAAATGGAAGAGGAAGATGCTGCTCAAAATATTAATAGGAAGGTGACCGCATGTGGTTAACCCGCGGATCAGCTTTATCTTGCCGGGTGGACCTTGCCGGTGTTTTGTTATGGCAATTTTGTACCTATTCAGCGGAAAAGTTGGAATTATCTGCCAGGTCAATGAGCATACACCGTAAAATCGTTTAAAAACAAAAACAAAAATAAAACCGCCTACCTACTTGTTGTAACAATTTTACTCGCATCTACACTCTTCTAAAGTAAGCGCAGATCACTTACTCAAAATCAAAGAGACCCCCACAAGAGTGTTTATTGCCTAATTATGTCTATGTATATATATGTAGGTTATCGGCTTATCACAATACCCTCAAATTACGAATACTGAATTCGGCGACTAGCAAAAAGTTCCATATCACCCGACAATGATTCATTGGTTTTGATATTTTTGACTCTGATTACGACGACCTCAAGCCAGACAGGATGTTTGTCACTTTAGGCACCATAAGCCAAAGCTTGTTCACAAATTAGAACCAAGGTTCGACATCAACGGTTTGCGTGTAACAAATACGTTCACCAAACTCACTTTTATCTAATTTAAATCCAAAATAGAACCGACCACTTATCTGTCACGCAAAAACTAATTGTCAACCATGTGTGCCAGAGATTAAAAAAAGCCATTACAAATAATCTATCTCCCCAAATAAGTTTCTAATTAAAAAAAAGAATTTCTGTGTTATTTGTTTGACCCCAAGTAGGGGGTAAGGGGAAACGGAAAAAACATGAATCTGGCGAGTGCCAGATGAGTATATCTCGATGAGTTCTAGGTCAAGATCAATGTCACCCATTGGCATCATAACATTGAACATTAGGCCACAAATTAGTACAAAGTTCAAACAGAATAAATAATCAAACTAATATTTGTTTTGCTTTGTGTGGTCAAAAAGAGGTGGTAGTTGATGTCAGTAACCTTTGAAGCTATTTTTGTTAGTCAGGACGGTATTTGGTATTTTCTACTGGACACTGAAGTTGGTGATAACTTAAACAGCAAAACAACTTTTATCCTGTTCTACACCAATAATTAAGTATAACTTAAGTGTTGGGGAAAAGTCACCTATTTGTTACCCCAAACCTTTAACTTTCCGAGTTTTTCCAATTCTAGGTCTTATCAACAATAAACTCGTATACATGTAATTAGTACCGCACGCCGCTAAACTAATATTTTCTAGCAAATCTCACGTTATTAGTTAAGACATCGGGCGACTTATGGGAAACGTCATAATCCGATCACCTCATCTTACGTGTAAGCAAGTTTGAATCGAAAGACTCACTACGATTGTCATCATGTACGACGGCGATTCATGCGATTAGTGACGTTCCACTGAGTAACTACTTGTCGCGATACGACAAACAACTATGTATGCGACCGAGGGGGGAATAACGATCAAATGCAATTTTATTAGTTTATGATTGTGACTTTGATTTGGAACTCGCAACCAACCATGCCACCCCATACAATCGACATCGCCAATCTTATCTATCTATTTGTACAATTCACAATAAACAAGTTAATTACTAAAACTTACCGTCTCCTTCAGCCATGGATGATTGCTGACCAGGTTAGATAAGTCGGTATCCAAGTTAACGGTGGCAAAACGACATGTGCTAGCGACATTTTTCCCCAAATGCCGGTTAAGTATGTCCTTTCCAGTTGCCTCGTAGATAGCTTTTGCTGACATTTTTCACACCACACGCTCTGAAACAACAACAACCAGAATATAAATAAATGAATAAATTTCATGAAAAAAAACACATGGCTCGAAGAGGAATTTACAGCAATACTAACAGCACTCATTAAGAGTGAAGACAACTAGAGTTAAACACCTTACCCTATTGCCGAAGTTCGCTAAACTGACCAGAAAATCATTCACAAGGAAATTATGCGCGAAAGTTTTTGCTTTTTGTGTTTGCCCGCTGTTGAATGCGATACAATGAATTTATGTAGTATGGAGGGTGTATGGCGAAATAGGAATTCAGAATTCAAAATTTAAACCGCGTGCAGCTAGCAAGTGCAAGGAACAAAATGCCAAGTGTATGAGAATGAGAAACGTTCTTTTTTCTTTCTTTTTTTATTAATTTTGTGGTCGCCGTAAGTTGAACTTGTAAAGAAAGCTTTTGCACATTATCGCATGATGTTTATTTTTTTATGAATATGTTTTGCATCTCTTTCACTCGCTGTTATTACGTTTGGTATTTCTTTACTTTTTTTCAAGCTAATAGGGTTGCCGCTATACGTGGGGTTAGGTGAAGTGATCGTGTAGATAAGCTGATATTAACAAGTTTTTTTTTATGCAAAAATAATTGGACGGGTGTTCCCATTGATCAAACAATTTTTTGATCATCAAACAAAAGTATACATGTGTATTTAATTTCTTTCCTCAGATTGCTCCGATTGCACCTACTTTCTCTTCTTTGAATCCCAACAACAAGTGTAGCGTTGCCATTGTGTCACCGTCAGGGTTGCTAAATGTCACACTTTTCAGGTTTTTATACATTTTACCGTAAAAAAGCGTATAAAGTGTATTAAAGTGTATATTATTGTATTAAAATGTAAAAAACTGTATTTAAATGTGTAAAACGGTATAAAAGTGTATAAAATTGTATAAGCGTGCATAAAATTGTAAAAAAATATCTAAAAGTGTATACAATTTTACAAGTACCTATAATAATAAGTGCCTATGCCTATTATCTTTCTCAGCAAGAGCAACAAACAGATACCAGGAAACAGGGTACCTAACCAAATCGTGAAGTACCGTATTTTTACTGGAAAAACTGAATTTTTTTGATTCGTGTTCGCTCATGTTTGATTCAGCTGTTTTATTTCTCAAATGCTTATTTTTAGGATCTGTATGCATTTCTTTGACTTTTATACATTGTTTTTCAGTTTTATACTTATTCCTTGCTTTTATACACTTTTATACACCAGCAATATTTTTCAGATGTATAATACACACTTTTATACACGTAAAAAATTGTGTATAATACGCCAACTATTATACGTCTACAACCCTGGCTCACCGTGTTAAAAAAAACTGAAGGGTTTTCCTTAACTATAAAACCGGATAACTTCGACCAGGCGGCGATGGTAACTTGAATCTTAATTACATAATCTACATCGTTGCTTTAATTAAGTAATCAGACGAACTAACGCAAGTTACAGGGCTGTATTTTAGCCGACTAGTATTTTATTACATAAAAGTCACGGATATGAGAAGAAAAGCTATTTTATAAAAAAAAAAAAGATAAACATTTCCTAACAACTGTTCGAAGTGGACCTGGACCTGTCATATTTTCAGCACGTTTAACCTCTTCGGACATGGGGTGCACATACATATGTGTACTTCCGGAAAAAAATAATTTTCATATTTTATTTATTTAATTCAAAGAGAAACTATTTACGGGAACGCACTCGAAATAAACTTTTTATGCTTTAAAAATATGCCCTTTTCACTTCGGGACTACTTTGCGCAACCTCTAAATTTCAAGAAATCGAAAAAAAAGGAAACCGGACATCGAAAATACAAAAAAATCTCTGGTCGCAAAAAGGATAAATTAGTTTAGCATTGCTTTTTTTCAGATAAGCCCTATGACCCTATGAGTTACCATAAGTAACATCAAACACATGGTCATTCTGGATACAGCTTGCGTCTCAAGAGGTTAATAGGCGCCAACATTTATACTGCCCAAATCAAGCTTAAGCTCAAAGTATTCCATTTTCCGCTTTTCTATTTTATACGGTGTAAACGTTTAGCTTGCCCAAAGTCAGACGTAGACCTCTTCGTAAAGTTTCCACTCTGTGCATCCTTGAACTGTGCGGATCCAATTCTCTGCTATTCGTCCCCACTCCAGCATGATGGCGGTCTTTCGTTGGTGATGGTGGACTAACATTTTATCAAGACCGAAACATCAAAGAACAACTTCTCAAAAATATTGAAGGATCACAAAACATCTAGCGCGGTTGCCTTACTGAAGCAAGTTTTAATGAATCTCTCTCCGTCAGCTTACGACTTCGCAATGCACAATAGCATTCGCTATCTACCTCTCAATAAATATTTTTTGGTTCGGAGTTGAAAAAGGAATCAATGAATCTCTTGTGTAAATAGAGTGTTAACAACATTCACTAAGTCGAAAATGGCCATTATTTTTCTTTGGTGGCAACAACTGCAATTATTTAAAATGTTGATTTGATGTGATATTTGCAGCCAACTTCTGTGAGGGTGACTGTGAGTAGACATTTATTCAACAATATTGCACCGGAATTGATTATACTCGTATGCAAGTTTAGATTGCAGATCATGTTATAAGCCCTTTTAATTGAAATAAGAAAGAAAAATGTATCTAGGTAAGCAAAAGGTAAGGTTAAATCCCGTTCAGATGCTTCCTAGTTTGTGCGATCAATTTCTTCAGCCATACCACCATCCTACTGCCAGTGTTATGCCTTCGCAGTTAGTTTTGATAGTAGCTTCTGAAACTTGCGTGACAAGCGACGACGACTACCACTACGCCACGGCCACCCACCAACCCACGTTCCGGCAATTGCCCGAAAATATCAAATGTAATTCTATTTTTTTCGCGACAAATTTAAATCTTATTTATCCATGTTCTATCAGTACAATTTTCGTGGAATTATTATTGGTGGTTGGGCCTGCTTGTATTAAGTTCTAAGGGCAGTTACTGGCATTTATGGAGAAGACCCCATTGAACGATTTGCTTGACAGATTTGTCTGACGACCGACCAAATCGTTCAATTCGAACGGTCGATCAAGCAAGTAGTCTAACTTTTCATATGGTTTTACAAATAGACATGTCGTCAAGCAAATCGTGTAAAATGAGCCCACAATTCATAAGGGTTGTCTCTAGCAAGCTCGGAAAATATCAGAAATGGACTAGTCATAAAATTTAGAATCGAAAAAAAAAAAACTATACAAAATAGGTCATGGGGATTACATTAGAAGGTGTTAAGAAAAAGGATTTCATAAATATTTTCTCAATTACGTACATATGTATATGTATGTACCTATGTACATACATACCAAATTACCACTTATAATAGTTGGGCTACCCATACATGCTACATAATATTTAAAAATCAATAACTTATTTCATTATACAATCAAGAAACCATAACAGTTAATAATGACACCCTGGTAGCCCTAGTAAGATTTTTTATTGACTATGTACATACGTATGTACATTTTTCACGCCAAACGACCCAAACCTCTGTATATTTTATAAATAAATAACCGATAGAAATATGATTTGTATTGCACACCATATATGTATTTGCATATGTAAATGCAATATTTAATATGTACTTATGAATGTATGTACATATTATGTATGCACGTATGTAGATCCCCTTTTTAACGGTTGTATCAGATGGCTAAATTTGGAATTTTCGTGAGAAATCTCTTTCGCAGATACGGCACGACACAACACCAACAACAATAACAAAACAGTTTGGGAGAAAGTCACCATAAGTTACCAAAAGTTAAGCAAGTATTTAACCCAGCGAATAAGCTAATCACCACAATTTGTTATGAAAAAAAAAAAAAACAAAAAGAGAAAGTGATTCGACTAAAATCAATATGTAAAATACTTCATAAAAACTTTTTTGTAACAATGACGTTCTGGAAAAATGCAATACGCAAAACATTCCCATACATTCTGCCAGTATATTCATTAATTTATGCATACTATGTATATAATTTATGTTTAGAATATAGAGTAGATACTTACGTCCTTTCTTTTGCACAAAACGGTGGAAAAAAAGTTCGGCGTTTTCACGTAAGAGGAATTGACCGATTTTTTAAGGAAATTTACTTTAGCTCGGGGGCGTTTTTTCAGTTGCGCGACGAAATTTTTAAATTGCGTGCTTGGTTTGCCGGATGGATGTATTCCTGAATTATTTCAAGTGATTTTTCGCGACAGTTAAACAACCACACAACACGAACAAGCAAAAGTATTAACTGCTGTAGCGGACTAGCTGTGGTAGCCGTCGCGTACTGTCATCGACTGTCAGCTCCACAGCAAAAGGCTTGAAGCTTGAACTACCTGAACTGCGCACCTGAACTTTTCTGAACTGTTGACGTAATGGAGGTTGTACATGGGACCATGGGGAGCAACACAGTGAAACAGGGGCCGAATTTCCGCATCCGTTAACGAGTGATGCCTGAATGTTTGAAATACATGTGCAGACAGGCTGCATGCAGCGCCGCGTCCTTATCTGCATCTGAAATACATGTGCAGAGTTTCCTCTATTGAGTTGGCTGTCGCAAACAAAGCAAAAAATGTCAGATGGAAATAAAATAAATGCCAAATGATCAAAATTGTACTATTTTCACGATCTAGTACCGGGGCACCAGCGCAAGTGGTTAGTGCGTCGGACTACTGAGCCAGCGGTCTTGGGTTCGAGTCCCGCCGCAAACACCTAAAAGTATTTCACAGTGCCAACCTCTTTCGAATGTCTGACAAGCATCAAAGAGTATCATTTGTCACGATTGAGCTTCTCAACTGGCCGTTCGGAGTCGGCAAACAACTGTAGGTCCCTTCCATTCAAGCAAAAATATAACACGCACACAAAAATGGTTGCGAGAAGCGGCCCAGGTTCACCTCGAGCTGTAGCGCCAACTAAATAAGTAAGTAAGTACCAGGGCTGCGCGGCAAAGTTAGAAATAGAGACTTCATGCAGCGCTGTGCCGCATGCAGAATCAACATGTATTCAGATTAAAGGTACCCCCACACCAACGCGATTTAATCGCTGCCGCCGCGACGGCTATAAATTCGCGGGGACAGCGACAAAGAAATTCGCGAGCATGCCCACACCAAAGCGACAGTTTTGTCGCAGTGCTTGCGAAAATGTATTCCTCATCAGACGAAGAAGAAGCGCTTTTATTTCTTACCTTAGAAGATGAAGAACATTCGAGGTTGCATTTCTATCATTATGTTTAAGATTATTATTATACCTATGATAACTTGTTAATTTTTTCAATGAAAAATTAAAAAAAAAACCAACCACTTTCTTTTAATTATATTCCAATTTCGTTCCACACATCCTTCTTCCTCACATTTTTATAATCTTCCTGTCATAGATCGTATAAAATTGGGAATTTTTTAACAAATTCAATTAGCCCTCCAGTATACCATTTTCCATGCCATATTCAGTTGAACTGCGACAAACCCCCGACAGCGACAAAAACCCTGCATGCAGCGACAATCAAAATATTCGCTGCAAATTCGCCGTCGCGACGTCAGACAATCGCGTTGGTGTGGGCTCTCTCATATACCGCCATGTAATTTGAGCGACAGCAACTCCCGGAATTCATCCCCGTCGCCGCGGCAGCGATTAAATTGCGATGGTGTGGGGATACCTTAAATGTGAATTTTGCATGCGGCACAGCGCTGCATTAAGTCTCTATTTCTAATTTTGCCACGCAGGACCGGTACTAGACCGCGAAAATAGTACAATTTTTATTATTTGGCATTCCGAAACTTATGTCGATTTCGATTGGGCAAAAAAATAAATTTTTTTTATTTCGAGCAATTTTTAGCGCTCTAGTACAGTTTTCATTTACCAACCGACCAAAAAAGTGCTTTTTTCCTCTAGATCAATTTTCGTGAATCTCGGATTCTATTCGAGATTCAGACCTACCTACTTGCACTAACACACTTTATACGAAATTAAAGCGCAGCACATCAAAATGCTATCAATCAACACAAATATTATCAAAAAAGATTAGAAAAAAAAGAAAATCTTGACACAACGTCGAAAACAGCTGACTGATTTGTTTGAATATACTGCGTGGCTGTTGTTTGCTTGTCACAAAAATGAAAATTTAAGAAAATTATGAAGGGTATTTTTATTTTTTTGATTTTTCATGCAGTTCATATACAATCGACGAACTCTGCAAATCCTCTAAGTCGTCCATTAATATTTGGAAATTTGTTTTTGTTCTTATTTTCTTTGAAAAAATTAATTTTTTGTGCTGCAATCACAATTCTCCAAACAATTTCATAGCGAAAATAAAAAGTAAATTACGTTTTTGACATTTGAAGTTTGAACTGTCGACTAAATAATTTTGTCGCAGGGCCGTTCCGAAGCTTATTATTATTATTTCATTTGCAAGTATCTAACTTTCGGAATGCCCGCATTGTACACAGTTTCTGATATTATTTTTATTGTTGGATAATATTTTTTATTTTTTATAATCTACATACGCTTAAAGCGATATGAATACCCTTATAATATTTACACACAGCGCGAGCACATGAAGGACAAAAACGAGAGACCGACAGATCGACGTAGTGATAGGAAACTCCAGATGTTAGGTTTCAACTAACTCTATGGGTGGTGCCCAGGATATCTGGAGAGTAGTGTGTTAATGAAAGTTATGCCATTGCTTATGATTCACAGAAGTTTTTTTTCAGATGTTTCCTATTCCTATTCAGCCATACTGCCAGTGTTATGCCTTCGAATAAGGTTTTGATATAAGTTTCTGAAACTGATCTACTTATTTTTATTTCGTGAGAAATAGATGATTCGGCGACATCTGGATTTGAACCATGAACCTTCAGCGTGACAAGCGACGACGACTACCACTACGCCACGGCCACCCATGCGTACAGTGTTGACATTTCGTATAAAATGTTTTGGTGTCAGTCCAAGGAGGTGTAATTCTCGAGTTGAATCCGAGATTCACGAAAATTTACAAAATGTAGAGCAAAAACAGTGCTTTTTGGATCGGTTGGAAAATGACGAATGAATGGTACTAGAGCGCTAAAAATGCTCGTGGTAAAAAAAAATATCTTTTTTTGTTTAGTATTTATTTTTTTTTTTTTTATTTATTTCCTTTTACGAACAAGATGTCAAATGACACAATAATACTATTGCAGGAAAACAGATCAATCTTGTTTGTTTTTCATTCAGCACGAAAAATCTGAGATCTGAGAGCAAAATCTGAAAACCCCAATCGAAAACGACATTAGGTTTCATTTCCATAAGAAGTTTATCTACACATACAATGGGCGCATTCTCGATTCTAGGTGACTACGTACGTAGGTAATACTGAAATCGCGAATGCTCTTTTTGACTACGTACATAGGTGACAGTTCAAATGTCAAAAACGTAATTTACTTTCTATTTTCACTTGGAATTGTTTGGAGAATTCTTATTGTAGCACAACAATTATATTTTTGAAAGAAAAAAAGAGTAAAAACAAACATAAATATTGTTGGTGGCCGTGGAAAAAACGCAACTTTAAGTATTTTCTATTTTATTTTAAGTAACAAATGAACATTAATAGTTAAACATGTAATTTTAAGATTAACTGATAAACCATAAAAGGCAAAAAATGAATGTAAAAAAGGAAAAAAGAAAGAAACTAAAATTAAATTCTATTACTCCATCTTCTGCCACCAACTGCTTGATTTAAAATTCGTTTGACATCTCAATATTGTCTCGTTCACCACGAATGGCTGCGTTCAGAAAATGATCATCAGCAACAGGCAGCGTTCAGAAATTATCATATTATTAAGCGTCAGCAACATTTCCCCCCTCCGGTGAATCAGCCGCTTCTGCTGTTGATTTACCAACCTTCGACCTACTGACATCCAAGACCGCCAACTTCGCTACGGGTCTCTCGTACACACCGGTTGCTGTCCTCACGGTAGCTCTTCTTACTTGGCCATCATGGGCCCGGATGACTCCAACTACTAAGCCTTTTGGCCAAGAACCTCTTGGCAGATTTTCATCGACGATTATGACGATGTCTCCTTCTTCAACGTTCTTAACATTCTGGAACCATTTCGTCCTCCGTGTCAATGTTGGTAGGTACTCACGTACCCACCGCTTCCAAAACAAGTCGGTCAGCTGCTGGCACTTTCTCCACTCCTTGCGCAGAATTAGGTCCTTATCGCAGAAAGCTCCTGGTGACTTGCTTCCGTTTGATGACCCCAACAGAAAATGGTTTGGTGTCATCGCTTCCACATCATCACAATCCACTGATACATGTGTGAGTGGTCGTGAATTGATGATACCTTCTATCTCTATCAGCATCGACTGCAGGGACTCATCCGTCAACCTCTGATTCCGCATTACTTCTTTCAAAACGTTTTTAACTGACCCGACGAGTCGCTCCCAAACACCTCCCATATGAGGTGCCGCGGGGGGGTTGAAATACCATCTAGTTTCTGAGGTTGTGAATCTCTCCTGGATCCTGTTTTGGTCGATTTGGTGAAATGCCTCCCTGAGTTCTCGTTCTGCTCCTTTCAGGTTACTACCGTTGTCGGAGTAAATCTCTCTTGGTACCCCTCGCCTTGCCATAAAGTTTCTGATACACATGATGCAAGAGTCGGTCGATAGTGTATGCGCCACCTCTAAATGAACAGCTCTCACCGTCAAGCAGGTGAAAAGCACTCCCCAACGTTTCACTGACCGCCTACCAACACTGGTCACAATCGGACCGAAGTAGTCCACCCCGACATAGCTGAATGGTCGAGTATACGCTGCAAGCCTAGCCTCTGGTAGTGGCGCCATCTCGGGCACTGCTGGTTCAGCTCGAATAATACGACACCGCTGGCATTTTCGACGAACTAATTTTACAAGAGGACGTAGGCCAGAGATCCAAAACCTTTGCTTCACTTCATTGACTACTGTTTCCTGGCACTTATGGTGAAATATGAGATGGTACATCCTTACAATCAGATATGATATATGATGATCCCTCGGTAATATGATTGGACGTTTGGTGCACTCGTCGATACACCAGGCGCTGTCGATTCTTCCTCTCATACGCAAGACTCTATGCTTATCTATATATGGAGACAATTTATATAGACAATTACCTTTTGACAGTGTTTTTCCATTAGATAATATTGCAATTTCGTCGCCATATTTCTCCGATTGCACCATCTGAAATAGCAACAGCTCAGCTCGTTGAAGTTCATTCATCGTCAGCACACCAACAACCGTAGAGATTCCTCGTACCTTTGCCTTCAAGTTATTAACGTATCGCAGCACCCATGCCACAGCGCGGTGCAAACGTGTCCATGATGAAAACCGGTCTACGTTCAACAAGGGCTCCTCCGTCAAAGGGAAATGTATCGCCAGAAGATACTTTGAGCGCAACTCTTCTTTGTAGCATTCAGTCTCCTCCGGTGCTGGCCATGTAGTTTCGTACTGGTAGAGAAAGTCTGGACCTACGAACCATCGAGCACCTTTATTGAAAGAAGGCACCTTTGCCCACTTTGTCGCCTCGTCGGCCACGTTCAACTTAGTTGGGATCCAATTCCAATCATCCAATCTCGTCTTCTGCAATATCTCCGCCACACGAAACATCACAAATGGCTTAAATTTCTTCGCATCAGAGCGCAACCAGCATATGACGTTCTTCGAATCGGTCCACATGTACTTCCGCTCAATAGTCAACCTATTTGCATGTGCTTTTGCTAATGAATTCGCCAGCCTAGATCCCAGCAAAGCAGCCTGCAGCTCTAACCTTGGAATTGATATAGGTCTTAACGGTGCTACTTTACTTTTAGCACAAACAAGTGCACACCCGAAGCGGCCGTCTTCCATGAAGCGAAAATAAGCCACAGCAGCCATCGCGTCCTCGCTAGCATCGGTAAAGATGTGAAGTTGCACCTTTGCTCGCTTGCTAAATCCTTCAGGAAAGTAGCACCTCGGAATTTGCACCTCTTCCACCTTTGTCAGTAGCCTGCGCCAGCTCTCCCATCTTTCATGAAGTTCCGGGGGTAATTCGTCATCCCATCCTATTGCAGACTTCCATGCTTCCTGCTGCAACACCTTCAGTTTGACCAAGTAAAAGGCGAGAAAACCCAACGGGTCGAAGACGGACATGAGTACTCGAAGCAGCTCTCTCTTCGTTGGAATCCGGATCCCTCTCATAATGTCTTCCTGCATCTTTACGAACTGCAGCGAGAATCCAAGAATGTCTTCACTGGTGTTCCACCAAAGTCCCAAGACCTTCGTCGTGCATTTGTCTTCTATTAGGTTCTCCAGCATCTTATTTGCATTGCCGTCAGGTTCTTCCATTGCTCGCAGAACGTCCTTTGAGTTAGACAACCAGTTGCGAATATTAAACCCAGCTTTTGCGTGGACGAACTTCACGTCCTTCGCCAACTGGATTGCTTCCTCGATTGTTTCGACACTGTCTAACAAGTCGTCCACGTAATGGTGATTAATGATGGTGTCGGCAGCTCTTGGAAAGGTTTCAGCAAAGTCCCTTGCGTTGATGTTCTTAACATGCTGCGCAATACTTGGCGAACATGAAGCACCAAATGTTAGAACCATCATTACGTAGACTTCTGGTTGCCGGCTAGAAACACCATCCCGCCACAAAAAACGTTGACAATGCTGATCCTTTTCGCACACTTTAACTCGGTGGAACATTTCCTGAATATCTGCTGCTATCGCAATCCGATTAATTCGAAAGGCATAAAGAACATCTGTGAGAACTTTTAATTCGTCCGGACCCTTTAGAAGAACACTGTTTAAAGAAAACCCCTGTGTCGTAGCCGCTGCGTCCCATACCATTCGGATTTTTTCAGGCTTGTTCTGATTCCTCACTAAGAAAGTGGGCAAATACCAAACCCTTGGATGTTGTGTGTCGAGCTCTCGTTGATCCAGCTTACGAGCGTACCCCTTATCCACGAGATTCTTTATTTGATCGTTGACCACCCTCAATAGAGAAGGATCTCTCACAAACTTTTTCTCAAGGCACCTTAGCCTTTTGAGGGCCATTGGAAAACTATCCGGCATGGTGATATTGTCGTACCGCCACAACAATCCGCATACGAAAGCATCTTCTTGCCTGTGTACTGTTTCTTCCAAGATCTTCTTCGCGCGAACGTCCTCCGCTGTCTCACAACAAGCACTCTCGATCCCTTGCTCCTCTAACGTGTAATGTCGACGCAACAACTCTTCCAAATCCTGATCGCATTTGCAGGCTTTGATGTGATATACGCCACCATCCTTTACTCCATTCGCCTCGCCGCCACTCAAACACCAACCTAGTCTGGTTTTGATTGCGATTGGGTCGTTCCACTTTCCTTCCTTAGTCTGCAAGGCTAAAGTCAGCTTCTGGTTGTTCAGCCCTATCAGGATCCCACACTTTGCCTTCACGAACGTGGCCAATGGTACACCGCTCAAATGTGGATACTGACGCTGCACCTCCTCAGCTAGAACAGTCTGCCTCGGCAATGCCAAACGCTGCACTGTACGAACATCTTGAAGCCGGTACCTTCTATCGCGATCGTTTGTAGCAGCAGAAATCTCCATCGGTACAACCATAGATGACCCCTCATAGCGAACGGTGTCTGCAGTCCATTTAAGACATAATGGTTTGGCTGTTCCCTCGATGCCCAAAGATTTCACTATGTTCTGTTCCACAAGTGTCAGAGAAGAGCCGGTATCTAAAAATGCGTACGTTTCTAATGACTTTCCATCGCCATGAAGTACCACTGGTATAATCCTAAACACTGTATTTCCTCCATCACACCTTTGATGAGCGTTGCACGGTTTCACTGGGGCCGATGAGTTCGACTGCAACAATACATGTACAGAACCCTTCGCAGTACTTCGACATTTAAATCGTTTTCGATGTCCAAGACAACTCTCACATATGCCCTTGTCCTTCACCAGTTCACATCTTTTTGCAATTGGAAGTGTTTTGAACTTACCACAATCCAACAGCTTGTGATCTTCTTCACAAATGAAACAGCCGTTCCCCTTTGGTTGTGTTGTCTCAGACATTTGCATTTCAGTGTGAGCATGCAATCCCGCTTGTCTCTTTTCGTTTTTATTCTCAAATGTAGAAAACGTCATCACCGAACTAGCTGCTTCTGCCATCTTGTAGAGCCATTCGCCAAAGCGCACTAAATTCGGTTCCGTTGTACCACGATGCAACGCCCAGTTCATTCGAATAGACGCTGGTAGCTTCTCCACAAGCTCCTGGAGTAGAACGGGGTTATTGAGGTGGCTCGTCAGCCCAGATGCCTCCATTGTTGCATACAAATTGCGCACCGACAGTGCATAGTTTACCAAAGTGTCTAGCCGATCAGCTTTCAGTGGGGGCTCTGACCGAATCCTAGACAATTGCATTTGCACAATGTACTCAGGACGCCCAAATCGCATACGGAGAGTAGAAATCACCTCATCTACCATAGATGGAAGTAGTAGACGTGCCCTAACTGTTTCCAACGCATTACCTTTCAATGCCCTTTGAAGACGCCACAAATTCTCCTCTTTGCTGAAGCCGCACATTCGTGTACTATTCTCAAAACTGCTGATGAATAATGGCCAGTCTTCTGGCCGCCCGGAGAAAAATGGCAACTCTTTGGATACTACCTGACGCGCCGAGATCTGATTCCTACTCAAGCCAAACTCAGGAACTTCAGCAACACATTCTAGAGGCCGATGCTGAGTGTGAACCACAGGATTTGTCTTGAGATCAATTGGAGCATTTTCAACACTCACTTGATCCACCCACGCCGATGTCCTGCGCCTCTCCGAACAGCTTTCTTCAATACAGTCGTCAGCTTCTTGTGCCAACAATTCGTATCGCTTTATGATATACTCCTTTTCCTTTTGTTGTTGTTCGACTATAAGCCGCATATCCAACTTCTTCTGCTCTTCAAGGCACTTCAGCTCCAATTCCAATCGTTTCTTGCTTTTGCCTGATGATGCAACACTCAGATTTGTTACTGAATGTGCCGTCACGCCAACGCTTTGATGATCACCTAGTCCTACGTGTGACAACCTATCGCCCATATTATCGACAGCTGCCACATTTCCACGAACCGTTTCATTAAGCCCAGCACACGTAACACACTCGAAGCTTCTATCTGCAACTGATGCATCCACTCCCACGCAGCTGTAATGATACCACCTGTGGCACACATCACATTGCACCATATCATCAATGCTGTTCGGTTTATTGCATTTGGCACAATCGCAATTCTTCGTCTGATTTGGATTGGACATTCTGCCTTTTTTCTTTGACGCCTTCCCCAATATATATGTAATATAATTGCCAAGAAAAGGCAGCTCTAAAAGAATTTAATTTTAGAAATGTTGGTGGCCGTGGAAAAAACGCAACTTTAAGTATTTTCTATTTTATTTTAAGTAACAAATGAACATTAATAGTTAAACATGTAATTTTAAGATTAACTGATAAACCATAAAAGGCAAAAAATGAATGTAAAAAAGGAAAAAAGAAAGAAACTAAAATTAAATTCTATTACTCCATCTTCTGCCACCAACTGCTTGATTTAAAATTCGTTTGACATCTCAATATTGGGGGCATTCAAGATCTTAGTTGACTAGATTTGCAGTCAAACTAAGATCTTGAATGCCAAAATTGACTGCATATCTAGTTGACAGTTCAGATGTCAAAAACGTCATCTACTTTCTATTTTCGCTTGGGATTGTTTGGAGAATTGTTATTGCAGCACAACAAATCTGTTTTTTTAAAGAAAAGAAGAGCAAAAACAAACTTAGAAATAAGAATGCACGAATTAGAGGATGACATTTTATGCAAGTAACATGTGTAACACATGTATTCGGAATGTAAATTAGTTATTTCATAGGCCAAGTTGCATTTTTTGCTGTGAACGATTTGCTGAGTTCGTCGATTGTTCTACATAATCCAACAGTATATGAACTGCATAAAAAATAGAAAAAATAAAAATACTCCTTCATAATTTACTTGGATTTGTATTTTTGTAACAAGCAAACAACAGCCACACAGTATAACCACACCAACCAGTCAGCTGTTGTTGGCGGTTGTTAGTGGGCTAGTCAAGATTTTCTTGACTAAAAATCCAGTCCCCGACCTCAAAAAAATTGACTACCTGTTCTGTCAATTTTCGGGCTCTCGACCAATCAGAGGCCGTGGAATTGACTGCAAATCTAGTCAACTAAGATCTTGAATGCGCCCAATGTCTCGTTCACCACGAATGGCTGCGTTCAGAAAATGATCATCAGCAACAGGCAGCGTTCAGAAATTATCATATTATTAAGCGTCAGCAACAAATATTAATGGACCAATGAAGTTATATGTAAGTAACACAAGTTACACATTGTGTTTGATATATAAATTATTTATTTCATAGGCCAAGTTGCATTATTTGCGAATGATTTGCTGAGTTCGTCGATTGTTCTAGATAATGCAACAGTACATATTATATGAACTGCATGAAAAATAAAAAAAATAAAAATACCTTCATTATTTACTTCGATTTTAATTTTTGTAACACGCAAACAACAGCCACACAGTAGGTCTGTTTGGTGTGTCGATAGTTTCTGCAATACTATGTTAACTTTCATAGAATCATAACAGTTGCATGGCTCTCAATTTGTTTTACTCTCATTTGGCTCGCTCTTTGCGATGAATTATCTGCAAGTATCTGCAAGACCTTTTCCTCGGAGTGGACTGTTGAACTCTGTCAAACCAAGCCATCTGACAGTTTGAGAAATGTCATAATCTTCATTGTAGTGGAAAACAAAAACAAATCGACAAGATTCGATTCAAAAGCGTTTGGTGTCTTTTGTTCAAGTTTTTCTCTGGGAGAGGATATCTCTCTCATTGAGAGGATTCTACTATTTGACAGATATCAATCACTTACGCGAAAAAGACACACCAAACAGACCTAGTATTTTCAAACACATCAGTCAGCTGTTTTTGACGTTTAGGCAAGATTTTCTTGCCTACAAATCCAGTCCCCGACCTCAAAAAAAGTTACCTACGTTGGTAGGTAATTTTCGGGCTCTCGACCAATCAGAGGTCGTTGACTATCTGTCACCTAGAATCGAGAATGCGCCCAATATTATGTATTACAGAAATAATAAATATTGTACTCTGTGAACACACTCACAATTGTCATAGATAAGGCAATTTGCGTCACCGCGAAAAATCAGCTTAGATCTAAAACGAACAGTTCTAATTAGTTGTTGCAGATTTTGCGGAATCGCTTTGGAAAAAAATAAAAATAAATAAATCATAAAAAATATCGCAGTTGCAAATTGAATTTATTTATAAAACCAAAGTCAACTTACAGTATACACTATCAAAACTCTACGAAGACTGCAATACTATCACAATCTGCAATGACATTGGACTTTGCAAGCGCACAAGCTATCACTGAATTTCATCTAAGAACACGAGTCCTCAAAATAATCCACTAAAAACGGAGAAGAAGCAAAAAAAAAAGACCTCACGCATTAGAAAAACCCACAGCCATGCTGTTGCTGACCTTGTTTTGCCTCCTGCATAGTGCAGTAATCGATTGTCAATTGGACAAAGTCGATATTCATAATCGAAATCAACGTCACCATGAGATTTATGTTGAAAGTATCCCAGTTGGTTCCACAGACGGTGCATCGGTAGACACAACCATAGACATAGCATCCGAGTTATATCGGAGCTTGTCGTTTCATCCACCAAGCTTGGACTTTGGAGCATGGTCGATTGGTACAGCCCAATCGCATATAGTGACGCTAGTCAATAAGAATGAGAATCGAAGTGTTTATCTGAGTTCTGTGTCTGGCAAAACGCCCGACTTTTATAGCTCATTTTTCCAGGATAAAGTTGTGCCGCCACAGGGAAATACCACATTCAATGTGGTCTTTTTACCGCGATCACATGGCGCTGTCGAAACAAATTTGCTCATTCACACGTCCTTTGGCCAAGCCAGGCTACAGGTAAAGGGCGAGGGTAGGGAGTGTCCTTATCGACTAAAACCATTGGTTGGCATTCGTGCGCCACTGAATTCGACACTGGCACCGGAAATTCACATGTACAATCCACACCCGAGGCCATTGCAGATTTTAGAGGTGAGTGGGTTTATAATGTATATAAAAACAACATGATTTCAAGGCCTTATGTGAAATTTTTGAAACCGCAAATAAATTTATTTTTAGGTCTACAGCAGTGGCGGCCAGTTTCAATTGGAACTCCCGAGTGGCGGTCAAGAAGGTCCCCAAGACCTCTGGGAGATTCCACCGCTCTCAACAAAACCAGTCATCCGGATCCGTTTCAATGGCATTAATCCGGGCAACCACACTGCCTACATTCGCATCAAAATCGCCGGAGTCGACGACGATAGCGTGGGCAGTGATAACATTCTCGTCATCCCAGTGGAGTTTGAAATCTTCACCACGTATGGTGTTTACTCACCCACCCCGGTGTTTGATTTTGGTCGCCTGACTACACAAGACGAGGTGCGCACCTTCAAGGTGGAACTGAAGAACTCGGGCAAGAGCAAAGTGGACATCATTGACTATGAGCTGCGTAACATTGAGTTCCCAGTCCGCATGGATAAAAACATCTCCGAAATCTCTTTGGACCCCAGTGTGTTCACCAAGAGCAGCTTCATCAACGGAGAGCTGGTTGTAAAGTCGGTTTCCCTGGAGAACCCCAAAGAAGTCGTAGAACTTGTTCTCTACGTCAGAGCTGAGGTCTTCAAAGGCGCCCTCGAGTTCAATCAGAACATCACAAAGTTCGTAACAAAGTCACAAAACTATTCATCTCCACACAGGAACTTTTACGTTCTGAATACCTTCTCACTGCCTATTGCAGTGCTGAATGTAACCGCCGATAGCAATGTGTCCTCGGCATTCAGACTCTCTAACTTTGTGCCAGTTGTCCTCTTGCCGGGTCAGTATCTATCGATTTTTGAAATCACTCTGCTGAATCAGACAGCGAATGTGCATACGTTTCTAAGAATTCTGACCAATGTGACCACATACCAAGTACCGGTGGTAGTGTGCACTGGAATGCTGGATTTTTACACAGTTGACACCGACGACATGAACCTGCGAACAACTAACTCGGTGCTTGATCTAGGCACGATACCCTATGGAGAAATGTCGCATTCGGGGTATATTATCGTACAGAATCCGAATCCTGTTCCGCTGGAAGTGTTTTCGTGGGATTTCTCCAGTCCCGAAGGGGTTTGCTTTCATGCCACTTTCCTTGGGTGTCTGAAGACGACGAGGGAAGAAAACAAGCTTTTGAGCGAATCCAAGTTTGAATTGTGTTTCAAGTTGGGGCTGGACGATGTGGCGGTCTATGAGATCGCCATACAGTCGTATCAGGCGAAGTCTATGACAGGGAATTTTAAGATTTGGACGGAGCACGAGCAGATTATAATAGCGGTGAAGTTTAACACTATCATGGGACGTCTGGAGATTGACCACAGCAAACTGCAGTTTAATGAATGCTTTCCGGTAAGTTGACTGTCAAACTTTTTTCTAACACATTTCAACCTCCTTCCTTTCAGGGTAAACGTTGTTCCGCAGATATTGCCTTCCATTCGACGTTTATCAAGCCGATGCGAGTGAATTCGATCGTCTTCAGTGATTCGGGCCTTCAGTTCGAGGACAACGAGAAGGATGGGACATGGATAATTCCAAACACCGTGACCACAGTAGGGAAGATCTACTTTGATCCAAGATCATTGTGTCAAACACGATGCTATATCCCGTTCAATCAGACCCTTTCGCCAATGTTAACCTCGCTGGAGAGTCACCTAAATTTCGACGAGACGGAGCTGCGGAGAAGGACTGAAATATTCCGTCATTTCAAGTACTACTTGAAAACGATCACATTTACAGTGAACACCAGTGAGGTCCGACTGTTCAAGTTCAATTTAACGGTGGATATTATTTGGCCGAAGCTGGTGAGTGGGGTTCAAACTCTACCAACCGTGGAGATCGGCCAGGTATATTTTGCGCAAATCATGCTCAACAATCCGTCGGATTCTCCTCTGCTAGTGGACTTTTTCATTTCTAATCCAACAGTCTCGAAGAATACCAAGCTTTCGCTACCGCTGGAGGTGGTTGAGATCTGTCCACACTGCTACTTAACGGACAAGCACGTCTTCAGCTTGATTGGGGTGCACAAACCGCGGATCATTCAGCCAAGATCTAGTTACGCTGCGACTATTGAATTTGTAGCAACAGAGCCGGGGGTCTTCTCGACGATCATGCACATCAGAAACAATTTGACGCTCTACGAGGCAGTGTGGGTGACCGCTAAAGCAGTGCGGTCACAGTTTAAGTTCGCTAATAGAAAGCCCGGCTCATTGGTCACTCTAGACTTCGAGGTCGGTGAGAAGCACGTGAGTTCATGTCTAAAGTCGAAAACACCAGAGTCGCCGGTCACTGTGGTGAGCGTGAAACGGTCGTTCATTGCGCGAAACACTGGCGAGGTGCCAATCTTGGTGGAGACTTTCATGATAGACGATGAGTACTGCGAGGGCTATGGGTTTAAAATAATAGACTGTCGGGGGTTCGAGCTAAAGTCGAACTCATCAAAGAAGATTGACATCGCATTCACGCCGGATTTCACGCTGGCGAGAGTGATACGGCCGCTTATAATTAAGACGAATCTGTCGTATCTAGTGAACTACACGCTGATGGCGTCAATGACGCCAGCAGTCCTGGAGCATTGCTCTAAATGTCTATTGCGCCCATCATGGGAAACGAGACTGAAACAGATCGCTATTTTCATGCTGGCGACAGCATTTGTGTTTGTTCTTGTGGCCGGACACCTAGACTCGGACAAAGTCCTGACGGATCATGTGCAGAATATATCTAGGGACAAGGGTCCACTGCAGCCGACACTGAACCTCCGGAATATCGCAATGCAAACGAGTACATATGATGACGGGCTGCTGCAAACCCCAGACATGCCCCGAAACAGTCGGGTGTCTAGTGGCAAAGGTGTCAGTGTGATGAATCTTAGGAAGCGCTCCAACAAGAAGGGTTACCCGATGGGTGCTGGATCTGTGATAAACAACAACTCCCACGACCGCTCTTGGGCACAAGAACTAGCAAAGCTTGGAGTGCGTCCGAAGGTAGTTAATAGTAGCCAGACAGTCAGCCAGCAGCGGTCAGTGGTTACAAACCGATCACCATCAGATAAAATTAAACCTAAGGCTTCCCCCAAGGAGTTAGAAAAATGCTCTCCAACAATACCGGAACAGAGTGCTGAAAAAGAGAAAAATTCCCCACCTAAAGCAAGCAACAAGGCCGACTGCAGCGTCCAAGTGAATCAGTCCGACATTAAGAAGACTCCCAAGCAGAGTGCAAAGAAAAGCAAAGCCATCTCCAGCCAAACCTTGACAACATTGGACAATGTCGTGACCCCAACTGAATCATCACCAGCCAAAGAAGCAATAGAGGTCAAGCCGGTAGAGGATCGTCCAACGCCCGTCAGACGAACAAAGAGTCCAAAGACAGTAAATAAGACTGAACCGATTGAGAAGAAGCCTGAATCAACCACTTTGAAACAGCAGACAACTCCCGAGATGTTGCCAAGCAACAACTCGGACAGTTCATCTGGTAGTAGATCGGCAAATGGGAATTCCACACCCATGTGCACCCACAACGGCAAGAAATACGGAAAAACCCCGGGTCGAGAACGCAAGAAGGAGCAGCCCAGCGGAAACAATCACCAATCAAAGCGATTCGATCGGAAGATAACCAAGTTCAAGCCAAATGCATTCCACTTCTCTTCGCCTGTTGCGAGCAGCGCCACTACATGGGATCCCAATCAGCAGGCTAGTTTCTCGGATGTCGTCGCATCCGCTCAGGCGCATGCGAATCTCTCCGACATTGTACCATTGGACTGCGAGGAACCGTCTAGTGAATATCTCCCACTGGACAATGGCAACGACTGGAATGATGCAGACCTAAAGAACGATGAAACATTCGGCGACAGCATGATTGCACCATCCACGGTTGGAAGGAACCCCAACGGCACCCACAAGATGTGCTCCAATGAACTGGGTCCGATTGGAACTAAGCGTTCGCCGTCGTCGACTCCCAGTTGGGAACCGTTTGCCAATTTGGACGTCCTTAAGCCAACCGTGTGTAACAATTCAAGTTTCTTCTCGAATGTCATGCCATCGTATATGTACAGGGATGCCAATCAGTACTTAGGTGGGTACCACTTTCATTTAATCTCTGCCATTTGACAAAACTTTTATTTTTCTTTAGGAAGGAACCATGCCAATTACGATCAAGACTACTCCCCAGGTCGATTACAAAGTCAATGGAACACCAACAATGAATACTTTGTGTCTCAGTCACAGCAACTATCCGAATCTCAGAATAACACAACCACAACCTGGTCAATGAGTGGTGGCAATAGTGGCGATGGAGCAGGTGCTGGCGGTGGTCAAACTTGGGATCCAATGGGATACAATCAGGCAGCTGGTACAGCATCTTCTTGGCCACATGCGGCAGTAATACGCCCACCACCCGGACTGGACTATCCAAAGCGAGACAGTCCAATCAATAATTTGCACGAGCATATGTCGCCACCGCCTTTTGGCCAGCAACAAGGCACCCAACAGGTGCCAGATCCACCCTTCAATCCGATTTTCAGCTCTTTAAGCACAATTTGGTCGGACAATTGGAACAAAAATAAGAACAACAATAACAATTAAAGAAGCCCCAAAACTAACACAGACACTCTATTCTCCCCTTGCGTTCGCAATCCGTGAAAAAAAAATACTAACACATGATGAATTGGATTGTCTAGATGCTCAAAATATCATTTGTAGATTTAACTACCATAATTGTTGTCTAATCATTGTGTCATATTAGTGGAAGCAAAATGAAAAAAAAAATACAAAAAAAAAAATTAAGTAACAAAGCTATTCGTAGCCAAATGAATAATTGATTTTGTTTAATTGGTATCAAACGAATAGAGTAGCGTTTGTTGTGCTGAAGATTAACTATACCCCTTGTAGTGCTTTTATAGATTACTTGTACAAGGTAATTTGCACAATGCTATTTGGATCTCTAAAACTCATTCAGACTCCAGTTACTTTTCATGGATGTGATCTATTTTTTATGGGAGAACCGTGGTGTTGTGGTTAGTGTGTTGGACTACTATGCAGTGCCGCCCGGGTCTAACACCTAAAAGTTTTTTCACGGTGCCCATCTCTTTCGAATGTCTGACAAGCAATCAAAGAGTATAATTTGTCAATGAGCTTCTCAACTCGCCGTTTGGAGTCGGCAAAAAACTGTAGGTCCCTTCCATCCGTGCAAAAATATAACAAATAAATATAACATATAACATGCCCAGGTTCACCCCGAGGTTTAGCGCTACCTAAAGATTATTTTTATCCATGAACATCTATTGCATTGTAATGTGTCTTAATGACAACCATCGTTCGAATGGCGATGTATTCGGAGTCGCAAAGATCGCCGTAAAATGCGTAGGCTTCTTGAAACGATGCAAAAACTCCTCACTCCAAAATCATGCGAACATGCCTCAATGTTTTTTTGCCTTCCCCTTTATTGCTGCTTATCGCAATATACCTTTCGCAAGGAGTGCTTATCTGTTTATTGCCAAGCTTAATTTCGGACGTACCTTTCATTATGATTAACAAATATTAAAGAAGAATGCACACGGTATCTTTTCTATCATCCTTTATAATTTGCACTTAGCTTGTGGTGTGCCGACTAATCTTTCAACAAGATCTTAAAACTCGTGTGCTCTTGAGGTGCGCGGACTAATCTTTCAACAAGATCTTAAAACTCGTGTACTCTTAAGTCAGAAATAAAGAGTTAATGTACTTGGAAAATACACTCATAGAAGCCAACAACAGATGGCAGAACATGAACTCTGCGCAATGAACAAAATAAGTGGCATTTCATTGATGGAAAAAAACTGACAGAAATAAGGAGCAATAAACTAGATAAAATGAGGATTCACCTCACTTCCTTTGGCATTGCCAAAGCTCTGATGCAACAAACGATTTCTTTGAAAATGATGCTTATCTAGAAAAAAAATAGTTAAAAATATGTGAAATCAGGATTACTTCTTGCAAATTAAAAAAAAAAGTATTATTCTCTCATTCTCCCCCCATAAAGAGTGGAATGCAATAAACCACTTGCTATTATTTATGGGACTCTGCATCGATTTACGTTCAAAGTAAATTAAGAACTAAGTGGCTATAATGCTTTTCTATGTATGTAAAACTTGTCAGTTTGAACCTGCCCAGATCTTGCGCATACTACCTGGTTTTCCTATAAAGTACACATGCTTTCAAGTAATAGTTTCCATTTTCCTTTCAACGCCCGCCTCTTTCCAAATTTAAATTTTGTTATTCCCCACGAGTTCCATCAGTATTGAGAAGCATGTTATTTATTTTACTAGCTTATTATAAAAACAAGCATCATTATATTAAAAGCAAAGTAACAGGGATAGAATAGTTTATGTATAAAAATAAATCTTAGAACGCCTATGCAGTCGGTTTTTCCTTGTATACAATAATTCCCTTCTCTATTAAATCTGGAATTTCAACCGCCAACCATGGTGCAAGCTGTGAAATACAAATCAGTTTCCCAAATTTCATGTTTAAAATGCCAACTCACTCCTAAGGCCATCGCATGTGCGATTCCAAATTTAGGTACATTTCTCGCCCACAGTGGTTTAAAATGATCGGTTAAGCAAATCTTACCGCCACGATACATTTTCGCTGTCTTACCATCTAAAGCAGGTAGCGCAATTTCAGGCGATGTTGTAGGATACGTTATTGGTATCTGAAAGCGAATAAATTAATAAGTGCACATAAATCTAACCACGTTGTTATCTTACATCGAATTCCACGTCAAATTCATACTTCAACAGGTTGTGCATATACCAACATTTGCCAAACCACTTTGATCCCTCTTTATTGGACTCCAAGCGAAACCAATCCGTTCCAGAATCTTTGTTATTTTGAACGTACTATAAAAAAAGAAGTAAGATAGTTTTGTTGCATTTTTAAATGGGTAGGTAAATTACTTTAATTAGCGACTGGTATTCTTCTTTGAGGCGCTGCACCCACAAATCTTTGTCTCTGGGGCCTGCTCTAACTACTAGCAGGGGAATGCTGCTTAATGTCTTTTTTGTGTTTGCGTCGACCATTATGTTACAATATCCTTTCCGTACTGTTAGCAATTTATTAAATTAGAAATGAGTATGTACTTTGTTTTGAACTGAACTTTTTAGAAAGTACTAACAAGAACAAGAATAGTTGACAGCTGACACGTTTGACACGTCTGCATAAGAAATAATCAGAGACAGGGATGTGATGGTCAATGCAGTTGAAATTTGTTTCGGGGTGCGTTAGTAGATAATTTAAGTATAAGTTTAACAAATTAAAAAAATATATAAAATAATTTTTAAAAATATGAGATCATCGCTGTATCTTTGTGTAGAGAGGTGGGCACTACTTTACTTTCCCATATGCCAACCTGAATTTCCACTTTTTATTATTATTTTTGGTAAATATAAATTATTATAAGATGTTCTGTATATAAATTAATGTGAGGAAACATTTAAAAACATTTTTTTTGCCTTTTTTGTTATTTCCTCACATTCATTTTATTTTTTTCGTGTTTTAGGGGTCATTTGGGACCTATAAAAAAAAAAAATCCAAAAAACCGGGTTGGCATATTGGAAAGTCGCCCCATTGCACGATACGTAAAAATACAAAACAATAATTATTATTTAATATATATAATGTTTTTATATTTATAATATTTACGTATCATAAAATTACCTTCTTCCACCAACTCACGCATCTTACAGGTAGTCATTTAATTCCTTCCACAATTCATTAGCTTTTTGTCTTGCTTCCGCAGACTGAATGCGGTCTATTGCAAAGTTTGGATGTTTTTTTTTAAAAAAAACTACCCAAACTTCGTTCTATTTCATCATCGTTATTTTTACCCTAAAATAAATACAAATATTATAATAAATAAGTTTACCATAGAAAAAGATAGTTCAACTATGCGATAGTTCAACAAATGCTATCAAATTCACTTGCATTTTTGCAGAATCCATTGCTACATCTTACGCCAGCGACACTCGACTTCTATTCTTAAACGAGCAATTTGTACAAGAAAACAGTCATTATATTCTCTAGGAATACCTACATTTCCACTCGAGTGAAATCTAAGGCTCTGTGCAATTGCTGCTAACGTATTTTCCTAACAAAAAAAAAATTTAAATAAAACCTATAATTATACATACAAAGTTAGTAGTTAATACACATGAAAAACTCCTAAATATTCGGTTTATTTTCATTAAAGTTAGGACTTGTTGCATGTTTAAAGTGTTAGCAATTATTTCGTCATGAAAGAAATCCTAAAATCATGGGCATGAAATAAATCCTAATTAGGAGCTATTACACTAAATGTGGTTAGGAATTATTTCATCCATTTTAGGAGTTATTTCATTTTTCTTAAAATTACATTAATCCAAAGTTATTTTGTTTTCAATTATACATTAAGAAAACATTAATTCACAATAAACAATATTATGTAGATATGCTATAACCAAAATTACAAGGCCACAGTCGAAGATTTAAATAGTGTAGGTATTTTCAAAACCCATAAAGTTTGTGGACCATAACAGCGAACGGCGAGTAGCGTCGCGAAAACGCCGTGCCCGCGAACATTTTAGAAATATTTCCACTATCAAGTTTTCACTTTTAACTCATCGGATGAAAGCTAATAAAATAAATTATGTTGAAAACAAAGAAAAACACAAATTTATATATTTTACAATTATTCATTTATCTATTTCAGTATAATATAACGCTTTAACATAGTTATATATATTTTTTATTATTACTATTTTCTTCATTAAGAAATAGCATTACTAATATATTTATGCATAATTTATAGCTTTATCACTTTACTTATATCAATTTTAACAAAATAATAACATTAAAAATATCATTTAGCAAATTTTTCTTTCAACGTTTTTTTCTTTCTCTAATTGCTGCTTCGCATTAATTTCTCAAGGGATCCAAACTCTCCAAAGAGAAGTCATCGACCATTTTTGATTTAATAGAACTCTGTAAATAGAAATAAAACGTTTAAGTGTTCAATGAATTTAAAATGGCTACTGCCTTACATCAAAAACATTCGGAGCATTTACACTAAATGGTGTGGAGCCAAACAAATCTTGATGACCATTCGGAGTTACTGGATTCCTTCGTGGACCGGCTTTCGGTGGCGGGGCCACTAAATTCAATTAGAAAAAAATTAAGTTAAATACAACATTGAATAATATTCACGTACACAATGGAGGTGGACTTGTATTCAGGAGACTACCATTAAATTCAGTTCCCAAAAAGTTATTATTATTAAGCTTATCGTTGTTATTCGTAAATAATTGTTGACCATAGCTTTTTGGTGGCTCGAATCCAAATAAATCATTGTTAATCTTGCTGCCACTGCCACTGCTGCTGTCATGCTCTTCAGCACGTGGATCAAAATCACTATCGGAATCAGAGTTCAGCAATAACTCTCCCATTTTATTATCAGATGTCTTAAAGACATCACTAATTTGGTGTTGTAGATTACGCGGTGGTACTACTGGTAATGACGGCTTATTGGAGGTTTCAATGAGATTTGCGTTATCTAAACAAAAAATCAAAACATTTGAAGTTCTATACATTGACAAACTTAAGATAAAAGTTCCTTACCATTTTCGTTGGAATTGTTGACATTAGCAACTGGATTGCTACACTCGCTTGGCACCTCGAGAATATCTTTGATTCCTAATCTACTTAGCATCCGTTCTAACTCGGTTTTCGACATAACGTTGGATAATTCGGTAAGACGTTGCTTGTAGATACTAAGTGTCTTTTCTAGTTCCTTTATTTGAGGTTGATCTTTGATGGTGGCATTTCCTGTGCTGTTAACGTATTTTCTTTAAAAAATGGAAGCAAAACATATTTTAACTTATAAGATGGGATGGATTATGCATTTAGTTGCGGTGAAAAAGAATATATGTACATATTTAGTGAAAAATCAGTTAAAATTGGTACCGTATAGACCTACCGCCATTTTGTACCTCCTTTTACTGATGCGACCAATTCGAATGAAAGCAAGAAGCGAGAATGGTATTTCGAAAAATTATTACTTTTATCAGTGATCTAAGATCTTGCAGGCGAAAATTGCTCGAATTCATTCACCAAAAACTTTACTTTCCTAAGCCAGATCCAGAGAAAATACCAAAGTGACAATCATACGCTTTTGATTTTTGACATATTCATACTACCAGCGGCCTATCTATAACACAACGTTACAAGTATTTGGTTTTATTGTTTGGTGTTACACAATTTGTTAACAGTTATTATAGGCCCAGAACCTAGAATTAAATCCACCACAAGCTCTGCCCTGAAGGCCTTAAGGCGTCTAGTCTATGGTCTGATACATCTAGTACCTACTAAAGCAAAGCGTATTTAAGTACTTACTTATAAGCCAAATCGAACGCCTGTCCAATCGTTAGTGTAATATCAGATGCCAGCTTACTCGAGATGAATACAAAACATTCGTGTTTCTCTTCCAGAATTTCATCACCCTTATGGAATCCATTTGCCGATGGTGGTTTTGTTTGTGTTCCATTCGGAGCGTTTTTCGCGATAAAACTAAAGAACTTTTTCACACCCTTTTCATCCGCACAATATGAGATATTGTACAGAGGGAACTGATGTAGGATTTTTTGCGTTCGCGGCTCTTGAATAGCTACTCCATCCACACTGATCGTGATCTCTACTTTCTTGAACTTTTCCGCAGTTCCATTCTCCGCCTTTTTCATTTCGTGGGCGAATTGTAACTTACGAATGGCATCTTTGACAACTTCAATACCTTTTGGCTGATCAACGGGGGTGTTTCCAAAGAACTTAAACGAAATTATTAAATAAATTGAATTTAACAAAAAAGAAAAAAGAAAAGAATAACTCACTTTGACTAGATAGACGACATGGCCGTTTAGCAGAGCATCAGGACCATGCAGCCAGGTTCGTTTTCCATTCTTGCCATCACCGTTCTGAGCATTGTTGCCATTGCTGTTGCTGTTGTTATTTTGTTTATTCCAAAACATTAAAGTCGACATGTTGGAAGTGCTATTTAATACTTCTTTATTTCGAGATACGAGTATTTTACTATTTTCGAGGGTTGTGTGCTTGTGGGTAACAGTCTGTGAGTCTGTAAAAAGTTACAAAGTATTAAATACGAGTTAAGTTTTGGTAGGCGTTCTCAGCTGTAGATAACTTCCGAGTTTAATTTGATATAACACAATGAGTAACTTTTGTTTGTGGCTATTTTATTATTTGTTTTTCATTGATAATAAAGAATTAAGAGCGACGTACACATGACAGCGTGATATTCATACATACTTGCTCGTATGTGGTCAATGCACGCCTATTAATTCAAATTTTTCGAGTGATAACAATTCCGGCGCGGCGCGGTGGTTGTTAAAACCCAGTTTTGAAAAAAAAAATAAAAAATAAAATAAATTCCCCAGAACAAAGAAATCCAAATTATCATTAAAGACCTCAAGAGTAATGCTGTACAGTATTATCTCGTTTCTGAATAAACAGAGCAAAAACGCGTCGTTCCAGATAACACTTAAAAAATTCTGTGTTTTAACAAGAGAACAATTATTTATTAACGCGTCATTTACGCCTCAAAATTCACATTTGATGACGGCAGCGGCAGCGAAACAAAGCCGTCTTTTGATTTTAATTAATCTAATAAATCCAATTGTGTAGGCGTAGGTACGAGTACATGCATCTCTTTTTTTTGCTCAAATCGCGTCTTGTTGCAGTAAATAGTTTTAAGCCTATTATGCTTAGTATCAGGAAATCAATGACTTCAATTTATATATACGGGAGTGATTGAAGAGTGATTTGCACTTCATGTATAAAGATAGTCAAGGTCAGAAGTGATCGTTATACGGAAGCACAGTAGCACACTGATATCTCATTATCATTATAAACATAGAAATACTCATAGCATCTCAAAAGAATATTTATAATTTAGTATCTAACAATGATTTTCCTGGAAATAATTAACAGAGAGGGATGCTCTTAGAACAGGCCGAATAAGAGATACAGTGGTGTGCAAAAATAATAGGTGTATGCCTAAAAACCCCTGAATCGTTCCCTCAAGTTGCAATTATGAACCCAGATTATTCGTTTTAATTTGTTTGTATTAAATTTTAAGAGATCTTTTTTAATACAGAACAAAAACTTTGTTAAACTTTAAACTAAATATTCAACCGTATGTGCTTAATCTATATAATTAAATCGCAAGCGCAAGAGCTTGTGATTCCTCCTGAGAGTTTATTTCTGCACTGATTTCAGTGATTCTAACACTGATCGAAAGCTTATCAACTTAACTTTGTTCATCAGTATAAACAATTTCGAAAAAGTGCATACGAATAAAGTTATTACGAAAAAACATTATTACCTATACCTACGTTCTCTTTTTTTTTTTTATTGGTAAACCGTAGGGTTTCTCTACATGCGAGATTTCTTGCACTGGTCCACAGGTTATAAATAAATGGTCCCAAATCCTTTAATTTTTATGACTGCCATTTTTTAAGCATGGAGTCTACCAACTGTTGGCACATTTCGTTTCAATGGGGTATAGATTCCTGCTTTCACCGATTGCGACAATACTTCATTTTTTCGGTGCTTGGAGTAGCCAAGTGCCCTCTTGATATCAACCCAAAGATTTTCGATAGGGTTAAGATCGGGAGACAGCGCTGGCCAGTCCATAAAGCTAGCATTTTGATGCATAAAACATATTTTCCCGGCTATGGTAGTGTGTCTCGGGTCATTATCTTACTGACACGTTCTTCGGAGTGGCATTGTTAAGACCACACCTATTAAATACCTTAGGTATTCTTACATATGTTAAGTATTGCTGCTATCTAATCCAAATAAATTGATCACAAAACAGACCACAATGCATTCCTCCATTTTTCGTTAAGCCAGTTAAGATGCTCTTGGGAGGTAATTTGCTATCCAGGAGTCTTCTTATGGTCGGGGTATGTAGGTTTATTCCGAGTTCTTTTTTTATTTGAGTGGGAGTAGCAAACGGATCCTTTTCGACCACCTATTCTGACAATCTGGCGTTCGGTTGTCTCGAGGCAGGCTCGATTTTCTTCGGTTTTGGGCCATTGGTGACCATATTCTGTTTCGTCCGTACATTTTTTTTCTTTTTTATCCCCTCTGTCATATAATTAATATATTTTTAGTAGAATACAAATTTAATACAAAAACACAGTTCTTATTGACCAAAAACACGATATTGCACAACAAAGTGGCTACTACCACAATAAGTCAAGAAAACCCACCAAAACGGTAACTAAAGTCAACCTAAATAATATAAAAATATAAATAACCAACAGTTAAGTTATTTTAACTGTTTATTTTCACACTTCTTTTATAGTTCTTTGCAAAAACTGACTTTTGTTACAATGAAGTACCCCACACCTATTATTTTGCACACCACTGTAGATGAGTCAAGTTCGGAAGATCACTTAGGTTTGTCACAAATTCAAAAAGGTTAAACGTGATTGGGTAAAAATAAGAGAATTACTACGGACAGATTTATGAATTGATGCGATGGTTCGATGCTATAGTTGATGTGTCAGAAATAGAAAGTGTCTAGTGTCAAACGGATCTGATGCTCCAATGCCAAGAAAATACATACTAGTGCCTTCGTCGTCACACGTTTTCAGTTTAAACATAGAAGTCGAAGCTAACTAATCGCATGCATTCTATTGCGTTCGACGTTAGATGATAAGAACGACAGACGCAATATATGTAAATATGTATAACATTGTGACCGTTGACGGTGTATTAACTGTCGCAAAAGTTAGACTGTGTTGAACTTTTAAATGCGCTGTGACAATTTCTGTTTTTTTTATTTTTTTAAAGATTTAATTGTGGCAAATTGTACGGGGAAATTTTTGTTTTTTATTATTTAAATATTTAGATGGAAAAACAAGATTTTGTTCATTTCAAAGAAACAGGTTAGAGTTCTGAGGTTATTCCGGGTTATTTGGTTATGAACGCAGTTATAACGTTATGGTAGGACGGTGGTAATAACACATCATTGTGATTTGAAAATAATGCTGCAATGTAAGTCTCCAACACCCAATTACTCGTATCTAGAATTTATAGTTGCGTCTCTAATCCATCCAGACTGACCGTACGAGTAAGAAAAAGCCGGTACTTAAGTTTTACAAAATGGCTGAGTTCAAAGAATCTGGCCTTTCTCTAACCAGTTTTATGGCAAAGATAAGGATCTGCCCGGCAGGTTCAATGAGAAAGAGACATCCGGACGGACCATTGAAGTTACTATGTACATATGTACATATGTGCATAATGCAATCTTATCAGTGCTTTGTTTGCAATGGTTGCATATTACACACTTATCTGCCATACAATACATATAATCAATTTTATACTTATGTATGTATGTACATACATATGAAGATATAAAAAAGTAGTACAATTCTTATACGAATACGAATAGTCATGCTAATTTGTCAAAATCTGTAAACAAAATAAAAAATTCCACTGCTGCCGCAATAAACACATCATGGCGAAATATATTATGTCATGAAGAATAAAGAAAGGAACCGCTTATATTTTTAATTTAATTTAAATTTATTTAAGAAAAGAAGAAAAAACCGGTCAAGCTGTCAAGTGCTGGATGATTAGTGTTCCGTAACGCTATTTATCCATATTTTATTCAATTTGTTTTAAACGCCGTCATCATCAGAGAGAGAGAGAAAGAGAGAAAGCAACAAATAACTCCAGAACTTGACGGATATTTAAGAAATAAGAACTCAGTAGTACTAGAACTAGTGAGGATTTTTGTTTTCAAATTGTAAATATTTGGTACATATCTTGTATTGGCAAACAATAATAGGTGATAGGCATTTTTGTGTGTATGCCTACCCATTCTAAAAACTTTTCCAAAGAAAAATAGAAGTTCAGACTAAATATTGGTATATCCACATTCCTATCCATTCCTGTCCACATTTCTAAAATGTAGGTTTTTAATTAAACAGACATATGTAGGCCAGGAAAAGCATGTAACACTAGCTGACAGACAGGTCTTACCGGGTTTCAATATAGCTAAAAATTGAATAGACCGCATCACCACTAATTTAGCTGAGGACCGATGGCGCAACGCTAGCGATTGTGTCATAACCCGCAGGCTGTGGCCCGTATTTGATCAGAAAAGAACATTATGTATCCCTACTTTCTATGAGTAGAGACGAAATCCATGTACTCGTCGTTGTTATTACCGGACATTGTATAATAGGAAACATGGTTAAAAGATACGGCATCCTTACAAATGACTTCTGTCGAAGCTGAATGGATGAGGACGAAATAGAATCTGTAGCACACCTTCTATGCCACTGCCATGCTCTTTACGAACGGCGCCTATCTTGTATGGGAGCACGGTTCTTCGACTGCCTAAAGAACCTGGTTAGGATACCGCTTACAGACCTAAAGAGATTTATTAGAAGATCGGATTGGTTTTGTTAAACGCATGTTTCCACATGCACAACAAGGGGATTCACAATGCACCTTTACGACCTCTGGGTGAAATTGCATTCACTTCAAAACGACCCTTCTAACCTAACCTAACCTAACATAGCTAAACTGCGGAACATGTCCTTCGTAAACGTCAGAGAAAGACGGTGATAATAATGTTTGTAATAGTACTAAAAATACTTATTGGCTTGGAAAAGGGACTCAATAACTTTAGATAATATAGCGCCGCATTTCGATTCAAATTCTTAAATCTTGACTGTAGATTCGTATTCGATGCAAAAGGACTTACGATTGGTCCTTCTTCAATTTGGTTTGCGTACAGACATGCTTATCGTCAAAAAAAAAAATTCCAAAAGCCGGACAAAGCGTGAGGCCTGGCTTAAGCCTGACAGAGACCATAAAAGTCTAACGCGTCAGGCCAAATACTGACGTTTGGTAATGCTATGTACAGAGGAGTTGACTATTTATTACCTACATTTCATTATCGACTAATTAATCCAAAAAATTCCGGTAATGTCCCAGTTGAAACTTATTGAATGAATATAAAATATACGAACATATCTCTAGATGTAGATCAATGACTATACCTACATATACATACATACATATGTATTATGCATAAATGTAGATTAGATATGAAAGCAACAAAATGCATAAATATTGTTTTAAGTATGAAGAGAAAGAGTTCAATTTAATAGAAAGATTCTTGGTAAAAACCATAAAAAACCTTCTACGTCGTGTAGTCTGGTATGTACATTTGTGTATGTATTATCCACTACGAATTTCGTGTATCAAAAATTAACATTCTAAGAAGCATTTCACACTTGATGAGAGCAACGCTTTATATTTTTTTACCACCAACGCAGGTGACTGCGGTTAAGATGAACATTTTTTCTTCGAACCTAATCTCTTTTATTCTGCTTTTTGCAGACACAACAAAATGTGAAAGGATTTTTTTTTGTCTGCTAGTTTAGCATTAACTTGGCGATCAATATCTTTGCAAAAGTCAAATTTCAAAATGTGGCCTATCAGTTGCCTCCAACTGGAAAAGGTTACCTAAACTCGTACTTCAAATAGTTTTATTTTGTTTGTTATAAAAAGCAATACAAGTTATACATACATACATAATATATGTACACATGGGTTTATAAAATTCATTATATAAATTTAATGATTTTCTTAATAAATCCATCCTACCGAAACAACAATAGACGAAATAATTATTCATACATTTATGCAATTAAATCTGCGAATCGACCAACATCTTGCCAAGATAGAGTACTTTCGAGCACACAATCTAATAATGATCCTCTAACTCCGCGTCTATACAAAACCAGTTCAATGCTACGTACATACCTACAGCAGAACATCATCACTATATGCAAATATCAATTATTATAAAAAGCCAAGTTGATTTCGATGCATTGCGGGATGAAAATTAAAAAAAAATTCGAGAAAAAATGCATACCTAACTATTAAAAAATGTTCAATTAGAATTCACGAATTCATGAGAATCAAACGAAAGGCACGTAAACGAGCTCAAAACACAAAGCACTTCACTATAAAACACCAACAATTTCACTAACAACAACTCTTTAGAAGCAACAACAACAACAGCAACAGCAACAAAAAAGTGGCAAACTGGCAGTTTTGCTAATTTATTATGCAAACATTGCGCAGATAGCCAATACAACGAGTCTTAGAAGCGATCGCGCAGTTGTTCTCTACCAACCAGCAAAGCTGCTAGTATACAGAACAATATACATAGAAGCAACAAAAACAAAAAACAAAAAAAAATAAAACAACAAACCTCCAATAAAAGGTGAGATCTTCGAAACCACACCGAAACACGCCAGGTGGATTCGATGATCTCGGGGCAGGTAATCCCCACGGTCTTTCACGACTTGAAATTATTTCAGCACAAGCCCAAGTACGCAATTAAGAGAGAAACAAAAAAGGTTTCTGTGCAAGTAGGTCAAAAACGATGCTTGTTGTAGACCAAGTTTTTGAAAATATTACATTTTCCAAAAATACTGAAACTTTTGTATTTAAAAAAAAAAAAAAAAACGGAAAACGTGCACATGGCCAATGACCAGTACAACAAGTACAAGCACTCGTAATAGCCACCGCATACAAGAGAAAGACGATCGCGATCGCGACGGATCGTGCGGATTTGATGGATAGACAAAAAATAAAAAGCGAGATGGATGATCAACTACCATGTTTCTTCACTTCCTTATTAACCACTTACGTTGTATTATACATAAGTATATATTGCTATATTGCATATAGTACTGTACGTACTTAGCTTTGAATTTAGATCAACGGCAGTTTCTGTTGTTGTTGTTTTTTTTTTTTATTATTATTGTTGGTGCTGGTAGGCACTGGTGGTTGGACGACCTATTAGACGACTTAATGCCACTTTAAACATACATAACTTAAAGAAATCACAAATTATTGTACTTGAAATTTGATTCAACAACAGTACACAGTGTACTACTACTCTACTAAGAGTAACAATCACGACAAACGACAACGACGACGACAAATAAATAATGACGATCGTTGTCAAAACGATCACCAAGCAAAAAGCGGGATCACTGGAGTAAAAGCAAAAAAAAAAAAAAAAATATAAATATAAATAAAAAAGTTTAATTTTTTTACGCGCTGTTATTTTGTTTAAGCAAATATGAAAGTTATACGTGATCGTACATAGATGGATGTACATACAAACGTATTCATATATACGTATACACAAATCACTCACTGCAGGCAAAGGCACTCCAAAGATTTTCATAATACATACATGTTATACACGATTACGATACACGAACGTACACTTTGGTATTTCTAAGCTGAGAACACAGATAATTTGGAAAACGATTTTTTTATTTTATAAACTTTTAATAAACCGTATGAAGCGTTTATACCTTTTCGTTTTAAATTGCGTTTTAATTCTTCTTCTATTTTTTTTTCTTTTTCTATTTTGAGACGAGAGAAAGAATTCAGAATGAGCTCAGACGTAGAATTGGAAACTGCAACCAGATACCAGATTCATAGCTCTCGAACTGATCAACTGGATTTGAGCTCTGAAAAGCTGAATCGGTTGGCTTATTTCATTTGCACAAGTGATTCCTCGTTAGGGTTGGTACGCGATTTGTGACACTACTATTGGAGTGAGAAGTGTAGTATTTTTATAAGCTTAGCTTGAGGAAAGTAGTAAATGTTCAAAGGCTTTCATCAGGGTAGGTAGGTAGAAGTGGTGCTTTCCATGGAAGAAAACCCGAATAGTGCGTAAAGCGTCGTTCTGATACCACAACCTCAGGTGACCCGTTTATTCGGATGTAATGTTGAGATATTTATAAGTTTGGTAGACCATAGGATTACGATATGTCCGCGCTTCGGTTATTACCGTTGTATCGAAATCTGTCACCACTCTCCCTTTCATTAATAAGAAGTGTTAAGGTGTCGATGACGTGGGAAAAAGATCCTACAAGAAACCTGCCAGTTTCTAATCATTTTCGTTTGGAACACAAAGATTACCTTTGAATGTCTAAACTGGAGATATAAAAAACAGAGATAAAACTTACAACTTTTAAACTTCTGAACTAAGGGTGAGAATTTGCTATTTTTTTTACAATATTTTAGTACATATATCGTGAAGTATTCTTGACTTCAGTCACTTTCACACTCTTGACAGCAGTCACTTTTCAGAAATGGTAAGAGTCTCGTGAATGCTTTGAATGATAACATAATGCAAACACTTATGTCAAATTTTCTCTATGATAGATAACAATGAATTTAGATTAGGATCAATAAATATTTACGTTAATTTGCTTTTGAAATTTTGGATTGGCATTTTAAACTTTTAACTTCATTACTCCAGCGCAGATCTGCCCAAGCAAAGTTAAGGAGATCCACACGCCTAGTTTATGCTAACTTTCCTAATTTTACCGCAGTTTAAGTACAGAACTCCCCAATACTTACGTAAAATTCACTTAAAATCTAAACACCTGTCAAAACAAATACATATATCAGTCTATTACCTTTTCAATACACTTTTAGTACGAAATACTCCCCAACTACCCCATCTCAATTCAAACCAGAGTTTGACAGATCAATTAAACACACCAACAAATATTTTCATGATAGAAACAGGTTTTTTATTTCGCTCAGTGTGTGTGTGTACATATCATTTTCGCGTGTATACACACTCGGGTATCTGCACGGCAGACAAAGTGTTTGTTTACGGCAAACGATCGTTTGTAAGTTGGATCAACAGCTGAGGGGTGAGGCATTTGATTAGAGGGGTAAGAAACAATCAGCAAGTGGTCTCTCAGAAATTGTGTGATAGTGTATAAAGTTTCTGTGAGTATGACCACTACTGTAGGTTTTATTCGAATTTTGTTGTCTTTCTCTATTTTCTTAATTTCTTGTTCATCATCTCCTGCGCTGCATATAAGCAGAATTTGAGGTGACAGAGAGACACTCGGCGGGTGAATCATCTTGAACACCGGAGGAGATTCTTGTGTACATACACATACATATGTGCATACAGATGTATGTATATATTTATATTTAGTGGTGGCTTATGAAATGATTTTGACACAATTATTATGTAAATCGAGGAAAATTAGGCAAAGTAGGTTCAGTAATTCAAATTATTGGCGAGCATGTATTTATTTAGCGGTATAGCCGCATATCTACCTATCTATGCATATATGTATGTATGTATGTCAATGTGACAGGTCCCTCTTCTAACTAGAAATAAGAAGAAAAAACTTACACCGGGACTGTGATTTTTTTGTATTTTTTTGAAAGTTTCACGTTACAATTGAAAAGCTAGATTGCACAAAGTGTAATTGTCCATTATTTTGTTTTTTCCTTTTTCGTTTATCAATTTCTTGTTACCTAATTTGTGAACAATAGTTACATTGGCACGGCCTGGTACAGTAACAATAAGCTACTGGCGGTGGGGCGGTGCGACCTAACATCGTCGGTCGTCGTTGCCCATGGAGCATGGTGCGCGCGACGTTATCATTCATAATTTCTTCTTTATTCACAGACGGTGGGAGTACAAGTAGCAGTAGACGATACGGGAAAAATGAACGAGGCAAAAAATCATAACGTGTGATGCAAGATGTTGCTGATGAGAAAATTCGTTTTTCTTTCGCAGAAAACTCGCGTGTATGGGAATTTTTTGCAGTCCGAGGGGGTGTACGTGTACAACTGTACATGTCGTTTGAAAATTGAGGGAAAAACCTCATCTAACACTTTTGGGAAAGCTGCTGATTGTGATTGAAATATTTTTTTTTTATTATGAAGCATCACGTCGGGGCGTAAACTGTGATTAAAATTGTCATTTTGTTATTGAAAGTTAATGGGGCGTATGTATGCATGCAGTGGAATTTTTGTATTATTTTTAGAGGTGGCGACTTTTTTTTTAGGATGTAGTGATCCTGTTTTTTTATTATTATTTACACCGCAAACGTTATCATTATTATTGAACTTATTGATGAGCGTAATTTCGAGGTCAAGTCTGACAAAGGAGGTCAAGGTGAACCGTTTTAAACACATTCAAAGCAATAAGCATGAAGTAAAAAAAAAAAATACTTACTGGCTTTTTGTTACTGTAATATACCTACTAAGTTATTTTAATTTCATTTGTTTATTTTTTGTCTAGTTGTGTACATACATTATGTAGGTATGACGTTATTAAAATAATTTCATAAAATAAAGTCACACTCCATGAGAGCCGGATGACGTAAGTAGGTAAGAAATATCGGTTAATACAAATGTGTCTAATTATGTCATGGTTCTAAACTGTCGCTTGCTTGTAAAGAAATAAGCATTTTGTTTTGATAAATTGTTGAGCTTATGTTACTCAATGGTCACCGAATGTTCATATGTTCGTTCATCACAATAAAGGAGAAGAAAAAAATACTGCCGAGGATCATACCGCTGAGCCCTTCGTTAAAATCTACGAACTATGCAATCATTTTAATAGGTATCCAATAGGAAACTGAGGAAAGCCTTAAGCTAAGGTAGGTACTCGTGCAAATAAGTTATAACAGAAAATATTGCGAACGATAGATTTTACTCTGCCATTTTAATTATGTATTAGTAGGTATTAGATGTTTAAAGTTTCCAAAGGTGCTAATACCAACTCAGACCGTCAGACTATTGCTACGAAGGTAAGAAATTCCAATAATCATCATAATAAGTGCGAAAACTCATCTGCTTGGTCTCACTCGATGTTCTTTTTTATTGGTTTCTTATTTCAGTAAAGACATTTACATATATATTTTGAAAACGAAGTTATTGAAGTATTTATTTTAACTGAGGCAGCGGATGAAAATCTGTGGAAAACGCTTATTAAACCACAATAATCTCATAAATATGTATACATGTGTGTACATGTGTATACATACTCTCTACATGTGTACACATACTCTCTACTCTGAGATTTTTAAAAATTGTAATCACTTTATTCTCGAATACTCGATCCGAATTCCGAAGTTCTCGTAGTAGAGTGTTGTCGGAAAACTCAACGCGCTCTTTTTTCCTTTGTGTTTCTTTATCATTCATTTCGTTTCTTATACAAACCGCACTACCAAGCACCGTGATGTAGTGGTAAGTGCGTTGGACTACTTTGCAGTGCTGCCCGGGTTCAATCCCATGAAACACCTAAAAGTTTTTTCACGGTGCCACCTCTTTGGAATGATTTTCAATTTGGGCACCGTAGCGCAAGTGGTTAGTGCGTCGGACTACTGAGCCAGCGGTCTTGGGTTCGAATCCCACCGCAAACACCTAAAAGTTTTTTCACAGTGCCCACCTCTTTCGAATGTCTGACAAGCATCAAAGAGTATCATTTGTCACGATTGAGCTTCTCAACTCGCCGTTCGGAGTCGGCAAAAAACTGTAGGTCCCTTCCATTCGTGCAAAAATATAACACGCACACACAAATGGTTGCGAGAAGCAGGCCCAGGTTCACCTCGAGCTGTAGCGCCAACTAAGTAAGTAAGGCTATAGGCACTATTCATGGGCTGACTATGAATTTGCGCCTGTGTATCTATTTATACAAAATAACTGAAACAATCAATAAACATAAAATATATCATAATTAAAGTGCATTAACATGTTTGCGCTCACTTTTAAAGTGCGAAGTAACTCAGAAACACACTTTTCGTAATAATTTTCGTCGACTAATACCGTCATTCCATTCTGACAATTTCAAATTCAAAATGTCCGTTGGACATGGGGAATTTCCATTTCAACAGTTGCCGGATAATCAAGAGTTTACTGTATTAGGGTCTCCTGAGCTAACATATCCGGATCAGATCACGGGGATAATAAAACACGGCTATTGCCAATGGAGTTCAAATTCAAATAATTTTTTTTTTACAAACATACTAATGTATTTATTATACTATCTTCAATATATGTATTCGCCCCGAAAATGTATAAAGTTTACGCAATTCTAGGTCCATAGACCAAGCTATATATTAATTCAGACTGTTCCTATCTTGGTGATGTATTAAGGCTCTGGTTAAACTTAAATGCTTGGTTTCATGTTCTTTAGTTTAGTTGAGTTCAGGTAGGGCCTCTTCATGGGGAGTACTCTTCCTCGTGTCATACAATTATCGTCCTCATATAGTCTTGGTCAGTGCTCCGACAACGGAATCACCCCAAGTCCTTACGTAGAGCTTTATTTCTTAACTCTATTTTTCACACACTTTTGGCAATAACTCCCAAAGTTTCTAACGGAATTGAAAAAAATATTTTTGAGCTCTTTCGAATGATATCCTACATGATTTTTCAGAATTTATTTTTCGAGTTTCAATTTCTCGACCCACTTTGAGTTGTTCCACAATATTTTTGAGTGATAAGTTGTCTCAAATATGTGGACAACCACAATGTTTAAGGGGTTACATGGGTTTCCTCGGGTAAAAAACGGCTCATTTTAAGATTTTTTTTTATATAAAAAATGAAATATTTTATTCAAAACTGTCCTCTTTGGAATGTCTGACAAGCAATCAATCAAGAGTATCATTTATCACGATTGAGCTGCTCAACTCGCGGCAAAACGGTAGGTCTCTTCCATTCATACAAAAATATAACACGCACATACAAATGGTTGCGAGAAGCAAGCCCTGGTTCACCCCGAGCTGTAGCGCCACCTAAACAAGCACTACCAATTCCTATATATTTTCTTTTTAGCACAAGTTGTATGCACCTACCTACATTTTTAGTTGTAATTGTTTCTTCCTTTTCATTAATTTTAATTTTTTGCTGTTTTCAACTGTGGTGGTTTTTGACACAGTGCCAAAAAAATAACTTTAAAAATATTTTCAACAGCAGCAGCAAGAATATAGTAAATCGCAAATAATTAAGAAAGTGTACAAAGATTTGATGTCAAATCGCGTCTTATTTCTTCTTCCTACCCGTGTCATATTTGGATTTTTTCGTACGCCAAAACAAACCCAAAAATGTCATTTGAAATTTAATTTAAAAATATTGCCATCATTTATTTTCGGAGAAGGCGATAATTAATTCAAATAGGTTTGCTTATTTCGACTATACATTTTTACAAATATTTGATAATACAATTAAATTTAACGGAAAAAATATTCACCTCGTCATTAAAAAAAAAACAAGCTGTCAGCTCATTTTATCTCTTAACCTGAACGCATTTAACCATACCGATACCGAATGACAACTAAGCAAAAGCTCGACACCTTACGAACACATCCCAATGTATTGTGAATCTCCGCTCTGCTTTGCTTTGTGCCATAAAATTAAAAACAAACTAAAAAAAATTCTGTGCAACATATTTGCTGCGGTCATAGTATCTGGTTTTCTATTTCTTATTTTTCGAATTTTGCATTTAAAAAGTTATCAGCGATATCGTGTGTAGTGGCAAAAATATACAACCTATCCAAATGAGTAGGATAGGTTAGTTACTTTAATGAATAGAGCATTTCAGTAAAAGTTATCACAGAAGAAAAGAATTCGAAACAGGATGGGAGCCGTGTTGGCAAAATTCAGAGTAAGTTAAGGCTGGTATTGTTTTTTTTTTGTATTTCTTTTTTTGGGTTCTCTGGTTAGGTGCAAAAGATCGTGGGTTGAATTCTTTATTTATGCAACATTTCACGAGCAAAGTTTATTCTTCATACTATCTGGACTTTTTCTTAAATGTGTGTGCGTCATTACTATTCGCGTAATCGTTTATAAATTCGCCTCTGGACCGTAGCGCCTGATTCCACTTGTTTATTGCTTTTTCTCACGAGCGATTTGTTTTAAGCTAATTCTATAATTAGGCCCGCAACGCACACAGCATAGAACTTGGCTAACCTTGAGGAAAGAAGCACAGTGTGAGTGGCATTATGGATTCACAAAGGGCACGCCGCTGCATTGACCCTAATTCTTAATTCATCTGAATGCAAATTATTTTTGGATGGCCTGAGCCGGTAGAATATTTTGCACATTGAATGGGAGTACGTGTAGTCAAGGCATGGGAATACGTACGAGTACGTAAAACAAAAGAATTGTTTGTTATCGTTGGTAATCGATGTTTTTTTTTTTGTGTAATGTGTGTTTATCTTTAATATCGGTAAATAAAGGTACATACTGCAAAGTACATATCGGTATTATCTGGTCAAGTAAAATTTTGAAACACCGTCACATATGAGAGGTCATGCATTGTAGATGTGCATCCGTTTGCCAGTGGTTATGGTTAAGTGGGATGTGATTATGAAAGTAATATTAAACTTTGAAAATGTACTGTACCATGTCCAGCTGTTAAGCACTCGCTGTAGATTATAAAATCGGAGTTTGGTATGCATTACTCATACTATGCACGTCATTTTGAAAGTGGTTGCATTGCAATCTACAAAACTACTTCATTGGAACTCTGCTTCTGTTAAGAAAACATTTTTTTTTTGTATTTTTGAAGATATACATACATATGTACATACATACAAACGTATCTTCAGCGATAGGTGACGAAGCAGTGATATGTACAAAACCAGGTTCTGTTGTTTATTGTTGAGTGTTAGCTTCGCTTTGTTCTTTTAATTTCTCATATGACTTTGAAAAGATCGTCAAGTGCGATTTAATTTCCCAAAAAAGTGGGGTCAGTTTCTGCTGCACTTTTTAAATGCTAGACGTTGTTTCCTTTGCGTATTTGATCGCAGAATTCTTCAGACTTTCGATTTGATGCAAGTTCACTCTTTGTGTGAAAATAAATAGATCGCATTAAACATTACATGTTAACATGCTGACATCAGACATCAAAGAATTTTTGTTACGTCATAACTCGCAAATGTCTGACAAACCGCCAAGAATGTTTGTCTTGAGTTGCTTTTTTTTTTGGCGTAATAGATATATACTATCCGAAGGCTAGGCTCAATCCTATTACGAAAGCGTCAGTCTATTTTTTTTAATGTGCTGCTACTGAAAACATTACGAGGAAATTCAAGGAGAATTTCAACACCAACGGCCAGCTCATTCAATCCCACACATTCTTCAGTGACATCGCCCAAAGCTCATGAGAGTGTGGACATTTTTATTGAAAGCATCATCCTCGCTCCGTAGCAGCAGCACAATCAAAGACATCTAAATGTAGATTGGTAAAGGTTTCGTCTTAAAAAACATCCATTAGTTCGTTCGTTCGTTCTAACGTTGCGTTGGTTAGATCAAGTATCCGTTCTTCGATTCTACTTACTTTGTAACATTGGATACCATGACATTTTGCTAATATGTACATATTTCTGAGCATGAACATTGACAGCACACAATTTAGTTACAGTTTCCTCTGTTTTTTTTTTGTCTTTTTTCTTTGCGAGAGAATATTATCGTTATTTTAGCATTGGTTAACTGCATCCGGTCACTAGAAATCGGTATAAAAGCAACGAAGGGCATAGGACGCTTCAGTTGTATTTCACTTCACTTCACTTGTTTTTAAAATTCCACAATCCAGTGGGTAGTAGTAACCTAATGCAAATAATACATGAATTTTGTTCGGCCGTTAGTCTCTTGCTTCCCGTATGTCTTTTAAACTCTTAAAGAATTTAGCTTTTATAGTATGTATACTAATTTTCTTTTTCTTTTTGCAGAAGGAGAAGAGTTCTGCGGAGATTCTTGAAAAGCTCGAAACCGATATCCGGGCAATTGAAAAATTCTCGCTCAGCACACAAGAGAAACAAAAGCGTCTTGTTGGCAATTTTCTAGTCATTTCCATTGGATTGTATGCAGTGGGATTTTTAATTTTCTACTTTGTGTTCTTCCCACCAACATGGGCGGAACGTATTACTTACTCTGTGCCATTACTGATATTTCCTTTGATGTAAGCATTCCACAACATAGCAATTGTATTGTTGGTGTGATTAATCAAGCACTAAATATTTTATTTGCAGAATATTCCTGCTCAGAAGGGTCCTGGCATGGTATTTTCAACGAAAACTTAACAAAAACACAACGAAATTAACCACATTGCGTGGTAAAAAAAAACGAATTCTGGAACAAGTCATGGAAACAGAAACATATAACGTAAGCGATTTGATTAAAAAACAAGTAAGTTGTTTAATGATTTTTATTATTTGTAGGTTGCATCAAAACTTCTCAGCAAATACGGAGATAAATCATATGGAATAAAATCCTTATCAGTAACCGGTAACCGATTTATTAACACTGTTTAGAAATAATATTTTTTTGTTTGTTTGACAAATGCATACTTTGAAATTTTCATAAACACAATCACACAAACATGTCCGAGCTGGAGCAAGAACTAGAATAAGTCGTTAGCTACAGCCTCAGTTTGCTGGACTAAAACGCGTGTCGAAATTAGAATATCATTAACAAATTTCAATCCAATTTGCAACCGATCAGCATACGCTCGAACTAGATTAATAGAGTGCTCACCCCTACGAGGGCATTAACCAAAGACATTCCAGTCAACCGAACCTTAATTGGATTCTTAATTTTATGCCAATTATATGCAAGAATATTCCCAAAATACGCGTAGCTGTCAGTGGGTTAGTTATGAATACGAATAAAATATTTCTATGTATTTTTTTTATGATACCAATTTTTATTTCTTTCGACAACAAAAGCCATACACAAAGCCATCAAACAAGGATTTATAAGTTCAATGAACTAGTGCAAAAGAGCGCTGTAACACGAGCTCGTTCGTCATTACATTACGTCGTGATGCTTCTTCGAAGAAAGCGCTTTCATTCACACATACTAGAGTATTTTTTTTGGTGTCTGCTGCAGCTCCAATATTTTACTTGGACGGACAACCTGTGTCTGCGACTTAGCAGCTTTCATGCTATTGAAACATAGTTTCCCAGATCAAGTGCTATGTATCCGCGATAACTTGGTTCTTAAAACGGAAGTTTGGTTTTCTTTTCTGTCTCGAACCTGAGTGCTGTAATTCGAACGCACTCTAGCCTGGGGCGTTATTGCGCATTCGACTCCCTACAGCCTACACTATAGAGAATCTTCAAATGGTTTGGCAATCTTTTAAAAATCCTCAGTTGTCGTTTCGGTTCCTAGTGTTTTGAATTTTGAGAACAGTATGTTCTTTTGCAACGCGCTTCTTTTTATGACTCCAGCCAACAACATAAAATGTCTGTAAATGTCAATAAACTAATTCGTTTGATCTTCTGTCCCCGTTTAGCTGCAACACCTCAGCCCAACCGAATGTTGCCAGAAAGTCGAAATCCAAATCTCAATTCCAGCCTTTCAACGTTACAGCCGTACAATCAAGTGACAGTAAGTCGTTCAGTTCTTTCCGTGAATAACGGTCAACCAACAATCAGCCCGGTAACACCTCGATCGTCAGTCAACTCGAATGCGGGTGCCACTCTCAGGCACAGAGCAGCTCCGTCGCCCTATAACAGTACGGTGGCACTGCAAAATCCCAGACCATATCCAATAATAAACCAGAAGGAGCAGGGTGTGCTCGACAAGATGGTCGACTACTTAATCGGTGACGGACCGCAAAACCGCTATGCCCTAATATGTAAAGAATGTTTTGCACATAATGGTAGGAAACAGGTGGAGTCCAACCGGTAGCTTTTCTTATTCATTTGGTCTCTGTTCTTATGTTTTTTTTAGGAATGGCACGTCAAGAAGAATTCGATTATGCAACATTCCGGTGTGCATTTTGCAATGCATTAAACCCATCTAGAAAATCACGTCCAGTTGCGCCAAAATTGCCCACCACAATGGTTAGTCCATTGAATAGCCAAATGCTCGCATTAGCATCGAGAAACAGCTTTTCCGATTCATCGTCTGATTCAAGTGACGACTCAGGTTCGACAACAAACAACGACCAGTGTAAAGAGAAATAAGTTTAATTTGATTTACAGATGTTCCCCGGCGAATGGAGGATATTGTTTTACCACACGAAGTAGAGGAAAAGGTAAAAGAACCGGCAGCGGTTGATAAAAGCAAAGACATCAACATGAACGGGGGCGCGGTGTCAAGTGAAGAAAGCCAAACCGAACAACCAAACGAACCACAGCCAGAGGAGAAAAACAGTCATGATGAAACCGAAGTGATGAAAGAGAACATCGAAGAAGAAGCAATCAAGGAGAGCGAGACTAAACAATAATTTATATTTTAACTTAATTATTTTTACTACCGTTTAATCTCTCCACTTCAAATGATAAGTGATAACCACTACATGAATTTACTAACACCTCAAGTCCGCATTTACGCTGCTTTCTAAACTCATGATCAAACTCAGATTCAGAGAGTTTTTATGAGTTTGGTGTGTGTGCGTGTTTCCAATTGCAAGACTCTCTTTCGGGTAAAGGGACAATTTATCCTTGCATGTTACGTTAAAAAAAAAAAAAAAAAAAAATCCAGCTGACACAGACACTATGACTGTTTTGCACGGCTAACTTTGGTTGAAGTTCTTATAGCCTCTTGCTCACGGTCACAGGAGTTAACTTCTGTGTAGAGCAGGACTTTCTTTCGTAAGTACTCAGCGACAAATAGAAATAAACAAATAAACTCATGCGAATTATCTTAATGTGCTGTAAAAATACGAATTGTTACCATTTATTATTCCTGATGAATGAGTCTGTATAGAATCAAACATTTTTGAAGTCAACCTTACACATTCTCTTGTAATCGTAGTTTTAAGTTAGAACTTTGAGATTTAAAAAAAAAAACTTATTATTTAAAAAAGAAAATTGAAAAGCGTTAATATACCGATGTTACCCAGTGCATAATGCCCGCATGGACGTGCATTTATAAAAGAAGAAATGATTACCATAATTACTATTTTTGTAGATTAAATTTATTGAATTTGAGAAAAACTAGCAAACAAGTGTTTTATTTTGCAAAATATTTGTTTACTTTTTTTGTTTAAATACTCGTATAGCCAATATGCCCAGCACTATGTCAAAGTGTGGAATCTCAGTAAGTTCTCTAACTCAATATTCATTCCCATCGAGTCAACTCTCGATTAACCGGGGTGCTCGGGACCGAACTCATATCGGACAATCGAAAATCATATTGTCAAAGAAGAAATTCATTTTAATTTATAAACTATGGCGCAAATTCATAGATAAAGCCGACAATAAAAGAATTTATTTACCTACATAACCTAAAATATACTTTTTGCTATTCAAAGTCACCTTATATTCGAATTTAAACGTATAGCCGGCTCGAAATTTAAAATTAAGCCAAACGTCACTTTAAATACATAGTTATAGTCGGCTCTTAATTACTCATTATTTTGACGTTTTGGTTTGTTCGTTCAAATCACTTAACAAAAACATACCAAAGTTGATACTAACTAATACACGGGCCAAAATGTGTTTATGAATAATGAAAAGAGTTATAGTCGGCTTTTTATTTATTGTCGGCTATGGGCACCGTAGCGCAAGTGGTTAGTGCGTCGGACTACTGAGCTAGCGGTCTTGGGTTCGAATCCCGCCGCAAACACCTAAAAGTTTTTCACAGTGCCCACCTCTTTCGAATGTCTGACAAGCATCAAAGGGTATCATTTGTCACGATTGAGCTTCTCAACTCGCCGTTCGGAGTCGGCAAAAAACTGTAGGTCCCTTCCATTCGTGCAAAAATATAACACGCACACACAAATGGTTGCGAGAAGCAGGCCCAGGTTCACCTCGAGCTGTAGCGCCAACTAAGTAAGTAAGGCTATAGGCACTATTCATGGGCTGACTATGAATTTGCGCCTGTGTATCTATTTATACAAAATAACTGAAACAATCAATAAACATAAAATATATCATAATTAAAGTGCATTAACATGTTTGCGCTCACTTTTAAAGTGCGAAGTAACTCAGAAACACACTTTTCGTAATAATTTTCGTCGACTAATACCGTCATTCCATTCTGACAATTTCAAATTCAAAATGTCCGTTGGACATGGGGAATTTCCATTTCAACAGTTGCCGGATAATCAAGAGTTTACTGTATTAGGGTCTCCTGAGCTAACATATCCGGATCAGATCACGGGGACAATAAAACACGGCTATTGCCAATGGAGTTCAAATTCAAATAATTTTTTTTTTACAAACATACTAATGTATTTATTATACAGTCGGGCCTACTATCTTCAATATATGTATTCGCCCCGAAAATGTATAAAGTTTACGCAATTCTAGGTCCATAGACCAAGCTATATATTAATTCAGACTGTTCCTATCTTGGTGATGTATTAAGGCTCTGGTTAAACTTAAATGCTTGGTTTCATGTTCTTTAGTTTAGTTGAGTTCAGGTAGGGCCTCTTCATGGGGAGTAATCTTCCTCGTGTCATACAATTATCGTCCTCATATAGTCTTGGTCAGTGCAGTGGGCACCGTAGCGCAAGTGGTTAGTGCGTCGGACTACTGAGCCAGCGGTTTGGGTTCGAATCCCGCCGCAAACACCTAAAAGTTTTTCACAGTGCCCACCTCTTTCGAATGTCTGACAAGCATCAAAGAGTATCATTTGTCACGATTGAGCTTCTCAACTCGCCGTTCGGAGTCGGCAAAAAATTGTAGGTCCCTTCCATTCGTGCAAAAATATAACACGCACACACAAATGGTTGCGAGAAGCAGGCCCTGGTTCACCTCGAGCTGTAGCGCCAACTAAGTAAGTAAGTAAGTGCTCCGACAACGGAATCACCCCAAGTCCTTACGTAGAGCTTTATTTCTTAACTCTATTTTTCACACACTTTTGGCAATAACTCCCAAAGTTTCTAACGGAATTGAAAAAAATATTTTTGAGCTCTTTCGAATGATATCCTACATGATTTTTCAGAATTTATTTTTCGAGTTTCAATTTCTCGACCCACTTTGAGTTGTTCCACAATATTTTTGAGTGATAAGTTGTCTCAAATATGTGGACAACCACAATGTTTAAGGGGTTACATGGGTTTCCTCGGGTAAAAAACGGCTCATTTTAAGATTTTTTTTTATATAAAAAATGAAATATTTTATTCAAAACTGTCTACTGCCTTAAATATACACAGTTGACAAACCGACTTTGAAAATACAGTTTCGAGAAAAACGCGTTTTAAGTTTTAAGTGACAATAAAACTGCTTTGAGCGCGCAACTTCCCAAGAGGTCGTTCTCCGAAACTATCACTCCGATCGACTTGAAAATTTGGGACAATATTCTAGAGATGTTGTAGAATTAGATAAACCCGTGAAACCCATGTAACCCGAATTTCAAAATTCTAGGAAGAACGGTTCTTGGGGTTTTTATCGTAACGGACATTTTAGATTTAAAACGAACTTATAATGGTTCCGTATTACCAGAAAAACAATTTTTTTAACTGTCGAATACTTATCGCCGTTGTTTAGGATATTATAAGTTTGGGTCATTATTGACCCTGTCTATAGCACAAAGTTCATTTTAAGCTATGTATACATATTAAATTTATCTGGGGCCCAACTATGTAACTCGATTCTACAATAAAAATGTTCAAATTCGCAAAATGTGTACTCTATAATTCTATAGCCATCCCTAGTATTTGAAAATCGAACGAATCTCGACTTCATTTTTGTTTTCGGAAATTTGGTCCTACGTAATTCTAAAGTATATGTCAAAATCGTTCGAATTCGCAAATAAACGTTCTAATGCAAGCAAGCTGTTGGACTGTGAAATTTTCAAAAACGTAGATGACAATTTTTATTATACATTGCATAGAACTATTAAAATATATTTTGTGCGTAGCTAATCAATTAAATGAGCAAACAAGACGTCTCAATTTGAGATTCTTGTGGAATATATACAAAGGGAGCCCCGGAGGCTAGATGAAAATCCACACAGCAAATACAAAAAGACATCTGTTGAAAGTTGGGCATATTTTTTATTACACTAAAATTAAGTCATTTTATTACAAATGTTTTGATTATTAAACGTACATTTTCTAAACGAACACTTTTTCCCTCAGCTCCATTATTGGATTTATCTCGAATTCGTCTGCTCAATTTGACCACTGCGATCCTAGTTTTCTTCGTTTAGAACCCAAAATACGATACGCACCATGTTTATATACGAAAACTATTATTATTTCCTTGTTTCACAAATCACAATAAATAATAAATTACTTTAGTTTTCGTTTATCTGTCAAACACAAGGCGAGACTCGTTTGAAATTCGGAAATTTTGTGGGAAAAAGTTGGCAACTAACGTTCGATTCTAATATCATACGTAGTACAGTTTGAAAGTAGAATCGGAAACACCTTTCGAATAGAATCGAAAGTAGAATCGAGTTACATAGTTAGGCCCTTGGGTTACTAACAGTCATATCCTCCTTAATTAATTTTTTATTGAAATACATACAACGTTCTGACCATCACTTGTTAATTAGCTGTCCTGTTGAATTGAATGCAACGCCCAAGCGTTTTTTTGCGACTTGCGCTGTATATTCCTGTATCGAGCTAAGATTTATACAAAACTGTATTACGTCAACCGATTTTGAGTCGTCCAAATCACAAGCTAATAACGGTTAGCGGTTAGAGGCGATTTTTTTTATCCGTTGACGTAAATATGTACAAATGCATTGAGTTCTAGTTGTGTCGACATCACTAAATAACAAGTGCACTTAGCAAATATGTATATGTATATGTACATATCTACATAGTATGTATGCATGTAGTACCACTTACAAACCGCAATCGTATTAAGTTATTAAAGTTTTGACGCGCTACCTTGGCATACCAAAAAAAGCTAAAACCACTATTCTGCGGAATGTTGTCTTATAGAACCAATAATTTTATTATATGCCTCTCCATGGCCAGCATCTTATGTTTCCGAATCTACCATTAGTTTAGAAAGAATCCCCAAAAACATATTCGGTTTATTTTTTTTTTATTTTTTTCATTTATCTAGTTTGTTGGAAGCGTAGGAAAAACAAAAAAAGATTTAATAAATTCGTCAACATGGGAAGAAGAGAATTTTTAAATCAAGCATAGTTCGGATATAAGAAGGTGGAGAGATGAGATATTTAAAAGCTAGGCAGTGCGTTGGCTGAGGTGAGAGTGTTAATCCTTAGTGGCAGTATGGGAAGTTTGGACAGCTGTGAGCTGAGACTCCGGCTGGGTATTGTCTTTCGCTCCAGCCTGGCAGTGGTGGGGCAGCAACAGCACCACTTCCAGCAGCTCCATCACAGAATGGATAGTTGGGGCAGCTTTGTGGGTTCACTCCAGCTGGGTATTTGTCACCACCGGCCGATGGGGCTGGAGCTGAGTTCCATGATTGCTGTGGCTGGGCATTCCATTGTGGCTGTGGCTGGGCATTCCATTGTGGCTGTGGTTGGGCATTCCATTGTGGTTGAGGTTGGTTCCATTGTTGCTGTGGTTGAGGTTGGTTCCACTGTTGCTGTGGCTGTGGGTTCCAGGAAGGAGCTGGAGCACCCCAGCTGGGCTGTGTGCCGTGGAGGACAGCATTGTCACAGATTGGAAAACCGGGACACTTGGAAGGATCCACACCAGCTGGGAACTGGGCTGCTGGTGGATGCTGAGGAGCTGCCACAGCAACTGAGATGAGGGCGACGAGGGTCTGCAAGGACGAGAGAGTAAGTAAGCTAATCCATGTCGATTTATCCGGTTGCGCAGATACTTACCAATTTTGAGAACATTTTGTAAATCCTGTTTATTTTATATTTAAATTGGACTATAGAATTCTAAACTTCCAATTGGGCTTTCAGTCTGAACCGAACTGTACGAGTGTCCGTTTATGCTAACAGCTTATATACCCGGAATCATTTTATCTCTCCTCCGAGAACCGTAACACACACGGCCACGAGTCTATACCACGCCTTTGGCTCGACCGCTTGCCTAAGAGATTAAAAATGTGGTTGTTGCAATTTACATTGGAGCAGCAGAAACACCAACACCAGCAAACCGGTGGAGGTGGGGTACTTTCATTCAAATCGCTCGGTGCACAGAGTGGTGCTCTAATTGCCTTACCCCACGTTGTCGTCAACGCGCGGTGCGGACCATGAACAAAGGTGATCTTTTGCTTTGCCGGAAGAAAAAAAAAGCTCGAATGGAGCGTTTCGCGCTTGGCGGCAAGGGAATCGATTCGATTTGAATCCATTTACATGTCCGTAGGCATTAAGTCATGCGCATGTAACTAATACAAACGTGGAGCTTACCATTGACCCATAATCTGCGAGTGTTACTCTCTTTCTTGGGTCTATTAGGGGGTGCAAACTTTATGCCTGTTTGGCGTTGTTTGGTGTCATAATCTGCGGTCTCCGCAAACATACTTTTAATTGGTCTTTGTTTTTCTCTTTTGTTGTTGTTGTTGATTCCATTAACATAATCTGATGGTGGGTACACTTGGAGAAAAGTTGTTTGCTTTTGTTTTAAGCGCCTTTGGTTTTTTCCCCTTTTTTCGTTGTCAATCGGGTCAATAAAAATGTAGAACAATAACTCAAGGTCAGCGAATGGCGCGCGTTGGGGCGCGGGCGGCAGCGGTTGTCGCTGTGCGCTTTTCTATTACTTCCTCGACATGACCTGTGGTCAAGTGGCTGGGCATGGCATGGAATAGAGAAAAAGTAAAAGCCGTCCAGCAGTTGGCCAGGTTTTTTTTTTAATGAAAGAACAGGTCAGACGACATTCTGTGCGGTTGGAGTTCATCTGTTACATGAAGCGAATTAATTTTTGCGGATTGTTTTGCTAGATGGGATACTGGCTGGGTGGTTCTTTTGCTCGTAGATATGAGATTTTTTTTCCCTTCATTTGATATCTATAAAGATCGGTTTTTGTAAACATAATACGATGCTAAAGAATGCCCACATACTCGTACATAATAGTGGCATGCGATGCGAATCTGATTTGCTGTTTATATAAATGGTGCAACATATGCAAATTCGTTAGTTTTCAAAGTGGCATTGTTTGAGCGCTACAACGGTTTTCAGAAGTCGTTTTTTCTTAGTAAATTTGGATATTTGCATGCCAGGAAATAAGGATTACTTGATACTATCATATAACGATTTGGACTCTTATGGATTATCGTCGATATCGTTTACCAGGACTAATTAGGGGATGTTAAGGTGGCTTCATAACAAAACAAAAAAACGATGATCTAAGTCTGAAGCTACAGCTTTAGAACAGTTCGTACATATGTTACATATGTATATATAAAATGTGTGACGAATGTACACCATAGAGTGGCCAGTGATGTCAAAAAATGCTTGACATGAAGCTTAGTTAATAGTGCATTAATTATCTACATATACATATGACCATACATATGTATATGCAGATTAAAGAATCAGAAAGTGATTTGCTAGAGCTTCCATCCGAAAAAACCAGGATTTCAATTAAATTACGAGCGATATACTAGAAGGTAAAAATTGTATGATTTTATTCCTTTGGTAACGCCAAGTCCTTCGACCAATTTGCTTTATACCTTACAGCCTGAACAGTAAATTATAGAACATCGCTCTATCTCAAAATTTATAAACAAAAAAGGATTAAGCGGTGTAGAGATGTTTGAACATATGAAAAAGTATAAAATAAATAAAAAATTGATAATTGCTCTATTTTATGCAATATCAAAAATGAATAAGACAAGCCAAATAAAGAACAAACAAAAAGTTTATCGGCCGTAATTAATTGCCGCTGATCAAAAACTAGATCGGATATCGTACATTGATTCATTACAATACTTAAAATACCGCTACAGTCCGGGGTGGACCAAATACTCAACCAATAACCCCTTCCAGTTAGCCCAGTCCTTAGCTAGATGCCTCAAGTTGGTTGAGGTCCTATTCCAGACGAGACCGTCCTCTGTTGCACTGACCATCCGGGTTGGATTCGAATACTCTGCGGGCCAGAGCGTTAGATTAGGTTAGGTTAATGTGGTTATCCCCATCACTCTGGTTGGATTCACTTAGACACATAAAGTCCATTGTATTACCACATGGAGTCGATTCATTTATCGGTACTCCCCTACTCCTACTCCGGGCCGAAGTGTTGATGTCCATACACTCTACATGTCCTAGCCATCTTAAACGCCCAATGCGCAGTTTTTTGACCCGGTCAATGTCGCTGTACAGCTCGTATAGTTCACGGTTGAATCTTTTCCCCCAAATCCCGTCAACTCCAATGGGACCAAATATCTTACAGAGGATTTTTCTCTCCAAACGACCAAAGATATCTTTATCCGCTTTCGATAAGATCCATGTTCAGCTCCATATAGCAAGACTGGAATGATAAGGGTCTTATATAGAGTCTCCTTAGTCGACCGGGCCCAAAGAAACAGCGATTGGCAAAAGTAATCCTTCATTTGATTTCCGACGAGATGACATTTTTTGATGTTATGGCAGAGCCGAGGCAGACAAAGTCCTTTACTACCTCGAAGTTGTAGCTGTCTATTGTGACGTTCTGTCCAATTCGTCGATGTTGGGTGTCCCTTTTTTGTTGACATGACAGCATATTTTTTGTTTTGCCTCAGTTACCGCCAAACCCATTTTAGCCGCTTCCATTTCTATACTAGCAAAAGCACCGGTGACAGCTCGCTGTGTTCTACCAATGATGTCAATATCGTCGGCAAGTATTTGAACGGAATTTTGAAAGATCGTCCCTAGTGTGCAATTCGAACAATTCTTTCAAGTATGTATGATGTTTTTTTTTAATCTACACACGCTAAAGGGGATATGAATACCCTTATAATGTTTACACATAGCGCGAGCACATGAATAACCAGAATGAGAGACTGACAGATGTTGAAGGGGTATTGTTGGATGAAATTCACAATCAGAAAAAAATCCGTACACTTATCACATCACACCAGAAATTCTGACTCAATAGATAATAACTAGCATTCCGTTAGAAAGTTAGAAAGTAAAACCTCTATTGGGCAATTTGCTACAAATATATCAGCCAGCAGATAAGTTTTCTCTTAAAAAACTGATAAACTGTGAGCCTTTCATTACTTAGACAAATAACCAAAAGATCAACTGTTTGGACAAAAATGCATGCAATTTTATTTGTTATTAAACCAGTGCGGAATTAGCCCCTATATTGAAGACCAATATCTCGAAAATGAAAGTACGGATGGTAATAGTTTTTAACTGTTATAAACGAAAATCAATTGCCTATGAAACGAGCCTACTTCGGTTTTTCTGAGTTGAATACACTAGAAGTTAAAATTTAATAACTGTTGGTACCAACTTCTCTGAAGAATTTTTTTTAAACACCCTGTAGCTCAATTGGTGTTCAAGATAGACCCCCCTCCCTCTCCTATACGAATTTTTTCATAAAATGAACCAATGAATGATCCCAAAATATCTGTATCCCAAAGCGGACCACCCTGTATAGTTAGGTTAGGTTAGGAGAGTCGCATTTATCGCAATGTTCATAATGGAAACCAGCCCCAAAAATCGAATGACAGCTGGAATATACGGAAACGGGTTTATTCGCAAATAATTTTCAACTTTTATTACAATGTTATTTGAATTTGCATTGGAAGTTTAATTCTGTACTTTGAGCAGCATAATTTAATTTGAGGTAGCACGGAGTTCGGAATTATAAAATAGCAGTATAATACTGCTATTGCAGTACTTTCGGCAGCCCTGTTACTGACACCGGTGCACCCGCCCCCTTGTCCTGGGGGTAAACAAAGATCTGGCCCCCCAGGTTTTGGGGGCATGAGGTAAACTAACTAACCGCGTAAAAAGAAACTAGTTCCGAAACAACAAATTACGAGGTAAGACTAATCTACTGGTGACAACCACGCTCAACGAAATAAGGACAATGAAGTTCGGATCTGTACGTGGAATGTTCGTACACTGAACAGACCGCGGGTAGCCGAACAACTAGCAGATGCCCTAGACTTCTATAAAGCAGATATAACCGCCATCTAGGAAGTGCGATGGGATGGGCTAGCCAAAAGAAAGATGAATAACTGTGACATCTGTTACGGTGATTGATATAAGGCAAATAAACAGCGCTTATTTGGATACGAATTTATCATACGCGGCAGACTAAGCCAAGAAGTCTTCTTGAGCTTTCGAGACGTGAGTGAGCGTTTATGACAGTGTCAATATAGCAAGCACGTGCCATAAAGTCAAAGCCTCTTTGATTTTTCGAAACGCTAACGCTATCGCATAGGTCAAATTGAATGTTTGATCTTGTCTTACACTCAGTCTCTCTGACTTATCAGGAACATTTCATTTTCAATAAAATTATACGTGCACACGTTAAGATGAGTTAAGAATACTCCAATTGGCATTCTTGTGTCTTTAACATAATTAGCTTCAATGTCAATTTAAGAACAGCTACTTGTTTCAAGCGTATTTAACTACCCAAATATATGTATGAACCAATATGTTGTTTTTTCCTATTTCGTGACCTTCGCTACTGGCCTAAAATAGCCCAACATTACGTGACTAATGAAAAATTAATTTAAACATTTATTTCAATCCAATGCTTGAAAACGGTTTACTACGTTTTATCCACGATAAAAACAAAGAAATTGCTCTGCTTCAGAGTGAAATGTCTCACCTATCTAAACTGAATACTTTAATTGAGCTCGTAAACTTGAAATCTTTAATTGGCATTGGTAATAAAATAAAACCAAAAAAAACTTGTAATGTATCGCAGAGTAAATAAAGAATCGATTGCGAACCAGTTCTTCAGCCCTCCTGAATAAATCCAAGTGCCTCATTCCCCTTATCACCATCACCGTGAAATGCGTCAAACCCAGATCGCAGCGTTCTCAACACGTGACGGACACAAGGCGCTGCAGAGGTGGTGAGATTCTATAAAGAATCCATGTATACGAGTATTTCAGCATCGTATTTTCTCTCAGTGCACATTTTTTGAATTCATGTGGGCTGCTGCGGGCTGTGTATGCGCATAGTGCCCGCACTATCTTATCCCAGTTGGTGCAGTTCTGCGAGCAAATCTCTAACGGAATGTGTGAGTGGACGAAGCTTGCGGTTGATACGTTGTGCTGTGCGCAAACGCTAGGTGCAACAACATCGACGAACGACCACAGCCACTGTGAGAGCGCCACTGCAAAACACGTTGCCCTTGATCACTGGTCCGGAAAAGTTTCAAAATATTTTCAATGGCTGTTGCTGTGTTGCATTTCTGGTGTTGGGCCGCTACTTTTCGCATTTCCCATTGATTTAGTGTCAATTGACTGAGGTGAACTGCTAAACTGCCACATAACGGGTATTATGTAGTAGACATCTCCCTCGTTTGAACCTCAGACAACCGGTAAGTGGGTTACGTTATGAGTTTTAATTTTCACTCTTGCCACACTGCTTCCTAATTTCTGCGCCCCGTCATAATACCCCGTGTAACAACCTCTGGGCAGTGTAAATCATTTAACGGTAATTTTACTGGAGTAATCTTAATCGAAATTTAAGGCCTGCAGTTATCCTGACCACCTATGTGTTGCATATTTTAACCAAGAATGAATTTTGCTTGGCAATGCTATGCGTTGGTCGGTTCAAGGAAGGCGCTCCGCTCCCATGAGTGGTGTGGACACCTTTCTTGGCTAAATTGTCCACATAAATACAATGCCATATATGCAGAGTTTTGCGGAGAATTATGACATATTGATCGATGAAATCGCTTTCTGCGCTGCGAGCTACGATGCTGTTTATTGTACTGGTACCGTACCGATGCTTGTGCTGGTGCGCCCACCTCGTGGGATTAAGAGACAGAACGGATGTGGTAATTGGAGGGTTAGAGGTCAGTTACATAATAATGAATTGGTAGTTTAGAAGAGAATAGGAACAGACATTTTGGAATTTGAATGGTACGTTAAAATACGTGATCAGTTTTTTTTTTTGATTGTCTAAGGTGTGATGGTTATCGTTGGTCATGGGACTCAATCTAAAGTGTGGCAAGGTTTGTTTTTTTAATAGAAATCAAATGTTGATGATATGAGACGGCATTTAATTTTGTAGAGAAGTACTTAATATTTCCACAAGGTAGCGATGAAAAGTGTTGCAAAACTAAAAGAAAATTAGGGAATTCATCCAGATCTTATTCACCATATTGTGTGATCGTCTGAAACCTTTCGTCAAGAACCTGATTGGCCCCTATTAGTACGGTTTTAGGACAGGAAATTCCACCATAGACCAAATTTCCGCACTTAGGCAGATGCTGGAAAAAACCCAAGAAGTCCAAATCGATACTCACCACCTGTTCATCGATTTCAATGCCGCCTATGAGAGCATCTGGAGGGTTGAACTGTATAGAGTCATGTCTAGTTTTTACATCCCTGTCAAACTCATCCGTCTATGCAGGATGACGATGGAGAAAACTCGCTGCTCCATCAAGGTCGGTAATGATCTCACCGAGACCTTCGATGACAAAAAAAGGATTCAGACAAGGTGACCATCATACTTAAAAGAATTGTTCGAAACTCACAAGCCAACACACAAGGAACGATCTTTCAAAAGTCCGTTAAACTACTTGCATATGCCGACGATATTGACATCATTGGTAGAACACAGCGTGCTGTCACCGGTGCGTTCAGGAGTATAGAAATGGAAGCGGCTAAAATGGGTTTTGCGGTAATCGAGCGCAAAACAAAGTATATGCTGTCAACAAGAAGCGACACTCAACATCGACAAATTAGACAGAACGTCACAATAGACAGTTACTGATCACGTCGGAAATCAAACGATGGATTACTTGCCAATCGCTGTTTCTTTGGGCTAAGGAGACAATTGAGTATAGTAAAGCCATTTCACAATTGACTAAGGAGACCCTTATCATCCCAGTCTTGCTATGTGGAGCTGAGGCATGGACTTTGTCGAAAGCGGATGAAGATATCCTTGGTCGCTTCGAGAGAAAAATCCTTTGTAAGATATTCGGTCCCGTGTGCGTTGACTTTTTTTTGGAGGAGAAGATTCAACCACGAACTGAACGAGCTGTACAGTGACATTGCCCTGGTAAAAAAACTGCAAATTAGGCGTTTAACATGGCTAGGACATGTAGAGCGTATGGACGTTCGAAGAATATTCGATTCTAACCCGGAGGGTCAGCGTAGCAGAGGACGACCTCCCCTAAGGTGGTGCGCACAAGTAGAACAAGACCTTAACCAACTTGAAGTGCGCAACTGGAGGCGGTTAGCTAAGGACCGGGCTAACTGGAAGGGTCTATTGGTTGAGGCCCTGGTGCACCCCGGACTGTAGCGCCACCTAAGTATGTACATAAGTAAGTAATTCATCCAGTTTGCTCTCTTACTTAAAACTAACACAAGTTAATAGAAATCGTTGTGGAAAGTCTAAACATACGATTAAATAAAAATTCTTTTAATTAATCTTGTACTATATAATAAATATTTAACTATACATAAGCAGACTGATGGCTGTAGTGCTTGTGCCGTTGCCAGTGCCACAATTACTAATTAAACAGTCGACGAACCGGTTTAGTTTTCTTGTATGTCCCAGATATAACTGATGCTTTTGCCAGTAGCGGTGCCCTTGCTTTCAAACTCTGTTTTGCACTGAAAAGTGAAAACCATTGGCCACCATTGTTTTTGAATCTGCATTGGATTTGGATAAAGTTAAAAAGTTAAAGAAAAATACGGTATATTACCAACGAGAATTCATTACTTTTCACCTTTATGTAGGCGGGATGAAATGATTCCAGTTTTAAAACTAGCTTCGCTGTTCCTTTCCGCATTTCTTAACCAAAACTAACCTATAAATAGAAGAACAGTCAAAATTGTGATTAGATTACTTGTGTACTTAGTACGTACCCTGACCGATCCTAACGGACAGAACTTATTAAGTCTGTTCAAAGAAGCTGTGTTGGATAGAAAAGATCAGAAAAGTACAAGGTTTACGTGTTCAATGAGAAAAGTTTCTGTCCGAGGCCGAGACTGATATGTTTTGTGTTCAATGACTCTGTGCTGGATAACTCTTCTGCTGGATAATTTCTTCTTAGAACAGATGTTTCACAAATCTGCAGGTACTAGGTTCGTTCGCGTACCCTCCCAAAACAACGAAAATCCACGAAAAATAACGAAAAACAGCGAAAACCCGTTCGCGTACGCAAAAATTTCGTAGTTTTTCGTAGAAGAGAGTGCTCACGAGAGAGTAAGAAATTTCCCCATGCTACGAATTTTAGTCCAAGGAATTTCTTTGGGGTGTATTATGAAATCTGTCAAATCACATATGTACATTTTGTTGCTTAATGCGTTCGATTACTTTTTCGTGATTTTTCTGTCTTTCACGCGACTCTTTTTTTCGTTCGTTTCGTCTTTCGTCTTTTTGACAGGTTTGTACTATAGTGATTACATGGTTCTTAATAATTGGTGGATACCTACGTGCATACGTGATTCTGACGTTTATTAAAATTCGTATCATATTTAGGAAGGGAATAGTAAAATTTCAGTTGGAATCGCATTAAATTTACTTATTATGGGGGATAATAACTGCGTGTTTACTAGTAGATGTAAAATGTCCCTAAATTTAGATCCAAAATCAACTTTTAAATTCATCATTAAAATTCTCTGCTTTGTTATGGTTGTCAAACGAGAAATGTCAAAGATCAACCAGAAAAAGTCTCAGAATTTTCATTCCTGCTTTCGTAACTTCATTCCCCTCTTCGTTTCTATGCCACTCCCCCTATCTGTCAAAAAGACGAAAGACGAAACGAACGAAAAAAAGAGTCGTATAATCAGCGTCTTTGAGAGAATTTTACCCCACTCTTCGAGATTTGACAGAAAACCCTTTTTTAGTGCAAAAAGTACGCGAACTGTTCTGATCTACCTTTTTTCTCATTGAACAAAGCTATTTGGATCCTCTCTTGTCGGGTCACGAAGCAAAAACAAGAACAATTTTTGTTATCGAAAGTGTCCACTGAAACCGCAATATTTTATCTACCAAACGCATTAAGACTGAAGAGAAAGGTTAATTATTGCGAATCGATGGATTAACAATATTTGCCAATTCAATTTGACAGAACACACCTTTCGCTTTTTACTTTGAAAGCGAATTATAACTTTATAAGCAGACAACTGACAGCAATAAACGCCATAAAAATCGATGACAATCAACACAATACATAGATTGCAAATTATATTCTCAGACCATTTCAGGTTGTTTCACATCTCAATCACTCGCATGAAACATGATTAATGGAAGTACAATTGATTAATGTACTAAGACAGTGCACGTCAAATCGAATTACCAAATCGGCATGACAGAATCGTTTAACATACAAGTACAATTGTTGAATGTCGAATGCTATATGTAGGCTTAACCCTTTTCGTTTAACAAATGTAATAAAAATCAAATTTATGAACCCAAACAACATATACTACCGACCTGAATAATAATTGTCACATTCTAAATAAAAGTGTCAAAAAGTCGTGCCACACTACGACCAGAACAACTATCACGAACCGGTTTAAGTTTCGCCACCAAATATTCCATATATTCCATTATATCCGTTCGCTGTAATAATAAACCTTCAAGCAGAGTATATCCAAATTCGTAATAATACACCCTATTTATCAGCCATGGACTCGTTACAGTTAGCTGTCATTAATTAATATCTTAACGGTCATAACTATGAATAACGTGGCTATTAACATGGAATTTATCTCAATGATTTGCATTCCATGGTTATTTTAGTTGTTTTGCATTTTTTTTTTTTTTTTTAATATTGCAAACAACAATTATGGGCAATAAATTTGACAGGAATAGTGTTTTCATTTTTCTACTATCAACCATTCACCCTACGCACGCGAAAGCTGGCAGTAATGCGCTTGTGTCAGGATAATGATGGAATTTCAATATCTGTCAGTTACGTCAGTGGAGCGTGTGAATAGGATTTATTTACTTCCTCATCGGAGTCGAAGTTCTTGTTTGTTTCTTGCTGTGTTTTTCTCTGAGGTTACTCCACCAAACCATGGTCGACCACTATGTGCAATATGTATTGCATTCAGAAGTAAAACTGACCGCAAACGTTCAAGAAATGTCGGTGCTGTTGCTTTAGCTCCCCCTGTTGTGAACTAATTGTTTCGATTCCCACACAGATTCAGACCGATCGACTCATTGCTAGTGGGTTTGAGTGAATTCCTTAGCCCGGCATCACTCATCGACTATGTGATTCTTGTTCTTGGATCAACTGACATGCAGTTACTAGGTGAGGTAACATTTGCATTGGGACTGCTGAATGTTATGTCATCTGTCATTAAGTGGTTGGTAAAGTCAATTTTTTACAAATTTCCTTAATGAGTGCAAAAGCTGATTCTCTTAGGACATTCCCACAACATCGTCCGTACTGGTGGACTCGTGAATATGACCATGGATCGGTCCAACTCCATAAGAGCCATCTGACCTGTGAGACAACGGCTGGATTTCCATCAGCACACTCGATGACATTCACGGGACTCGTGTACATACTTCTCCTCCATTTCAGACTGTCACCGTACACCAGATATTTATTTGTACTCCTTTTGTCCATCCCAATGTGGATTTCACGCGTATATTTCGGCACTGACTTCCTGCATCAATGCATATGTGGGTCATTCGTGGCGGTGCTCGCCATTGATACCATACGACAACGAAGTGGAGAACGCGCTAGCGTCATTTTCATGAAGTCATGGCGTAAGACAATCGCAATTGTAGCCGTTACCACTGTTGGACTATTTGTCATAGGAATGTATTTCGTAATGCTGTATTTTGGATTGGATCCGCATTGGTCGGTTAGAATGGTAAATTGCTGTCAACCGTCACTTTGACGACGTCGTTGTTATTGTTTTTTGTTCTTCTCTTCACCCGGGGCAGGCATTCAAGTGGTGCACGGATCCGCAGTATTTGCGACATGAAACGAGTCCCATTTTCATCATGTGTCGTGATTTGGGATTCATGATGGGCGTTGCGCTTTCCACCCCACTAACGAACAGGTAGAGTTGGTTTTTTCTATTTTCTGCATGGCTAGTGACATCTGTGGGTATATAACAGTTTATAGTTTATCCACAGACTCCAGCAAAGACTTACTCCGAAGAAAAGTATTCCAGCAGTGGTTGCGATCATGGCTATCAATTTCTACATTCGAAGTCAAACTCCGAAAAACTACGGGCGGTTTGCATTCGTTGCGTATGAATTTGCTAGAAATATGATGCATTCGTTTGCCTTGCTTGCAATTGTGCCTAAATTGTGTAAAGATAATAAAGTTAAGTAGAACAAATACTATACCTTGTTTGTATTTTCCAGGCATTATATACTTTGGCCTATTTATGTAGGTGGCACCGTACCACTTCTTTTTCTTCTGTATGCTCCGAATTTTGTTCTTTAAACTAAATACACCCCAATTATATAATTTTATTGTGAAATGTTATTTCAGAGTTGTATTTTTTTCAGTAAGAAAAGGGAAAGTATCGATACGATTTTCACAATTACAATTATTGTAATTGCTGTGTCTTGTCACATCAAAATATATAATACTACGTTGAGTGACATTTGTCATGTTCCAGCAAAGCTATAGAATTGCACATTTATCACATACGAAAGCTTTGTTTATTAACCCTTAAACCCTACCCATCCGTGGAGAAATACTATTACTACCCTGGGGTCCAGAGAAAATATTTATGGTATTGTTTTAAGAGTTCAAAAAAAATATTTTAATTAAAATGTATTTTCATAGTGATAACTGATAACATACACTTACTTAGTTTAATGTTTAAAATAACTTAAAGCTCAGAATCGAGGCACTCCTGGAACACAGCCCGGCTATGTTCACCGCAAAGGGGGTTTCGACGCCTGATTTTCGTCCTCCGGCCATTATCCGTTGGACCGATTGCACATATTTTTTTGTAGTAAAAGCAGCATTTGGCTCAACTAATGGGTATTTGTTTTTTTGAAATATCTTTCAAGAGAATCTGGAGATTTAAAGGTAAAGTTGCCAAGTTAATCGTTCTTCAATTTAGGGTGTGATGAGGTCCTGTGTAAGGAAAAAGCGTTTTTTAGGGTTGATTTAATGCCATTTTAGGAGTACATATGAGTATGTTAAGATTACCATAAAACATAGCCAACGGGCATCGTTTGGTCCGCCTGGATACACTGTACCTGTGACAGATTTGGTCTATCAAAAAAACACCACATTATGTGAATAGTCGACAATAGTTTTTTGATGTTTGGATTTTGGCGGACTGTATTTTTAATTATTATTTAAAAACTTCTTAAACAAATAAAATTATTTAATTTATCCACCTAACAATTAAACGTATTCAACAAAAAAGAAAATACGAGAACTTAAAAATATTATAGTATTCCTACCCTAAAAATGATTGTTGGTATGTACCACACATGAACATATGAATAACTGATTATCGGCTGCTGACGTTGTTTGAGATTACTTTGAATGGCGCCATTGTAAGTTTCATAGTTTTAGAAATATTCACGAAAGTTTAGTTTAAGCATCGCGCTGGACCCCAGGGTAGGGTTTAAGGGCTAGGTTAACGGATTTTTACATCCTACAAATATTAGTTAAAAAAAGTGTATTCATATATTTGGAAATTTGGTCAATAACTAGGAATTACTTACATATATAAAGTAATTAATATAAATAATTGAATTAATTAATAAATATTTAATAAATATTAATTTTATTATTATTATTTAACTATGCATTCATATTAATAAAATATTATTATTATTATTTAATTATTGATACATAATAATAAAATAATAATAATAAAATCATCAAAATAATCAATTTAAATAATAAATACATATTTTATAAATATTGATTAAAAAAAAAAAAATATGTACATATATGAATGCTTCCATCACAGCTTTTGTATTTGGACAGCAGGAATTGTAATTTTCTTAGATTCTCAATTCAAATATATAATATTGTTTATAATTCTTATCGCCGTTAAAATAAATAATCATAAGAAGTCTCTAATACTTCGGTTAGAGCTTTAAACGTCACTGCTGTATTATTCTTTACGGCCGAACACAATGCGGTCGTTGTGGCGTAGCACGTCGCGATAGTAAGAGCTGTCAAAAGTAGAAATATATACACTATAACACAATAGTGCGTCCCAGTGAGGTAGCGATAGCTGTAGCGTAGTACGAGTTGGTTAACTTTTACCTTTAGGTCTACTTATTGCTGAAAATCCAAAAATGTTGTAAGAATCACCTTAGTCTGCGAGTAGGGAAATCAATCCCGGGATCCTGGGCGATTTTTGCTCTTAAACGATCCCGGGATTGCCAGTCATCAATCCCGGGATTTTCAGGGCTAAAAGCTGACTTTATTTGATACTCTCGGCCTCAGATAAAATCACTCATTCAGAGACTTATTGCTACTAGCCAACATCAAAACATTTCAAATAGTGATAAAGAAGAAAAAACAGTGTGAATTGAATATTGAAACCACCCATCCAACACTAAAGCAGCAACCACAAGCAGAAATTAAAAAAAATATGAAAACCACACAAACAGAATCGGATTTAACAGCGTGCCTAAGAAAAGAGTTGAGTCTCTCTGAAAATGGAGGTACCCGGTTTTATTTCCAAAGGTCGGATGAAGACCAAGAACAAGAACAAATACGCCCTTACATTTTTTCACTCTTCTTTTTTGACCTTGGAATTATTTTTTCATTTTTTTTTGTAAACCCCTTGAATTGAAGTATTTTTTATTTATTTCTTTATCAAAAATTATCATATTTGAAAAAAATTTGTATGGAGTAGCAATTAGGTTTTTATTAATTTAAATGAATTTCTTAAATTTTGTTCCTTTTGATTCATTTTAATAACAAAAAAAATGCAGAGCATAATAGTTACGCTGTTTTTAATTTTAAAAGATAAGGCACTTATAATTAATTGTGAGCAATTATCAGGAGTTGATTTTTTTTTTGTTAAAAACATGACATACATTTTTTGACCCGTGTATCGATTTTTTGTTTTTTTTTCTTTTTATTTTTTGTACAAAAAAAAAATATTCTGTCCAATCCCGGGATTCATTTTTCCAATTCCGGGATATCCCGGGATCCCGGGATTCATTTTTACAATTGGGATTGAAAATTAGCTTCGGGATTGAAATCCCTATCTGCGAGTCATTCGTTACTCGGTGTATCTACTTTTTGTACGTACGACCAACTAATGAATGTCAACTGTAAAAATGGCAAGTCTAAATAACGAGTTTTCGCTTAGTTTTGACATTCAGCACGAGTTATATTTAATCCTTCAACTACACACCTCAGCCACGAAGCTCGGACTGCATATATATAAATCCAACCATAGCAGCACAAAAGTGTCATGAAATTTTGTGTACTAAAATCAGTGCTCTTTAAAATGGTACACACATTTTGTTATGAAAAAGATTTATGTGAACAGAAAATTGAATGAATTTATTAAAAAGGCCTTAGGTGGATTTTTCCCCATATGCAGTCTACTACGATACGGAAATGTCCAATATGTCGGATATCCGATAATAGAGCCAGAAAATTATAAACCAGTATAAAAAATAATGTTGGGAATTTAAAACAAAAAATCAATACATATAAATCCAATGGAATAAAATCCCAATACACTGAACTAAACGTCTCGCTCACTCATTATCGGCGCCCTTGCAAAGGCGTTCCGCCTCCAACATCTAAGCATCCACTTAGCCGACACGCAGTTGTCGTCGTTTGTCGTTCTATTTGTGTTTTTTTTTGTACGCTTAACTGTTCAATAATAATTATTGTATCTACACTGAAATAAAAACGAATTCTTCCGGTTGCAGCTAAAATACATAACAGACCGCCTGGGCAGCCACTTATGGATCGACAGAGTGCAGCCGCTTCTCCTTGGGAACCAAGTTCAAACAACTAAAACGCACACGATCTCATTCGCAAATTAGCCCCTACTTAAAGTGTTGTAATGGATCGTCAAGTGGATCGGCCTAGTGTTCCCGCTCACAACACACGATGTGGCGCAGACGAAACCGAACACCCAAAGTATTTCCGGCGGAGATCAAAGCCTTCGTGTCGGTTAGATCATCACAATGTGGCTTCGTCTATTAATACAAAATCGCGCAAAAAAAAATTAGTTTTTTTTTGCTGTTAAAAGGATCAGCTAAATATCCTCGTACACCTTGACAATCATAAACGTGGGTGCAAAGTCTTGTAAACAAATATAAACACGAACCAGTTCTGCAGGTCAATCCTTTTGCGCTCATCCCACAATCAATTCACAATGGAGCAATCCTTTTTTCCAGGACTCTGTCTCTGCCAAGTTGAAACAATCAGCGGCAACAGTAAAACAGTTTATTGCAGTTGTTAGTACAATGATTCGGGGCAATTGGCAGAGGGCAACCCTTTTCGGAAAGGATATTCATTGGCAGTTTTATTGGTTTTGTGGAAAAAAGGATTGGGTTCGGCCGGCCGGCCGTTTTCAAACAATCCAAACAAAGGCAAAAGCGAACGCAAACCGAACGTCTCTGGCTTCGGAAGCTGATGTGTTGGTCTACCTCCATTGAAAAATGCGCCGCGGCAACACAAGAGTAGTAGCCGCTGGCGAATTAGCAAGCATATCATCCTTTTACAATCCTTTCCCAATTGTTTTTATTTGCACGGCAATGGCAGAGTTTCACAGTGGCACCCCTTTTGCGAATATTTTATTCTACCTCTCTTTGTTTTTGCGGACTTAGTTCACGCATAAAAGGATTATCGAGCGGTTTCGAGCAGGTCTTCGGCGAAAACGTGCAGTTGAAAGGATGAAAGGGTTTCTTTTCGCACGCATTTATTAGTCCTGTCGCCAAGGACACCACTGGGTAGTATAGTTGGCAGTGTGCTGCTGCACTCAAAACTGCGCATCAAGACACGACTTACAAGTGCAAAGAAAGGGGTGTCACCTGAAGGTGTAACTGTTCTCTATTTCATTGGCATCAATTGGATTAACTGCGATTAAGGGATGTAAGTCTGTCAGTTAAGTCGCAAATGTGGACAAATATTTGGCAGCACAGCCTACCTAAAGTCGAAAGTTTGTTTATTTGTTTTGAGAACACGTGCGTTTGGTTTACAATTACGCCGGCCAACCCATACACGATGATCTAGTAAAGTTTATCATCAGACGATTAGTGTCGGATTAAAATTTACCGCTCCGAAGATTAAATTCCAAATAAAAAGGTAATTTGTAAGAGATGCTCACTCTATTAGTCGTGCGAAAAGATGATGGGGAATGTGTGATATTTCGTGAGTCAAAGAATATGCGGGATTGGAGCTTCTGATTTCTGAATGTGTGGATAGGTTTGTTCATATATTTTTTAAATGAAATTGATTGTTAGCCACTCGAATTGAGGTGGGGGAGCATCCATTTCCATACATATGTATGTATGTAATTGCGATGGAAGTAATTTGACGCTTTCTATTGATCTTTGTCGAGGCAATGAGGTTTCTCTACTTCATAATCGCCCGAATGATGTGAAAATAATCAAAGCTTTTAACGTGGTTGCATTACAAACATACGTCTATTGACTGAGACCGATAATGTAACATGAATGGTGGCTTTGTTGAATTTCGTCTATTTTATGATCAATGAGGGGGGGATTGTTGAACCAGTGTTTCTTGATGGTAAAACAATGTAAGTACTTAAACCGCATCTAGTACAATAAATCACTACGTCCTTAACCTAAAGCTTTAAATGGTTTAATGAAAAGGTTTGAAAATCCCCTCCAGTCCGCTCCCAGCGCTTACTTAGTCAAATACTTAATGACCTCTGTTAGAACAGACAACAGATGGCTAACTGCTTATTTCCCCGCCGATTAATCACCGATAAACAATTCAATTAAACACTTCCCCATTAATCTCAAACTGTGATTGACAATCACAACCGAAAATGACCAAACAATTTAAAACCACAAAACTTGTATATGTTTGTAGACAGACAAATAAAATATCCACTGCGGGGGTGGATGGGCATTAGCACCCTTTTTCAATAATATACGACCAGTAAACCTGGAAAAAATCTCGTACACCAGTGACTGGCAAATTGTGGTCCGCGGGCCGTAGTTTTCACTTGTATTTGAACGCATGAACACGATCAAACGACAGCCTTATGCGATGTTAACGCCAACTAGTTGGCCCGCAACAAATGTGTCCCAATCCATTTAAATCGAGAAAAACTACATACACATAATTACCTACCCCTGCTTTACGTCTATTAACTCACCCAAAGTCAATTGTACAATTAGCGACATGTTATTATCGCATTTCATGAGTCAAATTAAATGCGCATATATAGAGGGGACCCTTCAGTAGGAAACCCTCCCGGAACATTATGCCAATGCGTGTGCCAAAGTTATTATTGTTGTGGACACTGGTCGAACTGGATGCGGTTTAACACCTTTCACCCCTCATCAATGGCGAACTGACCACTGGATGCCGTTTCCAATAAATTTTGCACTTGGATGAGCATTTATTCAGGGGTGTTGATGCAGCTACTCGTTTACTCGGGTCTAACAATTCATTTCAGGGTAACAAATTGTAATCGTTCGATTAATTGATTATAGAAGGACAATTGTGGTATTCAGCGTTTAATTCGAAATTTTGGCCAGCGTAAAGCACAATTGATTTGTTGCTAAATGTCGGTTTCACATTATTTGAGAGGAGTTGAGAACTGAAAATGACATTTGGTTTTAATGTTAAAATGACAGGAATAATGGCTATTGACGAAAAGGCCCAACGCGATTGCAAGTAATCATCATTGCTGAAAGTTTTAAAATTCGAAGAGTTTCGCAAACTTCGAAACAGGTTAAAATCTGATGGTGCAAGATCGGGGCTGTAGGGTGGATGTGATATCACTTCCCAACCAAGGTTGTATAATAATGTATTCTATAGATTTTTCTTTAATTGCTTCTTCCAATTACATTAGCTGTGGCCTGTGGACAGTAAACATCTAATTTGATCGCTTGGTTCCTTGGAATCAGCTCAAAATACACAACGCCTGTATAATCCCACCAAATATAAGCTTAAATATAAGCTTCTTTAGATGCCGTTTAGCTTTCGATGTGGTTTGTTCAACACGCTTAGACCATGACCTTTTTCGATTGATGTTGTTATAAGCTATCCATTTTTCATCACCAGTGAGGATTCGTTTAAAAAAAGGATCCATTTCATTGCGTTTAATCATCATATCGCAAATATTGATTAATATCTGGTTTTACGAAATTTTCAAATGTTGTGTGTGATGCACATTGAACCTCTCTGTAATCTCTCGCACAGTCATATGACGATCTGATTCAATTATGACTTTGATTTGGTAACCATCAATTTCAATTGGTCTACTCGTTGGTCATCTTTGAGTGAAAAATCTCCAGAACGGAAGTTCTTAAAGAAGAAAAAAAACATAACATTGATAATACCGTAAATCAACAAACATAGCGCCTTCTTTTCGTAAAAACCGAAATTAGTTTTTTACCAACAAAATCAAACATTGTTCGCATGTATGCTATGGACTCCGAAGCCACCAAACCGATTGAGCTCAAATCTTTGGAAAAATCTTTGGTATTTTCCTGAGAGTGTTTTTGTGGAGTTTGGTCAAAATCGGTCTACTAGGAGCTGAGCATGTGGCAGAAAGGGGGTAAAAAGCTAATTTTTTGTCTATACACAGCTCCTAGCTCAACAATGGCTTATCGGATTGAAAAACAAAAATATTGATATGTTTAGTAAATTTTACACTGATTCATTTGAGCTATAAATCATCCCTCTGCGCTATCTGGAAGCTGAGCTATGCTCAAAACAATTCATGAAATCATCGCCAACAATTTTCCATCAGTGGAGATCGCAGCCATAAGTCATATTGTGGATGACGTCACAGTGTGGTTTGTGTATGCGCGCTCAATTGGCGTCGACTATCTTTGTTCCATTTACACGCACATGTTTTAGCATGCGCGACAGGAAGAGTGAAATATTCAACGATGAACTCTAAACCAAAATACGTACATATACATATTATGTTTATGAACACAAGTACCTACATATATAACGAATAGGAATACAAATTATCCAATCAAAGCGGGTAGATCAATAACCGATTGCAGCGGCAGGTACCCCTTTGGTGGCGGCGCACAGTGCTTAGATTAGAACAAATTTTGGGACAAAAATAAAAAAAAAACGAAATTGTAAACTTAGAATTACGATGAATTGGATTGTTATCACAACAAGACAATGAATAGTAATCCGTTAGTATTTTTTAAATACAGTTATCAGGTAAGACAGATATTGCGTTGAAAGTTGAGTGATTATGCATTTTATTTAGCTTGATTTCAGTCCTCTTCCATTTTTACTGTTATTTTATAACTAAATACTTTTTGGTAGTGTAATTAATGCAGAATAATAATGAAGGTATGTACTAAATACTTCAGTAGATATTTTTTCGCTGTACTGCTTTAGTTTCTTACAAGAAAAAACAGAACATAGAACAAAAAATTAAGTGTTTTTGTTTTTATTTTTTAAGTTCTCAAAGGCTTTTAAAAAAATTGTTAGTTGGAAACAACATGATTTTTTTTTTATGTTATTGCTTATTCAATTACCTGTCGATCTATGTACGCCTTATATAGATTGTCCCGTTGCATAAGTATAAAAAAAAATATATATTGCGTTGAAAGTTGAGTGATTATGCATTTTATTTAGCTTGATTTCAGTCCTCTTCCATTTTTACTGTTATTTTATAACTAAATACTTTTTGGTAGTGTAATTAATGCAAAATAATAATGAAGGTATGTACTAAATACTTCAGTAGATATTTTTTCGCTGTACTGCTTTAGTTTCTTACAAGAAAAAACAGAACATAGAACAAAAAATTAAGTGTTTTTGTTTTTATTTTTTAAGTTCTCAAAGGCTTTTAAAAAAATTGTTAGTTGGAAACAACATGATTTTTTTTTTATGTTATTGCTTATTCAATTACCTGTCGATCTATGTACGCCTTATATAGATTGTCCCGTTGCATAAGTATAAAAAAAAATATATATTGCGTTGAAAGTTGAGTGATTATGCATTTTATTTAGCTTGATTTCAGTCCTCTTCCATTTTTACTGTTATTTTATAACTAAATACTTTTTGGTAGTGTAATTAATGCAAAATAATAATGAAGGTATGTACTAAATACTTCAGTAGATATTTTTTCGCTGTACTGCTTTAGTTTCTTACAAGAAAAAACAGAACATAGAACAAAAAATTAAGTGTTTTTGTTTTTATTTTTTAAGTTCTCAAAGGCTTTTAAAAAAATTGTTAGTTGGAAACAACATGATTTTTTTTTTATGTTATTGCTTATTCAATTACCTGTCGATCTATGTACGCCTTATATAGATTGTCCCGTTGCATAAGTATAAAAAAAAAAATTTGTTTGGGACAGGGCAAACTTTTACAAATGCCGATTTTTTTAAAATGTGGCAAAAGCAGCGAAAGGAGCCAAATCAAATGAAATCCATGAAAATGTTTTCACGTATTTTGATGTACAGTGGAAGTCGCTTATAACGACGGTGAAGGGACCGAGCAAATGTGGTCGTTATAACCGGTGGTCGTTATATCCGACTGTCCTCCATAAGTATTCAGAGAAAACTTAAGAACATTCACAGACAAAATGAATTTATTTTATTTTTTAATTATGAAGGATATTATACAGAGTTCATAAATAAATTAATTTTTTTTTTGAAGTTTATCAAAATAAATCACTCCAAACTCGTGTGCTATTACGCAATTTTTTCACCTGACTCCAAACGGTAGAAAATCGCTGCCTTTTCCTCTACAGAAAAGTTCCTACGTTTTCTAGAACTCATGGCTGCATAAGAAAATAAAATCAATAGGATCCTTACTAATATCCTACTTTTTAATGACAATGCCAAAAAATAAATACACAAAACACTAGAACTAAAATCAGCTATCCTGGAGACAATAATAGCATACAACAGTCAACAGATACACAGCTGCACAATGTAGAACGACCATCATCGGCTGCGCAAAAAAAAAAACATTAAAAATTGTGTAAAATCACTAGAATGAACAAGAAATAGTCAGACTAACGTACATACATACATACATATGCATATACGTGAATAGCTATGTAATTTTTTTGCAAATTTTCTCTCACTTCGTCGTTATAAGCGACGAAATCGATTCTTTCTTCTCGAAAATTGGTCGTTATATCCGAACCGTCGTTATATACGACGACGTTATATCCGACGGTAGAATAGCTTAAAATATAAAGAAACCAACCAACTGAAAGGAAAATGGTCGTTATAAGCGACTGGTCGAAATAAGCGAGGTCGCTATAAGCGACTTCCACTGTATTAAAATGCTCTGGGGAAGATAAACCACATTTATTACAAAAAAATCAATTTTTTTTTTATGGTGTATAATGGTGTATTATATGGTGTATTATATGGAAAAAAAATATGACGTGGATTTTTCAGCATACTTATTACTAATTTTTTTGCTAACAATTATTTCCTTCATAAGAAAAAAATTATAAAACTGTATGATTATTACGCATTTTTTGCAGAAAAGCGACTTGAAAGCCAAAAAAATGTATGGGCAAGATTAATGATAGTGACTTAAAAATAAAATATCTGTCTGATTTGTCAAATAAAGTGTCAGAACTAATGACAACAATTGAAACGACCTTCCATCCTTGAAAACTCTCTCGTCTTCTCTATTTTGGGAAACCAAAATTAAGTTTATTAAAACTTTCACTTGATCTTGGTCCATTATTAGGTAGCTGCGAATACATTAAAATTCACTTTTACAATCGCCGACAAATTATTCACGCATTAAATGTCAAAAAAAAAAAAAAACTACCGCCACTGGCTCCCCGTTGTGGGACATCGGCTTAACTCTTTGTCAATTTGAATAATAGTGACCTTGTTAACGATTTCATCGATAATCTAACACAACTCGATTAGATTTTTATTTTACAATTCAATTGAATCGGTGTTCGTGTTCGCAGTTTTGTGAAACACATCTTCATCTGCTCCGCATGATTTATTGAAAGCCGCGCGCCGCTATAACCAAAAAATTCAAATGGTTTTTTCTTTCTTTTTTCCTGCATCCCGAACAGCCTAAGGAAAGCTGGAAGAAAAAGAATAAAGGAATCGCCATGCCTTGTTCCACGGAAAACAAATCGCTTCTACGCGACCGTAGTAGTATAAATTTGCCGGTTCTGGCTCACAGGGATGCGGGATTGTTTTTTCTTATCGCAAATGTCAATCAAAAAGTGTGTTGACCGCAGCATGTGTGCTTATCTTGAGTGTTTGTGGTTGGTGTACCTGTCAGAAGGGGGGGGGGGTTGAGTGTTGATGTACGGGGGTCGGGGGTACATGTGCATGGTTTAAAGTTGATAGTAGATTGAAGGTTAAGTGTACTATGTCTATGTGAGGGTTGATGTACGGGGGTCGGGGGTACATGTGCATGGTTCAAAATTGATAGTAGATTGAAGGTCAAGTGTACTAAATTATTATTCGAAAAAGTGTGCTTATTCCAAAAATAGTTCTTATCAACTTCAAAAACTATTTTCGGTGACCAGACATGTGAATGAGTTCAAGTTGTATAATTTATGTCGAATAAAATACGAACTGAATGTTTGTGGTTAGTGCGCGTTTGATTACGAGGCATGCAAATGTTTGCGGTTAGCGCGCGTGTCAATCAAAAAATTATGCTCGAGACGTGTAAATGTTGCGGTTAGCACGCATGTCAATCAAAAATTATGTTATCATCTTCAAAAAATTATGGTTAACATTCACTTGTGGAAAATGGTGGTTAACACTGGCTCAAGTTATCTATGTACGTGGAAATACAAAATGTTGACAACATTAAATTAAGTGGTAATTCATAAATAGAATGAAATAGAATGATGAGAACCAAAAAAAAATTTTTTGATAATATCTATGAAGTTTCCCACCAAATTTTTGTATAAATACCAAACCGATTTGAAATTAAAAACATTCGCAAGTATCAACAATCAGAGAACATGGATTCAGAAATTGGGTTATACTTAGACAACGTATACCAAGGGTGTTGGGAAATCCCCAACATTTTAAGCCTGACCAGAGAAGCGGCCCAGGACTTCCATAGGTGTAAGTCCTATAAAAATCTTACAAAAATAGCAGATCTTATCTGCTTAATAGACGAGATGCTGAAGACGCAGGATTGTGATGTCAATCTTGTGGTACCTCTCTTTTTAAGAGAGGTAAGAAAATTTAACGGATTTATCGAATAATAAAAAAAAAACTTTTTTACAAAAAAACATGTTTTATTTTTCATTCCATATTTAAATTATAGAGAAATTTCAGACATAAATGACCACAATTAAAAGAATTATAGTTTTGATGTTGAGTATAGTTGTATTGTAGATTTTTACCCAAGTATTTAACAATTTCTTGAGGAGGTTGCAGATTTCCAAAACTGTCAAAATATTCTTTATGATGTTTGTTCTTAGCATATGCTACCCAATGTGAGCCAGACCCAAACGAAGAATCCAGATTAACGATACCACATTCTCGCTGATATGATTGTTTCGGTAGAGTATCCCGCATGAAGACTCCTCTGAAATGTGGTATGAATTTACCATACTTCATCAAATCGATATCGGTGAGCGCTCGTTTGGGTAGGTTTCTTAAAAGTTTTTTGACTCTGACTTGTAAAATAAACCATAACCCTTCCTGTATGGTTTAAGGAATAACCCCTTTCCTAAGGCAATGGCTTCCATAGTTTTATTATGACGATTTGCTTCTTCAAGCTCTTTTCTGGCCGATTTAGCTTGATTTATTGTCTTTGCAATAGCACTCCCACCAGATGCTAAACCACCAATTGCTCCGAGAGCTGTAAGTATTGGTACAAGTGGTAGAAAACCTCCAATTTTAGGAAATGGTATTATACGTGGAATTTTCACTGCAGACTTTTTTCCTCTAAAAGAAGTACCTATTACTTTCCGTGCAATTTTTATTGCGCTTTCAATGTCTTCAGGTTTCTTTTCATTTAAAATATTTTTAGCATTTTTTACAGCAGACTTAAAGAGATCCTTGTTACACTTGGGTTTTTTATTTTTGTTTTTAGCACTCTTAGTTTTTCTAATTTTTTTATCGTTGACCCCCATACCAAATTTGACTTTAGCCTTCATTGCATTCGTCACGAACCATACGTTTGTACGTTCACCAAAACTACTATCTTTGGACTTTACTCTTGACCAGGCCTTGTCAGCTAATATTCGATCTGCTTCGTGTCGTTTATTTATGTCTTTTGACTGGGAATATGCAATATCATGCTCCCTACATGCGGCATCCAACAAATTAATTCCCTTATCACCTCTAGCTAAACGTTCTTTAAGTTTGGTACCTGGTCCGCAAAATTGATAGCCTGGTAGATGTAATTCCACTGGTAGAGAATTAATTAGGTTATTCAGCACTCCTCCTCCAACAGGGTTTCGTTTATGTCTGATTTCTTTTTTATACAACACCGCCATTTTTCTTATACGTTCATGACTTATTAACGTTTCGCTTCAGACTGGATTAATGTAATAAAAACATGTTAGTTACTACAATGCGCTTCATTAAACAACACAAAGATCTTGAGGTTCGAAACATTGATCTCTCAATCAATAGTTTATCGAAACCAGCTAGACATGGTTTACTTTTACCAAATTCAATAAGAGCTTTAATTGTTGGCCCCTCAAACTGTGGAAAAACAAATGTTATGATAAGTTTAATAGAAAGTCCAAATGGTTTAAAGTTCAAAAATATTTATATATATTCAAAATCGTTGCATCAACCCAAATATCAATATCTACGACAATTAATACAACCCATAAAGGGTATGGGGTTTCATACATTCTCTGAAAATGATGATGTTCTACCACCAGATGAAGCGAAAACTGACTCTATTATTATTTTCGATGATTTTGCATGTGAGAAGCAAAACAATATAAGATCATATTTTTGTATGGGACGTCACAAAAACATAGATAGTTTTTATTTATGTCAAACATATACGCGAGTTCCAAAACATTTAATACGAGACAATGCAAATATGATTGTAATGTTTAAACAAGATGAAATGAATACAAGACATATATACAATGATCATGTGGGGATGGATATGAATTTCAAAAATTTTTTAAATATATGTAGTGAATGTTGGAAAGATAGATATGGCTTCCTTGTTATCAACAAAGATGATCACATGGATGGCGGGCGTTACAGGAAAGGATTTGATGTTTTTATTCAGTTATAAACATTCACCAACCGATATTTGTACTTAGTATAGCATCTGCATTCAATCAGATCAGATAAACTGATCTGATCTGGTCTGATAAGATAATCAGTAAAAATGAATGTGAAAGTATTAAGAGATGTTATAAATGCTAGGAGGGCCTTGAGGAGGAAGTTTAATAGTATTAAGACACGAGAATCAGCTGTAGAGAGCATGTTGGAAGATACCTTTAAACCCATCACTAAACCTCTTAAGGAACTAGTTAAAAGTGCAAAGCATAATTATGATGAAACCGACAATGATATCAACTTTAAATCATTTAATAAAACATCAGAAATTAATGCAAGTACTCCAATCAAATCTATTAAAAAAAGAGATACATCCAATTCGAATGATAATGTTTCAAGCAATGAAAGTAAGGATGACACTTTCTTTACACAACTGGATGAAATAGATAACAGTGACAATCAAATATTATTGGATTTAACAAAGTTGAAACAAAACAATAAAATTGATACCTTATATGGTCCATATAGAGATTCGAATTACAAATGGAGAATGGGTAATGCTGCAATGGAAATAAGTGCAAATGAGATTACGATTAATGGTGAAAGCTGGTCTAGAACACCAGGTCTTTTTGAGTTGATCTTTCACAAAACACCACAACACTATAGTGCTAATGATTTGCAAGTGTACAAGGAAATTTTACTCAAAACAAATGCACATAAACGTAGATATGATGAACACAAACAAACCAAAGGTACTAAAGCATTCAAGTACAAGAATATTATCAAAAACTTGTTGAAGGATAAAAGTTCATCATCAATTCATAAACATAAAGGTTCAGGTTTAATGAGAGTGAATCTACAAAAACCTAATTATATTTATTGGAATGATCCAAATGAATTAGTTGACAGATTACGACTTTTGATTTCATCACAATCGGCAGGTCATACAAATCATAATAATGAAATTGTTTCCATTATTGAAGAATTAAAAGAAAGCAATATAATTGTATAATTCTGATTGCGTTCTTACATTAACAAAATGAGTGTTGACAAGTTTGGTCACTTTCCTCATCACACCCAGAATTCTGCAAGTATAAATCAGATTGTTACAAAATCAGAAAAGGAGAACGTACTGTTGAAGAATGATATTAACAAAAATTCTAAGAAACAAACCAAATCATCAGTGGCCTTCAATCTATTCGTATATCGCAAGGAGTTTTTACATCAAAATCGGCGAACCTTACAAAAAGTAAAAGCAAAATTGACTTTAACTGAGAGCTTAGTGTCTAACAATAAACCAAACGCAAAGTACTACAATCGACAGGATCTTTCTTCATTGATGCATGGTGTCATCTACAAACAGAAGCTGGAAAGTAAGCTTGCTAAATTTAAGGAGTGGAAGAAGAAGAAGGCCCAAATCAACAAGAAGGTGATGCAACCCTTAAGGAGATAAAACAAATTTAAAAGTGTGAATTTAAGATATGGACTATCCATTTTGTAATTATTAATGTTGTGGAAATGTATAAATTTAAGTTTAATTTGTATTTTGAATAAAGTATTTGTTTTTCACAATCTAACTAACTTTATTTAGCACTCCTGGCATTCCTTATATTTATGGTTCTCATTTGAATTGTCAAAGCAACCACCAATTTCAGATTATGAACATTGCTAGCAACTGGTACAATAAAAAAGTGCGAGTTGTACAAAAAGAAAGCAATATAATTGCATGATTTTGATTGCATTCTTACATTGACAAAATGAGTGTTGACAAGTTTGGTCACTTTTCTCATCACACCCAGAATGAAAACAGACTGAGAAAAACCCTTGGATTGAATTTAGATCGTGATAGAAATATAAATTTACATTTGAAAAGAATAAAAAATTTGGGTTGATGCTGTTACTAAGAGTTTTGTTTCTACAAGCATAAATCAGATTGTTACAAAAGCAGAAAAGGAAAACATACTGTTGAAGAATGACATTAGCAAAGACATAGCAAAAACCACCAAGAAAATTCAAAGTGTTGAAGAATATATAAACAAGAGAATAGAATCACAAACAACCTCAATCGAAAATATATACAATGATACAACAACACAGAAGTTATATATTGAAGACAGACTCCAAGGATTCGAAAATATTATTTTCAAACAAATATTGGAACCAAAATATATAGCTAAATTAGAAAAGACTTATACCATTCCGAAATGAGTACTACTAATACAAAGAGAGGAATAGTGGATGAGGTTCATAGACAAGCTCGTAGATCTTTTAAACGACGACGTGTGATAACAAAAGGAATTGATGATCTTTGGCAAGCAGATTTAGTTGAAATGGGTAACTATTCATCCTATAACAAAGGATATCGTTTTCTTCTGACAATCATAGACACCTTTTCAAAATATGCCTGGGTTGTACCTCTTAAAACTAAAAACGCATCTGACACCACAAAAGCTATGGAAAGTATATTTGTTAAGGATGGACGATCACCAAAAAATCTGCAAACTGATGATGGGAAGGAATTTTTCAACAAAGAGTTTCAGAATCTAATGGTTAAGTTTCATATTAATCATTATTCAACATATAGTGTTGTGAAGGCATCCATAATTGAACGCTTTAACAGAACCTTGAAGAATCTTATGTGGAAAGAATTTAGTTACCATGGATCGTATCAATGGATTAATGGTTATAAACAGCTGTTGGAGAGATATAATAACACAAAACATAGAACTATTAAAATGTCACCAAGTGCTGTAAATTCTACCAATGAAAAGCTACTACTGAAGACGGCTTACAACAACTTGAAAATTCTCAATAAACCAAAGTTTCATATTGGAGACAATGTACGAATCAGTAAATACAAACATATTTTCGCTAAAGGATACACACCGAATTGGACAACGGAAATTTTTAAAACTAAATCAATTCAAAACACAAATCCAACTACATACATATTAGAGGATTATGAGGGTAACACAATCAAGGGAGGATTCTATGAATTTGAGCTAATGAAGACACGATATCCAAACAATTATCTTGTTGAGAAAATTCTCAGCACCAGAGGAAATAGAGTTTTAGTAAAATGGTTGGGGTTCTCAAGTGACCACAATTCTTGGATAAATAAAAATGATATATTGTAATTCATAAGCATATGCACACACACACACACATATATATATATTCAATAAATAAATTGGTTTAAAAGCTTTGTTTCTTGTATTTTCTATTTCATTCTATCATTGTTCGTTAAAATGTCAATAACACTCACTTTAACGGGGAATACATCAAATCTAGTAGCAAATTATTTCCCCCCAATAGATTTGGATCAGAATTACGAGTGCGGTTTAGTTGATTTTCATACATATAATACTGTACCCAACGTTGACTTGGAAAATAATTTGTTACACATAAAAGATACAGTTATCGAGATTCCAGTTGGTTCGTATGAATTCGCAGATATCTCTGAATACTTGCAGAAAAAGTATGAGGATATAAACAAAACTGGAGTACTTTATATTGATGCTAATTACAACACGTTGAGAACTGAAATATACTGTACTGATGATATAGATTTTAGTAAAAATCGATCTATCGGATCATTATTGGGGTTCAGTAACAGAAAGATAAAGGGGGGAGAGGAATACGAATCAGACTTGCCCATCAACATAATAAAAATTAATGCAGTACGTATAGAATGCAACATTGTGGGAGGGTCATATATTAATAATTCTCCTGCACACACACTTCATGAGTTTTCATTAAATGGTAGTCCCGGCTATAAAATGGATGAAATCCCCAAAAATGTTATTTATTTGCCAGTGAACACTCGACTGATAAGTTAAATAACTGTTAAAGTTGTTGATCAAAACGAAAATCTAGTAAATTTTCGTGGAGAAACAATTACTCTCAGACTTCATTTGAAACCGAAGATACAATGATTATTTACAATAAAAGCAGACCTTCAATCACTTCTTCAACATCATTCAACCAGCGAACATTGATAAGAAAGGTAGCCCCACTGTCAGCTGTCAACAAAGCATATTTACAATCTTTGGGTCTTCAACCAAAGGACTAGTATTAAACAATCATGAGTGAAATACTAAATATTCTACAGAAACCCGTCTATGATGAGAGCATTATAAAAAAAGAATATCACAGCTATATACCATATTTACAATCATTTAAGAATAGTGATGAAATAAGAATAGCTATTCAGAATCAAGATCTCTATGTGCTACCCAGTGATAGTTACATTTACATCGAGGGCTTTGTAACTCTGGACAATGGAACAAAATCGAAAAATATTAAATTGAGAAGGAATTGTATAGCATTCTTGTTTGATGAAATTCGTTATGAAATCAATGGAAATGAGGTAGATCGTACACGATATGTAGGGATGACAACAATGATTAAAAATTTCGTATCCTTAAATATAAACGAAAGTGAAATGCTCAAAAATGCAGGATGGACAACAAAAGAGAATCAGGAGATGGAAAATGGATATTTTAATTTTTGTGTACCACTTAAAATGCTTTTGGGATTTGCTGAGGATTTTAATAAAATTATTTTAAATTCCAAGCACGAACTTATATTATTACGTTCGAAATCTGATCAGGATGCTGTCTACTCTACTGATGAAAAAGAAAAAATACAGTTAAACATTCTAAATATTACATGGAAGGTTCCTCACGTACACCTGGCTGATTTTGCAAAATTGGAAATTCTCAAAACAATAAATAGTGGTCAACGTTTAACAATGGCATTTCGATGTTGGGACTGTCATTTTAATCCCATACTATCGCAAGGAACACATCACTTGTGGAATGTGAAACTTTCTCAACATAGTGAAAGACCTCGGTTTATATTGATTGTTTTTCAATCAAAATCCGGATTGAAACATTGCGATTTATTAGATATAAAAGTATATCTCAACTCTGACACATATCCGTACGATGACCTAAATCTTAAATTTGAACGTGATCGATATGCTATTTTATATGAAATGTATTCAAAATTTCAACAGAGCTATTATATGCGAGATCCGCAACCGCTTTTATCATGTGAAGAATTTAAAAACAAGGCACCAATCGTTGTAGTCGATGTAACACACCAGAACGAGGCAATCAAATCCGGACCCATTGATATAAGATTGGAGATTAAAACTGTAAAGAATATTCCAGCAGACACATCAGCTTATTGCGTACTCATACATGATCGTATCATAGAATACACACCTCTTACTGGCGAGGTTAAAAGACTCGTATAAATTTTTGAAGTTTATAAAAAGAAAATAAAACAAACTATTTTTTTAAATATTCTCTCACTTTATTTTATTCATAATGGTTTTTTTTTTTTTTTTCAATTTTTACTTGTGATGATCTACCTAAGGGTCCAATATAAGTCAATGTGTACCCCTTCTCATTGATTGCATTCATATGTTTTTGTGACGTCCCATACAAAAATATGATCTTATATTGTTTTGCTTCTCACATGCAACATCATCGAAAATAATAATAGAGTCAGTTTTCGCTTCATCTGGTGGTAGAACATCATCATTTTCAGAGAATGTATGAAACCCCATACCCTTTATGGGTTGTATTAATTGTCGTAGATATTGATATTTGGGTTGATGCAATGATTTTGAATATATGTAAATATTCTTGAACTTTAGTCCATTTGGACTTATCACACATTTCAGAGGAGTCTTCATGCGGGATACTCTACCGAAACAATCATATCAGCGAGAATGTGGTATCGTTAATCTGGATTCTTCGTTTGGGTCTGGCTCACATTGGGTAGCATATGCTAAGAACAAACATCATAAAGAATATTTTGACAGTTTTGGAAATCTGCAACCTCCTCAAGAAATTGTTAAATACTTGGGTAAAAATCTACAATACAACTATACTCAACATCAAAACTATAATTCTTTTAATTGTGGTCATTTATGTCTGAAATTTCTCTATAATTTAAATATGGAATGAAAAATAAAACATGTTTTTTTGTAAAAAAGTATCATTTATTGTTTTTATTTCTTTTTATTAACATTTCAGTACAATTTACGAAATAGTCATTTCAAGGGTTTGTTTGTATTTTTTAACATCAATGAATTCGACATCGGAATGAATTGATGTGTCTTTTGCTGTAAATACTTCAATTTCACCATTGCTCAAAATTCTTTCAGTTTCATATTCACGATATTCATAACAGTTTATGTTTAATTTGCGATCCTTATAATTACTATCATAAGTACAACGAATGGTTAAGCTCACTTGATCATATTCTAATTTAAAGTGTCTGTAAAAGATATTTTCACTTTCGATTATTCCAGCTATTTCCTTCTCTTTACGTATCAAATCTTGCCTAAATGCTTCTATGGCTTCTTCAACAGTAAAATATTGCGTTTTAGGTGCCTCTGTTGTTGTTGATGTTGTTGTTGTTTTATTATTCTTATGCTGATTGTCTAATGTCTCGCTAATCTTCATTAATTGAAAGGATAAATCAATTTTTAAAGTATCGTTACTAGGTAACAACAAAGTAAACTCCAAATTTCCTTTATTATCACCAACAGCAGACAGATTAATTGGTATTGGACTACCTTGTACAAGATATCCCCATGAAAGATAGATTAACATCAATAAAACAAATTTAGTCATTTTTGTTTTTCTGTAATAGCTGTATGCACTCTAGAAAGGTTGAATTGAAACTAAGACAAATTTCTTTAAATCATTACTTTTTATTAAATTTATTATAGAGTAACATTAGTTTTTTTATTCGTATTATTTTATTTTCTAACATAAAACATGCACAAGTGTCTGGTCCAACTTTACATGCATCTGAAGACCAGCTACAGCTCGAAAAATGATGACCGTATTTAGATTCAATGACTGGAACATGGATGTATTGATATAGTCTTGAGTGAAACTCTAGAAACTCATTGAAATGTTCCTCCAGCAAATTTTCTCTGTTATCTATTAAAAAGTTGTGAATTTGTTTCAAAAATAATCCGCTAGTTATGTTGTCCATCCTTCATCACTAATTAATGAATGCGTACTAATTTTCATTGTTCATAATACTTAGTTCATCTATCAATTTCATATCCTCTTCATCAATGCTGCTCAACGATATGGCTAATCTATCATCAAAATCATGGAATACACAAAGTTCTTGAAAACTATTTGTCCACTTTACACGTTTAACACCATCATTTGTAACGCCTACTAATGTTATTGTGCCACCCATTACTTCAATTTTTAGATGTTCATTAACATTAAACTGATATACCGTTGTTGATAAAAAACTTGGTGCTGACTCTCCTCTGCGCATGCTGAACAACAAACATTTAAAGCCATCCTCAGCTGTAAAATAAACTGATAATTTATCGTCAATTACATCAACGTTTATAATCTGGAAATTTTTCCATGATGAATGACAAATGCAATATTTATCCTTTGACTTTATTAGCTGAATCCAAAACATTTTTAAAGAAAAATTCTTTTATATGTTCTCGTGCAATATTTATTCCTTGTACAACGTGTTGAGGAACAATGGCACTTCTTTTCAATCTTTGTAATAAACTGAATCCAAAACATTTCGCACAACTAATACAATCTTTGATGAAAACACTCCTTTTATGTACCCTTTTTTTGGTTCTCATCATTCTATTTCATTCTATTTATGAATTACCACTTAATTTAATGTTATCAACATTTTGTATTTCCACGTACATAGATAACTTGAGCCAGTGTTAACCACCATTTTCCACAAGTGAATGTTAACCATAATTTTTTGAAGATGATAACATAATTTTTGATTGACATGCGTGCTAACCGCAACATTTACACGTCTCGAGCATAATTTTTTGATTGACATGCGTGCTAACCGCAAACATTCGCTTAACTCGTAATCAAACGCGCGCTAACCACAAACATTCAGGTCATTTTGTTTTGTTCGTTATAGATTATGCAACTTGAGTTCATTCACATGTCTGCTCGCCAAAAATGTTTTTGAAGTTGATAAGAACTATTTTTGGAATAAGCACACTTTTTCGAATAATAATTTAGTACACTTGACCTTCAATCTACTATCAATTTTGAACCATGCACATGTACCCCCGACCCCCGTACATCAACCCTCACATAGACATAGTACACTTAACCTTCAATCTACTATCAACTTTAAACTATGCACATGTACCCCCGACCCCCGTACATCAACACTCAACCCCCCCCTTCTGACAGGTACACCAACCACAAACACTCAAGATAAGCACACATGCTGCGGTCAACACACTTTTTGATTGACATTTGCGATAAGAAAAAACAATCCCGCATCCCTGTGAGCCAGAACCGGCAAATTTATACTACTGACCGTATCAAGGATATTTAAGGTTTTTATTGTTTAACAGCATTCGTACCTAGAAATTATTTCTTTACGATCCTGACACCTCCATAAAGTACTAAACGATTAAAGAGGATTTAGATGCCCGATGAATTTTTATTTTTTTAAGCAACAATAATTTGCACCTCTGCATGTTGTTGGCGAGTCAAAATGTCGATTAGTAACAATCGAAGCCATTAATTGCTGACGTTGAAAAACCCAACGAAAAAACCGGAAACGAAAATCGGTTGGTAGTTTTTTTTGTTGGTTAGTTTGAACCTGAATCAAATCACGAACAGTGCCAAACGAATAATTTCCCTTGGGCGAAGGAGATGCTGAGTGTGGGGGTAGATCACAGACATAGAGTTGCAGCGAAGGACACTACGGTCGGCCACAGTCAATAATTGAACGACATTGGATTAAAATTTAAATATTTCAACAGCACCGCAGGATGAGCGGACAACACTCGCTCGCCTTGGTCTTGGACATTTTTTGTCTGTCCTCCGGTGACACAATGGACGACAATATACTCGAAGCAAATGCAAATTTTATTGAATACCAATTCCATTGCAATGCAATCTAATGCAAAAGGATACTATATAGAAAAAGGGATCATAAATCGCTGGGAATTTCAGCGAACTCCACTAAGCGCTTCATAACGCAAACACAATCGATGTTAGTTTTTCACCTTTCTTTTCACTTTCGTTGTCGTAAACATTTTCAAACGCACACATTTCCTCTGTCATAGTTTCGTCCTTTCGAGAGGCAATCGATGAAAGGAGTTTATGGTTCCAATGATTCCAATACCAAACAAGAGTTAACTACGAAGAGTTGTAAATGCCATGCCTACTCGCTCATACAAGAGGTGAAATGTATTTAAAAGGTTAACAGGTAAATTTACCAAACTACCAAATAACCCGCGCAATATAATTTAGGGTTTTTATGAGGAGCTTCTTATTCTACCTACCTCGGATGGAGTTAGTGATTCCATTTGAGTCCTTTCGTTTTTAACTGACGATTTTTACCCGTAAACGTGTTTGCTTTTCATATGGTATTCTGGTAAAGACTCTGAACAATGGGAAGCTAGGTGTTGTTAGTAAAAAACAAAGCGAACTTAGTACGCATCATATAAAGTGGTTACCACACAAAATAGTTGCGGTTTTTTAGGCCACAATCTGAGAAGAAATGAGTTTTTTTTTATCATTTATCAAATCGATTGGGATATAAATAACTAATGACGATCGATTAAGAGGTGAGTGCTAAAGTCACTGATGTACGACGTTACTCCAGTTGCAATCAACCTCAAATAAAAAACTTCTGCGCCAGCAAAAATTATGTGCAGAATTTTATGCGCTGCTGTGTTGATTCGCTGATTCGACTAATTGTGCGATTGGAGAGTTGCATCCAGAACCAGAACAGGCTAAAGACACTTGCGTACATACTATGTATTATGCACGCATAAGAAAATATACGATTGTCGAATACACAGAAATTGTACACTTTTTTTTTTATTTTTTTTTTACTTTGTTATGTTTGTTTTGCATCTTTACCAAGACGTCATTTATTTTACTAATAGATATTGTTTTACTTACTTACTTAGTTGGCGCTACAGCTCGAGGTGAACCTGGGCCTGCTTCTCGCAACCATTTGTGTGTGCGTGTTATATTTTTGCACGAATGGAAGGGACCTACAGTTTTTTGCCGACTCCGAACGGCGAGTTGAGAAGCTCAATCGTGACAAATGATACTCTTTGATGCTTGTCAGACATTCGAAAGAGGTGGGCACTGTGAAAAACTTTTTTTAGGTGTTTGCGGCGGGATTCGAACCCAAGACCGCTGGCACAGTAGTCCGACGCACTAACCACTTGCGCTACGGTGCCCACTATTGTTTTAAAACAAATATTTATTAAACTTAGGTTTTCTCGAAGCTGACAACAACAAACAACAACGACTTGAGAGAAAAAAATGTTGGCAGACAAACATGCACGCAAAATCTATTATGGCTGCGACGCGTACTTTAAGGGAAAATTTCGTCCAATTTTGACATAAGCTTATGTTTCCTTAACACTGAGAGCCAGTCAGCGAAAACATGCATGTTTTTGACAGAAAAAACTAACTAACTCCGTTGAGGATTCATGTTCGATTTAATAAAAAAAAATCTCCTGGACCTGGAGTTGCTAAATGAGAGAAATATCTGATCGGCATGTCCACTTGCGATTTCCAAAGAAATTCATTTTTCGTTCATTAAGAATTTAAGAGTGTTGTATTGTTAGTTTCAATTGGTATGGAAGCAAATTTTTGATTTCTATAACAATTACGTTCTGCATTTATGTGTTTATAAATTAAGACATCGTACAGTGCTGCTTTAACGTTTTGGTAGGCCTTGATGCAATATTTTTTTGTGGGCCTCGAATAAAGTTTTTATTTTAACGCAATCGTTGTTTGACACATGGCAACTGTTAACGCATATATGTATGAGCCATAACGCAGCAACACTATTGGGAAGTTCAAAAAATTGTCTTTGTCTTTTCTCTTCCTAATTTTACATACATACAGAGGTGGGAACAGTTATACACTCAAACGTAAGTTGGCAGTTTTTTTGGAATGACTAATAAACTTTTGTGATTAGTTTTGTGGCAAAATATTGCCAACCAACACCAACTCGGGGGGCTAAGTTGCTTTTTCAACAGGAATGGTAATTAATTTTCTAAAAAAAAACAATTTTCGCCTGTAAAAAAGTATAAGCTCAGACACAATCCCTTCTAAACGCTTTTTGTACACCGGAACTTTAGGAATCTCCACAGGATTATAGCACTTACCTGGGACACCCTGTACTTAAATTAGTAGGTATACGAATATTGCGTTAAATCAAATCATCAATCATTTTCTTTGGAACAAACTGAGCCCGTAGTATGTATATCTACTGAGAAGGACGAAATTGGTCCGGTAAAATGAAGCCATTCGCGCATTGCATTCTGGGTTTGTGAATGTATTTGAGGTTTTGAAGTCCTTTTTTGTCTGCAACTGGAACGCAAGATAATCAAAGCAAAACAAAGACAGGATAAATTAAAAAAAAAACTCTCTCGATTCGTTACTATTTTTCGTTTGTTCTTTGGAAAGAAATACTTGGTGCGCTAAACAAAACTAACGTTACATTCCAGATGCCCGAATTAATTTGGGCGGTGTTAACATTGTTTTGAGGACATTAAGTTGTTGGTCGAGTCTTATATATGAACTGGTATCAAATTCAAGGTTCTATGTTTCCTGGTTTGACCGCTAGGGGGTGTTGACTATAATAAATAATTATGATACTGAGCTCAAACTAAATTTTTTTTTTACTTTTGTTTGACAATAAGATGAGATTATTGTCTGACATATCTTGAAAATAAAATTCACTTGTCATTAGAAATTTACTTTGTTTTGAGTTTTTTTTTTTTTTACTTTTTGCACAATCACTTTTTCCAAATGTTTTTTTATACCTTAATTTGTTTTGTGATTACAACGAAAAACAGCTAGAATCTGATCACTCGCAATGCTAATGTCATGAAATTCACTTATAATGTACTCACAACATACCAACATGTCTTGTGAAACATGCAGTAAGCAAAAAATTAAAAAACTACGGGACTTAGAAGCTAAAACGTCAATGTTGCCATATGGCAACAGTGGGCATCAAAGGGTTAAGCTAGACAACTCGTTAATGTTGTACGTTGCATATGTTGTACGTTAAAATTAAAATATGATCATATTTTCCTTGAAATAGAAATTTCATTCCAAAATATATATAACACATTTTACCAAAAGGCAACATGGAAACACGATCCAATGCAAATGCCAATAAAAAGCATTTTGATAACTCCGTATTTCGCTTTCTTACCTAAACAACCGCCACGAGATTTTTTGCAAACTGAACGAAAACTCGTTGACTTATTTTAAATTTTGTTTTCGTAAGGGCTTAGTGGAAGAAATACCCAGGGCGAACTCAGTGCAGATTCAGTGTCAACAACGAACGCAGGGCAGAATTTTCAGTGCGTTTGTAGTGTAGCACCGATTGACATCGAATGCATCAGTGCATTTCCAGTGCGCCCTAGGGTGCTCTAGGGCCGACATCAAACAAACTTATTGTTGAAAAGTCTGTTTTGAATTGGCAACCTCACTGCTTTCAATCGCCAAAAATGTATGAAAACATTTTGAAATGTATTTTTTGAAAGTTAAGGTTAACTACATCTGAAGATGCACATTTCAAGTAAAATTGTACTATGCATTTGAATTAAGATTATTACATGCGAATATACATACAAACATACGTAAGTAAAAGATATCGATTTACCTTACGTGTTCCAAGTTTCGGCAAACAAACCGTTTACAAATAACAATTGGCACCAAATCAACGGAAGCAAAAATTAAGACATTTATTGCGAATTAGTCGTAAGTAGCATTTGGTTTTTCTATGTCCCTTTTGGAAACAATCCAAATATTTCTTCTCCATAATATCTACTAAATGGGTTATTTAAGCGGAGAAGAAGAGTGAAAAGCAGAAACAAATATTTCACAACAGCATCTGGTCTAAGAACATTTTTTTAGCAAAATAAGTAGGTAGTTGTTTAAAATAAGTTTAGACATTATAATTTAGTTTGGACTGGCGCGGCGGCTTAATGTTAAATGACTCAGATACCCTTGCAAAACGTCGCGAAGTAGCAGACATACTCTTCGTCCACCAACTATTAATAGGTACAATCGATTCCCCCGCACTACTAGAAATGATTTCCCTCTACACCAACCCGCGTAATCTTAGGTCTGTCCACTCTTCCGTCTTCCTCTCCACCGCACCAATTATGGCCATTTCGAACCAATCTCGAGAATGTTACGTCTGGCCAACAACTCGCAGAACACCCTTGACTTTCATTCCAGTTTATCCTCCCTTAGAAATTCCCTCTACACCCCTCCATCCTAAGTGTTAGTATCTGTGTTTTTCTGTTCACGACTCCCCTTAAATTTGTAATTGTTAGTTTTAAGTCTTAGTCTTAGTTTCGTAGTTTGTTTAAATCTGGTTGTAATAAGCTAAATAAATAAATAAATACACAGTGTGGCGCATAATGCTTAAACCGGAATTTTAACAATTTAGGTCTTTCGCTAAATCTTAGTGTAAGGAAACAGCGATTCACAAGCCTTAGGGGAGAGGTGGGCAAGATGAACCAATTAAGCTTTATACACTCATCACTCATTTAATATTCATAAGAATCGAACAAAGTTTTTGTGCCACTTTATCGTACTAAAAGGTCAATATAATTTAGGAAGGATGTAGTGAGCTATAACCGAGTAGGTATATACCTTTGAATGGGGCAAAATGGACCACTAGTTTTTTTTAACGAAAATAATGTATGCTTGTGCTCTGGCTTTAGATGTCTGTTCTGGGTTTCTTAAAACAATTTCTGGATGCCTTTTTCGAAATGATACAGCCAATCCTTCCCAAAGGAATGTGACAACTTATTTATTTCATCTAGTTTATAAGCTGGGGCTCGAACGTCTCGAGTTGACAACCCAAAGAATCTCTTCTCAAACTCGGGGAAAATGTTCAATAAGTTCGTTTTCTTGATCATCATTAAAAACGGTCTAAAACCTACACGTTCTTTTTCCAACTGTGTCCTTTTTTACTCTTCGAATAAGGGTTGTTTTTGGAATGTTAAATAATTATCCTTCTTGCTTTAAAATATTCCATTTCATTGCTTTTTATAACGTCGATAGCTTTTCGTAGGCTTTTGTGGCGTACGAACGTACGTTCGAACCATCTTTAAAGAAAACCAACCAGTAATCTGTTTTGCCCCTAGACGTTCTCTTCCTATTTGCCCCGCAAGGGTTGTTTAACCCTGCAGTACACACGTGTGGCCTGACAGGCCCAATAGTGAAATAAAAGTAAAACCAACCAAATGCATTTGCCTTCAACATGCGCCTTATTATTGCCCAGCTTGCTCCAATTGAGTCCAATGCATATAATATTTATTCTTTATTTTTAAAGTTGTTTTTTTTTCTTTAATAAATATTGAATAAAATCTTATTTTCATAGAATTTTCTTTCCGGGCCTGTCAGGCCCCACATTGGTGTGATTTTTTTGAGGCATGCACTGAAGGGTTAAAAAATCATTTTTTTTATGAAAATAAGATTGTTTTAGCTTTTTATTTTTACAAAACCAAACAATTGGAAACACTAACAAACAATTTATCAAACCAGAAAATCTTCCTGGAATTAAATTAGCTGTCTGGATGTCTTTTACGCACTGATGTTTTTTTTTTTTTGCAAATTGTCTGTTTTCATGCTTTCTTAATATAAACTGAAAACAACTTTACTCCGTCTATACAATAAAAGCATGCGTTCGCAAATTAGGTTAATAATTCGTTTTGACTATTGAAAATGAGATGGGGCTAAACACTAAACCAAAAATTAGTTTGTTCCTTTTTACCCCGTGGTCTGCCCCCCTCTCCTCTCTCTACGTTTATTTTATTTTCAGAAATAAAAGCGAAGGTTATATAAATTACCCCTACATTATAAATATTTATTGTTTCGAAAATGCGAATAGTCCGATCCCGTAAAATGTGCTTTTTATCCCCTGAACGCTTGCTCAAAGTGAGTCATTCTTGAAAGACCGCTTGCCAACTACTCAAGCACTGAAGCATATCCATCGTACATTTTAAAACCGATTACGAAAAATTCATGCGAAATCACTGCACACCCAATTTCAATCCCCACATAAACACACATACCACAATGCCTTATGAAGAAATATCGCACATACAAATTAATCCGTCACAGCGATCATTGCGTTCAAAATTCCGCCATTACGATTATTAGTGATGTGACTTTAATTATTACTTTATAGCATCTATTTATTGTAATTTCCGAGAAAACGGACAGTAATATGATAATATTTCTTTCGTTTCATATTAATTTTGAAAACATCACACAGTCCCACGACAAATCTGCGTTTCGAATCGTCGGTCACGATTTTCGCGGGCTCTTGATCTATTTATCACTCCAACTGGGCAGCTACGGCGCGGAGCTGGCTCATAGCCAGATGCTAAAGTCCGTGTCACGATTAATGATCGCCCAATAATTACAAAAATAAGCATATCGCCTAACCACATACTATATTACTAATTTATTATTTTATTTTTTCTTGCTTTTAATTTTATTTTGATTAATTGACGTGAAAGCAAAGAAACGAAGCGGTGGCGACGCGATGTGAAGGGAACATCTCTTCCTATAGATGGATTTGGTTTGTGGTTTGATGCTCGAGGTGTCTCGTCTCACCTGATACAAATCACGAATTGGTGATGACATTCGATTGGTCAGATATGTGAACTGGTGGTCTGTGGAATTGATTAAAATAAAAATATGGCCGTCTTTTAAAAAAAATTAATAAATAAACTAATCATTTTGAGTCCCGCCTCTCTGTGTACGAATTTTATTGAAATTCTAAAAATGGACCCGTTAACCTTTATCGCCATTGGATATGCAAATATACGATAATTGATAATCTGAAGAGTCTAGAAGTTAATTAATTAATAATTGTATTTGCTTTATGCGTTTTTGAAACAGACATATAAACGAGCTTGTGGCGTAATCATTATTACCATATGAATCATATCAAAATTTTAGATTTCGTTTCCTGTTTTTTAAAGTTTTGAAGTTCATTTTGACAGAACACAACAGGTTCTGATTTTTTTTTTCAATAAGAGACATTCCAGTGAATTGTAAAGCTGGTCAACTTGCTAAACTAGGAACAACAATATCTATTCTACCGGACAAGAAGAATAGACATAGGAATGCCCTTTAGGTTAGGGTAGGTTGCAGTGGCTGCAAGTGACGATTGCCAGCACACATAGCCCTATAGAGACCCATTGTGATACCAAGGATCTAGTCTAGGGGATATTTTTTCCCACATGAGAACTTTGAATAAATCGAAATAGACTTACAAAATCTTTTTGTCCTACGCCACTGAGGTCGTCGAAAAAGCATTCATCTAGGTGTAGTTTCCTACTAAGGAAAAGATCTGGGCATGAACAGAGGAGAAGTGTTGGGCTCCCTTTCTCCTCTTCGTCTCTGCAGCTTCTGCAGAAGTAATTTGAAAGGATACCAAGCCGGTCGCATGCCTACCTATAAGGCAGTCTCCTGTGCTGATATCAATAATCGTACTTATATGTGTAGTCTTTTTGGCGACAGGAGGTGGTTAGAGCGGTTTGGATCCAGTCTAGGCCAGATCTGTCCCATCAGCGCTGGCTGCCATTTGTTTGCCGGTTGTATCAAGGGGTGGGAGATAAAGTAGTACTCTGGAGGGTGTTGTTCTTAGTGCTCCGCTAATACACAGTCAGGCTAATCCTTGTACTTCCCACAGACTGTCGCCACGTATATAGCTTTATCCAGGGCGGTTCACTAGATAACTACTTCATAAAACAGAATCGGTCTGATTGAAGACACATAGCCAATGGGTTATGCGGGGGTGAAGTCCTCATTCGCTTATGCCAAATGTGGCCTTATTTTGAAGGGCTAAATACTGCTTCAACGATCTTAGCTCCCTAGCACAAACATTGGAAGCCTATCTCGCTTATTACAAAGCTCCAAATGTATATCATGAGTAGTGGGGATTCATACATATACCCAAGATCCTCATGGTATCAAAATGGACCTCTATATGCTTCAGTGTGCTCGGTACTCGGATTACCGGCAGCCACTCCTACCTAACCTAACCTAACCTTATAAAGCAAGTAAAAGAATAAAAAAAAAACATTTTTCTATTTTTTTTTTGCTTGTACTCTTGAATATTTCAAAATGGTATATTTTTTGGCAACACAATATTAGCTGATCTTATTTGACGTTCACGACTATTATTCGATTCGTTGAAGGTTGAACCTGATCCCTTTTCTGGAGTAAGCTAAGAGCTAAAGTGATGATCGTAAGACATTAGGCACTGCACAATCAAGTTCACTGAGACTGAATCATAGTTGACGGTAAACGTAGATTGGGTTTTGAGGCGTTGTGACGCTGAGCAATCACAAAATACTAGACACCAGAATAGCCATATATTAGCCACAATTTCCTCAAATTCATTACAAAATTTTAGAACGCGTCTGTGGTTAATTTGGCATACCTGATCCGGGTTACTTAAAAAGTAGGAGCCTTAAATGCGATTGCGTACTATCCCCTAACATGCGCTTAGAATATGCGCGGTCTCATTTACCTACATATATAATTGCATTATCTGCAAAAATTCGTGCTTGTAAATCCGACCCTTTTGGCGTATTTGCCCAGGAGGCAATGCCCGGATAATATCCCAATAGCTTTTCTATTTTGTGCCCTACTAAGCCAAAGAAACCCTATGTCCTATAATGTTAGACAATCTATACTCAGCCCTTCTCGTTAAACTATCTTTTACCTTTGATTTAATGCTGCATAGCGGTGGAGCACCGTGGCGTAGCGGTTAGTGCTTTGGAGTACGAAACATGCTGCCCCGAGTTCAATCCCAGTAAGCACCCAAACCGGCACCTTCGAATGTCTGACAAGCATTCAATGAGTATCATTTGTCATGAAGAGCTTCTAAATGCATCGTTCAGAGTTGGCAAAAACTGTAGGTCTCTGAATATCTAGAAACTGATGGCTAGGGTCGTGACATAAATTTCAACAATTTTACCGTCAACTCTCTCCAATATCGTATGTTAAGTTGATTAACGTATTTTTTTACGGTGGTCAAAGTTTGAAACATTCAGCAAATGCGCTTAAAACCAAGCTGATTCCCTTCCGATCTGGGTAAATAGGAATTTCATATGGGGTATGTTATGTCCTACTGGACACCTTATGTAGATGACAAAAAATGACAAATGAAGCGACAAATTCCAGAATCAACGTTGTAAATCTAAGTTTTTCCTGTTTTTTTTTTTAAATCTTAGTTAATTTCCATTCCTTTACCTATTTTTTCCCCAACCTGGTCACTTAAAGTCTCCTCTTTGTCATCGAAGTTCCCTAAAAACCAGAGAAAAAAAATGGATATATAACTCTCTTCCCTGACTAGACTAAGGGCGACTTTTCCAACTAACTAAGTATGTCATAACTGCTTAACTACCAAATGATAAGCTATAATCCAGAGCAAGTTTCTCTTTGTTTTCCCATGAAAAATTCCCAAAATATATATCCTGTTTAACTGCTTAATAAAACTTCCCCCCATGTCCAGTATGCATGCGAAATTATCCTAATTCGACAATTACTAGTTTTCACCAGACACACCGCTCTCTTGTCCACTGTTGGAATGGTATCAATTTAAATGAGTCCACCACCAACGCCCATTGTTAAAGACTGGTGTCCTCAGCTGCTGCTCTTTACATACACTCATCCATTAGTCACATAATTTCCATAAATACGCAATCACGATGAATCCCATAACACAACATGTTAACATCGTCCTCTACTCATACCACTCTAACACAACCAGCAGGACGACTATCACCACACCAGCATCAGCGCCGTCGCCGCCACTTAGCCCATGGGATCGTTGCCAATTTCCCGAGCGTGTCCGATACGCCCTGAATATTTCCCATATCCTCCCTTCGTTTCGCGTATACTCACATTGGTATGTAAAAGGGATGCGAATACGAATAATGTGCGTATGGGGAAGGAAAATCGTGTTTATGTTTCATTTTATTCATGTTCAGCCTCGTAAGGACGAAACAATCGATGCAAATGACAAACGATTACGAATTTGATAATAATATTGTGACAGGGATGGTTATTAACGCAAATCGGTTCTACATAGATATGTGCATATGTACGTTTTCATATGCGTATCCTCTGTTACGCAACGCAAGGGTCGTACTGTTTATTTCGCAAATTGTTATCTCTGCAATGCAATGGGATGCGTAACAAATGCGGAGCACGACGACCACGATGGGATTGGAGATACGAGTACATCTGGATGCGACTTTCGAAAACGAGCATTTATTGTAAATTGCCGGGAAAATTCTAACTATCAGTTTATTGCTGTTGCAGCAATTGTTTTTTTTTCGTGAAACATGAAATGTTTTATCAGAGATCTGAGCGCTGAAAGAAACTTTGGGACAATTTAATTCTTATTGAATGTTAGGGGAGTTACTAATAAATTGTATATACATATATATCGAAGGAGAGATAAGAAGTTGTTACGCAGAGCAATTTTATAACCATGTTACCCTTTTTCTATAAATTTATTTTATACGTTTACGATACCCCAATGTCGTCATTCCTGCCTAAAAAAAAATGTATATCCAATGCGTGGAACTGCGGTAGTTCCACCAGAGACAATTATATACATAGAGATGTCGAACGCCCATATAAAAAGTATCTTCAGAAAGGTTATTAACCGACAAAAGATTAACCGACAAAACGCTTTTCCCCACAAAGATATAATAATAATTGTCTCTGGTTCCACCTTCGAGAAATCCAAGGAAATCACAACACAATACTTTGTTCAACGTAACGTAACGTTACGTTCTACGTAATGATGGGACGTCAGGTAATTGTGGATTTATTTTCAGATCCAGAAGTAGATAAATATTCTTTACATATCTTCACGAGACATTATTCATTTCTGCACTCATGTCGGGCTTGGAAAATGTCTAGTGGAGACCACAATCAGCAAGACAGATTTTGCACCCCGCCATCTATGTCTGGATTTTATGTTCGCCATCTATGCCTGGACATGAACTGTCACTTTGGTGGTAATGTTTCAATTTCGTTGAAGTTTTCAAGAAAAGTGATATGAAATGCCCACCACACAAAATTTGAAAATTTTTGTGCTTGCCTTTTATGTCCGCCATAAATAATTGCTCCCCCAGCAATGACACGAGTAGAATCCCATGATGAGAAGAATTCTCGTCTTCAGCGTGCAATATCTCCTCGTTTGACGATCTATAAGCGACAATTGACCAGCATGCTTTCGATCACCCATAGAATGACTGGTATGGCCCTAGCCGGATACTCGACTGTGCTGGGCCTTGATGCTCTTGTTTCGCCAGTTGTTTTTTCGAACTATGTTACCATGATTTAGAACCGTGATCGCTTTGAATTTTGTTCTAGCATATCCACTGTGACCATGCCGCAAATGGAGTGCGTCATCTGATCTGGGACACTGGCAAAAAGGTCTACTCGACTGGTGATGCAATGGTTGGATCATCTGTTGTCGTGGCTGCCATCCTGGCTTTACTATAAACATGGATGGAATATACATTTTTGTTAATTTACTATTATGCCTTCGAAGATTTTAAGTTAAATCTGAAACGAAAAAGTGAAAAATAAATTGCTCTACAATTGCTTTGGGGGCCACCCCGGCAAGTTATACATCACAGACGTGTTACGTAAGATTTTTGTTTACTATTTGTCATTTGTCAATATGTGTGCATTAGTAGTTATGCATTAATTAAATATTTTAGTAATCCTGTTTGATGAAATAAACGAGATAGCTATCAACATTTTTGAAAAGATTGAAAAAAAAAATAACTTAAGGGGGTTTGCTGGAATTAAACCCGGGCAGCAGACATAATGTAGGGTAACTTCGGGCATTATGGCGAAGGGGGCATTATGTCGCACCTTGTAAATACCACATTTCCGATTTGAAAATCAAACGTTGAGAAAACTTGAGTCTTCCTTGATAGAGGGCCATGTCAAGTTGGAAAACTGTTGCGATTTTTTTTACAAATGAAAAAAATAATAAACAAAGAAATACTCCACTTTTGTCATCTGCATATATTTTTGGCTCTTTTTCATTTGGGTTTGGCTCCGGAAGTATAAAACGCACGGGGTTAGTGTACACTGTGAAGTGAATTGAATCATATTGGTTTTCCTTTGGTGGCATTTATTAGTAAAACAGTAAAAGAAAATCTGGCTTTTTTTTTAAGTTTTGTGGAAATACGTCTTTCTTGTAATATGGCGCACTTGCCGTAGGGGCATTATGGCGCATTTTCGCCCTTTTGGAGTTTGCATGTATGGTATGTAAAAAAAATGTATACTGAGCCGAAAGCCTCTGCAGCTAGTGCTCATTTTTGTATTAGCATAAAAATTAATTTATATGGTAATAAATAATAATAATAATAATAATAAAATGTATACTAAGACTCTAGAACGATGACGACAGGAAGCATGTTTTAGGTGCTTCCACATGGCTAGGAGTAGAAAACGAGCAGAAAATTGTGGCTCATATAAGTAAACTACACGCGTATGGATTCGCTCCTAACAGAAAAGAGCTGTTCAATATGGGCTTTGAACAGGCAGACAAATACAGGCCAAGTCACAATTTTAAAAAGTCGCAAGTGGTCCCACGACTCGTGTACTTCATTCAAAAACATTTGCGATAGCTGCGACAAATCAAACCGCGAGTACAGCCTTACGCCATATTGCCCAAGAGGATGCGCCATGTTGCCCTATGCATAGGGCATTATGGTTTTTCGTAAACCATTTTTAACCTTACTTTTTCTTTGTTTAAATCATTGAATTATTAAATTTATTTAACTTACCTTTGTTCGGATTTTCTTAAATATTATAATTGTTTTTGATTTTTAATAAAAAAGCTTTTCATGTTGAAACTATTTGAGAAACAAAAAAAGTGCGCCATAATGCCCGAAGTTACCCTAGTAGTCAAATGCACTCACCACTACGCCACGGTGCCTTGTTACGTTACGCATTTTCTCTCCTGAGTAAACAAATATAATGTCGCTAACAAGGACGCGGCATTGTGGTTGCTCCCATTAGACTCCATTGGTTGAACTTGAGACGTCATTTAACATTAGCACCAATGTCGTATTGTGATCCATTCACTATCTCCACGCGGTTGATGGACATTTTTTGTCCCCCCCCAAATAAACAGTTCTTAGAATGTGACATTAAAGTTGTCAATTGAGAATAAATTAAATTTTTAACGAAACATAAAGTAACGTAACGTACCGACACGATACAACAAGACTCCTGATAAAAGGATCGCCAAACAAATTGAATACCTTGCAATCGACTTGATATCAATGTACACATTTAAAAGGGACATAAATAGGTTGTGTAACGATGACGAGACTTACTGCCCGACCACAATGCAGTAGTTAAGAGGCCGCGCTGTCAAATGTTGTCGTCATGTACGCATAAAAATTCGCCCACAATGGTGCTGCGCGGCATGTTAAATAAATTCCACTTTAAACTCAGCTGGTTGGAATTTTGTTGTTTAGATTGACAAAATATATTGCGAAAACTATTTTTCTTGTAAAAACTATAACTAAATTAAAATAATATTTCACTTTCAAAATCTTTTTCTTCGTCGTCCCCTTCCATTTCTTTAATTTTTAAGAGAGCTGTCAAACGCCGCGCGGCAAAAGTTAAAAGTTGGCCAACTTGTACTACGCGGCTGCGGCATGCTACGTGGCAACTACTTCATTGTGGGCGCACTATTGAGTTTCTATATATTTCTACTTTGACAGCGCGACATACTATGCGGCCGCGGCATGCATTGTGTTCGGGCAGTTAACTTTACATTTAAAAATTCCTGAAACGGCAATGAAAAGAAACAAAATGAAAGACTACATCATTGGGCCAAATATCAGGTAAAAATCGAAGAGAAGATCTCCTGCGACAATATAAGCTCAATGAACTTTTGTCCGCTTGAAGAGCCAACATTTCTCAATGTTGAAGCTCTGAACCACTCTGAACAAGCGTTTCATCTTTGCAGCTCTTTCAGTTGTGATTTTTATTACCGGTCGGCTTGAAAAATGTCTCTCCGTGGCCCTATAGATATTCCAGAATTCCGACTATCAAATTTTATTCAGTCCCTTGCCCTCTGTAATTTATCTGAATTCTATAGCTCAGCAAATTTATGTTTTGTCCTCCATCGTCCTTCCTGCATCATGTGTCTTCCGCAATGATATCCCTAAAACAAAAACATAGCACTCACCCCGGAAACAACCATTCGCATTAAGAGTTCCGAAAATAATTTCCAATAATAAATCCCTCCTTATTAATATCCACCTGAGCACCATCACCCAGAAACAACAGCAGCAGTAGCAAGTTACAGCTGATTTCCCATAAAATTGCTTTGCTGACAGGGCTCCGCCTCCTCTCTGGTGCCGTCCCGCACCCCAATAATGTGTCGAATCTACTGCCGCTCCCCGGTTTGAGGATAATAGATTGCCGATTAATCATGTTCAACCATTGAATTATAACGAAAATAATTGGAGTTCCCAGCGTACAGGAAAGTACCATACTCCCAACAAAATCGAAATGGGGATAAGCTCCGCCAAATAGGTGGAGAATTTCCGACTTCATCGTTCTTCTTCGATCCTAAATCACCAAACTGCGGCAATTTATCGGGGCCACAAGTATAATAAAAAGCCATGTGGAAGCTTCTCTGTAAGTTGACTAATTCATCACCTCCATACCGGTTGGCTGCGGATGTACTCGTACGTATATACCAACGACGTAAGGTGACCTTACCGTATCGCACCGCACCGCACCATCCCACAGGCTATAAATAAGAGCTCCATTCAAAACTCACTTTATTGCCATTTTATTGACACATCATGCCAGGCGAAGGGGTGGTTGGGTGGATGCGCGTCTGCGCCAAAGACCACCCTCCAGCACTGCACGAAGGCCATCTATTACCCACCGAACTTCATTATGTGGATTTATTTGTCTATTTATCTTTTTCCTGCAATGCTGTGGTGGATATCCTTCTCCATCCTGGCACTGGTTCTGGTCCTAACACAGTACAAAAAAAAAAAAACAGAAGAAAGTCGTTCAGCAGCACTAAATAACCGAAGAGCGATGCGATGGTGGGTGGTGGTAGTGTGGTTCCATTTGCACGTGACATCGACTAGGAATAGGAAATGATTAAATAATTGGACGAGAAAAAAAACATGGCCGCGCTATCGTCTCCGGTCATTGAATATTCAATGTGTGCACATCGTTAGCTATTTGTTTACACCCGTTGATTGCTGTTTTTTTTTTGGTACCACATAAGCTCAGGCCATCCCTTCTGGCATAAAAAAATCATACCCAACATGAGTTTTCAGAAACTCATTGTCAGTGGAAATGTCATCGCGCAGTTTCATCTTTCATCATCCGTCAATAAAAAACTAAAACTATAAGGACCCGAGTTAGAATATTTATGACGGTTGGTGGTTATTTTCTTTTTTTTTTTGTCAAGGAGTGACACTGCCAAATGAGGTCCTGAAAATTCATTTTTATTGCGGTTTTGCCATTTTTTACCTTCAAAAGTATTCAATTGTTAGTTTAAAAAAAAACTGTGTTTTGGTGAAAGAAACTCATCGGGTTTATGATTCAGGATTTCATTGTGAAGAACATATTAGGACAACAACCACCAAATGCGAATGACACCATAAAAGTGTAATGGCCTTGTGTATTAACTTTTTGACTGCTCCGGTGAAATTGGTTTCGTGAAGAAAAAAGAAGAAACACAATCACGGGTAAAAAAAAACTGGGTAATCGTATTTGGTAAAAAACGAGACCACTTTTTGGCGATTCTCGGTTTTTTTTTACGAAGATAGTCCTTTGTCTGACTCGGTTTTTGCTACTTTCTCGGTAAAGAGGGCAGTCGGAGATTTACAACACGCTCAAATCACAGGGAATCTTTTTTTGTCCATCGCGTGTTTAACCTTGTTAATCTAAAAAAACTACTTGCATAAAATAGAGAACAACGAATGCAGTTCTTGAAGTTGGGCTTAGGGTTTCCGCGGAATTTTATGTTTATGTGCGAAAATCGTAAAAAATGATCTAAGTGTTTAAGAAAACAAATAGGGTTTTGGGTGAATTAGTTTATGGAAATAATGATAATTGTGGAAATGAGGTTTTCCAAAAAAAAAAAAGCGAGAACCAGACACTGGTCTTAGTTTTGGCTTGTTTCCTTTTTGGAATGCTCATCGCCTTTCGAAATACTTCCCCTTTGTTTCTTAAACTCGGACTATATTTGTTTCTTGCATTTTCAAAGACTACAATACTAGTCTTTCTAGGTTTGGTTGCTCGAAGTTCTAGCTCGAGTAAAACTGAACCTGGGATGTTTCTAAGTTTTTTAAGAGCTAGTGGTGCCAACTCCAAATCCATGCGGTACATTTCAGTAGTGATACGAAAACGATGAAGAAAACAAAATAGCTAAGCTACGCTGTCACCAAAATGGCTACAGTTACTCTAAAGTGCTAAGCTTGGCATCACTGCGTAATGTATAGCCCATTCACCAGATGACTCTGTGGATGGTCACGTTGATCCGCGTTAGGAAGCCCGCAACTTAAGCTGACTGCATTTTGACATTTCTTTCATCTAGTTCTAGTTCATTTAAACGGATCTGGTCATGCACATTTATAAAATATGTACAATATTTCAAAGATGGCGATAGATAATAATTAACATTTCAAATGTCAATATACGCAATGAAATTCTAATGCTTACGGCAGTCTAAGGGTTACCAAAGATAGTAGGTATGGAATTTACATTTTTCGTTTTACTTTTTGACAACACTTACTGCGTGCAAAGCCGTTGCATCACATAAAAAGACTCAATAATGTCTGTTGAATTACCTGTCCAAAACTGCGAAAAACTACGAAAATAAGTCAAATCCTGTTCCCGTACGAAGATTTTTCGTAGTTTTTCACAAAAGAGAGAGCTAACAAGAGAATAAAAAATTTCCTCATGTTGCGAGTTCTAGGCTGACGGCGAACATGAGTTTTCAGTCGCAAATAATACAACATATAACTTTCAATGTACATATGTAAGTGCACGAACATGATACCTATCAATGACAACGTTTAAAAGTCTGCGATTTGTCCCATTTTTTTTTTGCGATGCGATTGTCACACTTGCGATTTAAATCGCTACGATTGTCGCAACAAGACATTGGTATGCACGCACTTGTGGTTTCTGTTGCACGATTATTATTTAGTCGCAAAATATGAGACACTCAGTTCTAAATTTGAGTGCACGCATATGCGACTTAATAATCACAGCGGTTAAAAAAATGGGACAAGCTCTATTATAATTGTGATTGTTTGGCCGCAAATGAAAATGGGTCATATGGATTAGCATGATTGTTCGCGCACTTGCAGCTGTTGAATGGATATACATGTTATCTGGTTTATTCTGCCACAAAACAATCGTCAACAAAATACCGCTTGTTGATCGCTGCTATTATTTGGCCGCATATGGCCTGGTACACACATGCGATTGCAGTCGCACGACTATTTAGTCGCAAAAAATAGAACACATAGCTTTCAATGTAAATGCGCGCACATGAAACCTATCAATCGCAACGTATCATGTGCGCGCATTTACATTGAAAGCTATGTGTTCTATTTTTTGCGACTGAATAGTCGTGCGACTGCAATCGCATGTGTGTACCAGGCCATTTTTTAGCGACTGAATAATCGTGCGATCACGATTTTTTAATCGCAGCGCCAGAAAATCGCATGTGCGCGTCTAGCCTTAGCCCAAGAAATTTCTTTGGGGCTTATGAAAACTGTCAACTCTGTCAAATGTCATATGTAAATCTGCACATTTTCACACTTTTACCTCTCTCTGAGAGATTTTTACCCCTGCTCGTTATTCAAAAATCTTTGAATTTTGGTGCAGAAAGTACGTGAACAGACCTAAAGTATAATCGTACACACACAACGCAGCAATATCAGTGCATAACTCAGTACAAAATGTACAAGAGCATAAATAGTACCTACACATATTAAGGATATTACTTTTTTTTATTTTTGGTAAATTATTAGGTTAAGCATTTTTGACTTTCAAAAAGAAATGTAAGTGATAATTTCGGAATTTATTCGACATTTTATAGAAATATTTTGCCAGCAACTCCCAAAGAAGTAGTGGCCAAAAAGCTTTTTACAGTTCTCTCCAGCTTCAGTTCCTAGCTCATTTCCCGTATTAAGCGGATTGTTTATGTTACCAAATTGTCAAAACTATCGAGCCCGAATCGATATATGTATCTAATTTGTAAGTCTCTCAACAATGACACAGCCCGTCGCCATCTCAAGTGGTTTCTCATTTAGCTCGACTTAATGAGTACTAATTAGTCGACAGTTATTAAAGAGTCATTTTTATCGAGTGAAATTAAGAAAGAACACATATTGAAAATGTACGAATTTTTCGTCAATAATTTTGAACCTATTTCCAACTTACAGAAGCGTGATCGAATATTTTCCCAGAAGAGACCACTCAGTCGACTATAAAAAAACAAAAAAACAAACTCCACCCTGAGAAATACAAGTACGTATGATAGTTGCAATAATGATGTTCGTTGTGAAACTCCATTGAATGTTCGATGAAAGGCAGAATCCCAGCACAGATGATGGCCCAATGTAGGTGTTAAAAACATTGAAATCGTAAATGAAAATTAAAATTCCCATTCGTTTGTGAAATGAGTACTAAGCCAAAGAAAGCCTCGCATTCATCTTGAATCCCATAATACACCAAATCTTAATCCCAGAGTTGAAGTTAAAACTTCAAGTGTAACCGCCGCCGCCATCAGTGCCACCGTCAGTATTGCCGCTGCCTGATCGTTTATGGCCTGATAATCATTATACACTACCTTGTGAATCGCAATGAACCGCGACTATAAGAGGGGTCTTCAGTCTGATCATCCGCCGTCCTGTTTTTTTCTTTCTGTTTAGATGGATATGTTTGTCGGGTCAGCCGCAGACTCGCAACCGTAAAATTCGGTTAGTAATTTTCAGTAAATAACTGGAGGTGCTAATTTACGATTAAAAAGGACAAAATAAGTCAAACAAAACAGGAATGTTGGCCGGCGCGGCGCGGGCCCTTTTTTGTTGCACTTCCCATGGGCGTTGGTATCGGAGCTGGGGCGATGCGATTGCTTCTACTCGCCATGGGAACTTGCAACTTCTTCCAAGGCACCAAGGTAACCAGAGGTGCGAGAGCCGATCTTTTGATTTCTGGTTTAGCGGTTAAGGTGTTTGTGCTTTAGTGAATACATTTGCGTCCATGTATATGTACATCTATAAAATGCAATTAGCAACTGCATACAATTGCCTCTTATTGTTATGGCCATTATGGTTATAGTTCAATCGTTGAAGTCGGCATCATTGTTGTTTCGTTGGATATATTCTTCTTGATTAATTTTTTTTTTATTGTTTTGTTCTGTCGACAGCGGGTGGGGCCTTGGCAGAGGTACCGGTACGGGTACCTACTAAGTTCCGATGCTAATGGCAATAAGTTGCTGTAATATAAAATTTTGTATGCTTTATTGGGAGTTTTATGGTTGAAAGCTGAGCTAATGCCATCAGAATGTGTGGATACATGATGCGGGATTCATTATTCGATTACGAGGGTGTGTGTTCCTTTTCTCTTTAGCTTTAATTTTAACACCAAACTTACAAAAAGACCGCTTCTGATTTTCATAATTTGTTTGACTGGAATTATTTGTTTCAGATTGAATTCGATTTGGGAGGGAGGCGTATTAGATGCTAATAAGGCAAATGATTTTAAGACAGCGCAATAAATTGTTTAATTCGATAGGTTTATCACTGTAACCAATTGACAGCTTGGAATAGAGAGGTAATTAAGTCCGTTCCTACCGATTTCCATCATTGTCACCAAATTAGACAAAGTTTAAAAACAAATTAGGGCGAACAAAGCACCAAAACGTTTTTTTTTTTTTTTACAAAAGATCCCACATCGGCACTTTACACTAATCTTATTATTCTTAAAACTATAAAAACTTAACCTGCCTTAAATACCTTAAGCTACTTAACTTACTGATAAGTTAACATAAACTATACTCTGTCTAAACCAATTTGTCAGTACAGAGAAGATAGGACGTTTGCTTCTCAGTCTGGTTGCAAAAGCTTGCATAAACCTCTCCCTCTTTTAACCTCTGGCTGGCTTATCGTATTATGGACGACAAATTGCCGGCTACCATCTACTGATTTAAAAACAACGCGATTAAAATAAAGACAATTGTGTACAATTTGATGAAAATTTAGAATGTTGTCAAGAGCATGTTTTCGAGTATTTTGATTTATCAATGTTGCGGAAGTTATGAGTTTACGAGATAGAGGCTAAAAGCAAAAAAAATCTCAGTATTCGTTTCCGCGCCCAACACTCATCTCGTCAAAATTACCTTCATTATAAATCACAAGAATCGAAAAATTGTTGAACTGCATTTTAACGGTTTCCGCAGTGAAACAAGAAATGGAAAAAAAGTCAAGCGGCAACACCCTCACATACTCAAAATCATTTATTGGTTTTCAAAAGCACAAAATTCAAAATCCCAAAGCTCTTTAATAAAAACCAAGTAAAAAGCTGTAGGTAACGATTTGCTTTATTTTCATAATGGTAACATTGTTTTGATGTCCATATTTTCCATACATACAGCGAGGTTTGATGGCTGGTCGTATTGGGGTGCATGCAAATTTAAGGAAAATTACAAGAACAAAAGCTGTGTAAGCCAGTGGTTTGGTTTTTATTTCAGAGGCAATTTTTCCAAATGAGTTCCGTGAAGACATTTACAGACACCAGTACTGACAATTCGGTTGGGACAGAGTATAATTGTTGGTAAACACTCGTTGCTTAGTACCATGATTGGTCATCATCCTTATTCCATCTTCGGGCGCTTATCCATCGCCATTTCGACGCTATTTCGACGAGACCTGAGCGAGGCCGTAGCGTCGGTCACCTCTCGGAGACATTGTCCCGTAATAGGGGGCCCAGCTACTTCACGAAGACCATCTAGCTAACCTTAATCTACATAACAAACCTAACTTAAAAACTAGGATGTTACAAAAGTAACGTACCGACCTGGGAGAGCGCGTCATCGATCCCCTCCTCATCGACAAGCCACCAAAAATCAGCGTGTTGCTTTCCCGTATCTATTATATCCCGCTTCGCAATTGCAGTACTGAAAGAAAGGATCACATGAGCATTGGCGTCAAACCCGCCGTGGATGAGCCGCTTATCTTGGTGTTACAATAATGGAATACCATCCCATTTACGAACTAACCCTTTAGCATCAATATGGAGAAATACTTCCGGTAGGATAAAGCCCGATGGGAGCGTACTCTCATGGTACATTTCATTGGGGTAATAAGCCTCGAATATCAGGCTATTGTCGCTGGTCATCGCCCTTGCAATATGTCTTCGAATCGCCTTAATGAGGAAAATGTCAATCCTGTTCAGTTGTGCCCCATCTTATAGGACCTTGTTGTGTTGGGATAATATTTTTTGTACTCGGACTCTGATGCTCTGTATAATCTTAGACAGGTAGAAAGGCGCTATATTTAACCACACCGGACGTAAAAAATAACCTTCACCCTGAAGTCAAATTGACTGCTGTGAAACGGTCTTCTTGTCAGAACAAAGGCCCTTCTAGCCCCAGCGAGACCAGCATCTACATATGTATATTATGTTTATCGAAATATAGGTACATTTTCACAGCCAATGACCGCCGTGCTTTCCAATTTTTTTTACAGTTTTTTCTGGTATCTCTAAGCCCTTATCAATGGAGATCTGAAGATGATTGTTCCCGTCTTTTGGGAGTTGATCTTCAAAAATTTTGAACATGGCGGTATGAGTTAGTTACTGGCTACGTTCATAAATACGCGACATTAGCCACATTTTATTATTCCCGATGATCCATAAGATCATTGGTTTGTGTGCATTACAACAACAATACGAGATCTAGCTTTTTACCAGGATCAATTTTTGGGATCTAAAACTTAGTTCGCTTTCGCTCACTTTCGTTTGTGAATGTTGCTGTATTAGCGACAATTGTCAAGGGAACATGTTGCCAGATTAGAATAACAAATATTATTCGCCAAATATAATTAAATGTTATTATGTTCGAATAAATTAGTTTTCTGCTCATAATGATATGTTAGCGATGTGTTAGTTAAATTATTCTCATTTTGTATCTGTTGATCAAAATTAACAATTCCCTCCTTAAAAAATAAAACAATCGCATTAAACTTCCATTTAGAAGAAAATATTCATTCGCATGGCAACTTTGCGCTAATTGTTAAAAGGAACTTAGCATGTGCAATCACCACAACACAGAACTCAACCTTTTCGTCGATCTGGACTGTTTTATTTTCATTGCCTGATCCATTTGTAGATCATAACACGGCTATTATTATTATTTAAATCAAATTGAATATTTATTTGTATTAGACTTGCACATCGCTACGATTAAATAAATTTAAAATGCAGGTATCCTTTTTTTCTTATCAAAAATTCCACTTGGTTGGCGTGAAAGTCGAGTATAAAATTTCACGCTCACTTATCTCCCGGGCGCTTAATGAAAATGAAATTCATGGCATGGCATGGGTTTGATTCAAGCGGAACCCATAAAAAGAGCAGCACACCATACAGTTACAGGAGCACTGAACAGACGCAGCAGAAAGGCAACAACCCCTTTTTTTGTTGTCGCGCTTAGGACTGAGGCACTTGACACCAAGAGTATTATGAGATTTCGTAATTTTTAAACAACTCACTGTCTCTGCGTCGCACCCTTGCTCAATTACACTTTACACCCAACGAGGAGGGGTAAAAAGATGACTAATTGAGTGTTCACGGCCCAAAATCTCTGTGTATACTCAACGTATAGCATAGCACAATAAAAATAAAAAATAAAAATAACGATGACATGCGTGTGGATCGCTAGCTTATCATCCTGGTAGTACTTGTTTACATCGTTGTTTATTTATTATTTGCCAAGCCCCTTGGGAGGGGATGAAAACTGAATCTTATCGCTATTAAAAAGTGATGTTATGACGTTTCCGAAGTTCGGAAGGTGCACGTCAACGACGCGCCGTGTCAGATGGTCAAATGCGAATCTAGAGATTATGGGCTGAGGATTGATTTATCGTTGTGTACCCTTTTTGGAAGAACAAGTCCCGTCTGCTCGCACTGGATTTGGCGTAATTGAATAATCATCTGGATGAAATTGTGAGCGCTTAACGTGAACATATTTTCCTCGATTTGAGATCTCCTCTGTTCAACGTCATAATTGATTGTGTGCGCCCAGTGGGTGGTGGCTTCGGTACCAGGACCTGTTTTGATCCTTATTATTTTCTACTTTATTATCGCAGATAAATGAGAAAATTATTTTACTATCCAACCCTGGCCAACGTAAACAACTACGAGTAGATATATTTTGGGATGTATCTCCCCAATTACTCAAATGCTATCTCCTTTTTTGCGAACAAAGTTTGAGGTTGTTCTCCTTACACACCACTCTGTTGTTGAGTATAAATTCTGCTTAGGCAAGCACTTGGTTCATGTTCAGCGATTGCGGGTGGGTGGTGGAAGTTAAGAGAATACAACTGGCTCCGTTCTTTGTGGGAATGGAAATGGTCGGTCGGTGGGATGAAAAATTGAAAAGTATTTATTTGCAAAACGATGAGCAGCTTTGAGTGCGCAAAATGAATATAATTTTCGGGTAAGAGCCACATGATTCTTTCAGGGAGGCAGATAAGGATTTCGCCAAGGAGTGCGGGGATAGACAGTTTGAGAAACTTTTGCGGTACTGTGTGTTTTGGTTAATAATATGCTGTTGCTTGCACTCACCAAGGGATATTATTTATATTATTCTTTTGTGAGTCGAAGGAGTCGTCTGTTTTTTATCGTTGGAATGGCTGCAAGTATTGCTTTTAGAATTTATGCAGCCCAGAGATGTCAAGTACATGATATGTAATTTAAAGAGGAACATTTTAATATCTTTGTGTGCACTTTTAGTAAGTCCAAGCTCTCAACTATTGTATAAGCTGAACCTATGCAATTGATCTTTGCTTAACAGATATGAAGCGAGTATACAACCATTCGCTGGCTATTGGCTGTGAATAAATTTCCCTTCTTACCAATCTTTCTACGTCACACTTATCGACACGTATCAGCGTGGCTGTTGGAGTTGAAAGCCGATGCTCTAAATGGCGATAAGCGAATTCGGGATCGTGAGAAAACTAATTCAAACTGAAGCACAATCCGCCCACCGCCTATAGGAAAAACTTCGAAGTAATTAACGAGTTCACACTTTTTGAAGTAAATATGAGTGAGCTCCACATAACCCCTACTTGATTTTCGAGACGAAAACTTATCCTAAGAAACCGTTGCTACTTCGGTTTGTCCAAAAAATGCGTTCTAGTCTCCTTACTTGAAAAACAAAACACATGCTCTGCAAAAACAATGATCCTGCTAACTTCTGTGATATGACGCCGACTGCTGGACGAAGAGCAGACTTCAAACACTCCCAAAAAAAAAAAAATTCAAGCCGAATATTCGGGAAGCGATAGTCGTATAATTACGAACTTTATCGAGTTTCGGAACCAATTTAATTTAAAATAAAGACTGGAGCAACGAATTTAGAATCTACAGTCCTCACACAATTAAATGCTACACGGATAGGGATGGCCCAAGAAGTGAGGAAGGAATGTTTTGGACAAGAACTCAGGGTCTAAGACAGGCGAAGAAACTTTTGTGTAATTACAACTTGAAGAGATTCAAAGCTTGTATCAGCCTTGACAAAAACAAACTCCGCATCCTGACTGCGCTCCTTACGGAACATTGTAAACTCAAATGACATCTCAAGAAGCTAGGTCTACCAGATGAACACTCAATGAGTCCAGTAAAACTCCAGATGTGTTCTGGTGAATTGTGGGGCACTATAGCCCAAAAATGATTCGATTATTACAGCGGAGGATCTACCACGCATCGCACCCGAATTCCTGCTGAGATTTCTCAGGGAAATTGGTCTGGATGAGGTGCTGTGACCTATGGAATTCTCACCTGGGCTAGGTGTGAGCGAAGCTCTCTCTCTCTAACCAATTCAATAGATCTTAAGGTCGTGGTGCATCTCACCCTACAGTAATAATAATAATAATAGTAAAATGTTAAAGTTGAAGGACGACATATAAAAGTTAAGGCTCAGTGAAATATGCCCGCCTGAATTCAAACCGCAATCAAAAAATTAATCTAGACCGCGCAGACTAAATTCATCAGATGATAGGCCGCGACCGAAAGATGAAATTACACCACGCGGTGTTATTTCGTTTCACTATCGAATTTTTAAAACTAATTTTGAACAGAATCATCCGCCGTCTCAATTCCATGTACCGCATGCAAATCACAAAAAATATATGTACATATGTAAATGCAAATAAAATGTTGATGAATGCAGAAAACATACCAGGCCATAAAAGTTGATCTAAGTTCTTTTTGAAGTGAAACTTTTTAGCTCGCGGTGTGAATCCAAAATCGTGTAACGAAATTTCGTCACGAAAAACATTGCATCTCTTTCAGAACCCAACGTATTAGCACGCGTTAGAATGAGATACACTCTACACTCAGTCTCAACTTTATTCACAGCCCAGCTCAGTCGGGCGGCCGCTCACGCAGTGTAAGTGCATGTGTGTGCTACTTGGTGGGGTTTCGGGTGGTATACAGTGCTAGCTCGCTCATACATGAAAGCATTGTATCTTGTACTTGTATGTGAAACCACTCTCATCAAGCTATTTTCGAATTGAAATATTGAGAGCGTGAGGAATGAAAATAATGAATGAGATTGAGTTGAGAACTAAAATATGGGATTTGACTTTTACTACTTACGAGCTTACGACTTACGAGTATGACGGATTTATTTCTTTCTTTGGTAGGAATTTGAATGAAACCATATGAGATACAGTGAATAAGCCAAAACAAAAGTCAACATTGCGCAGGTTATAGATATTCAAACTTTTAGTAATTTTGTTGAATCAAAATAAATAAGTTGTTAAATTCAGTTGTCCGTGTTGAATGATGTTGATGTAGGTAGGTATATGTATGATTATGATATCTTTCTTCTGTCTGTCCGCAAATTTCGCTCTTCGCTCTCTTGCAATCTCTATCTCTCTGTATTTATCTCATTCGTAAAATTATATGACCATATACCACACCATTTTTAAAAAAATGTTTCACTTCTACCGCGTGTGACTGACACACACGCTTTTTTTTTAATTTAATTTTACAATTAGATATGGTCTTTTGGCTCTGTAAATTAAATATAATTGGGTCAACATAAATACAAAAATAATACATCGCGGCTGAAGAATGTCATTGCAAACATTTGGCAGCATAGCCGGTGTACTGAGCTTCTCAACTCGTCGTTCAGAGTCAGCAAAAAACTCGAGTGCGCTCTGAACTGAGTGAACTCTGAGCGGATTTATTTTTGAAACACAATTGAGCACTTGGCTGTCATATGATTACTCAATCGTATTTTTTCAACCATTTTCTTCAAAAAAAGAACCAACCAAAAAAGAAAAACGCCTATAGAGGAAAAGTGAATCTGGCATCACAGTTTTATCATCGCATTGATTACACTGTGTAACAAAAATTTGTTTATGTTATTTTTTTTTTGTTAGTTTCTGCTTCCTTATGATATGTCAAGTATAGTTTGAGTATTCATTCGTTCTAACTGTTAGCTTTATGGTAACGGCATCGCGAAATGTGCTAACGGCGATGCAAGCAGAGCAAGCCTATCATTCGACCTCTGCAAGTGAATGTGAATAGTAGTTAGTTGAGAAAATAAATAAAAATGTTTCATTTAATTATGGAAAAGTCGTGCTGACACTGAAAACTATCGTACGAAAAGATGGCCGCTAAGAGAAGCCTTAATACTATACCTGATGCAAAAAAACGTAAAGTTCCACCTATTGTTAGAATAAAGGAACGTAATGCTTGAACAGCATTCAGGGAAATAAAAAGAGGAAATATTAAAAAAGAAAATTATGTAGAACTAGTAGAAAACTTAGTGGATAGGTTTAATATATTAGGGTGCAGGAAATCGCTAAAACTACATGTTCTTCACTTTCATTTAGATTTTTTTTTACTGAAAACGTGGGAAGCATTAGTGAAAAACATGCTGAGACGTTTCCCTAATACATCGCTTAAATGGAGGGTCGGTACCAGGGTAAATTGGATCCCAATATGATGGGCGACTACGTCTTGCACCCATAAAGGGGCAATTCCAAAGTTCACAGTAGGGAAACAAGAAAATCTCTGCACTTCTAAATGCATACGGAAGTGCCAATATTTTTTTTTGTTTGGATATATAATAGGTTATTAAAATTTGAAGTAACATTTTGAATTGAGTTTTCTTTTATGTATTTTTTTTTTAATTACAAAAGTGCATAAATGCTCAAAAATTACAACTTTCCGTTAAAATTCTGAAGCAATAGCTAACACTTAAGAAGAACTTTTGGCATTTTTGATATGAGCTGACTTATACCAAGCATAAACAATCCAAAAATGTACATAAACAAACATTTTTTGAAATTTTGTTACACAGTGTTATCGGCTTAGTTCGTTCTTCTACCAGGCCATTCAATATTTTCCGTTATTAAGTTGTCTCTGAGTATTAAGAAAAACTAGTGTGGCCGTGCGAGAGCTCTCGCAAGAGAAAATCCAAACTTCCCATCTAACATCCAAACTTCCCATATGATTTCCATCTGTCAACTCATGGAAATCCAATGGAAATCATACGGGAAGTGTTTATTCTTTTGGGAGTTCATTTTGGATAGAATATATGTTTTGGTCGGTTTTTTAATTTGTTGAAATTTATAAATTGAAAGTGCAATTCATGTTTATCAGTGCCTCAGGAAATTCTCTTTCTTTTGACAACTCATTTATTAAGATTGGTTTAGTATGAGAGCCGCAAATGGTACCTATACTGCAGAAACAATATATATGATGATGATAATGTAACGGTAACCTATTTTCTTCTTACTCAGTGGCTTTATTTTTTTTCTTGGCTTAGAAATGGTGAGTTTCTTACCACTACTGTACGCTATAAAAAAAGACATATGTTTGAAATTAATAAACCGCAGTCATTATACAATACCAAGTGTGTTTTTTTTTTGATTATTATAAAATAAAATTAACACATATCTTCATTGAATTTTGCCATAAAATTAGCTAATTTTATTAACAAACTTACTAATTACACTGAACTACACTATTATCTATCAAATGATTGAATTAAAACAAAACAAATACGAGCCAGAAATTTGGAATGCATCTAAATGCTAATTAGTCGAATGATAAAAGTGAGACCGAGATCTCTGATGTGTCTAGTACAAATAGGTATATAACCTTGAATTTGTGCAATCCATAATCTCTAACTACAGCTGTCAACTGTCATTGTTACATTCTCTGACAGAGCAATTAATGTGTTTTTCTATTACAAGACAAAGCTCAACAAATGTTATGATTTTAATCCTATTTTCTTTTTTTATTTTTAGAAAAAGATTTGAAGGACATTTCGTCCTTTCCTTTTTTCTACAATTTTTTTGTGATCGTAGGGAGTCCGATCGTCGATCGAGATTTACAAGGACGAACAGGACAAACATATATCTAAAGAAAAACAAACACAACGGTGATAGGTGGCTCTGTTGATGTGTCGCGTGGCAGGAGCCCTATTTGCACTGGCATCCACTGTGTTTTGCCCATTAATAGAGTTTATGACCTTCATTCAGTTCTTGTTTGATCGTTTTCAAGGGTTCTCTGTCCTCCCTTTTTCCGGTATCCTGATGTTTGATCGTTTTTGGCACGAAAATATTTTTGTTTTCTTTTATTTATAATTACACTTCATGGGTGTCGATGTACTGAACTGACCAAAATTGTTAACTCTACACAATGGAGACATTAGTTGACAGTCTTTGACTGAATTTGACAGGAGTAAGGTGAAACTGACCCCTTGCTGTCATCGTAATGTCGTTTCGCTTAAAAATGCTTGGGAGTTATACAGACGCGTGTCACTTTTGTTACAAACAAAAAAGAACCGATAAATACATTAAATTGCAGTTGACAATAATTATTATTTCTCCTTTGCGTGTTAATGTCGTTTTGGTGCTAATTGTGACAAGGTCAAGTTATTTCATATGATTTTTTTTTTAGCATTGCCTGTCTTGAGCATGTGATCATGAAGGGAAAGGATGTCTCTTCTTTGTGAATACATATGTATAACGTTTGACGACAAATACCTCCCAGTTTGCGTAATCAATTAACAACTGACTTAAAGGTACATATCTTCTAACTTGTTGTCTGGTGTGTTGCACGCTAAAATTGTGACCGTAAATGGATTTGTTTTACAATCAATTGCTGTGACAGTTGGATAGTCGATGACAGACTTGTTAATTGAAATTAATTCGGGCGTTGGATGACAGTTCATACATACTTAAAAGGTGGATGTATGCCTGTAGTTCAAGTTTCATTCATAAAGTTTTGAAATTTTTCACACATATGCACTTTTTAAACTACAATTATTAATTTACATCAAATCATCGAATTTGAAATGGATGTATACAATTTGAAGCTCATTCCATTCCAGGCATTTGAGGCCAATTGTGATCAATATGCGCTAAATGAAAATGGTAACAAGCCAAATAGTCAAATACCTAGGACTAATCCTCCTCCTCCTTTTTGACAAAACTTGATTCTAAACGACAATGATAGAACCCTTCGTTTCATACGCATCGGTGGTCTGGTAAATAAACTTTCACGTGAATATGTTATAGTATGTCTCGCTCGTCAAAGCATCTTCTGTCTAAAAAGAAGTGGTTTCTGGCACAATACGCACTGGAGTTTCGATAACAGTGTGCGACAAATATTCGACGACCGGTCTGATGCAAAGAAACCAGAATTGCGGCTGCTGTGTAAAGTCGACTTTCCCTGTACTCGGTATTGTTTTCTACCGAATCTGAGCCTGAATGGCAATGTAGTCGTATCTTCACGGATGGTGCTAAGACCGAACATGGGTGTGGCTCTGGAGTCTTCGTGTAATTCGACATCAGAGTTCGATACTGATTAGGTAAATTTACATCTGTTTTCCATTTTGAAATGTATGCTATCCTAATGGCGGCGGATAATATATTAAAAAATAGGTGGAAGGGTATTTGCGTCCATAGTCTACAGTCACGCACAGGTGAATCAGGGCTTGCTTTTCGAAACTATTTATGTGTGCGTGTTATATTTTTGCACGAATGGAAGGGACCTACAATTTTTTCCCGACTTCGAGTCCGAACGGCAAAATGAGAAGCTCATCTTGACAAATGATACTGGATAATGGAGCTCTCAGATTAAGAGAGAATAGCAACTGGAGGCCCCGTTCGGCTGGACACACGCTCATATTAGACATTTTCAATCAAAGAAACCCTGGCTTTACTATACAAGATACTTTAAGGTCTCCATGCCAGGCAGATAGATCTGGAACAACTCCGACAATCCCATCATCGGAACATTCATCTTACAGGCTCAAAAACAGAGGAAGGTACCGGAGCAGGCATCGGAAGAACTTTGCATAAACCAGTCTTACCGACTAGCCGACTATTGCAGGGTCTTCCAATCAGAGATACATACAGTGGCTCACAGTGAAAATGGCCCACCTCGAACCAACTTAATCTTCATTGAAAAACTCTACGAACTCAAGAAAAATAAAAATTGAAAATGAATATGCTATTAAAAAAGCAGCACAAATTGTCCTAGCTAGGAAATTACCCGCAACGAAAATCACCATTTACGTGGATAGCCAAGCCGCACTTACTGGGCTCCACACTAAAGTGAACTCAAAATGCGCAAAGGAGTGCCTTAGAGCGACAAAACACCAGACAGTTTTACTCTACTGGGTACCCTACCCGGACATGCGGGAATAGAAGGGAACGAAACACCAGACGGACTGGCCAGGAAAGGGTCTTATACGGATATAACACTAGCTGACAGACAAGTCTTACGGGCTTTCAATACAGTTAAAAATCGAATAGACCGCCTCACCACTAATTTAGCCGAGGGCCGATGGCGCATCGCTAGCGATTGTGCCATAACCCGCAACCTGTGGCCCGCAGTGAAACAGAAAATAAAAATTAACCCTACTTTCTATGGGAAGAAGTCAAATCGGTACTCGATGGTGTTATAACCGGACACTGTATAATAGGAAACATGGCCAGAAGATACGGCATCCTTACAAATGACTTCTGTAGGAGCTGCATGGATGACGATGAAATAGAATTTGAAGCATACCTTCTATACCACTGCCCAGCTCTTCGAAAACGGGCCTATCTTGTATGGAAGCACGGTTCTTCGACTACCTGGATGAGCTGGCTAAGATAACGCTTACAGATATCATGAGATTTATTAAAAGATCGAAATGGTTTTATTAAATGCACAAATAAGGTAGTCACAATGAACCTTTTGCATATTTATTGTATACCTTAGTATCTGGAAACCACTGCTAAAAAATCATCCAATATAGTGTCCTCAATGGTCTAGGGCAGAGGTTAAGAGTTCGATGAATTGTTGCCTAGTCGCCTTATCCGATGCGTTTGTAATCAAATTCGAAATATACTGTGGGTGGACTAACAATTTTTTGACATCTTATTCCCTTCGTCTATGTCGTCTATCCAATCAAAATTGGGTTTTGGGTGGTACCTACTATGATACCATAACTCTCTCAAGGTCTGACTATGGCTTTAAATAATTTCTGAAAAAGCACATATAATTCTAGTGAGGTTAAACCTACTTTCAGACAGAAAGAAGTATAGGGTGACCAAATAGCAATGACACCTTTTCCAATTGTTATGTTTCAGCAGCTGTCAAAGTTACCAATGACATCCAGCTTTAAAAATATTCAGTAAGGTTTACCATTTCATCATTCGTCGATATATCCGAGCTGTGGTTCCAACAAGACAACGCTATATGCCATACAAGCGAGCGTTCATCAATTGGCCGCCGCGATTATGCGACTTGACACCACGCGATTATTTTCTCTGGGGCTACGTCAAATCCTTAACAAGCCAACCACTTTCGATTAGCTCGAGGCCAACATTTGAGATGGTATTGCCGAAATAACGCCGTACCGTAACGACTGAGTCATCAAAAGTTGGACCGACCGCTTGAAGCACTGCCAACGAAGCCGAGGCGGCCATTTATATGAGGTCTGTTCCCGTACCTGTCCAAAACAGCCGAAACAGCCGAAATCAATCAAATCCTGTTCCCGTACGAAGATTTTTCATATGTTTTGACAGAAGAGAGTGTAGTTTTCGGCTGTTTGCAACAGTACAGGAACAGACCTATGATGTGCTATTCCACACATAATGGCATGAATGTGGCTTCACGGTTCCACCTCTTTCGAATGTCTGACAAGCAATCAAAGAGTATCATTTGTCATGAGAAGCTTCTCAACTCGCCGTTCGGAGTCGGCAAAAACTGTAGGTCCCTTCCATTTCGTGGAAAAATAACACGCACACGTAAATGGTCGCGAGAAGCTAGGCTTGGTTCTGTATAGGACTGCTGATGCCGTACTTTTTTTTGTAGCTTCAAAATAAAGCCAGAATCAATTTTATATTCAACTTCGTTGTTGTTTTATTAAAAGAAAATTCTTATTGTTGTTATCTTGTCACCCTATATATACATAAGTACGTCTTTCCTCATAAGACAGTCTTTTGTCAATTGGCAGTAGTTTCAATCGAATGGGTAACATTTTAAAATGCATTGTACTTTAATATTTTTCAAATCATATCTTGAGTACAAATTTGTAAGTACAAACGCTAACGATATCCAATAAATCTAATTCCAAAGTCAAGGATATCGAATAAATAACGAAGGGAACGGCAAAAAATCAAACTTGGAGACCCGTGCCATAAAAACCTCCACCTATTTTAAATCACAGTAAGTTAGATAACCCGATAAACAGACAAGAATTCAAAAACAAAAGGGTTCACTCAAACTTCATCATTGTGAAACAAGTATTAGCATGCAAAGAAAGTAGTAGATACACTTCCAATCTAAACACATCTTTCACCTTTTTCGAAAGCCCACCATAAAATTCATTTGTATTCTAAAGACTGTGTAAGACCTAAAATTCAAGGCCATTCCTTAGAAGGCGCATTTGTTTCATCCATAACGACACGCATTGTAAATCCCAATAATCCATAATGAATCACTTTTTCTCTAAATATTTCTATCATTAGTCTTGTCTTTCAATTATTTGCCGCTTAACATCTCAAAACAGCGCAGCGTGAGTTTCATTGAATTAATCGACGCGCAAGGACTTTTCAAATGCAAAAACCGACGCGACTTTTCATAGAAAATGCAAATTGTAGTTTAAAATTTCCCAAAAAAAAAAAAAAAAAACCATCGCACCCGTCATAAAAACTAAATAGTCAGCCATAATGATGTTTCCAAATGCCCCCAGGTATGCTCGAACCGGCAATTAGTTCAACAAAAGGCGATGCGTTTGGCAGTGCAATTAATCAATAAACGAATAAAATTAAAACTTATGTTTTCCCCGCTTTGGTATAGCCGTCGCGCAAAACGTCATTAACGGTGTCATAAATAAAATCTTCAAGGTGCGGGATTTCTAGTTTCATCGAAAGGATTAGGATGAATCTGAAAGGCGTGATCGATGACAGTAAACCAACAGGGAGGTGATGAGGCAAAACAAAAATAACGACATGGTTAATAATTAATTTTTTGACATTTTGTTTGATTTATTTTGAGTTTTTTTTCTAGCATCTAAATTATGTATAAAAAAAGGAGAAAAAAACATTTTTCTTAAAACTTAAACAAATAATAACAATTAAATTATAAAAAAAAAAGCTATATACAATCTGTGTACTATAAATTCTTAAAATGCCTGTTGGCATTCAGCCATTCAGCTATTAGCACCACCGCAATCACAATTTATGAAAAATAAGAAAACATAAAAATGATTTCTATCTATCGAATAAGTTAAATTTGAACAACACTATGAGGCTTCGAACACAGAGATGTCACTTGGCATTTACGCCTCCGTCTTGTAGGGCTTGAATAGCTTTGGTTTCACCGACTCGTTGACGATGGTATGCGACGGAGATTCTGATTGCTGGTGAGCGGCCATCAGTAGACCGCTATCTGAGGAGTAGGATGACGTTTCATGGGACAGGCGAATGGGTGTCAGAGGATGTTGGTTTTGCTGGTGCTGATGGTGATTGACAGATGATTGGCGGATTGGGCTTAAGCTACGGTCGAAGACTTTGGTGTGATCCGAACCGGCGGGACTAAGCGACAGCGTTGAGTGTGGCGATGATGAAGACTGCATGTCATGCGGTGGTGTATGTGGCTTGGGGATGGTCAGCTGGGTGTAGCCTTGTGGAATCGCTCCTAACATCGTTGGGTAGGCCATTGGTGGTGCACTGGCTTGCATTTGCATCGGGGCGGCGCGTGGCGGAATGTGATACGGTGTGTATCGGTAGCCAGAGTATGCTGATGCGGCGGCCATTTGTGGTGGCATAGCTGGAGCAAGCATTGGATTTGGTTGGTAGGCGTAGGGCATTCCAACGCTATTTGCGGCGGCTTGAAGAATGCTAGCTGCGAAAGCGGGATCTGAGTAAACAGCAGCGTAGGGCCATGCGACGGCGATACGTTGACGTTTGTCCTTCATGCGACGGTTCTGGAACCAAACTTTGATGGTCGACTCGGGCAGGTTCAATTGAGCGGCTAATTCACAGCGTCTTGGACGCGATACGTAGTTTTCTTTGTAGAATTCCTTCTCCAAACGAGCCAACTGATCCCTGGTAAATGCAGTTCGATAGCGTCGAACTGATGGATCAGCTGGAATTTGATTGCCATTTGACATTGGTGGATCAGGACTTGAGCATTCTAAAACAAAAGAGGAAAATTCAAAGTTAGTTTTCGTTCATTCTTATTTTATTCGAAAGATAAGAGATATTGTTTCCCCTTTTAAAAGTGTTAAATTGACATTCCGATGACACTTACCATTTGGCGACGGTGGTGGAGTTTGCGGTTTGGTATATTGCGACGGCAGCAGATCAACGACAATTGGTTTCTGTTCGATTCCTTGGTGGTGTTCCATGGCGTAATTTCTATATCCTTGCATTTTAACTAATGTTTTTATTTTTTTTCTCACTTTATTCACTGATTTGTCAAAACTAATGACGTTTCACTTTTATCCGTTTCCGTAATTTCGTGACTAACTGTAGGCAAAGGGCAGAGGGAATTTTTTTTTTTTTTTTGATTTTTTCTTTAACCTTGCGAGTGGAGGATACGATGTTACTCTGTTCGATGCTTCACTTCGAATGTGATAATCACTTCTACCCCCGCACGCTTAAATACTCGTCTTCAGCAACGGGGGTGTGGCATACACCAGCGCACAATGGCTGCCATCGCATAGCAACCAATGACAGGCAAGTATTCCTGTCTGTGTGACTACCTGACAGAATGGCAAAAATGGTGGCACATACACAACCAAAACCCTTCATTCACAGAAACACAGCTATCGCCAAGGCAGCAGCGCGAAAGAGAGATCCGAGTTGGTTGGCTCGTCTGGAGCGATTATTGAGATATTTCGGCATTTTATGTGCGAGAAAATTTCGTATTCATTGCAATGAACGAGTGCCCCGTTTCACTTGCCCGCAAGCGGTGCGCTGCACGAGTGCGAGCGAAACACACGATGCGATTTAATAATGGGATTTTATCTGTTCCATCAAGCTGCTTCTTTGTTGTTATTATATAGCGGCTTCCAGCCCTCAACCCCTGGAGGTATTTGCTTCTTTTTTTATTTGGTTTTTGGTTGTGTTGTTTTATATGCCGGGCTAATAATTCGGGTGGGTGTTGAACGTGTGGGGTTGCGCTTCATTTTGCGTTTATTAAGCGGGTGGTGTGCGGGGGCTCCCTAGAGAGGGAGGCCAACCCCGTCAGCCGGTGACGGGCTTTCAGCACGGTGTCTTTTATTGCTGGTGGTGTTGATGCTCGGTGATGGTGGTGCCAATTACGCTCGTTATTATACGTTCACTATAATATGGAGAGAATTTATAAACGCTTCTTGTTGTGTGTTGTGTGTCGGGGGGTGGGAGTGGGATTGTACTGTGTGGGTGGACTGGCAAAACCCAGTGTGCTTATGGATCAAGTCGTACTTTTCCTGTACTCTACTAATTTTCCGACTCGCTAAATGGTCGTTTTCGTGTTTTATTAAAATTTTCTCTCTTCTGTGTTGGTTGGGATTGTATCTAGATACACCTCTGAGCTTTGTACAAGGTATTAACGTGTTCCTCATTGTATGGTGATTAAAACTGGGAAATTGAGTTCTGCTGCTGTTCATTATTGGACATAAATGCCTTGAACCCCTGGGAGTAAGGGTTGAATTTTTGGATTACGTTTTGCTTCTTTTTCTTTCTTCCTTTTACGATTGTTATTTATGCAATTTTCAGTGGCAGGGGGCGCAGTGAGGCGGGAGGGTTTTTTGCAGGTATTAATTAAATTAATATAGCAGTGGCACTGAAAATTTGTGAGCGCATATAGTTTAAATTCATTGCGTTGAAAGGCGTAAAGAGATGGTGGCTATGAACTCGTATTTCAAAATAGAAAATCGATTCCATTATATAAATTAAATTTGGTGCGAATGCTGAGATTTATTTGTGTTTTTGTTTTTATTAGTATCTCGATACAAACTGGGCATTTAATTTTGGTAGTCCAGCATTTTGCGAGTCAGAACTGTTTTCAAGATATTACAGGTCTACATACTCTACTGTAGATAGATGGATCAAAGCAAATAGCAGACCTGAATATTGATTAGTTTTTCGTATCTCGGTAACAATTATAAAGAAAGTTCTATAATCTCATCGTGTTGCATCAGTGGGTGGCATACATGTCTCATTTGGATGCTGGAATTTCAAGAACCTGCCATTTATTGATGGGTTTTCAAGAAATAAATCAATTGATATTTCAAAATGAAATAAGATCTATTTTTTGTAATTAAAAAACTTCAGAACGCAATGCTATAGCGCATGGGTGGCTAAGCCGTGGACGCGATCGACTGGTCAAACGCGAAGGGATTTACAGTCGACCCCGACGCAAATACTATAAATTAATACATTATATCATAACAAATGCGGGGATCATGACGTTATCTAGAGTGACTAAATATAGAAAAAAAAAATAAAAAAATATCTAGAATGTGCAAAAATCTAAAATGTGCAAAAATCTAGAATAATCTCGAAAACTGAAAAGTAAATTCAAGCTTTTTTTTTCCTTTTTTGAGAGTTTTTACAAAAATCCTCCTCGCATAGTCAGTAAATCTGGTTTTTTACACACTTGTTTTTTTAATAAATAAATCCATTAATTTCAATTTTTAAGCACACTTTGTTTGTAACGATTTCGATTACTTTCAATTTTTTTTTTGGCAAACGACGTTGTGCTTAGAGACCGTCCCAAACTATAGGTAGGTACTAAATTATATAACCTGCCTCTGCTAAAATCTAATGCACATTGACATTGCCCATGGGTAGTGTTGTTCTATCTACACTACTTGGTTCTACTTTAGAGAAACTCTAAATCTTGAATTAATATGAATTTACGAATTGTAACCATTGTCTCAAAAATTCATATTAATTCTAGATTTTGGTCATTCTAGATTTTTTTTTTTCTAGATATTTGTCATTCGAGATTTAACGTTCTAGATTTTTGTTTTCAATATTTGTTTACATCTAGATTTTTTTTTCTAGACTTTTTCTTTCTAGATTTTTTTTTCTAGATTTTTTTTTGTAGGTATCGTGGTAAGCCTCAAATACGCAATACATGAATAACTTTCTTAAAAAATGTGCTAAGTCGATATGTTGACAATAACGTTCTCCTTGTTCCCTTTGTCGCTAGAGCTCCCACACAAACCGGGGCAGCATATAATAGGACTGAGTTAGCATCCTCCAATAATTGGCAGCATTTCAGAATGTGCCGTCGTTAGCTTTGACGCCTTTTTGCTCAAATAGTCGATGTAAAGCTTCAAGTTAAGTCTATTGGCGAGTATTCCTCCTAGCTCTTTCGATCTGATAGCTTGGCTTCCCACCCTATCCACGTATTTCACATTTTTCCGGCTGATTATTAGGACAGCTTACGTATTGTGATCTGCTAGTTCTAGGCCGGCAGTTCTAGGGGGCAGTGTTAATAGCAGAAGTCCGTCGTACATGATAGTCCAAAGTAGGGGGCCCAGTATTGATGCCTGTGAGACTCCCGCGGAGACTTTATAGTACTTTTCTCCTTCCTCGATTTTATATCTCAACCTTCTATTGGTGAAGTAGCTGGATACAATCTTTCGCGCATCCATTCTGGCTAGTGACCTTCTTATTGTGTGTCCATATTTATATGTATTTTCTTCCAAGTAAACATAATGGGTAGGTAGCATGCGTAACCAAATTTCAGCGTAAGTCGAACCCACTGCTATAGTCAACTTGATGCTATGGAGCCACAACTTGCTGTAGAAATCATGGGCTTTAGCCGTCTTAAGACCGCCTTCCACATACTGATTTGTTATATTTTTTGTTTATGCAGTCAAGAAAGAAGAGTTAAAGGCTTACGAAATGAAAATTGAACCTCTTTCACCTATGTAAGCTGTAAAAGAGGTTTCACTGATAATAGAAATTATGGGTGAAAAGCGGTTTACTGGCCGAACACAATGGTGAAGCTGCACCGCTTTCAAGGTTAAAATACACAGCTGTACTTAAATAGTAATAGCTGTAGTATAAATATATATGTATGTATATGCTAAAGCGCAAAGTTGAGCCAACTTCAACTTTCGGACGTGCTGCTGCTACTTTCCATTGTGTTCGGGCAGTTAGTCTCATCAGAGGCGTATCTTGGGTGGGTCAAAAAGGACGCATACCGTGGGCGCCTTTCAAAGGGGGACCCGAAAAACCAACAATTATTAAATTTAAGTGCAATTAACTTCAGTAGACAAAATTGAAACTAACGCAATACTAGCAAGAATATCCAAATACCATATGTTGAAAATAAGCTAAACCTACTCCAAGATATGACAGCGATAGCGATCAAACCGCTGAAACAAAAAGTGAGGCTAGATGGCCGCGTGGCGTAGTTAAAATTTTGAAACGAAGTACTCGCTTCCATTGACCATGTCCAAAAGCGGCTCCATGATCCTAGTATGAATTTTCACATACCGGAAAAAGGTTGGTAGTATAACACTTCATAATGTACATACATACATGTAGTCGCTCAAAAAAGCTACCGTAAGATACAACTCTTAGCTAGAATCAGTCCGGAACAACAAGTAATTCGCGGGCTATGAGCGTACGATGCGGGGTAGAGTGGGTCTAGGTTTGCATATACATTCTCTATATGCATAAATATGTTTGAATGACTGATTGAACGTGAAACTCGATACCTAGAGATGTTTTTTATCTTTGATTCCGTACCTTGGAAGATTGCTGCTTCTTCAGATTCTAACAACGTTCCAAACTCTCAACGACTAAGAACGAAATGTTTCTTTGTCCCATAAACTCATTAGCGTCCTATTCCACCTTTTATTGTAATTCGATTGCAAAATTCAAATTTAAAGCAAACAAATCGTACAAGTCCCATTGATTTCTTACTTTGTCACCAACTTAAAGGAATCGTCTCGTCCCTTTACAGAAAACCCATAGAGTGTCATTGAAACTAGAGGATTACATCCTTTTACCGCATGTTACCACTATTACACTATTTATTACGTTCACTCTCGTAACGATACCAAAAGCAAACAGAGGACCAGAATTCGCCAACGTGGTGCAATAAAGTTTAAATGCATTGACCAGTTCGTTCGCCAGGACCAAACACTCTTATTGTGCACTCATTATTGCAGTCGCTCTATATAACCGGCTGCTAATCCGTTAGTCGCATTTATGAGGACAGACCCTTCCCGCCAGAACAATGGGCGAATGTTTGTTTTGTGACAATATTCCAATTTTGTTTACTTAAGGTTACCGAAAACCAGGTCAATCAGCCAACTGATGATGAGGAGTAGGTATACATTCCTTCCTAGGTAAAGGTTCGAGTATGCAAAGAGTTCGATCCAGTTAAGAAGAATCCGTGAAAACACTCGTAAATCATACTCGCTGGCTCATTTAAATTAGAGTATACGTTTTGCATACACACACATACACAGCAGAGTAAAAGAGCTGCTGACGCAAATAGGAACAAGAAGTTTTGTGAGAAAAATTATCCTTCCGGGTATATCTTCCATACGGATCGATGGATGCTAAGATTATATTGTTTTATTACCCTCGGTGATGACTTATTAGTGGAGATAATGTTTCGAGATATGTACCCCTAAAACAAAGGGGTGGGCAAACGTCCTTGAAACACCGTTTTCTGAAAGGAAGAGTTCTTATTTATACATGCAAAGTGACGTCAGTTATCCTACACTATACGTATGCAACAATACGTCAACACAGTCCCTCCGAACAAAGGCATACACAATGGGCGAAATTATTTCCCGAAACTGGAACATTCAGGTCATACACCACCGAGCCTTCTCTGCTCTGTCACAATCACAATAGTGCTGCCGATAATTTTTTGTGGATTTTTTGTGTTAATGACTTGTTTGCTTTTTTTAAGGTGGCTGTGACCCAGTTTAAAAAAGCAAATAAAAAGATAATTAGGGCATAAAAAATCCTGCACCAATAAACCGGCAGGACAATGACACGGTATGCCTGTTCGGTGGATTTTATTGCCGCCCGAGATACCTTCCGGGAAGGCAGAACCGATGTCCCTAAAAATTCCGTAAAAACGTTACAATTAAAAAAATTACGAGTCCCTAATAAACGAAGCACACCAAACAATGGAGGTTTGTGCCTGTCCAAGGACCGACCTCTCGAATTTTTGTTTTGTATAAAAAATTGCTCTAGTTGCATAATTTCGTTTATTGTCTGTCGGCTTGTGAATGGTCAGAGCGGATCCTGGGTTTATGGCTCGTATTTAGGTGGAAAAATATGATTTTTTCCCTCTAATTCGAAAAAATGAGAGCAATATTTTCAGTGACCAGATCGTAAAATTTTTGCTAACGCATTTTTAGGCAAATTTTGTACTTTTTGTCGCAGCAGTTGGTCGTGGTCCTCTTCGTTTTTACACACAAAAAGACCATAAAACATTTGACATTCTAATCTTATGTTAAAAAAAAAATCGTTTCACGCCTCCAAGGACATTCGCCAGCCGTCGAGTAACTGCAATATTTCTGCGAATATTATCATCCGCCTTCGACTACATAATTTGATTACGCAAGGACGAAGAAGACGATGGAGGGTGGAACTACTAGTTGACTGCAATTATTGCTGATAATCCTTTTGAAATTATAAATCTTGTAAATTTTTCCCAAATGTGCATATCCTCTCCTAAAGGTGGTTATAAATTTAAGCGAAGCTACGCCTTTTTTTTTTATTATGATTTCTAAACTCATAACTCTTCTGAGAAGTTCGATCCTTTAACGGGCTACAAAACAGTGTTGCATTACATAATGGGTTAACGGCAAGAGTTACGTTACTATCATAAAAAAGACGAAACAAAACTCCTTCCCTTTTTGCGAGGAAATATGAAAAAAAAACGGAATCCTTTGATCCTCAATACCTTACCTTGCCTACCCTTCTATTGTTTAAAGAGTTATATTCTACTCTCAACTCAACATTGCGTAAGCCTTTTTCGGTGCAAAAAGGATGCAACGGGTTACGGGAATTTGCACAGTTTACCTGTACGTCCTTTATTGCTTGCGACACCAAAGAAGTGATGAGTTTGCAAAATTTTACAACGTTTGCTGCAACTCTTTATTGACGTCGTAAAGAGTTACGGAACTTATAACAGTTGACCTTGTGCGAAATGACAGACGACTTAGCAGCAGATAATGACATTTTATGTGTTTATTTCCTCAAAAAAAAAATTGCTGCAGCTTTATTTGCAACACAAATTGCTACTATTATCAGTAGATAATGTCTATAAAAATAAAAAAATTTATTTCGCTTTAATTAATCTAATAATAATAATCAGTGACAGGTACTTGCATGCAGGCAGACTTACAATTTGCAATAGTAATTAAATTCCGCAGACACTTTACAAACTTTTGCTGTCATACAGTTAGAATTAAGATGTTTAAATTAGCCGTGTTTAATTATCACTTATGATCTATATATGGATCACGCAATGAAAATAAAACAGTCCAGATCAACAAAAAGATTAAGTTCTGTGTTGTGGTGATTGTACAAGCTAAGTTACTTTTGACAATTAGCACAAAGTTGCCATGCGAATGTATATTTTCTTTTAAATGAAAGTTTAATTCGTTCGTTCTATTTTTTATGGAGGATATTGTTACTTTCGACTTTGTTTTATCGACTTCAAAGTGGTTAAGTAGTTTACCTACCTCGGAGTAAACATCAACTACACGAATGACACCTTAGTGGAGATTCGACGAAGACTTACCCTAAGAAACCGCTGTTACTTCGGTTTGGCAAAACAAATGGGTTCAAAACTTCTAACTCGGAAGACGAAATGCATGCTCTACAAAACATTGATCCTGATGCCAGTTCTGCTGTATGGAGCCGAGTGTTGGACGATAAGTAGGAAAGCAGAGGAGATTTTGAATACATTCGAGAGAAAAATTCTTCGTCGGATTTTCGGTCCGTATGCGAGGAAGGCGAATGGTGGAGAAGATATTACCGCGAACTCTATGAGCTGTACCAAGATGTGGACGTAGTCCGAAAAGCCAAAACACGTCGACGTCACTTAGAGGATCTACGACTCACAGCCCCCAGGTTCGAGACGACAAGGAAGACCGAACCTCCGGTTTAAGGACCAAGCTACCGCGGATGCCAGTGCACTTGGTCTAGACAACTGGAAGCAGCGTGCCCGGGATCGAAGAGAGTGGAAGGCTGTCGTGTCTCAGGCAGAGACTCTTCACGGGTCGGGAGCCCGTTAAGTAAAGTAAGTATTGTTACTTTTGACTAACAGATATCAAATGAGAATAATATTTTGTAGCTATAGTTTTACTATTACATCGCTAATAAAGCATTATGAGCAGAATATTAATTTATTCGAACATAATAATATTTGGATTGTCAATAATTATTTCTGGCAACATGTACCCTTGACAGTTGTTGATAATTATAGCAACATTTACGGGCGACGGATGCACTCCTAGCGAAGGATGTACTCCTAGTGAATTGCCAAACTTATTTTTGGATCACAAAAATTGATCCTGATAAAAAGTTAGATCTCGTATTGTTGTTGTAATGCATACAAACCAATGATCTAAATGGATCATCGGTGATAATAAAATACGGCTATTGTAAAATTCCCGAACCAACGTCCAACGGTAGCAAATAAACCAACCCGTTAAGCCTTGCAACCAAGAAATTTGTAAATCGAGACGCATGACCTCTTCTCCTTTTTAGAGTTTTGGCATCACTGGCAAACTCATCAATAGGCGTGTTTTTTTTTTACTAATCTATATAGGGTTAACTAAAAATGAGAAAAAAGACGCTTGTTAGTGATTTGGCAGCACTATGATAATTGACATTTGTCAGTTTAACATCTGCTGCTAAATTCATAAATACAAAAGCACACATCTTTGAGCACACTTTTCTTTAAGAAATAATAAAATGATGGACTAATCAATAGTTTAAGCTTCCATTTTGTACATTTTTTGAATTTTTTTCGTTGAAATCCATATTTTCGTCACCGCAATTGCTTACAAATGTTCCACTTACATATAATATTTGACATTTCGATATACATAAATCGACGAAAAATAGTTTGATAGCACGTTTTCTATCCAGGCTAAGGACCTAAGACTGAATTTCGTAATTGTATACAGGCGTAGTCGTTACTGTATTTAACATGAAAACAGTTTTCTAAGCCTATATAGATTAGAAAAAAACACGTCTAATTTAGAAGCAAATGGCCGCCATAGAATTGGAACTGTAAGCCGGATGTAAGATTAAAGATGGCGTAGTGGTAATAGATGGCGTAGAAATATAAAAAAAATGGTTTGTACTAATTAAGTCATGTTTGGAAATTAATTTTGTTAGACATTCATACCTAAATATATTAAAAGGGCACTTAGGCATTATTAGGCGTGTTTTTTTGTATAACCTATTTAGAATAAGATATGGCGTTCTGTCGAATTCGTCGATGTTGGGTGTCCCTTTTTGTTGACAGCATATATTTTATTTTGCCCTCGTTGACCGCTAAACCCATATTAGCCGTTTCCATGTCTATACTCGCGAACGCACCGGTGACAGCGCGCTGTGTTTTACCAATGATGTCAATATCGTCGGCGTATGCAAGTAGTTGAACGGACTTTTGAAATATCGTTCCTTGTGTGCTGGCTTGTGAGTTTCGAACAATTCTTTCAAGTATGATGTTGAAGAAGTTGCATGACAGCGCGTCACCTTGTCTGAATCCTTTTTTGACATCGAAGGTCTCGGTGAGGTCATTACCGACCTTGATAGAGCAGCAAGCTTTCTCCATCGTCATCCTGCACAGACGGATGAGCTTGGCAGGGATGTCAAAACTAGACATGGCTCTATACAGTTCATCTCTCCAGATGCTGTTATAGGCGGCCTTGAAATGAATGAACAGGCGGTGGTTATCGATTTGGACTTCTTGTGTTTTTTTTTTTCAGGATCTGCCTAAGCTGAGGAGACCGATGGCTCTGTAATTGGTCTCCTTTCTTGTGGATCGGGCAAACGATGCTGAGATTCCATTCATCTGGTATACTTTCATCTGACAAAATCTTAGCGCTGAATTGGTGTACGCTCATCTCCAGCTGTTTTAAATAGCTCTACGGGTAGACCGTCGGGTCCAGCAGTCCTGTTGGACTTAAGCTTGGATATTGCTATCCTGACTTCGTTTGGAGCAGGTGGATGGGAGTTTTAGCTATCATCATCTAAACTGAATGGTTCACTCTGACTGACAGCAGTGTTGGTCTCGTTGCCATTATACAATCTGCAGAAGTAGGATATTTGTATTCAGAAATTTTTCAATCTAGCTCTTATTTTTGACGGCATCATTTTCTGCCCAATTTTGGTCATAATTGACATGACGTCTTGGTATACTTGACATTTTGTATAACACATTTCGAGAAAAGTAATTTGGTAGCACAGGTTTTATCGCGGCGAACTCATAATAATACCTGATGGCTATCCATATAGGATTGGCAGTTATTGTATTTTGTATTGAAAGATTTTTTTATACCTATATAAGCTACAAAAAAACACGTCTAATGTAAAGAGAATGAAAGCTGTTCATTGATTCGCACAGTAACGCCATCTTCCGTTACTTCCGAGCCGTCAATTTGTCGGATTTGTGGTCATAATGTTACAAAATTGAGAGCTAGAACACCTGGTTTGGAAAAAAGGGCTCTACTGTAGCGCCATCTAAATGCAAAGGCAGATATTATTATACAATATGTATATTATCCAATTCTGTTGTTTGGCAAACTTTTGTTTCTTGACTATGTGTATGTATGTAGTATGTATATTAACATTACACACAGAAACATGATGACATTTTATATTGAAGTTACCACCTAGCACCTACCCAAAGCATACCTATATGTTTATTTCAAAAACCCAAGCTGAACACGATCCATCATTCAGGTGGATTCTATTGTCATGGGTACACAACAGAAATATGGGAGTAAATTAAAATAAAACCATCTACAAACGCATCCACCCGTCGTATAAGGAGTATACATATCCAGAATAATTGACAAAATACACCTCCCCTGGGATTTCATATTTCAGATTTCAGTAGTTTATCTTTCGTTTAGCATTCATCTTCGCATAGATTTGCCAGTATCTGGAGTGCATACAGACACCACCTAAAGTATGTTAAATGAGGTTGTAACCGGAACGACTCAATTTTCTGCCCAAAACGTCAAAGTCAAATCATTAGCCATGTATCCCGATGAGCGTACCGAATCGGTACAACATCTTCGTCGGTTCAACTGACTCGTCAAAGAGCGGAACCGATATTTATTTCCATCGCTGACACAGTGCACAGGGGCACTCGGCACAGCAATAAACCAAAATATTTTCGCACCACCCGCTGGGATTCTCGTTTCGCTGCGGCCAGAGTGCCTCTTGGTTGTCTATTTAGCACTCTTCGCCTGTCACTTTTTTTTTTTTTTTTTTTGTTGGTTGTCGGTTTACATGTGCATCGTAGTCGCTCCTTTTGACTGTGGTGACTACTGCTACTTTATTGTGGATTTCCAACTGTGACAAGATGGTTCTTCGTTCGGTAAATAGATGCTTACCTTATTTGGAAGTGGGAAATGGAAATGGAGACCTCCAAATGAATTTATATTTTCCTGCATTTATTTTCCATGAAGAAGTGTCTAACAAGTCGATTAGGATCTCTTAGTAGATGGAACGTATTTATTGACTTGCGCAGTGGAGTATTTTGCTTTGTTACTTCATGTCTGCAAACATCTTGATTTTCACCCCAAATTGAATGGTGCCAACCTGAAAACATCCCTTCTCGGTATAATAATAATTTATACAGTATGTAGACATGTATATGTACAAGTACATTATATAACCTCCCTGCAAAAACATACATTATCATCTGCTCATATATGAATTGGTTAGTTTTTCCATGCAAATATTATTGGCTTTTGAATTATTTAGCATCATCATTGGGCAATGGGGGATGTTTTTCAATAGTTAAGATGTATAAAAAAATAGATTTTCAGGTGTTGTCATTATTTTTACCGCAGCTACACCGCGAATCGCCATACAAAGAATGAATGGAATGATAAAATTTTCGCCAGAAACCGTCCGAAAATTGAACTTTGCGCATACAAGTCAATTTTAGAAAGGACTCCAAGGAAAAACAAAATCGTCAGTACTTCGAGGTTCGATTGGAAAAATTGAAGAACACCTAGAGCAGTTGCAAAGAACTTCATCCAAAGGTATACAACAACATGGCCGAATAACAGCAATCTTTGAACATAAGGTGCTGTCAATGTATGCATACATTTATTCATAAAACATCATTCAGGTATTTATTCGAAAAGCTTCAATTTGCGCAATCGACCAGAACAGTAAACCTTATAATGCTCTTTTTTCGGCTCAGTGTCAAATCGCCCAAAATGCAAAAAATCAGAAAAATGTCAAATCACACAAAAAAAAGTTGAGCGATTAGGCATTTTTATATTTTGGGCGAATTGGCATAATGTCAGAATACCCAAAAAAGTGATTTTGGGCGATTTTGTGTTTCGGCTTTTTTACAGCGTACACACCAAACGAGCGTACCACTATAGGTTTTGTATGACACTCTAATCATCGTTGTTGTTGTTGTTGTTGTTGTTTTTCGACCCTCTCCACTTGTGTTTGCTTTTTGGATGACGAAATTTGTATACACACAATCGAAGAAAAACTAAGATGGCCGCTAAGTGTCACTCAGTAGCAAAAAATTTCGTGAGCCTCATTTTTGCGTGATATCACTAAAAACTGACATTCTTGTATGATGGTGTGTACCCCGCTTAAGGCGGATCTCTGTCATATCGCCCAAAACCAAATCACCCAAATCTGAAAAATGTCACATTGCCCAACATTTTTGAGCGATTTAACACTATGACAGATTGACCAAGCAATAAGCGCCGCACCGGTCCGCGTGCGAAGCGTGGTGCGAAACACGGCACAAACCGCGACGCGAAGTGGTAACCGCGCCGCTTCACGTAAAGATTTTTGGACGATTTAATATTTTTCGGATTTTATTTCATTTTGGGCGATTTGGTTTTGGGCGAGCGGAAGGATGAGTTCTGACAAAACGCCCACACTTTCTTGGGCGATTTGACATTTTTTTAATTTTTGGGCTATTTGCCATAGTCTTGAATAGACCAAAAATTTTGGGCAATGTGACATTTTTGCATTTTGGGCGATTTGTTTTTGGGCAATTCGACTTTCTTTTCTACTTGAATTTTTCTCGCCTTTTCTTTATTCACGTCACCAGAACTCTCTTCCAACAGCGACTAAACATGGGAGCTAACGAGTTCAAACAACTTCATATGTTTTCCGTTTCATTTTTTAAGATCTAATTTTTTTATTTCTCACCTTCTTTTAACTATCCTCTTCCTTCGCTCATATATGTTTGTATCTAAAATTGAGAGTAATTGGTACATACCACTAACTGAAGCAACTTTGTAACTGAAGAGCTATATGAGTGATAGAATATTATTACTTGCATGTGCCAAAAACTGGGGCAATTCGTCATTTTCGTACATTTGTATGTACCTACATCCTGAACACAAATACAGTAGAACCTCGATTATCCGTGTTGCGATAATCCGTGTTTCTCGCTAATCCGTACCAGGCTTTTCGCTAATCCGTGTAAAATCGTCTGATAACGTCTGATAACTCGATTATCCGGGCCGAGTATATATTTTGCGTGAAAAAGTCTGGAAATCCGAATTTGTAACAAACAGTATTTTCTAGTAACATGCGCTTTCGTGTTTGATTTTGAATGTTGTTTTACCAGTTACATATATATCTGTATATTTGAGAAGCAGGTAATATTGTAATGCAACAGTTGTATCTCTGCATATTTTAGAGGTAGGTGATATCTATTTTAATATTACGCTGTAGAGAATGATTAAAGGACGGTGCACATACATTACCCTTCCTGGATACGTAACGTAAAGGAATTCTTTTGACCATTGAAAATAAACTTAAATTAACTTAAAGATTTATCACGGAAAGTGAACCCCATTTACCAATAGAAACAATAAAACACAAAATCTCCATACAAGCTCTGCAACAGGCAAATGAAAGATGGCGTAATCTTGACACGTGCAGTTGCGCCAGGCAGACCGCTAAACCAACGTAGAACGTGCAACCTGCTAAAAATTAGTAGCATTATAGTGGGCGTACTGACAGGACATTGCGCAATAGGCAGACATGCCAACAGGCTAGGAATCCTCGCCAATGACTTCTGTTACAGCTGCATGGATGAAGAGGAGGAGGAATCCCCCTATCACCTGCTACGCAGTTGCCCAGCTCTCTCCTCCCTAAGAAAAAAGATTCTGGGAGAATACTTCTCAGTAGATCTTCAAGATATTTCCTCAACGGATATCAATAAAATACGGAAATTTATCCAACTCTCAAATTGGTTCCAAGAGTTTCGATAAGAGTCGGCTCATGTGGCAGCACAATGGACCTACTTTGGTCTAAGTGAATTCCTACCGATTACGAAGGATAGCCACCCAACCTAACCTAACCTAACCTAACTTAAAGATATATTTTTATTAATTATTCGATTTTCCGTGTTTTTCAATTTTCCGGCAAGCCTTGTCGGTCATTGTACCGGATAATCGAGGTTGTACTGTAATACATGTGAGGCACGATGGTACCTATATTTGTTCTAGCAGGTACACGAACCTACTTTATAAGTTTTTTAAATCTTATTCAATCAGTTGTTCTCTGGCTTTTGAAACCAATATATGTACAACATATGAGCCGTAGTCAAATCGTATCCAATCCATAGTCAAATCATCACAACTAAAGCACCATTTTCCAACTTCTGGCATCGAAAAAATCTCAAAAAAAAATATTCCGAGGGAAAACAAAAAAAAACACAAAACAACGAGACATCTCAACAAAATGCGATCCATAGCGAATTGCGTTTCCAAAATATTTGTTGCGGCATTGTTTCACATTGGGTTTCCGTGAAAATTCAAAAACGAAAGCAACAACGCTGGTGTAGCCATAGCCAGTTCCAGGGATCCAGTAGCCGTTGTATGTGGTTTTATTGAGGTAGTGAACCTCCGTGAAAGAATCCTTTCCAGCTTCTCGCTGTGTCTGTCTCACTTCGACTACGTACACGATAGTGTGCAAATGAAGACGATGAGTACCACCCGCTGAACCGAGGGAGTTCATGTTTATGACAACATGTCAAACCGTGACGCGTACCAAATCGTTGTTCTTTCTCTATCGCACCGATTGCTCTGATCGGCGCGTCTCAGTAGGTATAACGTGCGGTGGTAGTGTAGTTTCAATGTTTAGATGTCCTGCCAGGTCAGGGAGGACCAATTTGCTGTAATTTCTAACAAATTTAGACATCTCCGCTGAGGTTTTTTTCCTTTCTTTAGTTTGTCTTCTTTTTTTGTGTCTTCTCTTGCGGTAGGTATGCTCTGTGATGTTTTGTGTTTTTATTCTTCTTGCCACAGGATGGAGGATTGTATGGACACATCCAACTAGGAATATTGAAATGTTCTTTTGTGGTCACATTTCATGCGCTGTCATTTGGAGTTTCTGATTGCCACAACGGTGTAGGTTCTCGATGTGACAGTGGCTGCCGATTGTGGTTTGAAGGCGTATTAAATTGAGACTTCAAAAAAGTTGTTCGTATAAACATGGAAATTGATATTTTTGGCATGGAAACCCTGTTCGCGGTATGAGTTGACATATTTCCTTAAAAACAAAAAAATACGAATTTCGTAAAAAGTAGACAGCTCATAAAACTTAGGTAACATCGTTGTTAATAACGGGTTACCTAATTTTTACAACCTTCGCCAAAAAGGAGTGATTCTTTTATTACTAAGTGAGAATCCTTTTTTTTCGAATACCATTACACAATTCTACAAGCGATTCAGTGAAAAGGTTTCGCTAAAAAAAAACTGCATTTTTAACTGTAATAGTAAAGGAAAACTGACAGATATCATCGCTTGAAAGTGTGCGTTCGTATTTAACATTATTTAATGCATTGTGTTCATTATGAGTGGCTGTACTATCTGCTAACACATGCACTGTCTACCTATGCCTAGAAATTCTTGAATCAACTTCTGGTACTAGTTCAATGGCAAAGGTAAATTGTAAATTATTTGGTTTTTGCAAATGGATACTTACTTACTTAGTTGGCGCTACAGCTCTGTGAGACTTCAACAGAAAGCAAATTTCAAGATCTTATTTTGAGTTTTTTCACATGACTGAAAATTTTAAGGGTTATCATTTTTTAATTTTTATTTTTTTAAATGAGTGATCCTGCCCCAACGCTGATACTGCGACCTAAAAGATCTATTGTATCGTAGGATACTCATAAGTCCAAGAAGGAAACTATCTTTCTGATAAAGGCTAGTATGTCCTTGCTTGAAGCATTTTTTTTAAATCAAACGGCCAGAGGAGGGTACGCCGTTTGACCCCAAAAAGTGCCGGGCATTCACAAAGGACAGGCTCGGCCGACGCGACCTCCTCTAAACAGAGTCGACAATCGGTCTCGCTAGCCAGGCCTAACTTGTTTAGGTGGTATCGTAACTGGAAGTGACGGGAGAGGAAAATTGTTAGATACCAAATATCCTTCTTATTGTAATTTAAAAGTTCCCTGTGGTAGGTACAAGGCTTAGTTAACAGATTGGCTTGTCTAGGCCCGGTGACATTTCTCCAATGAGAGAGTCGGATATTATATTCCTGTTTGTTAATTAAGGCTGAGATTGGTGCCCAGTTTATGCCACAAAAGGGTTTCGTGCCTGAGAATTTGGCAGTAGAGCCTGAACGAGCCAGCTCATCCGCAATCCAATTTTCTTCAATACCTCTGTGACCAGGTACCCACCAAAGTTTAACCTTATTGTGATAAGGGATAGGAATTGAAGAGCATTAAAGCAGCACTTTATCAGTCTTGAGTCCAAAGAGTAGGAGCTCAAAGCTTTGAGTACGGCTTGGCTGTCTGAGAAGCCAGCGCTCTTGATACCTCTCTATAGGTTAATCAAGGCGCAGATCTCCATTGAAACACGCTATGGGAAACATTCCAAGAGGGACGGTATTGGGCCCAAAGATCCCAGCATCAACACCAGAGGCCATTTTCGATCAATCCGTGTACCATACTAGACTTTTTGTGTCTATGGTGGGTCTGCCGCTTGAGCATGTGATACGTTCCTCAATATGGACTTCCAATTTTCTGCCAAAGCAGTATTCACTTGTAGTAACATCAGCGACGGTCCAGAAAATGCCCTGATCGGGAATATTGTTTATAATGTTAAGGTGACCCGTAAGATTACCTGCGCTGTACTTACGAATAAGTTATAGTTTGATAGCGCTTCTAGCAGCTGACTTCCTAATGAAGATCTGTATGGCGAGATGCCAATTATAGCTTCTAGAGCTGCTGAAGGGCAGGTGCGCATAGCACCGGTTATACCATGACGCGCCATTTGTTGAAGCTTCTCAAGCCTCTTGGCTGTAGTCATTTCGAGAACTTTAGGCCACCAGACTAGGGCCCCATACGAAATGATGGGTCTGACCATCGTGGTATACAACCAGTGTAAACATTTTGGGTTGAGACCCCAAGCTCTACCATACAGTCGGCGACTAGCTCATAAGACTCTAGTTGTACGGTTTATTATAGAGTTGAGGTGAAAATTCCAGCTGAGGCATATCTAAGATAACTCCCAGATATTTGATCTCACTGAAATACTCAAGTGCACAGCCTTTCAGGAAGATTGGTCAGTAATCCTTCTCTTCGTGAAGGGTACTAGAACGGTTTTACAGGGATTGACTGAGAGTCCTTCCCTAGTGCATCATTCTGAAACGATCTGTAGTGAACTTAGTATCACACTCGTGATGGTTGAGTCAAATGAACCACTCACTATGATAGTTAGGTCGTCAGCGTAGCCGATGGCTTCAAAGCCCGAGCTGCGTGGTTCAACAAGCAAATCATCGATAATGAGAGACCACAGCAAAGAAGAAAGGAGCCCCGTTGTGGACAGAAGACATTTCTAACTTTCTAAAAGATAGAATTAGTGACAAGCTCTAGAGAAACTACATATATCCCAATACCCTTCTCGCAGCTTTTGCAGCTCGGCTTTTTCTGTTCTTCGTGAAGAGATTCCTTACATTATAATATTTACCAAAAATTACCGACAAAAATGGTTTATTACTATGTTTTGTAAAATTCATTACCGCACTTATAGAAGCCTCTTCGACATTAAATATTCCCATTATACACCGCACAACTCCATTTTGTCGGTTGTGAACTCGCCCCGGAACAAAATGTTCCCAGGCAAAATGGCGTCCCCCTCGTTCAACTAAAAATTCCAACCCACAACTATTAATAACGCATCAGTGATGAGAATTACAAGATAAAAGCCATGTAAACTTCCCACTTTGAGCGACAGAATTACAAGAAAAATATTAATTGCCTTTCAAAACTATGGTAACACAACCCACATTCGTGTGGAAAACATGAGCACTCCAGTTTTTCCAGCCATCACCGCTGCATTAGAAATCCTAATGGCATGAGACAAAACGAAAAGTCACTCAAATTAGCATCTGGGGCACTTCTTTGGTTTTCGGTTTTGTGGTGTCGTATTGGTGGTGGCATGCTCTCCTACTTTATTGGTGGGCAATAGGGGATTGGAGAAAGATAGAAATTAAAATCATTTTAAGTGGATTTAAACGAGCGGTTATAATTCTTTCTAATTCCTTCCTCGGATGCAATTAGTCGCAGCATCAGCGCATCTTCTGTAGAAGAACTACATAGTACTTCAAAAGGGAAATCACTTCCTTATGTTCCACTTATTCACTTCTAAAGTGAAAGAGGAACAGGAAGATTGGCTATAATTGTACATGCTATACTCGTACAGTGGCGGATATTTGAAAAGAAATAAAATCTCCCCAGGATGACGAAATGTGCGACAGTAAAAGTGAATGTGTGTTTGTCGGTTTTTTATTGGGAACAAATATTTCATTGCAGCCATAAACTGTTATAGTCTATTATACAATAATGTTTGCTATGCTTTTGGTATATGAAAACATCGATTTCAATGTTAAGAATATGAGAACCAAAATAAAAAAAAAAATTATTTTATGAACGACTGAGTGCTAAGATCATCAATATGGAGAAACAATCGATATTTTCAACCACTGCAATGAAACAGCACTGATTGTGAATAGGTCTGATAGTTAAACAGTAGCTACTGACAGCTGTTGGAACCTCCAACCTATTGCATTTTGAATACGTTACTTCGAGCTTGTTAAACGAACCGTCTTGCCCTTCCTGGCACCAACTGTAGTGCGCATTAGTTCTGTTTGGTAATTTTTTTTCTGTGCAAGTTGGTCAAACCTGTCAAATAGTAAATAATTTGAAAAGTGATACAACCTGTAAATTTGTTTTTGTTTCCCACTAACAATAGGTCTGTTTGGTATCTTTTTTGGCACACGGAATTGAGATCTGTCAAATAGTGGAATCCTCTCAAAGACAGAAAACTTGAACAAAAGTAAACAAACGCTTTTGAAACAACACTTGGTCAAACCTATCAATTTGTTTTTGTTTTCCACTAACAATAAAGATTATGACATTTCACAAACTGTCAGATGGCTGGTTTGACAGAGTTGGCTCGGCCCACTCCGAGGAATAGGTCTTGCAGAAAAAAAATCGCAAGCTGAGAGCGAAATGAGAGTAAAAAAAATTGAGAGCCATGAAACTGTCATGATTCTATGAAGTTTTCATAGAACTTTCGAAAACTAGCGTGTTACCAAACAGACCTAAAGAATATTATGATATTGCACAAGCTGTAAGATGGCTGGTTTGACAGCGTTGGGCCACTTCACCCAAAGAAAAAGTTGGTGTAAAAATTGGTAAGGCTCTCTTAGTTGAGGGGAATTTTTTGACACTCTCATTTGGCTCTCTATTTTACGAATTTTACGAATCTTTTGGGTTATCAATCAGGAATTTGTACAAATTACAAAGTTACCAAACAGACCTTTACAAACTAAAAATATCGCTTGACAGCATAGACAGTTCTTACAAGACAGTTAATAGCTCTGTTCGCTTTAAGCAGAGCCTTCAGTTCAAAAAGCACTTGCACTTTCGCTGGTTCTAAGCTTTAGGTTTTGGGTATCAAATATTTTTCAGAAAAAGAAACACCCATGGAACCGCACGCTAGGCTCTGCTTAGAGTCCAACGTACCAAAGCAAATAAATAACATAAATAAAATCAATTAGTTTTCCAAATAATGTTATTTATTTATGTTATTAACATAAATTATTTCTTTGTATGCATTTTCACATCAAAATAATGCGACATTTAAATTAAATAATTATCTTCAGGCTGTGGCTAAACGGGTTTTCTTCATACTCGTATTTTTATTTGAATCACCTTTATTCTTTCTTGGAACTCGAAGTAATTAATTCAAATTGCTATCAATTTTTAATCAGTGACTCCGAAAATGAAAATGGTTCAAGTAGTATATACAACAACCTATGGAAATGGTTGTAAACTAGAATGTATACCACTTTCAAATTGTAATGTGGTTGTTGTCTCAGATGTGGTGAATATTCACAGATACCCAATAGGGGCGCTATATTCTTTCTGTTTCCGTTTTCCATTCATAGTGTCGACGGGTACTTTTCCGTTGGGATTTATTTAAACAAAAAGAAAAATATGTTTTTAAATTAAATATAATTTGATGATTATTTATGACGAGAGAATCGACTCGAAATGTGAGCGAACTGTTTTGGTGGCCATCTTGTGCTCGTTTGGATGACACTTGCACTTCTACACAATCAAATAAAAAATGTACGTAAATATATAATTGATCACACTGAATTCACATTTATTCATTGGTTTTTAGGATATTTGTATTCTTTGTATTGCAATTTGTTTCTCTATTTAATGAGTGAGGGCAACTCTACTTTTAGTAGTAGTGCAACATTGAAATGTGATTTTTGCAGCTTAAAATAATTGTGTGGTTTCCCTTAGGAATGTCGTAAGAATTGATAGAAACGATAGACCTACAATCGATATAACTGCAACAATATGTGTATTGTACACTGGCAACTGAGCGTACAGACGTGATCCAATAACTGCTCCAGCATATCCAAAGCAAACGAACACCCCCAACGCAGTGCAACTGAAAGAGAAAGGAATATTAATTTTGCTAGTAACAACTTAAAGAATTTATACTTACCGCAAGTATGTGCAGTAATTCTCCATGGTGAATACAGTAAGTGCAACCAGGGCGGCTAAAATCGATGCTTGTATAAGACCCACAATCCAATAGATGGCCTCGCCCACGCAAAAGACTCCGATTATGCAGCAAAACGTTGTGGCTATTGTTAAAAACAAAGCTAAGGACAAAGCATTGGAGATAAGGAACTGATGCAATGCGGACAAGATAAAGGAGCTTACTGGCCATGCGAATGCGTCCGAATCGATTAACGAGTTCACCGCACCAGATGACAACGATTACGGACGGAACTATCCATCCAATGCTGGCATAGCAATCGAGCAAGCCGAAGATGTGAAAGTCGTTTTGTTCGTTGCAACCGCCGCTCATTTGAAAGAATTCTGTATTGTTCTTAGTGCAGCTTATGAAGTTCCGTTCCCTCAGATTGGTGTCGATGAATCTGTAAGAAACAATAGGGAATTCCGGCTCAACAGGCTCTTCGAAGAGCTGTTGCTTTTGTTTTATTTTCGTGCGACAGAACAGGTACTGAGGGGTGATTGATTAAGAAACAGGTTACTGAACTAAGCATAGTATTAAGTGAATTCCATTTTATCTAGAATATTCTAACTGCGGGTAAGAGTCCCACAAGGTGGTATACTAACATCAATGACTTCACAAGAAAAATACTAAAAAGAAGCGAATCTAAAGTTTTGGAGGGGGAAAATAGCTCTAGAAGGAAGACCTTAAAATATCTTAATCTATTACAAAATTATTTTGTCAGTCCAGCCTAGAAATGGCCATTTGAAAGACTTAAGGAGTAGTTCCACTTACTTGACACTATTGAACAGTGTATTCGTAAACGTTGTTTTGCCGGTTTTCACTCCATGAAAATCTGTATCCAGGAAAGTGCAGTTATTAAACTGTATATAGCTAAGGAATATCTGCTCAAATGTACAGTTGTAGAATTGACAGTTTGAAAAATGCTGATTCACAATATTCATAGCGAAGGTCATATTCTCGTATGTGTGGTTTGAAATCACCAACTAGGGAAAAGAAAAGAAAATACGATGAAAAGAAAACTTAAGGCCCAACCGTGCACCTTACCGTTCGACTATTGAAAATGTTCTTTTCCACACTGCGTCCGTACTTTAGACTATAAATTGTCAGTCCAAAGCCAATAAACATCGTAAGAAACCAAATGATAATCAAAATAACAGTTGTCTTCCTGTACGGCGATCGATGTAAACTGCCAAAGCCCTCGAAGAACTGAAAAGGACCAAAAAGTTGAATAGAAATCTCATCACAATCGAACCTGAACCCACCTGATATGCATTAGTGGTCATAGTATTTAGAACACTCTTTGCATTCGTTTGTTTTTCACTTCGCATTGCTGGCAACTCCAATGCTGTAAGGGTATACCTGCCATTTCTGCGATTAACACAGTAAATCCGGTGATACACTTCTAATGCCTCAACTTCGCGCCCAACATCAAGTAACCAGCGCGGAGATTCGGGCACAAAGAGCAGTCCAATAATTGGCATTATCGAGAGCAACGCCATAATCAACAAATACTGATGCCATGCACTGAAGTGTGCATTGTGTTCCGACATAAGCTGTTCGTCTGTCATTGGTAGAAGCACAAACGACAATCCAGTGGCAAGAGTTCCCCCTAACAAGCCAATAATCGTTACCATTGCCAGGCTCCGACCACGCATGCACACTGGAGTCAGCTCACTTACGAACGTAAAACTTATCGGGAACATGCCTCCTGCACAGACTGAGGCGCAAAACCTTGTCATGGCAAATGGTCCATAGGTGGGCATAAAAGCGGACACAACAGAGAATAGAGTCGTGCAGCATACGCATCCGAAAAGTGTCCACTTGCGGCCATTTATTTCTGCAATGGCGGCTGTATTCATTGCGCCGAATGCCGCTCCCATAAAGTTGATGGCTATTAGCAAGTCCTTGTGCTCTGATGTCATGCAGAATTCCAAATCAGCAGATGGAAGGATAAAAAACAGCGAAAATATGTGAACAAGCTGAGCAGCCACACATTCTCCAGCTAAAATGATAATCATCGTTTGATAATTTCCATATCCAACCTAGAAGATGCATTTTTTAATAGAAAAGCTTTAAGAGGCCCGGTTGGGCTTACTTGTTTCAGCGCGTCTGCATGAAATTGTGTCATTAGAGTTGTGCCCGAGCTCTGCAGTACATCATTTAGTAATTCAGATTCCTGACTTTCTTCTGATCCCAAAGAGCCTACCTGTTGGAAACAAGAAAAAAGAAAGTTAATAAGGATGGAGGCAGAGAATAGTTTGGCTGCATGGTCCCCTATTGGCCAGACACCTGTACAAGCTGCCACTACTCTTGCGATGTCTATGCGGGTTAGCCCTCAAGAAACCATAGAATTTCAAAGATAGCGTGAGAAACCGTAAAACTTCAGAGATGATGTAAGTGTGCAATGTAAAATGCACTTCATCTGAATACAAGCAAAATCGGAATACAAGGAACAGCGCTTTTCCAAAGCAAGCGATCGGAATTAACCAAACAAACAGAACTTCAAAATAAGTAGGAGTAGATCTGAGAAGGATCGGTTATTGAAAATCGACAGCAAAGCGCTTCCCTTGTATTTGTCGCTAGTGTGCTTCACTGTTCAAAGAAGCAGTAATGGGTAAGAAGTGATTCTTTGGTTTACTGTTATTATCAGAAATGTTTGTCGTTAGAATTCATTCACCGGAAAGACAGACAATACCTTGTGAAGAATTCTGGTATTGATGGTATACTATCAGCATATATGGCGTCTCCATCAGCCATTTTGATGGCTTGCTATCTCTTATCTTTTCTGTTTTTTTATCTTCCCATGAAATCCTGCCATGTAAAATGTCTCGTGGAGACGCCTAAAAACCAGATCCAGAAAATGTACCCGGATTTTCATACATACCCCCCTGTTCTGCATTTCGAGTGAAAGTGGATTGAAACCGAAATTGAAATTCACTCGGAATGGACTTCAGTGTTCTGCATTCGAATTCATTTGTTTGAAATGTCAAACACAGCAGTCAAATCATTTCAAAATCATTGCAGATTTTCAGTTCTTGGTTTTTGTTTTGTGCAAGTGAATTAAACATTTAAGAAAAAATATATTTTATTAAAAAAATGGAAAAAAATGGAAAACAACATTTTTAAATGATTGGTGAAAACCGCGAAGTAAACCGAATGGAGAGAGTTCGCAGGAAGATTTTTCGAGATAAATCTAACATTCTGGATCTTCCCGAAGTTAGGCAACTGAAGAAAAATAATTTATTCAATGATTTTTGCATTTTTAAAAACAGTTTTAGGGTGAGTAAGAAAATATTTGTTGATATCCTGCGAGAAGTGGAGTCAGAGAAATCTTGATCTTGGAAAATCTTGATTTTCTTTCATATAAATCAAGAGAATACTCTCTTGCATCTAATTTTTATGCTGTACTATATTAAACAAAGGAATTATTTTAATACACTAATGGAAAGTCTTATTATTCTACTCATATTTTTCAAAATGATTCTGATCAACGAATTGATTAATTAATTCACTTTACAACGGCATGTGAATTCAATTCACGTCAAGAATCTCAAGTGAATTCAATTCACTTAAATCACAGGATTTTCGGAATGGAGAACACGAATTTAGAGCTGTCATCTTGAGTGGAATGCAGAACACCAAAATATTCACTTTCGAACATACAATCCAAAATTCATAGTTTCGTTCGGAATGCAGAACACCCAATTTCACTTTTGGTGGTTGAATTCACTAAAAGTGGAATGCAGAACAGGGGGGATAGTGCCCTTCTTTGGGCCAATACGAATCCATTAAGCCCAAAATCGTGAAAATCGAACGATCCGTTCTCGAGTTATGAGTGCACACACGGACGGCAGTCTCTTTTACATATATAAATATACTAGCTGAGCCACCCGGCTTCGCCCGTGAACTCAAACAGTGACGTCACTCACTTTTGCAATCATTTGAACTATAATATTACGATTACGATTACGAAATGATAAAAAAAATCCCCAAATAAAATGTACGGAAAATCGATTTTTCTGAATTTTCCAATTTTCCTGGAAATTTTCCGGAATTTTCCTCCATAGTGTCCTTCCTTGGGCCAATACAAATCCATGAAGCCCAAAATCGTGAAAATCGAACGATACGTTCTAGGGTTATGCGTGCACACACGGACGTCAGTCTATTTTATATAGATTTTATATATATAGATATATATATATAATGTAATATAATTTAATATATATATAGAATATAGATAAAGATAAGATGAATAAACATACAGACATCATGTTCGTACGAGTCAGGGAATTCCCAAACCAACTGTGTTGCTCTGTCGCACTCCATAGTTCGCCTTTGCAGTTGCATTGTGTTTTTAATGATAAAACGTATTTTTTGTGGTTCAGACTTGGATTTATCAGCTTGTAACTGTATTGGAGATTATGCCCAGAATTGTCACCCTAATGGAATAATGAAGACCTTATACCACTTGCACAATTACAGCAACAAATTGATTCTGATTCTTCGGTTGCTGATTTAAAACTGGTCAAAATGAACTGCTCTACGACTTTTCTGATGAAGACATTATTCATTCTGCCTCACAAATCTAACAAAATGTCGATGAAGGTGAAGAAGAAGATCTAAATGTAAACACAAAAGTGGAGAGAATTTCGAACAATGAAATAAGATATGGTTTGCTAGTGGCCTTCAGTGGACTAAACGAAAAAAATGCTTCTTCAATAGGTAGATATCCTTCTTCATAAGATCTTACGTGATAAAGCTGAATATACATATGTTGTTAGATAAGGCGTTATGCTTATTGACGTATTTTCAGGTCAATTAGAAAATTGGCAATCGGAAATAGTGATAAATAGACAGTTTTTATTATTTCCACTTGCCAATTTTCTAATTGACGTAAAAATACGTCGTTTGTCAATTTCAAATCGACAAGTGGAAACCTAGCATTACCATAGGTCTGTTCAGTAAAAAAAGTCAGATCAGAACAGCACAGATTTCTGGGAAAATGTCAGATCAAGTCAGCACAGAAAAATACAACCATATTCAATTACAGTTGATTTTGACAATTCTCACGATTCTGTTCTACCTCAAAAGCAGGCGCAGAAAAGTTGTCCAGCACAGAGTTACTGAACACAAAAAAGATCAGTCTCGGACAGAAACTTTTTTTACTGAACACCAAAACCTGTACTTTTCTGTACTTTTCTGTCCAGCACAGAGTTAGGTACTGAACAGACCTAATGAATAACTAGCTCGTACTCTCCTGCTCTTTAAATATTTTTGAAATTTGAACATTGAAAATACGTTTCTATTTTAAATGAAACGTTTTTCGGTTATCGTCTTTATTTAATTTGTTTTCTATAGTACGGATATTTCGCTAGTCCGGATATAGTCAAACCTTTATATGTCCGGAATAGCAAGGCTGTACATACCTACTGTACTAATAGATATAAATAAAATTTTATGTTTTATACACAAAAGTATATTTATATGAATACAATTTTATAAAATGAATACAAAAAGATAAAACTGTTAATCAAACAAAATAAAAAAAAAAAAAACATTTTACTCGGTAACAAAATCAAATCAAAAATGAATGCGCAGGTTAGGAATATTTTCAGAAAACTACATTCAAGGGGCACCGACACCGACCAGACCACCCACACAGAGACTCTCATTTCAACTTTAATTCGACAGATATGTATTTAGAACAGGTACAACACTCTTACCCTTCCCGGTATGTGACTCTGGGAATGAGTTCCTCCACACACGGCCTCCTCATAAGCAGGAGGACCAATCGGTACTGGAGTAGCTGCAGTATCAGTCAATGTCCTTTTAGGACCATCTGTATACACCATTGAGCTTGATTTGGATGTGTTTCCCATCAAATGGGCTTCCTCGGAGTCTTCTTCCATTTTTCTTTTGTTTTTTTGTTCTTTTTTTTATAAAAGTCCAAGTGATAGGTCTAAATATTCCCGGATACGTATACTACCATATATCTAAAAAGAGAAATATAAAGATTTAGAATGCATTTTCGAAGCTCTAGGCAAATCCACTATTCATTTTGCTTTGCTTCGAAATGAGTGCATGCAACAAAATTAGTTCGAGTGCAAGGAAATTTATCGATTTGTATCCTGTATCCGGCTTTGGAAAAAAGAGAATTGGAGAAGAAAAGGATATGTAATCGAATAAATGATTGCATTCGGCCACTTTAATCAGGCTTGGGCTAAGCACTGTTCTTACAAATATTTATTAGGAAATTAACTAAAAATTGATAAGATATGTTATTGAATATTCACGAGAGAAAAACTGGCTCGGACCGTTGACTGGAGACGATAAGAAATGAATGATAGAAACGATTTGTTGATTGCAAGCGCATGACCATGATTCTTCTGGGAAGGTGTGTTCGATTTACTTAAGAGTTGTTTACGTTTGAATTTGGAAGACAAAATTCAGGTTTAACCTTAATTGCGAATGAAGTGCAGTGATTAATGACAATCTCATTTAAAGTTAGAGCTTATCGGTAGGTGGCAGCACGTAGTTCTGTTCAATTAAGCACCAGAATTCCTTGCGTCTAGTATACTAATATTGATGCCAGTATACTGGAATTTTATTGTTTTACATTCAGTATGCGGGTGATGATGGAATGAACTTTAAATAATCCGTTGAATCGATTGGAATGAATGAAATTCTGAATGATGGAAATCGGGTTAGGTGCATATAGAATGAAGGGTTTTTGCTACTTATAACCTTGTCAATACCTGAAGGGTAGCTTGTTGAATTGATATCACTCTCATCGTGTTTACAATATAATAAGCTTACACTCATACGGCTCGGTTTTTATTTAAAACTATCTGCATTTTATTTACACGGAAAACGGATTTCACACATTTCAAGTCACTGCAAAGTTTTGTTTAATTTGTTGTCCGGTGCGTAAATAAACAATGCAGACGGCTCTCCGACACGCGAACACGCCACGTACAATTGTCCGTGCGAAAAGAAAGGAAATTCGAGATTAAGGCCACAACTTGCAACGATTGGCCTTCCTTGAGATTTGTTAATTATCATGGCCAATGCGAGTCGAACGGGACACTAAATGCGCTTAAACTCGAACAGCAAGTCGGTCGGTATCATCGGAATTCTTGGAATGAGAATATCCTAGACCTCGAACTTGCCTTTGATTATGGTGGCTAGGATGACGCATGTGATGACGAGAGTATGCAATTTCGGATTCTCACGATTTTCCAAATTTTACGGTCGAAATTTCCAATTTTCGATTCTATAGTGTATTTACCTGGGCCCTCATCACGTAAGACAGTCATCATCGTTTTCGATATCGTTAACGATAGCGATGCTTCACGTTGGCATAAAAATCCTCTCTCGTCCAAACGAGCTGTCGTGCTGTTGTGTGGTCGTCAATCGCCGGTGAAATTACTTGATGAGAGTCGGTCGGAGAGAGGGGTCGAATCGTCGCATACGTGATCGAATAAACGGGTTCGAAATGTTCGAGTTTGTCATTGTGGCATTCGTGATCGAGTGCCGAGTATCGAAATTCGGTATTATGGCTTACGTGAACGAGTTACTGAACGACGAAATGTAATTCGATAGCTCAGCTGCGATCGAATGGATTTTTATTTGCAAGTCAAACATTCAAAATCTAAACTATTTCATCGATTTACATATAACTATTATTAATTTAATTTGTTTAACATAATATTTAATTGTAGGACTAATGTAAACAAAATAAATCTAGCTCAAAAAAATCGATTGGCTGATCTTATGAGGGAACACCCGGATTTGGCGAAAAATTTTCTTCCGAACTGTTCGCAGGGAAAATCTGGAATTTTTTAAACTCTTATTAACTGAAAGTATGTTAAATATTTAGTTTATTACGCTGATTGATTGCTTTTGTTCCTTAATTGTCTTCGAACGATTTTTTGATTATTTACCCTGGTTCAATACGAATCCAACAAAAAAAAATCGGATGATGTTCAGCCGAATTATGCGCGTACGAAACGACACCAATTCGAATTCCTTAACTTACCGTTATCTAAAAGAAATCAGAATACTTTCATTAGTGATTGAAACAACGTACATATACATACATACATACATACAATATGCTATATGCCTTTACTTATTTTGTTAGGGCTCCTGACCCGTGGAGAATTTTTGCCTGATACGCGGCAGCATTCCATTTCCTTTGCGTGCCCGGGAACGCTGTTTTCTGCTCTGGTACCCATGATAGCTTGATCTTTTAAATCAGGCGGCTGAGATTCGAATATCCTTCTGCCTGGTTTTGCGATTTAAGATTATTTCCACACATCGATATAGTTCGTAGTGTTTGCGGCTTTATCATCCCCTGATTCGCCGTTTAGCTAATGATATTATTACTGGTGCCTCCAATACTGGTGTAAGGAAAATTTACGAACCTACCACTTATAAAATACAATTTCAAATGTTTCATTCGATTTTCATTTCCACATCCACGCAAAACTGAGTCCTTGAATCAAATCAATACGGTCAATATGCAAAAGTAAACAAGAATTCCCTCGTTAAGACACTTGAATCGGCTAAATTTCTCCCATCACCTCAGCATGACTTTGATTTATTCGTCCAATCGTGGTCATGGTAAAATCTGCAGTTCTCTGCAAATGAATATTTTATGATGTTGTTCATGTTCGCTTCCGCCCCCAACATCATTTCCAACACAATTTAACTACTGTGACTAAGTTAAATGCATTGTTGTTTACCTTTAGGCACTTTCTATTTCTACTCGCAGATTCGCAGATAAGATTAGGAACAAAAATAAACTTTGTTTAGTGCAATAAAGAAACTACGCTCTAGTCCTACTCCAGAAGACACTCGACTCCGTTCCGGACGTTACTTAAACCTGCGTGCATCATTTAGCGTTTAACTCTGAGATACTCGTTCGTACAAAGTAATTTTAGATAATCGCTCGCAACGTCTGTGGGTCATTTAGACCGAAATACTTGAAATTACTGCACGGTAATTGGCCGATTAATTTCGGTTCGAATTACAACGAAAAAAAAAAAAATAGTTGCGAGGAGTTTAACAACAATCGAAGTTAAATTTATTTAGTTGTTCTCGCGACATGGACAAGTGCCGACATTAGAAAGGATAAGATTTTATTTTATTTTGGTTTTACTCGAAAATAAAGAGAATGACGACAAAGGCTAATGTGACGGCTTCACAAGCTACCGCATTGAAGGGGGTATTTCGCAATGGCAGTTACGTGATTCCGGGAGTCTATGACTTGAGCGTGGAAGACACCAATTGGGTGTTGACCTCATCTTTCATCATTTTCACAATGCAAACTGGTAAGTGTTAACGACAGTGAAATTTATAAGAACCTTTTTAAAACCCGTACTTAAAGTTAAATATATGTTAAGGATGACGAACATTCTAAGAATAAGATCAGATAGCTATGAGACTTATTTTTCTATTTCACTTATCCTGGAAGAATATAGAGAGTAGGTACGATTGAAACAATCGATATTTTACACATTTCTGTTACCTTCAAATTTTGAACTAACTTTATTTCTTCTCAAGGCCAATGGAGAACATTTTTTGAAAACATAAAATAGTTATAGTCTGTGCTCATTAAGACTGTTTTGTCACGCATACCTACATAAGTGTTTTTTTTTTTTTAGCTGAATAGTGATGTTAGTTGTTTTATTGATTTTAGTAAACAAGTCATTTCATAAATTGACAACATTTTAAAGAGGTTTGCCTTTATAGACTCTTTAGAAGAAATGAAACAGAATTGAAAATCTAAAATTTACCGTACCAAAATGAAATAAGTAAAAGGTTATAAAAGATTAAATCTTACAAGCATAGGGAGTTAATCATTTACAATTTTACGTAAGACTAATTTTGAAAGACATGAAGTTAATCTTCTCTCCGAAATCCCGAAGCTTGACATGATCTGCACGGTAAATGACCGCTTACCTAAAACTTTATGCTTCGGCAGGAGGTCCAATACAGTGATCCCAGGCCGTGAAGCATGGAACTAAAAAATCCTACCTAAGACCAAAAAGGTAACAAGTGGCATACGGATGGATCGAAGATGGACACCGGGGTGGGTGCTGGTATATTTGGGCCAAACACTAGATACTAGTATAAGATGGGACCAGTGGGACAAAGTCCAAGTGTATTTCAAGCTGAAATTCATGCCATTCAATATAATAAATAGAATAAAGAATAAAAGGTGTCCTCATCCATCTACTCACGGAAAGTCAGCAGCTGTAAAAGCACTAGACTCAAACCTGATTGACTCCAAATTAGTTTTGAACTGCTACAATACTCTCCCAGACCTCTCCCATAGAAACAAAGTCAAACTTTGTTGGGTGCCCGGTTATTGATGGACGAACGGGCTATGAAAGGTTCGGCTGAATCCTTTATCAGTCCTGAGTCGTTTGGTAATTTCCAAATACAGCTATTAACCTAAAAATCTGAAGTTGCCAGAACAACATGTATGTCTCCTATTAGGAAAATACACATTCGTCTTCGTCAGGCTGAAAAAAACCCATTGAAGCCTTCCAAAATAAACCTACTCCTCAGTAGAAATCTTGTAAAGAGATTAGTGGGATCTCTAACGGGGCATTGTCATCTTCGATATCACCTAAATAAAATAGGTCTGCGACTGCATGGCATTCTGTGCTCTCAGAAAACAACATTTCCACAGAGAAGTCCTAACTCCTATGGAAATTCGTAAAGTCTCCACCAGTGAGATCCTCAACTTCATAAAAAGAGTTGAACCTCTTCTGGTTCCCTAAACTGGCTTTGCTGTACAATGGATCTTTTAGGTCGCCGTGCCCTCCGCAACTGGCGGCTCAAAACCTTTTAAAAAAAATTTTTAAAAAACAGAATTTTCCAGAAGTTCTTTCGGAGCGCTTGGATTTTGAAATACGACACGCATTGACATATTATATATGGACTGCTAGTGAAAAGTCATTTTCATACATCGTCTGCGGACAATTTGGTTCCAACATAACTAGCGCCACATGTTTCGTAGGGACAGCAAAGTGAAATAACTATCCGCCATCAAAGAAATTTTACATAGAGACTTTGGCCATCTATTGCGAGTTACTGCGAAAATACGTTAAATTTCAACAGATGCCACTACCATACGTTCTAGGAAAAATTTTAAAATAGCAGTTAGTGACACATAAACTGGATAAATATGGTAGATTTATATCGAATATAATATGTCAATGACGACACGTATTCGTTGTCGTTCCTACTTCGAAAACTCTTAATTGACATTGAAGAACTGCTAATATTTAACCTACGAATTACACTCTGTCAGATCAATGGACAGTCAAACCAGCCATCTGACAGTTTGTGAAATGTCATAATCTTCATTGTTAAGTGGAAAGCAAAAACAATTTGACAGTTTACCCATAATGTGCTTCAGTTGTGTTTGGTTACTTTTGTTTCCCACTCTCTGAGCGGATTTTCCCCCACTTTTCAAATTATTTACTATTTGATAGATTTCACCAACTTGTCCACAAAAAAGTTACCAAACAGACCTAATAAGGCGAAATGCAAATTTTCAAGCCGCGTGTCATTAAATCGTAGACGGATTAAAAATAACAACTTTCAGAACGGAAGCAATGTTCAACGGACCAAGAACTTAAAGCTACTCTATAATGCACGATTGTTCAATCATCGTCCATGCGGAAATTCCAGCAATTAGAGGATGCGTGCAGATAAACATCAACTGGAAATAAGCCGCCAAGTATCTTCTTATAATGCTGCTAGGAGGTCAAACTGTCAAAGGCTGAGCTCATGAACAATCAAATATAGATTGGGGAAGATGGACCTGTCTACGAACTAAATACAAGTGTTTCAGGAATGTGGCTGCCGGATGACGGAAATAAACTCCATTTGACATGAGCAACATATAAAACTATCATCGCGTGTGTCTAAGTTGCCGAAATAATTTAAGGAACTGAAGAAAATATGATGTGACCATTTTACAGTCAAAAATACTGCAATTATGGGAGCCAAATAACAAAATCTATTGTATAAGTACAGGTGACTAGTGACTTTAAGTACAAAAGAGTGCCGCTGAACCTGGTATTAAGTGGGCTTACTCACGATTGACTTTTTATACTAGATCTATAATTATAAAAGAGATTTGCATCTCGAGCAGGAAGAACCTTGTTTCCGCTTTGACTTCGATCCTTGTCCTTAAATTAATTAACCGCTCCTTTCTTATGTTTCCAGGTTTTGGTATGCTGGAATCGGGATGTGTGTCCATCAAAAATGAGGTAAACATCATGATGAAGAACGTCATTGACATAGTTCTCGGTGGTTTTACTTACTGGCTCTTTGGCTATGGAATGTCATTTGGAAGAGGACCGCTCTCCAATCCATTTATAGCAATTGGAGACTTTCTACTGGACCCTCCGGTGGGTGATCCCTTAATGGGGCAAATCTTCGCAGCATTCCTATTTCAGTTGTCATTTGCTACCACAGCGACTACAATTGTCAGCGGAGCCATGGCAGAAAGGTCAGTAAAATTGTCCCTAATCGTTCATAATTACACCGTTCGTAAATGTTTCGTAGGTGCAATTTCAAGGCATATTGCCTGTTCTCATTGCTCAATACAGCTGTATATTGTATTCCGGCCGGATGGGTATGGGGTGAGCATGGTTTTTTGAATAATTTGGGAGCAGTTGACATTGCCGGAAGTGGGCCAGTCCATCTAATTGGTTGGTTATCAAATATTGATGAGAAATAGGTGAAAAGTTTTGTTCTTTCTTTTCAATCGATAGGTGGTGCTTCAGCATTTGCCTCAGCAGCAATGCTTGGACCGAGATTGGGACGTTATGCGGACGGATACGATCCCTTGCCACTAGGTAATCCAGTCAACGCCTGTATGGGACTCTTTGTACTATGGTGGGGATGGTTGGCATTCAACTCGGGCAGTACTTATGGAGTCAGTGGTGCCAAGTGGCAGTATGCTGCCCGCGCAGCTGTCATGACCATGATGGGATCCTTTGGAGGCGGTGTCATTAGTTGTGGCTTCTCTCTGTGGCGCCATGATGGTCGCTTAGACATAATCGATCTTATCAATGGTGTTTTGGGATCATTGGTCTCCATCACAGCGGGTTGTTTTCTATATCGTGCCTGGGAAGCATTTGTGATTGGTTCTTTGGGAGCGTTGTTGTGCTGCGCAGCAATGCCAGTCTTTGACAGGTTAGGTGTAGATGACCCGGTCGGAGCGAGTTCTGTTCATGGAGTTTGTGGTATTTGGGGTGTGATAGCTGTGGGATTCTTTGCCGATAACCCAATTCCGTTGGGTACAACAAAGGGGCGGTCAGGACTCTTCAAGGGCGGTGGTTGGTATCTAATTGGAATTCAATCCCTGTCAGCTTTTTGCCTCGCCTGCTGGGGTATTTGTTCAACGTTTCTCTTGTTGTATATCGTCAACAAAGTAATTCCGATTCGCATGGATCCGAATGAGGAACTTCTGGGAGCTGATTTAATGGAGCACAGAATACGTCACTCGCAAATTGGACTCTCACGGGCTATTTCCGCTTTGGCGCCATTAAAGATTGATTTAGAAGAAATTGCAGGCGTGAGACCAATCGGTGTGAACCCAGGTCATGAGAAAAGTCTCGATGAGCTGAGGGCTGCGGAGGATAAACTCACTCAATGGCGGACATATGTAGAACAAATGGGCCCAACGAAACCAAAGGGGAACTTGGCCATTATCGAGGATGCACACAAGGCTGCTCGCAAGAGGAGTGTCATTGCTGTCAAGTTTCAAAGCTTACGTAACAAGAACCCGGATAGATCTGAACATATCGTTGGCCATGGGGTTGGAGGAATGTTTAAGACACAGAATACGGACATACCTACATTGTCCAATGGAAAAGATAATGGAACATTTGCCTGGATCGATTAGACTGTTTTTAAACGTTGCAATTCCTGCGCTGTGACTATCACTGTTTCTCTCTTGTTTTATTTTCGCTAAACAAAGACAGGTACTTTTAAACGTTACAACTCTTTATGGCGGCTTTTAAGCCAGCTACAGACGAGAAACAAATCGGCCAACTGGTTGAAATACTGGTTGTAATCATTTCCCTACATTTTGATTTTTCAACAACTTGTTGGCAGACTGATGAAAACGTTCAACTTATCGTCAGACTTGCCTACACACGGATTATTTGCAATCAGTCTGTCAACCAGTTGGGCTGTAGCTGGCTTAAGCCTATTTTTCATTCTGTAGTTTCGTTTCATCTTTGGGGCTCAGTGTTGAATTTTATAATAAAATTGATTCAGAAAACAAAAATGTAATTTGAAGACCTTAACAATTTATTGGACTCTGCAGAAATGATTCTTGATTGTATGGATACCAATTCGGATGCCTTTCATAATTAAAAATTATCCGCTGGTTAATTCGCTGCTCGATTTAAATTCAACCGCCATATTCAAATATCCTCACATCAACAGCCAAAAAAGTAAATAAAGCAAATTCGAAAAACAAAGAAGAAAAAGAAATGTCAAAACCACGCGAAGAAAATCTTTGCCCACATGCACGGGGCAAATGTATTTTTTGTTTCATTATCTCTCTCTTTTGCACTTATTAGTCTCATGAAACACGCGCAGTGTAAAAGCCGTCCATGCTACTTCATTTGACTCTTTTTTGATAGTCATTTTTATTTGATGCTCGCGAGTGAGAATGTCTGTTCTAGTCGTCTAGTACCTACATACATCTTGTTTTGTTTTGTTGCAGTGCGGATTAACAATTAATTATTTGAGCAAAATAAATATGGACATTGCTGTGACCACATTAAACAATTTTTTTCTCCAAAAAGTACGCTCAACCGGAAAAAAAATCATCACATTAAAATCTGAATATGTACACAAATAGACTCGTAAGCGCGTTTTTTTCAGACCTATACAGATTTCGAAAAAGCTTTCCATACAAAAATAAGACTGGATAATTATCCAGGCTAAGGTTTTGTTGTATTTTACATTGAAAACATGTTGCAGAAACATGTTTAGCCTATATAGGTTTGAAAAAAACACGCCTAATAATGAAAGGACATATCAAAAGTGAATGTATCTACGAAAAACACAGAAGAAACACCGATATCCCTGCGACTCGCGACTCGAGCAGTCCCAGCGATTCTGTCTACCCCGGCCACCAAATACGTTTCTCTCCAACAAGCTCAAACAAACGAATCGCAAGCAAGAATTGCAACGTTTAAAGCCGTCTTAGAGTTCCTGACAAATTAAGTGTTGTTTATGTTTAAATTTTGAATAAATAGGAATTTAAATGTAAAAAAAAGTAATTGTCATGGAATTTATTATGAATTTATATCTCACGAGTAAGTAAAGTATCAATCTGCACGGAAAATGTATGTCATGCGATTTTTGTTGGAAAGTTTATTTTTAAGCAAACAGAACTACTTATGTCATAAATTTCATCACTTGTCAAATGAACAACTGCAAAAACAATTAAGTTCTCGAGTATTTTTATCGTCTTTGAAGAGGGTTTTTAACGAAAAAACAAATATTTAAGTTTTGAATTTGATTTCGAATAATTGAATTTGTATACTATTATGTCAAGAATTGCAGTTCATGAACTGACACATCCGCAGAGGGTGAGAATCTTATACAAAACTATCCTCCGATTGCATCGAGGTAAGCAATGCTACCATATTTATAAAATGAAAATGTTTTTTTAAGCTTCGTTTAATGGCCAGGACTTCCTGATGAGCTAAAAGAACTTGGAAACAATTATGCACGAGATGAATTCAGGAGACATTTAAAGTGTAATCCTTCAGAAGCACATATTTTTATGACTGAATGGGCAGTAAGTATATTTAAATCTCACTCGCTTATTTGCTGTCAATAATTATTCTCTGCACTAGCAATACGCTGTTACCATTAGTGAGCAGTTGGGAATCAGAGGAAAACCCAAAGGCAGGCTCGGTGAGACTATCCACATAGATGCTGTCGAGAAGCTCAGTGATCAACAAACAGTACAACTCTACGAACTAATGGTAGCAGCCAAGGGACTAGACCAACACGTTCAAGAGCTTTCATTGGAAGAGACGGCAAAGAAATGATTAAACACCGACCTATTAGAGCAATTATTTTTCAGTTTTTTTGTTTATTAAAGTTTAAGTTATCGCTTATGTGCTTAATTATGTTTTTTCTGCAGAATTTTGTAGACGTATTGAACACCATTCTCCTCCTGCACTCCGCTGGCTACATCATCATCTAATGAAATCTCTTCGAAATCACTTGGAATCTCTGGGAAAAATGCATCACATTCGAAATTCGCCTTTATTTCGGTTAAGTACAACCGGTCGCAGCGTGGAGAAGCCATGGCTTCTTTGTATGCTGCGCTCCCGCCAACAATCCAAACGTTTTCAATGACAGACTTTAGGTCATCCTTCTCAACGCGTTTCATAGCGTCTTCCAAGCTGTTGCAGAGGATGACACTCGGAGGATAGTCGCTTGGAACGGGGTTTGTCGTGAGAACAATATTTATTCGCTCTGGCAGAGGTCTTTTGCTCTCTGGGATTCCAAAGTAGGTTTTACGTCCCATGATGACTACATTCTTTTTTCTGGGATCACGTACCTTTTTAGTTGTCCTTGAGAAGTGCTTTAGTTCATGCCTAAGGAGGGGTATATTTGTTAATTAAATGTGAACTGGTTTGTTTCGTGTTACTTGAGTCGCCAGGGTAAGTCTCCTTTAATTCCGATTCCAAAGTTCTCACAAACTGCGACAATTAAACTGAATGTCAGCATTGTGGGCCACTACTGATAAAACATAAAACCCAATAATATTTTTATTTTAAAGAGTTCGCGTCGCGCCTTTTTGATTGTCAAATTATGTATGTTTGTTTTTTTGGCAATTTGTCAGTTCTAAGTCACAAACAGTGCTAATATTTGGAGTAAGAATTAACTTAGTTCGTTTTGTCTGCTTGCTCATCTGATTTTAAAAGAAATAATTTGATTTCATGTCCACTTCCTGTTTGAAAAATGCAATGCAAAAAATAAGAAAAAAAAAAATTCCAGAAAGCACATCGCACATCTGTGACCTGTGTACTTTGGGTCGAGGAACATAGCATTTTGTTATTTTCAAAACTATTTTGTTTTCATAGCACGATCGAGTAATATGGATCAAAAAGGGCTAGAGACATGTAAAAACATACGCATACATGAACCGGTCACTGCAATCGCTGCATGAAATTTTAACAGTATTATGTAGACACATATTCAAAAACAGTATGGAAATAACGAGTGCTATTTGTAAGAACAAGATTTTTTAACATTGCTATAAACAGCTTTTCGACTTAAAGCTGATTCATTTTCATCGTTATAAAAGGTTCCATTTCATCCGGCATCGTTGTAACCGATTACAAATTACTTTGGGTTAAACGGAGTTTTGCCTGGACTTTAAAAATATCGTTATATCCACCAAATAATACCTGTTGTTCTGACATTACTTTCTCCATCCGTGGTTTCATTTTTGGCAGCTACCAAAAAGCATCTGACCTTGATATTTTTGAAATTGATTTTAAAAATACGGAACATCACTGAAATATAGTCCTTCCTTTAAAATTAACCGGATTTCTTGTCTTAGTGAAGTGAACTAATGTATGTACTTGAACGCTCCACTTAAACTGGAAAAAATTAAAGGATTTATTTGCAATAATTAAGCAGCTCAAACGACAAATATTAAGCTTAATGCTATAAAAATATTTTTTAACCTTCAAGAATATTATTAGTTTTGGCTCATTGATTAAATGTTTGTGCATATGGTATGTATATGTTTTTATTGAGTTGTCTTCACATTTAACAGAACCACTTAGCTTTTTTGCTTTAGAAGACAGGCTAGCCACGCCATCTAGTAGCAATGTGATTATTAATTGGATATAGTGTTTGTAGAACTAAATCGAAAACCAGTCAAATATTATTTACAATTCTGGATTGATTTTTGATACTGACACTGTGTGGTTTTTTGTCGCTTTGTACACTACTTCTATAATTCCCTACTAAACAGGACGTAGTAGGCAAAAGGCTTTAATATGTGGAAACGACGTTCATTTGAAATGCCAATCTTTGAACTAATTGGATTTTTGAATATCTACAACACGTTTTTAGAAAATAAGAAGAGAATTAAATTTGTTTGAACAAATGTGGTGCTATAAAATGAAGAAATACATAAATAAAAAATAAAGAGCTCTAGAAATATTCTATTACGTAACAGAATGTTTTCTAAAACCATAATTTTCAAAATCATTCTCGTGTTTTGCTATATATTTTGCTATATGCATATTTTCAATTTGGGGGTGGAGGAAAATATATGATTTGGACACGTATTGACGTCAATCTGATATAAAATATTATTTTGTATCAGGTAGTTTTCTATATCGTCATTTATTTTTTATTTCTATTTATTTTTTATTTACGTCTCATATGCTTGGGTAAAATCCAATTCAAAATTGTGCATTTCGGATATTTATAAATCCATGTCCATTTTAGGCGGCCTTCGTTTTTTAATGTAAAACTAAATAGCCTAGGTTAGGTATGTACATAATTCTGATAAAATCATTCCATAACAATGATCACCTTATTTATAAACTAACAGACACAACGATGCTTTAAACCATCAATATTTCTTGCTTTAAGCACAGTTTGATCAGCCATATTCATTTTTGTATGAAAGTAAACGTCACATTTAGAGTTACTGTTACCAACTAATAAAAATGAAATACGTTGGTGAACCAGAGGCGTTTTATTTTAATTTCAAATGTAATTGTAGGTACACTAATGTACAATATGTGATTTCATTTATAAAAAAATAGCAATGAATGCAGTTAGCACACAACTTCTACACTTGGTTATTAGGTATGTACCACGATAGAGCAACTCCAGACAGTCTGACATCTTAATTACAACTGATTCATCCACATATAGTGTATACGGTATCGTATACCTACCCAAACAAAGCTAATTAAATTAATTAAAAACAAAACAAAATTGATTAAATTTTTGCCCAAGTTGAACCCATTTCTTGTTGCTAATTGGATTTGCAATAATTCGAACCGATTTCATCATTTTCATCACGGGAATACGCACCCACGTTTGTATCTACTTCTCTCCCCATGTCTTGCACTACGTCTCTAGTCGCTACTAGTCCAAAGATCGCCTTTCATTTTGAAAATCATAAAGAAAAACGGATAAATGTTTCTTTGTTTTAGTTTTTTTCCCACAAAACCTGTGTGTGCCAAAATAGAAAAACAACAAAAAGAAGACGAAATCATATGACGAGCCTCTATCGCCCCCGCAATTTTGCTATTTTTCAACATTCACACCGAATAAAAAAAACCACATAGACAGCCTATTTGAAGTCCAAAGGCCAAATATACCATCTCAACCCCTGAACACTCTTGTTCGACGAATCAGACAGATTCGCTGACCCCACTCAAATACAAACGCATGAGCAGAGCATGACGTCTCATGCGTCACACAGCAAAGCGAAACGTCAAAACGTTTTGATGTCAGTTTCAGTTTTTTGTTGGGATTCGGTGGTGGTCGACTGTGATTCTGCTGGCGAATGCTTCGCCAAGAATCAATCGTCTCCGTTAAGTGCTCCGAGTAGCGTCAAGTTCCGGCCTAGTTTAATCCACTTGTTAAAAAGAATTGGTTTTTTTTTTTACATTCTAGAACGAAAATTGTGCAAGTGTCCGGCCTTCTTCGACAGGGGCCAATGCAAGCCGGTTTATTTTATTACATACACAAACTACGTCAGTGATGTTTTGTTAAGTTGTGCCGTATTCTGATTGATATTTTTATTTAGTAATTTTTTTCAAAAATACAAATATAATTGTTAGTCCTGTTAACACTAGAACTTTCGCGGCTTTTTGTGATAGATAAAATCCACCATTTGGAAAATATTTCCCTACTATCCCAAGTTTTATAAAAGGCTTCAAAATTTCTGCCAAAATGAGGATCTTTCCTTGGCGGCTGCAGAGCATCAATAAAATGCTCGATTTTTATTCACAGTTTAATCCGTCGCCATTGTCCATAAAGCAGTTTTTGGATTTCGGTGAGTTTAGTACCTATGTTCTTTTTTTTATTAAGTGTTTGTGTGTAATTTTTCCAGCAGCTGGAGTCTTAATTACGGTATTGTCCTTCAAGGACATTTCAATGACAGTGCGGTTTATGCTGGCGTGAAGATATTTGTTATGACAAGCTGTTGACCTCTTAAAGTGGAGTCTACTGATGGCTTATGTAACAACATGCCAGCCACTATAGATAAGTCGAAAGCAAACTCAATGGCAGTCATCGACCACTCGAATATAAATAATTAGTGAACTTCCCTTGAGACTTTTTTGACACCCACCCCAAAGTAACAAATCTACTTAAGCAACTTAACTCAATGTGTGATAGATACCACTGAACTAGACGGTTCTCACTACAATCTAGAAAGCTGATTAGCAAGTTTTAAATTGTTTCCAAGTCCAGAGGGTTAAGAATATACAAGATAAGAACATGCTGACAAGTAGAAACTCATATCTTTACGATAAACACAACACAATCATACGCCGCCCAATTCACCCATAATTTATTCGATAGCGAATTTCGTCTCTAGACTCTTCTTTTGTGTTGTGGTTTTGGTTGGGTAGAGACTTCCGTCATCATCAGCAATCAGCATCATCGGTTAAAATACTCACGAGTGCTTGTTCTCTTATTATTGTTTTTGCTTTTGGCAAGCTATTTTTTTTATTCGTTGTTTCTGTCATTCTTTGTCTTTTTTTTGGAATAAAATTTGCCCTCGCATTTTGAATTTGTTATTATTCTGCCCATTTACAACGAATTAACATTTAGAAGCTTTGTACATATGAGTTAAAGCAAAAAGCTTAACATGACGTGGTTGGCTGTACGAGATAGAGAATAGTACTGCCAGGGTTGTGACCATTTTCTACGAAAATAATTCTCTAATTTGTATCTATTTATAATGTTTTGGGAATTGAACCGCTTCAGCGCTTCAATCAGAATACTTTTAAAAGTAAAGGTACATAGTTTGGGATGATTTAAAGTAGCTTACCAGCTCCAACGGACTTTTTGTTTTAAACTTTGTATATTGTTCATGTTGAATCGATCCTGATGTAGATATATTTTTTAGGTTCAAGTAGCCAGCTACCGAATCATACTCAAACGCCTTCTTATACTGATATCATCCGCACTAAATCATTCTTGTCGTAGTATTGCTTCTTAAATAGATTTCAACCATGTTGCTTCTCGATTTTCCTAGTCAGTCTGCTCCTCGACTACGTTAGTCAGTTTATCGTCGTGATATTGAATTTAGAACTATCCTATGTGTACCTACCAATGACGTACCACAGAGAAATAAGCTGCATAGCTTTTCAATAAACATCCGCCCGTTGGTTTTTATATTTTCAATAGCTTGGCAAATATTTCTTTATGCAAACAACTCTGCTCATATCGTGCTGTTCGTCCACTATAATTATGTTGATTGAATATTATGAGTTCTTTTTTTTTATCCTATTAGCAAATACCACTTAACGTTAAACAAGTTAAAGGCTCTTCAATATGGCAATGCCGTCTTCACAAAGCTTTTTCTTTTCCTTTTCCTTTTTTTTTTTGTTACTTTTTCTCTATCACAAGTGTATTCCTAGTGAGTCAGGTTTGGGCATAAAAAAGATATAAAAAAAAAAAAAAACTAAACAAAGATGCATGATAGAGGGAAGCTAACGAACCAATAGTTAGACCTCGTGCCGCTTACGATTTGAATTGCTACCAATATAATTTGTATAATTAACAACGTACAGACATTTACGGTTTTTTACTTTTTACTAAACGTACTGAAAACAATTAACACTACATTTTTCAAGTGCTAACAAAAGTGACCGATACAAAATAAATAAAGAAATTACTCGTAGTCTTTGCGTTAAGTACTTTTAAGCGATTGTCTATGTACAAGTAATACAGCCACAAGAACTCAATATTGGCTTCGCATTTTGTTTTGGCTTTTTATTTGTTATTCGTATGGAAGAACAAATAAAACCCACTTCAGTTCACAGTCCACAAGAGGATTGGAATGAAAAAAATATCATCGGAGACAAAACAAAAAATTCATGGAGGCTTGTCAATGTTAGTCGAGATAGCAGTAAAATACGGTCAAGCGGGGTATGCTTTGGGGCTGTTTTGTCGATAGATAAGGACTTCGTTGAGAGAGAATATGAGTTTTTTTGTTTAATTTTTTTAATAGTCTGATGCATCAGAAAATGCGATTAAATTGAAACTAATTACAGAGATGATGCCATATACATAATGAGGATTTCCGGTAAAATCCAGAAACTTCCAGTGGTTATGGGAATAAAAAGGAATAGGATATCCAATTCCTGAATGTGCACTAGGTTAGGTATTCTTTGAGTTGAGGGGGCGTGTCATTGGCGTACGTGACTGTAGCCACACGTGTCGACGAAAAGTTACGCAATTTTTAGATACAGATACAAATATGCTCACTGAGTATACTCAAAGAAGAAACGAATATTCTAAGGTGAAACAAGGTCACGGAATTGTGGTGATTGCACAGTTCATGGATTATCTGTGTTGATTTGAGGGGTGAAAGTTTAAGTGTGACAATTTGAACTTTCCAAGCCGTGTCTCACTCGAATTTCGCTAAATTTTGAATTTTTGTTCAATTAGCAAAGAAATTAATCTATCAGAAGCGGCCTTTTGGACTTATGTCGTGATGTAGAGGGGCGTTTGGATTTTCTTGTTGTTGCGCTTCTTTTCTTTTATGTACTGGGTGGAGGAGACAAAAATAATCAGTAATGAATTGATTTTTTTGAAGAGTGCTGGGTGCGCCAAATTAGCTATTGGTTGATTGTTACTGCAGTGCAGGTGACATTTTAGACTTTAAACATTTACACGTGACATGACGAATTCAGATTGAAATCTTTAAAATTTGAGCTGAGCTAATATTAAATTTTTATCTATAATTTATTGGCTCCGATAGTCCATATCCATAGTTCTATTATTAGTGGCTGTTGGTACCTTTTGTTTTTATGAAATTGCATATCAAATCAAAACTTTAATTTGGGCAGTATATCTGAAACCGTGCTAAAGATTATGTTCGAGTATATACATATGTAATATATTTGTACATAAATATGTATGTATATATGTAAATATCCAGCTCTGGAATCCACAGAATCGTTCAGCTTGCGCTCAGCTTAAAATCAAATCCCAACTAGACTACAATAAGCTATGCTCACAGTAAGCTTAACTTAAACGTGTTTCTAGGAGCATTTTGCCTGGACCTGTACGTTTGCCTATTTCAAAGCTGTCTACAAGACAGATGACAATCAAAGCAAGCTGATGGAATAGCTCGAAAACCACGTCCCAACACGGGACATTTGGCTTAAAGACTTTGTCTTTTTCAACATTTCTTTGGCATTTGTTCTTCCTGGTAGTTTCTCAGTTCCAAACTCAATTTATATGTGAACGCACTCTTAAAACTATTTGTCATGCTTAAATTAAAAGAAATTAAAACTTAAGTTGCTTGCGATTTTTGCATGGAATTGCCACTGGCGATGAAAAGTGGATCCATTACGACAATCCTAAACGCAGAAAGTTATGGGCTAAGGCCGGCCAACCATCAACGTTAACGGCGAAGCCAAATATCCAGGGATCCAAGCTCATTCTATGTATTTGGTGGGATCAGAGTTGATGGTCTACTATGAGCTACTCGCTAGATCGCTACCGACTACAATTAATGCGCTTTAGCCGTGCATTGAAGGAAAAACGGCTGGAATACATACTTTAAAAGACACGACAAAGTGATTTTGCAGCACAACAATGGTCGGGAAGTCGTACCCCACCCGCCGTATTCTCCAGACATAGCCCCACTGATTATCACTTGTTTCCTTTGATGACTCATGGCCTGGACGAGCAGAAGCTTACTTATGCAGATTACAAAAAAATGGGTCGATTTGTCGATCGCATCTAAAAATGAGGCATTCTTCTGGCATGGTATTTGTATCCTGCCCGAAAGATGGGAAAAGTAGTGGCTAGCGATGGATAACACTTTAAATAATATTATTTTCCGGCAATTGCATTTTATATAAAAGCTTTTTTTGATGGAAAAACGCTACGAATTAATTCCAACTCCAATAAATAAATAATTTTTTTTTTTTAAATAAATGTAAAAAATACAAAATATCTAATTTGGGTTCGAAAGTAGTTTCTCCGTCTTTTTTTTTTATCTTGTATTTGTATCAAAACCTTGTTGGCAGCTGTGGTGGTATAATTTTCTTCGACTACTTTAAAAATGACAGCACTTAATGGAGGCTATTACGCAAGAGCGATCGAAAGACAAAATCAAAGCGAAAGAGCAACATTTGGAAAAACTACTCTTATCAGGACAAGATATCAGTTCACAAGTTTGTATGTAGATGATTTTAATGGCAAACATACTACATGCACTCAATTGCTCTACATCCAATAACATGAAGATATTGCATGGCGTGTATGGTGGATAAAGATTTACACCAAATAAAGGTGTTGAATGGGAAAGTAATATTTATTGTAGAGGGTTCGTTGGAATATCGTTGAACTACGTATGTACAGATATGTGTAATGTAAATACATTGAGCTATGTTGAAAAATAAAATGTTTTTTACCCTAAGAAATCATGTGTCCTGTGCTAGTTACAAAATAACCTTCCGTCCTTCAATGTCTCACTCTTACACAAAATAATTTATATTTCTATCCATTTATATTTAACTTACACCCCTATTACGGTTAGCGAGTCGAACGAAAAAGTTGGCGAATGTGACTATTTCGTATTACGGTTAGCGACTCGCCGAAATTTCATGTGACTCAAATGTCAGAGTTTAGGCGAATTGTGACTTCATTCTATTACGGTTAGCGAACGTTCGACTAGAAATCAATTTCTTCTGTCAAAATGAGTCGAATGGAATTTTCTGGTGACTAGGTAGTGCAACAGTGTAATGAGTGGAAGAAAAATGAATAATTTATAAAATTACCATTAAATAATATTGTTAACAATAAAATAATGTGTTGAAATATGTATCTAATCTTTTAAAAACCATCATCGCCAGTTAAACTGCCAAAAATTCAACATCCACTTGCCAGAATTAAAAGAAGGACCTGTTGACATTCTCCAGGAAATTGTGAATAAAGAATAGATACTTGAAAGCAACCAAAATCGCCAAGGAAAGATGCAAGAACTAAAAGACGTGATCAACATCTGAAAATGAGTCGTCCATTGGAGAATTTTCTTCCGAGATAGAACCAACAATGGAAACCAAAGATCTTGTTGCTACACTAGGCATTCCTTCTGATGTCATTGAATACACGTATACATATGTATTTACCAAACAATTATAGAACAATATATTTCTTTTTTTAAACAAACACAACATTAGTACAATATTTGTGATGGTGTAACTGGTTTCCCTGGATCGAATAATTTAGGATCTTTTCCAAGTGCTTCTGATAATAAGGCATCGTTGTAGAATTTGGATAATAGTTTTTCTACTTGCTCTTGCTTTGCTTTCCACAGTCCGGTGATGTGTTGACCAGAGACGCGGCCAGTGTATGAACTCTGAAACTGCGAAAGTAACTAAACGTTCTTAGAGACGTGAAATTCTGGGACAAATCATCACAAATAATAATTTTATTTATTTTCTTTAACCACCGAAATTAATTTAAAGTTTTATCTCAAATTAAATTGCAGTTTCTTTCACAAACAATCAAAACAATTCTGCTTTCTGACACTTCACAGCTGATATTCGAGGTTTTTCCTCAGACAGCCCTGAATTCTCTTAGCGAATGAAAACGTTCGCTAACCGTAATACCTCTACAGCAGAAATTCGCCTGGGAGTTCGTCTTGAGTCGAACGTTCGATTCGCTAACCGTAATAGGGGTATTATTCTTCCAAAGCATTTATACATACATCGCAGGATTCATTAACGACCCATAAATGTCATGTTGAATCGAAATCATTGTCAGTTATATGTATATTTTACGTTCTAACACTAAATCGAAAATTGATTATTTCAAATGGACGTGTGTACGAGGATATGTGAATTAACCACACCTCTCGGGTTCATAAATCGCGATTCAACGTGAAAGGGTCGTCCTTCCTGCACTTGTATATGTGATTGATTGAAATTTACATGGTCAGTTCCGTTGCATTCTATGGAGAATCGATTAGAATAGAATTAGCGATGTTTGCATTGCGTCACTACTTTCAATCCGATGCCGACTTCTGTACATATTTCGCATGTAAGGCTATTCATCTCGTCAAACATGATTAAGTATTCGTAGTTGACTTGAATACAAATGATGATGATTATGATATTGATAACATGAAAATGGCAAACACAAAGTTCTGTTTGTAAATATGTCTAGCTTATTTATTTGTATAGATTATCACACTTTGTTTCCATATGATTAACACTCACACTTGTTATTGTAAACCGAAAATTATTCTAACTCAAAACCCCTTCGTCTGCCCTTGGCATGTGAAATATATAAAAAAAAAAAAACAAATAGACATACTCTGAGCATTTGTTTGTGTTTGTATAACAGTCACAGTTGCTCTCTGCATGATCATCTATATGATCACAGCATCATAAAACCTCAATTATCCAGCTTCTGCGAGAGGAAACTGAAATGTACATAAATGATCATACAGAAGACACAACAACAATGCCTCCCACAAGTGGTGTATCTACCCAGTTGATAGATTAGAATTGAAATTTATTGCTTTCGGTCTAATGACCCGTACGTAATGTGCAAACGATTTTCGTACATCAAATATTTTTAATATTATTATTATTATTATTTTTTTTTGTCCAACAAATAAGATAAGAAAACTAAACACACGCCAATAATTTTGAGTAAAGTTCCGTTTTTTTTTGTGGAGGGCTTGTCATAATTGTATCTCGAAAATTCCATTTAAATTTGCGGTTGACCTATACAAGGGTCATTGCTAATCACTCGTAAACAATGGTGGAATAAGAGCAAATAGTATAAACATGTTGTTTTTATTGTGCAATAAGTTTATTTGAAATTCGCTTACTTAATTGGTACGTTTATGTGGGAGGAGTTAGGTAATAAATTGATTAGCTTCTACTTTTTTCCATCAAGGTTTTTTCACTCATTTGTTATTGTTTTTTTTTTCCGAAGATAGTGTTTGCCATAATATTGAGGTGATAAACAACTGGCCAAATAGATCGTCAACAAATTCCGGTGACCCATGGCATTCTCCGTAGATCTCGTGTCTTGACACTTTGGAAATACACGTGTGTTTATTTATTTGAATTTTCAATGAGAAGAAAGAAGTATGTACGGATTTATTTTTTAAAAAATATATACATACGTATAGTTATTGTGAGGGTGTTTCTTTTTTATACTCGTTTTATATGTACTATGCTATTTTTAAGCTTTTTTTGTGTGTGTTTAATGACATTGAAAAGTTTTGTCAACGCGATGATCAGAACCATAGATACTCGTAGATACGTACATAATGTATATATTAATGGAAAATATATAAATATAATAATTTCTTTCTTAGTACCTACAGCGATGAGTCTTTTTTTGTTTAGGTTCAGTTAGGTACACAATACAATGACTTAATGTGAAATTTGTACTATATAGTTTTCCTCGATTATTTTTAAAAATTAAATTTTTGAAAAATCTTATGGTATTGATAATTACTCAACTTGGTAAAATTAGAACTCATAAGATAACTTAAGATTTTATCACCGTTTTAAGCTGTTTTCGAACTAAATTGTTACAAATAAATTTATATAAGTACGTCTGTATATGTGGTTGAATGAGTTCATTTCAGTTAGAATGACTTATTGGATTTTAATTAAAATAGCGTTAAAAGCAACAAAACAGAATAATTTTCAACACTATTTTTTTATTTTTTCGTTTTATTCGTACAAATCGAATGGAAAATTATTGTGTTCTCTACTATTTTCAAAGTTCTTATTTTGATGTACCTACAGCTGCGAGCAAAAATATAGCAGTGCCACTAAAGTGGCATTAACCAAAAATACAAAAAATTAAGCAATCGTTATTACATCGGATCTCATCTTCTGCTGTAATACAGCACGCGGCAGATTTTCATCTCCGTCAGGCTCAAAAAGCTTACACCAACACTTTTCGATGACTGACGCTGTATACTTACTTACTTAGTTGGCGCTACAGCTCGAGGTGAACCTGGGCCTGCTTCTTGCAACCATTTGTGTGTGCGTGTTATATTTTTGCACGAATGGAAGGGACCTACAGTTTTTTGCCGACTCCGAACGGCGAGTTGAGAAGCTCAATCGTGACAAATGATACTCTTTGATGCTTGTCAGACATTCGAAAGAGGTGGGCACTGTGAAAAACTTTTTAGGTGTAGGCGGCGGGTTTCGAACCCAAGACCGCTGGCTCAGTAGTCCGACGCACTAACCACTTGCGCTACGGTGCCCACGCTGTATAAGGGCGTTGCATTTGGAGGTATAAACAATGCACTTTTCTTTTAAATTTAAAAACTTCACTCGGCGTTTAACTGGTGGCATCTTTATTGGTATACACATGCCGACAAAATTCATCGTACGATATACAAAGTTTTAATATTTTCGGTTTATATGGATATGATTACATTTAATTATTATTTTTATTTCTTATGGCCAGTGATATTTTTATTACCCATACCCATACGCCATACCCTTTTTCTCATTCCACCCCTTTTACTTAAGTTATTAATAAAAGCAATTAAATATGTTGCAGTCCAAACGACACAATTCATCGTACGGTTACTGATCCCGTTAGTTTTTTAGTTTGTAATTACAATTTTACCAACAATTACATCATTCTGTGTTCAGTGCTCAGTTGCTTTGCATATTTTGCAAAAAAAAAAGATAATTTTAGTTCAACGACGGAGAAAAGCAACGACCCAAGATTTCCGCCAAGTGGTAGTAAATTTGTTTTCCAAAGAAGGCAAAACGTTGAAAGAAATTGCACACACGGTAGGAATAAGCAAATTAACTGTACAACACCATCATAAAAACGTACCAAAAAACAGAAAGTGCGAAGACGAATCGTCCATCTAAATACTACCCGACATTCTAAATACTACCCGACAAAATCCAAAAACTAATTGCCCTACCATCAAACAAATAGTCGCGGATAAATGCAGCACAGGTGTCAGTACGCCTACAATCGAAAGGACTCTCAACAGATATGGATATTTTTCAAGAACAGCAAGAAAGAAGCAGTCCATTATTGACGCGAATAAGAAAAAACCGAAAAGACTTTGCCTCTCTATACAAAGACGCTGATCTGTCTTTTGGGAAGAAAGTTGTGTGCACCGACGAGAGCAAGTACAATATTTTTGGTCACGATGGTCCTTTAAGAATATTGCGAAAGATCGGCACTGAAATCGAAGTTCAAAATCTTCGAAGAATAGTAAAGCACAGTGTAGGTAGTGTTATATTGTGGGGGAGCATGGCTTGGTCCGGCGTGGGAAAGCTGCCATTTATTGAAGGTGGATGGACCACTACATGTATCTCGGCATACCAAAAGCAAATCTACGTCCATGAGTAGAGAAATTATGTCTGGATAGCGGCTGGATATTTCAGCAAGATAACGACCCTAAACACACCGCTCAAAAAAGTCCAGGAATGGTTGTTATACTATGCTCCAATGCTCTCCCACAGAGCCGGGACCTAAACCCCATCAAACATTTGTGTGACTACTTGGAAAAACAGCTCCATAAACACCGAATTTCGCCAAAAGCGACTCTGATGGAAGCTCTCCAAGTAGAATGGGATCGCGTACCCGAAGTTTTACGCAAAATCTGGTCTCTTCTTCATCGACTACAAGCTGTCCTTCAATCTGGTGGAGGCCCAACAAGATACTGACAGCCCGATTTCATCAAAATATCAAACTTGAATTTTACCGTACGATGAATTTTGTCGTTTGAATGAAATGCATTAATCCTTTTTGTTTAAGTTATAAGAAAATAAAATGAATTTGAATTTAATCTAATATCTAAATAATCTTTGTTTTTTGTTCTGATACTTTAATCTTAGTCCCTTTTTGAGTGAACTGCGTAGGTACCGAACAACAGCATTCATGTGTGTCGTACGATGAATTATGTCGGCCTGTGTATATTGGTATGCCAACAAACGAAATGAAATGCAAAATCAAGCAGAAAAGAACAGTTTTCCAATAACTAAAACACGAACAAAGAAGAAACAAACAATTTATGAACAATTCAGAACGTTCAACTTTCATCTATGTTCCTTTTCTCTCCATTTTTTTACTTTTTGAATTAAAATACAAAAATGCAAATAATTCAAACAAGTGAAACAGCTGACTTTGACAGATAGTTCAATTTCTACCGGAAGAAATTTGTCCAGTAAGAAATAGTAAGATTTTTTAGTGAGGAGAAATTTTTCCTCTCTCTTTTACTACTTTTTCGTGTAAAGGAACGCGGTTTGTCTAAATTCAGTAAGAATCAGTAAGAATCAGTAACAATTTTCAAGTAAAGGAACAGACCTTATGACTTTTTAACTGTCACACAGCAATTACAATTGCGATTGATTTTCCGTACAGTTTTTATTTGTCTTTATGAAAGCGCTCTTTAATCAGCCGTTATCTTTTTACTGTGTAAACTTTAGTTAAGATGACACTACAATATTTTGTGTTGTGATCTTCAACTTCAATTGCCCTCTGCGACTCTGAGCATTGCACAGAACTTCTGTGTCCATCACCAAAATGCGCAATTATTTTTTTTATTTTCCATGCTATATAGATGACCTTCCACATGCGGTTGACATTTTCGACCTTTAAAATCTACTAAGACTTTATTTGATAATAACTGTGTAGTTATAATGTGTGATAATAAATATTATATTTTTCTTTATTTGGAATATTTCTTCTCCGTACAAAATACTAAACAAAAATCATATATAACAATTCAAATGTTATTTAAGCAGTTTTGCACAAGTTTCGCATTTCATCACTGTACACAGGTAATCAAGATATAAAGACTGGTTGTCGTTAAATTGATTTTAATAGCAGCTATGTTTTTATTTTGTTTCTTATTTGTTTTTTGAAAGATACTCGTGTGAATTTGTCGATCATAAAAAACAATCGTCTCGTGTCGCAGTATCGAATAAAGATTAGTGTTTCGGCAACGCTTTTAAGTTTTAACTTTCACATATGCACAACTGTATGTACATTATGTATGTTTGTATGTATGTATCAGAGAAACATTTGTTGGGCTTATTGTTTTTAAGGTAAAAACCCCAAATTTTAATTTTTAGATAATACATTGAAAAAAAAACAGGATAAATCCTTCCTGATTAATTTTCTACTATTAATTGAAATGCGCGTTGCTCACTGATAAATAATCAATAATAATCTTTTGATACGAATGCATACATCCATTTTTACTTAATTAAATTTATCTTTTGTTTGAAAAAGCGAAAGTAATGATTTGAAAACAATAAAACCCTTAAGCAAAACAACGCATGACGCAGAAATGAGTCAATAAAAATAAGTTCTGTTCGTAATCAAGAACTGGAAAAACATATTAAACTACTCCGATTCACTGGGACTGGTACTGATTTAAGCTGTGTTGATGGATTTTATATGGATTTAAATTGTTTTGAAAATCAACATCGAGAAAACAAATATTATATGACTAATAACTCGGGTCCGTTAAATTGCAAATCCAGACGTTCACTGATCATATGCATCTGAGTCAACTACTAACCTTTCATAGAGACCACCAAATCTTGTTAATTCAACAAAAAAAAAACAACAATGTTTTTGACCAGTGTGTGCTGGTCATGTCGTATGTGTCCGATAGCTATGGTGAGATGATCCATATCCATGTTAAATATGTATACCTAAAATCAGAAATATACTCGTACTTCCTTTCATTTCCCGCATATTTTCCTTAGGTTAGATTAGGTTAGGTTAGAAGGGTCGTTTGCAGTAAATGCAATTTCACACAAAGGCCGTAAAGGTCCATTGTGAATATCCTAGTGGTGCATGTAAAAACATGCATTTAACAAAACCATTTCGATCTTTTAATAAATCTCTTAGGTTTGTGAGCCAGGACATCCAGGCAGTCGAAGAACCGTGCTCCCATACAACACAGATGCCGTTCTTGAAGAGCCGGGCAGTGGCATAGCAGGTGTGCTACAGATTCTATTTCATCCTCATCCATACTACTTCTACAGAAGTCATTTGTAAGGATGCTGTATCTTATGGCCAAGTGTTTCTTATTATACAGTGTCCGGTTGTAACACCGACGAGTACATGGATTTGGCTTCTTCTCATAGAAAGTAGGCATATTATTATTTTCTGGTCGACTACGGGCCACAGGCTGCGGTTACTAGCGTTGCGTCATCGGTATTCGGTTAAATTAGTGATGATGCGGGCTATTCCATGTTGAGCTGTGTTTAAAACCGGTAAGACCTGTCTGTCAGCTAGTGTTATATCCATATCAGAGCCTTTCCCGGCCAGTCCGTCTGCTGTTTCGCTCCCTTCTATCTCCGCTGTGTCCGGATACCCAGCAGAGTAAAACTATGGGGTGTTTTATCGCTCTAAGAGCCGTGAGGTACTCCTTTACGCATTTTGAGTTCATAGAAGTGGAGTCGGCTTGGCTATCCACGCAAATGGTGATTTCCGTTGCAGTTAGTTGCCTTACTAGGACAATTTATGCTGCTTTCTTAATAGCATATATCTCTGATTAGAAGACGCTGCTAGTCGATAAGACTGGGTTATGCAAAGTTCTTCCGAGAAGGCACCTGCTCCGGTACCTTCCTTTGTTTGACTTGATATAGACGCCATGACTGAAGAGGTCAGTGGAAACACCAAACCATGTACGAATATTTGCCGGGGTGCCACCTCAATTATTAATATCACACCCAGTTTTTTTTCATCGCGTTTCATCAGCAAAAAAAAGAAAACAAAAAACCATTTTCCCATTTGGCATCCCTTCTATTGTTTGCCAGAAAGCTAGTAAAGCTGGCTTTAAATTTGTTTAGACTTCTTATTAAGTATCAGCGGATGTCTGAATACTATCCATGTGGCCTTAAAAAGATTTGAATAGAGTTTGTATTGCTACAACGTATATGCCTAAGCCAAAAATTTGATTTTTTTATCCCCATTTATTGATTTTGAAAAACTTATACGTGAGGCTGGATGTGGAACTCTATAGAACCTTGAAAGTTAAAATACTCCTGTCACTCAATACGTGAATCTAGCCACGCTGTTTATTATGACACTGGAACATGAAATCCTTTTCCCTCCCTACAAATGTCTTTTTTATTCATTAAAACCTGAAATTAAGCTTCGCCTGTCTATCAATAAACAAAATCAATCAATTGCAAACGTGCTTACATGCTTACAAACACACACATAACATCCGATTGAGGCGCAATTAATTTGGAAAAATCAACAATAAGCCAGGACCTATGACGCAACTCGACCTCCCATTCACAATTATTTTTACAATGGGTTTTTTGTGGGTGTTCTTATCATTGTGTTATTTGTTTACGTGACATGTATTGTAATGAATTCGTTGTTACTTAAGCCCATTGCACATTTCGATTTCAATTTAATAAAACCATTATATATTTTGTTTATTTTTTCAGGACAAAATGCCTGTGAACAAAAATCGTTTGTATTCCTACGAAAGGAACTGCCAGTGCGATTGGCGAATATCATGAAAGAAATTGCTTTGCTGCCAGAAAATCTCCTTGGAACACGTTCAGTCAGTGAAGTGAGTCAATTGTATGCACGCAGCTTTGAGGAAGTTATAGAATATGAACGCTCCGACCCGTCGCATAACAATCTGGAGAAGTGAGTATATATTAACCAATTGAAAGAGAAATCCAATTTCTTATTCCAAACAACAAACTGCGCTTAGATTTTGCAGTACACTTGTGCAGATCCGAAACCGCCATTCGGATGTTGTACAGACAATGGCACAGGGAGTTATCGAGCTCAAAGAAAACCAGGGTGGTATTGTGGAGCCCTCGATGGAGACTTCCATTCAGTATTTCTTGGACCGCCTCTATATGTCACGTATTAGCATCCGGATGTTAATTAATCAACACAGTACGGGATTTTATTACTTATCCATAACTCACTCAGAAATTGAAAAGCATTTTTTTTCTTCTACAACAGCAATACTCTTTGGAGAGTTTCCGAACGAAAAAGGTCGGCACATTGGATGCTTGGATCCAGCATGCGAGCTTAGTTCAGTCGTACAAGATGCCTACGAGAATGCTCGTTTTCTCTGTGATCAATACTATTTGGCCAGTCCCGAACTGGTGATACGAGAGTACAACGAACTGGAGAAGAGTCTGCCCATCCGCACGGTCTATGTACCATCACACCTATATCACATGCTTTTTGAACTATTTAAGAATTCGATGAGAGCTGTGCTCGAGTATCATGATCAGGATAAGCAACTGCCACCAATACAGGTACTCATAGTTCGGGGAAAAGAAGATATTTGTGTTAAGGTAAGGGCGAGCGGCGGGTATGCATCATTTAAACAAATAATAAATCATGCTTCTTGTAGATTTCCGACCAAGGAGGTGGTATTCCACGCTCCCAAACAGACCAGCTGTTCAAATACATGTACAGTACAGCACCACAACCATCCCAATCAGATATGCATACAGTTCCATTAGCCGGGTATGGTTATGGTTTACCCATTTCGAGACTCTACGCACGGTACTTCCATGGTGACATTGTGCTATTATCCTGTGAAGGCTACGGAACTGATGCCATTATCTATCTTAAGGTGAGTTTTTTTTTTGTTCTTACAAAAGACTTTTGTGATTGATGATTGTTTTGTGTACTTCGTAGGCACTCTCTGACGAGGCAAATGAGCTTTTGCCGATCTTCAATAAGACCAGTTCGAAATTCTATCGAGCAACAACGCCAACTGGTGACTGGTCTAACCAGGTAAAACACACCAAGAAAAATAAAAAAAATAATAAAAACATTGACATTAGAATTTAAACCCGAATTTTCACTCATCCATGGGAAACAAACTAATTCCGAAGCCGACACTCTCATTTTATTTTAAGAAAATCAGATTAAACGCTTTTTTTTTGTCTATTATAGTTGTATATGTTAAGTTTTGTAAATGTCGTTAATTATATTGCATCTGCTGTATACACAGCCCATTACCTAATTTTGTATTACGATTTTCTGTTATATGTACGGGTATAGTTATAAGTTTAAACATAGATAAGAAATATAGTGGGTTCAAAAGGCCAGTAATAACAAGTGATAACCCTGGCGAAAGCCGAAATCAACCCCATCCCAGTGTGTGCATGGTTTTTCAAATAGTAGAGACACACCAATCAACAATCAGTCATAATTTGTGCGACATCCAGTCGTAGTTGATTTCATTTGCTAGTAAACAACTATAAAATAATAATTTTATTGTTATTTCAGACGTTTGCCAACCGTTGGCGGTATTTGTTAAGTTTATTCCAATCGAAAAGTAATTGAAATGGTCCTGCTTAACAATGATGACGATGGCAAACTATGCTAAGAATAAATGAAAGTGGAAAGGAGAGACTTCCAACTGAAAATAGCAACAATCTTCATCAGAATTTTATGTTCATTCATATTACTAGTGCATTCATATAACATCCGTGGCCTTTGACATGCATAAATGTACTGGGAAACAAAAACGCATATCTCATTTGAAATTTTCATACCATACAGACTCGATAAGTCATAATCTTATGGGATTTTCAAGAAATGCTTTGTTTATGTGCCGACTTAAGTTCCATTTCATTATGTGCAAATTTAAATCTCATAAATGGTCAACATTACTATTTGCTTTTAGAGCTCAAGGTGCTTCATGGCCCTGAGCTATCGCGGAGTTTTTTTTTTCATTTTCTTTTATGCAAAGTTAAGGGACATCGGTTTTTTTCGGGTATCATAGGTTTATTTTTGCACACGGCTAAACCTTTCCCCAGACATGCTCTGAAAGGTACTCTGTGATTTCGGAAATAAGTACAAAAAGAGAAGGAAGAGACCGAGAGACGACTCCCCATAGATGTGTCTCTTGCCACTAAACGACGTTACTTTGGAAAATGGAAAAACACAATCCATACCCAATCTTTAACCAAACCTTCATGAAAATGAATGGTCTCTTCTCTCACCTTAGTGTCCGCATCACTGAATTCAATGGTTGCTGGTAGAAAGACGGTAGAGTGCCATAGATGCCAATAGATAATAAACATTTATATTATACCTGCAGAAATTTGACCGCTTTTTCCACAAAACAATCTATTTGTTGGCTACAGCTCAGAAGAATCGATTGTATGAAGCAATTTGATTTATATCTTTTCTCTGTTATGTGGGATAAGATTGCCACTTAGACGCAAACAAATATTAAAACAAAAAACAAACATGGCCTTAGTCCTTCTTTTGCACAGTTATGTTGACATCATCAGCACACACCTCATACAAAGTAATGAATTAAATTAGTATTTCAAACAAACACTCTGCATGTCTGGAAACTTTAGCGATTATCTCAAAGGACTGGACTGGATTAAGAATCATTCTCAAGTCGCGAGAATGTAAGCGAATCCCACTGTTTTGTGGAAAATTAACGGATCCAGAGATTGACCTGAGTCATTACAATTTTGTTTCCTTGTGAGACAAGATCGCTTTGGGGCTGCTTTATTTAGTTAGAATCTTTTTTACCAAGCAAACAATCTCGTTTGTATCGTTAAATAATTTATAATTCACTCCATCCAATAATATAAGAGCAGAGCCACGTCCAAGTTCCATTTCGGAGCGACGCGACCCATCTACCGGGGTTTGATAGTCCTTTAACACCTTTCTGCCACCCACCAATGCACAATCCAATCTCTAAAGCTAAGCTACAAAAAAGAATCGGCTGCTTTTGTCGTTTTATCACACACGCTTTCTGTGTATATTTGTTTACTGCTTTAAATGTACCCGCAACAAATTGGCTTTACTTTTTTTTCATTTCAATCAAATTTTTAACATCAACAAAATTATTCTTGTTCTATTTCAGAAATATGTTTCAGCAATAAATCGGTAAAACATTTTTTTTCAAAATTGAAATCCTATCACACCACAAGAAAAAAAAAATAAATAAAAATCTTTTTAAAATCAAAACTATTAACTATGTATGCAATCATGTGATTTATGTTATTCCATAAATTTTATTTATTCAAATTTTAGCATAGCAAAAGAAAACACACTACCTATGACTATTTTTATTTTATTTTTATTTTTTAAGAAGATTTGTGCATTTGTTTTATTGTATTTTTTATTGTAAGTAAAACACACAGTTACGAGTAATTTAAACGTTTTTGTGTTTTATTGTTATATTTTTAGTTTTGTAAAAAAAATTACGTAGAATTGATTGGTTGACTATGTTTATTGTTTTAAGATATATTTCCACGTAAAATATACATTTGTGTAAAATGAAAAATATTTACTTTTTTTTTTTTTGTTTTAGTAGAATACGTTTTTAATTTGGTTATGGGCATCTTCTGTTTACTAAGCATTTTCTCTTCTTTGTGGAAAGGGACAGCTCGACTGTTTCCGATTCGTTTAGTGAGATGAATTTTTGAAAAATTAATTTTTGTGTGTTATATTTTAGAGCTCCCACATGAATGTCCGGCAAATGAATGCTTCAACACCGAAAAAGCTTTCAGAGATCTACGGAAAGGATAGCGACGAAGAAGAGAGCATCTTAAAGAAGCCACTCATTTAGGATACAGTAGAAGTAGACATAAACATATTAATAGGTGTAAGAGTGTAAGACACAACATAAAAAGGATATTTTTATATAGAAAAATACACAACTGTCAGGAACACTTGAGTTGTACAAATACATATGCATTTTGTAGGATACTCAGTTCTCTCACATAATATACTTGTAAATGGAAATGAAAACGAAAGTTTTTTCTAGAGACGCCTATGTCTTAAAACTTTAAATTTAAAAAGAAAAAAATAAATTAAAAATGTTATGAATTTTGTAACGTGTTTTATTAATTTTATAAATGGAACTCCATGGCTACTATTGACAGAAACAGAAATTAAATACCTAGGAGTGACCCTAGATAGCTAATTAACAAGGGAAGAACACCTTAATTCCATCTATAAGGAAGCAATGAGTGCACTATGGTGCACGAAGCAGCATCCTGGGGACTCAACCCCAACATGGCCCTGTGGATCTACACACAAATGGCAGTGGTATAGTGGAATAAAACTAAGCAGAAAACTGCCGTTAACAGGCTAAACCAGATCCACAGACTAGCATGTTTAAGCGTAACAGGGGCAATGAGAACCACACCAACTGCAGGTCTGGGTAGCTCTTCTGAACACTACCCCACTTCTCTTAGCAATACAGGAATCAGTAGCTAAACAATCTCTTGCTCTTCATAGGATCTATAAAGTCAAAGATTTGTACTAAACAAGGTATATGTATCTAGCTAAAGAAAATACCAGTACCAGCGATCACATGACCTTAAAAATAAGCCGACGAAACATTCTGTCCTTCCATAAAGATGCCACAATTTTTCACGCGGAACTATTTGTCATAAATACAGCCGCACAAATCCTACTGGAGAGAAACTCAAACTGTCTGTCTCTTGTCCTTGTTCTTCGTGTGCTCGCGCTGTGTATAAACATTATACGGGTCCCGTATCATCCCAGAATGTTATTCCTCTGATGTAAAAAGAGATAGCCCCTAAAATGAAGCAAGTGCTCGTCACTTCTGTACAGTCCAATATTAGGCGCGTTTTTTTTTTCAAATCTATATAGATTTCGAAAAAGATTTCAATACAAAAATAAGACTGGATCCAGGCTAAGGTTTTGTTGTATTTTACATTGAAAACATGTTGCGGAAACATGTTTATCCTATATAGGTTTGAAAAAAAACATGCCTATTGAAGGACGGCCACACACGCAAGATGGTACTTTTCAATTTTGACTTCGCCAGTTTATTCAACGAAAATATAAAAAAAATGTCACAAGATTAGCCCACCAAGCAACCCGAATCTAGTATAGCAAACTGAATGTATTCAAGATCATTATCCGAACCAGAAAAATGAATTGATAGCTTGGTTTCCTACTTTAAACCCAATTTATCCGCTTAGAATCTTTGTCAGCAGTTTTTGCTGCGAAGTTACAACAGATCAAGAAGACGAGATTTACTTGATATTGAAAGCTGAGTACAAATTGATTAAGGCCTAAAAGCCCAAACCAAAAAATATTTCTTGGTATCTGGCAGTAACGTGCCTAATCATATTTCAAGCAGTTCCTACCACATTCAATCCAATCTCACAACCCAACACTGCCCGGTTTCCAACTCAACTAGCTGTCAGTTGTCAAAAAATTCACATTAGCAACTCTAGCCAACTTCACACTAATAATTTTTTGTTGCCAATGTACATTCATTTATTGTGTTCTGTAATGAAAATTCAATATATATATTTGCGTTAAAAATAAAGTGAATTTCCGTAGCCCAGCAATAAATAACCAAACTAGAAATGTAGACAAGCATTCCATCTGCCGAAAAAAGTAAATTCCAAGCCGCAGCAGTACCCGATCACAACACAGTATCAAGTTTCTTATGTCACTCGCTAACGAAATGAAAAATAATTTGTTTACATTGATGTTCGCTGCTCCTGGTGCTGCTGGTGACCTACATGCGAATTAATTATGAATTTTTGTTAAGAATAATTGTGTGCAACTTTTCTTTCGATCGGTTTTTGATTTCGCGCGGTGTCTCAGGTCCCATCGCACCAAGTAAACAGAGTTGTGTGGATATATGTAGTTTCTTTTTCCTTTTTCTGTTTTTTACGAATTTTTTTTCCGGGGTTTCGAGTTGAACACTGCGCTGCTGCTGCGTTGTTTTCTAATTAGATTTGTTGTGTCGGGAGTGGGTAAGTGGTGAATCGAGTGTGGTACAAGTCGCGTATATCGTCGATGTTAACTGCTGCACACCGAATAAAAATAATAATGGAACAACCTCGAATGTGAAGAACAGCGGTGGACTTGAGTGACCTCGAAAGCAGTGGAATCAGCAGTAGAGGTAGGTTCAGCACAATGCAATCGGTAATGGCCATGTCAACTTAATTTGTTTGCATTTTATTCTTTTGGGCACAGTTCTGCAAGTTACTTGGGAGCGGAGCGAATTAACCTAAAATATTTTGGCAAACTATTTGTGTGCGGTTTAACAAAATCGATAGGTCCTTAGGGAGTTTAATTTACTGAAGGAGATGTTTATTGGAAAATGACAGTTCATATGTTGATTGGACAAAATTGGAAATTATCTTGCCTTAAAATGATATTAAGGAACATTGGTCAGTTCTGTAGTCCAGAAACAGAGATTCAAATAAGACCAGCGCTTGTTGTTGATTGAGTAACATATCCAATCAGAATGACATACCATAGTGGAGTCGAATAGCTCCCAACTCGTCAATGCGGCATTTAGCTAAGTTACTGAGATGGCATTTTCATTGAAATTAATGTGCCCAAAGTTTAATTTGGGTTAAAGTCTCCAAGTATAGTCTAGAACTAGATAGCATAAATATTATTGAATAGTTAAAAATTATCGAGACTTGTTCATAGCTTAAAATTGCACTTTGATTGATGCCTGTTTGCTTATCAGTTTTTTGAGAATAATATTTTTATAAGATAACAGTGATAACATACATAAATTATAGCTATTTATTTTAACACCTTTCTTTTTTTTTCTAGGAAAAATGCTCGCTAGTGTATAATGTCTTCACAAGCTGTGTATTGTTTAAATCTTCAGATACGTAAGTATAATTTGACTGAAAGCAAACAAAACATTGCAACACACTTTAATCTGATTTACAAAGTTTGATTTCCGCTAAGAGATATGTCGTGTCCGTAATCTAAGTAAAAGTCTGATTGCCTTAATACAGAAATTTATTTTTGTGTTTCTTAGTGCGAACTACTAAAAATAATAAGATATGATAAGATGATGATTAGATTTCGATTGAAACGAAATAACACTGTTTACGCTAGCCATCGAGTAGTCACTTAATAGCGTGGGCTTTTGTGGGATATGAATCCTGATTGGTATTGGACAGGATCCCCTTTTTTCATTTTTAATGCATTTTTATTTTTCAATTCAATTATTACTTACTTGCTAGACAAAAGTGCTTAAAACTAGCTTAACTAACTTAACTATCTTACTCTAACTTACTGGCCCCACACGGGCACTCTAAGCTAAACTTAATACTTATACTATGTCTTTCGACGTAACCTAACTTATAATATATAATTTTAATTGAAGTTACAATTTTAGATCTAAGAAAAGTTTGAAAAATAAAACTTAGAAACAGGATGACAGGATACCCTACTGAATGTGGAATGCAATAAATCAAGGGTGAAGTTTAAACATTGCTCTTATCTAACAGAGTATTGTGGTACAAGGACTTATAAACATTTTTGGCATTTAAATCTGAAGGACAGCACTGGGCCATGCTAAATATGTACACCTTCCTTTTTACTCAGATTCCAAGACCAGCATCTACGTGTCTTATGAGCACTTTATGAAAATTTTTAACCTGTGCAATATGAGCTACATAGAAAATTTCTACGACATCAATGTGAAAGAAAAAGCAACAAAATTGGCGCCGCGACTGAAAGATCCAATGATAAATGAATGGAATGTATGCTGATACGCTGTCAAGATCTGCTAAAGACAGGATATCGATATGTTAGGAACTGTAAAAGAACTAGAATGGGAAGAACCATTGACAAAACACTTGCGCACCGCATAGAGAGCTACTTTATAAATTAGTAAAGATTTGATCACAACAGACAGTATCGAGCGCAAAATCGCTGCATCATATAAAGCTGTAATTGCAAAATAACATACAAATATACCTAAACAATTTGCAATTGCGATACAGCATATTATTATGGTCAATATACCTATGGCTGAATTAGATCAAAATCAGAAGCTACTTGAACACTAACAGATTACAAATCGCACTCTAGAGTAGTCCTGTACTTATCCTCATTAACACTAGAAAGACCGGCATTCGTATCTTACCTAGAAAGACCAACGTCGTCGATTGACGACTCCGGTTTTTATAGTGTTAAAGAAAAGATCTATGTATGTGAGAATACAGTTGTAAAGTGAATAAAACCAATATTTGTTATCTTAAATTTATTATTTGCATGTTTTTCTAGTTTTATTTGTTCCTGAAAGTGCGAATTAAACGGACATTCTGCAAACATTGCCCTCCAACATTATTCACACTGATTTTTTTTTAGATTTTCAGAGACTAGAAGTAGATTTTGACGATAATATTGTTACAATACAGAAATAAGTTCAGATGAATTTCTTGTCACTTGGTGTCTGACAATCGCTTTTCCAGATGGTGCCTTAGCATGAGCTTGTTAAAATTAATACTTTATAAAAGCTGGCCCAAAATGTATCACCCTATTGGAAGATGCCAGTAAACAGATGCAGAATACTACACGACGACAAGACATGGAATGCTGTACCCCTCAAGATCGCGGAGTACTCGTGACTATTTTTTTACGGAATAATTAGTCAGTGATTTTGGCGCAACGTGAATTTTGGCGCAGATTTCATGACCGTCCTACGCCAATTGGTCAAACACTAAGGCGTTTGACCGCTCGCCTCGAAGCGACTGGAACAACACGTTACAGAAGAGGCGTCGGAAAGCCTCGCAGTGCTCATTTCGACGAGAATATCGCCACTGTGGCTGAAGATGTCGACCAGACGACGTGCCACGCAATTGGCCATTACACGTTTGTCTCTGTAGCGTATTTTGGTTAAAGACTTGAAGATGTTTCTTTTCAAACTGCAGATAGTCCATCAGTTACTGCCTGCAGACCATCAATCGCATCTCAACTACGCTCACGCTATCCTGAGGCTCAACGAGGAAGTGGACGATTTTCGGTCGAGATTCATCATGAGCGACGAGGCCCATTTTCATCTGAACAGCCCCGTTCAGATACGGCGGAAACGGTGGGGTTTCAAACGGTGCTTTTCCCAAACGGGCCAAAGAGCCATTACATCTGCTCAAAGTGACTACATGGTGCGCCATTTTAATTTTTTCGTTAACGCCGTGGGTAACACGGTTACTGTGACTGGTGAGCCATACAGAACCATAATCACTGAGTTTTTATTGCTGCAAATTGATGAATTGGGACTGGAGGACATGTGAATCCAATAGGACACTGCAACCTTACACACAGTCCGCGCGACAGTATACATTTTGAAGGATGCGTTTTCGGGTCGCCCAGTGCTTCGTTTTAGCGATTTGCACTGACCGGCAAGATCGCCCGATTTGAACGCTCCAGATTTTTTTCTTTAAGGTATTTTGAAGTCACGGGTCTATCAGAACAAGCCACAGACTCTGGAAGCTCTTAAAAAGAATATCCGACAAGTGTGCGAGAACTTATCGCCCGCCCGAAGTTCTCGTCAAAACGATTGAAAATGTGGTAAAAACAGCTCAAATGGCCATCAACAATGGCGGCGCCTAGTTGACTTGATTTAAAAATATATTAGGAAATTATGTCGATTTGTTTAACAGATAAACAACATAGAGTGAGTGTTTTTGGGCCACCCTGCACATACATACATAGAAATATTGTAGTCTTTGGGTATATCCATATCCATATCCATATACTCATGGATAGTCAAGCTACTATGAAAGCACTAGGCTCAAACCTGATTGACTCCAAATCAGTCGTGAACTGCTACAATACTCTCCAAGACCTCTCCCATAGAAACAAAGTCAAACTTTGGTGGGTGCCCGGACATGAGAGTACCTATTGATGGAAATTAACTTGCTAGGAAAGGTTCGGCTGAATCTTTAATCGGCCCTGACCCGTTTTGTAACATTCTAAATTCAGCTATTAACTTAAAAATCAAAAGTTAGAAAAACAACATGTGTGTTTCCTATTGGGAAAATACCCAGGGTCTTCGTCAGGCTAAAAGAGCCATTAAACCTTTTCAAAATAAATCCATAAAAAACTACTCTTCAGTAGAAATGATATCAAGAGATTAATGGGACAGATGCTCATTATATTTTATGTGACTGCATGCCTTCAGGAGATAACATTTCCACAGAGAAATCCTAACTCCTATGGAAATTCGTAAAGTCTCCACCAGTGAGATCCTCAACTTGATGACTTTGCGGTCCAATTGCTCTTTTAGGTCTTGGTGCCTTCCGCAATTGATGGGTCAGAGCCTTTATGCTTTCTTTTCAAGCCTGTGAACCTATTGCAATAAGTATCAATTGTCAGCGGAATTTGGTTGAAGGTCTCATCCGGAAAGGAAAGATTTTGAAAACCAGTCAGTGTGGTCAAAGAAACTTAGCATCCACGACATGAACTAAGCTATTTGATGATGGATGGTGATACTTAATACATATGAAAATGATAGCATTGCAGCTAACCGCCTTCCATCGTTATAAAGACTTAAAGGATACACGAAGAATACCTTCATTCGTTTGCCAAGAGTGGAAAAAAACCTTCAAAGGATATTAGCATTTTTCATAACACTAATGTGTGGTTTGATCCGCGAGAGTTGAGTTAAAAAAAAAATCAAGTTCCTTTATTTTTTACTCCACATGTCCGCTACTATGTGTGTATATGTGTTTGTGTGGAGTGGAATCAACTTTATTAACAGAAAAAGTGAATTAAATTAAATATATCCAGAGGAAAAAAAATGGTCAGCAACTCATTTATGTTTTTAATATAATAAAATGCCTGGAACAGTGGAACGTGAACCACCCTCTCCCTTAAACTGGTCCATGACCCATGCTCCACTGACATTTGCCACCAGTGCAAGGTGATTTTTATGGCTCTTGCTCCAACCATCGGAGATGGACAGAGGAAAAAAAAAACCTGCTGACATTGGAACTCTAAATTGAAATCCATTATGAAACCAAGTTATACACTCGTGCACTACCAAACCACACATACCTTATGGCCGCACAAAAGGCCCCTTTGTGAGCTACTAACGTCACGGAGCCCATATACAAAACATGTTTCAATGTTTCGATGTTCCAATAATAACAACAATATAGGCCGTTACCAGCTAGTCACCAGCGCCCAGTCAACCCTTCCCAAGCACCGGAAAGTTCTTGTCCTTTTTATTGCATCCAAACAAATATTATATCTATCTGGCTGTGTTTTTATGATCCTTTCAACCAGCGGAACGGAGGCATATCGCTAAATCAAGTACAGGACATATTTATAGCACTATTTCTTACTAACGCAATAAATGTTCACTTCACAGTAAAATATTCAGCTGGGGGGGCCAAAACAGCGACGAACAAACACCTACCCTTCGAAATCGATGTAAAGACACAGGCACATACAAACACACACACATTTAAGGGCAGGAGGTGAAATAGTGTAAGTCGCTTTAATATAAAATTGCGAGGTCATAATTAGCTGTCGGATGAGTTTTTGTTCGCCTTTTGCTCTACTCTCGAACGTTTGTGCGCTGCACACAAAAGGAACCATCCTTCATGATAATGGTGTGGTACCTCCTCCACTTGTCCACTGCTGCGTATACGTTCGAGGAAGAAGAAATGTGCCAACAACCCAAAACGACGGAACAGAGTGTAACAACAACGACGAGAACGACAGCGGCGAACAGTAGCAGCAGCGGGCTATAAAAGGACTCTTAGTGTGTTTTACGCGACAAATTCCCACCACGGAACACAAGTGACCAATATTACTGGCCAGGTATGAGCGGCACACACCTCGAGCCTGTACAAAATTGAAAGTGCGCACCCGTCTTTTCCTTCATGTCGGTGTCGGTGGTCTTCCCTCATCCCGAAATGTAAATGCGATAAATTCGGCGAAGAGTTAAGCACTCGTTGCTTCTCCTGGGACATCCAGGGTCATCGCATCATAAAACTTTCAGCAAGGAGTGAAAAATCTCTTAATAGTTTGTTCCACTGGTGAGAAGCATCCCCGCTTCTGCTCCAGCTGCCCTAGTGACGTGTGGAAATAATATTTATTCTTCCTTTCGACGACGACGTAGCGAGCCATAGCCAGCCATCCTCTGACAAGCTGTAGGTATACAAATTTAATTTCGCGGTACCAAATAAATACTTCGGCCGACTCTCCACTGGGGTGGGGTTTTCATTTTGGTCGACTTATTCTTAGAAGGGTCAGTAGGAAGCTACATACTTGGAATACCAGCGCAAGAGTTGGTGAATAGTTAATACATGGATGACAACACCAGTGCCAGTGGTGTTTACGAGAAAAAATTACAAAAAAAAGGAACTAGCATCGTCCTGAAAATAATTAATAGACCAACTAGTGGCGGTCGGGGTTCAGCTTTTTGGGTGTCGGAACTTGCATTTTTCGTATGAGAATCTTGTTGTGGCGATTGTTGGGTCCAGATAGTGGTAACGCGCGTGCATTGTAAGCGTGATTTATTATTGTGACGCTAAAATTAGGGGTATGACAAATTGTCTCATATTTTAAGGTTAGGATTTGTTAACATTGTCCAGGCTTTTGTTAGAAATTACCAAATACAAACACAATAGAACGCACTCGATCGCGGGTTCAACGTTTTCGAATAGCCGGAGGAATCGATAGAAACCTGCTGATTATTGCACAAAAGAAGGTTTCAGCAGTTGATAATGTAATATACTACGCCCAATGAATATGTGAACATTAGGCGGTAAAAGAGCCTGTTACAGACCCTCGTTAGAATCTCAAAGGATACTTCTTTTGAATTCGTATGTGATAAAATTTCTGTACCCAGACGGAGCATATACTGTATATTCTCTGCTTTTATATTCGTCCCGCTCAACCCGCTCAAGCGTACCAGCTGGCTGTTGATGAAATTTACTCTCTGACGTCACTAATCCTAGTAACGATTTTATAATTGTTGCCTTCCCCTACTGCAATGAGCTCCATCGGAGGACGTATCATCTTTTGTTCCAACCAATTCCTCCTCAGAAAAGGAAACACTCCTTACTGATCTTTTTCAGATTAGTGGACAGATTAGACCTAATTTTCTCATCCGACGCCTGTGATTCCCTCGTTGTCACGAGCAACCATCTTCTCTTCACCCTAGACCATTACCAGCCCCCTTTCGCTGTTACTTTTCGTATGAACACGACAACATTATCGTTGCTTCCGAGAACTGCCTTTCTTTCAACTTTCGTAAAGCTCAATAATCTAGTCAATATCATTGCTCTCGAGGTCTTCTACACAGCAATCTTTGACTGTCTTCTCAAATCCGTCCCATATGTGCCTCGAAAAAACGGCTCGTATTCCCCTCCCTGGTATAATAATGAACTGTGTACTCTTCGCAATGCCAGAAACAAACTTTAGAACACTTACCTGCTTCTAATTATGCTTACTACCAGCAAGCTTACTCTCGCTTTTCCATCCTTTGTAAATCCCTCTATCTCGAATATCTTGATAGAATGCCACTGAGCCTAATCACAGATCCTAGGCTTCCCATGCACTCTAAAATTATTTAATACGTCATCTTCAGACCCTAAAGCAATTACCAATCTCTTTGCGACCTTCTTCAGCCAATCGTATAGTGACCACGTATACGAACCTGACCTTGACTTTTTCAGATACCTAAATAACTGCCCACAAACCTCCTTAGTCTCAATTGATATAAGGACTGATATGGTACACAAAAAGATGAATAGGCTCAACGATGATTTCTCCCCTGGTCCCGATGGGCTGTCCGCCATTATTATATAAAAAAAGAAATGGGTTCTGTGTCAGCCCCTTACAACTCTATTTCAACTCTCACTCTCAAGCCGTTTTCCCAATGTTATGGAAGGACGCTTTTATTTTTCCTGACCATAAAAAACGTAAAAAAATGACATACCAAACTACCGACCCATAGCTAACCTCTCTTCTATCCCCAAGCTCTTCGAAAGCATTATCTACGACTCACTGTATTTTCATCTTTTCCCCTCAACAGTAGGGGAAGGTCGTGTACCTCGGAACGATTTCAATAATCTAGCATTTTTCTCTTTTATTTCTTAACCTGTGCTAAAAAAAAGAATTCACGCAGCAACAAAAACATTTTATCTCCCTAAAAAAGGTTTGAACTTATTGTTGAAGTGCATAGTTTTTAAGTAAAACATTAAAATTAATTAAGTTTGCCATCGTTCCAAGGTACACTTAGGTACGTTACGAAGCTACTAAGGAATTCATCTTCGTTGAAAATATCGTGATTGAAGGGATATATTCCTGTTACTTCAAATCCTTTAACGATGTTTTGCTGATTGAATGCTTTCGGATAAGCCTGGCCGACAATTTGTGCTACATTGTAAATTGACATTGGTTTTCCTGGGTTGTTCAGCATCCATTCACTTGCGGCTTTGTTGTAGTAAGTTTTGTACGGTCCAAATACCGTTCTATCCAGAGGCTGCATTTTGTGGGAAGTATGCGGCGGCAGAGTCAAAAGAACAACTCCATGTTTTCTGGCGAGATCAATGGCCTGCAGAGATATGTGGCTATCATGGTTGTCCATTATAAGCAAAACTTTTTCATCTGGTGTTGGCTTTGAATGTGCTATAAAATGTACGAAGAACTCAATAAACAGTTGCTCGTTTGACCAGCCGGAAGGATTAGCACCACCAATACACCCTGCTGGAGCACCGTTAAGCATATGTTCCTTGAAATGAACTCTGGGGAATATCAACATCGGCGGAACATGATTTCCTATTGCATTAATAGCCGCGACCATAGTGACATTTATTCCTCTTTCTCCCGAGGTCATGCTTCCTATTTGTTTTTCACCTTTGGCAGCTAAAACTTTCGGTGGGACGTGAACCGTTTAATTTCCAGTTTCGTCAAGATTGTAAATTCTACTTGGGTTAAATTTAAAACGGGAATAGCAATCTTCCAAATTGGTAAAAAATTTTCCCACATTGCAGCGGTTAAAACTGGTTGATCTGGAAAGGCTGGTCGACTCTGGCTTTCTGAGTGATAAAGTTTGGTGCCGTTTAAGAAAGCCAATCATCCACTCTTTGCCAGCTGCTTCGTTCTTTATCCACGACTCCGGAAGAATTTTTCCATTTGCTTTTGCAAAACTAAAGGCCAATTTGGTTGTATCAATTTTCGATAATCCATACTGCAGCTTTGCTGCTGTGGTAAGGTATTCAACCAAGGCAAGTTCTTCTTCATCATTAAGCACTTTTTTGTGTGCAATTTCTGAATGGTATTTGAACGTTGCATCGCCAGATTTCCGATACATTTGAAGATGACGAAACAAAGTTGTTTTGGAAATACCGTGGTCTTTTGCAGCTCTGCCGATTGTTTCCTTATTGTAGAGAACATCGTTGATAGCTTCCTGTAAGGCATTTTCATCCAAATGAGTTCTTTTAACACCTTCCTTGCTGCGAGGCATATTCAGACTGCGGCAATGAAAGAAAAAACGTAGATAAGTCATGGCGAAATAAAATCTCATTTTGTTTTTAGTAATGTGATTGTACCTTGGAACGGTCCAAGGTACAATTCAAGTGCCGTTCCAAGGTACAAAACATCGATATTTCTTCTTTAATCACTTTAATCTTTTAAATTCGCACTAAATCGGGCTTACCGTTTCTTATTCACCAACACAATACTATGCCTTATTCACTTAAAGCGCAATAATTCGATTCCAGCTGCTCTCAGCTGTACTACACGTTTCACAAAAATGGTTGAAAAAAAACTTTTAGTGTGCGAAAACCGGATTTTCTTGTTTTTTTTGCACGTCCGTCGCTAACCGAGTATGATGACAGAACGAAACAAGCTGCAACATGAATGCCCTTCAGACGTTGTGGAACCTTTTTCTTAGAATAAGATAAAAATTTAAAAAACAGCAATCGTTCCGAGGTACAATCGTTCCAAGGTACATGACTTTCCCCTACGGTTTCAGGGTAGGTCCCCGACTAACCTAACCAATTCGTTTCAAAAACGCTGCAAGCGCTAGAGCAGTGGTTCCCAACTCAGTGAGGCTTGCGGCCCACTTCCCCACTTCCCAAATTTTTCCTAGTTAAAAAAAGTTTTATTGAGCTTTTTTTCCAAATTATATGTTTTATTTTGACTACAATTGTTGTGTGCGTATTTTCGAAGTCTAAGCGATTTCGTTGTTTGTTTTTTATCAGCAACATGCCCGAAAAGCATGTTTTTCGAAGATTAGCTTCGCTTGTTTTTTCAGACTCAAAACATTCTTTGCAGCTGTGATCATTCTGAAGTTCGATTAGCTCTTCCTGAAATTTATCGGGAACTTCAATCACCTTCACAGACTCTGCATGGCTAAGTTCCGGAAAGTAATATTTCGGAGCAATATGGAGATTTTATCCAGAAGCTGTTCTTCAACATCATCCGAAATGTTGTCAATTCGCAACAGTGTTATTCGAAAGAGATATTTCTAAAATAGTTTGCTTCATCATTCAAAACAATCTCAGCTACTTTTTCAATTTTGCAATGCTTTTTTCAATTTTGCAGTAAATTTTGACTGAAAATTTTCGAAGGACGCAGACAATAATTTTCAGCAGATTCAAATCTTGCACCACTTGGTCCCAGCTTCATTTTCTTCCAACCTTCCTCTTTTTTTTTGCTCTTTTCTTTTAGCCTTCATCATATTTTCAAACTAATTGCAAAACGCATCTACTCCATGTGTAACTTTCAAAACCTACTCTATATAAACAAAAAAATACTGATCCGCCACATTCGACCGGGAGCACAACTGTTTCGACTGGCGCATGCGTAGAACTTTGATGAATTTTTATTTCTTCAAAAGTTTGTCGGCGATAAACTTCTTTCGTCGTTCATTTATTTTAAATCAGGTGAAAATGAAAAGGAGATGGCCGCGGCCTCCTATGACGGCTTCCAATTGGGAACCGCTGCGCTAGAGGAAGGTAAGGAAGTGGATGTCATTACGACCGACCACAGTAAGGCGTTTGATTAAATCTGTCACCTAACTATTTACATTAAACCTAAAGCCCTCGGTTTTCCACCATTTGTGGTAATCTCATGGCAATCGGTCTAATCTTTTAAAATCTCCACCTAGATGTTGTTAAAAAAATCTAATCATGTTATTTTCTTGCTTTTCTTTGCAGAATCAAATTGTGATGAAAATGGCAAAACCATTTCGACTCTCACTCACAATACTACTGAAAAGTCCAAACCATCAAGCATTTCCATGGACAGTTCAAGTGCAAACGCATCAGCCTTGCAGAAGGCGATCGTTCAACACAATTCATCGCAATCGATTTTCGATACTGGCCAATCGCAGCAAGCCGGCAGCGCCACTAATAACATTATTCTCCTGCGAGGATCTCGCAATGAGAATGGCCAAATAATTATCCAAAACAAGCACGATGTGATAAGTTTCATCAACGAAGAGGACAAACCCTTAATTCTGCATACGCCACGTAAAATGAACGCAAATTCCAGTTCCTCAACCGGCGGCAACACTATTCTGCTGCAAACGCCAATCAATGCAAATCAATTGGAATCGGTGCTACTCCAGTCGGCGTCACTGAAAAAGGGAAACATTGGTGAGCGTTCTTACCTCATTCAGAAGCAACCCAACCGGACTTACAGTACCGATGGCAATCGCCTAACAACTACAACCCTTTCTGGGGCAAATGCTAAAGGACCGTTTATTCTGCAAACACTGAAACGCTTAGAAAAGTCACAGTCAATCCTGGTGATCAGGAACTCGGGTGCGAACAGCAACAACAACACCACGACAACCACATTTTCCAGTAACAGCAATAGCAGCATTAGTGATGTGACAACCACTGGCAATGTTAACACTGCCACATCTACGCCAACATTAGCCACATCATCGTCGTTGCCATCGTCTTTGGCCTTTTCCAGAGTTACCACGACCCCGCAATCAACACAAACTGGGCTGCTGAAACAAAACTCATCTGTAACAGTAACGGCAGCAGCTGTAGCATCTATTCCCAGTAGGGCCAAATCTACAAATGCCCGTTTAGGCATTATCCAGCAGCATGCCAACAACACTGGTCATAACAAAGGCAATAACACCGGCAATAACTACAACCGGAACCCTCGAAATTCCCTCCACGTTGCCCACGGAGGAGTATCAGCAGGAGCTAGTGGTACTGTTGTTGGTGTTGGTTCTGGGGCGGGAGCAGGCGCCACTGCTGTGAGCCTGGATGATGTCCAGAATAAACTTGAAGCAGCGGGACAGCAAAAAAAGACGAATGTACCTCTTGGGAGTGGTAAGTGCTTTGTGTATTTGTGTGTGTCATATTCTCTTCTCATAATTACAAAGCAATGCAACCCTATGCATCATCGTCATACGGGAGTGAATGTGTGTTTGATTGTTTGGTGTTGTGCATCCTGCAGGTGCATGAGCTCCATATGCACCGGAAGGGGGGCAAGCCGTTTTATTTCTATGGCTGTAGAACATAATAGTGGCGATGATGATAGGCATCATATTTTGTGTATTTGTTGCGTTTGATAACGAACGCTGAATACTTGTCTGGTGTTAGTTATTTTGCCCAGGAGATGTTCAGTCGCCTAAAGTAATGCATTTGAGGGGAATGTGTTTTTATTTGAACAGCTTTGGGTACTATTGCAATTTTTTTTGGAGAACATTTAGTCAAAGGATTTGGTTTACGTCGTCATCTTTTACCGTTAGAGTTGCCTTCTTTAAGTGGAACGGAAAGTCTGTTTAAGGCCTACACCACACGAGCTCCTTTTCCCGCGCTCCCATCTGGTCGCGCGCCATGAGTATATAGAAATCCAGTAGAACACACATGATCTACTCATGGCGTGCGACCAAATACTTACTTAGTTGGCGCTACAGCTCGAGGTGAACCGGGGCCTGCTTCTCGCAACCATTTGTGTGTGCGTCGTGCGTGTTATATTTTTGCACGAATGGAAGGGACCTACAGTTTTTTGCCGACTCCGATCGGCGAGTTGAGAAGCTCAATCGTGACAAATGATACTCTTTGATGCTTGTCAGACATTCGAAAGAGGTGGCACCGTGAAAAAACTCTTTTAGGTGTTAGACCCGGCCAGGAGTTGAACCCGGGCAGCATTGCGTAGTAGTCCAATGCACTGCCTCAATCGGTCGATTACTACTCAATTGCCTTCTTAGCCCAAAGAAACAGCGATTGGCAAGAGCCCGTCTGATTTCCGACGAGATGTAATTTTTTGATGTTGGTCGATAAATTGTCATTTTTTTAACTTGTCTTCTCTAGAATCGGGTAATCAGATAATTACTTTGGCGAATGGTGATGGATCATCTTGATTTCGTTACATGTATTTTGCTCTTCTTTCATCTACCTCTGAACCGTCGGTTGACACGCGCTTGTCAAAAATCATTTTCAACTTTGTACACTAAAATTAACAATTGAAATTAAGCTTTTTACATTCAGTTTTATTTATCGGCACGCTCCTAAATTGGTGATCCCGTCGCAAGTTCGTGTAAATTTTGTACCTATTAACTGTCACAAGCAGCACTAAAATGTCCTAAGAGTTTCTGGCACCACAAAAAAGACAAACGCTGATCCGTCGACCTTCGTAAATCAACTTCGACATCAGTTTGAATTACGTCATTACGCTCAAAAGCAGTCTTCGTATTTAAAGAACTATCTACGGCATCCCATGCTTTCGTCAGACGAATAGGAATCAGAATTGGACTACAGCAGCTATTAAGAGAGCAGATAAATTATTTGAAAAAAGAGGTCAGAGTGTCCATCGATCGTTTGAAACCAGCCTTTCTACTGTCAGACGACAATAATCTCCAACGACTTAACTTCAATCTACCATCACCTTCACCCATCATTCCAACAACGTCTGATGACAACATTACCACCAAGACTAGAGAAGAAAGATGCCTAGGAACGATCCTAAAACATAATCATCATATCATAATCAAAATCATAACAATGTATAAATCTTAATGCCACGCTTTTACCTATCAAACTTCTACGGAGATAAATTCCAAAACTAATTGACAAAATGAAGTGAAATTTCGTATACCTGTTCGTTAACATCGTGTGCGGAGTATAGGCCGATTTTTAAATCCATACTTATTTTGTGGATTGTATTTGATAGTTCTTTGCAAAAAAAAACCTTAAGGTGCGATCGCAAGAATTGCTTGCGTTGTCGTTGATAGTTGGCGCTACTTAAAACGAATACGTGCTTTAATTACTATCTCTGGGATCTGGGATATAACTTGTAATTATTATGGACATTGAAGTTGAAAAATAAAAGAGTAGTGATTGCTTCCTACGCGACTGTTTTAGTCCACGGGCAACGGTGAGCGGGCAACAGCTAGTATTTAATGTACATACATATGTACATACATATGTATCACAGATGAGCTTCTTTCGTCTAGCGTAAGCTTGACTAGTTTGCCTCTAAACATCGACTTTTATGACCTCTTCTTTACTCTTTTACTGGCATTTTAGACAAATATTCTTGTATTCTGAAGTAAATTTGACGACCCGGGGTCTTGATTGGTCTTGATATCTTAGAACAAACCCGAACTTAAATGAGTCCCAGGTCGCTATGCATCCTTGCTCCAACTTCCAAGAAAGCGGTTATAATTTATTTTTCACAGTTAACGGTTTTAGGGCTACCCAAACAAAACATATTGGTAAGATGTAATGTTGGCGCGATTTCAAAGTTAACGGCAGGAGTTCGTCCTGAAAACGAAACCTTCAAGTCTTAAATGTCTATTTCATTCTTTAAATGCTGCCAACTAATCACTTGTCCAATCTCCTTTCAGTGACGTCAAATCTGTCTGACAAAAAAGAGAATTCTCGCTCATCCTTTTGGCAAATGGCAATTCATGCTTTTGAAAGTACAAGGACTAATTAGGCCGCAAACTATTTGTGTGTGTGTGTTTCACTTTATATTGTGTTACTTCGTGTGCTACTCACCTTTTCAACAAATGTTGTGGTTTTTTTTTCTTTTACCGATTTGATTTTATTTTGTTGGCATGAAAAAATGCCACTATAAATAAGCACCAGTTTCCGCCATTAAAAAAAAAAAAACCTCAACTCCTCTATCATCCACACAGTCACAGACACGACAACTCATAAACAAATAAACAGCCATTCACTCAGTAGGACATCGCCTGAAAGCTTCTCAGCAGACACATTCACTCACGGAGAAGAGGATACAAATAGAAACAAGTGAAAAAGGACGAACGAACAGAAATCCTAAAAAAAACATAAGAAAACGAGAAAAAATACTCGCAATTCAGTGAAACGTGTTCGGCATGATAAACAATTATTCAATTAAATTCAAATAAAAAGCCCCAGGATGAATGCGAGCGAGAATGGTGGCTAAAATACATAGAACGAGGGTAAAACAAGCAGCAAAAAAAAAAAAAAAACAAGAAAACAGCTACTACCCTCAAAGAATTATTCCTTAAGGACTTGCTTCTTTACTCCAAACACACACCGGTACCTACCACACCACCGTTTGGTACTCTCAATGAATATAATCAGAGGCGCACGATGGCAAGAGAGCAAGCAACAATAAAAAGAACTTTGTTTTCTTGTTAGTTAGAGTTCGCAGAAGGCTACACAATTTCGGTGTATATGGTCGAACAGTTTTCCATTCCATCTTCTCCATCACCTTGCAACTGGGGGTCTTCCTCTGACTGACCAGACGGGACATTCAGCTGGAACGAGGGTCCCCTCATTAAGTTGCACGCTGGCCAACGTTTCATCGAACCACCATTCAAAAGTGGGTGCCCAATGAAAGCATCTTAATTTGCGAATATCCGTTTTTTTATTTTGAAGAAAGAAACGAAGGATGTATTTTTTCATCCTTTTTTTGATATAAATTAGAAGACACGATGGAAATCACACAAAAGAGCAGAAGCAAGTTTTTGTTCTGCCTCCTGACGTGCGCCTACTAACCCCACCTATTGGATTTGTTTATTATTATTCTTCAACAAATAAAAAAAAAAGCGGAAAAGTTTACTCTCCTTGCAATGTCTGGAACAAGCGATGAATATTGATGATGAATGACTTTATGGACATTGGACACAAGGTCCTTAAAATTTCTGCTTCCTTTATTGTGTCTGTTTTCTTACATCCCTCCCGATATCAGATATTGAGTGCCTAACACTTTAACATGTAATCGACTTGTGTATAATATATAATAATTATCTGCTCCTCGCATCTAAAGGTTTTCTTTTATTCTGTGGGACGGCAGGACTTAACACTACTCGTACAAGTGGTTGTCAAGTGCGACCGTGTAAAGAGAGTGTCATATTGGTGGGTGGAGTGGAGAAGCAGAACACCAAGGAGAGGTATTTTATTTTTGGCTTGGTGCTGATGTATCAAATAAAATTTCGCTGACGATACAGAAGGATGTAGGAGCACATCCTTGTGTTAAATCTTTCAGGTTATTGATATTTCGATTGTGATGGCACTTGGTTGCGATTTGCGATGTCGTCGAATTCCGGAAGGAGCGAAACAGTTGGTGTGTAGTCTACTGAGCATTTACGATGGATTTGTACTTTCTTTTGGTTGAATTTGGGGTGTTGTTTGAAGCTACATGGGTGAAGACTTTAAGACGAATGGAGATGTTCTCTATGATTATCATCCATTCAAGAACTAACTTGGAATTAAATTAACCATACATTTTGGCATTACCTTATGTTACAGGTTTATGGAAATTGAGAAGTATAAATAAATGTCATATGACAAACTGAGAATTATTTAAAAATTAAATATTGTCCTCCGATATATGTATTTCCAAAAACTCAGTTTTCATTGTCGACGAGACTCGTCGAGAGAAATGCTTTATTTCAAAATGTCAAACGCAGCACTAGAGTGAATGATGAGCGAGGTGTAATAGGCGCTGCGGCGTGGCTCAGTGGTTCTGGTTAGTGCATTGGACTACTGAGCGTGCTGTCGTAGGTTCAATCCCAGCTAACATCAAAGAGTTTCTTTCACGATGCCACCTGTCCAACAACTATTTTATTGTGTATCGTGAGGAGCTTGTCATCACACTAGTTGGAGACAGCAAATAACTCTGGGTCTCGTTCGTAAGAAGTTAGGCTTGGGTCTTATAGGAATGCTACTCGAGATGTTTCTAGTTAAAAAACGCGAAATGTTCACCGTTCACCGTTCAAATATATGTACCATTACAACAAATAAATGATGTAGTAGATTTCCGTCTAGTACATTTTGCAGAGTAGTAGATTTACAAAATGTCCTTGAAGTGAAGTGGATCTGCTACATGCCCGTAATGTAGATGTGAAGTAAGATACGTAATTGAATATTCATTAAACCTTCATCAACGACAATCATACTGGCTGAAGATTTGTCAGAGCTTCCATGGCATTAAGAATAAGTAAAGCTTAATCCCAAAGATTCGAAACGATTTACAGTTATTATTAAAGGATGAGATACACTGTGACCTTAGGGTTTATTATGCCTGTGGTATGTACAGTAAAACCTCTTAATTGGGGCACTCCAGGGGACCAAGAAAATTCGAACCTAATTGGAGGTGCCCCAATTTGGGAGGACCTCGAAATTGGGCCAACATTCATTTTGTCCCAATTATGGTCGTTGAATAGCACATTTATGTCAAACAAATGTTTTGTTTATCAACGCATTCCCGATATTACGGGGAATCTCCAATTTGTATGCATCAAGGCATACACGTACATATATACACACAATCAGCTCTGACACTTGTTATTTCTCCCTCTCTTTGCTTTTTGTCGTTGTTTTTCAAACAACTCTACGCAATTCGCAAGCAATTCGTTGCCCCATGATCCAATTCAGAGGTGCCCCATTTTCAGAGGTTCAGTTATATGAAAGAAAACCAGGTGTATGATAAAGTGCGGTTCATTTCGGAGGTCCCCCAATTACAGAGGGTTCCAATTAGGAGGTTTTACTGTATTTGAAAATCTATCTCTCAACGTCTGTGATAAAGTATATGCGCCCGAATCCCTATTCAAAAACCAAATCAATGAATCTCCGAAGATAATGTTGGCTTTCTAAGTTAGTGGATAAAATTAACGCCAGACTATTCTTTTTCGTGATATTTAGAGATAATGAGCACTGTGGTGTAGTTCCAATTGCGTTGGACTATTACGTTATGCTGCCCAGGTTCAATCCCAGCAAACAACTAAACGTTTTTTCACGGTGCCACTGCTTTCGAATGTCTGATAATAGTATCATTTGTCAAAATGAGCTTCTTAACTCGCAAAAAACTGTAGGTCCCTTCCATTCGTGCAGAAAAACCTACACACAAATGGTTGCGTGAAATAGGCTCTTGTTTATCCTGAACTGTAGCGCCACCTAAAAGAAAAAAAATATATTTTAGATCCAATTTATTTTTTCATCGCTCATTTTAAATGTAAAACTCCCAAGTGTATGTCCTTTAAGAAGAAATTTTGCCATTTTAACGTCTTCATAGCCAACTTGTATATCTCTCTCCTCTCTTTTCATTGATAACAATCTGCTTTCAGTGTGAATCCTTCGAAGGACATAATAATTTTCGAATAGCGTCTCCAAGTGTTGATCTCGATGGCACCTCATGTAATTTCAATTTGGATTCGCCCACCAAGTGGATTTGGAATTTATGAATTTATCGACTGTCGATTGTGCGTCTGTTATTCGAAGAAGTTCCTCCCATCGAAGCGGAACACGAACAGCCCCATCGAGATGAATAACAATATGTTCGGCGTCACCACCACCACCACTACCACCCCATTTTGCCTGCTCCGTTTTTTCTATAATGTTGTTATTTTTTTCTCATTTTATTACACTGTTATAGTTAAAGTTATAACTTTTCCCTCCCTCCGCTACTCATACTCATGCTCCGGTTGAATGGGAAAAAGTTTTTTGGTGTACACTTCCGGCGAAAAATAAAAGCGGATCCTGGTACTAGGTAACACTTGTCTACTAATTAGATATCATTGCTTAATTTTTTTCGCTTCGTCTCTCTGTTGGAGGTTTCGTTATTTTATTTTTTTTTAGTTCGTTTTCCTTTTGAATTTTGTTTGAAAGGCTGAAAGGCCCCCGCTTTATGGCACACGATGACGACGATGATGATGAGGACAAAGGAAGTGCATAAAAGGCTCTGAGATCCTGGTAAAAAGGGCGAACAACGAAAAAGACACAAAAAGCTACAAAAAAAAAAACAAACCTGGCAGTGGCAGCGGGTACACATCCTGAATGGGTATTTACATGCAAGCGAAGAGATAGCGAACTTCGGCCTTAATGGGTAATGATGTAGGCTTGTATCCTGCCTGCCTGCCGTGTGCTTCATTTAGGTTTTTTCTCAACTTATTTCATTTCGTCCTTTTTTTGCTGTTCTTTTTCAAACATTTAATTTTAAATTTGACCCATCAGCTGAAAATAGGGGTAGGTGGCGGCGGCGGCGGTGGTGGTGGCGGAAATTAACTCTAAAAAAGCAGATTGAAAACAGGAAACAATTTTTTAAACAGAAGCAGAGTTTTTTACTTTCTTTTTCTGAGTGAGGAGGTGTTAATCAACTTTAAGCCCTTGTTTCTGGGAGAAGAGGTATAAAGTTGCTTGATGGATGGGCGCGCTGAAGGACATTTCGCCCGTGTGAAAGAATTTTTTGTTATTTTTCTTTTTTTGCTTTCATAAAAAAAGAAGAAATGGTTTTGAGGTGTGACGTCAAAACTCGAATTGATGCGAAGTAACAGGGTTTTTTTTTTTATGTTTTTGTTGTATTTAAAATTGAAATACATTATACACATATGTTTATTTATTTTATACATACTTATATTTGAATTATAAAAAAAATTAGGAATTAGGAAATTATCATACAAATTTATTTTAAATATCTTGAAAAGAAAATCTGCAGGGACTCCAAATAACATGGTATTCAAAGGCGTTGAATCGTCGGATTTCAATTCCACAACTTAATGATTAACCCTTTGCTGACCGACGGTACTTATAAGTACCACCATGTTTAACTTCAAATTAAATCCCTATAGGAAAAAATTTAGACACTAAGACTAAACAAGGCTTTTAAGTAGCCATTGTCCGATGTTTCGGACATTTGCAGGCTCATTTTATATACTCCACTTTTCACTACAGGTGATTATCTGGTACAAAATTATTTAATTGGAGCCTACCTCTTCCGTCTTGCAGTTGAGAATTTGATAAAATTCTTTACCATTCAACATGAAAGAAACATGTCCGTTAGGTCCGGATTTTTTTGTTTGTTTCCCTTAATATAGAATTTCTTAATAACTTGACTCCAGCGCCACCTATCGTGTTCAGATTTTGTACTTTTCTCTGTTGGCACTATACCAACATATATTGTGAATTTGAGTGACTTTGGTCAATTAATAAAGATTTTGTTAATAAGCGTCACCTAGTGGGTCCAGATTTCTTCAGAAGCCTGATATACAGCAAAACGAACAAAACAAAAAAAGAATCATCAAAATTGGCCCAGCGGTTATCGAGTCATAACGTCATTGAGCTTCACCCCGAAGGAATTATGTATTAGTTATGTAAGCTTTCGGCTATCCCCAAGCTGTTCAAAAGCATGCTGAGAAAAAGACTTGATTTTCTTACACGCGAATTATTATTTGAGGCTCAGCATGGCTTCGTCTCCTGCCAATCTCTGTCGAATTATTGTTTTTCCAATGGCCTAAAACTTCATATTAAAAAATGCAATGTGATTTCTTTCTCCAGAAAAGCATCTTGTTTGCCGCTATCATACAGTATTGAATCTGATCGTATAAATCGGGTCTCTTGTGTTAAAGACCTAGGTATAATACTTGACTCCACATTTTCATTTTTTCGTCATTTCGACTATTTGGTCCCTAAAACCAACTGGTGTGTTCCATTAAAAGAAACGGAAACGATTTTAGGGATCCCTGCATCCTACTATACTTATGTACATATGTATATGTACATATATACATCTCTCGTAAGATCGCTCCTGGAGTGTGCAGATGTCTTTTGGAGTCCTGCAGTCAAAATTCACTCTGACCGACTTGAAAGGATTCAAAGACGACTCACAAAACACATATTTCAGCAAATGCACTGGGGTTTTTGTTCCGATTACAAAGCTAGGTGTCAATTGCTTAGAATAAAATCGCTAGAATCCAGACGTGCTATCCATGGTGTAATGTTGGTGAGGGATTTATTGTGTTACCACATAAAGAGCCCATCGCTTCTTGCGTTGGGACCTATTTATGTATCTGCTAGATCACTTAGTGCGAGATTTTTCTTATTTCAAAAATCACACAGAAAAATTTACATGGCTGTAAATACTGTAATGAACCCTTATCAAGATCTGTTAGGTGTTTGAATGAAGTGTCCTCAAATATTGATATGTTTTATCTATTTTTGTTTAATTTTTGCTATTCTAATTATTAGATACTTGAATTGTTGTTAATCTGTTAGCTGTAATATTGCTTGTAGATAAATAAAAAAGTAAAACAAACCTATTTTCAAAAATAAAAATAAAAATATATTTACCCAACGTGGCCTACAAATCCAAGTGACTCTAACTAATGCTCCATGAACCTTTGTTGTCGACTTTAAATTCTCCAGCCGCAAACTCGTCTGAATATACAATGTATTAATATTTATTGGCAACTAAGTTTCCGCACTTATTTTCTTTTCAAGGTTTATATTCAATGAAACATAAATAAAACAACCAACAATTAATAATAATTTAAGTATTCTCCGTTATTTTCTATAACTTTTTGCAAGTGTTCTTCGAGCTTATGGATTCCATTGCGGTACCGCACTGCCGATAATCCTTGAAAGTAAAGAATTCTGTAAGGGATCCACGCATTTTTTCGATGGTTTTGAATTTTTCTTATCGCAACCAGTGCTCCATTGATCGAAAAATATAGTAATCACTCGGTGCCATGTCCGGGCTGCACGAAGGGTTCCCCAAATGCGTTCAACCGAAGTTTGCAATCTTTGGAAGCGTTTCCCGTCATCTGTGAGGCCTGGCGTTGTCGTCAAGGAAAATTATTGGATTGGTGGGATTGTGCAACTTACGCCAACCAAAGAATCAGGACTCTTTTAAATGTCTTCAAAGAGCTAGAGGACCTATGTGTGATTGAGTTAAAAATCAACAGTTCACAAGGTTTGCAGGCTGAGCAAAAATGGGTGGACTAAAAGTGAATAAAGTAATAGGAGCTATCTTTCCAACCTAATCCATTGCGTTTACTTACTTACTTAGGTGGCGCTACAGTTCGGGGTGAGCCAAGGCCTCAACCAACTATTGCGTCTAAACAACAAAAATATGGCATATGTTAAATCCCGATTTGAGTCGTTTTTTTCTACACGGGACAAATTAGATGTGTCTGCTAAAAGCCTTAAAATATTTATAATAGGGATGGCAACTATTAATTGTAATTCTAATCAATTTTCTTTGGTAAACATTTCAAACAAAATTCAATAAACAATCGCAAATTTTGTGGCGGTGTCTAATGTTTTAATTTATATTTTATAGATATGGTAATCGAAATCTTCCATCTTTCAAAAAAAAAAAAAAAAACCAAATAAATGTCCAAAGAGCCCAACAACTACCCATTCATCAATTTGTTTTATCAAATTGGCATTAGATAATAAACCCATAACCGTACCGTAGAACCCATAACCTACGAGAGTACCTACAGGAGAAGTTTGCAATAATTTCCAAAATGTTTACATCGAATATAAATTAATTTAATTTTGAATGAGTGTTCGCCTCCATGGAGCTGGTGCCTTCCATGGCAATAATATTTGTTTACAAAGTTTCCATCCACCATACCGCGGCTGGCTGTTCGTATCATTCGATCATAATCCCCCGATATAATGACATTTTCTAATGCCAATTAATAATGAGATAGGGAGCGTACTCTGTCGAAATTTTTATGAAGCAGTTAATTATCATAAAAATGGGGCAGTGTTTGATGATACCTCATTGATTAGGTTTTTAGTTGATTCGAGTTAATTTTGAATGGGTCACTTATACGTAGGGTGGTTTCGATAGGGAATGCTATAGAAAATGGAAAATTGGTCATTAAGTTTGGTGCTGGGTAAATTGAGTAACTGAAATAGGTGTTTAGAAAGCTATTAATTTACTTTTATTAGTTGAGCAAATTTGATTATAACAAACTTTTGCTGGTAGACAAACACGGATTTTAGCACACATTTTGCAGATCATTTTCAGCTCTAGTTAGGGGATTGATTGTTTAATTTTACGCCGTTTTTGATTTAGAAGCTGATTAAATTTATTTGGACTGAAATTGAAGAACTGAAATTTATTAAACAAAAAATTGAGTTAAAAAAATTAGAACCCGACTATCGGACAAAACTAACTACGAAACAAGATGAAATATTTTATATATTTTATATTTTTTTTATATAAAACTGAATACTACCTACACTACTTAAACCTATGTAAGCCGGTCGTGGCATGTCTACATAAATAGACAAATGCACAAAGCGGTCAACTATGCCTTGGGGTTTACACCGGATCGAACGGAACCGACGAGGTTGTTCCATCTCTCTCCAACAGCCACCAGAATTTCTGATGTTGCTGTTCAATATCGTACCCATCGCGCCCCGAAACCGACCTACTAAATCGGAGTCGGGTCCGTATGGCTCTGTGCGACATCTCTGTCGTAGTTGAGCCGCCTATCTACAGTCGTGCCAGAAACATGGATGATTAGCGGCACCGCTAATCTGTCCTGAATCAGACCCTCTTGGTCGAAATAAAGGAACGCTTCTGGTGGAACAAAGACGCTAAGGCGCACTCTTTCATGATACATAAATTTGGGGTAGTAAGCCCCGAAGATCAGGTTATTCATCGAACTCATTGCTCTTGCATTGTGTCTACGATTCATCTTGATCAGGAAATTTGATTACGTCCGCCCTGTTGTATAGGACCTCATTGGAATAGAATTTTTTGTTCTCGGACTCTGGTGTTCTGTATAAATGAAGGCAGGCCCTCTCAAACACTCGAATTCTTTCCATCGAACTTGGTCCCACGTTGAACCACACGGAACATCCATATGCGAACATAGGCCGTATGAGGGCCATGTAGCAGATAACCTTTACCCTCGCATCGAGTTGGCCAGAGCATCTGGCCAGAGCAGCATCTATATGTTTGTTAAAAATATAGATATTGGTCTAGCTAAAGCCCAAGTCTTTTTTATTACTCAGCCTGATATGGACATCTTTAGCCCAGTTAAACAACCTGATGTCATTTTCCCAAGTTTGTCACCACTCTTGCATTTTTTAGTACCCGACACAATAAGATTATAATAGATTATCGTCACCTTCTCGTATCTTCTTCAATACAAAAGGTTCCACAGATATACTATGTATTAAAACAATAAAAGAGATAAAGCCATGACCCGAAAGAAGGACATACGCATCTACGCCCAGAAACCTATTGAAAGTCGAATCCTATTCAATTTGCCTAAGTGAAGTTCATGGAACATCTGAGATTTACCTTAAGTCAAAATGTTTTATGAACGTGTTTACTTGAATTGTTTATTGTTTCCCATGCTCAAAAAAAAAACCTGCTCCTCCCCCTTCCACTGTCTAAAAACAACAACGCTTGTTGTTCTCCTTTAGGACTCTATTACTCTCAATATTATTGGAACACATGTTTCGCTTGGAACATTAAAAGAAATCGCTTCAACCACATGGTCATGAATGCATGAGTGTTGTTGCTGTCTGTTTTGGGGAAGGTACAAAATTTAGGCGCTGAAAAAGCACATGGCACGTGGCTAAAGCGCGCATGTCCGCGCGCACTCAGTTCGACTACCCCTACAATTAGAGGAAATAAAACTAAAACAAAAAATTCTTAGGGGAGGCATATTCAATCCAATAGCAGAGTGAGGCATGCAATTGTTGCTACTTCTTAAAAAATCGCCCGGAATTGCATTTGTTTTTGAAAGTTTTCTCTTTCAAAAACCACGCAAAAAAAATATTTCGAAAATTCTCGAATATATTCTCTCGCAAGTGAATTTCTTTATAAAACTGGAAAAAAAAAAAATAAAAGAAAAGAAATCTTCTTGGAGAAGACTTTTATATCAACATGTGCTTTCCTATTGCCGTTTGGCGACTCTCTGTGGTGATGATTCTGGAGTAGGTGGATTTTCAGAGAAGGATTGCCCCAATCCCTGTTGGCTCTTTTGTGGGAAAAACATAGAAATACTATGTCTATCCTTTTCTTTTTTTTTGGAAAAATAAAAGGAGGAAATTCCGACAAATATCGTCGTTGCATAGCTTAGTAACTTAACTTCGTCCTGCCGGGTAGGATGTGTCTTGTCGGGATTCTATTTCACTCGTATTTGCGTAATATTTCGAGAATTTATTTCGACGTGTTTTTATTTAACGGACGGCGGTTGTGTTTTTCAAAATAAAAATAAATAAACAAGTGAAAAATAACGGTGTTAACTGGCCTTTAACGGGATACTTTCAACAATTTACACGCCGACTTCTTCAAGGTTAATAAAAAAAAAAATAAAAAAATAAAATGCTAAAAATACTAATAAATGTTGTGTCTTTAATTGATGTTTACTTAATTTTAAAATTGTAAAATCTAAATGTGTGCCTTAGATGTTGTTTGTTAATGTTGTGTCATTAGAATATAAACCCACATAAATAGATACAAAAAAAAAAAAACGTATACACCATATTAATTGTTTTAAGTGTTTTATGTAATTTATTTTTATATATGTGTATAATGTTATGTTTAAGTGTAAATATAGGAAACTAATATTTATTTTTTAGTGTTTGCACTCTTGTAATTTAATTTTAGTGTATTTGATTGCACTTCTTGATGTTTAGTTGTATGTAGTTGATGTTAGATTGTGTTTTTATAAATGCTTTTTTTTATTCAAAATTTATGTGTACCTCTCGATGTTTAGAATTAAAGACTTTTATATTTTCAAGTTAACGTTTGTTTTCCAAATATTCCAATGAAAGTGACAATTTTCAATACTTGACGCAAATACTTTACAATTGTGCGAATTTCAAAAACGAACTCCGAACATCGGGGACTACCTTTAGTTTTAGAAACGCTGGCGACGTTCTAAGATAGTTCTGCTTTTAGATAAATAAAATTTCTGTTTCACCTATACAACAGTTTATTTCCTTTAAATATCTGCGAATTGTTAAACAAAATCTCAAAATGGAATTATTTAAAAAAAAAAAATAAATAAATAAATCGATGACCGATGTTGAGAACCCAAAGATTTTTTTTTGCTTGATTCACTTCCTGGTTTGTGTGTTTGCAAAGGTTGACACCTATTGCCAGCTAATATCAGAAACGTGTTCACGTTGTAAATCACACAACGGATGACGTTTTATATTAACTTGTTAAGAAGACGACCCACCCACAGTTATTAACTGGCGGTTATTTTTTTTTATTGTTCAACCGCAACCATATAATCTTTTATATCAGCCGTGATTCTTGTAGGATGACATAGTCCGCAGCATAAATTATTGACACAAAGGTGTTATGTCAACGATGATCGAAGGGTTATTCCAGAAGACATTGCTTTTCTAACATCTGTAGAAGTCCGTCGGAAGTCGAGTTAAAGTTTTTCTAAAATACGTATGCGATCTTTTTTGCATGTGTATATACGTTTATTTTGCAAATTTACATGTAAAATACAACAACAATAAAATAGAATAGGCGATAGAATCGCCGCTTAATAAGCGGATGTAAAAACAGTCCCGTAGGACGTAGTTGCCTGGAGTGGCCTTTCTGATCCGAGAAAAGGCCGGGCACTCGCTAATGAAGTGCTCAGCTGTCTCGTCTTCTCCCAGGCACATCTCGCAAAGTCCTGAGTTTCTGATTCCAATTTTGTTCAGGTGCTCGCTTAAGGGAGTGACCCCGTGACCAGACCTGTGAGGATTTTGAGGTCATTTCTGCTAAGGTGTAACAGAAACTTAGTTTTGTTTGCCCTGGGCGCGTCTATTAATATTTTGCCCTGTCGGCATGACCTAAGCTCGTGCCAATGGTTATAGTGTTATAGTCGCAGTATTTCAAGAAGCTTTTTTGATCATATGTAGGTCATTGACATTTGCTGCTACTATAACCATGCTTATGTGGGCTGTGATGTTTTGAAGGCACACGTTAATTTTTATTTGTTTAATTTTTTATTTTATTTTCCAAATATATTTTAATTTTATGACAGACGAGTTAGTGCGTCGGACTACTGAGCCAGCGGTCTAGGGTTCGAATCCCGCCGCAAAACATCTAAAAAGTTTTTCACAGTACCCACCTCTTCCGAATGCCTGACAAGCATTCAAGAGTATCATTTGTCATGTAAAGTTTCCCAACTCGCCGTTCGGAGACGGCAGAAAACTGTAGGTCCCTTCCATTCCAATATAACGCGCACACACAAATGGTTGCGGGAAGCTAGGCTTGGTTCTACCTAGGACTGCTGAAGCCAAAAAATATCTAGTCTCATCTAGTGCATTGAAAAGAAGTCTGAGACGTATTCTGGATTGTCACCCACATATTGAAGGCAATTGCCTACAGCCGCGCACTCCAAGTTGGTTGAGGTCCATTTCCACTTGTGTGCGCCACATTAGGCGAGATCGTCCTCTGCTGAGCTGACAATCAGGGTTTGGATTCGAATACTCTGCGGGCCGAAGCGTTGATGTCCATTCGCTCCTAGTCATCTTAAACGTCCATTGCGCAGTTTTTTGACCAGGTCGATGTCGCAGTAAAGCTCGTATAGTTAAATCTTCTTCTCCAAAACCCGTCAACGTAGACGGGAACGGTTTTTTTCTCGAAGCGACCAAGGATATCTTCATCCTTCATTGGGCAAGACTGGCCTGATAAGGGTCTTATATAGTCTACTTAGTGGATCGGGAAAGGGCTTTACTACTCAATCGCCTTCTTAGCCCAAAGAAACAGCAATTGGCAAGAAAAATCCTTCGTTTCATATCCGACGATATGTCACTTTATGATGTTATAGCAGAGCCGAGGTAGACAAAGTCCTTTACTATCTCAAAGTTGTAAGATTAGGGACTCTTACAACTTTGAGATTTTGACATTGGAATTATGACTCAGCAGTCTTACTTATGAACTAATGGTCTTTCAAGCGAGTGATTAAGTGCGATGTCAATGTCCTTGTTAAAGGGAATTAGAAGTCACAAATTCTTGGCTAATTCAAATTCTATTTTAGTCAATTTAAGGTCTATGAGTCAGTGAGCGAACAAGTCAGCCACTTTTTCTTCGCTCACTTGTTCGAGAATCTCAGGCGTCTGGCTGAAGTGACCTAAGATCTACCTACTTTCTAAGAACCAAACATTTCTGTTGTAACCATAATTGGTTTACACTAATGGAAGGGACCTTCAAATTTCTAACGTGTCCCAACCATCGAATTAAGTGTGAAATATCACTTTTGGGAGGTTTGTCAAACATTCATGAGATGTTTACTTTAGGTGGCGCTACAGCTCGGGGTGAACCTGGGCCTGTTTCTCGCAACCATTTGTGTGTGCGTGTTATATTTTTGCACGAATGGAAGGGACCTACAAATTTTTGCCGACTTCGAACGGCGAGTTGAAAAGCTCATTGTCAGACCTTCGAAAGAGGTGGCACTGTGAAACAACTTTTAGGTGTTGGACCCGGGTTGGGATTGAACCCGGGCAGCATTGCGTAGTAGTCCAACGCACTTACCACTACACCACGGTTCATGAGATGTTGCCACTAAAAAGAGACACTTCCATATGCGCACATAAAAAACATTACAAATTTGTAACAGTAACTTCCTTCTCTAGCCCAATCAATTCTTCTTCCATATCTTTAATCCGGCTTCAATTGCAAATCCACTAAAGTTCCACTTTTATCTACACCACTCACTTTAAAACTACATACTCGTGTTACACAATTGAAACGTTTCACTTAGGACTAATAAAATTATAGGTAAATATTTCAAGTATTCCACCTGGTGTGTGGCTCACTGTTGGAAATACCACCTGACAGATTTATTTAAATTCTCCTCCGGAACTATTGCGAATAAGCAATATAATTAATTAGGAGCAATTAAGACCCAACAACAATAACAACAAAACGCACAGCACACACACACACATACGAAGTAACACAACCAGCAAACAGATAAATGTGGCATTTGTAACAAGTCAAACCCCCAAGTATATCGCATATATTTGCCCAGAGTAAGCAAACTGCAAGGAGCATTGAGAGCAGGACACCAAGCACCACCAGCAGGGAATACTTGTGAAGATTACCTGAAACTTTGCGAAGTAATTCGAACCGGGATTACACATGGAAATGCCCGGAATTCAAATATTCCCACCATGAAATTGCGTTTGTTCGTTTCGTTTACACATGGAGAAGGCGCACGCATACGACATGCAGTGGCAGTCTCATGGTATTTCCAGGCAAAATATATAGAAACAGGAAACGGATGATGTATTTGCCTTTGCCAGGAGGTTGTTGTTTCCCCAGCACAGTTCCGTGTTAAATCGTATTTACCCAAAAAGACGTCAGGTTGCACAAGTCAAGTGCAAATGAATTTTCACAAAATTAAAACTGAGATATTCAGACAGATAGAAAGAGATAGAGAGTGACAAGATTGGTAATATATTGCGAGTATATAGGACTTATAGGACTGTAGAACGGAATGTTTACCAAACAAGATGTGTGGAACTGAGAAAAATATTTACCTTCAATGAAGGTCAACAGGACACTCAATCTGATGAATGTCCCTCCGGGTGTATCTTGTTAAATTTATTCGAATTTAATAAATTTATAAAGAACACAGGTGATGGTTATCGCAGGGAAGCTTGTCAACAATCACCCCCAACTGTCACAATATTTTTGCGTACATCGCCGCACAGCACACACTATCAGTGTTCAAATAAAAGTGGATAAAAGTGGATGTGTGTGTTTACACGAGATAACATCACGAATGGGAACACATTTCCACTGAAGTGGCAATTCTTAATAATAATTATTCGAAAATAATTTTTTTTTTGTTTTTGAAAGATTATGTCTACCATTATTGTGGCGCATATCTCAGTATCAATATTTAATTTATAACTTTCAAGGCAGTCCGTTTATCTTATCTATTGTGGTTTTGCCTCTTAGTTTTTTTCCGGTGACTAATGGAGGCGTGTGAAAAATTTAGTTAAGATATAAAACAATGGTTTTTTTTTATTGCTGTTGTTAGTGCGTTAGACTGCTGACACAGATCCGAATCCCAGTTAAAAATAAATCCACCATCTTTCGCAGATGTCTGACCAATCACGGAAAGTGACATTTCTTAATTCGAAGTTTGATTCGAAAAAGAATGGGTGAAATCGTTAACATCATTTGCACGACCCTGATTACAATCGAGATCGTTTTTACACACCCGTCAACAATTCGAAAACCTATTGCCACTGCAGCTGATCGCAAAACATCGTGCAACAGCGCATTCGATTGCGTTTTAATGCGTTTGCGTCACAGCACTGCAAATGACGTGATCTTCGTGCAATTGACGTTTACGAATTTACCCACTACTGTTTGTCTGTCCACGAAAATATAACACAAATGGTTGTCAAAAGCTAGGGTCTGTTTTCTTTTTTGTTAAAAAAAAGCTTCTCACTTTAACCTCACTTAAGGAATTGATGTCATAAGTGATGTAGATTTCGTCACTTATGACTCAAAACAAATAGGTCGTACGTCTTTATCTCTCCACTCTGTTTAACTCGTTTATTGCAGACAAATGTGACTAAATGACGTAGAGTAGTACTTCATTATCGGATAACGATAAGTTTTATGGTTAACATCCGCCGTCGGAATTTTTAAACATTCTTGGGGTTTATCTTTACTCTCCCTTAAGTTTCTATGGATTCGAGTACAGTGAGATTAATTTTCCCATTTATGTTTTATTTGTTTATAAACAATACACTGAGAAACATTTTGTTGACGTCATTGTTATTGTGATCTGGAACTGTTGGTTTTAGGTTATGAGTCGTGAAACTCCGCTAAGTGAAGAGAGTACTAGAAGAAGGGGGCGACTGAATCTTATAATCAGCCTTATCGGCGTATCTTTGTCTAGTAGTAAGCACATTGGAATCAATTTGTTTGATAAGGTTTCTACTAGAAAAAAGATCGAAATTCTCGCTAATGTCACGAATTCTTAAAATGTCGTTTATGGATTAAATTTGTGTGTTGGACTATTGTTTACATGTCCGCTTCAGTCAAAATGAGTATCGACACTCTAAAATAACCGATTTAGACTTCTAGACTTTGTACGTATTACCATTGTTCTCTATCAATTATTTTGAGCGTCACAAATTCACAATAGGCGACAACACGATTTTTTTTTTTTTTTCAAAATATTTACATTCATTCTCAAAATCTCATTATATACATAGTATCTCAATTGCACATTTACAGCGTTGGCCAAAACTGAAGCAACTTCATAATCATAATCAGGGTTCGGGTTTTGCTGACCAAAAAAAGCTAAAAAAAAGGCAAAAAAAAGGCATTTATTTATAAAGGTTTTTATACATTATTACTAACATTGTAACGCTAAACATTTTTAAGTTCTCTGGTAACAATCGCCTGCGATTATCTCTCAGGAATGCCTTGAATGAAATAAAGGACCTCTCAATATGGGCAGAGCCTAGTGGAGCCAAGATAAGAGATATCACGTCCTTGACTTTAATATTTGAGTCCAATTTAGAGTTTGCAGCGCCATTTCGTTAATTTGCTGAAAAAACCGCGTACAATTCTCATCCCATCTTCAGCTACTGGCCCTTTAGCTTGTTGTTATTTCCCTTCGAGTCCATTCAAAGTCTTTAACACCTCTTCTTCTAAATACTACGCAACGCACTAAGATCAGGTGCTCAAATTGTGCTTGTGCAAGAAAAGGCAAAGTCAACAAAATCCGTTCCCTGATCATAATCAATTGACATTGTATTGGAAATATCACGTCTTAGCCTCAATATTTGGTAGCGAAACCTTTGTTTGTGATCACACTGCTCTACACCTTCTTGGCATAATCTGAAGAAGATAGGAAATTATCGAATTATCGGAATGTTTTTCCAGACCTCCTTGAGTTTTTCACTTCTCCCGACCTATTCGCCGATCTACAGTCTCCCATACATGTTTTATGGGGTTGAAATCTGGGGACTGCTGGCATCGATTTATTGATCTTGAACCACTTTTAAAAATTTTAGAAATACCTGAAATACCCATTTAAAGGGTTTCCTCGGGTAAAAATCGGCTTATTTTTAACAATTTTTTTTTTATATAAAAAATGAAATATTTCATTCTAATTTTTTACTGCCTTAAATATACACATTTGACAAAGAATTTCTGAATTTCTGGAAAATAGGTGCTTCCGCGTTGACAGCAGAACTCATGACAGGGTTAACTGAATTACAAAAAAAAAATTAGTATTTTAGTAAATACCTTAAACTAGAACTTGGACGAAGAAAAAAACAAAAAAGTGCAAATTGGATTTTTGGCAGACATTTTTCTAAAAAAATTTCAAAACTTCGGAAAAATTTGCTCTACATTTCTTTTTTAAAAATAGTTGCATTAAAAAAAAAATTAAAATCCTTCGTTCAAGTCCTTGCCAAATTTCATCAAGATCGGTTCAGTAGTTTTCGAGAAATCTTGAGAACCGACTTTGCAAATACAGTTTCGAGAGAAACGCGTTTTAAGTTTTAAGTGACAATAAAACTGCTTTGAGCGCGCAACTTCCCAAGGGCTCTATCTCCGAAACTATTACTCCGATCGACTTGAAAATTAAGGACAATATTCTAGAGATGTTGTAGAATTTAATAAGACAATAACAATTTTTTTTAAATCCGCGAAACCCATGTAACCCCTTAAGCGGTAATTCCTCGTCAGCATGTGGCAGCATAGTATTTTCTAGGATGTCCTTGTAAATAAACCGGTCAATCTGGCTTTTCTGTTTTTGGCCGAAATAAATGGCATCTTTACGACTCTGACTGATGAAAGACCACCATCAGCAGCTCTCCGGTGTCCTGGAGCTGGCTTGTCTATTGAGCTTATTTTTTATTTGGCTGGATGACATAAAGGAATTACTTTTAATCGTCCTAATGATTTTTGAAACCGCACTGTACATGGTAGCTCTTGGACTGCCACCTCGAAGAATCGCTTTGACGGAATTGCTTAAGTTATACAATTCAATTAAACGGCATATCATCGATTTCGAGATTGATTCATTTTTAGAAAACTCGGTTTGAGAAATTCCGAGCCAGTTTTCTTCTGTTTGCATTTTGACACATCACATTAGAGTAGTAAAGTTCAAAGCAACGGTTTTTCTGATTTCTATAACAGGAACATTTTGTACAACTTAGAGAGAAATTTGAGTTGCTTTTGTTTTGGCCAGCTGAAAAGTAATGTGAATTCAATTGGGTGTTTTTTTTTTTTTTTAATTTTCTCTAATGACTGCAGTTGCTTTAGTTTTGACCAACAGTGTACCTACATAATTCCCACGAAACGTAACGTTTTAGTTCAACAAGGGAGCGAGAAAACTACAGATACACAGTGTGGTATTGAGCCCCAAAACCTGGCCACAAATGTCTTACATATGTAACAGCTACAAAACCGAGTTTTATTTGACTTCTAGAGTAAAAAATAGTAAAACAAAAACTTATTTAGGAAGGAAAACTATTAATATGGTCGATAATGCTAATATTTGTTATATTACTTTCTGATAATAAAGTTAAAACTTCTGACGATAAAGGTTTTCGTTTACTGTGCGGGTTGCTTCTCAAACCCGTTATTAAATGTCTGAAGTTAAGAGAAGCCTATTCAGGAGGAATAACAATAAGGGATAGGCCGCCAATTTTTAAAAATCCATTTATGGCCAGGTTTTGGGGCTCAATACCACACTTGCTTCTGACATTTTTCAAGATTTTACTATTCAAATAGGTTTTTGTTACTATGAATTTTTTAAAGCAGGCACAAATTAATAAATAAACACACAATACTTGTGTAAATAGACACACAATGATATCCAATCGCAAACAATTCTGTGACAGGTAAAAGCAACTGGGTTTACACCCAGGATGATTTATTGATGATAGAACTGCTTATCGTCTCACATGGCTTTAGAAATGTCAAAAACAGGCGAATGGGTAAGAGACATTTTTTTACAATATACTAGGGGTTTGAACCTGTGTGCGAGAACTTTACTTAAGTAATTTGCTCGTACATTATATTTTCACTAGAAGATCTAGGGTTATCTTGTGTAACGACAATTATTGTCATCCACAATTTTTCTCTATTAAATAAAGTTTATATATTTTTTCAAGCTAATGATTATTTTCTTAAAAATAGAAAGGGAATATAAAAGTTGATAAAATATGTTGCGAGTAGTTCTGGACATCGATGGCTCGCTTTTTCAATTTATCAGATACTTAGTTTGAACTGATTTTGTCTTTTTCGTGAATGATTTATGATAACTCATTTCACTCAACTGCAACATTATTTATGATTCTTGAGTTCTTAATTTATGAAAAAAATAAATATGTAATAAATTTCTGTCTGATGCTTTTTGATTCCGGATCTTAAATTACTTAAGTTTATAAATGCTATGCTACTAGACTTGGGTTGAATCTAAAGAGACAAAAAAAAAAAAAACAATAGAACCAAGATCACGCTTAGATTAGATTAGAAAATATTTTGTTGAAATGCTTTGGTAATAATGGGTACTTTCTGATATTTCATCAAGGTTCTTCATTTCCAGGTATCTAAAAAAAAATCAAATACCAATAGTTAAGAATTTGATCAGATAAACCACGAAAACAGACTTAACGTTTAGTTGTTTATCTGATTTAAACCCTTTTCAATTGTAGACATGATATGGTGATGCACTCCAATCCTCTGCTTTATACCAAACAGTTTCAACTTCAAACTGACCCATTAGACTGTTCCTGAAATGTAAATGTATTCTCCAATTTGGGTCAATTTATCGCACACTAGCGCGCCAGCTCGCATTCCTTTTATTTCGAAATATTTCAATATGAAATAAAATAAACAATATTTCCCAACAGATAAAAACAGTTAAAACAAGATAGCGAGATGACAAAAGTTTATTTGCGAACTCTATCTCGATACAAGGAAACTCAGTGTAGGAATTCGGTAGTGAATAAAGCGTATAGATAAGCGCGTCTTCCGACTGTGCAAACACAGTTATCTAACATCTGTGCGCGTTTTTTCCACTTGGACATTCAGCAATTACCTGGTCCAATTTTAGTGATTATCTAGTCGAAGTAACGTGCAATGAATACAGCGGAAGCGTGTTAATTAGATTTTAACTATTAGAAGTTTAGAAATAAGAAATAACTATAGATTGTGTGGTTCTAGATACAATTTATTTAAAAAAAAAATAATAAAACACAACACAACACAACAATAATAAAGTCAATCTGTGTTAATGCATCCAAAGTGAGAGCGTTGTAGTGTACTGCGCTCCAATGGCCGGATACAGACAATTACCACCGCCTCTACCTAATGCAACTCCCAATCGGCCGTCAATGTATCAAATGGCGATGGCAAATCACAGTTTGGTCTATCAATCAGCGGCACACGCGTCTTCAATGCACGCGTTGAGTAATCTTCATAGCCAACGGTCTAGTGGCCAATTGAACCATCATGCCCATCATCACATCATGGCTGCGGCCGCTGCTGTGGCCGCAAGTCGACAGCAGCAGCAACATCATCAGCAGCAACAACAACATCACCAGCATCAGCAGCATCATCAACAGCCAACGACACATCCCCAGCATAGTCACCTCATGCTGAATGGGGGAGTTGTGGGTGCACAACACCATCATCACCACCACCATCATCCGGCATCTCGACAGATTTTCAGTCAGATGCAGAGCACTATTATGCCATTAAACGTTAGTAAGTATACAAAAAAAAAAAAAAATCGAACAAAAAAACCGTGTAGTTTAGTTGTGTGCCATGAATAGGTGATAGGATTGTTATGGTTTCCTTGGATATCCTGAATCGGGGTTGGGGAGCGAATATTATTTATGTGTTGTGTAGAGATCATGGTTTTATCCTTTGGTTATGCTTACAGTGTTTAGCTGGGAGTTTGTGGAATACAACATACAACAATACAAACGACTGCGATTAAATGTCAAATTTAATGTACATCACCCTATTCGATGTTTCTTGGAGAAATTCAGTGATGAGTGTACAATATGGAAACGAAACGCGGCAACTTGTCAACTCATCGTCGTTTTTGCTTCAGTCCGGGCCTGTTGTTCTTATGTTTGTGAATATATGTACATATGTATGTAACATATGTATACATTTAATTAAGATTTTCTATATTTTTTTTTGTACTACAAATATTTTGTCCCTTAAGAGGACAGTGACGGTGACAACATTTTCGTCCGACTAGGGGAGTTATCCGTCTAACGGATGAACACAATTTTTTTGAAAGAAATTATTTTTATTTATCAAAAAATAAAAAAAAAACTTCCGTATTTGAAACGATTAACAAAACAAAAAACGAAAACAGACAAAACAACAAAGATTGAGAATCCTCACTGGGAGAATATATCATAGACCTTCAAGATATATCCTCAACGAATATCAATAAAATACGCAAATGTATCCAACTTTCATAATGGTTCCCAGACCACCGATAATAAGTGGCAACACTATGGACCTACTTTGGTCTAAGTGAATTCTACCGAGTACGGTGCCATCGAACTTAACCTAAATTCGCAATATTTGAAAATTTCTGATTTCTACAACGTGCTGCGGTATTTGTCTGCCTTCCCCTAACGATTTAATGGAATGAAGAGTTTAGGTCTCCACAAAATACAGAAGATCTTGTGAAAAAAAGTCATGCACGTTAGTTCATATGGGGGTAGATTTGTTACAAAATTGATATTTAACACTGCCGCCCAGAGAATTCTGTACTACATGTGATCCGTATTTCTATTGTATTTTGTCTTTTCGTTGGAATCTGTTGCGACTGTGAGCAAGTAACGAAAATTCAGTGTTTTACGGAAGTTTTTTTTGCTTTCGTCCGTCTAATGGAATCAAATTAAAAAAAATTCTAACAGATATGCTTGCCCGCGTCCGATCAAGGGAGTGCCCGGCTATTGGAACGTAAAATGTATGCAATCTGAAACATAAAAGTTTGGTTATGAACATTTGTCCGTCTTAGGGATCTTGAAATGAAAATGTGATTGGAGAGATATACATACCAAGCTAAATCCTAAAGAATTAAAATTTCGAAAACCAACATCCACGAAATTAGCATCGTGGTTGCAGAGAGCTGCCATGAGGCAGTTCACTAATCTGGCAACACTGATTCACACTGCGTTATGATACGAAACATTAATTATGTAGTTCTAATAATTTTTTGTTTTTTGTTTAAATCTGTACAAACTCAGGTGGACGGAAGTGAGTATATATTAGGGAACATATTAGTGTTAAGAGCAGCGGTCGCCAATCGGTGGTCCACAGAAAATTCTTAAAACTTAATAAGCTTCAGTTATCATCATACGCTCTCACACTTAACCAATCTTAACAAATGAGGTAGTAAAAGAAAGAGCATTTCCTAGAGCAGTGACGAATTGCACTTTCACTTTATAAACTTTAACAAATTAAAAAACAAATCAAAACTAATATTCCACACAAAATTAAGTCCCAAAAGAATAAACGCTTCCCGTATGATTTCCATGGGATTTCCACGAGTTGACAGATGGAAATTATATGGGAAGTTTGGATATTTCGGGGTTGGATTTTCTCACGAGATTTTTTTAATATTCAAACAACCTACAGACATTTTGTTACAATTAAATAAACTTATACTACTAACTTATAAGATCTCTCTGATTATTATTTTACAAATACATATATATGTATACATGCATTTTTAAATTCAAATTTAAAATTATGAATTTATTGTTGCGTGAGGTACGAAAGATTGGCAACCGCTGACTTAGAAGACAGAATAGGGTGCGTTCAAAAGCAGACTGTTGACGTTTCTGATCGTTGGACGTTACTGCGATATGATATTTAGCCAGGTTGCACTTTGTTCGTAGATAATTAGTTACTGTATATGATTTAATGAATTGCCAGTAGTTGTAGATTCCATGATTTTTCTCTTTAAGCTCTTGGTGTATTTTTTTTTTAGCAATTTCTTTATTACCTTGTAGAAATCACACATTCAGTTCTGCCAACTCTTCGGAGAATATTAATTTCATTCGGAACCCATACAGATCCCTTTCTGTGGGGTTTCCTCTTTATGAACAAACCCCAACGCACCTTATCAAAGTACAAAAACATATTTACCAACCCAAACGCGACACCAAATGAATAACCTTTTCAAAATGACTGTTGTCTTCCTATTCATTGTTAGTTCGGAAAATATTAAAATATTGTTCCTATTATTTTGAATGCACAATTTAAACGAAGTAAAAATAACTACAATATAATCCACGATCCACTATCCGATGTCTATGTGTGTTTGTTTATCCTCAGAGAGCAGAACGGTCAGTAGTGGTTGGGGTGATGGTTGTAGCAAAGCCGAGAATATTCCTCTTCCTGTAAACACCCACACTTTATGAAATTTTAACAAGGATAACACGACCCAACAATAAAAACAATAGCCACAGAGTTGTTTATACCCAATGGAGCTTTTTGTGTTGCTTTCAAACAGCAGCAACAACAACAGGAACAACAGCAAAAAAACAAACGAATGTATGTCACTTATTCTACTCTCTAGCTATCCCACCCCCAAATTGTGGGTGAAAAAAAAAATGCTATACAAGAAGACAACGTCGATGGTAAAGCCTGAGGACGAGCAGAGCAGGAGACATCAACATTCAACAAGGCGCGCTCCAAGAAGCCCTCCCTTGCTCTTGTTGTTACTCGTTGTGTCTTTTGTTTGTGTAGCTGCGTGGCGTTTGCTTCATGGTGGTGCTTGGCCCCTTTCTGCATGTCTAAGCGCGCGATGTCGACTTCCTTTGTTCCACACCTGCTTCATGTTGTTGTGTCCTAGGTCCTAGGCTGCCCTACTCTCTCCTCGTGGCGTAGCTGTGTTCAAAGATACATTTAAATATTCATTGTACGAGTAGATTGAGCGAGATACACTACCTATGCCTATATAAATTTAATTTTTATTTTTTTATTTTGTTGTTTGGTTTGGATCTATTGGGTGCAAATGTTCACAAAAAAACATCATGCATTTGCCGCGGGCAGCGGGTTTCTTCTTTTGCCATGGCTAGTGTGTGTGTGTGTGTTTGTGCTTCGCTGCCCTAATGACTTTCCTTTTTGGAGACGAGAACCCTGTACCTTTCAGCTTCAGATGAACAATAGATATGTATTGTTTGGCAAGGAAAGAATAAATTTAATTGAAAATAAAAACAAAGAAAAAAAAAAAACAATATTCTATAGGCACGTCGTTCAACTCACTCCCATGGATGTGGGTCAAAAGTGGGAAACCGCGCTGTCATCGTTCAGTGAATTAGTTAAAAAAAATTCGAGTGGGAATGCGTGGCTTAAATGGTGAAAACCTTTAAGAAAACCGAATGACATTTGGTGGACTAACAATGTAGATTTGTTTACGAGCAGATAGAATTTTTGAAAGTTTCGGGTGGTCTTATCAGCCTCGCAAGCTGTCTTTAAATACATGTTTTCCAGTATGTATTCTTTAACATTGAATTGATCAATTGATTGAAAAAGCCGGGTTTAGTCTTTCACAGAATTCTTATATTGTTGCCGTGCAGCCGTGCTCCCAGTTCCAGACGAAACTTATTGTCATTCACTCCTTCCTAAAATGTACATAGTCTCGGTCTTTTTGGTGTTCCGTACTCAAAAACGGAACACTAATGGAACTAGCTCGGTATCTGTCTGTCTGTCACAGGCACAGGCCTTTTTCTCAGAGACTATTTGACGAACACTATTGAAATTTGGTCCAAACACAGACCAGAACTTAAAACGCTGAATTTCATTGGTAGCTAGTGTTGGGGGTCAAATGGGAAGTTAAAAAAAAGAGTTTGGAGGTCATCGTGTGGGGTGTCAAATGAAAGCTCGTTAAAGCACGAATTCAAAAATGTTTGAAATATCTTCTTGTGTTACTTTTTTCTTAACACTTTCGCAAGAAAAGCCTTGAAAATTGCTCTCCCGAGCCTTTTCTCCAAAAATATCGGTCAGAAAAATCTGAATAAAATGACAACCATCGAAAATAAAGTGTAGATGGAACCAAAATTATCAGGACTGCTCTCCTTTGTACAGTTTTTTTTTATTTTTTTTTTTTTTTAAATTTCAACTACCCAACTGTTTACATATCCAGAAATGACGTAACTCTATCACAATCGCCTAAAAGCAGATATATATATGTATGTATAGGGAAATTTGTATGTGCGAGAGTAAAAATTTAATGATTGATCCTAGAACTATGCTCCAAAATTGCATTGAAATATGCACCATTGAGCTTAAAACAATGATTTTATGCACATCAAGATTCCTTACTTGATGGTTTCCTATACATTATAAAATAGGTGTGACTGCTTTTACTACATTTGTGGCTGCATAGACTGTGGCACAATCACGATTATTGACGACTTCAGCAATAACGGCGGTAAGGCAGAGAGGGAAATACAGTATCCTTAGTTTTTCCTCGTTATAAAAAGATTGGAAGTTATTTTCTAAATCCAAACGAATCTGCTGTTTTATTTTAATTATAAATAAATTCAAATAGTTATAGGAAATAATACATGGGAAAAAATTGAATTTCTGTACAGAATACAGATACAGAGACGCATTTAATACAATTCAACAAATAACGAGATAAAAAATTAAATCTTATTCATATACATACATTTTTTCTATAGGTACTTCATTTGTCGTCTATCAACATAAATCTATTTCATATGTAAAATTAACCGATAGTACGGAACACTAATTGCGCGAGTACGACTTGCACTTGATCGGATTTTTTTTGTCGACACAAACTTGGGACAACGTCTCTGTAGCATTGTGGCTATGTCTTTGACTTTTTTGGGTGTACTTCTCCTTAATCTTAGGATTATTAAATGCATAACAGTCTCGAGCTATGCGGCAAGTCGTACTATAATCCTGGATTTATTTTCAAATTCAAATACTCGGATCATCCCCATCACTTAAATATTTGGCTTCAGCAGTCCTAGTCCTAGGTAGAACCAAGCCTAGCTTCCCGCGTGTGTTATATTTTTGCACGAATGGAAGGGACCTACAGTTTTCTGCCGTCTCCGAACGGCGAGTTGGGAAACTTTACATGAGAAAGGATACTCTTGAATGCTTGTCAGTCATTCGGAAGAGGTGGGCACTGTGAAAAACATTTTAGGTGTTTGCGGCGGGATTCGAACCCAAGACCGCTGGCACAGTAGTCCGACGCACTAACCACTTGCGCTACGGTCCCCATCACTAACTTACCTTTTATTTGAAAACCAAAGGTAATGGGACCTAAATGGTTACCTTGTAGCACCCCTACTAAAATTACTCAAATATAAGCGCGGTAGTATTGTTTTTTCATTTTTTTCATAAATAAATAGCGATTGTTGCGATTGTTTTTCAACATAATGACATAATCTTCTATTTTTCAAATCCTCTCGATTGCCATCCATCATTTGCGAAGCAGTTCTCTCTAATTAAAAAGCGCACCGTCTGTCTTCGGTATTAAATTTAAATTTTCCATAACATTCAACAAAATGCAAAATACATCAAAGGCAAACGAATATATAAAACAAAAAGAAATCGAAAAAAATGTGGAGGAAATATCTAAAGGATATGTATGTGGATGTGGAGGAACGGATACCTACGAGTACCATGTCCTAATGGGACCACTCGTACACAGTTGAATATCCAAAAAGTGCCACTTAGAGCAGAAAAAGGAAATATATTGAGTACGTGATCTTTGAGAAGTCCTGATGTGACCATTTCGTCTAAAATCATTACATCTTCGTGCAGGACATGGCAGAGAAGGAATACGACCGATGATTCTCCGACTACACGAGTGAGTGAGTTAAAATATAAGTGGTTCTGTTTTTTTTTTGCGCTCGTCTCTTTTTTGTCACTATAACTGTGTCCCCGTGAGGCCATAGTCTACACTATCCGAAGCAACGATGGAATTTTAAATTTTTTTTCCTAACCTCCGTGATTTTGTTGCTTTCCGTTCGATATCATTCATTTTTAATTAATTTTGATTGAAGTGACTGAGAGTGGGAGGAAGCCTGGTTGCAACTCAATCAACCACGAAATGGTTCCGGTTCAACCAGCCATGGAATGTTGTTGTTTTTTTTTTTTTTGAAAATGTATCGTTACGCTGTGCGTTAATTTACAGTTTTCTAATTTATTGAGCCTTAGATTAGGCAACAAATTTTCGAGGTTAGAATAGAAAAATTATTTCCTAAATAATAATACTACTCCGTCCAGTCCGATATACCGCTGTGTGCAAAGTTTAGATAAGTATCTTTCGCCTGGTACTATAGAACACACAATGTGACCAGCTAACCGGGCCAATTTGTGGTACATACGTTGCTGCTGCAGATTCAATCTGTTGGCCATAGTCGAACATTGCCTTTTGTGTATCGAATCGATGAATACGGAGTAGGAGATATATTGCTTGCCAATAACTTATCCCGACAGATGAATGAGGGATTTATTCGGAAAATATGTAACCCTTTGAAGGACGACACTCCTGAGCGAAGCGTGTACAACACCAAGAGAAACTTTTCACTCTGGGCCGGCCCGGCCGGTGTATAGTATCGACGGCGACAATCGTTCAAACTTCACTACTCCCGAACGGAGATGATGTTGCCGTGCCTCCAATAATGATGATGTTTAATGGCAGAGCAGACGTTTTTGGCCACAGGTTCCAAATGGACGGTCATTATACACGGCATTACAGGTGGGCACCATATTTTGCTGTGATGCTCCTGCTGGCCCGGTGATAGTCGTAGAGTCGACATGAGTCGAATCGATTGTGGTAAGGATGCAATTCCGGGCAATTAAATCACTTTGATGGTAATTCGGATTAATACTGTGTTGTCCGTTCCGGGTCGAGGTACAATTAGTTTTAGAAAATGTTTGTTGCTTGCTGTTGGTTGGTGTTTGTGTTTGTGTGGAGGCTGAGGCACATAGGATGAATCTAAACAAATTTATTGGCAGAGTGTTTTGTTGTTGTTCTTTGTTTTTTTGTCTCTAAAAAAGTTTGAAATAATGGCAAATAAAACCGATATTCTCGTACGCATAAATAACACACACCACGCACTGTTCGATTATTCCTTTTTTGGGGTAGAGAATGGAATGTAATTGAATGTGTTCTTTAATGCATGGCATGGTTAAAGGACTTTTGGATGGAAATAGGTAATAATGAAGTAGTTATGGCAGTCTACAAGATTGAGTTAAATTTGAACTTAACGACCCCCAGCGGCGTCTATTCAAACCAATCTGAATGTAGTTGCGATTACTAAGCAGACTTACGGAACACCATTATAAGATTACTCTTGTGGTCTCCCTCTCTGTCGATCTGTCGATCTGTCGCAGATGCCTATCGCAGAGACGGTTTGACATAGGAATTTTGCCTAGTTATAGATACATTATGATGGCCCACATATTTTTCAATATTGTGCAAGAAATATAGAGATTGGCAAAATGTAAAATCGGAAAGAGCAGAAAAGCAAACATTATTCCTCAGGTATTTTTTTTGTTATTGGGTATCTACCTTACCGTCGTACATAATGTATATGTACGTAATTGCCGTTTCCGCTCTCGGCGATGATGACATTTCCTCTCAATTTTTTTTTTTATTTTCAAAAAAAAAACTCACAAATTACACGCGAGAGCGCATTAAAGTTGTTGGATTTTTCGGCAATGTGAGCAGGCGCATTGTCGTGGTGCAAAAAGTAGCGACGAAGTTCAATTTTTTGGTTGCTTGATTTTTTTACTGGTAAACTTGTGGTAACCAAGTGGTGAACTAAATTAAAAAACATCATCTGTAACGATTTTATTAAAGCAACCTAGCCTGATTCCATTTTCGAAATTTTCCAGAAAAAACGAGCTTGTTTTAGCTCTTCATTTATAATTTCTGGAACCCATTGAGCTGATTTCTTCGAATCATTCAGGTAATGATTCAATAATCGTGTTACAGCATTCAGGCCCAGCTCATAGGTTCTTCGTCACGTCAGAGCCTTGTTTTTATCGTCGCGTCGGTCATATCGCCGACCTTTACGAGACACTAAACTTGCCACAGTCTGGGATTTTTGAAACCACTTTGAAATAGTAACGAGGGATGGTGCATTAATTCCATATGCATTTTATCATTCATGCTAAATTTTTACTAAATTTTTTTGGTTTGAGTTGACGTCAAAATCTGAAGACAATAACAAAATTAATTTCTTCTTGTGTTGGTGATTTTTACCGATTGTCCTTACTTATAAACTTTTAGAAACTTAGCTTTGTTAAAAAAAGCCGGCTAAGTGCGAGTCAGACTCGCGCTCAAAAGGTTCCGTAGTTTTGACTTCAGTAGTTTCCGAGAAATGGTGAGATATTTTTCACACATTTTTGGCAATAACTTCCAAAGTTTCTAACAGAAAAAATTAAGAAAAACATTTTCGGAATTCTTGCCCAATTCGAGCCCATGATATATTTTTCAGATTTTTTTTTTTTGAGATTACATTTAACCCTGTATAGTTGTTTCATAATATTTTGACATTAATATGTCTAACCGCTTGATGTTTGTACTGAAAAATGTGCGCTAGAAAAGAAAAATATATACCAAATTGGATACTCACGTTTTAAGATGGGCAGTAGCTCAGTGTATGGTATGTCGGCTTCTCATCGCATAGGTTCTCGGTTCGTCTCCGGGCGGTGGCACTTTCTTTTTTTTTTGCTTCTCTTTGTTCTATTTTGAATCGTGATGATAAAAAAGAAAGTTGTTTCCTTTGGTTTTGTTGTTGTTTTTTGTTTATTTTCTATTTTTAACCGACTATATGGCAAAGCCAACAAAACCCTGTACGGGAAGAGTGGACAAATAATACAGTTACTTGGCATACAGACACTGCAGTCTTCGCGGACGGATCTAAAACTGTTAAAGAAACGGCGACTGGTATATTTTGCATGAACACAGAGCTAAAAGTATCCTTAAGACTCCCGGATGCCTTCAGCCTCTTTCAGGCAGAAGTTCTAGCCATACTTAGGACTCCAGTGGTCCTGATAATGCAACGAATAGTCAGGAACTGCCGAATAATGCTAAGGGCATTATGCAGAACCAGGTAAGACTATGTTGGGTGCCTGGTCAGTTTGTTGTAGAAAGCAACGAGTTTGCCGATGAGTTGGCAAGGAAAGTAGGGAAACTGCCGACTATGGCCAAAACTAACTGAAAAGTACGACACAATAGTAACCCTGATCTCAATTTCTCTCAAAATCTTTTACGAATATTTTAATAAATAATTTTAAAAAAATAACTACAATGACATATTAATGTTCCTTATGCACTTCCGTGCAGCGGAGGCCTTTGTCTTATTTTGAGTAATATGTTGTCCATGTATGTGGACCACCGTCATGTATAAGTATGCCAAATTTCAAGTTTCTAGGAAGAACGGTTTTCGATGTTTTTATAGTGACAGATATTTTTGAGTTACAGCGAACCTATAATGGTTCCGTATTACCATATGGGTACGGATCCCTTAAAAGAACTAATAAATTGGCGCCAACTAACCACCAACGATGTCAAAGTTCGGATTTGTGTATGTGCGGTATTGCTTAACTGTCAAGTGACGTTAAAAGCAGCAGTAATGGCAGCACCAACTATCAAAATCAACAATTGACGCTTGTTATAACGCAGTACGGGCATACCCCGATTAACGTGGTTAATGCGTTCCTAGAAAACACGACGGTAAGCGAAACAACGTTGTGCGATGCAAATAAAATAAAAACATTGTTTTAAGGCGGAGTCAGCATCGGAAAAAATATTTCTTATTTTATTTAATTTTATACGTTAATGGGAACAAATAAAAAACATTTTTCCAAATTACATGTAATTTCTCTTTTATTTAACATTTTAAAGCACAGGGATTGAGAAATTGTTTACTAATATGGGTCTGATTTCAAAAGTTCCTGTTGCGCGTTTCCACCTAGTAATAATATTAGTCTGTCTTTTGCAGCCTTATGTCGAGGCATTGACTATTCATCCTATGCAATCCATATAAGATTTGGTTGGCTGTTTTTTTTTTTTCCCAAAAATGTGCCGTCTACGTTAATGAAATGTGCAGGGCAGACCCGCCAGTTGCTACAATTTCTATAAAGGTTTCTTGAAATGTTTGTATATATTTCACGTAAACACTAGCTGCTTATCCCCAAAGCTTCACATTGTAGATGCCAGATCTTTTTTTAAACCACGGCTTGCACCAAAATGTTCATCAGTTGAGGACTCACCTTCTGTCTTCTTTAATTTGTCGAACATTCTAGGCGCCTTCTGTTGTAAAGGGTGATTTTTTAGCTGGTTTGGTTTTGGCAACACTGGTTTTGACAGCTGACGTGTGTTTAGTACCTTGTGTCACTGTCAAACAGCTTCAGTTTGGTTTGCAATTTAACCATGGATTGTCTTACAAATGAACAACGCTTGCAAATTATTGAATTTTACTATCAAAATTCGTGCTCGGTTCGAAATGTTCATCGCGCGCTGCTTCCATTTTATGATCGGCATTCTCGACCTTCTGAGCAGTCTATTCGGAAGATTGTGACCAAATTTCGCACCAAATTTACTTTGTTGGACATTAAACCACCAACACGTTTACGTACTGTGCGTAGTGAAGAAAATATTGCGGCCGTATCAGCTAGTGTGACAGAAGACCGCGAAATGTCGATTCGGCGCCGTTCCCAGCAGTTAGGCCTTTGTTACAGCACTTTTTTTTGCCCGAAATGGAAGTTCTTGACTTGCATGATATGTGGTTTCAACAAGACGGTGCCACATGCCACACAGCACGCGAAACAATGGCGCAATTGCGAGGCGAGTTTGGTGAACAGTTAATTTCACGTTTCGGGCCGGTCAATTGGCCGCCTAGATCGTGCGATTTGACACCATTAGATTATTTTTTGTGGGGGTATGTCAAGGCTAATGTCTATAGGGACAAGCCCGCTTCGATTGACGCACTGGAAGCCAACATCCATGCATTCATTCGTGAGATACCGGCCGATATGTGTGAAAGAGTATGCCAAAATTGGACTCAGCGGATGGGCTACCTGAGACGCAGCCGCGGTCAACATTTGCATGAAATTATCTTTAAACATTAAATTGCAAGGTTCAAACTATCGATTCAAATAAATATTTCATTCATTTTTTCGAATTTTTTGTGTTTTTTTTTTAAAAAAAGTTCTCAACCTCTTAAAAAATCCCTTTATTAGCCATTGACTGAGAGAAATATTTCGATGAGTTTGATCCTCGATCCATATCAGTAACAGTTTCTCCATTCGGGCCATGAAAACGCCTCTGGTTTTCCGGGGCCGGGGTATACCTGTATTATGATTTGGTTCCTTGTGTTTCACTGAAAACACTTCTTTTTTCAAAATTAAAAGAAAGAAAATGTTGTCTGATCCCGTTTTTTTTTTTGAATTTAAGGGTTGACTTCACAATAAACAATTTAAGAACTCATTTATTTGTATATTTTAAGTAATGATTTTTTTCATTTTAAACTCCCTTTTTTTATATTTTCGAATTCAATCCACTTAAGGGACTTTTTAAAAGAGATCCCTTCCATACTCCATAAACCACCGAAATGCGTTTAGCATAATAGCTTCACTTTCATGCAACAGACAAAAAAAAAAACTGTAACCTCAAAATAAATACAAAATTTAGGAAAAGAATCATTTCATAGGAATGTCCGTCTATGCCCCCAAGTTTAACCATTTAAAAATAAAAATAGAAAAATATGAAAGGTCCTCAACGACATGAAACGTTACTCGTCCGTCATGCCAAAAATGGGTGGCAAATAGACGGGCGCAGAGGCGAATATGGTGAAGATTGAAGGACGCGAACGGCAGCATGTCCAGTCGGCACAATAAAAGAGATTAATGAATTTCCACCTGGAATAAATTATTTATGAAAAACGACAGAGGATCGCCGAGAAACCACTACCAAGAGTCCATTTGTTTCCGAAGACTTAGGCTGAGAAGCCCTTTGCTCTTCTCCATATTCGTATAAGAAGGAAAGAAAGAAATGAAATTATCGGATTCATTCAACAAACTGACTTCTTTTTCCGTAAATGATTTCTTTTCGTCCGGTAACTGTTATTTGTTGAAGAAACTCACAAAAAAAAAAAAACACTAAATATCCTTAGAAGAGCAAAACGATATGAATACGGAAGGACGACAAAAAAAAACACAAATTTTATTAATATCCTTTCCTTTCCTCGATTGTACACGACAGAGCACACTATACTTACTCATGCGATGAATACTATCCCCAGAAGGACACACACATAGCATTACCATTTCAAATGAACGGACAGGAGAGATTGTACCTTGTTGCCTAAGACCCCAAACCTCCCGGCCGCTCAACGAGGAGGTCTAACGAATGTCTTGTGAAACGTATAATTTGCCTAAATGTGGGTATTTATTATTATTATTCCGTTCTTTTTTCCTTTCTCGCCCCATTTTGAGGTTTACGTTTGGTTTGAAAAGGATTCAAGGGATTTGAGGAGTTTTTTTTCCCGGGGATTATGTTTCATGGAGTCGCGATGGAGTTAGATTAAGACTGTGTAACAGTTGATTCTAGAAGTCAAACAAAGTTTCCCAGTTCCCACACCTGCTAAGCGAGATAGAGATTTTCGGTGTGATAAATGACTGCTAATATTAGTGACAGAAGGTAACACTTTCGGGCGAGATGTCATCGTTAAATATCTATTTATCAACAATTTTGAGACAGCATGTTGGATTGCTTATGCATGACGATTTCAAATAACCGTGGTGTATTCGTATGTGATGAATGATGCCTTGCGTTTGGTAATCATTTAGCATTTTTGCAGAAAGGGTTTCGCTGGACTTAAAACACTAAACAGCAAAAGGCGTTGTCATTTAATTAAGGCCACAACGGCAAGGAATCTATACAATTAAGTCGCTAGCGCAAGAGCAAGAGCTGCGAGACTATTTCTGCGCCTATTTCAATGATTCCAACACTGAACCAAGGTTATCCACTGATTATTGTTCATCTGTAATACCATGTTTCCAAAAGTACAAATGAGTACAAATGAAAAAAAGAGAATGTGCTGAAACTACATTCTTATTTTATAAATACATATTAACGGTTTGTTAACATTTACTCTTGATAAGTAATCTTAATCTTAATCTAATCTTAATCTACGAAAAGTAGCTTTTACTTTTTGCAGGAATGACAATTCTGAGATTTTTTCCGGTTGATCTTTGACATTTCTCGTTTGACAACCAAAACAAAGCAGAGAATTTTAATGATGAATTTAAAAGTTGATTTTGGAGCTAAATTTAGGGACTTTTACATTTACTAGTAAACATGCAATTATTATCCTCCATAATAAGTAAATTTAGTGCGATTCCAACTGAAATTTTACTATTCCCTTTCTAAATATAATGTGAATTTCAATAAACGTCAGAATCGCGTATGTACGTATCCAACAATTATCAGGAAAAAAAATGTCAAGCGGTTTTGTTTATCTTTTCCAATTGTATTAATTGTTAATGTTGTTGTGAATAGACAATTATTTGACAGAAGTCTGCAACTTTCGCTCAATTTTCTTGTTCGACTCGAGATAGATAGATAGATAGATAGATTTGATTTATTGTTTCTCTTAAGAACTTACAAAAGTTTACACAAATCGTTGTTCGACTCGATTCGGGTGGAAAAATCCATTTTATTTTTTTTTTATTTTTTATCTAGTGTTCCATTTTCATTTTGTTTTCACTAACAATATGCAAAAACTTGTAGGATCAGCACCGAAAAAATTACAGTACGACCTCAATCAAAGCAACAAATAGAAATTTGGGTAGTTTCGTTTATTGAATTTGCTGCCATAACCTAGTAAAAAAAAAAGAAGACAAAGACCCCCGCTGCACGGAAGTGCATAAGGAACATTAATATGTCTTTGTAGTTATTTTTTTAAAACCATTTATTAAAATAATCGTAAAAGATTTTAAAAAAAAAATGCAGCAGGGCTACTTTCAACGTCATCGTTTCATTTCATCTTGTGTCGTACTTTTCAGTTAGTGTTGCCCATAGTCGGCAGTTTCCCTACTTTCCTTGCCAACTCATCGGCAAACTCGTTGCTTTCTTCAGAGCTGCTTTCAGACTGACCAGGCACCCAACATAGTCTTACCTGGTTCTGCATAATGCCCTTAGCATTATTCGGCAGTTCCTGACTATTCGTTGCATTATCAGGACCACTGGAGTCCTAAGTACGGCTAGAACTTCTGCCTAAAAGAGGTTGAAGACATCCGGGAGTCTTAAGGATACTTTTAGGTCTGTGCTCATGCAAAATATACCAGTCCCCGTTTCTTTTACAGTTTTAGATCCGTCCGTGAAGACTGCAGTGTCTGTATGCCGAGTAACTGTATTATTCGTCCACTCTTCCCGTATAGGGTTTTGTTGGCTTTGCCATAGCCAGGTATAAATAGAAAAGAAACAAAAACAACAACGAAACCAAAGGAAACAACTTTCTGTTCTGTCATCACGATTGAAAATAGAACAAAAAAAAAACAAAAAAAAGTGGCCCTGCCAGAAAACGAACCGGGAACCTATGACATGAGAAGCCGAAATACCATACACTGAGCTACTACCCATCTTTAAAAATGAGTATCCAATTTGGTATATATTTCTCTGGTAACACTTTTAAAGCGCACAAATTACAGTACAATTTTTTGCACGAATGGAACGGACCTACAGTTTTTTGCCGACTCCGAACGGCGAGTTGAGAAGCTCAATCGTGACAAATGATACTCTTCGATGCTTGTCAGGCATTCGAAAGAGGTGGTACCGTGAAAAAACTCTTTTAGGTGTTAGACCCGGCCAGGAGTTGAACCCGGGCAGCTTTGCGTGGTAGTCCAACGCACTAACCACCACGGCCACAGCGACCACTAATTTCAGCACATTGATGGCAAATATTGATAGCTTGAATTGCAACCTCCGCTTTAACTTTGGCCGTGATGGTTCTTTAACTGCATTTCGCTTTCACTTCCTATTTCTTCGGCTTCCAGATTTCTGAAAGTCGGTTCCACATCGTTTTATCGTTTATGTCCTAGACGCAGTCAGTTGCGGATAGCTCACTAAGCAAATCATTAATTGATGCAATTATTTCGTCTTTGTCGTAATCATTGTTTGGATACATCAAGTGTTCACTTCCGTATTGCCCTACGCATTGACCCATGCATTATCAAAGCGGCATATGGCATGTCGCATGTCTTAAATGAAGTGCCATAATTTTGCTTTCCAAATCGGACCATTCGCTTTCGACCAAATGTGCCAATAGACTTTTTTTTTGTAATAGAGTTTAGTCAATTCGATCACATTTTGATTCATTGTCTGGAGAATTGCGGTAAAATAAAAATAACTGCCCAGATATAACAAAAGTGAACAAGATAAGGACGAGATACAAATAGGGAAATGTGTAACAATTTATGAAACAAAAGTTGATTTTGAGTCACTTTTTTGAAGCTTTGCAATTACGGAATAAACAATAGTAAGATTTTAAGTGTTGCTTTTATCAATGGGTTGGGCGCCTTTATTGAGGTCGTACTGTAAAAGCTTTTCCAATTTAGGGCAGTACCTACAAATGAACTATATTCAATATCCTGAATCCAGATTATCAAAAGCACTATAAGGTTAACATTTCAAGCTCCATAAAGCGGCAAATTGAATAAAAGAAAACGAACAGACCCTCAAAAGATCGATGTGTCATGATACGAGCATGTCATTACGCTCGCATTACCAAGCAAAAAGGAATATGAATCTTATGCGTTATTTCTTAATTTACTGAAGTACCATATCTGCAGATACATGTACTTACTTAGTTCGAAAGAAGATCAAGTTACACATGACCGTTTTAGCTTTCATCTTCCAACTGATCTGTTGTGCCGTCTGTTTGAGAGGATATAACCCACACTATTCTGCCAGTGTCAAGTGTCCCTAAGCTAACCAGTAAATAGCTTCATTTCCAGCGAACAGTTCACAAATTAAGCTGTCCAACGGCTTAGCTTGAACATGATTCCACGGAAATATGATATGTGTGCCAATTTCACAAATTCCACATTTTAACTGTAAACGAGTACAATTGTGTCGTACTTGATGGGGAGCGAAAAAAAAAATGGAATAAAAAGTCCCCATTTGGTACATGCATATGTTTCCCCCCATTACTTCTCATTAAACACTTGGTTAAGCTGTGCACGGGGACAAAAATCCACGCTAAAGAGCACGAATTTTTCACTCCTTGTAACGTCGTGAAATATGTTCACCTTTTTCTGTCGTCTGCGCGGAGGGTAATCAGATTACATAGCAGCACCAAGTGGCGCTACAAATGTTTTTTTTATTATTTTTTTTTTTTAAATAAAATCCTTCCCATGAGACAATGAGCCCGAAGGTACAAATTATTGCCTTAAAAGGGGCATTCCCCTTCCTTTCAGAGTTCCCATAGGTGGCGCTGAATGGAGATGGGAATTGGTATACGTTCTGTCGGCACCTCCTCATTGTATACGTTGCCAAAAAAGAAGAAGTAGAAATGGACGAGAAGTACAATTTTTAGATCTTGGCGACGCACAAATAACCAAACTTCACTTCAAGTCGAATAAATCTAGAAACATTCAATAACTCATTTCAATTTTATTGTCGCAACTCAATACCGAGCGTCATGGTCATGGGAGTTGTGCTCTAAAGTGGAGTGCCACACCGACCACACAGAGCGCTAGCTCAATGGAGGTAGAATCAAAGTTAAAACCTCTTTGGACTTAAATTGGCCCAAGTTGGAGCTCGCCAGCGAATTTGTTGTTAGTCGTGTGTTAGCTCTTCTGCTCGGCTCGTGTAATTGATGACGGTAATGTTTATAGTTTGGAAACATTTTTAATAAAAAGGCTTTTTGTTGTGCGACTCTCTTTGTTATTAACCCCAAGCGAGTAGATGTGGCTTCTGTATGCCTCCTCATTCAAGCCAATCGCGTCCCTCTAATGTGGCTGTGTATGGTGTGTTGTGTTGGGGTTAGGGATACGGGAGGCTTTTATGTTTATTGCAATTGATGTTTCATTGTCGTAAGTTTTTATTTGGTAAATTTATCATCATGTGAACCAAAGGAAGACGGGGGAAAAAAACTTAAAATGGGATGAACATAAAATTAATAACAACACATAAATCGCTTTTTCTACAATTTCATGTTTATTATGAGTAAAGTCAGTGGTTGCCAACCGAAAGGTAGCGGGCGGAACGTATTCAGTGAATTTTATTTTTGTACAAATTATTTTGTATTGTCTAAAGGGTTGGACTCTTTCGACTCAAGACTGGTGAAGTGCTGCTTCAATGGTCTCCAATCCCTAGCTACTCACAATAAGGTCAAACTTTGGTGGGTACCTGGTCACAGAGGTATTGAAGGAAATGAGATCGCGGATGAGGTGGCTCGTTCAGGCTCTACTGTCAAATTCTCAGACCCAGAACGCTTTTGTGGCATAAATTGGGCAACAATTTTAGCCTTAATTAGCAAATGGGAACATAATCTCCCAGGACTTAGGCAAGCCAAACTATCAATTAAGCCTTATACCCACCATAGGGAACTACTTAACTACAATAGAAAGGATATTAAGTATTTAACAAATTTTCTCTCCGGTCATTGCCAGTTACGATACCACCTGAACAAGTAAGGCCTGTCTAGCGAGACCAATTGTCGACTCTGTTTAGAGGAGGTCGAGACAGCTGAACACGTCCTTTGTGCAGTCCTTTGTGCAGCAGGGGTCAGTCGGCGTACCCTACAAAAAGAACCCCTTAGACCTTATGAATTAAAATATGCGTCAACGAAGGACATAATTGCAATTGAAAGGTGATTTGCCTCTTGGACTAATTACTGTCATTTGACACAACAGATCTTTTAGGTCGCAGTATCAGCCTTGGTTTATATATAAAAACAAAAAAAAAGGGTTGTACTTAAAGCGAATGAAAATAGAAGTTAAGTTCTCCCTCGCAGTTCGATGAAGACACTATGCATCGTTACGTTACGTAACTGGATAAATGTTATTTCTTTTTTATTGTTTTTTATGTAAAATCCTGCATAATTGGATTCTTAATCACGTTCTGTTTTTTAGTTGGCTAGCTTTCAATTCCGTCTCTGTAGCTTAATTTTTATTATAAGATATAGGTAGTCGAGTTCCAAATCAAATTTAAACAAAGAAACCCGGATAAGTGCGTTAGGGGAATTGTCTAATGCCGTGAAATATGTAGTTACAAAAACCCGCGTAGCTGCTCAGAGGTACTTATCGACGAACAAGACAAGCCAGCGAAAAGGCGAAAGATCTTCACAACCAACAATCGAAAAGTGACAGCCAAGAGAAAACGTCAAAGTCTTACTAGATTACCAGAACTCACCACATTATGTACTAAATTAGGTTTACTACATTTTGCTTTGTGGGGAATTTTTCATGTAAATTATAACGAAAGAATGGGAAACAATGAGCACTTAAACGGGGAATGTAGTTCAGTGATATGTACTTAAAAGGGGATTTTGAATACTACTTTATGAATTTAGGGTTTCCGAGGATGCTATGCGGGTTTTGCACATGAGAGGGTGGTTCTTAACCGGATTTCACTATAACTGAAAGATGTCACAGGATAAACGCTTTTCATTTAATTTCACAAGCGTAGTTCACGAAATTCTCGCCTGTTGGCATAATTCTCTAGGTATTTCCGAAAAAGATCTCCCGATAGTATTGATCGTAGTTTTCGAAACACATTTCGCCATATGGCCCGCATCAAAAAGGTTCAAAATCACCGATGTAAGCTAACTACGATGACATAAGAACGGCTATGCTGTCGATGGTGTACTGCTACTACTAGTGGTAAATGGTAATGTTGTCGAAAGAGCGCTTCATGTTACCCCTTGTGGAATGTCAGGAAGGCAAACTTTTTAGCCCAAATGAATGGATAAAGATGGACAAAACTACAAAAAAAGAAAAAAAAAAAACTTAAATGTTAATCATCACGACACGATATTGCATGAACATTAAGACCGAGACAAGTTAAGGTCTTAACGTCGTTTGGAGGGGGGCAAACATTGTTGAAGACCCTCTGAGCCACATTGGGCTCGCAAGTGTTTGACTCGATGACCCTTTCAACTCCATTGGGGTCTAATGTCCTTTTGGGACACTTAATTAAAAGTTTCTTTTAGCAAAAATTCTTCTCCTTTCAGTTGTGTAAGGATAAAGCGAGAAAATATGTGAGGTTAGGGCAATGTATGTTTTATTTTGACACTAAAAAGAAAAGTCATGTTTCATTCAACGTCACTGTGTTTGCTCAATGAATATTTCATGCCATCAAAAATAAATAAAAAAAGAAAACAGTGTGCAAGTGGGAAAGAGAAACTCCGGAAAGGTAGACAAATATTCTGTTCTGCTCATTAAACTTTTTCGAAAGGCCAAACAACGATTTGGCCTTTAACAAAGCCATAATATCAGTAGCAGCCAGCGGTGTGGAGGAATACGGCTACATGCATACCTCTAGAGTAGCTATCTCTCCTCCAGGTATCTCAGGTTTCAGTTCGCGAGCTGAGTGTTCTTAATTGTTATAAATGTGCAAAAGATGGCAAAAGTCAAACACAATCCCCTTGTGATATTTTTGCATAGCATACATTCGTATAGTCGTGTTTTGTGTAGTCGCCGCGCCGCCTTCTATTCTACCAGAGGGCGCGCCCCTTCCTTTGGTTATCGTTTTAAGTTGAAAATGTTTTAATAATACATGCGTGCTCTCGACACTTTTTATACATTAACCGAAGAAAAATAAAGAAGAAAAAAACGTGCATGAAAGCCAGAACGGGAAACAATAACGCGAGAAAATAGACAATGGATTGTGAATGAATTTTCGGGAGTCTCCTCGCAATCAGCCTCCTGTCATCTCTTTGGGGGCTTTATTAAGTTTTGTTTAATGTGCAAAACCTTTTTATAGAATGAGAGGTTTGTATTGTTGAGAGCTGAGTTTGTTGAAATGAGTGGTTAATGATTAATTAACATGAATTGGAGTTCGAGATTCGAAGGTTTCACGAAAGAGAGTTGGAGAAACAGCTTCTTAATGAGGGGAAATCTCATAGGGAACTGTTGAATTATAGTAGGGATATTCGTTACTTAAAGATGGAAAAAGGTGTCAATATCTCTTTCGTTTGAATTACAATTTATGTCGAGAGGCAGATTGAACCCAGTCAAAGGTAGGAATATCAAAGCAGTTTCCCATGAAAATCTGGTGCACAATGTGTAGGCTGTCAACAATTCTATTGAATTATAGGGTGACCAGATAGAAATGATACTTTTTCCAATTCTTATGTTTCAGCAGCTGTCAAAGTTACCAATGACATCCAGCTGGATGCGGAAATTATTAAAAAAAATATTACTGAAATTCCGGCTCAGTTGTAAATACGCAACGTGAATCTCGTCTTGAGGTCGGTCGTCATCATGGCTTCAGTGTGCAGGCAATTCGTCGGAACGTGGAAAAGTTTGAGCGTGAGTACACTCTTTTGGATCTTAAGCCACCAACCAGACTGAGATTGGTGTGGAATGAAGAAAACATAGCCGCCGCGCCGTAGCGGCCAGTATCGAAGAAGACGCCGATTCGACATATAGAGCAGGTATGGAGCGATGTTAATCGACTTTATGTGGCCAGATCTCGACAACATCGATATGTCCGAGCTGTGGTTCCAACAAGACGGCGCTGCATGCCATACAAGCGATGCAACGCTCGAAGTTGTCAAGGAGAAATTTGGCGCCACGATCATGCGACTTGGCACCACTCGATCATTTTCTCTGGGACTACTTCAAGTCCTTAGTCTACGCTAACAAGCCAACCACTTTGGACGAGCTTTAGGCAAACATTCGAGAAGATATTGCCGGAATAACGCCGTACATATTGCACCGACTCATCAAACATTTGACCGGCCGCTTGAAGCACTGCAAGCGAAGCCAAGGCGGTCATTTAAATGATGTACTATTCCACACATAATAGCATGAATGTAGCTTCAAAATAAAGCCAGAATAAATTTTATATCAGTTAACACCATTTTTATTTTATTAAAAATAGAAGATTTTGTTCGTATCGTTCTTATCTGGTCACCCTATAGATAGAAGCTCGTTGTTCATTTTTATTTCGTCGCCGTTGATAGTCTCTGGCAGTTACTTATGAGTAGGGCAACCAAAAGCATGCACAAGCATATTTTTTTTTAGCAATGTTATTGAGACGTGACTAAGCTAGTTATCCGTTTCATGAGAAACTAAGCCATTTGAGCGCCATTTGTTAGGGCATATTTTGGCATATTTCAATATAAATGCATATAATTGCATATTTTGTCCACAATTCATGTATGAAACATAAAATAATTTGTATCGAAAGGATAGGTATCGAAAGTACATATGTATGTACTCAATAAAAAACTATTAGCGCGTGCTACACACAAACTGTAAACAAACGAAGTGAAATGCAAAAATGCAAAATGAAGCAGAAAAGAACAGTTTCCCAAAGAATAACGGTTAGATGAATATATCAACCCGTTCATCTTTTAGAATACTGCAATGGCGAAAAAATTCCGTTCATCTTTCTGGGTAGTTCATCTTCTGGAATGGTTCTTCGTTCCGAGATTCTACTGTATATATTTCCCAAGTGTAAAAATTAAAATAAAAGCAACGGGAACCCGTTCGCGTACGCAAAAATTTCGTAGTTTTTCGTAGAAGAGAGTGCTCACGAGAGAGTAAGAAATTTCCCCATGCTACGAATTTTACCAGAAGAAATTTCTTTGGTGGGATATATGTATGAAAACTGTCAAATCTGTCAAAACACATACATTTTTCATTTGTTCGAGCTTAAATGCGTTCGTTTACTTTTTTGTAATTTTTCTGTCTTTGAGTGAATTTCCCACTTACTCCTCGAAAATTGACCGATAACACATATTTAGTGCAAAAAGTACACGTAATGATGGCTAGTTTTTTTTCAAACACAAGTTAATTTGAATAGACTTCTTTTATGGTCTATTTTATTTACTTGACTTTGCAGTGAAGGAGGTTTAGCATCTATTCTTTGGTTCTTTTTGTTCACTTGAATCATTTATTGCTATAAAATGCATTTTCATAGGCATAGTTAAAAATTTATAGGGCATATTTTAAGGGCATAAAATGCACTTTTTAGAGCATATTATAAGAGCTTAAAATTGATTTTTTAGGGCATATTTTTGGTTGCCCTACTTATGAGAATGTTGTACCTTATGCTGCCTAACCTTTTTTTTCTTCACAATCGTATCATTCTCCCGCACGTGTGTCTCACGCTCCGGTAGTCGGCCCATTCAAGTGAAAGATCACTTTCCTATTTTATGATTGTTAGGGTTTTCATGGTTCCTGTTAATCGGGTGACAAAACTTTGACCATAACGATTTATCGAGTACCTACTCTAAATTGAAGGAAGGAGTCAACAAAAAGTACAGTGCTCTGTCCTTTCAGCTCATAGATAGTGAGAGTGATCTTGGTATATGTACGTACCTACGGTTCACAAAGTCCCTGCATTTTAGAATAGAAAATCATTAAAGAAATTCGAGTACCTCCAACGCCTCTACTATCTATGTATGTCAATTACATTCCGCTAAAAAATGCACTTAAAAGTTGCTTGTCAGCCTCAGGTTAGATATTTAGTTGCCTCGTGTAGTGGCATTTTGTTCTTTTTTGTAACTTCCAAAGTAAACAAAACACAAATCCGAGTTTTGTAAGTAATTTACGCACTCACTGTGAAATTGCTTCGAGATTAATTGCTTCTAGTCCCGGTGCGACGGCACCTACAAAGCAGCACTAATAGCCAGGTACCGGTCCCAGGATCCGGTCGTAATTCGTGCCAATTCTACCACTAAACTAGTATGTAGTACATAGTACGGCTAAACATTTTATAATAATTTTCCGCTATCACATTGAAAAAAGCGAAAAGAGAGAGTGTTTGGTTTCCTTTGTTTTGTCGAGAAGACCCTTAAATGGATTTCCTTATTTTTTCCGGTCACCATGAACGGAAGCCCAAACTAAAGAGAAAAAAAAACCGAACAACCAAAAGAAAGCATTGCCTAATTTCGGACATAATACTTCTTATTTGTTTGCAATTTGGTAATCGCTGCCAAGAATTAGACAAATTACTGTTGCACTGTTGCCATTTTGTATGATTGCTATCAGTTGAACAGGACGACAGAAACGAATAAATAAATCATTCCAGTGAACATCTGTCAAAAAGAGTCTGAACGGAGTCCACGGGAAAAATGTTCTCGTTCGTGTGTTTTTGTTTTGTTTTTCTGTTTCTATTGTTTGAGGTTAAATTGTGTGCGTTGTCTGAGAGCAGAAAAAAAACAACACATTATCTTTGCAAATTTATATTCGCGCTGTCTTTTTGCTCACCATCACCTTTGAATGGAATTCGCTTCACAAGAAAGTGAATAAAATCGATGTAACTTGGGAAAAATGGTGGGTGGAAGTGGAAGTAAGAAAATAATAAGCTAAGCAATCGTTACGTTAGGTTGAGTAGGGGTTAAGTTGTATAGAATCTGTGCCAAAGTATTGTGCAAAGGGGCTGGATTTACTGAGTGATGGGGTGAAAGTTGTTCAAAGTTTGTATTCCATTTGCACTGATGGATTGATTTAAATTTATTGTTAGTTTAAATAGATAACAAAAAGATACTAATTATGTGTCTTCGATTTTTCTTACAGATGGTGAACCTATCAAGCTCCCGGACAATCTTGAGAGTTTACCTCGTGCAGATAGTTTTCCTTCACAACGACACCGGTGGAACACTAATGAGGTGAGTTTTAAGAACATGGTACACAGAGCCTTTCCTCTTGATTCTCAAAAAGTATATGTATGCTAGAACTTACATCTTTAAAATGTACAATTTTCTGAACCATTAAAAAGCAGTGGCGCAAATTTATAGTCAACCCCACTTTATCAGTTTAACTCCGTACTAGTTATACGCAACTTTAAACTTAAAAGCATACTTAAGTTATTGTTCAATAATAGACACTTTTTAGTATGCTGCTAAATAATTTCTATTTCGCAACGTACCTATGAGAAATTTTATTCAAACATACATACATAAAAAACTTAGAAGTCTAGTCTATATTTAATGCGAGGTTCGGGTGATTTTAACTTTAATACGAGGCGCTAATGATAAAGTGGGCTTTATGACGACTATAATTGTGAAAACGCTTAGTTCCGTGCTAAAATAATTTTAAAGTGTACTTTAATCGACTATAGATTTGCGTCAGTATCTTAAATCGATATCTACAAAAAAAAACCGTTACATTTCGTTTAACTTCGAATTTTCGAATTTTCCATAATTTGGAATGAATTCTCTCAAACGATTTGGTATGAAGACAAACAACAAGTAATTTGTCATCAAACGTAACTTTCAACTACAGTGAAATCTCCCATTGCGGATAGCTCCCTTAGACGGACAGATCCCTCTAACGGAAAAATTTTCCTGACTAAGCTTTTATGTTTCAGATTGATTATCTGTTAGAAATTATTTAATTTCATTTCATTTGACGGACAAAAACGAAAAAAACTCCATCCATACATAGCATCACACCAAGTTTTTGTTTTTATTTTCGTTGGAAACATTCTTGTTCACAGGCGCAACAGATGCAAACGAGAATACAAAATACAACAGAAATAACAACAGATAAAAAAAGATAATTTATTTAAACACAACTGTGTTCATCCCTTGGACGGACAAAAATGTTGCCGCCGTCACCGCCTAAGGGAGATTTCACTGTATTTCAGGCTGCCACCTGGCTTTACGTATGACACTTAAAGATACAAAAAATACTAGCAATTAGCTTTAAGGTCACTGTCCAAGCTTTAAAGACAAAATCGATGCTGAATGCAATAACGGTCATCGGGAACATGTTGGAGAGCCTCGGGAAAAGAGTGTTGTCTACATTCTGTCAAAAATCCTATGGCGAGACATTTTAAAGCTTTTACACATTTTTTACCATCTGCCGTACAGCTACAGTGCGACCATAGTAATAAACTTCAGTTAATAGAGTATACACATTACTCTCCAAACAACCGCTCCATCTAAAGGGGATAATCAAGTATAAATATCCCAACCAATGTAGCCTGTCGCAATGTAAGTGCGAATCTTATTTATTTTTTTTTTTTTAACTCATTTTGTTGTACGAGTATTCAATTCGACCACCATTCTCGGTGATGGTTAAAAATTAAAATTCATCTTCATGGTTTGTTTAACCGATGTGGTGGGGTTGGATCTCATATTCTCATCCCTGACACGCAGTAATACCCAAAAAAAAAAAGTACAACAACAAAATGTATCTCCAACTGTAAACTTTCTGCAAGCAACGAACGAATTTTAATTTCACTAGTGGAAATATTTTTAGCTACAGGAATGCAATATTATCCAATAAAAAAAATATGTTAACCCCTGTCTTCTGGTGGTGGTGGCGCCGGAGTTGTATTTGTGTTTCCCGACTTCGCAAAATCCCCCCCCCCCCCCCCCCCCCGGGCAATACCAACATCCTCCTTCCAGTTCAAGAGTCAAGTTGTTTGGGTGGAGTTTTACCGAATTTTCCGCTGTTTTACTTGTAAATTAAGAGCGACCGCAAATAAAAATTTCCAGATGTAAAGTTCAACACCGTTAATGAACTGCAGCCAAACAATAAAAAAACCGCCTTCTCTGTGGTACGGACAAGTTTACTAAATTTAAAAAAAAAACGTGCAGGACACAGGAATACGTAAACGACACGGAAAATAATAATAATAATAATGAAGGTAAATTCGGACATAAATAAAATTACGCAGATATTGTTACGGTTGGTGAATTCCACACACGAAGATATAAATGCTTTCAACCGCGCTGGCTGGATTGGGATTGTCCAACCTGCGAGATAAAGGTTTAAAAAATTTCCCCAAAAACTCCTTTCAGCACGGCACGTACAAAATAACTCTCGACAACGAAATTAATGCTAGAACCAACGGTAGCTCCTAATTTTGATTTTAACTAGTTTCGAGTTGTTGCGATGTTGACAGGAGTTTTTTCTTTTCATTTAAGAAAGTTTTGGAATTTTATTTATTCCGCTTTAATGCTTTATGAGGAAAAAAAAAAGCAGTACCAGATATTTAGGAAGGTGTTTTTTTTTTTACGTTTTCTTTTAGTTTGCTTTGCGTTTCTTTGTGCGTTAGGAAACAGTCCTAGGTTTTGAGGTCGTTGGACCTGGGTCTGTTGGAATAAGGTCTATTACCTAAGCGTCTGTTCAACAAGTCCATTCGGGTGCAACACTGCTGTGGATCCGCCTGAAATCTTTGCCAACTCTATGGTCCTACATATCCCGATGTACACTTAGTGACAAAAGTCTACGTACACTCTATTCTCCACAAATAGTATCGAGCATTACATTAACGAAAAACATTCAGATTTCGCAATTGCACTCTATTCTTTTTCTTTGCGTATATGGTCATAAGCTGCACAATATTTCTTTTTAGAAATCTCTAAGTATAGGTCTAACGATTGTTTGTTTTTCCAGAATCCGAAATAACAGTGTGACAATACAAAAGTTTACGCACACGATCCAAAGCTGATAATTTTTTGCGTCCTTTTTCGGGATTTTGGATTTTCGGGATTATGGGTTTTCGGGATTTTGGCCTTTCGGGATTTCGGGTTTTCGGGATTTTGGTTTTCAGGATTGTGACCCCAACCCAATCATTATATATTATTTGTAGAATTTAGTGATCCGTACGCAAAATGAACGCAACTGCAACTAGTAACAAAGTCCAATTCTGAAGGAAAATCTTGCGTCAGATGGTGATTGGAAGAAGACAAAAAAAAAAAAAATATTTGGATTCAGCAGTCCTAGGTAGAACAAAGCCTAACCTCCCGCAACCATTTGTGTGTGCGCGTTACATTTTTGCACGAATGGAAGGGACCTACAGTTTTCTGCCGTCTCCGAACGGCGAGTTGGGAAGCTTTTACATGACAAATGATGCCCTTGAATGCTTGTCAGGCATTCGGAAGAGGTGAGCACTGTGAAAAACTTTTTAGGTGTTTGCGGCGGGATTCGAACCCAAGACCACTGGCTCAGTAGTCCGACGCACTAACACTTGCGCTACGGTGCCCGAAAGAAGACAAAGCACCTACAAACAATAATTAAAAATTATAAAATGAACGAATCGCTTGAATCCGAACCCCTTTCGGGGGCTCCCTAAAATATTTGCCGCACATGAAGAAAGTCTTCTTGAAGAAAGTCTTTTTTATCGGAAATAAGGGTAGATATGCTGGATGAAACTGGTAAGTCATGTGATTCAAACACCATTTCAAGAGAGCTGATAAGAAAGGGGTTCCGGAGCAGAGTAGCCCGAAAAAATCCGTTCATTAGCGAAATGAATCGAAAAAGGAGGTTGGACTTCACTAGTGCTCATCAACAACGTGGAAATGAGTTCTGGCAGAAAGTGATTTTTAGCGATGAATGCATATTTAATATTAACAACAATGATGGTAAAGCTAAAGCCCAATACTGCATTGAAAAAGTCCAACCTTGTTGGTACAGTAAAACATGGACGTACATAGTAATGTGCTTGTGTGTGATTTTATGTATGAAGCGGAGGCTGGAAACCTAGTTTTCATAGACTCAATAATGTACTGCTTCGTCTACTTGAATGTTCTGAAAATTAATCAAAAATTAACAAAGTCCTATAAAACTAGGATCGTTTGTTTTCCAACCAGACAAGGATCCCAATCACACCTCTCGTCTTGTACTAGAAAAGCTCGAATACCATACAAAACAGGTAAAAACACCACCACAGTATTCTGACATAAACCCCATAGAGCACTTATGGGACAAAATCAAGCGACGTCTTAAAAAAAGACACATCACAAACAGAAGGGCGTTAAAAAGTGGAAAGGGCTTAAATTGAGCCTGCAGTTACAAAAAAAATTATCAAATCAATGCCAAAGAGAATACAAGCAGTTATAGAATTAAATGGAGATCCAAAATCTTATTGGTAATCTTATTATTCTTCTTCGTACTTTAATCTTAATGTATAGACTTGTGTCACGTTTATTTTGATATGATTGAAGAAAAATGAAGTTATTGTTTATTTGTGAGTTTTTTATTGTATTTATTATTTAGTATGTAATTACTTACTTAACGGGCTCCCGACCCATGAAGAGTATCTGCCTGAGACACGGCAACCTTCCACTCTCTTCGATCCCGGGCACGCTGCTTTCAGTTGTCTAGACCAAGAGAACTGGCATCCGCGGTAGCTTGGTCCTTAAAACGGAGGTTCGGTCTTCGTTGTCGTCTCGAACCTGGAGGCTGTGATTTGAAGATCCTGTTTGCTGGAGCATTGTTGTCCATTCGCTCGATGTGGCTGAGCCAATGTAGTCGACGTGTTTTGGCTTTTCGGACTACATCCACATCTTGGTACAGCTCATAGAGTTCGCGGTTGTATCTTCTCCTCCATTCGCCTTCCTCGCCCGAATATGCGACGAAGAGTTTTTCTCTCGAAAGTATTCAAAATCTCCTCTGCTTTCCTGCTTATCGTCCAACACTCGGCTTCATACAGCGGAACTGGCAGAATAAATGTTTTGTAGAGCATGCATTTTGTCTTCCGAGTTAGGAGTTTTGAACCCATTTGTTTTGCCAAACCGAAGTAGCAGAGGTTTCCTAGGGTAAGTCTTCGTCGAATCTCCACTATGGTGTCATTCGTGGAGTTGATATTTACTCCGAGGTAGGTAAACTCCTTAACCACTTCGAAGTTACTGCGGGCAACAGTGACGTTTTGTCCTAGGCTGTGGACAGATGTTTCATTGTTTATTGACAGCATGTACTTGGTTTTGTCCTCATTCACTTCAAGACCAACTCGTTTCGCCTGTTCTTCAATTGCCGTAAAAGCCTCTAACACAGCGCGTTGGGAGCGACCGATGATGTCGATGTCGTCCGCGTATCCCAGTAGCTGGACAGATTTGTGAAAGATAGTGCCCTCCGTGTTAAAACCTGCCCTGCGCACTATCTGTTCCAGCACAAGATTGAAGAAGTCACATGACAGCGCATCTCCTTGCCGAAATCCGGTGCATGTTTGGAATAGTTCGCAGGAACTGTTTCCAAATAGCACGTTGCATCGCGTGCTTTCAAGCGTCACGCGGCATAGCTGGATTAGTTTCGCCGGAAACCCGAATTCGGCCATCGCCTTGTAGAGCTCAAGACGTTGAATGCTATCATATGCAACTTTCAAGTCGATGAAGAGATGGTGAGTCTCGACTTGAAATTCGTTGGTCTTTTTCAGGATTTGCCTTAGTGTGAAAATTTGGTCGATCGTCGATCTGCCGGCCCGGGAAGCCACACTGGTACGTGCCGATTAGTGTGCTGCAGAAAGGTTTCAGACGTTCACACAGTACGTTGGATAGGATATTTTTTATTATGTGCATAGTAATTTTTTTGTTTATTTCGCTTTTTAATTTTGCCGTGAAAAAATCTTTTATTGACGAAAGCATATTAGTGTACGTAGACTTTTGTCACTAAGTGTATGTTATGTAGATCCCAGTATTTACTCTGACAAACTGATTTGCGACCTAGTGAAAGAGCACTTTGGGTCGAAAAATCTCAATCACGATATTAAATAATGTGATTAAACCACACTTGCTTAGAATCCTAACAATTCTCCCCTCCTAATTTCCAGCGGTACCTACCTGTAGTGTAAACCTGAATAAACACCATTTGGGTTTCAAACCAAAACATCAAATATTAATTTGCCATTTAAAAATCTGTTTCTGTTTCATTAGTACCTCCGAGAAAACTGCTTCCAAATAAGCATGTTTGCAATTTTTAGAATCGAGACCCAAAATGTAACCCATATGTTTCCCCAATCAGTTAGGTTTTTTTTCTTTTCTAAATTGAATACTTAAAATAGAAAACGCAAAAAATCCTTTCAGTTCATGACTTCATTTCATAAATAAGCTTCGCATTTTTCCCACGAATCCTTTCCACTAATAAAATGAAGGGTGCTCTCCACTCAAAACCGAACCAAACCACTGCGTACTTCACACCAAAGAACCTATCTGCGTCCATCAATCACAGTCCTTCGCCCAAAGGAACTACCATCAACTACTACTGCAGAGCATTTCTATTAAAGTGTTTTCAGCGCGATGGTATTCCTGATGTGCTTTCAAAAATGATTCAAGTCAAAATAAATAAAAAAAAAAAACAAGAAAACTGGCCTATGCCACGCTCTTCCAGTCTCCACCTCCCCTTGGATCCACTCCCAACCAAAACAAAACTAAAAAAAAAACCGCACGAATTTATTTCGCAAACAAATCATTTATTTAAAGGGCCCGGTCATAAAAATGTACATAAATATTTTGGTTTCCCTTTCATGGGACACAACGTCATGGCAGCATCGCCATCATCTCAGCCGAGATTCATATTCAGAATGGAAATATACACACAGAAAGGGGCGGAAGGACGACGAACGATGATGGTGTGGTAGCCCTAGATTCGGCGGTGTTCGATTCCATTTATTATGCTCTGAAAACATTAGGAGTTTGGAATTTCTGCTGATTTCTTGTAACATGTCTCAACAATATTTGATTCTGACTTTTTTTTTTTATTTTTCAGCAGTTGTCTTTGAGATGTCCTTCGAGTGTTGTGGAGTACATCTGTTTACACTTATTTCTGTTCAGTTCAATTTATTCGCTTCAGCATTAAATTATTCATTTGAAGCCAAATCAAAAATATGAGATGTACTCGTATGTATGTGTGGAAGGATGGAAGACACGAAGTGAAGTGTTCTTGTACACACGGAATAGGGAATATGTAAATCTTTGTTGTGCCTACGCATGATAGATGTGATCCTTTTTTGATTCTTGCAGAAACCATTATTCTTTATCAAGTTCATCTGGTATTCCAGTTCAAGCATTCGTTTTACATTCATTCAATCAGTCATTTATCTTTGATGGAATGTGTTTTTCATGTGCGAAGAGTCTACTTAATCCTTTACGAGTCACGCAGATCTTTTTTTTCTTCAAAATATGTCAAACATTGTCTATACCTACTTGTATTCATTATTTTGTAAAGCGAGTTTTGTTTTTAATGCAATTTATTTTTATTGCAATGGATGACAATTTATTTCACAGCCTTATTCCTCTCTCTACTCGAAAGCACTTCGACGCTGCTACCGCTCATACCCAATGTGATGAAGCCTGCACTTCCAGCATCTTCGCAATGTTTTTCATTTCAGCCACCAGGTGGCGAACTTCTCGGTTGAGTGTCGCATTACTTGGCTCTTAAAGTGGCGTTGGTCGGCAGATGGCGCTATCACTAAATTGTTTTTTTCTTTACAATTTTAAAAATGATTCCATTTTGCATAACTCGATATGAACAATTCAGACAGACCCCTGCCAGAAAGCTTAAGAATTTCGCGACAAACTTCTAAAAATGGTGCTCCACAAGCTATTAGGTTGTAAAAAAAGTTCTTGCGGTTTTCAACCTTCAATTTCAAAATAGCATATCTTAATTCAAACATAACTTTATTAATCGAAATAAAAACCTTTACAATCAATACACGTTTGCCAACGAGAAACAAGTTTATTTATGCCGGTAGCGTAGAAGTCCGGAGTTCTGGAGGTGGTGAAGTCGTTGAAGGCGTGTTTGGCGTCATCTTAGTTTCTGAAGCCCTTTTCGTAAAGGAAGTGGTCGAGGTGCTTGAAAAAGTGGTAATCAGTGGGCGAGAGGTCCGGCGAGTATGGTGGATGAGGCAGTGTCTCGTAGCCCAATTCATTCAGCTTTTATAGTGTCAGTTGTGCGACGCGTGGGCGAGCGTTGTCATGGAGGACAATTAGTCCCTTCCTATTGACCAATCTATGGTACATACGTCGAAGTTTCTGATGCATTTCGTCAATTTGCTGGCAGTACTTCTCCGCCGTAATGGTTTGGCCTGGATTTAGGAAGCTGTGGTGGATGAGGCCGGCTGCAGACCACCAAACAGTCACCATAACCGTCTTTTGGTGGAGTTTCGGCTTCGGGAAGTGTTGTGGAGCCTCGTCGCTATCCAACCACTGAGCCGAACGTCGCCGGTTGTCGTATAGAATCCACTTTTCATCACACGTCACAATCCTGTCGAGAAACGGATCATTTCTGTTGCGTAAAAGAAGAGCAGACGACACTTCAAAACGGCGATTTTTTTGATTTTCGTTCAATTCGTGCGGCACCCATTTATCGAGTTTTTTTGACTTCCCAATCTCTTGCAGGTGGTTGGAAATTGTCATAGGCGTTACATCCAATTCTTCAGGAAGCTGTCTAACAGTTGTGCGTGTATTGGCTTCGACTAAGGCTCTCAATTGGTCGTTGTCAACATCGGATGGCCGACCACTACGCTCGTCATCTTCAAGGCTCTCGTTACCGCTGCGGAATTTCTTCAACCACCATTGTGCCGTACGTTCGTTAGTGGTTCCTATGCCAAACGCATCGTTGATATTACGAGCTGTTTCAGCAGCTTTTCGGCCTAGCGTGAACTGGAACAAGAAAATCGTGCGAATTTGCCTCTTATCCATGTTATATTTAAAGTCCTTAAAAAAGTGACCAAAATATTTCAAAATGAAACCAATACAACGAATAGATAGAGCGAAAAACGCACTTTAAAATGATATATAAAGTGAAAGTATTATAATTAAATTTTATTGTAAAATAAATCATTTAAAATATAAATAACAAAAACCGCAAGATCTTTCTTTACAACCCAATACCTACATTGGCTGTCATTTTTATTTGTTTATGGTGGCACTAAATTATCATTTTTTAGAAAATATGGACAGGTTGGCTCTGACTATACATTTCCAGTTAACCGAGGTAAACGCGTTTTTGACGACGACCGTTACGATGGCGCAGTACTGCTTTGTTCCTCCCAACCACCTTCGTCCAGCGATTGATTTACGTGCGATGTCGCACACTGCCTTCTATTGCCTGTATGGTGCTTCGGTTCTTTCTGTTTCGCTCTAGTTATTCAACTTCTTGGTAAATGTATGTATTTACATATGTATGCAATTTTTCTTTTTATATGTAATACCCGTCTAGTCTCTAGCATATCTGTTATTGCACCCAAACATACTCGTCCCTAAAACACACTTCTGGCCCATATAAAAAACGTAATTTTCATTATTGCCCTCATTCCACAAAATCGTTATGCCATGTCACCTCCTTCCAACCTTCTAGCCGCCCCGCTTCCAAAAATAAAATCTCATTTCTGACCGCTGTCCAAATATTTACCAGTGTCAAAATATAAAATCCAATGCTAATTTGGATGTGCTCCACCACACACTCGCCTCCTCTTCAACCTCGACTCTTGGAAGTCTTTCAAAAAATAATAACGATAATAAATTATAAAAGAAAAGTAAAAAAAAAAAAGAAACAGTGTACGAGTATGTATGCCTTCTGGCTCAAGATGAAATGTTCATTCTGCGAACTTAACCTCTTAAGCGCCACAGATAGTTACCCGTTATTGAATTAGCATAATAAATGCTCCAAGGTAGGCAGCCTTCCAAATTTTTTTACTCTCCCGCTTTTCACATATTCGAAGTCGAACCTCTTTCTTGAAAAACTAAACCAAAAAGTAAAAATGAGCTGAAGTTAAAATATTCACGTTTTTTTTTGCATCTGCTCTCGTCCGTCCGTCCACTCGAAAAAAAGAAAAAGAAATACAAACATACAATGAAAATTGAAGATGCTTTGACAATGTGAACCATGTGTATGCCACATAAACGTCTTCCTTCCAATTGGCAGTGAATCTGTGTTTTTTTTTCCCAACGAACACAGGGAAAAGGAGGGGAGTGGATGAGACAAATTCAAAGCAGGAAAAAACGCGAACAAATTCTTCTCTGATCGAATAAAGCTAACAGCGGGTTCCACATATACGAAAGCAAGTTCGATAAGATAAAATGTCTGCTGGAGACTTCCTTAGACCGGGGAACCGCCTCTGAGTAGTGTCGGCGGTGGTTTTGCATGACACTATAGTTGGTTGCACACATCTGAGTTGATACGACGAAGGTTAGCGCACATGGTTCAACGTTGTGGTTGTATACAGGGTGTGGACTAAAATGTGTCTTTACAGGTACGAGTGTATTGCTTTCAAATCATCAGACTTTGTGTTACCTAGATTTTAAATAATGATTGAAGTCCAGAATTCCCGGGACAGCCCCGTAAATTGGAAAGAAATAGAACAGTTGCTGCAACAGTGGCTCATTAGTGGTGTCCGAACTATTTGAAGAACATTCTGAACTTAACACTGGCAGTAGGATGGCATGGCTGAAGAAATTGGTCACAAGAACAATAATAGGAAACATCTGGAAAAACTTCTGTGAATCATAAGCAAAGGCAAAACTTTCGATAATACACGAAAACTCTCCAGTTATTCTGGACTTGGACAATTTATCTGTAACTTAACAACCGATGTGGGCACCGTAGCGCAAGTGGTTAGTGCGTCGGACTACTGTGCCAGCGGTCTTGGGTTCGAATCCCGCCGCAAACACCTAAAATGTTTTTTCACAGTGCCCACCTCTTCCGAATGCCTGACAAGCATTCAAGAGTATCATTTGTCATGTAAAGCTTCCCAACTCGCCGTTCGGAGACGGCAGAAAACTGTAGGTCCCTTCCATTCGTGCAAAAATATAACGCGCACACACAAATGGTTGCGGGAAGCTAGGCTTGCTTCTACCTAGGACTGCTGAAGCCAAATATTTATTTATTTATTTATTTTTTTTTAACAGCCGATTAAACACACTACCAACGCTATCTTAGTTCTAAAGCAGTTGATGACAAGTGTGTTTGAAATGTTGTAAAGGAGATGACGGAATCAAAAAAATGGAAATCTTAATCGGATCGAACACCTTAATCCTTTTTCTTCATACTTTTAATTTTTAATTCAACTCGTTCTTATCAAACTGTGTGGCTAGCTTCGTTTTAAAAGGTTCACATTTATTCGGCCGAAATTGTTTCTGACTAATAAAGGTTTTGGTTTTTGCGGATCACCATTTTTTTTTATAATCTTCTCTCGGGACAGACTAAACATGACCTTTGAAACACAAAAAAACGTTTAATTTGATTCCACAGAAAGAACCCACACTAATCGTTGCGCTTTGATTGACATCTCAAAATAATTGTATTTTGAAACCCCGTTCCTAATGTCATCTCCGTCCATCTGTGGTAAAACGCAGTTCAGACCAAATCATGTGTGTGTGCATAAGTGCAAATATGAAATAAAACGTGACGCCAACAATATTGCTCAATTGTGTGTCATAATCTGACAGCCGACCAAACGAAAGACGACTTTTCCGCCCACTTGCAGTTGGTGGTGCTTTATTGTTAGTTGAGGGATCAGAAAAAGTTACCGACACAAAAAAAAAATTGTTGTCAACTCGGAGTAAAACTTGGCTGTCCACCTATCTCCCTCAGTTCCCGTATGTCTTCTCTCCAACATCAAAAGTAGGTGGAAACTCTGAATCTGAAGTGAATTTGAATACTTCACTATGTGATGGAAATATGGTTTTTTTTTTGATAAAAATTGCACTCGACAACAACGACAATGACGACTCTTTGGAGAGAGTGCCAACTTTATGTTGCCCTCGAAGTAGACATGCCCGTTTCTCTATCTACATTTACGTTCCTGATTTAATTTAGTTTTTCATTCATTTTGCGTAACGTTTTTTTTTTTAAATATAAATTCAAACTGACAGCAGACTAATATTTGAATTTATGTCTTCTTCCAGGAAATCGCAGCGATTCTTATCAGCTTTGACAAACACTCCGAGTGGCAGTCGAAGGAAGTCAAAACAAGGTGAGTAAGTTTTCTGGTTTCTCGTGTTTTAAGTGAATTTTGACATATTTGGTTTGTCATCGTTTTGACTTAATCTGTGACAATTTGTTGTGACCACCAATCTGGAGATGGTTTTTTCTCTTGTTCCCTACAGCGTAGTTTTCATGATGGACATTTTATTTTGAAATCATTTGTTTTTGTTTGTAAAACGTGTAGACCTCGTGCGTTGGTTTTTATAGTTATTCAGCTATACCTACATACATATTTAAAAATAAAGAATTTATTGGTTACTCATACGAGCATGTTTTGTTTCAAAATATTTCTGGACGTGGTTAAAAATGTAAAATGGTCGCCAAAGGTACTGTCAGAAATATTACCTGTCACTTTTCGAAGCATCAAACACGCATTGCTTACAAAATTGTTAACAATATATATGTACATACATAGATGTATGTATATTAAAACTACACCAAAATTTTTGCTAACACGATCCGTCATTGAATTTCGAACAAACTCGACAAAGAATGCATTTGTTTCTTTGTGTCAATGTTTCTCAATTTGCTGCCTAGGAGTGAAGATTGCTTCATGCGCCAAACTAGCCTATAGTGCAGAATATCCATTTGTCTTTGCGAAAGCAAACGGAAATCGTCAGCAAAGTCCCAATGGTTGAGTTAATATATGTCATTGAGAACATCGCACTAGGAGTAAGAGATCTGCTTAGTATCTTTTTGGGGTCAAGATCTGGCGATTGCGGGATTTTTCACCGTTTCCGGCGATTTTCAACCCAAAAGGGGAAACGGGCAAAATGATTTAAAAACGGGGAAAGTGAATTGCACTTATTGAAATATTTCCACTTCTTGATATTTTCAATAAAAAAATACTGTTTAGTAAAGGTAAAGCAATTTACTGAAAATATCACAGGAATTCAGTGCGTCAAAGCAAACAAATTTTTCCACAAAAAACTGGCCACGCTGATGTCAAGTGGGTAAGACCTGTCAAATTATAAAATAGGAAGTAAATTCTCTCAGAGAGTGGACAACTTGTAAGAAAGTAACCAAACGCGTTGAACCACATTTTTTACATTTTGTGAATATGTACAGTGAATTTGTTTTTGTTTTCCACTTGACAACAGGTCCGTTCGTGTACTTTTTGCACCAATTATGTGTTTTATGTCAAATTTCGAATAGTGGGGATGAAATGTTATCAAAGATACGAAAATTACGAAAATGTTAACGAATGATTTGACAGATTTAACAGTTTTCATGTTTTGTGTTATTTTTCGTAATACATATTGCGTAAAATTTCATAAAATCACATGAATTAGTGTTTGTTAACCAAAAAAAATCACAACAAATCGCCAAATGAGAGTGTCAAAAACTGCCACTCAATTGAGAGAGTTGCAATTTTATGCGCACCAAAGCTGTCAATCTGACAGTTTGTGAAATGTCATAAATCTTCATTTGTCAGTGAAAATTTTACAGATTTAACCCAAAGTGTTTAAACGCGCTTGGTTACTTTTGTGCAATTTTTCCACTCTTTGAGAGGATTTTCCCGCACTTTTCAAATTATTTACGATTTGATACGTTTGTCCATTTTGACTGCAAAAAATATACCAAACAGACCTCATATCTGCCCAAAGAAATTTCTTGTAAAATTCGTAGCATGGGGAAATTTCTTACTTTCTCGTGAACACTCTCTTATACGAAACACTACGAAATTTGTGCATACGCGATTGGGTTTTCATAACTTGTCGTACATTTTCGTAGTTTTAGGAGCGTACGCGAACGAACCTTATGAATTATGAGAACTAATTTCACTGACAGACGGCTATTCTTACAGGTTTAACCAACTTCACCCAAAGATAATGTTGCTGTAAGAATTCGTAACATTTTGCATGTTTCTCAATTGAGAGTACATTTTTGACATTCTCATTTGGCTCTATTTTTTTTGCAAATTTTGCAAAGTTTTTTTTGGTTAACAAACAGGAATTTGTGAAAATTTGTCGGAATTGGTAGAAATTCGCAAGTTACACAGCAGACCTAATATTGATGCCACAATGGAGTCTTGTAGTAACCTCGTTACTTTTGCTTATATAAATTATTGTTGAAGCCTTCTTTAAGTTGGTAAGGTGGCTATCTGACGTAGATCGTTTGGATCAGCTCATATCAGAAACTTTCGCAAAAACCTCCTTTTCCGGCTTCGAAAGTTTAATACAGATGGTTTATATTATGCAGATTTTCCTTTCAACATCTGAAGTAAACATGTTCACTTACTTAAATTGATTATATTTTTGTTGTTTATTATTGCAGACCAAAGAGTGGATCACTTCTATTGTATTCAAGGAAAAAGGTTCGATACCGAAGAGATGGGTACTGCTGGAAGAAAAGAAAAGATGGCAAGACTACCCGGGAGGATCATATGAAGCTTAAAGTTCAGGGAACTGAAGTAAGTGTGCGCCCATCACTGTTATAAATATATTCTCTTAGCTCGTCTCCAATAACAAAAAAAAAAGAAAATCTAACAATTATTGCATTAACACTTGTAATCCATTTAACACAAAGTAGCGGCACAGATACAAACAAAAAATATATACAGATATGTATGTATAATTCAATAACTACTTACAATTGCAACACATTGTCGAAAAGTTCAGCGGGATATCAAAGAGCGCCTAGACAGACCGAAAAGAACGGTCATAAATCAATTTTTTTTTTCACCCCTTTCTAGTTTCTGAGCTTAGGGCCATCTTGTTGACTCTCAGGAAATACAACTCCCCCAATGTAAATAATTGCTACCTCCCAAAGACTATTGAGTGTTCGCGAAGCCAAAACATACGTTTCCTTCCTCAAAATGAAAACACAAGAAAAAAAATTGTTTCCCCTTTGTAAGCTATAAGTGAAATAGGTACTTAGGTCCTCGTCTTTATCTTAAGCCCCCTTGCTCTCTGCCACGGACTCATTCATTTGTAAATGCAATTTCACGCCAAGATTTCCTCCTTTTTTTTTTGCTTATTTGCTGGCTTTTGTTTTGATTTCTTCTTATATCATCATCCGGTAGAGGATTTATGGGAGTTTGACGTCGCCGGAAGTCCTCCTGCTGCCATAACAACAGCGATAACTAATACTACCCCTGTGGAACCGATTAAAAAGTAAGAAGAAAGCACAGCGAAAAGAATTTCGTTATGGATGTGTGCCTGACCTGCCCTGCCTATGCCTTTGGCAGCAAGCCGAGTCAAATTTTTAGATTTGTTTCCTTGGATCGTTTCAATCTGTTGGCTGTCATCCTTCGATTAATTGTATGAAATTAATTTATTTTATTTTCACTTTAAGGTTTTAGCATTGGAATTGATTTTTGTCTGTCGTTTTGTTGAGAGATAGATTTTTATTTTGATCATTTGTTTTTTGTTTTGATTGCTCACTGTGTCATATCGCACTGTTAAGGCTTAATGAAGTACGACAAATGAAAGTCAACGGAAGTAAAACACCAAATCAACATTTGCGTGGATAGCCAAGGCGCACTTAAAGCACTAGACTCCACTTCGGTAAATTCAAAATGCGTCAAGTGTTGCTCGCGGCACTTAGAGCGAGAAAATACCACACAGTCTTACTCTGCTGGTGCTGGGTACCCGTACATGTGGGAATAGAAGGGAAGGAGACAGCAGACGGACTGACCATGAAATGCTCTAGTATAGATATAACACTAGATGACAGACAGGTCTTAGCAGCTTTCAACACTAGAGATCTAATAGAATGCATCACCACCGATTTAGCTGAGGACCGATGGCGCAACACTAGCGATTGGGCCATAACCTGTGGCCTGCAGTCGACCAGAAAAGAACTATATCCCTAGTTTCTATGAGAAGAACCCATATCCATGTATTCGTCGGTGTTATAACCGGACACTGTATAAAAGGAAACATGGCCAGAAAATATGGCATCCTTACAAATGACTTCTGTAGAAGTTGCATAGATGAAGATGAAATAGAATCTATAGCACACCTTCTATGCCATTGCCCGGCTCTTCAAGAACGGCGCCAACCTTGTATGGGAGCACGGTTCTTTGATTGCCTGGATGATCTGGCTAAGATACCGCTTACAGACCTAAAGAGATTTATTAGTAGATCGAAATGGTTTTATTAAATGCATGTTTCTTCATGAGCAACTAGACACGTTGGACCTTTACGGCCTCTGGGTAAAATTGCATTTACTACAAAAGACCCTCTTAACCTAACCTAACCTAAAGCACCTAAATGCTGGAAGTCCTATAAATTCCTCTACATTAAACTAGACTCTATTCTAAAAAGTCTTATAGAAGACTTATTCCAGTGTGTCACTTGTGGCTATTTTCTTTTTCCCTATAAAGCTGTTGTGCAAAATAAAACTTCTACATTCTAGTTTTTGTAATAAACTGCCTCTGCTCCCACGACATCTTCCACATGGAATCATACAATGGCTGCAATGTTCAAAACAAGTCTATAAAAGTCATAAAATGCCAAATTACTGTCAGGACACCATATCTTAAGGTGATAAATTTGACTTAATAAAAATACCCACCCCTAGCCGTATACAAAACCATAACCGTAACCATCATCACCACCACCATCCGATCCCCTCATCTAACAGCAGCAAACAAAAACCACAACCGGTGTGTTTTTATGAAGTCCCCCCCATTTTGATGGATGGAATATCTTTGAGGTTTTTTTTGGGTGCACACACAAACATTAAATAATACTTTTGTCGGATATAAAACTGTAAACGTTTATGTGTATTTTTTTTTTGTAGTGCATCTATGGATGTTATGTCCATTCCGCAATTCTGCCAACATTCCATCGCAGATGTTACTGGCTGCTACAGGTAAGAGAGTAATGTAACAGGTGACCCAGACGCCTGGTTAATTGCATGTGGCCTCGTGTTTAATTACAGAATCCTGACATCGTGCTCGTTCACTACCTCAATGTTCCTTACCCAGATGATAATAAGATGGCTGTCATAGCACCCAGTCTAACACTTTGGGGTGACAAAAAGGAATGGACAAAGGAAGAGTTGGTTAGCCAACTGAAACCAATGCGTAAGTTAAACTTTAAGGAACTGTAGATATTATTTATTTATTTTGTTTTTTCTTTAAATTGCAGTGTCAACAGTTTTTAGCGATGAGGATTCAGATTCTGGAAATGATATTGAGATTTCTGTAACAAAATATTCAAGTTTATTACCTGACTCTGTCATTATAACGTCGTTTACTGTTTTGTAGAACGCTGAGACTGTGGAATCGATAGTGAGTCAATTAATGGAGAAACAACGATTAGCACGACAAGCGGCTTTGGTAAAGCAACTCGAATGTGGATGTCCTGATTCTACTTGTGCTGATGGCAAATCCTGTTCGCATCCGATGCGACGGTGTGGCGTAATGAAGTCGATCTCTGATAAACGCAACGATGCCTACAATCATGTGACTAGTACGACACCAAATATGCTAGTTGGAGCTAAGGTACGTGGTCTCAAATTTCACGCTTCTTTTATTAAAATGGCTTTTCCTTTAGCAGATTTACACCTGCTGGCCGGACGGTAACAATCGCGTTGAGATGACAACTGTTGAAGCCGATCACAAGCGTCAAAATGAAGAAATCAAATTCCAGGTGATACCATCGCACATGGAACAACAGCAACACCAACAGCAGCAGCAGCACCAACAACACCAGCAATTTAACTTAACTCGCCACACACAAATGTTTGCATCTCGAAATAATTTAATAGCCACCCCAATACAGGCCACAGGAGTCGCAGTTGGAGTAAGTGGTGCTACTAGTGTCAGTGCTGGTAACTTCAATCAGCAGACCTTTACCAATGCGTCTAATCAAAACAATCAAATGAATTTAAATCGCAATAACATGAATCAGATAATAATCAACCAACAACAGAGTCATGTAACGGGAGTGGGTAACAATGCAATTGCTACTACAACGACGGTTACCACATTTTCTGCCTCAGCCGCCTCCAATGCTGGGCATCACAATACGAGTGGCAATAGCAGCAACAACAACAATGGAAACCAGCAATTATCGGTTCTGTCGCCTCAGCAAATTAGTTTGCAAAACTCCAGTGAACGAAATGAATTAAATAATAATAACTCCATAAACCCCAGTCAGGGTCACATGCAACACCAATCATCCCAGCAGCAGCAGCAGCACCATCACCATCATCAGCAGGCACAAAAGCAACAGCAACAACACACTAATTTAAATCTTTCGTTAGGTGGAAACCCATCCTCAGCATCTCAAACCGAACGCCATTCGTTCAAGCAACAGCACCAACAACAACAACAACACCAACATCATCATCTTCTTCGTGCCACTTTAGCGTCGACCCCGTCAATCACAACCATTTCAGCAGCATCGACATCGACCATCTCCCCATCTGCTAGTGCACAGATGACTAAGAGCCAGCAACACCATCATCCCCATCAGCAATTGGAACAGCAGCAACAGCAACATCATCCCCATCACATACACCACCCCCAGCAGCAGCAGCAGCACCAACAGCAGACGTTAATTGAAAGTAATAGCATCAATCAGGGCCAATCAGCGAATCTAATTAGCAATACCTCGGATGACAATGGGAGGAGCATGGAAGGTGATAGTACGAGTGCTGGCGGTGGACTGGGTTCTGGCAGTAGTGGTCAAGGGAGTCAACCAATGTCGACTGATGTCGGTGGATCTATGCTTAATTTGTCCCAGGTATGTGTTTGTTTGGCAAATGTGGAATTTTAACTATTTGGGGATTCAATTAAGGCGAACGATTAGATCTTAATGGCCTTAAACTTTAGAATGTGATGGTAGAAGGGTGGTGATACACATATAATAATTGGCACAAGGATTCCTTTTGGTAGTCACATAAGTTATTTGTTGGTTTGCTTGCTTTCTGTGGCTTTTGATTGAAAGAAGTGCATTAGAAGTGTTGTGAACTTTTCGTCTGTTCCTTTATGAAATATTTTTCTGCTCAGGGACAGGGCCTATAAAAGATGAAAAAGGTTTAAAAATCCGGAATTCTTTAATGACTACTAAGCATGTAACCAATGCGAAAACAAAAACAGTATCTAAGCTATCCTCTGGGACTAGTGGAAGATGCAACTGATCTTGAGGACTTGGATACAATTGCTCTATGGTCGCGAAAGAACAGATTGACATTAAACTGAAGGCAGAGTCAGACAATTGCTATTAGCCGATCAGCCATACATAGATACAGTTTTTTATACGCCGCCATAAGACTGTCGAACTCGCTTCCAGTTCAAATACAAAGATTAGATATGGTGCATTTAACTTTTTTTTAATATTACCCTTAAGAGCAAAAAAACTATCGATACATATCGATAACTATCGATATATATCGATAACTATCGATAGTCAAAAGGCAACCATCGAGAACTATCGATGGCACTGACTATCGATTTTTCTCCACCTCTATTCGAGGAAGCCAATTGACTAAGTGAGGTTTCTATCCCCTTTCAGTTTTATCGCGCATTTTTGTATTCTATCGATCAGGTGCAGTGACGTTTTTGGAGCACGTGACAAGATTGCATTGTACTCGAGGTTGGGGCGAGTGTACGCCTTATAAATTGTAGCTAGATCAGAAGGGCTACAGAATTTCTTATAACGTTGAAGGAAACGGTCATTGAGAAGCTGTCGTGATTCAAGATATTTCATTAGCTGACGGTTTATCAGCGTTTCCATGACCTTGGAGAGAAGGAGCGAAGTGCTATGGGTCAGTAGTTTGAAAGTGAGAAAAAAATTCACGTTTCTAGGGACGGGCTGCACAAATGCTGTTTTCCATCTACTCGGAAATAGCCCAGAGAAGTAGGAAAGATAGAAAAGCTTACGCAATGGTTTCGCCAGCGTGGAAGAGCACCGCTTCAGAACTATGATCTGGACCGGCGGATTTGTGAATGTTAAGATCTTTAAGTACTCTTGCAGTACTCTCAGTGGATTTGTCCCATACACTCTCGAGTACAGGCAAAGCGCAATCTAGAGGCGTTGAGTTAGCTGCAAAATTAGCAGCGAGCAGACTAGGTTTGTTTAAAGAGCTGACAGCTGGAATGTCATTGCAAATGAGCGTCGGAATTGATGACGAGGCAGTAGTTTGTTATGTTGAAGTGTTTTAGGGTTTGTTCGCTCTAATTTTAAATAAAATTACAAACTACAAAGTACAGATGGTAGAGGAGAATTCTGTTCGGCACGGGAGTTACTTGCTTTTAGGTGTTCTTTATTCACTTTGTTAACTTTAGGAAATCCAATCTTTTAATTTCAGTAAATACTAAGTAGCCATTCCCGTTCTGGGTCATATACTTTATCTGTCTTTTTCTTTAGCTTTAATTAGCTTATAACCCTGGTGTCACTGTAAAACCGAACTTACTCAACGCTTCTATCTAATCGACAGGTCAACGATTCTGAACGTATCCTGGATGCAGAACTTTCTGATGCGGACACACCATTCACTGGACATTCTTTGCAATCCGGTGGATCTAATTTTGGTGACAATTCTGCTAATTCTGTGATCTTAGCCAATCAATCACCGCCGCATGAGAAGAAGGAACCATCCTTGTCTGACTCGGACCGAGCGGCATCAGAAATCAGTGATTCTCTGGCATTTTTCAATGAAACATTAGACTTGTCACAGGAGGATATACAAAGAACTCTGATTGCGAATATGCCATTTGCAAGAGGTAACGATCTAGTGGTGAACAGACAACACGAGGATCGTGTTACATCTAATCTAAATCCTATGGATTTTATTGCAAACGTCTGTGACGTTACGAATGATGTAAAACACAACACGCGAGAAGTTGGTGGCGGCGTTGGACTTCATGACGAAGATGATGCCGACGATGTGTTTGTGAATTTAGATGCATTCGATATGTTGGTTGAATTTCCTGAGTTGGAATTCGACACCAAACATGAATCCGCATCGAATTTGTCCTTTGAGAACAGTTTGTCGAAAGTGTTTTCGAGTACTAATCGAAGAATTCTAACAATCAGTGATTATAGTCCGGAATGGGCATATCCCGAGGGTGGTGTGAAGGTTCTAGTTACTGGACCATGGAAGATGTTGAGCACATATACAGTGCTTTTCGATTCGATACCAGTGCCGACGATTCTCGTTCAGGAGGGTGTGCTACGATGCTTTTGTCCTGCTCATGAAGTTGGATTGGCTACTCTCCAGGTGGCCAGCGATGGGTTTGTTATATCCAATTCGGTTATTTTCGAGTATAAATCCAATCCACGCCCGGAGGTAACTTTGGATGGTAATACCAATGATTGTCTTTATAAGTTTACTTTGTGGAATCGTTTGACATCGATCGATGAGAAGATGCAGATAAAGGTTGAACCAAAGGATTCGGTGAGTTCACTGAGTGGATAGATTTCTTCATTGACTTCATTGACAATTGTTGTTTTTTATTTATTTTTTTGTAGCCGGAAGATCCGTTAGGGATACCACCAAATTTTGAAGAAAGAATGGTAAGGTACTGTCATCAGCTGACGAACAAGTTGTGGAAATCCAATACACCGATGTCATGGACTTCAAGTGAATTTAAAGGAATGACCCTATTGCACTTGGCATCTGCTCTCGGGTATGCAAAGCTGGTATGCGCCATGCTCAATTGGAGATCAGAGAATCCGAATTTTATTCTGGAAACCGAGATCGATGCCCTGAGTCAGGATCTTTATGGATACACTCCGATGGTTTGTTTAAATTCGCTGCTTACTAAAAGTTTTACATAAAATGTGTTTTTGTTTCTACAGACTTGGGCATGTACCAGAGGGCACACAGAGACTGCTTTGCTTCTTTACAAATGGAATCATAATGCAATAAAAATTAAGAACTTAGCTCTACAGACTCCATTGGATGTTGCTAAAGCAAAGGGGTAAGTTTAGGGAAGACTTTTTTAGCTTCAAGCATTTATATAACTTTGTTCTTAGATTCAAATACCTTCTAACTGAGCTTTCGCGCTTGGAATGTGAACGGAGCAGAAATAATGACGATTCCTCTATTTTGTACGATTTAAGTAAACATATGAAGCAGCATTGCAGTGATCTATTGAATCGTCAAAACCCTAAAGATGAGATTTTAGGAAGTAATAATTCTGATAATTCATCAGACAGTCAAAATACCGATGCCGGAGATGTCAATAGGAGTCACGATGGAGTCTTTCTTAGACCAATCGCAGTTGCCAGGTGAGAGTGGACTTTGTTGTAGCTATTTTACTTATTTCCCTTATTTTAAATCGCAGCAATCAAAGTCCACCAACAAATAGTAGATATTCGAAGAGATCTTCTATCGATAGTGGAATTAACATGGACATGCGGTCATTTTCTAAATGTGGAAAACCTTTCAAGGATCAGAATAAGTTAACAAGGTTCGCGTTCTCTCAATTCACCACCTTCTCAAGTTGCTATTGATTACATTTTCTTTTTAACAGTTTCGATAACAACGACAACTATTCCCTCTCAATGGACTCGGCACTTGATGGATTTTCCACATTGAACAGTTCCAGTTCACTTCTTTCTCCATTACGCAAAATGGACTTTGCCTTATGTAAGTAAATGCACTTAGTTTATAAATATAAAACAGAAACACGTTTATAAGCTATCTTATGGGCAACACGGTTAACAAAAAAAAAACTGTTCAATCAGTAACCATTCACAACGCATTCAAAAACTGTTTAAATTTTGCAATTTAGGCGAGGTATCAACGTGTGGCTCTAGCCCAACGGCCGATAAACACGACGGATCCATGTCAGATAACGAAGACAACCCTGACGTTACATGTAAAAATGACTCTGAGGCGAGCGTAGGTCAGTTTGACGCTAATCAATGTTAACTGCTAAATAAGTGTTTTGCTATGAGTTTCATAACCACCCAACACTCTAATTGGCCATTTATCTCTTACTTTCTCTCTCTTTCTCTCTGTGTTTCTCTCTATTGTATATTTCTTGGTTATCATACCATTGTCCCACTGTCAAAAAAAAAAATAATAAACAAAACAAAATTCTTAAAAAGTACATTTAATGTCGTCTAGAGAGTAGCTCGTTGTATAATAAAAATCATTGTAATTGTTGTTGCGCTGAGTATGGTTGGATATGATAAGTAAACAAAAAAAAAGAAAACTGTATTTTAGTGGGTTCCGAGAATTTTGAATTTTAGGAATATCGGTGTTGTCGTGCTTGGGAACATTGTAAATACATAAACTTGAAAAAAAGCAAACTAATATGTAATTCTATGCATGATGTCGTCATTATTATTAAATTTTGTGCTTGTTAAATGTAAACTATTTAAAAAGAGAAAAAAAACAAATTAAATAGGATTTGTTATAACTGTTATACTCGCAAAACTACTCATTTCCATTGTATTTGTCTAGAATATGTGTAAAAATTTGGTTTTTTTGATGTTGTGATTACTATTTTGTGTATTTGCTGTGTCGGTGTTTTAAGTTTCTTGGAATTTGTTTTACAGGGGAATCCGATGCTAAGGTATTGACCCTGGCCGAACATATAATTGCAGCGATGCCAGACAGGATCAAGGTGAGCTACGAAAGGGTAAGAAAAAGTAGAAAAAGAGAGACTTTTATATTTGTCTGTGATTTTTCTCTGACAGAATGAATCCGATGAAATGATGATTTTGGGTAGTCCCATGTCAGAGTCGCTGAACGCCGACAATTCTGGCATCAGTCATATGCAAGATAGCTTTATGGATCCCCTATTGGACTCTCTACCCAATACTCACTTTGACAACGATTTCAATTTTGACTTCAGTGATCACAATTATCGTTACCACGATGTGAGTACACCATGTTCGAGTTTGAGTCCAGCTAGCTCGGGGCCTCTGCAATCGCCGGCTAGCTATTCCATACCGCCAGATCCTCCAATGAATTCACCCAGTCCACCACCATCCACTAAGCAACTGACAGAGTTTCTTCAAGCATCGAACAGCGCTCAACGTCCATTTGAGGCTGATTTTTCCAAACTCACTCTGACTGGTAGGTCTAAACAGATGAAATTTAGCATTATTTCCAATCTTATACCTGTCTTGTATTGCAGATAGTGAACAACGAGAACTATACGAGGCAGCAAAATGTATTCAGAAAGCCTATCGCTCCTATAAGGGTCGACAAAAGGAGGAGGAGCAGAACAAGGAACGCTCGGCTGCTATAGTTATACAAAACTATTACCGTCGTTACAAACAATATGCATATTTCCGTCAAATGACAAATGCCGCTTTAGTCATTCAACATGGCTACCGCTCATATTGTAAGAATAAGCGATTTAAGAAGTCGCCACAGACTAATAGTCTATCGCCGACGTCCGACTACAACGAGAGCTCATCACAGTGTTTGTCTAGCTATTACTATCAGCAGCAGGATATGTCACAGTCGAGCACTCCGAAGGAAACCAGTCCATCAGGACCATTAAAGTGGGTTTCTGCATAAGTGGAGGGGATGATTTTTTTTAATTGGTTGTTATTTCTTTTTTCTAGGAGAACCTATTCACAGTCAACGCAAAATCAAGCCGCTAGAAAAATTCAACAATTCATGAGGCAATCGAAATTAAAGTGAGTATTTATTAGAATTTGTTTAAGTTTATGTTTAAATATTGAAACAACCAACAAATAAATATTTGCACGCTAGCATTTGGGATGGCAATGTCTCCTTGTTGGTAAGAGTGCATGTTTAAGTAATTCGAATGTCGATTTAAGTTTATTTCGTTGTTTAGCCGCGATAGGGTTTGTTGATTAAAAATATCATTATTTTCCATTTAACAGACTTCAGAGAGAACGAGCAGAAAAAGAGAAGCTGGTGCACCAACGCAGGGAGGAATACCTCCAAAGCTTGCAGTATCAAGAGCATCTGGAAACTGTGCTCAATCTAGAACAAAGGTTCATTACCTTAACTTTAACATTTTTATAGAATCACTTTCTTTTTTCTTACTTTCAGTGAAATGCTGTGATTCCAAATGTTGCTTCCAGCAAATCGGAAGAACTAAATTTATGCGCAGGGATATGGAAAACCTATGTAACTCGATGATGATTATGTGTAGCTTGAGTCGTATGAATTCTAACATTATATGTATTATCCTTAGAACGATGTATTTTTAACTTATTGAGCCTACATTCTTAATGAACTAAAAAAAAAAAAACATTTATAATCAAAGTAGTGAAAGTTAGTGCGATTTCTCCTCATACATATATATTTTTTCGGTCTTTTATCACCTCTCAGTCCTTTATGGTATATAAAATTTACCTTTTCACCATTCAGGACTAAAAAAACACTAAAACAATCGCACTGTTTTCTCTCCTCAAAATAATACCTATAACTACTGCTACTATTCCTTTATCTTATAAAAAAGAATCAAATATGCCAATAAGTTCTTAACTTAAAAAACAAAAAAAAACATGAAATCTTCTTAATTGTGATGAGCAGTTGACACATTTACTATTTAATAGTCTTCTTCTTCTAGTAATTCTTCATCTTCGTATAGAAAGACATTTCTTTTTCAAAAGATGTGCTTTTCTTATCTTCTCCTTCCTCAATTAATATACTTAATAATATACAAAAAAAAATTTTTAGTACTATATTGTATAAGGAACATAAACATGCTTAAATATTTTTTCTTAAAAAACAAAATACACAATTTGCAAGTTACTTGCCTTAAAAAAAACAAAGGAAAACTTAATAAACAAAATTTCATATAAAAAAAAAAACAAATATAACTAGAGAATTAACCTCTTGTTGAAATTTAACTTACATATAACATTTAATAGAAAAATTAATGGGAATTTTTTTTAGATAAAGACAAATGAAAATCTTATTACTCAAAACAATTTTAACATTAAAATAAAAAAAAATTGCTTTTTGCACTTTTTGAAGTAGACTTTCATAATGAAACATTTCAAAACAAACAAAAAATCTAAAATTTATATAAACAATCCAACAAACAAACATACCTACGAGTATATATGTAATTTGTTTAAAAGTTATAGGGAGTGTGCATTTTAGAAATGCATGCTCATTGTGAGAAATATACTACTTGCGAATGTATAAACAAACCAAACGAAAAAACATTTATGTATAAAAAAACATTAAAGTTGTTTTCTTCCGTCCACATTTTTAGCTTTCATAATATTATGTATACTTGTATTATAATAGTTTCGGGCAAATTATACCTCACTTTTATCGTATTGTATTTTTTAAAAAAAAAAACATGGATAACAATGTAGAATTGTCTAGTGGATTTTATTTATATTTAATTTTTTTAATTTTTGTTATTAATGTTAAAATTAAATGTATTGTATCATTCTGTTCAGCGAATTAAAATGATCGATGATATTCAACGTAAAATAGATACCATTGGATGGAAACAGTGGAAAGAAAAGTTGCGTATGCCAGTATTTATCGAAAATGTTTAAACCTTTGAAAACAGGTAAAGAATAAAGCTACCGCGAAAAAACTTCAGTAGTCTCCTTTTCAGTATAGCCATGTAGGTACTTATACTTGATTCTGCCCAGTAAAAATTCACTGCCGGATATAAACAGTTTCTACCAGATGAGCATTCCTTAAAACATACCTACATATTAATGCCTTTAGTCCCGTATTTGACATCATCTTACAAAGATTTGAAAACCATTTTCCGTGAGATGCTTCTCAACTCCTTTGTCTGAGACGTCCAAGAATTGATTCATAAATTCGAGCACAGCATATTTGGTGTTCTTATACCTACAATTCAGTTTCTTCTAAATAAGAAAGGCTACCGCCCTGTTCTGCATTTCGAGTGAAAGTGGATTGAAATCGAATTCGGAATTCACTCGAAATGGAATTCAGTGTTCTGCATTCCGAGTAAATTTGAATTTTCGGAATCCACTTCGATTTCATTTGTTTGAAATGTCAGAATCTGCTGTAAAATCATTTCAAAATATTTGGGATTTTCAGTTCCTTGTTTTTGTTGTGTGAAAGTGAATTAATAATTTACCAAAAAGTTATTTTATTAAAAACTAGCTGTCGCACAGCCAGCGTTGCCCGCACCCAGAAACAGTCGGGTTACTTAACCATTGCTCTACTATTTTTCAATTAAAATTTCCATCTATTTAAAGAAAATAATTGTAAACATTTGCAACACACCAAACTTGAACTTACAGCATAATTACAATTCAACTGAAAATGCACTTCAAAACTCTCCGTGTAAACTGGTTCAAGATAAATCGACGAAACTTAAATACACTTCATGAAATGGCAAAGTAAAAATGAGAAAAAACGTCAACCAAATAATTTACTTTCTTCCATTAAATCAGTAAATCACAATGCATCTCAAGGTGTTTTATTTACATTTTCTTTTGTTTTCTAGTGCATACACAACAAAAAAAACTGATGGTTTTCCGATACGGGAACAGGCGACATACAATTGACCATGCGAGAAAAATGAGCCAAATCGTCCCGTGTAAAAAAGTACTTTTAGTTTTTCCAGAAATTTCCGATTTTCCGGTGGATTTTCCAATAATTTTCCGTCATGCAAACTTTATCCTTACAATCACGAACATAACAAACAAAAATCAGCCCAATCGGTTTTATATGGTTGGTCGAGGCTGAAGGATGTTACCAAATGTCAGTGGGAAAGGAATTTGATCTTTGCATTGGTAGAAGAAGAAGAATGAAGGAGTAAATAGGTATGTTCTTTTTTGAAAAATAAGGGATTCCGGGGATTATGGATTGCTTGGATGGTACGAACATTCACTTTCATCCCTTAACAAATAAAATGTTTTATTTTGTTATCAAAAATTATTAAATACAATTTCTTATATTTTTCCATCCAGTCATTGGAAGACCGTCACTATTCAACCGTTGTACTAACTTGATCCACAAATCCTTAGTATACGCTTTGTCCTCTTTAACAAAACCCTTTGAAAAATCTTGGTTTTGTTTCATGTTATTCAAGAGAATACTCTATTCCTCTAATTTTTGTGTTTTCGCCTATTTAACAAATCAAATATTTTAGTCTTATTTTTTTACTCACATTTTTCAAAATGATTCCGATCATCAAATTAATTAATTCACTCTGTGGGCACCGTAGCGCAAGTGGTTAGTGCCTCGGACTACTGAGCCGGCGGTATTGGGTTCGAATCCCGCCGCAAACACCTAAAAAGTTTTTCACAGTGCTCACCTCTTCCGAATGCCTGAGAAGCATTCAAGAGTATAATTTGTCATGTAAAAGCTTCCCAACTTGCCATTCGGAGGCGGCAGAAAACTGTAGGTCCCTTCCATTCGTGCAAAAATATAACGCGCACACGCAAATGGTTGCGAGAAGCTAGGCTTGGTTCTACCTAGGACTGCTGAAGCCAAATATTTATTTATTTATTTTATAATTCACTTTACAACGGCATGTGAATTCAATTCGCGTCAAGAATCTCACTAAAATCACAGGATTTTCGCAATGCAGAAAACCAATTTACAGTTGTCATTTCGAGTGGAATGTAGAACACCCATATATTCACTTTCGAACATACAATCCAGACTTCATAGTTTCGTTCGGAATACAGAACACCTAACTCCACTTTTGGTGGTTGAATTCACTAAAAGTGGAATGCAGAACTGGGGCCGAATTACCGCATCCGTTAACGAGTGGGTGAGTAGGACTCGTTATCGAATGATCGAGTAAATGATACGTAAAATGATACTCGGTAACGTGAGCGGTAATGCCAAATCACACACATTTCAATAACGAGATGCGGTAATTCGGCCCCAGGGCGGTTAAACTTTACTCAACCAGCAATGTATACCCAACTACAAGTTGATGTGTGGAAAAACAAGTTCTTGTTATCTTGTGGCTCTTTCTAAAAGTATTATACTGATAAAATGGGTCATCGATACCTGATCGGCATGCAAAAAGTTAAAATTTGTATTGCCATATGTGTCGATAGTCGCGGGAATGCATCTTTTTTACTCTCAAGTATTTGAACAACTGTCATACGTCGACTTTCCTTCCAAACTATAAAATTGAAATTTAAACAAAAATATTATATTTTCTTTTGTACATATATACATATAAATTATAAATAGCCTAGACTCCTATCGAACTGAAGAAAAAAAATGAAAATATTCACTCAACAATCAATATGTGCAATTTTTATCGTACTTCTCCTCTTTCTCCCATTTTCCTAAACCCCTCCCTCCATTACCTAGAGTAAAGACTTCTTTAAGAAAAACAAAACATTATTTCTTTGTTAGAAATGGCAACTATTTCTTCCACACATCATGTATTATAAAAAAAAAAATAAGGCAATATTTTGTGGCAAAATAAAACAAAAACTAATGAATAGTTAAAAGATAGTGAAATTTTATCAAGCAAAACAAATATATATCCAATTTATACGTATATTTCCAGAACTAGAATTAAATACAAAAAAACAAAACGAAACAACAAAATTACGCAAAGTAAATAAAATGTACTTAACAAACCAATTACTTATGAAAGTGCTTGTTAGTTGCTAATGAGTCGTACAATGCTTTATAAAAAAAATTATATAACATTTTACTTCAAACAAAAATCAAAATATAAAATATTAACAAAAAAAATAAATGTTCTTTTGTTGTCTTTGTTTTTTTTTTATTTATATTAAAATTAATTTTCTTCACATAGAAGATCACAGTATAAGAAAACTTTATAAAATAAAAATTATATATATTCATATATAAATATATATTATATATTCAAATATATAATTATTACCTAAGTACCTAAGCCATTTGGCAAAAACAGTAGTTATTAAATAAAACAAAACATGTATATTATACAATTTAAGAAGATAAAATGAAAATTTAACTAAAACACCAAATTATAAAGCGAAATCATAATGATTCATATTTTAGTCTAGGTACATACAATATATACAGTATACATACATATTACATGTATTTAAAATGAAAAATTAAACAAAAAAAAAAAAAAAAAAAACAAGATAAACTCATTTAGATCGTTAGCACTAAGCGTATCAATATTTTTACTATTATTACCACAATACAGAAAAAAAATTACGACTTTCAAACTTCCAATAGAAAACAAAACTCCAGAAATAAAAAAAAAAACAAAAATTCCAAAACAGTAAACAAAAAGCAAACGCTTTTAAGTGAATACAAGTTATTAATACTTCCTCTACTACCACTACTACTATTACTCAAAGTCAAAATGGCCTGGCCCGGTGCGGGCAAAGCCACAGGATTCCTGCATATTTTCTTATAATTATTATTATTATTATTATACATATGTATATTATTATTATTATGAATAAATTAATTAATTACCAAATCGAATTGTTACTTCTCGCACTTCTACTGCGACGACTCGGAATGGGGGCAAGTGTTTTCAGATAGCTTAGCTATAAATAAAATACATTTCACCTTCTTTTCTTTTCTCGGAAATTTTTTACACACACCCTGTGTCCGATCGTACTAAACAAGCTTTAAACTAAAAAAGGAATAACTAAAAAAAATACAATTTTTATGAAAGATTACATGAATTAGTATACATATTTAATCTTTTTTCGAAAAAAAAAAAAAAACAAACAAACTACGTCTTGTCGTTTATAATCAACATACAATTTTGAAATGAAAAAAAAAAAAACAAAAATATTTTTCTGATATTTCAATTTTCCTAGAGAACTTAGATTTAATTTTTAAAAATAAAGAAAGAAAACAAAAATTATACTAAATCAAAAAGCAGATCTAAAACCATTGTTTTCATAATTTTAGAATATACTTGTTTATTCGTTTCTTTTATTGTTACATATTTAAAACTTAAAAATGAAAAAAAACAAAACCTATGTAACTACAAACTACACTTATTTTATTAAATATTAAACTATTAAAAACCAAAACGATTGCTGAAATTTCTTACAACATTACGGACATCTCCCTTAGACGGATCGATCCTTTAGACGGACACATTTTCCTAACCAAGCTTTTATATTTCAGATTGCATACATTTTACGTTCCCTTAACCGGACACTCTCTTGATCGGGTGCGGACACGCATGTCTGTCAGAAATTATTTCATTTAATTCCATTAGGATTAGAGATTAGACGAACAAAAACAAAAAAAAATCCTACCTTGCTTCACACCGAGTGCTTGTTTTTATTTTGATTTGAATTAGAAAGAACAGATGCAAACGAAACGACAAAATATTTACAACACATTTAGTACAGTATGGTACACTCTGGCTCCATATTTCCAAATTTTGTTGGTATTTGTTGAGGAAATGTCTTGAAGGACTAAAATATTTTCCCACAATCTTTTTTTCTTAAGGAAGTGAGTGCCGGGAGGTGATAGGGGAATTCTTCTTTCTTATCCATGCAGCTACGACAGAAATCATTTGCGAATATTCCCAACCTTTTTTTTCGTTTTTTGTTTTCTTACTTGTTTCTTACCTGCCGTGTTTACACAGACATGTGTTGTGGGTATCTCTTGAACGGACAACTACCTTAGGCGGACAAAAATTTTATCACCGTTACTGTCCGCCTAATGGAGGTTTCGCTGGAATTCAAAACAATGCCTGCTTTCTGAAATCAAAATTTGCATCATAAAGCCAGCGTAAACGCTTCGTGGTATTGATTTTTGATGAAATTAAAGTTCCTCCTCCTGGATTTGAAGATCAAGGAACGGATCAAAAAAGATTGTATGTCAACGAATTTTTTGTTTTCATGTTAATCGGTTTATTTGATAGCTCGAAAAGCGTACTCAATTATTTTGTTTCAGCAAACTGGGTTATAGAAGTATGGTAAACTGGGGCAGATTCGCCACTTTTTTTTACTCATGTCATGTTGTGTCAAAATTTATTAACGAATTCCAAAATGCTTGATGATAGAAGCGATTTGTATATTTAGGCTATGAACCTCATAAGAAATTTGACCTTAGATTAAAGGAACATACATACGTTTTGACGAATGTTCCCCAACCCGGGACAAATTTGGCAAATGAGTTTTCAGTCGAAAACAATAGGCTAAAAATTCTTTAACTTGAATGTTTTTAATATTAACTGGTTAAACTATTGAATTAAGGATATTCAAATGTACTATTCATGTCTTAATATGATTCGAATGAATTCGATCAATCTGGGACGCAGAAGTAAATCCCACTCACCTGAATCTTCTTTCTTCTTTCTTTAGGTGGCGCTACAGCTCGGTGTGAACCTGGGCCTGCTTCTCGCAACCATTTGTGTGTGCGTGTCATATTTTTGCACGAATGGAAGGGACCTACAGTTTTTGCCGACTCCGAACGGCGAGTTGAGAAGCTCAATCGTGATAAATGATACTCTTTGATGCTTGTCAGGCATTCGAAAGAGGTGGCAACCGTGAAAAACTTTTTTAGGTGTTAGACCCGGGCTGGGACTGAACCCGAGCAGCATGCGTAGTAGTCCAACGCACTTGCCACCATGGCCACGGCGACCTCGCTCTATGTATCTATATTTTTTGTATTGATATTCTTTTTCATTTATTAATCAACGCTTAAGTTGCATACAGTTTTTGATGTCCTTTTCACTGTTTTTCCGTTCTGCCTGTTCATCTGTTCAATTAAATAACACTGCATATTTCAATTTTACTCAACAGGTCTTGTGTTGTATATACAATGAAACTCGATTGCGGAAGATTTGCCATGCTTGATTTGTCCAGAACCAAAAATGCATTCTTAAGGCCCATCGCCTATCATTTCAGTTGTAATTTGTTTGCACCACTTTATTTTTCGAAACTTTAAAGCAGTGGTTCCCAACTCAATGAGGCTCGCGGCCCACTCAGCTGATTTCTTAAATGGCCACGGCCCCCTCCTACAAATGGTTTCTAGTTAAAAAAAAGTTGTATTGAGCTTTTTTTCCAAATTATATATTTTATTTTGATTACGATTTTGGAGTACGCGTTTTTTCAGTCCAAGCGATTTCGTTTGTTTGTTTGTTTGTTTGTTTTTTTTATCAACAACATGCTCAAAAAGCCTTGTACACAGAGATCATTTTTCGAAAACATTACGAGAAATTGCAATGCTTTTTTCGAAGATTGGGATATGCCTTCGCTTTTTTACATCAACATTTTTCAAGGCTGATTCCAGACACAAAACATTCTCTGCAGCTACGATCATTCTGAAATTCGATTAGCTCTTCTTGAAATTTATCGGGAATTTCAATCATGTTGGAATGTAGCTGCTGTGGTGTGGTGGGACGTAAATCTTACTTACCTAGGTGGCGCTACAGTTCGGGATGAACCAGGGCCTGCTTCTCACAACCATTTTTTAGGTGCGTACTCTTGAATGATTGCTTGTGTTTGCTGAAATTGAGAACTGACAGCAATCCAACGCACTAACCACTACGTGCTCTGTTCGTTAGCGTTACGGCAGAATCACAATGATCGAGTAAAAACAATGGGCTCTTATGGTGTCACACAAAATGTGACCTCAGGCGTTTGTTTCGGGTTTGAGCGTAAGAATCGGATAATATCGTAAGTTCGACCTCAACGCCTAAGTAGTTAAACTTTTTCTTTAGGTGGCGCTACAGTTTGGGGTAAACCAGGGCCTACTTCTCACAATCATTTGTGGGTGCGTGTTATATTTTTGTACTTATTGTATTTATTGATTTATTAAATTATTTGTGATTTGCTCCCGTATTCTCTTAACAATGTTTGGAGTAGGCATCATTATGTTCTCCATGTTACTGTTCAATGCTGTTTGATGATGCATTATTGGGTATTTTAAATTTAGAGGAACTCCAGTGGATTCCAAAGAAGAAGGAAATTCATCTCGTATACAATTCAAAACATACAAACAAGCATCCTTCGAAAGGCGAAAGTTCTGAACATAACTAAAATAATAAATGATAAGTAATGGTGATATGAATCCTTGGTATCAACTGAGTTTTACCTTTTATCACCTTTTTCAATAATATTTCTTTTGTCCCGTATCCGCTCAATCCGTTCTTCACTTGTTTCTTTGTCCATCCGAAATGCAACAGAATACATTTTCCTTTTTTTTATTATATTAAATTCTTCATTTAAAATTCATAACAATATTATTCCTCCTATTTTCGGTTTATTTATTTGACATATCTCATAAGAAATATTCGAGACTCGACAAAAAAAATCTTAAGTGGAAAAAGCATCTAGTAGTATTTTTTACATTCCGAAAGTGGTACAGAGTATCAATTCAAAAGCGAAACGAAAAGCAATTTCGAATAGGATTGACTTTCGGAACGGAATAGAGAGTAGGGCCCCAGAGTATGAAGAGATCGCGTGAAGTGTGGGACATTATTTTTGTTAGTGAACATGTTAATGACTATTTAATGTAAAGTGTTTACTTATCTGTTATGGCGTTGAAAAGAAGGAATTTAACTCGTTGCTCTCTCTGCGCAATTTTCCAAGTCCACCGTGATTTGAAACGGGCTATACCTTCCACGTTCTGCATACTAGTCACACATATGTACATATGTATATGTACCTGTATAAAAGTTTGTATTGCTTAATATACTCAAAAGGGGCACATGTAATAATAAAATGTAAGCCAACTTTTGAGGTTATCGACTATTCTGTGTGACATTTATTAACATCTGTGGGCAGGTGAAAAAATCAAATTATTTTAAGCTCATTATTTTAAATATTTAGGTGTGAAATTTACAAAAACTCTACAGACAATATAAAACTAGTTACCTATATCAAAATACCGAAATCGTAATTTTATCACTTCCAAAAGATGAAAGATGACTGGTAGGAGATTACGTTATAACTATGTACATGCTCACCAAATTTCATGTTCTTTAGTCTAGGTTTAACCAAGAATTTCACATTCAGGATTTTCCCCATCAATCAAAGTTTCAGAAAAACCAGTTGTTAATAATAAAATGCACATTAAACTGTGAAAAATTATTTTCGCACTTCTCTTGTAAAACCCAAACTACATAGCAACACATTTTGTTCGTTTGCTTTTATATGTAAGTACAGTGTAGAACCGATTACCCGGTGTCCAATTGACCAATTCAACCGGGAAGTTTAGAAAAACGTTGCTTTCCTATTGAGATTCAATTAACCGGAAAAGACTCTATTATACGTGTTACAAGCAAAAATTCAGGAAAAAAAAACGAAGAAGTCGTGTTAAATGTCCAATCGTGAAGATTCTCCACACTTAGGTTGGTTTTTTGTGCATTATTGATATCAATAATTTGTTTGCATGCGCACATATACACTGCCGGCCATAAGTTTGGAATCATTCACTGATCTTAAACTTTATTCGAGTTTTTGAAGTTAGTTTGAATTTCAAAACAAACAAATCTTTGAGGTCAAGAATCTGGGGCCCTACTCTCTATTCCGTTCCGAAAGTCAATCCTATTCGAAATTGCTTTTCGTTTCGCTTTTAAATTGGTACTCTGTAACACTTTCGCAATGTAAAAAATACTACTAGATGCTTTTTCCACTTAAGATTTTGTCAAATAAATAAACCGAAAATAGGAGGAATATTGTTATGAATTTTAAATGAAGAATTTAATATAATAAAAAAAAGGAAAATGTATTCTGTTGCATTTCGGATGGACAAAGAAACAAGTGAAGAACGGATTGAGCGGATACGGGACAAAAGAAATATTATTGAAAAAGGTGATAAAAGGTAAAACTCAGTTGATACCAAGGATTCATATCACCATTACTTATCATTTATTATTTTAGTTATGTTCAGAACTTTCGCCTTTCGAAGGATGCTTGTTTGTATGTTTTGAATTGTATACGAGATGAATTTCCTTCTTCTTTGGAATCCACTGGAGTTCCTCTAAATTTAAAATACCCGATGATGCATCATCAAACAGAATTGAACAGTAACATGGAGAACATAATGATGCCTACTCCAACATTGTTAAGAGAATACGAGAGCAAATCACAAATAATTTAATAAATCAATAAACACAAAAAATAAAGACACAAATTCATTTAGATTTAATAATTCCTAAAAATTTATTGTCCTTTGGCTAAATCGGGATGTGCACACATGAATTGCTTGCTTATAATTGTTATCATCACAAAGATTTTCATATAGGATTGATTTTCGAATAGGATTGACTTTCGAAACGAAATACAGAGTAGGGCCCCAGGTACCTTTAAATCCTTTCGTTAGCGAATTAGTTGTAGAAACAAATTTTCCGTTTTTCAATGCTTTTGACATTGGGAAACGAGTTACCGAGTACCAAATTTTCACTTTCGGAATTGTAAATCCGAAAGTAGTAGATTTAATTCCGCTATCGAAATAGAGAGTACAAAATATTCGTTTTCGGAAAATTTCACTTTCGAAACGAAATACAGAGTAGGGCCCCTGAACTATAAAATAGCTGTAAAAGTATATGCCTAATATTTATGGAGGCCTAACCATGTCAAAAAAAATGCATTGATTTGATTCAGGCCAAAATTGAAAATAGAGATTTTCAGCTTTCCTATTGTAAAAAAAAGAATGTATTATTTCCAGCTCTTAGTATACTCCTATTTTTGGATATTGTTACCTTCCGAATTTAAAAAAATGGCCTGGATATATTATTTTGTTAATTTGTAAATAATTTTGAATCCATAATGCATATTTAATAAAAATAAAAAAAAAAATGTGTCAAGAAAATAGATTTGGTGTCTTTTATCATTTTATTATTTGGATTTTTATTTATTTTTCATTTTTCCTAATGAACTTTATGTACTTATTTTCTGTAGTTTCGGTTTTACTGTTTTAAAATTAATTATTTTTTGTTAAGTTTTGGTAATTTTTTGCTACATAGAAAAAATATTCGTTCATCCGGGATTTTCGATTTTTCGTGATGAGCTCGGTCCCAACCATCCCGGTTAATCGGTAAAACACTGTACTTAAAAGTTGTGCACTAGTAGTAGCTGGTAGTAAAATCTTTGCAAAATCCTTCCTCCACCCTCATAGAAAATATCATTTCCCATTTTTGTTTAGCACTGTTCGCTTGTTTCTCGATTTTCTTACCAATTATTAAGTATGCTATGTATCCCTAATTGTACTAATATTTACAGAACTTATAAATGTTCTTTAATTTATTAACTGCTTGTATTAAGTCAATCAATTAATTGTTAGCCATTTGACATTTGTTGACATATACAAGCGATAGCAAAACACTTAATCTTTGTTCTATTCAAAGCGACGCGACGCTTCCTGGCAGTCAAACAATTTGTCATTGTAGCGTACGACTTTCCACACCCATTGTACTTAATCAATGGAATATCTCATCCGTTTTATTTTTTGCTGTCCAATCTCATGGCAAACTGAAAATAGAAAAACAAAAATCGTTTTCATCATTTGTCAATTGCATTGATTACGCCACCGCAAGTGCCATAAAAATTTCACTCGAACACTCCTCCATTCATTAGGCATGACTGCATGAGGTAAGGTATGTTTGTATGTACAATGTCCATTGCATAGAGAAGTTCCATTGTGATGTCAAACACAAAAAAAAAAAATTCCCGTACATCCCGACACTAGTAATTACCGCCACAAAAATCACACATCCAGAGATCCATCACCAGGCGCTATCTATACGCGTCGTATCTCAATCTCTATCGACTGCAGCAGCATTCACCTGTGGGCTTTTGTCTTTTTGTGTTTTTTTTGCTTTCTCGCGCCTCATTTATTATGTTTTCAACTCCAATTTGACGTTTACAAATCGAACACGATTTGCTTCTCTCGCCATTCTCAGTGCGAAGGAAAGAGACGCGGCGCGGCGGCGCAGTGCGGCTAATTTATGATATGAGTACGAGTGCGGTGCTAACAAAGTAATTAGCATACTTTTCAGAGACTATCTGCATATCTATCAGCGTATCGACACTAGTCATAGCTAACAACAGCACAACAGACATTCCACGAAGCTAATTAGTCTTGGGCCAGGTCGCCGCTCGAAAGTGGCTATTGTCCTAAATGCCTTTCACACTTTGCCTGCCGGTTGTAGAGACGTGATCGGCTCTTTCAGGAACCCCCGACCGAGATAAAAGGCTGAAACCTCTCTCCCCCCCCCCCCGTAATTATCAGTCAAAGTCGAAGCGCACAAAACAACACTAGGAACAGCTACAGCACTCTCCTGAACCTCGCCCTGTGTGTTGTGCGGTGGGAAATCCAACGTTGACCCAACCTCCATGTCCATGACCATAGGTTATCGCAGAAGAGAGAGAGGTATATGAAAACAGAAAAACAAAAAAATAGAAAGTATTGGCAATTATGATCCCTTTCCCAGCCGATGCCGATGCTTGGGCCAGTTAAGAATCCTGGCGCCATCAATAATTCTCAGCACTGGACATAACCAATAGAGGGGCTCCTATTAAACTGTCAGTTAGCTCGATCGATTTTCGGTTTTCGAAAGGTTCTCCGACGTCCGACTTAACTCTTTGTTCCTCTGCGATGGGAATGAACGTATACAATAAAACAACGATCAAAAGAAAATAAAAAGAGGTCTGCACTAGCACTAGAAGCTAAAGTAAAGGTAAAAGTAGAGCACGCGGAGCACCCTTTTAGGTTCGGTGTCCGCCTTATCGTTGGTTGTCTACCTTTTCCAGATTCATCTCTCTTCATCCATTCCTTCATTATCTGTCACAGCATGATAGCGTAATCAGATTTTTCTATTTAATCAGAGCCTAATGTGATTTTCTTGTCATCGCATTTGGACAGCAGATGGAGGTGGAAAAGTGATATGTAGTTGTACACGGGGAGTGTGCATCCGAGATGAGGTTGAGGCGCTGCGCTGCTTCAGCAGGTATCTATGATTGAGATTAGTGTGCCCTCCCGGGAAGTGATCTACTTTTAATGAGGGATCAAGGTGTGTACATAAGTGGATTTCAATTTTGAGGAATTTTTTTTTGTTATGATCTTGATGAAGTCAATGTTCGTTGTTAACATTCTTGTTTGGAGTTGTGAAATACTCGCGTTGATGCAATTAAGTGATGGAGCTATAAATGTATTTTTGTTAATTTAACAGTCTCTTCGCATCTTCTCGTCTTTAGATTTGGATGAAAGGAATCTCAGACATACATTGAATCATTGTGAATACATACACAAGTATATACAATATGTATATGTGCTTAGCCTTTACATTTAATTTTCATTTCTTTAAACACACGTTTTTTAAAATATGGTCTGCGGAAATAAAAACTCAGCTCTGTCAAATAATGACGACAGTAACTGTCCAAAATGAAAACTTGGCTAGTTTGAGAAACAATGCAGCTTGCAACTTGTTTCCTAATTTACTAACTTAGGTGGCGCTACAGTCCGTGGTGGACCAAGGCCTCAACTAACAATCCCTTCAGTTAACCCGGTTCTTAGCTAACTGCCTCCAGCTTCGCTCTCCCATTGCATTATACTTTTCAAGCTCAAAGCTCTCGGCTTTCACCCAGGGTCAGGGTTTATTATGTGGATTAAATCTTACTTGGATGAACGCACGTATCTAGAGCTCTTTAGGTCCTCAGTATCAAACTGCTTTATAGCCACCTCTGGAGTCCCACAAGGTAGCCACTTTGGTCCTTAATTATTTTTGTTAACAATTAATGATGTGGATTGCAACATTTTGAATTCATATTTATCTAGCTAACAGTCACATATTTGTGATTTGGAAAAAAATATTTTTTTAATTTTTAGTTCATTAAAGCTTGTTTGGCCGCCAATTTTCAAATAAAATCATCTTCAGCGATTAGGCTCATTTTCATCAAATTTATCAAATTCAGAATATGAACGAGTGTTGTTGGGAAGCAAATGCAACCACAACATGTGGTGCGGACTTTGGCCCGGAGGCACCATTGGACGATTCCTCTTTGAAAATGCGGCTGATCAGGCAATAACGGTTAATGGTGCTCACTATCACGACATGATAGTACAGTTTTTTGTGACTTAACTGCAGGATATGGATGTGGCCGACATGTGGTTTTATCAAGATGGTGCCATATGCCATACAGCCCGAGAAAAAAATGCAATTACTTCATGAGTCATATGATGTAATTCAATTACATTTCCTTGTCTTGTAAATTATCCTTTTTGGTGATCGGAATCGGCCGCCTATATTATGCGACTTAACGCCGTTGGACTTTTTGAAGTAAAACTTCCTTAGCCGCGGTAGGGCAAATTTGCCTGAATCAGACGAAAAAGTGAAACGCTTCCCCTTCTTCAACTTCAACGGGCAGTAAAAGAAATTCTAAAAAAAAATACACATACATACATATCGAGCCACAAAATGTCAAAAGTACAAGCAAGCCAAGAAAATAAAATTCTTATTTTCAACCCCACCATGCAAACATTGGGCCTCCGCACACGAGATGAGTTTTGCCGGCAGAAAATCGGTTTTATTAGCGAAGGGACTGAGGTCTGCGGTAAGAAACGACTGAAAATCTTCTACCGAGTTTTTTAATTTTTTTTAAATTCATTTTTATTTATCAATTCAATTAAATCTTAAATGCTAGACAAAAGTGATTAAAACTAGCTTAACTAACTTAACTATCTTACTCCAACTTACTGGCCCATACGAGCACTCTAAGCTAAACTTAATACTTATACTATGTTTTTCGACGTAACCTAACTTATACTATTGAATTTTAATTAAAGTTACAATTTTAAAACTAAGAAAAATGTTTTTGAAAAATAAACTTAGTGAAATTACATTGGTTTTTTTTTTTGCTTAAAAACTACCTTAACACTAGAAAGACGGGCGGTGGTCATTTGACTCTTTTTGAAGTTTAGCGTTCTTTAATTTTAAAAGTTTTAACTTTTATGGCATGTTCTCTTGTGACTTTTATTAAAATAGTGTCAATTTAAATTTACATATAGTTTCATCGTTATATCTTCATAAAGAATTGCATAAACATATCATCTACCTACAAAGCCGACGCCGGTCATTTGACTCATATATTATAATTTTTAACATTTTTTTTATTGTTTTTAACTTTTTTTTTGAAATTTTAACACAACCACCAATACCGATGCAGTCTTCAGCTGGTAAAAGACGTCACTGTTATATTTCCAGCTGTAATAATAAATCTAGTTGTGTGTACGATATTTGTAAAATTCCATTACGTGGAAAATGTAATCAGTCAAAAGCAATTATTTGTCATGATTGTAGTAAGAAATAACAAACTTCTTGTTAATAAAACACGTTAATAGCACTTTTAAATGATTTACTATATCAAAATCTACATTTTTATTGTATGGGGTCAAATGACCCTTGCCACGTTTCTTGGTAAGAAGATTTTCCCGTCTTTTTAGTGTTAAATAATAAAATTTTCTACCGAGTTTGAGCGGTTGAATGATGTATGAAACTAATGCATACCTGCACAACTTTCAAAATATTTTGCTCCGAAAAAAATACTACCACAGTGAAAAGGGGCTTATGTTTATAATTTCTTCTGCCGGTAAAAATGTTTTCATACAAACATTTTATATGAGATGCGACTTCTTGGGTTTGAATATTCTTTGGTTTTATTCCCAAAGATATGAAGAATAAATAACGTCGATTTTAATTCAAACCTTAAAATTCAGCTTGCAATGCACTTTTGAATATTCTGATAGTTTTTTGACTGGCAGATAAGAGTTCTTTCTTATGCAATAGATACACATTGCAATACCAGTGCAATACACCTTTGAATTTTTGAAGTGAAACTTCTTAAGCCGCGGTAGGGCAAATTTGCCTGAATCAGACGAAAAGTGAAACACTTCCCTTCTCCAACTTCAACAGGCAGTATTTATACATAGTATGAAAGGAAGTCCCCAAAATGTGTCTAAGCTCGAGAACCAATAAACGGATTTAGATGCGGTTTTCGCTATTATGATCTGCATTTCCTGACGGAATTTATGGGTGTACTCAGACTACTCCATTTCTTATAGGAGCTGAGAATTCAAATTAAAAATCAAATTTTCTGTCAGTACAAAGTCCTAATTCAACAATGGCTTATGGGATTTAAAACAAGAGTCACTTCTAACGCGCGAGAGTCTCACGCACTTTTTTCTTTAGAGTTTTTTGAAGTCTGAAGTTTGTGCCAACAAGCCCACAACCACCCATGGACCAAATACAAAGTGAGAACTATAAGCTATTTAATACTTAGGACATGAAGTACCGCCATAAAAGTGTCCTAATGTTGCACTCTTTTTTGAACCCCATTTCGTCCGGGATTTTCATGCTCGTTAACTATTTCCTTCAAATTATGTATTTCTGACAACCCTATGATAACATATACTTCGTCCCACTTGGGCCCCAACTTGAACTCTTTTTCGTATTGTCTGGGACCTAGACAGCTAGACGCTACATAGGCGATTAATTTATGATTACTTTTGTTTTCAAAATTTCATGCACTTAATTAACCACCAATCAGCTCCCCCGCTTTTAATAATCCTACCATCGTCATTTAATCGAATTTCGATTAGACCTATTAATGAGTCATCCAATTTCCAGTCAATTACCAAAGTAATCATCGCTGGAATATACGACACACATAAGAATACTTATATGTACAAGTATACCCCATACGAGTTCCAACTCAAAGTCAGACGCACTCAGTGATTAATTAACTGTCAAGCAGCATGTCATTGTTGGTAACAGAACCACCCAATCAGGAAAGGAAATCCCTGATCCATTGTTCCTGTCAACAGTCGGAACCACTCAATAATCTCATCTCCTCTACTCATGATGATTGCAATCATCGGCTCGACAAGATAAGATCATGGGACTGTGTATTCTATTCATCCATTCCTGCTTTCTTGTTGCACCTATCCAAATATGTTGCACTTTTTGACAATAACGATCGCCCTGTCATCGTTGTGTTGTAACGTTGTGCAAACACAATTATATAGAACAGTTCCACTCACTAGTGCTTGTCTGTCTGTGTTGTGCTGTGTTTGTTTATCCGGTACTTCCCATTTTTCTATTCCATCCAAGTGTACACAAGGGTATCTGATTTCCAAACATCCCACTTTGCTGATATTTCGGGTTGAACAATTTTCCTAGCAGTCTGCGACAACGACAACAACAACAACAACAACGACGACGACGAGTGGACTATGAATAGAGGAGCGTGTGTTTGCAACTAGGGCGCTCCCAGGAAATAAGGTCTCAGTCGCCGAGAATTGGAAACGTGAAACCTGTGTGTGCTGTGCATCTATTCATCTGACATTCAATCTGTGTAATTGTTCGGCTCTTCGGTTTGGTTTGGGCTTTGTTCCTTTTATGAAATGGAATTAGGTGGCTCAACAGATACTCGTACATCGTACATCAGAGCGGCTCCTATGTCGCCGGCATTGTCTCCTTCATAATGTCATTAAGCTTCGATAAAGAACGGATTCCTTTCTTTTATTTTTCTTATTTCCTGTATGAAGAAATCAACAAAAAAACAAACTCTCAAGATCCATAAAAATAAATCAAACTCACCTGGAGGAACTCAATTAATGCAAATAGTTGCCATAAATTAGGTGAGAGTGTGTGTCTTGGCATGTGTAATTTCGAACTATTATTATATGATTGTAATAATTATTATTATTGTGGAGTAGACCCTGGCTCTGGCTATCGACAACGATGACGGCCGACCAGTCAACTGTGGGCAGGTAAACGGGTTGCCATAAATCAAATTTCTGTCAAATCGGAGAAACATCTATTTTTGGACAGATTTATAGATAACCACGCGGCAGGAGATTGATTTTTTTTTTCTCTTACTTTCATTCGATATACGCTTGGGAATATCACACACCTGGGTGCTGCTGGGTTTCCATTTCCATGGAAGGCTGATGCTGACCATAATTAAGCCATACTTGCGAGAGAAGGTATAATATTTGAATTTGGTTTTCTGTTTCTGAAGTGGCCGAGGGAAGAATAGAATAGTTCCAAGTGCTTAAGAGCGTGTGGTTAGACACAGAACAGACACAGAGTAACCCTATCCATGAAGATAGTGTGAAATTGCTGCTACATTACATTGAATCGGACAACGATGACGAGGCAACGACGTGTTAAGTTGTTATGTTAAAAAATGTCTGAAGTCAAGCCTAATTAAGATTTATATTTATCACTGTCTGGCAGGCTAATCAGCGTCTCTTGACGATTAGAAAAAAGAGTTTATTGAGCTTTGCTAATAATTGAGTGATGGGAGATGGTAAATGGCATAATGATAATGATGGAAGACTGTCTTTATAGATTCACACTACAATATCATCATCAATATTGTCGCCAGTCGAAATGTTGTCCCAAGGATAAATTGACAGAATTCAATGAACTTTTGAATCTTGTTTTAGTTGCGGATACTAGTTTGGAGTTAAATCAATTGTAGCAATATTCAATTCTCCTTCTAAAGCGGCCCCCAGCCGCACAATATTATTGTGCAATATATTGTGCAATATTATTTGCTTTGTACCCTACACGATACAATATTTTGCCCAATAATTTTGTAGTTGGCCGATCATGTATAGAAAATATGTTGAGTGATACTGAAGTTTGATGTGTGGCCATTGTACTGGCCGAGTGCTTAACACAAAGAAAAAGCGCAGATGGATGAAAGAGTGGTATCCTCCTTCGTCTATTGTTTGGATACTGTATTGAGACGTGCAAGGTTCCTCTTGGTTTCTGAGAAACTGCATCGCCTCAAAGTACCACAATGTTGGCTCTACTACCTCGTGTCCACTCTTTTCAGAGTGAGAAATTCTTTTTAATTCCTTTCTGAAATTAGTGCGCATAGAGTTCAGTTTTTGAGCTAATTGCGCTTTATCAGCTTCCGGATATTTTTCCCTGTATTCAGAGAGCATTTTTTCATACTGTTCATTTTTTTATTTCTGTTGCTGTATTCCTTGCTCCTTATTTGCCACAAAACCGGTAGAGTTTCGTACACTTCGAATAAATAATGAAAGAATATTGAATATTGCACAATAAATAACAACCCGATTTTGATTTTGCGCAATATATTGTACAACCTCGCAATATTATCTACAGACGGTCGATAATATTGCGCAATATTAATTATTGCACAATAATATTGAGCGTGTAGGGGACGGTTAAGAAAGTTAAATGTCTTTTTGGGTATAAGCTGAACAGGATCAGAAGGGCTGACAAAATTGTTGTGCACTCCACTGCACCTGGAAGTGGAAGAAGCTGCAAAAAGGAGGTTTATAAGAATGGCTAAAGAGGGAAATTGAAATGGAAAATGTATCAGCCATAAGATTCTCCTTCTAACATTTCCTAGAGACGATGCGATGCGATTCGGAAATTCAGCTGGAAGAAAAACTTTCACATCAAACTCAGCAACACGAAAGACTGGGGCAACGAATCTGGAATCTATACGCTGAGTCCTCATACCATAAAATGGTACACAGATGGTTCAAGAACTGAGGAAGGAACGGGTGCAAGAGTGTTTGGGATGGCATAAAACTATTCGAACCCATGGGCAATCACACTAGCAACTTTCAAGCCGAAATCTCTGCGCTATTGTCAGATACGTCCAATTAAATCTTCGAAAACGCTACAAAAGACGCGACAAAGCAATACTGTCAGACAGCCAAGCCGCTATCAAGGCAATCGGAGCTCATGAATGCCTACATAAACTTAATAGACTGAACGAAGGAAACAATGTCACCATCTACTGGTTACCAGGACACCTGGGAAAAGGTAACGGAGAGGCGGACAAAATTGTCAGAAGAGGGTCTGGTACAGCCTTCGTGGGTCCTGAACCATTCTGTGGCATAGGGAAGCATACCATAAAAGAGGAAATCCGATCATTGGAGAGGACAAACAAGACCAAGTGCGGGACAAAAACTGACGAAGAAACTGCTGGGTAGTTACAACCTAACGAGATTCAAAGCCTGGACAAAAACACGCTCCGCATCCTGATATCGTTTCTTTCTGGGGCATTGTTAACTTAAAGGTTATCTCAGAAAGCTGGGTCTATCAGCAATGAGTCCAGTGAAACCCCAGAATATATGCTGGCGGAACCAAGAAAAGATTCAAGTGATTGGGTAAACACCATCTTACAGCAGAGAACTTGGCAATTCTCACCTGGGCTAGGTGTTAGCAAAGCTCTCTCTTACCAGTTGCGATAGAAACAATGACGAGAGGGATGTTCCTTCGTCTAGGACTTGTAGGGGGCACAATAGACCTTAAGGTCGGGGTGCATCTCACCACTCATTAATAATAATTATCATCATCATCATCATATATATTAGGTCTGTTTGGTAACTCACGAATTCGTATGAATGCGTAAGATTCTTATCAATTTCCAGTTTGGTGAGAGCCAAATGAGAGAGTAAAAAATTTCCCCGCTTTCGAATTCTTACACAGTCTTTTTCTTTGCGTAAGGTTGAACAAAACTGTCAAACCTCATTTTTATTTATTTTTTTTATTTATTATTTTTAATAATTTATTATTTGACAGCGATGATAAGCCTTACACAAAAAAGATACCAAAGACACCTATTAGGTCTGTTCCTTTACTTTCTGCCCCAAAAATAGTAAATTATTGAATTTCAAGGAGTGGGGGTAAAATTCTCTCAGAGTAAGGCAAAATTACGAAAAAGTAAAGAACCGCGTTTACTACAAAAGGTGCAGCAAACGAAATGTCAAAAACATATGTGAAGCAAAAGTAAACAGAGTGTCGTTGTATGATTTTGGATTTTACAGGAAAGTCCACCCCTGATGATTTCCCAGAACCAATACAGTATGCAATATATTGCGAAATGCAAATTTCAACATTCAGAACGTTCAACTTTCATCTATGTTCCTTTTCTCTCCATTTTTTTACTTTTTGAATTAAAATAAAAAAATGCAAATAATTCAAACAAGTGAAACAGCTGACTTTGACAGATAGTTCAATTTCTACCGGAAGAAATTTGTCCAGTAAGAAATAGTAAGATTTTTTAGTGAGGGGAAATTTTTCCTTTCTCGTTGCCTCTCTCTTTTACTACTTTTTCGTGTAAAGGAACGCGGTTTGTCTAAAATCAGTAAGAATCAGTAACAATTTTCAAGTAAAAGTACAGACCTATTATTTCTGTAGTATAGGTACCATTTGCGGCTCTCATACTTAACCAATCTTAACAAATGAGATATCAAAAGAAAGAGAATTTCCTGGAGCACTGACGAATTGTACTTTCACTTTATAATTTTGGATTTTGCGGGTTGGATTTTCTCTTGCGAGAGTTCTTGCACAGGCACACTAGTACTAATAAGTAATTTAAGTCATTACCTAAACATAAAATTATATCAGAAGACTAGTACGAAAAGTATTCACAATGGAACAGCAGATACTCTAAAACGCTGAAACACTATAGAACAAACAAACAAACCTTAATGCAATTACAACGATAGCACAAACATTCGTTATGTACATGAGAAATATAACCTTATACAAATCGACACTCTGAAATAATTTATTTACATTATTAATAATATCATCATTATTTCAGTATAATTGTCGTATCTATTGTTTATTTCACCACCAACACCGCCCTTTTTTGATCGCATTCCGCCCCATTTCCATTTGGCTGTCAATTTTCGCTCCATTCACAGTTAATTTATCGGTTGGACTCTTAACCGAGTCAAGTATCACCCAACCAGGGCAGAGCAAAAGCAAAGAAAAGGAACACACACAAAACAAAAAACATGGAAACACATAATAAAAATTATTTATTAGACAAGTTGATAAACATTGACATGGCGCACATAATAGCCGTAGGTGGTCAGACATTGAGGTGATAATTCGCGCTCAATTACAGCTGTCAGGCAGCACCAGCTCTGCCCTGAGACGAAGTGAGCGAGTAAGCGAGTTTCACATGTTTAGTTTTGGAGCACTCACCCAACGTGCACGAAAATGTAAATAAAAACAAAGCGAAACCAAAGACCGCAACGAAGTGCTTAACAAACCATAACATCGGTGACGATGATGACGACGGACGACGCAAAGGGTTAGCACGTTGGTTATTATGATTAAACAAGTGGAAAAAAAAGAACGGAGAACTGCAAATAATTGCCACTTTTGAATTGGTGCTGAAAAATTATTATCGGCTGAGTCTCTGCCGATGACAGGATCCGATAAAAAAAATATGCATACTTTGCCCTTTCTCATGTTAACTGATTGAATGGGTAATGGGTGTTCTACATATGTCTAGTCTATGAGATCAGAATTATATTAAAATACATATGTATGTAGCTTTATTCGTGATGTATTCTCTCTCGTTCTCGTCCTTCATGTGCTCGCGCTGTGTGTAAACATTAAAAGGGTATTCATATCCCCTTTAGCGTGTGTAGATTATAAAAAAAAAAAATAAAAAAATAAATTCCGATAAAGTAAATAAAGTGCAACATAGATAGTTGTTTTACAGGGTGATCAATTTGTTTTATTTTGCAGATCATCATCGAGCTGTCAAACTAACGCCACTAACTCGTTTTTTTTTGTGCAGTTTTCCATGATCTAAAACAAACTCATAGTGAGATAAAGATTATTAAAGTTATTTAACCAATTCCTCTCTTATGGAATTTTTCTTAGTGTATGGAAGGACCGAATTCTTAAATCCGGTACTAGGCATCTTGTAACTTATAACAGACCGGTTAACAAGATTTCGGTTATTCCTAGACAGTCTTGTTAAAGGTAAATTTATTTTTCAAATTAAAAAACATGTTAGTCAATGTCAACATGGTTTTTGGAAGGGTAGATAAACTACTTCTAACTTAGTTGAATTCACAACCTTCTGTGTTAAGAGAACCGCAAACAAGTTCATGTGATTTATATCGACTTGAAAGCATTTAGTAGAGTTAGCCTAACGAGCTAAAAACGTATGGCTTTCATGGTCCATTGCTTCAATGGTCCATTGCTTCAATGGTTTCGATCATACCTAGATAGTAGGAAGCAATATGTTGCTGTAGGTGACTATTTCTCTAAGAAAATACATGTTACTTCTGGAAAATACTGGAGACCGGAATGCATATGGACACATCAAGATACTAGGCAAATATCTTAGCGGAAATATCAACTCAGACTACGCTGTCCCATACTTGGATTTCGAAAGACCCTTCTTGTGGGCCTTTCCAAGCGGAGAACAATGGGAGTACAACAAAGTATCAAACGAATCTAAGTCCATTTACACCGATTAGTCAAAAATGGAAATAGGTATAGGAGCGGGTTGCTTCTCGGAGGAACTAAGAGTAAAAAGCTCCATACGACTCCCAGACCACAGCAGCGTTTTCCAAGCTGGGGTTCTTGCAGTAACAGAGGCCGCCCAATTGGTTTCAATTGTGACAAAATCCTGAGAGGATATCACAATTTACATTGACAGCTAGGCAGCCATAAAAGCAAAAGCTGCTGCGCAAATAACATTTAATCTTGTTGAGTGTTGCCGCGAAGAACTTCATATTCTTGATACGCAGCACAACGTAAAACTCTGCTGGGTCCCTGGTCACAGTGGGATACCAGGTACTAAAGCCGCGGATGAATTGGCCAGAAAAAGCTCAGAGAGCAAGCAGATGGTACGGTTAAACCTCCACTCTGTAACCTCAGGGCCAAAGTTGAACAAAAACCATTAACTGAAGCTAATAGCAGGTGGAAATCATTAATTATCTGCGAAATATCAAGAAAGCTGTGACCGGAATACGATAAAGCAAAAACCAGGAAACTTCTACAAAAAGATAGGAACAACATGCTAAGATACCACACGAAGAAATTACGCCTTAACGATGATGACATGCAGGGTATACGGTGATGAAGAGGCTCACGAGGACACGGTCCATTTCCTCTGTCACTGCCCAAACCTATACCAACTTAGAAACCCCGTGCAACTTTTTCATTGAACATATCGACGAACTATCTGACCGATCACCATCAGGTCTGCTTAAGTTTGCCAGGACGTCCGGATGGTTGGAATCAAGCCACTGATACCACGGATGGGAGCACATAATGGGTACCACAACACAATGGGTTCACATCATTCTCATCAGCCCGCTTACCTAACCTAACCTACTTGTGAAGTTCCAGAAGGAACCCATCTTGGACCATTTTTGTTTTTACTTATTATTAATGATCTTCCTAAAGCGAGGTACACACCATCATACAAGAATGTCAGCTTTGAATGATAACACGCAAAACTGATAATGTGTACACTCGAAATTCGGGTTGACACTCAAAAATGATGCTCACGAAATTTTTTGCTACTGAGTGACACTCAGCGGCCATCTTTGTTTTTCTTCGATTTTGTGTACAGAAATTTTGTCATCCAAAAATTAAACCCAAGTAGAGAGGGTCGAAAAACAACAACAACACCGATGATTTGAGTTGTCATACAAAACTTAAAGTTTGTACGCTCGTTTCATAATGCAAAAACGATATGAGTTTTGAGTTACACTCTTGTATGATGGTGTGTACCTCGCTTAACTTATTGAAGCATTGTTTTTGTCTCATGTACGCTGATGACATCAAACTTTTCGCGGAAATATCTGCATAAAATAACTGTTTGCTATTATCGCAAAAGATTTACTTTCTTTTTCTGAGTGGTGCAGACTAAACGATTTATTGCTGAATATTGACATGTACGCGTGCATGAACTATAACAGAACGCTTCAAAATATTATTCCTCATTGCATAAAATGTGCAATATTGTGCGTCCTGTTTTGGAATATATACTTGTGTTGTTTGGGGCTCTACCACTGTCCTAAATATAAGTAGAATTGAAAGACTTCACAAGAAGATATGCTTTTCGTCACCTGTTTCAAAATAACGGTACTGAGATCCATCATTCTTATCATTCGAAATGTTTTTAACTTGCAATGCAAACTCTTGAATCTAGGAGAAAGAGTGTAACACATATGACGTCATGTTCATTCTTGATATTCTACGAGTAACTGTCGACAGCGAGAATCTTTGTTTTTGTATGCTCCTTCCAAATCGTTAAGACCGAGACCATTGACCATTGGGATATGTAAGTCGTCATTATACATTGTATGGTCAGCCTGAACCTATTGCTTGGTGTACCAAAATGTTTTAGATACATATATCTTTGCCCAGAAGCATTACTAAAAATATGTTAATCTCGTTTGTTTATCAATGATCTATCAATCCAACTGGCCTAGGCAAGTACACTTGCATAAAGGTATAGAGATACATTATTAAAAACATTGGTAAGATAATTTTTAAGTAAACAAAAAGAGTCGAACCCAAGATTGATCCCTAGGGAACAGCAGCTAAAAGGAGTTGTCACCTATTGTGTTCTTTTTGCTAAATAGCTTTCGACAAGTCTCACCGATTCTGAACTTTATACAAAATGTGAACGCAGGTTGCCACAAAGCATTCTATGATTCAAAAACTTTGGAGTATACAAGTAAACAGAGCATGGTAATACTGTTCAAGTTAAATTGGATCCTTATGTCATCAATGACCTTTACAATGGCGGTTGAACAACTGCGAGTGTAGCCGAAATCAAATTGAACAGGGGACAACAATGAATGACGACTTGGTGGCTCGATATCTGTTTAGCAAGAATTTTATTTAAAAATGTTGAAAGGCGTGGGATAGTCGGTGATTTGATAAAGAAATTCTTTAAAACTTTGTTGTTATTTATAATTCGACGTCACGTAACGCTGCAAGCACTAGAGACAGATAAGGAAGTGGATGTCATTACCATCGACTACAGTACGGCGTTTGATAAAATCAGTCACCTAACTATTCACCTTAAACTTAAAGCCCTCGTTTTTTCACCCTTGCCTGAGATCGTACCTATAGTGTTCTCTTCAGATTTTCAGTCTCGGTCCCCATCAATACCACTTCAGGTGTTCCTCAAGGCAGTCATTTCGGTCCACTGATCTTTGTTTTAACAATAAATGATGTTTGTCATTTCATTAAAGACTCGGATCTGTCTACTTGTGCGGATCACATGAAAATCATTACGGTAATATTTACTCCCACCGCTGCTACTTCGGTTTGGCAAAACAAATGGGTTCAAAACTCTCAACTCTGAAGACGAAATGCATGCTCTACAAAAAATTGATCATGCCAGTCCGGCTGTATGGAGCCGAGTGTTGAAGTCCAAAAAGCCATAATACGTCGACTACACTGGCTCGGCCACATCGAGCGAAGAAGATCTACAAATCACAGCCTCCAGGTTCGAGACGATCAGAAAGACCGAACCTCCGTTTTAAGGATCAAGCTATCGTGGATGCCAGAGCGCTTGATCTAGACAACTGGAAGCAGACCGCCCGGGATCGAAGAGAGTGCAAGGCCCCCTTGTCTCAGGCAGAGACTCTTCACGGGTCAGAAGCCCGTCAAGTAAGTAAGTTAGTTAAGTTTTCTTTGCTTGTATTCGGCTAAATAAATTAATAAATAAATATAGTTCTTGACAGTTGACAGCTCTTTTCTTAGTCTCTTGGTTAATAAATTGTAATAGTTTTTTTCGTCGTTTACTTTAACGTCTTTCCAAAGTCTGTCACACTACAATTGAGTTCTATAAACTTACTAGATTGGTCCACAGTAGCGCATTTTCCTGAAAATTACTTATTTATTTCCTTATAGACATTAGAGACTGACCATCCAAAGTCACAAGGCATTCCACAATCTGCGGCCCAATCTCCAGACATCACATGAATTCCTATGTCTGTTATTTTCTTACATTTTTTTACCTCACGCTTTAAAGTTCCCTTCAAATCGTATAACTTGCTGTAAGCACTGCACGGCATGTTTTCGCAAATGTACGTTCCATGTTCCTTCGCGCCTTTACAGCAATTAGCTAAAGATATGCGCATATAAACGGGGTGATAATAGTTTAATTAGTAGATAAGCGAAAATTGATAAATGCACTGGGAGGAGAACAAACAATAAATCACACGACTAACCAGATTTATCCATTCGCTGGAACATTTCCCCCATGCCCCACCCCCCATCGAACAGCATCACCCTAGTGAATGCATAGAGCGTCATTGTGATCTGTAAATGGATCCCACACGCTAATAACTAGGTGCTTATGAATGACTTATTGCCCCTTGTAGTGACAATGACGAAACTGATTGGAACGCGCATCACCATGGCATCGCCAGCTTCCACCATCACCATCGGCAGCATCAGCAGCAGAAGCGGTCCATAAAATTTGCTGTAAAATTAATTCGCTATGGCCTCTCGGTTGGCATGGCACCTGATATCGGAGAGTGCGAGCGTGTGCGCGCGCGCGCCTAACGTTGGCGTTGCCCACAGCGGGCTGGCGATGGCGACACGGGGGAGGTGATTCCTATCCATCGGATATGCAAATTAGCCTGCAGGAGACATCACACACATACTGTTGAAGGTGATTCCGCTCCATGTGCCCGGCGTGTGCATTTACAAAGTTGGAATCGGAACCCCTGGCCCCTTCGTGCCAAGAGGGCCTTACGCAACTTTCTCATGCGGCGAAGATTTATCTCCGAGTCGACTAATTGATCACGGCTCACGGCTCACGGCTGTCGTGTTATTTGGTGTGTAATCGAACCCACGACCGATAGTGTGGCACCAGCAGCACTAGTGGGAAAGGGGGGTACTTTGATATTTTCCAGAAATTATTTGCATTCGGATAAAAATCTGTGGTGGTTGACTGGTAGCTTTCGACGTGTTTACATTAAATATTTGCGTGTCATGTATGCTGTTTGGGGACAAACTGGACAACTGACTTCACCGCAAGATGGGCTGAACGAAATTCAGCTGAAAGGTCATCACAGTGCTATCAAGGCAGCGGCTGTGTTGGGCAACTCGTATTTAATTGGATGTTGTTTTTATTTTTATGCAAATACTTACATATAACTTTTAAGCAATAAATGCGAGGATAGATCGATGGACTAAGGTTCGCATAATCGAAATTCATTATCAAAAAAAAATTCCAATTAAAAGTGACTAATTGAAATGTTCTCCTTTTTATGGCGTTAGTAGGAACTTAATTTATTGGTCAATTAGAGATAACAGTAAGCACTTGTTAGCTGGCTCGTTTAGAAGCTAATCTTTTAATTTACGGTCCAGCTTTCACTTTTTTTTTATATTCCACATTGTGATGTGGTATCTATAGTGTTTCGAATTTAATAGAGTCATTGAACTGATTCGTATTATGGAGCACAAGAAGCAATCGATCGGTTGGTCAATTTAACACTAAGCCTTATTCAGCAACAGATGGAGGGTTACATACGATGGCGATGGTACATGTATTCCAAAACAAATGATTGAATAAGAAAGGAATTTCAAAGATTCAGTTCGAATTGTCCCAGGTTCTCACGCAAGAGAACCCGCGACATTTTTAGCCACGATTAGAAAATACCACCGTTTAGGTAAGTTTTTTATTTTATGGGTAATTTTCAACGAAACAGATGAATTCAAGATGGGGACTAAGAAGCCCTTAGAAATGTACACTTTCACCGAATGTATTTCTTCAAGGTCGCTGCTTTGATTACATTTCGATTACAACACAGTCATATCTTTTTGCTTAGGTAAGGTTACCGCGCTGACGAGAATGGTCACATCTTCATCACACTTAGGTTCATGTGACCATTATGTGTTCCATCCCGTGGTGTCAGTTGGACGTCCTGGCAAATTTAAGCAGACCCGATGGTGATCGATCTAATAGCTCGTCGATGTGTTTGGAGAATAATTTACCCAGGGTTATATTTCTAAGTTGGAAGAGGTTTGGTTTGGACAGAGGAAATGGGCCGTGTCCTCATGAGCCTCTTTATCACGCTGCTTTGGTCTGGGAGTCGTATGGAGCTGTTATTTCTCATTTGCTAAGTATCTTGGTATGTCCATGTGCATTCGGTCTCCAGTGCTTCGACTGGCTTATTCTAAGAGCGCTCTTTGCTGCGCCCTCCTGCATGTAGAGGTCTAGAGGCAGAAGAATTAAGAATTGCTTCCAATCCCGCTGTTGGCGCTGTTTTGATCGCGCTGGTTGTTCCAGTGAATGCTATTCTCTATATTTTGGTCACAACCTTAAGGCTGCTGGTTTTTGCGGCAACATACCACAGAAAAATACTCCATTTGTTAGCATGGGTGTAACTATCGCCGAGTACATTTACTTTAGGTGGCGCTTTTCGCAACCATTTGTGTTCGTGCATGTTGTATTTTTGCATGGAATGGAAGGGACCTACAGTTTTTTGCTGACTCTGAACGGCGAGTTGAGAAGCTCGTGACTCTTTGAATACTTGTCAGACATTCGAGAGACGTAGCACCGTGAAAAAACTTTTAGGTATTTAGCTGGGATTCAACCCGGGCAGCATTGCGTCAAACGCACTCAGCACTACACCATGGTGCTCACACATCGTATATAAGAGTTACATAATTCACTTGTTAAACGAAATTATTGACTTCAATTCTTAGAGAATTATTCTGATGAGAACAATTTACATCTGTTAGGTAAATACAGACTTTGGTGGGTGCCTGGTCATTGAAGGAAATGAGATTGTGGGTGAGCTGGCCCGTCCAGGTTCATAAACTGGGCAACAATCTCAGCCTTAATTAACAAATGGAAACACAACCTTCATATCTCCCATCGGAGAGACGTCCCAGGGCTCTGATAACCGAAACTTTAATTAAGTCTTACACCCATCACAAGGAACTTCTGAACTACAATAAGAAGGATATTAGGTATCTTACAAGTTTCCTTTCCGGTCACAACTAGTTACGATACCACCTAAATAAGTTAGGCCTGTTTAGCGAGGCCGATTGTCGACTCTGTTTAGAGAAGGTTGAGTCGGACGAGCACATCCTCTGTGAATACCCGGCATTTTTTGGCGTCAGACTGCGTGCTCTACATAAAGAACTCCTTAGACCTTCTGACTTTAAAAATGTGCCAACCAAGGACATACTAGCCTTTATTAGAAACATAGTTTACATCTTGGACTAGTTAGTATCCTGTGATACAATAGATCTTTTAGGTCGCAGTATTAGCCTTGGGGCAGGATCACTCATTTAAAAATAAAAATAAGTAAATACAAACTTTCAAATACAAAGCATAAAATAAACTGTAACTTGAATATTCTTCTAGTGTTCTTGGGGCCAAACCAAGGAGAGTATCCAACCTAACCCTGCCAGCAGGCTAAAGTTCAACTTAGCAGTTTTTTTAAAAAGAATTAACGAAACTATACATACCTAAAAATGCGACATTGACCACCTGGAATATGGAACTAGTGTCTGCGCCACAATCTCAGAAGCATTTCATGGGATCTCATTTGACAAGCAACGATGGGACTTTACATCAATCGAAGTAGATCAATGTTTGATTTTTGTAATAGATAATTTCTCTTAAGTCACATTCCTATTGACATTAGAAGTGCAATCAACGGTTTATATGTTGATCTTCATCATTAGAATTTCCTCCGACCAAAAAAAGCTACTGGCGATGGCTTTAAGTTGAAATCAAGCTTGACCACAGAAAACATGGTACTAAAATAAATGAATCGAGAAATTAAACTAGTATTGTTAAATTTTCTTACAATTTGTAGCTTAAACCTTCTATGGAGTGTTCTTTCACAAACAGTAGTGGAAATTGGATTATGAAAAACAAATTTTTTTTTTGTTCTAAGAAAATAAAAATATTTAGCTATTACAAATTTTAAATGCACATAAAAGCGTAATACAGTACGACCTCAATAATAGCAACTAATAGAAATTCGGGCAGTTGCTTTTATTGAGGTTGTTGCAATAACCGAATAAAAAAATATTGGTGTCAGAAGTTGAACAATATGCTAAAAGGGGGGTTCTTCAACTACATTTCATCATTACTTACGATTTCTTCCGCTTCTAGGATGCTGCAAATCTTTAATTAATGCAATCATCAGTTCATCATAATCAGAGTGTTTGGATACATCAAATGGTACCAGCACTGTCGTATTGCGTTAGACTGAACCTTGACCGATGCAATAGCCAAGATGCATATGGCATACCCCAAATTAAATGCCTTATTTTTTTTTCAAAATCCGACCCTTCGCTTACGACCAAATCAGCCAATAGACGTTTTTTGTAAAACCATTTAGTCAATTCGAAAAATAAAAATAAGTGAAAACACGAAAGACGAGATACAAGGAAAGATGTTAGAATTCATGTAACAAAGTTGCGTTTATCGAGTCAGTTTTTTCGAACAGCTGCAATTGCTGAATCAACAATGCCAATGGCATTGATATGGTGTGGCTTTAAAGCTCAAAAGGACTGATTGACGACCAAGACTTCCAGATAGCTTCTTTTAGCTAATTGACGTAATGAGTAAACCTGCCACGTGAGTAAACCTTACTTGCAAGAATTCCCCACAAGTTTTCGATGGGGTTAAGGTCTGAACTTTGAGCCGACCACTTCATTACCTCGATATTGTTTTGCGAAAACCATTCTTCTACGGGCCTTGCCTTGTGGACTGGCGTGTTATGCTGTTGGGATATGAAATTTTCTGGAAGAAACTCTTCGGATATATTCACTACAATATGTTACAGTTTCTTGGTAACCACACGATTTGTGATATTCCCGCAGGGCAAAAAAACAACGCAACTGTTGTAAATCAAACTTCCACCAGAAATGCCATATTTTCTTTGACCTTCTCAACAAATTCCAGTGAGCTCACTAACGTAGAATGAGAAAGCTCTTGTAAGGTAACGGTTTATTGGATAGCATGTCGACAAACGCTTTGAACTTGCTTTGCAGCACGAGTTACCACCCAGGTATTTCTAATGGAACTTCGGCCTTTCGAAGGGCTCTGTTCATAATCGAACTTCCGCTACTGTATGTATACAGATACACATGTAAATTTCACACTAAAAAACAAAAATTTAGATCTTTAAGTACAATAAATAGGTGCGTGTTGGATAGTCCGCGTCGAAAAGGAAATTGATCTTCAAAAGCGTAGCAGTTTATTGGCAATACGTCGATTCGTGTTTCATTTTTTGTTAAATTCTTCACTAACAATTATGTAAGTCTACTGTCATCAAAACAGAGACTGCTATCCTCTACCATAGTGCTTGAATTAAGTGGCTAGGTGGCGTATTGGTTGACTTAAATTCGTGAAACCTTCTTCTTCCATAACAAAAAGAAACAATTTTAGCACCTCTTTCTATCTTTAGTTGAGTTCCTCTTCACTACATCCATCTAACGTCATTAACAGGATTTGCATTAAATAATTTCCTTAGATGAGTAATTGGCAAAAAATATAAATCTTTCAAACGTCTGACTTCCGTGTAATCGTAAAACGTAACATGATTCAGGCAGCCAGTAGCTACCTCAAACATGCCCTTAATTACTTAAAAGCATCACTTTAGCCAGACCTTGAACCCATACATCGCTGACTCTCTAATTACGGAAAAATTTGTTTTTTTTTTTTTTTTTTTACAAAATATTTAAGCACATTCCTTAGGTATGGCAGCTTCCACGTTCTCCCCTACATCTACTCGTATCTATACACCGCAGCCACGGCACGGCCGGCGCATATGCATTTCCAATTTTAATCGAGAGGCTATTTAACATCTTCATCGTGTTTGCTTTGCATCCAAAATTACCATACTACATGGCGAGGATGGAAATGGAAAGGCGACTAATACTGGCAGCACTCCAAGCCACTCACTCCATTGACTGCACTCAGACACTTGAAATTGTTTGAATTGCACTTGAAACGTTAAACACCAAATAAGTGAACGAATCAAAGAACAAAAAAAAAACACGATTAATGACCCTTGCACCTGGATATCAAGATCAAGAAGATACTCGAACATAGATGGATGAAGATCGAAATCGAGATGCGGACGAAGAAAAGGGACGAACAAATGAGAGTTGTCTTCCATTAGAAAGGATCGATCGTCACAAGCCCAACTCGTATCTCAATCCGAGGACGAGGACTGATCTGGCGAGAAGAATCTGGCCCGATATCTATTTTAAACAAGATGTAGGTGCCATTCAATTACACACACTAAATCCTACATGATACATGGAGATTCGATAAAAATTACCCCGGCCGCAGTGCACAAAAGCAAACGCGGAGGAGGATATGGCCGCAGAACAGAAAAGAACAGCACAAACACCCATTGGAACATCTAAAACGTAGATAGCCATGTTTCGATATATCGATTTTATTTCTTCTGGTGATTCTTTTGCTCACCTTTTTTTGCCCATTAGCTAGGCATTTCGAAGCAAGCAGCAAAAAAGACAAGACAACCAGAATAACATTGAACACTTGCCGCAGCACTGAGGCTGGTGATCCGAGAAAGAGGCACTACGTTTCTCAAAGTCATCCCGATAAAGCAAGTTGAACCTTGTAATCCGCATTCACTCGGAGTCTGTGGAGTTTACGATTGGGAAATAATTCCACAGCCGGCTTCGGCACTTGCTCGAAGCGCACTCTTTACTGAGAGACGACTTTGAGGACCCACAAGGTATCATCGTATAGTAACTGTGGTTTACGACGACTGAAATGATTGGATCATTCTCTTACTCTCTGTAAGTCTGTAAATCTATGGGAATGGGGGGCAAAACTTGAGTGAGATGAAAACCATACAGTAGCGGAGAAAAGTCAGTTATTTACTAGCGGTATTTCATTTCAGTGCTAGACTTTACTAATTTTCCGAACCATGGTGTGAAAATAAATTGCCGTCTAGAGCTGTTAAATGCCTCCAAATCGAAATCTTTGTTACGTTAACGAGTTTTACGTTACGATTTAGCAAAAAGGTAGTATAGAATTTATAACCTCCTAGAGTCTATCCAGAATACCATCTGAAATTCACTTGCATTCTAAGATACGGAAAGTCAAAGAACACTGCCGTCATCATCCCCTACATGACAGCTTAAGATTATTCCATCTTTTCAATGAAGGAAGACCCAAACCATTGGAAGCAAATTCTACACTATTCCACCTTTTAGCAAACAAAAACCCTGACTCTAGGTATATTATTTCAATTAACTTATTTTGCAGCAAAACCGTTCTATATTGTTTGCTACAAGGCTACTGGTGTACCTTTTAGTTTTCAAAAAAATTAGATACACATATTTGTAAGGGTGGGTCCTGAAAATTGAAATTAGGAACACTCTTTTCGCCAAAAGAACATTTTATTTCTCAACATAGTATCCTTTTAGCTCTATGCACTTCGTCCAACGCTTCTCCAAATTGTTGATGCCCTCCATATAAAACGATTTCTAGAGGCCCTCAAAATAGGCGTTTGTTACATTCGCTTTATACTAGCCAAATCTCTTACCGCCGAGCCATCTCTTCATATTTGGAAACAGGAAATAGTCGCAGCGGACTAAATCTGGAGAATATGTTGGATGAAGAAGCAATTCATAACCTAATTCATGCAATTTTACCATTGCGTTTGCAACTGCGGACCTGTGCGCCGTGCCTCTCCAAATGCAGTCGTTTTTGATTCAAATCGGTGTCGAATCGATCCAAAAGCTCTGCGTAATGTGCATCGGTGATCGTTTTACCCTTTGCAAGGTAATCGATGTGGATGGCCGACAGATCCACCTTGGCCTTTTTCGGCTTCGATTCGCCTGCAGAGGTCCACTGTTTCGACAGTTCCTTGGTCTTCGGTGTGTTGTGATAAATCTACGTTTCGTCCACGGTTACAAAACGGCGCAAAAACTCATTCGGATTGCGATTGAACATCGCCAAACATTCATTTGAAGTTGTCAAACGATTGCGAATGTTGTCGATTGTCAGCAAACGCGGCACATATCTTGCGGATAGCTTTTTCATATCCAAATACAGTCGAACTTCGATAACTCGAACCATCACTTGCCAAAAAAAAAAAAATTCGAGCTATCAAGACTTCGAGTTATTAAGCAAAATACAAAATTGATATAAATATGTGTAAATATGTATGTATTTTTTTTATCACGAGATAGTCTGTTCCCGTGCCTGCCCAAAACAGCGCAAAACTACGAAAAAATACGAAAATCAGTGAAATCCTGCTACGAATTTAAGCCCAAGAAATTTCTTTAGGCAGCTTTATGGCCAACTGTCAAATCTGTCAAATGTCATACATTTTCCATTTTTGCACACTTTTCTCTCTCTTTGACATATTTTTAACCCCACTCGTTGAAATTGTAGAATCTATAAATTTTAGTGCAGAAAGTACGGGAACAGACCTAGTGTTTTTAACGTACGCTTTACCTCTTTGTGTTTTTTAGGCACCTACTATTTTCTCAAAAATGAAAACTAGGGTTTGAGTTCGTATCGCCCAATCAATCAAGTAATGTGTGTTCTAACCCCTACTAAGAAGAAATTTGACAATAACGAAATCACGATTTTCTACACCTATATGTATACTAGGTCATAAAAATAAATATAGGCCATACGAAAATGATGCATTATAAAACGAACTTGTAAAAATATGTAGAACTTGGGTAATAGAAGTTCGAATTATCAAACAAAAATTACATGTAAATTTCAGTCTTGGCGCTATTGCCAACCAATTTCATTCGAGTTATTAAATATTCGAGTTATCGAAGTTCGACTTATCGAAGTTATGCAAAATTGAAATCACTGATCCATGTGATAAGCCTGTAGCCTCTTCAAGTTCGTGAACGGTCATTCACCGCGCCGATCGTCCAATATCATTCCGTGGATTTTATCGACCATGTCCGGTGTTGTGACCTGGGCGACCAGAATGTTCTGGTACGAACACACCGAAATTGAGTAAACCAGTGGTGGATGGTTTTAATCGATAGTAAAGAGTCCCTTTTTAAACTCGTTAACCTTTTGTATGGTTTCCGTGATGGTTTTTCCGCGCAAAAAATAATATTTAATAGTCACACGAAATTCACTTTTGTCCATTTTTACCAAAATACTAGGCGTCTGTTGTCAATGGCCATAACAACAAAACTATTTGACAGATCTGGCTAAAAATTTGGGTGCGTTCTTTTGAAAGATGATTTTCGAAAAGCCAAATGTTGGATTTGACACTTATTGACCCACCGTACGTGCATGAACGTCACAAAAACAAAATAAAAGCATCTTATGTAATGACTCTCGTGTGCCATTTTGCTTTACCAATTAGATCTGTTCGCGTACTTTGATTCGCGTGATTTGACAGTTTTGACAGTTCACACATCTGCCCAAAGAAATTTTTTATGCTAAAATTCGCAGCATGGGCCAATTTCTTACTCTCTCGTGAGCACTCTCTTTTACGAAAGACTACGAAATTTTTTCGTACGCAGACGTGTTTTCGTAACTTGTCGTAGATTTTTGTAGTTTTGGAAGCGTATGCGAACGGACCTAATATGTGCCGAAAAAAAAGTGTTATCGTGCCATGAACATCATTGCCATTTTCTTAACTGCAACTTTGACAGCACCGTATCAACCATGCATTTTTTCACGATTCATTGATTGCCCATCCGTTAACTTTGTTTATTTACATCACTGTTGAAGTAGGAGATGATGATTTTGAATAATTTTAAGGAATCCAGTCGGCAGCGGAAAATGTTCTTAGTCCACAAACTACACACATTATATGAATGTCAAATTTTAAATGTTCAAGTGTCATTCGGTAATCATTCTATTACAATTTAAATTTAAGAGATTAGAAAAATTTAAATTGGTTATAACAAAAAAGGAGTGACTGGTGACTTCTAATAATGTAAATATGCAACTCTCACAATCTTTCGCCAGGTGTTCAAAACCGTGAATTCCACTAATTCTAACTCTTATTTCACTTACGTAATCTTTTACTGATTAATTTTGTTGTATTCGATAGTAAAACGAATAATGGAACCTCACTGAATCATTCACAATATTTTTTTTGTGAATCACCTTCTGCACCCTCTTAATCTGTGTGAATACTTCTGCCACACAGTGTTTCTTTTTTTTTTTTTTTAATTGATACGAAGTTCATAAATCTAGATCAATAAATAAATAAATAAAATAAAATAAAAGAAATACAACTCACACAATTCCATAAAATTAAAGCAGCATAACGAATTAGCAATTTTTAAAGCAACGTGCTAACACAATTTGTTTGAGTTAGCTTTTTGTTTATTTGGATGCCAATTAGTCTTCGCTGCTCTTTTGTCGTGTTTTCTATCATCAGTTGAAAATAATCCGGAAACCCATCACCGGTAGCCTGGTCGTTTCACGTTTATATACAACACATACATATACAAGTAAATGTATGTAATTGTGTTAATATGCAAGATTTTCAAATGTCGTGTGTCAATTGGACATTATGTAGATTCCTCCAATTTCTATCGTTTTTTACCGAATTTATAATATTTTTATAACGGGTATTAACGAACGACGTGTCGCGATGAAATACTATCCGATCGATTACTCAGAATATCGCACTTTGTCATTGGCTCTTTGTTTATTCATTGGTTTTTGTAAAAACTCTGTTTCTTTTTAACGTTTTTCAATTCGGACTTCAGTCGGTATACAGACTAGGTTTCAGGTTATTAGCATGTGCCGTCTTAATGCAGTTTAAATCAATTTCATTTCAATATAAAGTTTCGTAAAAAAAAATGTTTAACCTGTGACTCATACCGTCTACAGACATCGATTGCTATGAACTTTTTCTTCATAAACAGGGGAATATTCTTTTAGACGGTTGTTCATTAATAAAAACTTATTGTTAAAAAAAGTCTCGCACTAGTTAGTCTCACACAAGTCAAAAATCAAAAATGCCTGAAAGTGCTAGTAGAAATGGAAAGCACATTTTTCTGTTAATAGGTTGAGATCTTAACAGCCTTAGCAGAAGTTCTCCAGTTCTCCAGTACCTCAGCCATCCCTGGAAAGTATATTTTTTTTTAAATAGGCTTAGAATAAAGGAGCAGTGCTCAATTTCGTAACTGGCAGTCACATATTTTAAACTCGTAAAATAATATTCTACCTACCTCAGCCATCCCTGGAAAGCGCATTTTTCTGTATTTTCTGTCTGCTTAGATCTTAACAGCCTTAGATGAATAAAGGAGCAATGCTCCAGTTGGAAACTGGCAGACATACCTCTTAAACTCGTAAAATAATATTTTATCTACCTCAGTCAACGACCATACCACGCTGATGGGTGACCACTTTGAAACACCGCGTGTTGTTGACATAGGAGTAGGTTTAGTTTAGTTTAGTATTTTTATTTAGCAGAACTCTGCTATTTAAATTCAATTTAACAATTTTTAACAATTCAAACTTAAAATCTATATATACAATTTTTTTTTTTTTTTTTTTATTAATTCCATTAGTTTGTATAAGGATAATTACTTTTTATAGTTTCATTTACATATCTTTTAAATGTTTTTAAATTTGTTTCATTCTTTGCTCTGTCCGGAAGTGTGTTAAATAACCTACAGCCTTTATACAAAATGCTATTTTGGGTAACATTTTCAATGTAATTAGGTAGTCTGAAGTCTTCTCTATTTCTTAGATTATATGGTTGGGACTCCCCAACCCCCAAGGGGAGTACCGATAATAATCGACTCCATATGGTAACCCAATGGACCTTAAGTGTCTAAGTGAACCCAACCAAGATGATGGGGATAGCCACCTTAACCTAACCTCGCCTACCGCAGCCATCACTGGGAACCACAGTTTCCTGTAAATAGGTTGAGATCATAACAGCGGTTAATGAATAAAGGATCCTCCAGTTGGTATATTTTTTAAATTCGTAAAATAATATTTTACGTACCTCAGCCATGCCTGGTCTATACATAATCTCACGTTATTTTTAAATTGCAGCACTAAAAGCTCTTTAGGTACACCATTTTGTTTCTAGTCGTCCATTTGGGTGTAACTTCAGAGTTCTAATTCTAAAAGTAAAAAGAATTTCTTCAAAACGTCACATTTCTTTGGAGCCCCACTGTAAGCTAGAGGTATATCGTGAGACCCCTTATACTGCCCACTGCCTCACCTCTACCGCCGACCAACACGCCGCCATCTTTACACAGGTAGTTGTATAGTATTCATCTATACCATCCGAATGCGAGATCCATGCTTGCATGCATGCAGCACAACCGAGTACCGAGCAGCGACAGCAACAGCAGTGCGAACCTTTCGGGTTACTAACTAACTAACTACCACCGCCGTCGGATCTTTGGTCCAGTTCTGATTCGACTACCGACTCGGAAGGTTGCTCTCTCTGTATGGGCACAAAACGACTACGAAAATACACACGGGCAATGTTGACACTGTAACCTGCTACCTTACAGCACAGTGCAAGTCCAGGAATACACCTCGCCAGTAGTGTACTCGCCTACCATAAACGAAGGTTTTCCTCGAGATCTCGGAATCTCGTTTTCTGCTTCATCGCACATTATATAGTATTTCGTGTTTTGTTTTCGTTTTATTATTTATTTCGGCTTTTTGTGTGTTATTTCGTCGGTTGCCCCTCTTAAAACCTTATCTAACGCGAAGCAGCAGAAGAAGGTAGCATATGAGAAATACTCGTTCAAAATGAGAACCATTAAACCACTGGTAGTAATCTGTTTGAACCCTACGAGGCGCAGGAATTCGACTACGGAACTGTGATATGCGCGCGCGCGCGTACACACAGAAGCATCCAAGTAAAGAAGCATCTAAGCAAAGAAGCATCTAAGCAGCAGCAACAACATCCGATTGAAGGAGTGAACTAGTAAAAGAATAATAATAAAAAAAAGGCCAAAGCTCTTTTAAGCGGTTTTTTGTTTTTAGTTCGTTTTGTGGGTCTTTTGCGTTGGCCTTTCTAAAAACGATTATTTTACTTTTTTTTTTTTAATTTAAAGTTCTTTAGAATCCATAAAAAAAAATTAAAAACAAAACCTTTGTGACGCATCGCATGATGGACTTTTCTCATTTCCTCATCGGGCACTAATTATGTCCAAGTGTTTTACAACAGCAACAAAAAAAAAGATAATAATAACAAAACGGTGAAAATTAGTGAAAAATAGTGAGAACACAATCGGATTGGATTTGGTTTTTCTTTCTTGGAAAAATGTTTGAATTGACATCGCCGCCGCGGAGACTGCTGTTCGAGAAGACGACTTACCCAGGAGCGAAATAACCCCCCCAAAACCGTCACAGAAATGTGGACTTTTCGTAACCGACCTATAATATTCTTATTGTGGATTATGAAAATCAGGTAGGTAACACTATCTAACTGTGTTTTTGAATCGAATGAAAAAAAAAGATTAAAGTATTTAACATAAATTAAGGAATGATAGTTGGATAATTTTTTTTTCCCACATGACGTCTTAGGAATTAATTTGAATGGCATTACGATGTTTTTTTTTTCTTTTTTGGATTTTTGATTTGGTAAATTTTTAAGGTAGATATCGAACGAAGAGACAAAGTGAAATTAGTCCAAATTTGTTGTTAATTTTATTACCTTTAAAAACATATAACACACACAGCTTGACTGCCCAGTCGGAGCAAGCCAAGTTAGGAAGTTGTTAGAGATCGATCTTGACGAGTTTACGACGCTGTTATTGTTAATTGAATTGTTTTTTAATGAAATGTGTACCATAATTATTGGCTAATGATCAACGATTTCTTTCTTCTTTTTGAATTCTTAATTGAAACGAGAGACTTATTTGAAATTCGATATCCACTCGATCGATATATATACACTTGTATATAGTGTATTCGCAACGAAAAGTCGATATTTCAGTTGAAAGTGGGAAGCGTCTCTGTGACGCACGCTGGAACTGGGGGGCTTTAAATATTTCAATTTTCGAGAATTAAGACATAAATTAATGACCGTAGATGGGAAATAATGGGTGGTTGCAATAAAACAAGAATGTGAAGTGATTAAAATTAAATTGCCAGTCTCAGGCTAATCAGTTAAAATTACTTAAATCTTCGCCAAAAAAAAAAAAACGTTGGCAAAGTTTAGTGGGTTGTTTATTGTGATTTGTCATCACATCATCCATGGACCTAAACACATTTAAATACTGATCAGTGATTAGTCTATGTCACCCTAATCACCGGTTGACGTAGAGGAATATGACATGACGCCTAAAACATCAATTACAGATAATGGCTTATTTATGCGGACGTCAGCAGAGGATTAAGTTTCATATTAACACGAAGAAGCTATACTTGTGAAGTCTGAATTAATTTTGGAATGATTCCAGCCTTCTTCTTTTTTTGGAATAACAAAACAGGTGGATGTTGACACATTTTATAGTATTTATGCAATAATTCGCGTGCTATATTTATGACGTCAGTATTTCGTAACTGAACCAGATTTAAAAAAAGAGTCGGTTTTAAGCGGTTTGTAGGTACGAGTGCGTACTTGTACAGGAATTTGAACACCCGAAATCGCTTCGAGTTTCTGAAGCTTCTAATTTTATCATAGAACTCGAAAAATATCACTTTTGTATAACACCTCATTTTAAAGACAAAAATCACTTAGTTTGTGGTATCAAGATCTTGGGTCCCATTCGCATTCATCTTAAAATTCTCTTTCTTGCTAATTTTATGGCCCATGCAGTTTAGAAAGTAGTCATTGTCATCTGTCAATATGTAGCCCAAGCAAAACCTTCATTTGAATTAGCACCATCTACATTCGTCGAAAATTTTAATACGACTTACATATCTAAACGTGTGCTATGCTCACTTAAAATGCTTTAATTTCGCTGCCTTTGATCAGCAGTGTATTCTGGTAAAAAAAAATATATACAGCGTCAGCAGTCCTTTACCGAACGAAGCCTAGCTTCTCGCAGCCATTTGTGTGTGCGTGTTGTTGTTTCCACGAAACGGAAGGGACCTACAGTTTTTTGCCGACTCCGAACGGCGAGTTGGGAAGCTTTTCATGACAAATGATGCTCTTTGATTGCTTGTCAGACATTCGAAAGAGGTGGCACCATGAAAAAACTTTTAGGGAATCGAACCCGGGCAGGGCAGTATGCCTAGTAGTCCAACGCACTAACCACCACGGCCACGGCGACCACGTGTATTCTGGTCGGATGTTCAAAAATGTGGATCAGTGAAGAATGTTAATATTAGGTACTTCTTTTTTGATTCACTCTTTTTTCCTTAATACATTTTGAACTTCTTTCTATGATCGACATTAAAATTTGATGTCAAAAATGTATTACAAAAGGACAAATGTTGGGCGCCATTTTCTGTTCATGTGAGAAGATCCTGACTATTGTAATACAGAACCAATATTCATATCCTTTACAACGAGATTTTGAAACTTTAATTGCCGAACAACCTTAACGTTAGCATATTTCCACGAGTTGTGGACATGAAATGCCAAATAGTCGTTTCTATACATGGTTGAGTTATTGCTTTTTTGGCAACTTTTGAACTGGATTAATTTAAATTATCGCATGTCCATTTGAAGTAAATTAGGAAAAATAAGAAAAAATGACAATTACTGCAAAGAGGTACATATTTAGTTTTACAATTTCAATGAAAACTCTCTTGGGCGGACAGCGACCGTCGGACCTTTTTTGTCCGATCAAGAGCAGTGTCCACCTAAAGGAAGTGGAGTGGCCTGATTTATAAGTAATTTTTTAAGTTAATTTAAAACTGAGGAATAATAATGAAAGGGAGATCCACTTTGTAAATGAATAACACCTTTATATCAGCGTTGCCGTTAGGGACGCTTTTGCGCCATTTTGACGCTTTTTCGGCGATGAGACTGCAAAAACTGCAAATTTGACACATTCTGAAAAAAAATAGGACCTTTTTTCAATTTATTTTCATTGTAGTTTAGTTTATTTATTTATTTAGTTTATTTATTTCATAACGACTAGCTTATACACAGTAAAAAGTATTTGTCTTGCCGGAAACTGGAGATTTTTACCAATTTCGACTTGGATGTCCAAATCGTTGTTCAAAATATATCCCAATACAATTAAATTAATTAATTTGATGAAATATGAACCCATTGGCTTCTAATTTTGTGTAAGGATGAAGAAAAGCCAGTGTTACGTGATTATAATCATGAAAATGCGATGTCCAAGCATGCATCCAAGAGTCTACCTAAGTAACAACTTCTGTCTAACTTGGACGAATCGGCCTTCCTTCATGCTCTTGCTAAGATTGTTGGTTCACAATGACACCTTATGGACTAAGTATCTAACAGTGTATGTGTTTTTTTTTTTTAACCCAGTACTAGCTTCAGACAGTTATATCTGTCAAACTATTGTCAGATTGCAAACTGGCAGTGTAATGTTTATTCAATAGTTTTTGCAATTTTATCGTGATAGCTGATAAGCTGAAGCGTGTCAGCAACGTTACCAAATTTTAGAAATTTGGTTCCAAAATAATGGTTCTGTTCGCCAAACTTATAGAGCACTTGCACCATATTACACCCGACATAATCGACCATCTGAGACCGGTATTCGCCCTTTTGTTGACCGTTTTCGTACAACATTTTCTTTGCAAGATGCAGTGACTCCGAGATGCATAAGAAGAGTGCGTACTGAAGAGAATTGTGTATCCGTTCAGGAGAGTGTTAAAGAAGATCCAAATTTATTGATTCGACATCGTTCACAACAGGTTGGTCCCTGTCCGTCCATTTTATGGAAAATTTTACGTCAAGATCTTGGTTTAAAGGCTTGCAAGATCCAGCTCGTGCAAGTAATGAAGCCAAATGACTATTATTTGCGTCAAAATTTCGTTGAATGGGCCCACAATCAACTGGCATTGGATCCGCTGTTTTATCGAAAAATTGTATTCAGCGCTGAGGCTCATTTTTGGCTCAATGGGTATATCAACAAACAAAATTGTCGCATTTGGAGCGAAGATAATCGACATGGGATTATCAAAACGCCGTTACATCCCGAAAACTGCACAGTTTGGTTCGCTCTGTGGACCGGTGGAGTAATCGGACCATATTTTTTGAAAAATGAGGCTAATCAGCGTGTTGCGGTCAACGGTATGCGCTTTGGAGCCATGTTTACTTATTTTTTCGTTCTCCGATTGATGTGTTGTGGTTCCAGCAGGATAGCGCTACGTGCCATACAGCAAACGAAACAATCCATTTATTGAAAGAATCATTCGATGAACGCATAATTTCACGTAATGGAACTGTAAATTGGCCTCCAAGATTTCGGAAACATTTGGTTGCATTGTAACGCTGGCTGGTCTTATCAGTTGTGCCTTTTGTACTAGATCATTTCTTGTATTGTATTGGCAAGAAAGTAATTTCGGGTTTTTAGTGTGAAAATAAACTTTTTTTTATACAAACTTTTACCAAACTTTTACCAATTACTATGTTCCATTTTGTTCGATGAACTTCTGCCATCTTTCTGGCAACTTCATGATTCCGTGCTAATAGAACTTCGGGCCCTTATACTAGCAGAAAACTGGACCAAATGCGATTGCAGGTCATCATCATTGGTGAACGTTTTACCATTCAACGAGTTTTGCAAATTTCGAAACAAATGAAAATCCGATGGTGCAAGATCCATTTCATTGCATTTGAGGTGCAAATCGCAAATATTGATTCGTTGTGTTAAGTGAATCTCTTTCAAATCATGTGGAGCTGCGAGTGTTAAGAGTAAAGTGCTTTTCAATTGTTCTGTGTGATGCATTTAACCACTCTGCAATCTCTCGCATAGTCATATGACGATCAAATTCATTTATGACTTTGATTTCGTCATCATCAACTTCAATTGGTCTACCAGAACGTTCCGTTGGTCATCTTTGAGTGAAAAATCTCCAGAACGGAATTTCTTAAGCCAATTCTGATAAGTGCGTTCTGTTAAACAATCAACACCGTAAACTTCACTTATCTCTTTGTGAACCTCAGCAGCTTTTTTTGCCTTTACGGAAATATAAAAGCAAAATACAGTGAAACCTTAGTAAGTTGGACACCTGTGGTGCCAGAATTTTTGTCCAACTTATGCAGGTTTTGAAATAAAAATTAAAGATCGATATATTGTACACGATGAAACAAGAACGAACATTTCATTATCTCACCGCTATGTCTAGACGTTTTGTTCAGTGGTTAATCGAAAATATGGAACAAAATCCATCACATATCTTACATACATGCATACATATCACATACCCTTGGCCAACTTTCGCGGGTTATTTCATATGAGAGATGACATAAAGTCTTCAAATTTGCGGACAAGTTCAAAGATAGGCAGGTGGGCAAAATAAAGAGGTGTCCAAATTTCGCAGGGTATTTAATATGAGAGATGAGAGAAAGTATGAAAATTTGTGTCCAACTTCCAAGGTGGACAATATATAAAGTTATTTTGAGGAATATTTGTATGGAATTTTCATGGTGCATTCAAATATTGGCCAACTTACAAGGTTGTCCAACTAGACAGGTTTCACTGTATGTCGAAAATGTTCTTTTTTTTCCCGCCATGGTAAAATTGTTACTTTACTATCAGGCGTGAACAAAATTAAACTCAAAAGTCTCTAGAGTAAGCTAAAAGTGAACTAAGGAATGAACTAAGGACATTCTGATATCCCGGGAAACGATAAAGCTGATGATCTAGCTAGAGCTGGGTCAGCGACCCCTTTTATCGGTCCACAGCCTGTTATTGGCTGCAGTTCATCTTATGCTAAAAACCAGCTTCTTGAACTGCTGCGACTACAACATTATAACCATTGGCACAAGCTTAGGTCATGGCGACAGGCCAAAATGTTAGTAGACGCGCCCAGGGCAAACCAGAACTAAGTTTCTGTTACACCTTAGCAGAAATCACCTCAAAATCCTCACAAGACTGGTCACTGGGTTCACTCCCTTAAACGAGCACCTGAACGAAATTGGAATCAGAAGCTCGGGCCTTTGCGAGATGTGCCTGGAAAAAGACGAGACAGCTGCGCACTTCATTAGCGAGTGCTTTTTCCTTTTTTCGGATCAGAAATGCCACTCTATACAGCTACGTCCTACGGGACTGATCTTCTGGAGCTCAATCTTGCCCTCTTGCTTTGCGAAGGCAACGGGCAGATTTAGATCGACATATAGCTCAGCAACAAATCGCTAACTCAGCGAATGGTGTGGTATTTCACTAAAGGCCTACAGGTCTACGTGCTGGTTGTTTCTATGGGATAACCCCCTTCTAAATACAATACAATACACAATACAAGCTTAAAGTGACAGCTATCAAATGTCAAAAGAAAAAAAAAACATGATACATACTTAAAATACCGAGAATCAACAAACATAACGCCATCTTCTTGTAAAAACTGAAATTACTTTCTTGCCAACCATAGTTTTACTTGTTCCGTTTGATAGTACAATTTTAAAGACATATTAACCTTTAAGTAGGTAGGAGAGTAATAGTAACGTAAGTAGGTAGGTGGGGTGCTGACAACACCCCGTCATGATTTCACTTTTTTACGCTTATCTTACTTCTGGTAAGTGGTTCTATGGTGGAATTGTCATTATGATATCGTTCTGGGGTAGAACAATGTTAAAAGAATTAACTTTAAGACCCCTTTATAGAGTTTTTAGTCGTCCTTTCTAAAATAGTGCTTTCCGTATTAATTTTTGAAACAATTTTTTGTTTTAACAAATTCGCCATCATCCGTATTAATTAAGTCCGGCTCTTCACTTGAATCTTCACTTATATAGTATCAATAACAGTTGAATGCTTTCCTGATCTTTTTCAAATTACCTATACAAATTCACCCAGTAAAAAAAATTACACAACTGGGTAGGTGGGGTGTTTACAGCACCCATGCAGCTTAAAGAGTCTATCATGGCTCACTTGTGCAACCCAACTTTTTTAAAACCATCTGAATCTGTATAATAGAAAACAACGGGAAGGTACTGTACCGAAAACGGGTGTTGTCAGTCGCAAAGTATAATATTTTTGAAAAATTAGGGCTTGGGGTGTTGTCAGCACCCCACCTAACCAGTTAAAGGTTTAGGGTTGATATGAATTGCAGTTTATTTCTTAGTAAATTAAATGTCAATCAAGTGTAGAACCTAGAGTAATTAGAGCCTGCCACTAACTGAAAAGACTTAAAGATGATTTTTTTAACTGAGCTGTGTCGCTTTCTGTCGCATTAAAAGTTTACGACATTTTTTTAAGGATTTCCATTTGGTTTCATGATAACTGGCTTTTTCGTAAATCGGTAAAATATCATACGGCGATATCCTCCATCAACATCAACATCCGCAACAGTCAAAGTTGCAACGTTAGATATAAAAAAAAAGCTGTATTGTGTCCCGCAGAGAACGTCTCGTTTCGTCTTGTCTCCTATGAACGCATGCCTCCGCAAACACATTATTTATCTTCCTTTTTTTTTTGGTATTTCCGCAAAATCAATAAAAATCATCTTTGAGTTCAAGAGAAAATCACACATTGACAAAAACAATAATAACTATAGCCGCTAAAGTGCCTCTTGATTGATGACACAATCGTAGCTCAAACAGTAAACGGATCTTCTGTCCAACGCGACGACGGAAAAAAAACTCATCATCAGCGAATTCCTGGCTCGCATTCATCTCATGGCAAATTTGGAACATTTCACGAAATCCCATCCATTTGAAGAAAAACCGATGACTAACCACCACAGAGCGAATTGACAATGCCTGTCGACGTCGCGTCGTACGTATAGTATGGAATCCATCCATCCAACCCATGCCATGATTTATACCCCCGATTGCGTGATTTCTGTGAACACATTCACTCACTTACTAAACTATGTCGGCCAAAGGTATAATTTCAGCGAAAATAATTCCACGACGAGTGGGCAATTATTTATTAAACTCCACTGCAATCATTGCTCATTACCGGGCCCGTGTGGAGCGAGAGGAGGACCACGCTGCCGATTGTTCCCAGAACCTGAGATCATCAATGGCAGATAATTTTTTTTCAAAAAAAACAAGTACAGTCCCGCCCTTAGGCGCGCCCCTCCAAAAGCTGAACTACCCAACTAAATTACACCATTCAATTAACCAGTCCTTGGTCATATCGAAATGTTAATCATTTGCAAATCTGAGAGCGCTGGAGTTGGACTCGAACTTGAAGTCGGATGGAGTTATGGATAACCAAATTGCATGCGAAATTAAGAGTCGGGAACACAATGGACACTGATCGGCCGTACCTTGAAGCCATTGACAACAAGGAACACGAATGATTGTGCGCGACTTTGCGCTGCGTAGATGACCAGGGGCAACATCATGCATGTCCAAGTCCGTGGCCAGTTTAAGGAGATGAGTTAAGATATCATATGTGAGCGTGCAGCCTGTTTACCACTAGGAAACTGTACAATCAGAGCTCCAGGGTAGGCAATTGTTTTTAACTCCTTCTCTGGAGATTTCCTCCTGCGAGCTGCGATAGTTATCTGCCCGAGATGAGAGAGTGCTGCACGCGCGCACATATTCAACTCGTTCATAATGACCCCCCACATAATGAACCAACTGCCAGGAGCATTGAAAGTGTCAGAGGCCAAGTATTCACACCGGAAACTAGTCACAATGGCACGACTTCACTGATTGTCGCTGCTCGGATGGATGAATGCCTTGCAAATTCTGGAACGCATCAAACCGAAAAACCGGGGAAACGTTTCAGGGCATGACCGTCACGCTGTTGATGCCGTACCAAAGACGGATACAGAATGGTTCCTTTTGTTGAGTTACGGTTCCGCATGCATCACCTGTGATCGATGACGGGACGCGACACGACGCGACATATTATCATCTGAGAACAGTAGTGGCCGAAACGCTAACGACAATCGCGACAGCGCAAGATCACGTCAATGTGACAATGACGATGGCGATGTCGAATGGCGAGCTGTAAAAGTGGTCATTAAATTGTAATTTGCGTCGAGTAGGTACATTGAAATGTCATTTCACAGTCGCACGGTGTAAATTGGTACTTTTTTTTTTGTTTATTTAATTATGGAATCGGAGGCGGAACAGTGCTTTTTTTATTGAGGGAATAAGGAAAAACTACAGCTCCGCTATTAGTTTAACAGGCGAACTAAATGACGTCTTAGTAGACAATTTTATTAACGCTGCAGTTTGTGCGATAAGTGAAAGCGTCAACAGCGGTGGACATTTTATTACACGATAGTGTTTCGACGTTTTAGAATTTATTGACTCGTAGTTTGGAGAAAGTGATGCCAAGTCTGACATTTTATGGGTAAATGATGGAAGCGGCCATTTTGGCAAATCGTTGATCATAAATCACTTGCTATAAAATAAAAACGAAGACTGAAGATGTATTCACTTTCGCCTTCAATTGCGGTAATAAGTTCTTTTTAACTACTCGTATCTTAACTTGTCTTAGCTGCAACTATGTGGAGTCTTGGTTATGACACAATTTCGAATGGCGACAACAATGCGCTGAGCGGTGCTTGTTTAATGGTCCAGTTCTGACAGTTATTTTACGATAAGTTTAGTTACAAGGTTTATGGATTTGCCAACTTTATGTGGACATTTTGAATCATGCTTGTAATAAAATGGAGGAGATGCGAAAAATAAGAAAGAAAAAAACAGTAAACGCCGAACAGACGTCTTTAAAAAAGAACAATTTACGAAACTTCAGTTTCCAAGTTTTACAATTCACGTTATTTCGAAGTTAGTTAGATTAACTTAGCCGCAAAGGTTTAGGCCTAAAAGTTTTTCGTCGTTCCTCCTAAGAACCCTAGAAATACTTCTGAACCACATCACAACAAAGATGACCTTGGCGGTGCACAGCATGCCTTTCCTAAAGGTAGATTAGTGGAAAGCGCACTCCATAAGGTTGTAGGAATGATTGAAAAATCACTTGAACGGAAGGAGCTAACGTGTACTCCTAGAAGGAGTACAAGTACAATAAGAAGAGCACTGGAAGACCAAAAAGTATCCAACATCGTTACAGACTGGATTGATAAAATGCTGAATAGCAGAATCATTAACTCTGAAAATGGAACAAGCCGATGAAGGACAACAACTACCAGAGGGACACCTCAGGGAGGAGTACTCTCACCCCTAATGTGGGTCCTCATCGTTGAAAAAATCCTCATTTAGCGTACGCGGATGACTTAGTCATCATGATCTCAGGCAAATACATGCCAACGATCAGCGAACTTATGGAATCTGCTCTGACAGAGCTTTCGGTAAAGTAAAATGGTCTTAACGTCAATCCACAAAATACCGAGCTTGTCCTCTTTACCAGGAGAAACAAGATCACAGACTTTCCTCTGCTACAACTCGAAGGAGAGGTAGATTCTCTTAAATCTGGTGAAATACTTAGGAATTATTTTAGACTCCGAGCTATCCTGGAGACAAAACATTGAAATGAGAATGAAGAAAGGACTAAATGCCTGTAAAAGGACCTTCGGGAAAAAATGGGGACTGTAACCTTACATCATTAACTTAATGAACACTGCAATCATCAGGCCCATTATCACCTATGGATCCACTGTATGGTGGACTGCTACAAAAGAAAAAAGCTACATTAGCAAACTCTCCAAAGTGCAAAGATTAGCAGCCCTCGGAGTGACAGGAGCAATACAAAGTACACCACAAGCGGGATTGAATATGTTTCTTCATTACCTTCTCATTGACATGTTCATCAAAGACACAGCAGCGAAGGGAACCGTCAGACTAAGAGAATCCGAATTGCTAAAACAAACCACGTATGGACCTGCGGCGACACTCGGAGAAATACAACAACTGAGGAGATGCAATCCTGAAATGCTAACCAAGACTTCAGACTACATCGGTCCTCACTATGCCTTGAATGTACCAATCATATTTCCCAGTAGGGAAGACTGGCTGTCAAACAAGGTCATCAGATACCGAGAAATAGCATTCTTCACCGATGGCTCAAAGATGGATTTAAGTACTGGAGCAGGGTTCTACTCAGATACACTAAATAAACGGGAATCTTTCAGACTATCGGATACATGCAATGTTTCCCAAGCGGAGTTACTGCCGATTGAAAAGGCTGCAATATGCACAAAAGGAAGCGACGTCCCTCCATCGGAGATAGCCATTCTGGTGGTCAGCTCTAAAGCAATAGGATGAAACACAATAAAATCCAAGGCATTCCAAAAATGTCGCAATGCACTAAATGCCATAAGGCACCACGAGGTTAGACTGTACTGGGTACCCGAATATAGCAATATCGAAGGGAGCGAGATAGCAGACGAACTAGCTAAAGCTGTATCAGCCATGAGCAAAAGTGATGCTGACACCTCCATATTGCCACCGATTAAATTTATTTATTTATTTATTTATTCGTCAAATTGTTTCAACACCATTAGACAACTTAAAACTATTATTATAATATAAATTATTTAATTATTGTGGTAGAGAACAGACATTAGTTTATTTTTAAAAGAATTTCTGGAACAATTTTTAAAAACATCAATGCGATCAATGATAAAATTAACTTCGTTGGTGCATCGCTCAATTGGTTCATTACTGCCATAATTGGTTCTGTGAAACTGTGTACGAAGATGAAATCTCTTGCGCAAATTTCTTGCAGGAAAATAAAAGTTTAACCGCCCAAGTAAATAAGGGCATTTAATGTGGTAGTTAATAATATCTCTAATAAACATTATACTAAAATACTTTCGTCTATCTTCAAGAGTTAGTATATTAAAAAGAAGACATCTGGTTAAGCAAGGTGGAGTATCAATATTCCACCTAAGCTTTTTAAAAATAAACCTAGTAAAGCATTTTTGTACCCTTTCTATCCTGTGGGAGTGGATTTGATAGTAAGGATTCCAGATTGTACTACAATATCTATTGCTGATCTTACAAAAGCAAAGTAGAGAGCCTTCAGTGCATAGGGATCTGAGAAGTTTTTAGTGTTACGCCTAATAAAACCGAGCATTCTAAATGCTTTACTCACAATATAGTCAATATGAGATTCATCCTAATCGACCATATAACCGAAAAAGAGACCAACGCTCTGTGGCTCACACGAACCGACTGTGTCACATTTCGTTCTTTATGGCCGAAACTTGAGCTTAAACGACAAAGACGATGCTGCATCTTGATAAATCCTCCATACGCCATAGGTCATCTGGTAAGCAAATGGCTACCAGAGTCCAACGAAATCTGTATAGAAACGTCGGAGATGAGGAAGGCAGCGAATCGATCCAACATCTACTCTGCTACTGCTACGCACTCTCAGAACGACGCCTCCGTACTTTAGGTCATAGATTCTTGGAAGACATAACAGAACTTGGAAATATCGGATCTTCTAAGATTCATTAAGAAGTGCACAAACTGGTTTACGAGTTGGTAGTTCATAATGTGGTCGCCGTGGGCGTGGTGGTTGGTGCGTTGGAGTACTACACATGCTGCCCTGCCCGGGTTCAATCCCAGCGAAAACATCTAAAAGTTTTTTCACGGTGCCACCTCTTTCGAATGTCTGACAAGCAATCAAATACCATCATTTGTCATTAGGAGCTTCTCAACTCGCCGTTCGGAGTCGGCAAAACACTGTGGGTCCGTTCCATTTCGTGGAAAAAATAACACAAACACACAAATGGTTGCGAGAAGCTAGGCTTGGTTCTGTAAAGGACTGCTGACGCCGTATATTTATTTATTTTTTAATTCACGATGGACCTTCGGCTTTCCGAGTGGAAATGATTGCTCGTTCAATCACACACCCTTCCTTACCTAACCCTAACCTAAGTTCTGTGGCAAAGTTTGGGTAAATCTCTAATATTTATTTTCTAAAATTTATGCGGACATGTTACTCAAGAAAATAATAAGAAATTATCATTCATGTACAAGATATTCCATAAATATAGGATGAATTCGTAAACGTCAATTGCATTCCGATCAGGATTTCGAAAACTTTTTGACACCTCTGTCAATAATTCGAAAAGCTATTGACACTGCAGCTGATCGCAAAATACCGTGCAAAAGCGCATTCGATCTCATTTTAATGCGATTGCATGACAGCACTGCAAATGACCATCGCAACTTTGACGTAATCGTCGTGCAATTGACGTTTACGAATTCACCCATATTTTGCAACAGATGGTGCAGAAAAGCGACAGCCACTAGTGAGGTTAAGTCACTGTCAAGTGGGACTTTCCCTAAATTATGGAGAAATTCATATTTAAAGCCGATATTTAAAAGTGGTGATAGGTCAAACATTAAAAATTTTCGTGGTATTGCAATCTTGTCAGCTATACCCAAACTTTTTGAAAAACTAGTCACTGATCAATTAAGTGTTTTGCTGAAGTCGGCAATAAGTGAGCATCAGCATGGTTTCTTCAAGGGTAGATCTACAACTACTAATCTTGCAGATTATACTTATATTCTACTGGAGATGGAAAAAGGTAACCAGATTGATGCTATTTATACTGACTTCAGTAAGGCCTTTGACAAAGTTGACCATGATTTGCTTATATTTAAATTAAAAAAGTATGGTGTACATGGCAGTTTGCTTAATAGGATCAAGTCGTACTTGTCGAATAGAACACAAGTTGTCAGTTCTTGTGATGTTATTTCGCGTTATATTCACGTGTCCTCTAGAGTGCCTCAAGGTAGTCACCTTGGGCCGCTCTTATTTTTGTTTTTTATTAATGACTTGCCCTTATTGTTCAACGGGTGCAGATATCTTCTTTATGCCGACGATCTTAAATTGTTTTGTAATGTAAACAATAGACTTGACGGTCTCTTAATGCAGCAAAACTTGAATACCCTTATAAGCTGGTGTAAAATGAACGGAATGATGCTAAATGTGGAAAAGTGCAATATTATTTCCTTTTTAAGGAAAAAAAGTGCAATAAATGATGACTATTTCATTGACGGACAAAAGTTAGTTCGAAAAGATGTAATTAAGGACTTAGGAATTATACTTGACAAGAAACTAACTTTTAAACACCATATTGACAAAGTACAATCTAAAAGTATGTGTATGTTAGGTTTTGTTAAGCGTAGATCAAAAGAATTTAACGATCCTTATATCAGAAAGTCGATCTATTGCTTTCTGGTGCGTCCTTTGTTGGAATATTGTAATGTCATTTGGTCTCCGTTTAATGATGTTGATGTAAAGTGTCTTTTAAGTCTATCTTTTGTTCGCATTGAGAGGTCTTGGTTGGAGCTCTGACTTTTTTGTGTTGCCTCCTTATTATCATCGTTTAAAGCTTATTAATATGTGCAGTCTTGTAAGACGTAGAGAATTGTCTGAAGCGTTATTTGCGTTTGATCTTTTGAACGGAAACATTGACTCGAGCTTTTTGTGTTCCAAAGTATGTATCTGTAAATTTAAATGTTCGTACTTTAAGGCATACGAGATTTTTAAAGGAGAGTATTTCAAAGTCTAATTATGCGCTTCATAAACCTTTCAATCTGTGTTCCAAGACATTTAATTATTTTTCCGATTTGTTTAGTAACAACATTAGCAGAGCTAGTTTTAAGAATAAAATAGTTGCTCGAATGATGGCTGAAGTTTGTTTTGAATTTTTTATTTATCTTTAATATTATTTTTTTTTTTAATTTTTAATTTATCTTTGATTTATTTTGTTAAACTATTCGCTTTTTTTTCACTTACATATGTACTTTCACTTCCTATTTGATTATTGTAATGGCAATTTAATTTTATTCTTCTTTTTATTATAAATATTGTTAGCAATGTTGTCTTATTTTGGCAAAATAAATAAACATAAACAAAAACAGTCAGAAAATAGAATACAAGGCTTCTCGGATATGAGGTCACAGTGGAAGAAATTAAAAATTTTACAATCAAATTATCTTGATGGTGGTAATGTATTTAGGCGTTAAGTTTGACTCCATTTGTGTGTTTTAACAATTATTTAATGTCGTTAAATGATTGCTGACCTTCGTGAGTCCAATATGAGCATTTTGCATAAAGTATGCCTGGGTTTTATTGTGTAGTGGGTAGTTTCTGTTTTTTGAAACGAAGGTTGCCAATTAAGTGATTATATGAAGATCAGTTTGCCGTATTGGGAGATTTTGGATTTAAGGATATGTCATTTTTTATGATGCCAAATAGAATGTGATGCTTCTTTCTTATCCCACCTATTTATTTCATTTTCCTGCAAACTTGCACCCACAGTGGAAGTCTTACTTTAAAAATGGAGGAATCACGTTGTAAACCATTTGCTGATTCTACAAATTATTTTTTCGATAATTTGCTCCCGATTAAACCTCAGTGTTTCTTTCTTCCAGATTAGTCTCAAACTTAACGTCATCGATCATTTGCTCCCGAATACCTGGCCTAACCCAGCAACAGCAACAATTGTGCAGTGAATCACCAGACGCACTGATAGCCCTCGGGGCCGGTCATCAACTGGGCGCACAAGAGTGTCAGCATCAATTCCGAGGTCATCGATGGAACTGCACGGAAGTCTGGCAAAAGGACGTCTTCGGACATGTTATGTTTGTAGGTAAGCTGTCAAAAAACAAAACCAAAATCCATATCCGATAGAGTGGGAAATGTATTTTTACTACGCAGGATCTCGAGAGGCAGCATTCACGTACGCAATAGCTAGTGCCGGTGCTGCACACGCAGTGACAGCAGCGTGTGCCCGTGGCAATATATCCGTGTGTGGATGTGACATGCACCAGCGACCCAGTGTCAGTGATAAACAAAAAAGCGGAGGCACTATGGGCATAGCTACCGAACAACCATGGAAATGGGGTGGGTGCTCAGCAGACATTGACTTTGGCATCAAGTTCACTCGCAAGTTTCTCGACGCCCGTGAGATTGAAAATGACGCCAGGAGTCTCATGAATCTTCACAACAATCGAGCCGGCAGGAAGGTATGTATAACGCAATATTTTTATTATTTTCTTTCCGCATTAACTTTATCTCGTGTTAAGATCGTAAAAAACCTCCTCAAGACAGAATGCAAATGCCACGGAGTGAGTGGATCGTGCGCCATGAAAACCTGCTGGAAGAGTCTTCCCTCGTTTCGTGTAGTGGGAGATGCGCTCATGAAGCGATACAACAAAGCCAAAATGGTTCAGGCCGTTAAAGGCAAACGTGGACTGACTTTAGTTTTAAGCAAGTACGTAGAAACCGCGGTAGCGCTGCCCTTGATTAGACCGGCACTAATAACTTTATTTGTTCTCCCTTTCCAGAAAGACCAGATTAGGAAGTAATCAAAAGAAACACCAGTATCCGAAACGAATGGAACTGGTCTACATACAGGCATCGCCAAATTATTGTGAGCGTGACCTGCACCTGGGCTCGCTGGGCACAGTGGGGCGTAATTGTAATCGGACAAGCACAGGGACGCAAAGCTGTGATCTATTATGCTGCGGGCGCGGCTACAATACCCACCAAATAAATCGGACTTCTCAGTGCCGGTGCAAGTTCCAGTGGTGCTGTCAAGTTCAGTGTGACATTTGTAACGAGATGTTCGAAGAGTATACTTGTAAATAGAAATCATATATACACTGTTGGTGTATATGTAGTTTTTTTTATTATTATTATTTTTAATGCCGTAGATGTGTAAAGAGTGTGGACAGACGTGGATATTTATATATGTAGGCTAACAATATATAATTTAAAAATGGAAAAAAAAAACTTGTAACATACTAGTTTGTACTAAAAAATATATATACATATTTAATTTAACATTTATATATTTTCTAAAAAAAAAACAAAAACAATTTAAATGCGTTTTACTATCCATACATTTTCGCCTCTAATTCCAGCGTTTATGTCAACGGTTTTTTAAAGCCAACAGACGAGTTGTGAAATTTTTCAAATTTAACTGTTCTCTGATCCACAAAAATTGTCAGTACTCAGTACAGGGAAGTTAGGATATTTGCCTCTCCCTCTGGTTGCAATTACTTGCATTAACATGTCCCTCTTTTAAGCTGACGCTGGGTTACCGTAGTATGAATGACAAATTGGAAAGCAAGACCCGTCTGCTTACATCAACAGAATTTGTTGAACAAAATAAAGATACATAATTCTTTACAAACTGAACACCACCTCGATTTTGATGAAATTTTAGAATTTTGTAGAGGGCATTTCGAGTATTTTGATGTACCAATGTTATACATCGGAAGCCATTAGTTTACGAGATATAAACTAAAATCCAGAAAAAAGACTCATCTCGCGCAAAAAAACTTAAAATAAAAAGCACAATACGCGATAGATGGATTAAATGCATTTTAACGATTTCTCCAGACAAACGAGAAACTGAAAAAAATCAAGTGGCAACACCCTCACCTACTCAAATTTATTTATTGGTTCTCGAAGCACAAAGTCTCAAAGCTCTTTGAAAAAAACCACAGAAAAGGCTGTAAAGATTTGCTTTAATTTGGTAATGGTAACACTGCTTTGATGTTCATATTTTCCAAACACAACACACAGCGAGGGCTGATGGAGCCCACGCGATCATTCTGCCCTGCCATTGGCTATATGATGCGATGTTTTCGAATTTGAGGAGAATTACAAAAACAAAACTTGTGTAAGTCAGTGGTTTGGTTTTTATTTCAATGGCAATTTTTCTAACTGAATGTCATAAAAACATGTACAGGCACCAGTGTTTAAAAAACAGCTCCCCCCCATAAGGGTTGTACTGACAATTTTTGAGAGACAGAGAAGAGGACTTAGGACCTTAGGACCGACTGGATACATATATGTACATGTCTATGGTGACTTTGACATTTTGCTCACTTTCGTCTTTTCAGCGAGTTAAATACATACTTTGAAACAGAGCTTATACGCTATAAATTAATCTCGTGTGGATCTATATATGTACGTCAACAATATAGGTATGCGTATGCCCCTTGCTACCTACTGCGCGAGTACATGAAGGGCAAGAACGAGAGACAGACAGATGAAGACAGTGAAACATCGGCTTGGAAAACGCTGCTGTGGTCTGGTTGTCGTATGGAGCTGTTTACTCTTAGTTCCCCGCTCCTATACCTATTTCCATTTTTGATCCAACGGTGTAGAGTAGATGGATTTAGATTCGTTTGATACTTCGTTATACTTTCATTGTTCTCTGCTTGGAAAGGCCCGTGAGAAGGGTCTTTCGAAATCCAAGTATGGGACAGAGTTGTCTGTGTTGACATTATCACTAAGATAGTTGCCAAGTATCTTGGTGTGTCTATATGCGTTCGCGTTTTCTTTTTTCTAAAACAAATAAAATTCTCTACGCAATAAAATGAAAAATACATTTTCTTTGTCGGTCGCGTCGGTTTAAATTGACCTTTAACCACATCGCAAAACCTGTTTCTACCCAATCACCAACAACATACCCTATGTCGCGCAACTCACCATGCCTATTGCCAACAACAACTGTCAAACAAATTTCCATAATATGGCCTCTACTTCACACTTTCCAGTCATAGATAACCAGCCAGAGCTTTCCAATCGACTACATAACTACGAGATGAGTACAATCAGCGGCCGCACAAATTGCGCGGACGCATAACCTTAGCCCACCAACAAAATCCATGATTGCAGCTCACCACCACACAAAAACTACCCCAAAGAGAACAGCCCCAACCCCCCAAGACGGAAATCGGGAGCAATTCCAAGAGCGGCGAGTATATGCTCGAGGAAAATTTTGTATAACATAAAGTTGCTCGATTCGGCTCTAGCCATCATCATCAACCATCTTCGTCGCTTTGAGTTAGTTAGTCGGCGAGTAAGTGTTAAAAACGGTGGCGAATATCCATTTCACTGTGCGTTTTTTTTTTATTTAATTTTATCATCCCCCAAAAAAGAAAAACCAGATTCTCCAACCAAAATGTTACTAACGTATAAAATCGTTAAACACGAACCAACCGATTGTTCCTTTTAATTTAAGAAGCGGAAAGAATGCTCGAAAAAAATGGAAAATCACTAAACGCAATCCTTTGAGTGAAAAAAAAAGATAGAAACCAAGTGAATGTGTCAAATGAAAAGTGCTATAGATACAGAAAAGAAGGATAAAATCATGACTCCGGTCTGAAGGCCAGAAAAAAGCCTAAAAAGAAGTTCAGTGAAAACCTGGCCTGCTACAGAATTTTGCCAGAAAAAGAAAAGAAATATTTTTTTATTTAAAGGTGTGTAAATTAAATTAATTAAAATTAAAATTATGAAAATAAAAAAATTAAGGAAAGAGTTTGGAATTTTTGAATAAAAATCTGAAAATATCTAAAATATAAGTTCCTCTTCCGTTTTATCGATTCGAGATACACACATCCACAATGTGTGCTGGGGAGAAGGGAAGGACAGAGTTTTCTATTTTTTTTTTTTTCTTCCGCTTGAGATTGTAAATGTATGTCAGTGTATTCCAAAATTAACAAAAAGAAAAAAAGTATTAAATGAGATATCGCAAGAGCGCCGCGATGTGGTGGTGTCTGTCTCTTTTCTCTTCCTCTCTATATAGTACTTAGAATCCTGGCGATATACTATCCCGGAATACTCGTATACATACTCGTGTGTCCGGGAAATTTAGTGTGTGAAATTGTAGTGCTTTTCTCAGAATGACAACTAGAGTGTGTACACTCTGTATGTGGTGGGAATAATTGAGGTCTACAACCTTATCTCACGGTTGAGATACAATTTAAAGATACACACAGCGGGGTATTCGCCTATTTATAGGCCGTGTCGTGTAGGCACCTGAATCCTGAAAACCTTACAAGAGAAAATAGTTTTCTTTTTTTCATTTCTATTATCATGCTACACAAGCTTGTACAAGTGTATTTAAGTGGTCCAAAAATATCCCAAGTCCCTGAAGTAATACCGTGGTTCTTCAGTCCAAAAAAAATCATTTTGTCTAATTTTAGATCAGTGGAAGTTTATCGATTTTTTCCTTCCCACTTCCCCCTTTTCAATTTTTTATTTTTTTTTTGTATGAGTACACACATACACACACTAACCAACCCTACCCCCAAGCAACCCTTGCACGCATCACAGTATGACGACAATGGTGACGACGAGGAGGGTTTATCCATAGAGGAAGCTTTTTTCGTTGATAAAACCTCCAATGGCCCTCAGGATGACGTTAAAATGCTAGTAGGATATCTGTGTGTGGGAGAGAGAGAGAGAGAGAGAGTTGATTCCTGGTTCCCTGGGGAATACTCGCCATATTCATTCACCGTCTCAGTATGTGTTGGACATGCGCTTAAACTTTTCTAAAGTACAGCATTTCATTGTGTGACACGGTTCGGTCTTCATCGATGTGAATAGAAAAGAGAAAGAGAGCCTCCCTCACCAAAAGTCATGTTATGATGGTTGCTAAGATCTTTTGCACACACTTGCAAAGGATTTTCATTCATAAAGCTTCCCCCAATTGCTCAAAACTGTGCCCCCCCCCCCCCCACCCCCCTGTTTATGTGTGCGAATGCAAATGTTTATTTATTTACGTTCATGAGATAACATGATGTATGGCGTGCGCGTTGGCGGGGAAAACCTTCAAAGTGACATTTCAAAAATAATATCTTTTTGCAAAGTTTTCCCGATCCCTCATAAAACAAAAAATTCCTATTTTTGATTTATTCGGTTCCGTTGGGTGAAATGGTTTTGCAAATAACCAGAATTGATGAGGTGACCTTTAGAGGGAGTTGTCAGAAATTATGAGTTTTGCCTGTCAAACTATCTGACAGAGTGACATTGCATTGAATTGCAAATCTGAGTGTGAATCTTTAATGGAAAATGCACTCAGTTTTCAGATGTATACACAATTTGTCACAATAACCATTTAGAGTGTGACAGTTGGCCAACATTTTCCCACGAGATCTGTCGATTGCGTCATTAAGACTTATATTTTATTTCTATCTCATTAAGATTTATGTGATACTTATACTCGTAGACAGGGTAGGGATTCTTTGCCGTTTTTGTACCCACGTGGTTTTTGTTATCTTTTTTTGAGGATGGCGCCCAACAATATGTAGGCATGAAATTGACTAACAATTTGAAAGACTTGTATAGAAGCAGTTGGGGGTGGAATTTCTAATTAGGGTGTTGAATGCATAAAAATGTTTTCTTTGTTGTATCGTTAGTGTTTGCGATGCCGTCAAACCGAGGAGGTACATAAATATTTGGTGATTTCATTTAGAATCTAAGAGACAATTTCTTCAGATCAGATGTCTGATGATGCAAAGCAATCCCATTTTTTTTTTCCAGCTTATAGAAACAGAGACTGGTGATGGAAATCACTTGTTTTATTAGTGTTTATTTCCTTGAGCTTGAGATTTTCAATCCTTCTCATCAAATCATCTTTGCATTTTAGAGTCTTCATATATCAGGCAGTTTAGATCTTCTTAACATTTTTTTTTTGAAAGCAGGGTGGTCCGGTTTGGGATACAGATATTTTGGGATCTGATTCATTGGTTCATGTTATGAAAAGAATCGTATGGGTGGGAAGGGGAGGTCTATCTTGAGCACCTTCTGAGCTACAGGGTGTTTAAAAAGTTCCTTCAGAGAAGTAGGTTAGGTTAGGTTAAGAAGGGTTTTTGATTGAACGAGCAATCATTTCCACTCGGAAACCCGAAGATTCATTGTGAATTCCCTCATAGTTTGGAAGTAAGTCGTCTTTTTTTAACAATTCGTAAACCAGTTTGTGCCTTTGATGAATCTTAGAAGATCTGATATCTTTATATTTCCGAGTTCTGTTATGTCTTCCAAGAATCTATAACCTATATTTCTATACTATACAATATGCATTTACGCACTTTATGCAACCAAATATACAAAACTATTCAGGCAAAACTAGCATAATGAAAATACAGTACATTTCTTGAAAAATTGTACACAAATGCGTCTACAGCTTGTATATTGCTATCGAGACTGTCCTTAATTGGAGGGTTAATCGGCGGCAGTATGGAGGTATCAACATCACTGTTGCTCATGGCTGCTCCAGCTCTAGCTAGTTATATTAAAAAATTAGCATTAGCCTGCATTAAGTCTGATGGACAACACGGAACACAAGGTAGTGCTTAATTTTTTTTGTGGTTCTTGTGACTAAATTAACTTAATACAGGAAAACTGTAAGCGCCATGTAAAAAAATTGTATAGTGGATTTGTAGATGACGTTATTGGGAACGAAAATAATAATAATAAAAAAAACCCGTGGATTAAAAAAATCCCTCTTCAATATTCATGAAAGAAGCAAAGTTTTTTTGCGTTGCAATTTCAATTTTTATTTTTCACTTAAATATGGAAAAACTTGTTCGTTCAAAATAACACTAATAAATATTGGTCAAAATTTGACCACACCATTCACAAGTTCTTGCATTTGTTTTTAAAAAGGGGAATTTTACATTCTCTTTAGGCTCTCTCTGTCTGTCTCTCGTTCTTGTTCTTAATGTGTTCGCGCTGTATGAAATAACATTATAAGGGTATTCATATCCCCTTTAGCGTCAGTAGATTATATAAAAAAAAAAAAAAACAATTTTATCGAAATTGTATTACATACAGTTGTAGCTATAACAAAAAAAGTGTGTGTGTCAGTAACACGCGGTAGAAGTGAAACTTTTTTTTTAAAAATGGTGTATATATTATTTGTATTGGTCATATAATTCTACGAATGAGATAAATACAGAGAGATAGAGATTGCAAGAGAGCGAAGAGCGAAATTGACGGACAGACAGAAGAAAGATATCATAATCATACATATACCTACATACATCAACATTATTCAACACGGACAACTGAATTTAACAACTTATTTATTTTGATTCACCAAAATAATACGTTCGGTTCTGAAAGAGATGCAATGTTTTTCGTGACAAAATTTCGTTACACGAATTTGGATTCACACCGCGAGCTAAGAAGTTTCACTTCAAAAAAACCTTAGTAAACATTAATAAAATAAAATTATGAAATAAAATAAAATAGGAATCAATTTAATGTACAATCTAATATAAAAAAACCTCGTGCCACGGTGTTTGTGGTCGCACCCCTCCGAAACGGCTCGACCGATATTTGGTAGGTATGAGAAGGGGTCGTAAAGTACATTTCATCCCGCTAGGTGGCACAGGAGTCAAGTTATTACCAACTTCTATATTCTTCAAAAAATGCTCATATTCACAATATATATTATATGTTGGTTCAGTGCTAAAAGAGAAAATTATATAATAAAATCTGGACCCGATGGGTGGCGATGGAGCCAAGTTAGATCTATATAAGTATATAAAAATGAATGTATGTATGTTTGTTTGTCTTTTATAGACTCGAAAACTACCCAACCGATTTTGATAAAATTTTCAGAGTATATTTTACTTTATAGAATAGTAAAACGGTTACTCAACAACCGGTGGTTGGGTGCCTGTCATACAAAATTTCGTTGTTTCAGGTGAACTGTAAATCATTTTGGTCAATTAAAAGATAGACAGACAGACAGACAGACAGAAGGAAAGAAAGACAGACAGACAGACAGACAGACAAAAGGAAAGAAAGACATACAGACAGAAAGACAGATATATAGGCAAACAGGTAGATAGATAGACAGATAGACAGACAGACAGACAGATAAATAGACAGACAGACAGATAGAAAACAATGGAAATTGAAGTTGAAAAATAGGACAGCAGTTATTGCTTCCTACTATGTACTTCCTTTCTATCATACACGAATAACTATGTGCGTGTGTAAATAAAATGAGTAATATAGGAGATTGTTAAATCTTTACTCCAGACGTCTTTTATTATACTTTCCAGTTCACTAACAGATTTTGGCCTTTTCTCTCTATTTTTTTTTGCCAGAAACGCCAACAGTTTTCTATGGGGATAAGATCCGGGCTATTTCCAGGCCATAGAAGGGAAAGAATTCCCAAAGAATGCTTGTAGTTTTGTACCAAAAATTAGAGTAAAGTAAAAAATGCTAGTTTACAGATCATTTTGCTCTTTAGGCAGGAGCCTTAATCGTCCTGAAAAATGTCACTATCGCAGTGTTGGCACAACATCGTTTTCTATATTTTTTTGGTATTCAGTAGCATGTATTGAGCTACTATAAGCATTTCAATTTATCCAACACCAAATCTGGGTATTGCCTCCACACCATAATACAAGGGGAATGCTTAACAGTGGTGGGTAAAATGCAATTATCGCAATATCGTTCACCTTTTCTTCGGCGAATCACCGCGTTGCCGTCTGGGGATCGTCTGCCATCACTAACGATGAACGATCTGCAATTGGTTCCACCTATCCTTGTTCAGATCTCCACAAAATATTCCTACTCCTTGAACCATATTAGTGCGTATGAATATCGTACTATCATGCAGATATATTAAGCTAAAAATCCAAGTTAATGAACTTTTATAAGAATGGCGCCCAACGAATGCTTCCAATAAAATGGCGGTATTCTTATAAAGGGTGATTTTTTAAGAGGTTGAGAACTTTTTTTAAAAAAAAAACACAAAAAATTCGAAAAAATGAATGAAATATTTATTTGAATCGATAGTTTGAACCTTGCAATTTAATGTTTAAAGATAATTTCATGCAAATGTTGACCGCGGCTGCGTCTCAGGTAGCCCATCCGCTGAGTCCAATTTTGGCATACTCTTTCACACATATCGGCCGGTATCTCACGAATGAATGCATGGATGTTGGCTTCCAGTGCGTCAATCGAAGCGGGCTTGTCCCTATAGACATTAGCCTTGACATACCCCCACAAAAAATAATCTAATGGTGTCAAATCGCACGATCTAGGCGGCCAATTGACCGGCCCGAAACGTGAAATTAACTGTTCACCAAACTCGCCTCGCAATTGCGCCATTGTTTCGCGTGCTGTGTGGCATGTGGCACCGTCTTGTTGAAACCACATATCATGCAAACTGTATCCTTCCGCAAAATTTTCCACGTAGTGCTGTAACAAAGGCCTAACTGCTGGGAACGGCGCCGAATCGACATTTCGCGGTCTTCTGTCACACTAGCTGATACGGCCGCAATATTTTCTTCACTACGCACAGTACGTAAACGTGTTGGTGGTTTAATGTCCAACAAAGTAAATTTGGTGCGAAATTTGGTCACAATCTTCCGAATAGACTGCTCAGAAGGTCGAGAATGCCGATCATAAAATGGAAGCAGCGCGCGATGAACATTTCGAACCGAGCACGAATTTTGATAGTAAAATTCAATAATTTGCAAGCGTTGTTCATTTGTAAGACGATCCATGGTTAAATTGCAAACCAAACTGAAGCTGTTTGACAGTGACACAAGGTACTAAACACACGTCAGCTGTCAAAACCAGTGTTGCCAAAACCAAACCAGCTAAAAAATCACCCTTTATATATTGTATAAATTCTATTTCTCACCTAAAACTATTTCCAAAACAGCGCAAGAGAACAAATATAGGAACTACATAAAGTAAGACGCAAGAAGGACCTACGGCCTAGCTTCCCACAACCATTCGTGTTGTGCGTGTTACATTTTTGCACGAAACGAGGGATCTATAGTTTTATTGCCACTTTTTAGAAGCTTAGAAGGTGGTTCCGTGGCGTGACAAAAAAAGAAGAAAGAAACCCCTTCTTAAAATTAGTCAGCCAACGCACTCAACTTTTGAGCAACGACCACCCACACCCAGGATTATCATTAGTCACTGCATTCAGAATCTTTTAAGTGCTTTCTAATAAAAAATAAAAAATTAAACTGGTATGCCATTTACGCATCAGACATCAAGTGTTCCCACTTCGATTACTTTTAATACTCTTTTATCATGGCGCCCAACGCGCAACACTCTTCGAATGGTTATAGTACTAACTTTGTTGGAGCTGCTTTCTGGTGACTTATTTTCCCAATGACGTCAAACATGACTCAGTTTTTATTTGAAGCTGTCAAGCGCATAAAGTTTTCCACCGTCTTTGCTTATAAGAAATGACTTGTATTTATGTATATGTACAAACATTATGTATATGCAAATAAACATGAATTCTGTCATTCGATTCAGATCACGTAATGTCAGATGGTGAAGGATGAGAAAGAATATTGTTGTATACCAAATTCATAAGTGGAACAATTGTATTTTTAAACTAAATCAGATCGTCCATGTCAAGAACTTTAAACTTGTGTGTCCTCTTTGGCTAGTTTCGAGTGTTTTTTGGGTGTACTCATTTTAACCTCATTCATATAGATTTTTAAACTTCTTCTCTATCTCTGTTATGAGACAATAGTTTTCACTGTAATTAGTTTAGATGTTTTGAAAGTTTGCAGGCAAAATGAGCTTCGGAGGACACTATGTCGCGACGATAGAAGGTTGTCTGTGTTTAGAAATGAATGTTTCAGCTCAGCACAGAAAAAATATATTTAAGTGAAGTTTTTGACTGCCATAAGTGTTTCTGTTCCGTTTAAATACTTTGCACATCGTCCCATCGACTGAAGAATATTCCGACTTTTTTTTGTCTGAATTCAAAAAAGGTTAGACTAATGAAACAAATAAGTGTACCTGCCTTTTCCAAGTTTAGTGTTACAGATGACATTTTTTTCATAAAAAAAACTCAACGTTCACTTGAGTTGCCTTGTTTCAAGGCTTGTTTGAACCGCCTTCTCTCCCAAGGTCTAAGTCTAATGTAACCAGTAGATTTCAGTGACTCATTCTCCGAAGCTACGGTTTCATCCTTGGTGACGGATGGTGCAGCTATCTCATCTGATATCATGCTAATTGTGTCCTCGCACAGGGTGTCTGAGTCCGATTCACTCAAAAGGGACTCATTCCCTTTCTCGGTTCTCATGTTAGCGGATATTGACGCTATTATTGAGTCATCAGTCTCTGTTAAAACGCATCCTTTGATGGATATATTTTGGGTTCCACGAGTATTCGGGATGGGAAGGTTACCTCTCAGCAGAGCCCGATTTGCTGAGAAGAAGGCTGGGGGCTAAATCGGATTTCGCTCGGTGTCCGAAGTTCGCAAACTAGAGACTAAGCGCCCTCTTAGCATTGCATCCTTTGGTGCTTGCTGTACCACCTTGCATTAGAGGATTTTGGCGAACTACCCAGGGAATTAACCTTCTCCCCGCCCGCTATGTTAGTCAATCTATCAGCAGAGACATGACCTAACTGAATAGATTGTTCCCCGCAGCCACCACGTGGAGGTCATAGCTGAACTTCCGTGGAGACAATAGTTACGTAACGTGCAACGTAGGTTATTACATATAACCTACACGTTCACGGCAAACTACATAACATACCATATTAACTTTTATCTGTGGCAGCATTAGCACCATCAAGTCCCATCTTTTATCAATAACTTTCAACTCCTATTTATGTAGTCAGAACGAACAAACGAATGATCGCTGATACCATTTTCAGTATTCAGTATTTTGAACGGTCTGCCATACATTCTGCTGCTGGAAGCTTATTCGTTACAAAATGGCGACGAATTTATATTTCTTTGACATTAATAGGGAATGTTCATGACCAAATGGCTACGCTCGAACAAAGCGAAATAGATACGATTGCCTTAACCTTCAAAGATAAGAAAACTAAAAAAAAAACTGAAATACAAACGATTTTATGATCATTCTCTCACAGTTGTTATGTTAACAATTAAATAATGGAATGCTGCACAATCACATAACGCATCCCTCAAAAAGCTTGGGAGCCGTGTTGTGAACCGACCCAAATTTTAGTTAGACAAATATGTATGTCCAGAGCAAAATAAACTTTACGCTAATCTATTTGGTCGCCGAGAAAAATGCAAACTATTTTCCGAAAATATAACTTTAATTTGAAACACTATAAATACGAAAAGACCAAAAAAATCAAAATCGAAATTAAGCGGTCGCGTCACAGGACTAAACTGAACTGAATAATATCGATAAAAGCCCCCTCCTCATTGGTCCGTTCTATGACAGATTCCATCATCATGTGTCATGTTGCCAGCGGCTGTTGCTAGTATACCTTAAGCACCCGCCACATCTACTTCCTGAGCAAGAAAAAGTACCGTGAAACCAAACCACCCGGTAAATTTGTGCGAATTTTTGTTTAGCGGTATAATCTGCGACTTTTTTTTAATGTTCTTTAGTCGAAGCGTTTATTTTACTCCGTCGTCGTCGTTTGCATTGAATGTCACTGGCATTCTGAAATTTTTGCAGGGACGACTTTCGCCTAATTATTTCTCATAGTCAAGTTCATTCAGTCAGTTTAATTAGCTTGAGCGCCCGTATAACACATAAAGATCAATTAAGTAACCAATTCATTTTAAGATCACCGTACTATCTACCACGTAGTCTATTTAAAGTGATTACGAACACATTCCACATCGACGTTCGTAAGCCGTTGTCATTAATACGTTGTGCCAGTCCATAAACTTTTTGCTTATCTTTTGCTTAATGAGAAGAAAGATGTTTTGGTTTATCTTGCAAAATTATCGAGGATACGACACGTGGTATAGATAATGGGACTTTTTGTCACCCCACGATTCAACCGGTAATTATACAGTAGTGCGCAAAATGTTTTTATTTTTTTTATTCGCTTGGAATTATTGAAAATTTGTTGTATCCATTTATCAGATAATCGACAATAATGAAAAGGGTAACACACGCTTTCCTGTCTATTAATTGACAGCTGAACTAGGTACGTTTGACTTGTCTGTAGGAAATTCGTATTCCGCCTTGTTATATGACGATGAAAAAGGCTTGTCAAGAATATAAAATGGACGGCAAGGTCAGGAAACGTCCATAGACATGAAAAAATGAACGACCTTTCTTAATTTTGTGTCGGTATGGGTAAAAAATACCGCCTTTGTTAGAAACAGTTATGTTCTTTCTGTTATGTACTCAAACTTCCTTAAGACCTTGTGTCTATAGAATCAAATGTATGGCCCAACAAATATGGCACCCAACGTTTCTTGTTTTTGCAGTAATAAGTAATTCAAAATGAAAATAAAAAGTAGCAAAGTAGTGCAGTAACTTCCTAAGGTATACCATTTCCTGTTATTTCTTTGAAACTCATATGTAGTAAGCGCATAATTGCATAATTACGCTTTTAGTCACTCGTAGAATAGTACCTAATTGTTCTACTTCTGTACAGCGATAAATAATCCTTTGGAGTTTGCTTTGCTTTGAAAATATTTTATCGTGCGTGTGGAAGCAACACATAAAAGGTAATGATGTGCATAACATTGTATTTAATGTACTTCAATAATACATTTCGTTTAACCTTGAAAAGACAGATGCGATAAGGCACGGTTACCAACATGAAGAAGGTTCTGAGACAAATACAAGATAAAAAAAAAGACAGAGAAACTATTTTCGGGACAAATTTTTAACTTTCTAACTCAAATTAGATATTTTGTACATTCATAGAATTTTTTTTAACAAAAACTTTGTTTATTTATTGGAGTCGGAATTAATTCGTAGCGTTTTTATTTATCAATAAAAATTGTTTATACAATAGGATCCAAAAAAGAGTACAAAACTAGGACTCAAACGCATGTACTATTTGTTACAAAAAAAAAAAAAATATTACAACTTATAGTTCTCTCTTTATATTTGGTTCATGGGCTTGTTGGCATAAGCCTGAGACTTCAAAAAAAAAAAAACCAAAGAAAAAATTCAAACGGCGTTAAATTCGCACCAAACAGTGACACGCATTTGTTTCTTATCTCGTGCAATTTCTGAACCCCGTTGACAATTTTGACGATTAACAAAGCCATCAAGATAAAAATGAGCCTAATCGCTGAAGATGATTTTGTTTGAAAAGTAGCTGCCGAACCTTCATTATTTTAAAAATATTGCTCAACAACGAAAACACGTTGTTCATTAGTTATATGTCTATTCGTACGGACTTTCTGCACCAAAATTCACAGATTCTCAAATCTCTTAGAGAGAGGTAAAAGTGTCCAAAAGTACATAAACGCATTGAACAACGAAAAATGGAAAATGTATGACATTTGATAGTTTTCATAAAGCTGCCCAAAGAAATTTCTTGGGCTAAAATTCGCAGCATGGGGAGATTTTTATTCTCTTGTTAGCTTCTTCTTCATTCGGGAACAGGATTTGACTGATTTCGTAGCAGGTACGCAGAAATGCCGAAAGCATTAAATCTTGCGTGAATTTTGGGACACAAATTAGCTAATAGATAGAATATTAGCATATTAAAATATAAGCCAAATATGTATGTTAATTGCTGAATAATGGAAAACCCGGAGTAGCCCGGACAATTTAGAAAAACTATCCCGGACCTTCCCCGCATGGGTGAAAAATAGTACATGTCCGGAAAAACCCGGACAGATGGCAACGCTACACCAAGAAATTGTTATTATAGAACAGGATATGAAAGCTTATAAGGCCAGCGCCCTTACATACTTTTGTTTTACAATAAGGTGTTTTTTTTTTAACTCACGAATATTCAAAAAGTGAAGATTACAATAGTAATTTTTTTTATTATTGTCTTTGAGTTAGGTCTGATGGTCTAAGGCGTTTCTATCTTCTTTTTCTGGTTATTTCTTGAAGCGGGATTGAGTTGCTTTCATTGTTATCGTGGATTTGGTGTTTTGTGCTTGTCTTTTTTATTTCTTACATTACTGTCGATAACTTGATGTCCTTATGGATGTCGTCATTGGAAATATACCATGGAGCGTCTATGATCGTTCTTAATATTTTTGATTGCTGTTTTTGGATGATGTTTATATTTGATTTACGTATACCATGCCAGAAAAACGCCTCATCTTTAGATGCAATACACGAATCGACCCATTTTTTGGCAATCTCCATAGATAAGCTTCGGACAAACCATGAGTCATCCAATGAAACAAGTGATTATAAGAAGGAGCAATGTCTGGACTCTGGAGAATACGGCGGGTGGGGTAGGACTTCCAATTTGAGCGTTTTCAAGTATGTTTTGACCTGTTTTCCGACGTGTGGACGAGCATTATTGTGCGGCAAAATCACTTTGTCGTGTCTTTTGAATTAATATACATTCCCGCCGTTTTTCCTTCAATGCAACGCTCAAGTCGGTAGCGATCTCCAGTGATGGTATCATTCGGTTTGAGTAGCTCATAGTAGACCATAACTTCTGATCCTACCAAATACAGAGCATGAGCTTGGATCCATGGATACTTGGCTTCGCCGTTGATGCTGATGGTTGGTCGGGCTTAACCTATGACTTTTTACGCTTGGGATTGTCATGTATTCACTTTTCATTGCCAGTGACAATTCCATGCAAAAATCCCTTCCTATTCTGCGGTGTATGACAAATAGTTTTAAGAATGCGTTCACATCGCTCAATTTTTTGTATAAATTGCGTTTGGGACTAAGATATTACCGGGAAATACAAATGACAAAGAAATGTTGAAAAAGTCTAAGGCCGGTAGTTATCAACCGCTTTTAGTGCGTATTTATGAGCGCTGATACGACCTATTAGTGGTCCCACTCCCAACCACTCTTAAGTTACGAGCAATAATATCAGAGATAATCATTATTATTGTCTCCGGTAATTATTTTAGATAACTTCGAAATAATTCCAAATTTGCTGTCATTTCAACTTTAAATTATTTCTGTTGATTTTTGAAATGGGTAGAAAAGTAAGAAATCCGACAAGAAAAAGAAAATTATAATGAATTAAGTAACATGTTCCTTATTTCACTATTTGTATCCACCAACATCAATAGCCGTGTTTTTTTTTTAAACGCAGCTAGCCAATAGTTGCTAGCAAAGTCAAATTGTATACTCTTGATTTTGTCCCCAGCCAAAGATAACTGGCTAGGAATTTTGCGATATCTCATGGCAAGGTGGCGCTGAAAGCGATTTGTAGAACATTTGACAGACTGCCGTGTACGAAAATTATATAATTTTAATTACTAAATGAGGTTTCACAAATATAATCAACTATGTTATGATTTCATAAATTCTAAATTATCGATTGAATAAATTCTCGAAATTAATTGTTCTTACAACAAATAAAAAAAAAAATTGGTTCAATGCCGAATACTTTGACAGTTTACACTTAACAGCTGATTTCATAGGACCGAAATCACACATACCAACTTGGAGATAGATCAGCTGGGTTCGGCTGGCTGGGAATCGTTTTAATGAACGACTGGCTAGCTAGATTTAAAAAAAAACACGGCTGTTGCTATTTGTCTCTGACATGTTCGAAAAAGAGCGCATACGGAAACTTGAAAATCGTTCTTCTCATAGTCGAAGTAGCATAGAAAAAAAATCTATTAGTGGTCGATGAATACCAACCAAAAATTTAAACTAAGAGCCTCTTAACTAAGCGATTTAAAAGGGGTTGATAACTACCGGCCTAAGTCTTTGTACAAAACGTCCCGTCTTGGCAGCCCTGCGTTAAGGTGATCTTGTTTTTTAAATAAAACATTTTTTTTAGGTAATAGTTTTGGAACATTAACGCTTCAACGATATATGTTATTATCTGGAAAAAGAGGCGCAAACACGTTTGAATTTTTTGCTTTTTACATTAAACAACTACATATTTTTAATTGTGGTTCAAGTACATTTTGGAGAAAAAAGGCTACCTTTTCAAAACGTACTTATTAATAAACACTTTCATTAAATACATATTAACAATTTAATACATACATATTAACAATTTAAGATATGTTTCATCTGCCTTAAGGGGTTAAGCCACCCTAGAGGTGGAAAAAATAGGCCTTTTTATGATTTTTTTCAGAAATACCACAAAAGAAATCGAGTCTGAGTTATGTTTCCGGCCAACTTAAAAAATGCAGTTTTGAGATACACGCGTTTGAAGTTTTGATTAGTAGAAAATCATAAGGAAATCTTGCAATACCTTTAATTTGCAATGGCTGCACTGAGTACTTAGAGATTTTTCCCGATCATAATCTTTCGGGATATCATTTTTGAGGTCTTAGGGTATAATTAAAACAAAAAAAAATCCGTTTTAAGCAAATTCTAGGGTGGCCTAACCCCTAACCGTTTGTTGACCAAGCTATTAAAAAAACTGATTATCTCCATTTTTTTTTAGAAGAATTTTTGAGTTGAGGATATTTTAAGATGGAAAACTAATTTTTGAAATTTTCAATGACTCATAGGGACGAAATATATCCAAAGTACCGTTGGGCTAAAACTAAAGTTATAAAAAGAAAATTTTTTTTTAAGTTTTTTTTATTTAACTATGATATTTTTCGAATACATAAGCATTTAATAAAATTAAAGATCGAAACTGTGTAAAAATACCAATTTAGTTTGTTAGTACCGAAATCGACTAAAATTACTTTCTTCAAAGTCTAATATGCTATCAGAAAAACCGTTATATATGTGGCTTAAATAAGGTAAAAATACATAAAAAAAAACTAATTTCATTGAGTTCATATAATACTTAAAAGCCTTATTTGGTCTTAGTGTCTAAATATGTTCCTATAGGAATTTCATTTGAAGTTAAACATGCTGGTACTTATAAGTACTGTCGGTCAACAAAGAGCTTAGTCTACAGCAGAAGATATTCCACTTAACAGTGAAAGCCACATGAAAAGATAATCATAATAGATTATATTTTACTCTGTTCAAACACAAAAAACATAGCAAACTGCTTTATCATTGTACCAGAACAACCTCTTTACGATAATATTACCACCTATCATTACCTCCCTGACCTCAAATTATATCTGTTCTCTGACGTATGACAGTATTTGTCATTTTCTTCAACGAAAAGAAAAAATTATACAGGCAACGAAATATGGATATGTTTATATTCACTGTAATGAAGGAAGTTACTCACAAAAAACACACACGTTCCTCCTTTAATTCAGCTGTTGTAGATTTATAACCGTGCTTTATCTTGTCAACCAGAAATCATATTTTTATTCAAAATGCTGTCATCGCAAGCACATCACCTCTCTGAACATACCCCACACCAAGGGTTCTCAAACTTTTCAGTTGACAAAAATCTAATTAGGAACAAAAAAAACTTCTAAAAGTTAATTTATCATTCTTCTGTGATAATAATGCTGTCAATTCAACTCTGACATATTTCAAAATGTTGTATTTTCTTTTTAATTTCCAGATTTCACATCGGATTGAATTTTAAATTCAGAATAACATCAGTACCGCGGACATACCGCGGCATATTATGTCGCGTGACGACTATAACTCTGTGACCGTTGTAAGTTCTGGCATTCGTAGTCCTGGCCGGTCGAGGCGGCTGACCGAGTTACCAACAGTAGACCGTTCACCATCACGGGATTACGGTTCACGTGGAAGTCCTTTAGGTAAATACCATCTCTTACCTTTTACTACATTTGTACCTTAACTCGTAAGAAAGCCTCCCACATATACCATAATGATTATTTAATAATGTAATTGCCAATAAAATACTTTGTACTTGCAGTGCAGTGATAGAAGGGAGGTGAAGGCGAACAAATGCAATACCAAACATTTTGTTCGCTTTATCCTTCTATTCCGGTTTTATTTTCATAAAATATTCAATTGACAGTTAATATTACCGTTACCGAGTATACTTGTATTTAGTTCTTTGACATACGTACTTGTACCTACATATATGAAAAAAAAGTGCACAGTATTTGTAGAAGCATTACAATGAACCCTCCTACTGCTGCAACTGTCTTCTTTGACTCATATTAACGAGTTGAGTTGAAAGCGTCACGATCCGGGACTATAAATGGACTTAGCAAATAACCACGCAGCAGGCTATTGACTTTCTAAGGCTAATTGCTTGTAATACCTACTCGTATAACCTCGATTATCCATTTTTTTTTTTTTTTTTTTTCATTTACTGCGAAACTTATTTGCTAACGCACTAGTTATAGTCCGCTGATGTGTGGCGTATTCTTTAAATTAAATTTATTAATTATTATAATAAAATTTAAAATGCATTCGGCTTGTGTTTTGAACAAATTCCTAATACAATTTTCTTACTTACATCACGCATGCGCATGTGCCTTATTATTTTCCTTTTTTCTTTTGTTTATCATTTTCTGCCCTCTAACGCTCATTATCACATGAAAAACATAATAAACAAAAACACACAAAAAAAACTATAGCTTAGGCGACTATATAACTAATTAATTAGCTTAATTCTTGTCCAATCCAATTGGCAATGAATTAAATTTGTAACTTCTTTTTCCTTTGGCGAGTTAAAAAGAAATCAGCAAGCTGGATTACAATTATGGTAAAAAGTCTTTGGCACACGAACACACCCGTTGTAGAGTTTTTTTTTTTTAATTACATATTTATTTTTTCGGTTGTTTTTCTTTCGTAATTAATTAAAAACACGATTTTATTGAAAAGTCTCACCGAAAGTGTATCCATATGTACACGCGCTTGTGTTAGTATGTGTACTTTTTTGTAAAGAGTGCGTTCAGTACTTGTCGTTAAAATTAGGCATATGAATTACTGCTGACAATTTGCATATTTTATTTATGTATGACAAAGAGTCGACGGGACACAGTCACGAAGGTTTATTTATTTATTTTTATTTTTTTAATAAATGACTCACACGCTAACACTATGGGTTTGTGGATTGCATTGTTCTAGTACATAAATCATAATACAAAATTAGCGGTAAATGAAGTTTTAGCAAATCAGTCGTTGGACGTTGTTGGTAGTTAAAAAAAAAATGTCAAGTGAACCTTCAAAATAAACTCAATATTGAAGTACGACTCGTTGAGGATGATTTTCCACTTCATTAGAGATAAATTACCTGTCACAATGACATGGATAGGGTTAAGTGGAGAAAATAGCGACCACAATCATTAATATTTCACAACGTGCCATGACCTATTTGCTTGGGCTGTTTAGTGCTTTGCAATTAGGATGATTGTCATTTCAATGGAGTTTGTTTGTGATGTAAGAGATATCCAATCTAATACAACTTGTTTCATGTCTAGAACTAGAAGAAATTAATGAAAGGTGATTTTTTGTGATTTTAGATTAAGAATAGGGAGTCTAAAGTTACGGTTTGACATATTATGATAACGTACTTCTGTTAACTTTTATCGTACATAGCAATTTAATCTTCAAAAATAGGATCACATTCATTCTCTCATCTCAGAAATTCAGCAGAGGCATCCGATAGCACCTAATGTGGTGTAAGCATATTCTAAACGGATATTGTTTTAGACGGTGGCGATACAGTCATGGGCATAATAGGCATTGAAAAGTTTCCCGTGGCTACACACAAAATGTATGGATGGAAACGCAATGAAAACAGAACACACAACCTCCCTGCTCCGTCCTGCACAGAGAATTATATTTTTGAGTCTTCCTTGACTTGATGAACCCTCTCACGGTCGGAAAAAAATGAAAACAGTTATGAGAAATGAAACGTTTTGAAAAAAGAGCATGCATCTTCCACCGAGAATTATGGCCGAATCACAATGTGGCGTTTGCGCGATCATGCGTTAATGGGCTTTTTATCGACTTCACGAAATTTTCTGTCCAACGTGCGATCTCAAAATTTGCAACACAAAATACGGCTCCAGACGGGCGGACGTTGAGGTTAGGTATATGGTATGGTAGAATATAAAAAATGTTTCCTCGAATTTTCACTATTATACATGAAATCGTTCTCTTTAGCGAGAGCTATTAATTTTTCCTGGAAGGTATTCATTTTTGCGAATAAATATACATATATACCTATCTATGCACACGAAAAAACAACAACAAGAAACCAGGTGTGTGTGAGCTGTCAAACACACGACAAAGTAGAAAATGGCTCTACTTCGGCGTTTAGGTTGATCACACGCCTGAGGTCACATTTCCTGTGATACCATAAGAGCACATTGTTTCTACTCGATCAGTCAACGCACGACCGCTTGAACGCCACATTGTAATTCGGCCATTATTATTCAAAGTGGACTTTCGGTGCATTTTTGGTGAGATCAACTCTTCTCGTCTTAACTCACATAAAATCTTCCTGTCTCACCGGACACAACAATGTCCGTAAGCTCTTTGAACGCTGTCAAAAATTTGTCCCTAAGAATTCAAAAATGGCGCAGTTGAAATTCAGAAACTTTGAGCTTGGACGTTGATCTGTGTGATAAAAAATATATTTTTTTCCTGTGCTCTTTGTAGTAGAAGTGCTCGCATATTTGTCATAGTGCGCGCTTAGCTATGTATATATAGAACAATCATGTACTTTCATTACTAGCCGTGTTTTTTTGTAACGTAGGTAGCCAGTCGTTCATTAAAACGTTTCCCAGCCAGCCGAACCCAGCTGACTTTCCTCCAAGTTGGTGTGTGTGACTTCGGTTATATGAAATCAGAGGCCGAATTACCAAGTTAACGAGTTACTCGTTATTGAAATGTGACGATTTGGCATTACTGCTCTCTTAATTGAGTATCATTTTCATACAATCCACTCCATCATTCGATGACGAGTCCTTCTCACTCACTTATTAACGGATGCGGTAATTCGGCTCCAGCTGTTAAGTGTGAACAACTGTCAAAGTATTCGGCATTCAACCAAATTGATTTTTTGTTATTTGTTGTGAAAACAATTGATTTCGGTAATTTATTCAATGGATAATTTACAAAAAGAGGTATGAAATCATAACAGAGTTTATATTATTTGTGAAACATCATTTAGTAATTAAAATTATATAATTTTCGTGCACGGCAGTCCGTCAAATTTTTTACAAATCGCTTAGAGCGCCATCTGCCATTAGATAGCTGCTAAATTCCTACCCAGCTTCTTTTGGCTGGGGATAAAATCAAGAGTTGTAGCCATTTGGTTGTTGTATTTGTTTTACGTGTAAAATTTGACTTTGCTAGCAATTACTGGCTAGCTATGTTTAAAAACAAACACGGCTATTGTTACTCGGTTTTCAAGTTGTCTTTGCGTGGAAGCGCAAGTTCCTTCACAAAGTGCTGACATGTTTAGTTGGTTTTGAAAGATATTTCTTCCCCATTCGTTGGTTTCTTGGTTCATAACTTTTGAGATACACATATTGTTACAACTTGTCTTAGGAATAACTGGTTAAACTAAAAAATTCATGACTGTGGCACCCAAGCATTCAACTTCGTTGTAGCTACATGTCATTGGGCGCATTCTGATTTTTAGTCAACCGCCTCTGATTGGTCGAGAGACCTTAAATTGACTAAACATTTGGTCAACTTTTTTGAGGTCGTGGACTGGATGGTCGAGAAAATGTTGCAGTCCATATAATGTTGGATTTTGTAGAACAATGGACAAACTCAGCAAATCGTTCACAGCAAATAATGCCATTTGGACCTATGAAATAAATAATTTATGTATAATTTCAAACACAATTTGTTTCTTATGTTACTTACATAAAACTTCCTCCTCTTGGTGTGCTGCAGCTACAATTCCTTTACCAATTCAATGCAAAAATAGAAGGTGCAATGACGTTTGTGACATGTGAACCGTCAACTCAATGGTTATTAGTTTCGCGTTCCGTTTTTTTAGAATGGACTAAATGTTTAGTCACTAGAAAACGGAATGCGTATATTTTCACGGAAAAATACTTTAAATAAATTCTCGCAAATCATTACTTTTGATTTTGACCTATCACTTTCTAATTCGCCAATCGACCACGAAGCGAATGAAAGGCGAGGCGAGGCGAGATTCGAAATCAAATTCGAAATCGTTTACCAATACTCGTTCATTTACAGTTTGTTTAGCTCCCCCTCATGGAAATATGCAATCTGTGACCTACGAGTGTCATTCATATTTGAATGTATTCCTAAAAGGGTTACAAGAAAAAAAAAACCAAAAACATTGCGCTGTCAAACTTTAATAAAACTCAAGAAACAAAAGAAGGAAAAGTGCAAACCAATGTAACAGGAAATCTTAAGCTATATCAGTTCCGGAAAAAAAGAGGATAACCGGTCAAGGTTGTATTTTGAGTGATGAATCTTCTTCTTTTGCAATTTCGACTGAAAGCATTCTTTCGCTTTGTTTTTTTTTATTTACTTTTTTCTTCACAGCAAAAAGAAAAAATAAAACCCCAAGAAAATGTAAATTCCTTGCACATGAAGGAAAAAAAATCCATTGAGTAAATGGCTCATTGCATTTTTATATTTTACTTTTCACACTCAAAAACATGCAAGTAGATATGACTTTTTTTTATACCGTTAATCATCGGAAATAAAGAAACACGCAATGCGATTTATGTACATACTATGTGTGGGTATTACTTCCTTGAGGCACCCGCAAATTGGGTCTGAATTACACAATGTGACTTTAAATTGGTTGTGTATCATTAAAAGTGGTTAAAAAATGTTGTTCATATTTTGTTTTGTTTAAAAAATGTAATTACCGCTAAATGCAACAGGTTTTGATAGATAATGCCAGATGTGTAAAAGAAAGAACGAGAAATACATACCTTCCTTTGTACTCGTCCACTTAGGTAAATAAAAATAAAAGCTTTTACTGTTGCGTGTGGGTTTTTTGTTTAATTGAATTTATGGATTGTCTTAAAAATGTATGCGATGTAGAAACAAAAGAAATAAAAAATGACATTATCTCAAGAAACTTAAAGCATGCAAATGACAGATGATGTTGGTTCTGTTTCTTTAAAACAAACAAAACAAAAAACAGTTCTGTTATGGGTTTGAAATTAAACTTCTGCAGCTGAAAGTTGCAAACACAAAAATGGTGGCATTCTAATGAGGCAACGAATTATTTTTATATTAGTTAAGCAACGTAGACATTGGGTTAGCGGTTTACCGCAACGTATGTAACGGGTATCCCATTAAGCCCGCCTTTTTTGAGATTTGAAAAAAAATACGCAGTGTTTATTTGAAAAGTTATGATGTTTATATTTTAATAGAGAGTGTTGACATAGAGATCATATATGAAACACAATTACCGATAAATGACAGCCTCGTTACTGATGGCATTCTTTGGTCCTTTTGACGAACTTTCGATGACATTTTTGCATAGTGCCGGCTCAATTTCATTAAAGCGCTTCAAATTTGGTCTTTCATTTCAGCAATAATTGTTGTTGGGTTATAGGCACATACCTTTCCTTCAAATGTTTTATTAACTTAATCATGTATGCATGTAAATACAAATCTTTAATCAAAATTCGCTGTAAACTGCTTGGTGAAAGTCTCAGTTGCTGAGAACGATGGCGAATCAAGTTGGAAGGATTCTGGCGTAGCTTAGGTTAGGTTAGGTTAGGTTAGGTTAGGTTAGGTTAGATTGAAAGGGGCTATGAGGCTGAGCCATCATAAAAGTAACAGGCATCATAATGGGACCATCGCGATCCCATGGGACCATTATATGATGGTACCTAAACCGAAACATTTCCGTGAAAACATTTTAAGATTTTATTGTGGCCGGTTTTGGACAGCCTCTTCCAGTGTATTAAATAAGTAATTCGCTAAAAAAAAACCAGCAATAGCTAGACAATCAGAAAGGATATGACATATGATCGATATCCTCCGATGTTCCTATGTCATTGCAGTATCTGCATTCGTCCGTGTTTGAAAGACCTATTCTTTTGTTCCACAAGAGACAGTGCCCGGAGATTATTCCTATTAGAGTTCTTAACTTTGCCCTATTCAGTCCAAGGATTAGAGCCTTGGATACCCTTTATCCAACTATTCTTGAACATCTGTGCTCCGCCATACTTATGATTGTGTTGTTAAGTTTTTTCCTTTTGCCGCACAATGACAGTGCTATGTTTACAACCGTCTCGGTTATAGGCAGTGCCCCGCCTTCCTTGCTAGCTCATCTGCAAGTTCATTTCCTGGCACCCAGCAAAGTTTGATCCTGTTGTGTTTGAGCACAGAGCAACATCCTTCTACAATTACCGATTTAACTATACACGATTCTAGTGCTGCGCGGCCTGACTGTCGATGTAGATGATGATAAGGTTATCCGTTATTAGCTTCGTCACCACACCAACAGCCTCGCGTGCCGCTCTATTCACAGCTAAGACCTCAGCCTGAAATACACTACAGTCATCTGGAGGTCTGAGACTCATACATATTTAGCTCCAGTTCTCTTGAGTAGATACCAGAGCCCGTGCCGTTGTCGGTTTCCGACCCATCCGTATAAACCGCAATATGTTTTTGCCGTGTATGCAACACATCGCCTATCGTTTTAACTGCTGCATTGTTTTCATTAGATCGAGCTGCGTCTCCTCTGGGTTTGAACTGACTCAATTGCCTCAAATTTCTCGGACGAGAACAATTTCGAATCGTCTCCACAAAAATCTCACCATTTTGGTAGTGGATTTTACGAATTTCAATGCGTTGTGCATCCGTGGTATGTTCACACATGGCAGCTGTCAAACAAAAACGCTGTATGACCGACACAAAATAGACGGTCTTAGTGGGACACACTACATTATCGCTTTGTTTCCTATGGCTTTGATTTTGGGTTCTTGCTTCGGAGATTACTAGAATTTATTTTCAACATTTCGTAGACATCAGGGAAGTTTTCCATTCAGGCAACGGGTGTTGAATTTTTCTAGGTCAGGTTTTTAGCAATGCGTGTGAGCTAACGCTTAAAACAATGCAATCCAGTTTTTTTTTTTAAAGAAGAGAAATCATTAATCCTCATCAAATCACATTAACTTCACCCTCAGGCAAAAGAGCTTTGAATGCAAATATACGCTCAGATTGTCAGCTCAAGGCATGTACCAGTGCGTCGGTTTAACTATCCATAAAAAGCTGAGCATATATTTGATACAAGGATACTTTTTGTTTGTATACTCCCCCTCCAAAGCAAAAGCCACACCAGAACCGTAGGGATAAAAATAAAATATGTACTTGTACTTACTCAAAAACATTCATCCACCCACTAGAAAACACGAAAACATACAGTTAACTCTTGTTCGCTTTTTTGTTTCATTATAACGTTCAGTTTGTAACTTTTTTTTTCACTTTTGTTTTGTTTATTCGTTTTTTGATTTTGTTTTCTCAGAGGATATCAAAAAAGAAAAAAAAAATGAAACGAGAAAGAAAACATGAAAAAATTAAACGCTTTACACATTACTACTAGCAGACATCCCATTCCTTGCGCACTGTTCCCCTTGTCATCCTCATCCTTTTATCATCATCATAATTCTATTCTAGCAATGGGCAGTCCATACTACAGAGACATGGATGAGCCAACAAGCCCGGCCGGTGGCGGACATCACCGAAGTCGGAGTGCCAGTAGACCGCCGATGTCACATGCCATGGATTATCCAAGTAATACCGTTATACATACTATATACCCCTTTTTATACATGCGATTCATACTATAATGACTCCTTTTTGTGTTTTTTTTTTTTTATTTGTAACCATATTTAAATTTGAACAGGAACCCGATATCAATCACTGGATAGAGGGGGACTGGTGGATCCACACGACCGTGAGTTCATCCCCATACGGGAGCCGAGAGATCGATCAAGAGATAGATCTCTCGAACGAGGGCTATACCTAGAGGATGAGCTCTACGGTCGATCGGCCAGACAGAGTCCGAATCCTATAGGTTAGAGCAGCCTTCTTCATTGAAACCTCGTTCACTCATTATCTCCATTTTCATCTGTTTAGGTATCCCGTCCTCCGATCGGGCATACCTGGGTGACCTTCAGCATCAGAACACTGATCTGCAGCGGGAACTGGGCCAACTTAAACGCGAATTAGAGCTAACAAATCAAAAGTTGGGCAGTTCCATGCATAGCATAAAGACGTTCTGGTCGCCGGAGTTGAAAAAGGAACGGGCTCTGCGGAAGGAGGAAAGCGCCAAGTACGGTCTCATAAATGATCAACTTAAGCTCCTTAGCAGTGAGAATCAGGTTCGATGAAATTGGCATTACTTGAAAGGACCTCTTTAATTAATAATGGTTTCATTTATTCCTATGTATAGAAACAAGCCATGTTGGTGCGGCAGCTGGAGGAAGAGTTGCGAATGCGAATGCGACAGCCCAACCTCGAGATGCAACAACAAATGGAAGCAATTTACGCCGAGAATGAACACTTGCAGCGTGAAATCAGTATCCTACGTGAGACAATCAAGGATCTGGAGTGCCGAGTGGAGACCCAAAAGCAGACACTAATAGCGCGTGACGAGAGCATCAAGAAACTCCTGGAAATGCTACAAACGAAGGGTATGGGTAAGTGTCCCCTATTGCGGTGTGGTGTTCATCCTTTGCTTTTTTTGTTTCTCAAGCTTTTTTGTTCAATGTGAGCATGTATTTGTACCTGATAACGTCATTACCTTGTAATTAATAGTGACCTCATGAACTTCTGACATTTTCCACTGTGTGTGTATGGCAGATGGCAGAGCATTGTGGGGGCGGATATTTGCTTTCATGGCAGATGCTGTATACCTGATTCTATTTATGTTGCTCTATGGCATTTAACGATATAATTTGATTTTATTGTTCCATAGTAGCTATAGCTTCTGCTATGACGACATGAAACGTGATTGGAACTATCACTTAGCAACAGGATGAGATGAGTTTTCTTATTAGTTTCCGTGAAACTGATTAAGCTTGCATCATTGCAAGTTATAGAGACATTTGTTATACTCGTAGATGCTTGATATCATGTCAGTGGCATTAGTCACACTCAATTTAAAGTGAGATCATCCTTTGATATACGACGAGTATTTGCAAATGATGCAAGCAGAGGGACATGGACTGGACATTGGCATTGCTGATGTTGAAGTAATTTCTTCGTTAGGTAGCTTATTCCTGGTAGCTGTCATTTTAAGATGTCTTACCTATCTTAGCCAATTGAATAATTTCTGCTCATTTCGGACATCATTTGTTTTACCAATTTTTGTAATATCATTTTCTTTACCTTGGACAACAACAGCGACAATATTTTCAGAACACATTCAAGGCTTAGAAACTGTCCAGATCCTACCATAAATATATCCATTCATTTAGAAGCCTCGGTGACTGTTCTCCAGGCGGAAGTTTTTGCAATTCTCAGGGGTTTAGACGAACTCGTTAGTGCCGATACCAGAAATGCTTGCGTACACATATGCTCGGACAGTCAGGCAAACCTTAAAGTACTTACAAACCCACTAAAAAAAACTCAAAACCAAGATCCTGCACGGTAAACCTGCTGGCCACAACGATATACCGGAGAACGAAAGGGCCGACACAGTAAATACTATAGGTACAGCAATATAAGCAGTGAAAACTGCCTAGAGCCTGTCTTTTGCAAAACGCCACGGTCAGATCCAAACATGGAAGGCTGCCAAAGAAATGATGGAAATTCCAAATCTTTGGGCTGAGCACAAATAAAAATTATGATTGGCTTATAAACGGGACACATCAACTTAAACAAACATGCCAACCGACTGAGACTAGTACAGCACAGCACCTGTCCGGCTTGCGAAGAAGAAGACGAAAGTATCAAACACTTCCTCTGGCGATTGTTCTGCTTTATGTTCAATAAGACAAAAATACCTGCGAAGATACATCCTACCCGGGCTGACATCGCTCAGATCTATTGATTTCTCGAAAACACTGGAGTTTACACGACACACAGAGCGCGTTTCTAGAATCCTCTTTTTCCTTTCAATTCCATCTACAAATACCCCTTTCATCTACACAAACCCTAAACCTCTTTCCTTTCTCAGAACAGTTCCAACGGGCCCGACTCACGGCTTAAGCGAACCAGCCAACCAAGGTTTAGAATTCTGTTTTCATATTTACCCACAGAACACATGCCTTTCTCTCTTTGAATCACATGGTCACGTGCAAATATTTTCTATATTTCTGAAGGATAAAATAAAATAAATAAATATTTGGCTTTAGCAGTCCTAGGTAGAACCAAGCCTAGCTTCCCGCAACCATTTGTGCGTGCGCGTTATATTTTTGCACGAATGGAAGGGACCTACAGTTTTCTGCCGTCTCCGAACGGCGAGTGGGGAAGCTTTACATGACAAATGATACTCTTGAATGCTTGACAGGCATTCGGAAGAGGTGGGCACTGTGAAAAACGTTTTAGGTGTTTGCGGCGGGAAGGATAGAGTACCCGAAATATAATTTTGACATTCGCATGCTTGGCATGTAGATTGCATTTTTCAACTTTTGCCACGATTTCAGCCGGTAATGTCTTCCTCAAGTCTTCTATGATAAGTTTCTTATTATTATAAGAGTGTGCCCCCCGAAGGAACATCCCTTTCGTCATAATTCCTATTGGAATTGGTTAGAGAGAGCTTCGCTCACATCTACCCCAGGTGAGAGTTTCATAGGTCATAGCACCTCATCAAGACCAATTTCCCTGAGAAAGCGAAGTAGCACATTGGGTGCTATGAGTGGTAGATCCTCTGCGGTAATTTGGTATTAACCCAATAACTTGAATTCTTTCTGGGTTAATGCGCCACATTCCACAAGTATGTCTTCTGGAGTTTCACTGGACTCATTGCAAAATCTACATGAGTCTTCATCTGATGGACCTAGCTTCCTGAGATGTCCTTTGAGCTTACAATGCCCCACAAGAAATTCAGTCAAGATGTGGAGTTTGTTTTTATCAAGGCCGATCCAAGCTTTGAATCTCTTCAAGTTGTAATTACTTCTTCGCCTGTCTTAGGCTCTGAGTTTTTCTCTTAGTCCTGTTTGCCTTCTCCAGTGATCGAAGCTCATCCTTAAAGGTTTGTATCCCTATGCCACAGAAGGGCTCAGGACCCACAAATGGTGTGGCGGCTCCTTTTCTGGAGAGTTTGTCCGCCCCTTCATTTCATTCTATCCGCAGGTGACCTGGTATTCAGTAGATAGTGACATTGTTTCTTTCGCCCAGTTTATCTAGGCATTTCCAGACCCCGTTCTAGATTTAATGATTTGAGCACATATATCCTCTGACATTATTGCTATGTCGCGTTTGTTGTAGCGCTTATCAAGATTGGATTGGGCACATCTGTCTATAGCTTAGATTTTAGCTTGAAAGATGCTGTTGGAAGTGTCTTACCCCGTCAAGAGACCTTTTCCCAAAAACCCATTTCCATTAACTTCACTGCGCTTCTGTGTCCATCCACACATTTCCATTTAGCAAGTACATACTCCCCAAAGTCTATATCGCAAAAGTTCAATGGCACTCTCACCCGCCACAATCGCAGTCACCGCCAAAAAATAATGCCTATTAGCACCGAACAACAAACTACTTACCCTTCTCGGCATGCAACTAAGTGAGCAACAAGTGTCACCACTCCTCACTGTACGACCAATTAACATAAGTTCATGCATAATTGTATGCCACGGCACTCGTATCGGACCTGAACATATTTGACCTTTGAAAAAATTGTCAATACCCAGTATGGAGGGGCACGAGACCAGACCCCTACACACCGCCCATTGAGAAAGTGCATGTTTTTCCACTTAAAGGCTCAAAGGCAATTCAATTGATTTTCAGTCCTTTTTGGCTGCCGTCCAATCGACTTGGTTCACCATATCAGGTGAAGGCTAATACTAAAGCCAATCTCTCTCTGAATCACAAATTAAATTCAATTTTGTGGCCTTGTTAACTAAGGCAGTTCGTGGAAAAAAAAACATTCCCATCCTCATCCTCATCACCGTTATCGCAATCAGACGAACTTCTGAGAATAAGATGAAATGTGAGCGGAGTCAGTCCCATATTCACATGCTGTTTTCCCGGGGAAATTAAATTTATTTGATTACCCCGATGGTATGCCACAAATAGTGTTGGATTTTTTTTTTTTTTTTTATTAAAGGGCCTGGAAAGACCCCGAGTTATGGTAAGATTACGGCCTCGGAGGCGTATACGTAATATAATTGAATTTGGCAGTAAAACTCAACTTCTTCCAAACAGGATGTGCTCGACTGTGATCTGTCAGTCTTTTTTTATTTTTACTGCTGTCAGTTTTCCGGTTTCGTATATTGAAGCATTGATTGAGTTTATTATGTCTTCATATCGAAATGGAAGGTTGCAAACAGTGTGGCTTGAAAGTATATGCACTTGGAAGTGATTAAGTGCTTCCCATGGTTTAAGCTTGTTTGATTAATTGTTAAAGTATCAGTTGATTCATTAGTTATGTGAAAAGTTTTCTTCTTCCAAATACAGTTGAACTTCGATAAATCGAACTTCGATAACTCGAATGAAATTGGGTGGCACTAGCGCTAAAACTAAAATTTTCATGTAATTTTTATTTGAAAACTTGAACTACTTTCACTCGAATATCTTGATAAATCGAAGAGATTATTTGGCGTCACCTTCGATAAGTCGAATTCTGAAGGAAAATTCCCAAATTCTGCGTGTTTTACAAATTCGTTTTATAATGCATCGCTTTTAGGAGCACTGTGTTTGTATGTTCCTATGACCTAGTATATGTACATACGTGTAGAAAATCGTGATTTCGTTATGTACTATTCGGCGATGTGCCGGATATCAAAAAATTGCCGGATAATGAATACTAACCGGATATCCGTTACATCTCCAGAAGTAACAGTTACAACACTGGGCTTTGCCAAGTTAAAGCCAGTCAGTGCCTACCCTATTTCCACAGCATAGAACCATGTGTGTGCTAACTGGAAGAGGTTATTGGTTGAGGCCTTGGTCCACCCCAGACTGTAGCCCCACCTAAGTTAGTGAGTAAGTAAGCTGAAGTTGGCGTCTATGCATCCTTGTCAAACACAGCACGATAATCCATAGGTACAAAATAAACCTCTTTCAAGATTAGTCCTTACCTGTAAAGTGACTTTTCTGTCCAGAAAACAAGAAAGCGAACATATTATTTGATTTGGCAACCATTAATACCATCCACCTAGAAAATTTAATTGACACTCAGTCAATATATGGAGTTAAAGACCTCCTCTAGAACTACCATAGCCCAGTCAAATAGACTAACTTCATCTTTCCCAATCGGATCAAATCAATTCTAAAACTCCCACTAGTAGAAAGTCTCAAAAAGTTACAGATAAACCCAGTCTCATAATGACGTAACCACGAAGGACCTTAGGTTTACTGAAAAAAAATCACACTCCCCTCAAAAACGCCTTCAACAACGTTCAACACGTAGTGCTGTTAATTACCTCAAACTACACGAAATTCAGTAAGTAAAAACAAATCATAAATTGTTCCAATTTCACCTAAAACTTGGCTTTTGATTTGTAGCTACATTCTAAAGATAATCTTTCATTAGAACTACCAACCATGTACTATATCAAGTAGTAAAAAGGCTAAAAATACCGCCGGCAATATTAACCTTTCCGTAAAACCAACTCAACCAAAGTCAATAAAAAAATAAAAAAAAATCCACTTCAAATAAAATCCTTTGAAAATAACTCATTTTTAATATATTCGAAATAATCTGCACGCCAGCCGCCACCTCCTGCACAAACACACCCCCCACCCCCGCCACCCATACACACACACTAAACTATCCGCCACCCTGACATTCCATCTGTTTAATGCTTTTTCTATGTTTAACACCTTTTCCAATCGTTTCTCATTTTCCAGGCAAAGAAGAAGAACGTCAAATGTTCCAGCAGATGCAGGCGATGGCTCAAAAACAGGTATTTGACAACAACAACAAAATACAAACACTCTTAAAATCCATTTTGACATTTTCGGTCTCTCCTTTCTTGCATTTTTTTTTTTTTTTTTTGCTTAAAAATAAGGAAGATAACTTCTATCTTAGACATAGAAAAATAGAAGAAGATAAAAACTAGAGAAAAAAAATTATTGTAAAGTGCTTTTTATATTATCTTGTGCGTGTGTATTGGCATTTCTTTTTTTGTCGTTTGTGTGTGTATCGTTTTTATCCATCACCGTATCCGTTTTTCTAGGATTTGTCACCCTATTTCTTGTTGTTTCTTTATGTTTAATTTATTTTTGTAATTAATAATATATTGAGTCTAATCATCCGCAATTTTTCGCGTACAAAAAAAAAGTAGAACAAAATTGCCATTTATTGGTTTGTGCTGCTTTTGGGTCTGTTTGTGCGCTTTAATGATGCTTGCCAAACATAAACACATACATAACATACATACAGTGCGCTGCTAACCAAAATATAAGTATGTAGATAAAATTGCTTAGATATGGTTCGTTTCGTATAAAATATACACATACACATACTCGTACTGGAACATATAGTAGTGGGTTCGGTAAGGGGCTAAAGAGAAACAACAAAAACCTCATTCACCCAATTTCATTTATGCACTCATACTATATCTATATGTGTTCTCTTTTGAAAGATTGACAACAATGCCATCTATCGGTCATCACATGGACATCGCTTGAACTGAATGATGGATGATTATTGTTTCTTTTTTTTGTTTCGTATAATTCATTGTGTGGCTTGTTAATATAGTGTTGACTGATTTAACTTTATACTATTACCTATCTATATAAATGTGTATGTTTTATTTGTAAAAACACTGCAGGCAAATAGTTAACCAACACTTTGAAAAAAAAATCAAGAATTATATTTTGCATTCAAAATTTTGTTGTTTTTGTTTTTGCCCTATTTTAATTTAATTTTCATTAAAATATTACTCATTTGGGTTCCTCCTTGCTCGTCGATTTAAGATAGTTTCCTAAGTAAGCACTCTTTCAACAAGTGGTGTTGGAAATAGAGATGGGAATTTTAATTGTTCTTAAGTAATATTCTGGAATCGAGATTTCCCCTTAGACTCTGCTGTTCGTATCAAAGCCCTGATTTTTATCTGAAGCGTTCAGTCTATTTCAATGAGTGTAAGCTCACACAGAGGCCCCGACCTATAGACTGCGTTAGTGCGTTACTGCATACTTTTTAACTGACAGCTCGATAGAATACACGCATTCTAATGGAAGGTGGCCCATAACCAAGGCATATTTGTACTTCAACGCAGAAAGGAGGTCTACTTTCTACTTTTTTAGTGCGTTGGCTATTCACACATTCAAATATTCTAGTTCTAGCATTCACAAACTGAGAGTAAGCACATTCATTGGTAGAGAAAATTGAGAGAAAATTGAGAAACTGTCATCGCCGTTGACATTCGGTTGACATTTAAAAATTTAAATTAATTTGATCGGATACTGTCATCGAAGAAAATGTAATCAGCTGTAGTCTCTTAACGTAGGTATGCAACGGATTCTATGGGGCGGCTCTCTCCGGGAAACGTTAACGTCAACGTTCAACGCAATGACGTCGATGCGTTCTATGGGTCGTAGCCTTAACTTAAAAACGGAGAGTAAAATGAGTATTTTCAATCATTTTCGAAGATTCTCCCATTTGTTTCTTTTATCCCTTTGAATACGTTCCATCTCTATTTCCAATTTTCGATGTGACTCTCAATTCGATGTCAGGTAAGCGGGCTGATGAGGATAGTTAGATCCTCATCACACTTAGGTTCATGTGAACCCATTGTGATCAATTCGATGTAACTACATACTCGACAAGCAGTCCTCAATTGGAATTGAGCCAACTCAAAAATCGAATAAAAAAGAGGAACAGCAAGAAGCTATTAACCGAATATTTGGGGTAGTTGATACTATTCAGTCTATTCAATCAATACAATCTGTCTATTCCTATCGAATACTAAAATGAAAGTCTGATTGGGATTTTCGGTTGTATTGAAATGAAGTGGAACAATACAATGTCTTTCTCTATCATTGAATGATTGAATTTGATTGAAAAGACCGCATCATTTTTGAAACCAATACTTGAACGATTCGTGCCTCAAGTTCGAATGATTGACACAATTCTATCCTCCAACCGTGCTCTAAATAATTGTGAATAATCTTTATTCTTGATCCATACATACATTGTATGTTATTTCAAAACTCCATACTAGTTACTGCTGTCAGCGTTCCGACTTGAATTCGATCACCAATTTCCTTGAGTCGCTGGTGCTTCAGTTTACATACTGCATTAGGTTCTTGCAAAACTCCAAATGAGGATAAGATTTGAAACTGATACATTGAAATATTTAAACTCCCTTTAAAAACACATTTCCTTTCATGTGTTTAAATAAATATTCTCACCCCGGCTTATATGTATCGAAATTCGCAGAAATGTTCGACTTTTCAATATCTCTCTGACCCTAGTAAAAAATATCGCTTTGCAATAACAATTCTCCGTGCGAATGACAAATTTACGAGTTATTTAAGACTCCTTGCTACAAACTCCACGTGACGTAAAATTAGATTACAACCGAAAACATTTCACTCACACTGTGAGCAACCAATAAATACTCTAACAACAAAAAAACAACTCCCAAAGAACTCACACGTTATTACTGCTATTCGTCGACGCTCACTTCCTTACATGCGTTTAATGTCGTAGCACAGCACATAAATTGTAAGAGCTTTGAGCTTTGTAGGTAATACAAAACCAAAGTAGAAACTTTCCCTACAATCGATGACGACAATGGGGGCTTGTTGCAGCCCCCAGTGCACCCACAATCAAAACATAAAACTCGGACTGCAATTTTGTAAAAGCTTGGTGAAAAAGCTCCCGCACAACAGAGACCGCTATAAACTGCACCATTGGAATAAACTGAACAGCAAGACTCCTGCGAAAGCTTTCAGTCTGTGCTTTTTCCTCTTGCACTTCCGCACACACCAACACACGCTCACGAATCATCGACATCTTCTCGCATTCGCATTCTAATCTCACACAGAAAAAACAAAATGAAATAAGAACAAAAAAAGCTTTGTAATGGCAAAAACCAACAGCCATCATCAACATCATCACCATCATTCGCTCTGTCCTCGTCCGACCCGTTTATGTGCAATTAGAATCCAACTTACTCCTGTGTATAGTATCCGAGTGAAGCCCGAGAGGAGCACAAGAACAAGAGCCTGCTCCACATCTCAATTACACAAGAGATATACACTCGCTCGTGCTCGTATCCTTGCAAATCGCGAATGGACGACCGACTGGATTGTATCGCGGCGCTCAGTCCACATACTCGTATCCGTGTGCGATTAATCTCAAGGTGCATGCATCGTGCGTGCTCACTCGCTTGCTTGCATAATTTAATTAATCAATAATATTAAAGACGGTCGTCGTCATCGTCGTCGTCGTCTTGGTCGTATCGTAGTCGTGGTCGTCGTGATTGACGGTATCGTCATCGTCGTCGCTGCAAAATCGATATACCAAGTCGCGAACAAGAAGGAAAACGGCCAAATCGACAAAAATAAAGAAAAACCAAAAAGAACAAACACTAGGGCCCGACAAAACGCCTTCGACCACCACAGTGTTTTGCATAGAAAGTGTGAAGCTTAGCAAAACATTAAGGAGCACATCCTTTTTCGTTTCTTTTTCGTAGAATATAAGCAAGCAGCCCTCCATTCCATTAAGAATACAATTCAGTGTGTGTGTTCGTTTGTTCGTATTTAGTTTGTTGTTGTTTCATTGCGTCTCCACACATCCAGAGATTGGTGTTTTTTTTTTATTCGCTGCTCGTGCGGGGGTGGTACACTAGTACACATTGTAGTGCGCAAGGGAAACCAATATTTTTTTTTCTCTCACCATCGTTCCCACATTTCATCAAATTTTTCGGTTACATCCCACGTCCTTCGTCAGTTTAAAAATAGAAATAAAATCAGTTTCACACGAAAAACATACATAAACGAAAATAAATAAAAATACCCCGATAACCGAAAGGATTAAACTTTGTTGAATCGTATGGACAATGCATATGTATACTACAAGGTATTTACAAACAGCAGCAGCAACAACCACACACACTCTCATCACACACATAATGGTCTAGAAAAAAAAAAAACGACACACAACCTTAAATCATACATTTTCGGGGCCGGTGGGGCGCCAGAGATATCCATTGCAAAATGCAGTATAGCTGCAACCCACCGACCTCCCCTCGTATGTGGGCCAACAAGGGTTCTCTCCCCATCCACCACACACATTATATCCCCTAAAATACTCGACGTCTTCGTCGCTCTGATGCAACCTTGTAAAGATAGTTCTGTGTTGACTAAAAAAAAGAAAATTATATTTTTTTATACTTTTCCTTTCATTTAAAATTTTGAAGCTTGTGAAATTTTTATTTTTATTTTTTCACTTTTCGCTTTTTTCAGTAAAATTAAAAAATAAAAAAAATAAAAAAAAAATCGTCCTAGTTACTTGTGAGAGAATGAAAATTTGTTTGTAGCACAACAATAATTTTTTTTTTTGTTTTTGATTATTGGAGAAATTGATTTTGTTTGTTTCTTAGAATCCCTCTGTATCCAATAAGGGCAAAAGAATTATTTATATTTGAAAAAAAAAAAAACAAATGTATGACAGCATAATTATTTCTTTGTTAAAACATATAACGGTAATTTGTATTTAAACAAGAGAATATTGAGGCTAACAAATATTTATTTTCATTTCGGTTACATCCATTTAAGAGAAGACAAATTACACAGATTTAATTGTGTTTGTCTGAAAGTCCTTGAACTTTTTTTTATTGTTTTTTTTTTTAATACATACAAACATACATATATGCACCCTCCATTGTGGTGCGTTCCATAGCGTGGTATGCCGCGCGCGTCATGATGTCTGGATATTTGGTGACATGTTGCAGAGTAGGAGGCTCAGTTGTTGTTGAGATAACAATTCTTTGAGATGTTGAGATTGTTTTTTGTAAGAAATGATTCTGTCTGAGTTTCTTTTTATGCCTTTGGATGATAATTCGCTCCGTGATTTGAAAAGAACGGAGGCATTGGTTGTTTTGTTTTATTTGCTTTTTATCATTGCTAAAGATAGAGAGATGTTCTTGACTCTTTGAAAAGTATGAGTAGGTATCTATCGATTTGTTTGTTTTTTTTTTACCCCTTTGACTAGGTATTAAGGGATTACGGGAAAAAGCAGATAGGCAGAGGGCAGAAGAAAAATAATATTTAGATTTTTTTAATCTTTGTTTTGAAGAGTATTCATTTCATAGTGGTGGAAATAATTAATTTATTGATTTCTGGATAAGGAAGTGATTGAGGTGTCTGTCTTCTTACTTACATAGGGTGATGGAACTAGTAGTCGGCCGTTTTTTTTTTTTATTACGTTTGACTGGTCTTTAAAATTCCGTTATTCAAAGTATTAATCGGGTATTTAGTTTATCTGGAATGTGTAGATTGGAGAATGCTAAGCATTTTTACTGGGTTTTCTACACAAAAAAAAACTATTTACAAAAATTCAAATCAAAGTCTGTTTCTTTAGTAGTCGGCCCCCTCAGCTCCAGAAGTCGGCCACTTGAGTATTCAGTACTCGGCCCCTTATTTTTAGTCCTATATTTTCGTTCTATTGATCAAAGTTAAGAAACTTTTCGATATCTAATAGTTAATAAAAACCGTTACGAATAATTTAATTAAAAAAAAAACATTTACTGACATTAAAAATTAATTTAACACAATATAAAGTAGGTACTTACTCCCTAGTTAATGAAACAACAAAATAACTCAAAAATAACGAAAAAAACAAAGCCACTTCAATAACACCCTATGTGTTTCAACATAGTACCTATATGATCTACATTATATTTAAATTTGTAACAGCCTATCCTGCGTTAATAGGAATGCACGGTGTCCTTATATTTTGTTTTGAGCCTTTTAAATAACACCAACATCGGCTGGTTGGATGATGTGAGTCGTATTTAGCAAAAGTTCATATAAAACTTTCATTATTTCTGAAAAAGTCGCTCAGTTCCATAATTAGATGCGACTTATGACCATCGACCAGAAACAATACTAGCCGTTTGATATTATTTTCAGTTAGCCAGTCATTGGAAAGTTTGACCACGTACTCAAAAAACGTCTTAAAACGCATCCAGCCACTTTTTGGAATTTCTAAAATCCATTTGTCTGGGGGTCTTTTAACCACAGCTTAACGCAAGGGCACATATGGAAGAGCGATTAGTGGAGATGACGTTTTACGTTGGGCACTGAACACAATCAAAACGGTAATCGTCTCCTTGTCGTTTCCAGGACTGATCCTAGATGTATTTCCAGCCCTTAGGAGCCGTTGGATCCGTTATAGGTATCTACTATCCTTTTTTCATCTAAACATGAAAGACCGACATAAAAAACACCATTCTCCTTGGTCGGCCACCATTCATTCATGAGGCCAACTACTGAAAATACGAAAAAAAAATCGAAATGTAGTAGTCGGCCGTGGGGGCCGAGCTTGGAAAAAACATACAAAAAATATCTCCTAACTAAAACAAACTTTTTTTTACATTTTTGTGCAACAACAGTTAATATAAACTACAAATAACCCAAAATAAATCAAATTATGTACTACTCAATACTTTACTGATTGTAACATTTTTCGCAGTTGACTTTCACTAATTTTTTTTTTAGTAAAAAACACAAAAATTACCACTAATTTTGGTTTATCTGGAGTATGAACAATCTATATAATAAAAATTAAATGATGATCGTTGGAAAGCGCATAAATTGCTGGACCGATTTGGCTAATTTTTAGAGTTCCGTATTCATATGGTAATACGGAACCATTATAAGTTCGCTCTAATTCTAAAATGGTTGTCACGATAAAGATATTAAGAACCGTTCTTCTTAGAAATTTGAAATTGTGCACACTTACACCTTACGGTGGTCCACATACATATATGTACATGGACAGCGTATTACTCAAAAATGTTGTGAAACAACTACACAGGGTGGGCAAAATGTAATCTCAAAAATACATACATATATCATATGGGATATCATTCGAAGTGACTCATAACAAAGATTCCAAAAATATTTTTCTTAACTTTTTCCGTTGGAAACGTTGGGAGTTATTGCCAAAAATGTGTGAAAAATAGCCATACCAAAAGTACCCCAGTTTGTTCTCGGAAACTACTGAGGTTAAAAAACTGAAAAAATCATAGTTTGTTGATGATTAACTATATATTCAAAGAAAACTATAGCGAATCTCATAAGTTGTATAGTTTTTGAGAAATTCATGTCGAAAAATTCAATTTTATGCCGGAAAATTCCCAAAATTGCCGTGTGAGAGTAATCGGATGGCATTTACTTTAGAACACTGTGACACATGTAATTTTTCCTGTCAAGATGTCTGACAATGTTGATACATTTCCACTACATTTTATAAGGACTATGTTCACGTTTTATGTTTTAATAGAAACTATTTTAAACTGTTTTAGCCGCAGTTCCTAGAAGTGAACCTGCCAAACAAATTGCTTATACTCGTACCTGCTCAATATGATTGTATTGATTTCGAAATGCGTTGCCAACTATTTTTTTTTTTTTGTACTTACATATTTCTGTTCCAATAAACCACAGCCGCTTATATTTCAATTTCTTTTTTCTTTGAAACCCTTTGCTTTCTGATTACTTTGTTAAAATACATTTATAGATGTTTAAACTTTGTGAAATCATAAATCACCAAAGTGCGGCAAGTGGGCTATAGTCGCATGCCCACACTTCCAAACCGATTATTACACCAATAATGTGTATGTTTGGTTATGCGAAAACATTGGCGAACTTCCATGTTTGCATTGAAATGCCTCTGTGGAGGTAATTCTCTCATTATAAATAGGTCGTGCAAGGATTTATTTGCAGAACCTCCTTATTTTTTCTCTGCAGTCAGAAATGTACCTTATTGATTCCTTTGAAAGGTTTCACCAAATGCAATCGTTAAAATTAAATTTATTGGCAATCAAAAGGTATTGGTATACTTTATGAAAGGCTAGCCACGAAAGATGTGCGTACATAGATGCACAGTTGGTCCATTATTGCCCAGATACAGGGCCGTTCGAAAATTGTTGTTCATGTTATTTTTTTCGAAGTTTGGCGAATTGGTTGCGTTAACTATATATTCTGTAATGAGGTTCTTAGGCATTTTCAATTATTTAATGACGCTTTTAGAGTGTAAGCATTTTTTACCTGTGGTCAAGGGAGCAAATTGCTGTTAGACTGAAAAATGGGGTTTTTTTGGCACTTGCGTTAATTTTAAAAATACATAAATGAAAAATGCAGTTTTTTAATTTTTTTTATTGCTTCCTAGAAACATTGTTCATTTAATCAGTACTTTGTTGGACCTCCTCCTGGTTTTATAACTGCTAGACATCTGCGATTTATTTACTCAGATAGGTTATTCCATGTGCTCAAGAGCCGGATTAATCAATGTTTCAAGATTTCAAATGACTCTAGACGCTCATTTGCGTTTGGATTGAGGTCTGGGCTGTAGGGAGGTTAGCTTAGCACATCAACATTGTTTTTTTCGAAGCACGTTTTAGCTTAAGAAATAAAAAAAATACAAATGTAGTTTTTGGTCATAAAAATTGTAGCTCATAGCTTACAAAGTAATCTTTCATTTTTTAGAAAAAAACAACTTCATATTTACAATTTTGGCTGTATGGCCAGGGGCATTGTCCAGTTGAAAAATGAATCTGCAATTGTCACCAAAAAGCCCTGACGCGAAGGGCTTTTAATTATATTCTAGGACTCGTAGATAAACTGCTGTAGTCTTTTTCGATTCTGAAGAGTCCATTCTACCTTCTCCATCTCCAGATAAGCATCCCCAGACCATCACGCGTTAAGTATTGCAGGCATCCGTAAGAGGCATTCAGAGCTCAGTCTTTCCATTGGTTCTCTTTGCACAAGAATCCTCCTATCTCCAACTTGGATTCGTCGGAAAAGATAACATTGTTCCACATTGTCTTGAATCAAATTAAGATGTTTCTCAGCCCAAATGAATCGTTTTTCTCTGATTTTTATTGGAAAATCCGGCTTCAGTACTGGCTTGAGTGCTGTTGGTCCACCTTTAACGGGCCTTTTTCTCACTGAGCGTGCTTAAATTATTTTTTGTGTAGCTCGAAATAGATCATTTTAGATATCCACTGAAGTCTCGAACCGATGCCAACGGCTTGGGAGCACAAAAAAAACTATCTTCCACTGGAGTCGTCTTTTTTGGCCTCGCTGAGCCTTTTCTTCTGTTGGTAGTCCCGGTCTCACGATAATTTTTTTAATTCCATGCTACAGTTCGTTCAGCAACATTAAATCTTTCAAAAATTTGACGGTTTGTCAAATTTAGACCAAATATTCGATTTTCCCCATTTTTTTTTGAAGTGAATACTTCTTTAGCGACGTATTGTTTTTGAAAACGAGTTACGATAAATGAGTTACGATAAATGAGCTACGATAAATGCGTTACGATAAATTTCAATAAATGTGTTTCGATAACGGTGAAATGATTCCATACCGGGGTCCGTCTGTCTGTCTGTCTGTCTGTCCTTCCATCTGTCTGTCCGTCTGTTTGTCTGTCCGTCCGTCCGTCCGTCCGTCCGTTCTTCCGTCTATCTGTCTGTCTGCCTGTCTGCCTGTCTGTCCGTCCCTCCGTCCGTCCGTTCGTCCGTCTTTCTGTCTGTCTGCCTGTCTGTCTGTCTGTCCGTCCGTCTGTCCTATTGTCTGCCTGTCCGTCCGTCCGTTTGTCTGACCATCTGTCCGTCTATCTGTCTGCCTACCTTTAAACATTTAAACCGCTGAACCAATGTAATTTGGCAAATAGATAGTCTGGGACCTGGGGAAGGACATAGGCGTAAAACCCGCTCGCTAGTGGGCGCTGGAGTCAAGTTATAAGCAAAACCTTTTCACGCCTAAACCGCTGAACCCATTATAATGTAATTTGGCGAAGAGATAGTCTGGGACCTGAGGAAAGGCATAGGCAGGAACCCCGCTCGCTAGGGGGGCGCTGGAGTCAACTGTTATGTAATTTGGCAAAGAGATAGTCTGGGACTGAGGAAGGACTTAGATGGAAAAACCGCCCGCTAGGGGACGCTGGAGTCAAGCTATTAGCAACTTCTTTAATAACTGACCAAAATGATTCATATTGACAATTTATGTTGGTATAGTACCAAAAGAGAAAACTACAAAAACTGGAACCGATGGGTGGCGCTAAAGTCGAGTTATTAACAAATTCTATATCTAATGAAATTTTGAATATTGTAATTTGTATTACAAAAATATAGTCAAGTTTACATTCATATTTACTAAATTTTATTACACATTTTCTGTCGATTGTACTAGACAAATTTCTTCTTCTCTTACACATTACACATACACAACTGCTTTGGATTGGATAAGTATTCACTTCCCCCGTGAGCTTATGCGAATGAGGCTCACACATTTTTTATTCATACTTTGGTTCATTTTGGACGGCTAACACGAGCTAAATGCACCTCTAATTCATAATTTCATCGAGTTTTGTACACTAATTGAACGACATTTTACTACATAGTGAAAAAAAACATCGTAGCTCTCATAAATTCCAAGAACCGCCATCCGAAAGAGTAAGAAAAGGTTTGTGCAAAATGCACTTGTACATGGCAATCCGCTTCTTCTTTTAACAAAGATGAGTTTTAGACTTTTTTATGCAAATTAAAAATGCAACATTAAAATTCACGAGTATGTATCAAAACTACCCCTTGGGATGTGACCTAAAAGAGGACAAAATAACTTGGTTTTTATAGGTGAATAATTTAATAAACTGTAAATACATAACTCAAGTGCATTAAGGTTTCTGAACCTTTCAAGTGTCAACCATTGACAAACTGTACATTTTTTTGTGACATACTTTGTACATAGGTGGTCCGCCTTCGGTTGCATGTTGTGGCTCAATTTACACCCGGAAAAGTATACCAATTGTGGTATGGCGCTACTGTTTGTGTTTGTCCTCCCCACAGGACTCTGAGATATGCTTTTGACATAACGATTGAAAAGCGAATGCCCTTTTTGCATGATACTGAGAGTAATTTTTCAATGACTATTCCCAAAAGATAGACTCCAAGCTTATCTAGGACACAGTCACTAAACTCGATGCGAAGCAATATGGTGATGGTATGTATGTATTTAATGGAATAGGTTAGGCTGTCAAATCCTCACCCTTCTTGCACACCTATGTTATTTATAAATCAATCATTATTATGATAAAACGTCAACAACTGATTACCTCATTCGAGTCACAGTATTTTCACGCAACGCTTGCCAAACACATTAAGCTACGATTACTACATTTTCGAAATACCTTTGCCGGTAACGCAAATTTAATTACAAAAAAGAGCTCCAACTGAAACTGGGGGCACTCCAATTGGATTATTCATTTTCAGGTTCATAGTCAGTGTAGGTATGTGAGGATCTGGAACATTTTTAGGGATTATCTCTGTTTTGCGGTGGCACTGTATGTACTCCTTTTACACAACTTATTGTGTCTACACTTTAAGTCGATCTGGACTTCTGTTTGCCTGTTTTTTTTTTGCAATCATAGTCATAATATAATGAACCGAATTCCATACGGCTTTGTAGAAGGCTTTGTTAAATCCCTTTTCATCATTTTACTAACACCAATGGTGTGCGGTCATAGAGGGGTACGTTTAGGTATCTGTATCCAACAGTGGGGGACTTTTCAAGAAAGATAATGTCTGCAGTAATATTGTCGTTCTGAAATCCTCCCATTAATGTTCAATTCTTCCATTATATTCTAAACATGACTATAATTGTTATTTGTCATATTCCCTTCACAGTTGCAAAAATCTGGTACGCGCAGTTATATCTGTTTTGCTCAATTTATTGGATTTAGTCATAGCATTTTTCAACCTAGATAGACTATTATTAAATCAGACAGGTTTGTTATTAGAAACTTTAGCACGTTTAATCGGCACAAACGTAGAAATCGCATAGTCAATTATGTTTCTAAACTCACTAAAGGCAGTGTTGAGACTATCAGAGTCTAGAACAGAGCAGACCCAACTAATGTCAGTTAAATTGAAATCACCCAACACTACGGCATATGATGAGTTATCTATATATCGCGGATACAGTGAGCTTTTAATTCTAAAGTATAATATACTTACTTACTAATGTGGCGCTACAGTCCGGGGGGAAACCAGGCCTCAACCAACAACCCCTTCCAGTAAGCCCAGTCTTTAACTAACTGCCTCCAGTTGCGCACTCCAAGTTGGTTCCTTGTCCACTTGTGCGCGCCACCTTAGATGAGGTCGTCCTCTGCTGCGCTGATCATCCGGGTTAGAATCGAATACTCTGCGGGCCGTAGCGTTGATTTAGAAATTCACTCTACATGTCCTAGCCATCTTAATCGCAGATTTTTGACCAGGTCAATTTCGCTTTACTCCTCGTATAGTTCATGGTTGAATCCTGTCAACGCAAACGGGACCAAATATCTTACGAAGGATTTTTCTCTCGTAGCGACCAGGGATATCTTCATCCGCTTTCGATAAGGTCCATGCTTCATAACTCCATATAGCAAGGCTGGGATGATACGGGTATTACATAGAGTCTGCTTAGTCGATCGGGAAAGGGATTTACTACTCAATTGCCTTCTTAGCCCAAGGAGACAGCGATTGGCAACAGTAGTCCTTCGTTTAATTTCCGAAAAGATGTAATTTTTTGATGTTATAGCAGAGCCGAGGTAGACAAAGTCCTTTACAACCTCAAAGTTGTAGCTGTCTATTGTCCAATTCGTCGATGTTGAGTGTCCCTTTTCGTTGATAGCATATTCCTTGCTTTGCCCTCGTTTACCGCCAAATTCATTTCAGCCGTGTTCTTCCAATGATGTCAATATCGTCAATATCGAACGGACTTTTGAAATATCGTTCCTCGTGTGTTGGCTTGTGAGTTTCGAACAATCCTTTCAAGTAGGATGTTTAAGAAGTTGCATGACACCGCGTTACCTTATCCGAACCCTTTTTTAACATCGAAAGTCTCGGTGAGATCATTAGCGACCTTGATGGAGCAGCGAGCTTTCTCCATCGTCATCCTGCGCAGACGGATGAGTTTGGCAGGGACGTCAAAACTGGACATGGCTCATCTCTCCAGATGCTATAATAGGTGGCCTTAAAATCGATGATTAGGTGGTGGGTATCGATTTTGACTTCTTGGGTTTTTTTCAGAATCTATCTAAGTGTGAAAACTTGATCTATGCTGGATTTCCCTGAACTAAAACCGCACTGATAGCGGCCAATCAGATTGTTGACGAAAGATTTCAGGCGTTCACGTGTTGATGAGACTGATGCCTCTGCATTTGGAGCAGTTGCGGTTCTTGTGAATCGGGCAAACGATGCTGAGATTCCATTCATCTGGCATACTTTCATCAAAGAGATGAGTTGGTGTATGCTCACAAAATATAATAAATTTGCTTTCATTTTTAAATAATTTGTCATCAAATTTTTGGCAAATAGATAAATGTCCTTTTCGAAAGTCGAGCCTCTCTATTTTCATTTAATGGATCCACATTGGACATATGGAAAAGTTTGTCTGATGAAATATCCTTAATGGCGGGATTGTAATCGCATTCTTGGATAACAGTGGCTCCAAGGGACGTTATTTGGAAGCAGCCATTATATTTTTGGGTGTGTGGGAGGAAATGGCGCGATTGCGATGTATCTTCATACGAAAGCGACCGCAATGGCTATGGTGGCGGTGCTAAGACTCCTCCAAAGCACAAGCCAGGCGTTTCCGTTGAGAACATGAATGCATTGCAATGCTGACAGAAGGCATTCAGCCGTCCAATATTAACGCACGGAAGATCCCTGTATGCGATTGTGGAATCATAGCGAAATGCTGCTCGATTTAAATTGAAAGGTGGCGCACGTATCTTTCTTCTCCACCTCGATTGGCGGCATTATTACACTTACACAGAAAAGTCCTGAAAGAACAATTTCACAACCGCCGCATTAAACACGAATTAGTCGTTGACAAAATACCTTATTGAAATTCGTTCTCCCCAAGAGGAATGAGTAATTTAAATTATTAAATCGCATAAAAAACAGTAGATGAATAAAGGGAATTTGTGTTGATGCAACTCCAGATTTGATGTGCCGATAACCTCACTTTTGGAAATCACAATGTTCTGGAAAAAAACACAAAATTCAACAGCAATCCATTACATTTCACTTGGTAGCTGAGTAAATGCCTTTGTTCACTTCGTTGACCACAGAACAAAATACTTTCGTCGTCTTAAAAGTGAAAAAAAAAAAAACAGCAATAATTTGCGCACTAAATCCAGACACAACCACTTCTTATCAATCGTCAATGTTGAAAGATCGAATACACTATTCAGCTGTCAAACGTCAGTCTGAGAGCGTAACGCCATCTATTGGCGATTTCGTGCTCGTGAAGGGGGGGTGGGGCAAAATTAGCCGATTGTCAAATCCGTAGTGTTTGTCATTCCTTCGAATCAATATTTTCTCCTTTCCATACAACATGGAATTTTCCGATATCGTCATGCAATTTCAAGTTTTCACGCTGTTTCTAATTTGCAAATCGGATGCAGCTCAGCTTAGTTATGCGCGTCCGAACCGACATCAATTCATTTTTACATATTATAGATTAGCTTTTATTTTCTTCATACATCAATCGTTTTTTAGTTTGAACTTTAAAATAGTTAGTATGCCTCAATATTCCTCTTGTCGTCGAAATTTAAATTTTCTTTCATTAGCTTATAAATTGGTTTCGAAATTCGAAACCGAAAACATCATATTTTATTGTAAACAATTAAAAAAAATACTTTTTAAAGTACACATAACTTGCAATTTTACTTAAACCCATCCCATTTGGTAGGAATGCATCAAATCATTTCAAACATTTATAGTTTCTGACATTTTCCACAGTTACCTACGTCCTGCCTTCTTTGTTTGCCTTCCTTTCCTCTTAATTCTAGTTACCAAACAGATATTTTGCACTCTTTTGAATTATTACACTCTCCAATCAAAAAGTAATATAGTGTAAAATTGTGCTTTAAAAAATAAATAAAATAAAAACAATGAATACCAAAGAAATAAAAATAAATTTAAATAATTCTTTTGTCATAAAAATAATTGCCAAAAGATTGAGATTTTTCACGAAACTTATCGATGGTAATGGCTCCTAATATTGGCTGTTTAAATATTTTTGTTGTGTTGTTAAAATAAGAATTTGCTCAAAAAAAAAAAAACATTTTATTAAACAAACAAAATTTCACTAAATAACTTTAAAAAATAAAAACTAAGAAAAACAATTAAAAACTTTAAAACCTAGCAATAGCGCTTTAAACAATTTAACAAATCCAACCGGCGAACAGAAACTATTGTAAATTTTGCTATTAAGTTTTGAAAAAAAAAAACATTTCGAACGAATTTGACTTATACCTTATTACTTTTTGGTTTTGTAAATATAAAAAACAAACGAATTTACAACATTTTTTTGTTCAAACTCTCTCTCTCTCTCTTTATCTATCCACATAATATGCATTTCATGTTTTCAAATTAATTAATTAATTCAAAAATTCCCACACACGAAGTTTTTAAACGAAACTACTTTTTCTTGCTTTACCAAATACATACATTAATTAAGCTGTTTGTTTTCTTGTAACCTCTTCTAAATATGCTTCATTTAATAAATTAAAAAAAAAACAAACCCCTATAATTTAATTTTTGTTTTCCATAAAATTCTCCATTCGAAAACTAAAAATATTGATAGTATTTTATTCTTTCGTTGTTTTTTTTTATTAAAGAAACTTCTTTCGTTGAGTTTCCCCTTCTATCTATCTACTATCTTTTTTTTAAAAAAAAGCATATATAATACATATTTAATACTTTGCACATCAATACAAAAATTTCGAAAGAGACAAATTACCCATTTTACGTTTAAGCGAATATAAGTTGTATCTTTGAACACACCCCACTCCCACACAAACAGTCATTCTCACACTTTTATACATAAAGCATCATGTTTGCTGAACGAATGCGAGGATTGAGAACCTATGTTTGTAAGAGACATGAAGACATCATTTGATTGTGCATTTAAAAACTCAAAATTAAAAAAGAAAATTCAAAAAAAAACATTTACAAAAAAATGTCGTTGTTACTTTAATCACTTAAGAAGCAAAATTATGTAAATTATCAAAAAAAAAAAAATAAGCAAAGTTTGAGAGCCACGGGCGCATGAAATGAAAGCGATTTTAAACTAAAGACTAAATTGTTTGGTTAAAAAACAAAAATAAAAATGCAAAATGTATAAAAAACATAAAAAAAAACACTAAACTAAAAATCAAAAAATTATGGGGCCAATAGTCCGTAAGTGTTCGGGCAAAATCTACTTTGGTGATGTTTATACTATATATAGTGCAAGCCATGTTAATTTTTGTTGGTTACCTTAAAAAAAAATATAAAAAAAACATATGAGTAGATAAAAAAAACGATTTAACTAGAAAAAAAAACCGGAGCGCCTTTTGAACCGCAAAGAAACCCAATTTTTGAATCGTAAATTTCAGATGTATAATTTCAACAACCCGGCGGGAAGCCCTCCATTGCCGGATATACTTGGCCAATACTATTGCCCGTCACCGTTAGATATGTATGGGCACTCACCGCCAACGGGGCTGTCCTATGATCCCCTCACTGGAGCATCGATGAGCTGCTTTGGGCCCTGTGGTGCAACTTCCCCGCCAATGACACGCCGACGTCGTTACAGTATCGGCGGCATACCATCGGCCACTGCGATGAATGAGTTCTACAACTACTCAACGGCGCACAATCAGTCAGCAACGAACATAGCCAATCTGCTGAATGAAGCGAATAAATCGATATCGCGCTCATCGCAGATTCTCAATTTGAATCCACAACGATTAAGCAACCAATACGGTAGAACTGTGTCTAGCTATCCACAGTTAAACCTTGGGGAAACGTCACCGTATCTCAATGACAACCTCATGCAAATGTCAACAAGCTTCTCGTCGCAGCCGAATATGTACTTCCAACAGTACTCAAGCCAGTATGACAAGCCGACAGCAGCGGCGGCGGCAGCAGCTGCAGCGGCATCAGCCTACCAGCAACAGCAGCAATACTCAAGACTTAGGCCAGCAATGTCGTCGACACAGCTGAACTATCCTATTTACAATCTGACTAGTAGTAACTACCAACAACAACTACCACCACACATGACACCAAGCTCATACCTTTCACAAACCAATCAACCTACACTACAACCACCAACAGCACCGCCATACCAGCAAGGCGCGTTGCTTGGTCAGCAACGCAATCTAATGCATTCGTTTCACGCCTCTAATCCCGCACTCTCTTCACAATACCACCATCACCACCAAAATCAACATCAATATCCGTATCCATTATCATCAATATCACAAACCTACCACCAGCACATGCAACAGCAGCAGCAACAACATCCACTCCATCACCAATACAACCCGGCATATACCAGCAGCCAGCAATATGGAACTACCGCCGGTGCTAGTAGTCTCCACCAGCAAATCCAACACCAAATGTTGCCTCAGCATCATCAGTATCACATCCAGCAACAGCTCCAACAGTTGGGCGGCAGCGGCAGTGGTGGTGTAGGTATCGGTGCCGGTCTCGGAGTCGGAGCCACTTCCACCGGTGCCGGCGGCTACAATCCCTCAGCGTCGTCAGCGTTCGATCATTTGCATTCATCGCAACATCATCACCTCCATCACCCACCACCTCAATCATCCACATTGTATCATGTACCGCCATACTCGAAACTAGATTTAGATTACAATAAACCACCTGAGAGTAAAAGACAAGTAAGTTTTAAATTTGACGTAGATACGCTTTCGATAGATTCTTAAAAAAAAAATACAAAAATTCAAATAAAACAAACAGAGAACAGTTATATAATGCACAATCTAGGGTCGTCGTGTGTAGCGATTTGTGATTTTCCAATTTTACTATAGATATACACAGATACCAGGGGGATACAGAACGTGGGCGTAAAACGTATATAATTCTCGCTGAAGTTGTATAGATCCTCCACCCCTTCATCCCCTTGACAGAGGCTGACATGGTGATGTTTTTTTTTTCGTACCTACTCAACCCAATAATTGTAGTTGCCAAATTTTTCACTAGTTTAGAATTAGTTTAGATATAAGAAACTAAAGCTAATAGGAGTCTTTTAAAGCAAGCGACGACGTGTGAGGCACAATTAAAAATAACTCAAAGAAGTAAACAACCGCTGGCGATGTTTTTGAAGAAAACGCCAAGCGACCGTTTGTGTACTCATAACAAACGACAGTGATTTCAGGAAATGATGACTTCAACCTTCTTCCATTCCAACAACGCAACAACCATGCATAAATGGAGAGATGAATAAAATAGAGTACTTCCCTAAAGCGCACTCATGCTTGTTTCCTTTACTTCCTTCCTTCTTTATTATTCTGTAGGAATAGGAATAGGAATATAGTGTAGGAAATGTCTTGACAACATACAAATCCTTCTGATGGAATTCATCACGCCAAGCTGTATGTTTTTTGAAATAACAAAAATTAGTCTACGACGAGTCCCATGTACCTACCAAGTATTTAAATAAAACTAATTTCTAGTCTGTTTTGTTGCTCAATGCCGAAGTTTTTCAAATATATATCGAATTTATGCGAAATTCACACTAGATGTTTCCTCTGATCAAATTTGTATGCCGTCTCATTCTTTGCAGACTTATATGAGTACGTCATTCACAGAAAGTAGTAGTATCCGGCTCGAAGGACCATTCTGTTTCACAAGGACACTAGGAAAATATAATACCGGACAGATTTTAAGCCTCGACAGCGAAACTAGATATATATATTATAAATCGTTTATAACAATATCGAAGGGACCTTAGAATTTCATCTCTATAACCGGTTCATCGTTATATGCCGCAAAATAGATTCTTACACCACTTTCAGTTCTTGAAATAATATCATTTTTCTGGGCAAAAGAAAATGACTTTCATTTATTTATTGTCATCAGCTTAAGGACTATCTCCACGCACCATTTGTTTGTTTCAAACAAAAATTAACACTTACTGAACTTAGCAGATATGAGATATGGAATTAAAAATGGGCATGCAATTAAATTTATTCTAACCCTAGCCCTTTCAGGTCGAGATAAAAATTTGATAAATAGTTACTGTTTAAACTTTTATCATATTGAAGCAATGAGAAAAAAAATTGCAAGTACGGTACTTCTCGCACATTTGAGTGCCTTGAGTCATTAGAGGAACATAGCATTTTATTATTTTCAAAACTATTTTGTTTTTTAATCACATCGCACATGTTTGACATATAAGAAAATACATAGACCGGTCACTGCAGTCGCGGTCCGATAAGTACTTAGCCTACAAAAGAAATACAAATTTGGAAAAGTGGCAAATTATTTCTCAACATAGTCTCCTTTTAGCTCGATACACTTGATCCAGCGATCAACTTCTTTAACCCATCCAAAAAACAGGTTCTCTCGAGGTCTACAAAGTAGACGGCGGCGATGACCTCTCCATTCGAAAATTCGCATACAAGCTGGCTTGGTCAAAACAAAACTACGACTCCGATTCAGCTGAAATTTTGACAGTAGCCGTCTAAGAGAATGTACTAGACGATAGTAAATCTCTCTTGCGATACTGGCACCATCGGGCGGTGAGGCCAAGTACTTATCGGACCGCCCTCGTATGTATGTACATAATGTAGATACATATTCAGAAACAGGAGGGAAATAACGAGCTGTATTTGTAAGAACTCGATTTTTTACCATTGCTATTGACAGTTTTACGACTTAAATCAGATACATTTTCATCGTTATAAAAGATTTCATTGTAACCGATTGCCAATTTCTTTGAGGTAAATGTATGATGCAAATGACTTTGCAAATGTATCATTATATTATCTGGTTCATCGCTATATCAGGTATTGTTATAACCGATGTCAACTGTATAATAATAAAAAAAAACTCAGCGAAATGTAAATATCAATTTTTACATTATTAATTGTATACAATTGGACACTTTATGTCTTAGCACTGTACACCAACTATGCTTGCTGCTTAGTGCATCAATAATCCTGGTAAAAGACGCCATTTGTAGTTCCAAGTGACAGTTGAAAAACATAACACAAAACCTGACATATTTAAAGCAATTACCCATATAATTTTCCCGAGAACTGTCTGTGAATGCATGTCAAGGTATCCAACAATTTCTTAATTTGACATCTAGGTTGACGTCTAACGGTTGCCGGGTGCAAATCCATTATCTCAGCTAAGTTCGATCAAGCAGAATCAACTTATTTAGAAAAAAAAAAATAGAGAGTGTCGTTATAGTGTATCAGCGCAAAGCTACCGAAAAATGCTCAGTGAATAGTAAATTCCGAAGTGGTTTCAAAAGAAACGAATTGAGGACTTAAAGAGAGACAAGAGTTGCACTCAATTACATATTCGTTTTAGTTGTTCAAGAATTGCAATTAGAAATCTGAAGAGTGGACGCAATAGTTCATAGAATGACTGACACAAGAATGATCTGTAATTTACAATTTTATGTTTCCTTTTTATTGGCAGTTTAAAAGATTTAAAATAACGGCTTCTAAAATAATTAATTTATCAGCGTGGCAAAATGATTTTTTTCCTGTTTTAATGAAACATATCCTCTGCCTCCAATCTTTTAAATGTTTCAAAAAAGAACATTTCCAGACTAAAGAAGACAAATTTAATAGGGAACTAAAAATCTTCCGGCGTTCCTGAATATTCAAAAAGTTGATCAGTTTTAAGAAATTATATTTTTCCTTTTTTAAAAATAGATTGGCAGTTTTGATAAAATATGATTGAATGGTTATAACGTGTGTTCTTCGCGTTTGTAATTATAATATAGTCTTTTGTGCATTTCTTCTTCTATTACCTCACTATTTACTGCACAGCTAATTTGTTTTAAATTTATTTTAACACTTAGATTCTTTCTATTCACTGTTAATACACAAAATTTCTCTACTCTTTACTTTTTTAATTATTATTCAAAAATTAGCTGTCACTGGTAAAGTGCATCTATCAGCTGTCAAGCATCAGTGTCATAAACGTCATATTTGACGCTTTTTGTACATAATAGGTACAGAGCGTAACGCATTATTAGCCGGGTTTTTTTTTTTGCACGCTTATATAAAAGTGCACAAAAAACGCCTATCGCCGCTTAACGAATTCATCGCAAAAATTGGCAGCACAGACATATGTATTTCTGACAGATAATGACACTTGAGCTGTCGGTTGTTGATAAAATTGAAAAAAAAAAATTTTGAAAAATAAAATTATAAAGTTGGAAAACTCGGGGATGCACATTCAAATATACATATTTAGCTCCGATAAGAAGAATTATTTATTATCTTAAATGATCAATTTATTGCTTATTGACTTAATCAATCGTCGGCAAAGAATAAATAAGAGATGGAAGAATTGTTTTCGATTGTTATTTTCTTAGGTTTCTCCGGTTGTCAAAGGCCCTGGCTACACGGTCAATGGCATACTAGGTATTGAAAATCTCCCCGTGGCTACACACAAAATGTGTTGAGGAAAACACTTTGAAAACAGAACACACAACCTCTGTGCTCCGTCCTGCACAGCGAATTATTTTTTTGAGTTTTCCGTGATGTGAACCCTCCGACGGTCGGAAAAAAATGAAAAAATATATGAGAAATGAAACGCTTTGAGACAAGAACATGCATCTTCCACCGAAAATTATTATCAAATCGGATTTTCGGTATGCTTTTGGTAAAATCAACCCTTCTCGTTTTAGCTCACATAAAATCTACCTGTCTCACTGAAAAGAATCGGTATGGAAATGATCGTGTAGCCAGGGCCAAAAGAATGACTTTTTTTTATAGGAATCATCCCAAAAGTAGAAATTTGGATTTGTTATCACTGTTATTATATCCGCTTTCCTAAGCGGGGGTACTATCGCAGCTTATTTTATTTTTGTTGTATTTTACATGTAAATTTGCAAAATAAGCGTATACAACGCGTGCAAAAAAAACGGCTATTATTTCCTTGATTTTCTGACGTGATTGTTATTGGTTTATATATTTGATGGACATGAATATAGAAGATATTAAGTTGTAATCTTGTAGATACACATATGTACGAGTACACAGTATACTCGTACATCGTATCTGTATGTTTAATATTTATTCCAAAGATTTTGTTATTTGTTTAGTTTTCCGATGGCGAAATGACAATAAATCTCCTGCCATTCAATGAGTAGTAAAGCAGCAAGGACGAGGGCTCAGATAAAAGTAGAACTAAAAATATTCCTAGATTAACCCCGTATCTAATCTTAAGTGTCTGATTTTACAAAACAAAGTCTACACATACTAAACATTTAAAATGTGTTATAGTAGGCGGGTAAGGCTAAGGCCATACTTTTTCCAGCAGCAAATCAAATAATTGTATTGACATACGTATTGCCTGAATCGGTCTTCGTGTTGTCGAAGATTGTTATACAAATGGTGAAATTCGCCATAACCTGATCATTTTCGTTTTATTGGATGAACACCAAATCCTCTTTTTTTAATCACTGCGACGAGAAGCGCTCGACAATGAATTTTTTACAACTAATCGCTTAAGAATCGACGCTCAATAAATGTCCACTTGCCACTGAATCTTACCGCACAGCGTCTTGCCACTTTGTCGCTTGCCGCTCAGTGCGCTGCATTAGAATCGGTAGGCTCGAAAGAGTTAAAATTAATAGCTAAGTTTTTTGGAGTTGGTAAGTGTAGATTTGAAAGCTCTTAGAAGGCTTAGAAAATGTCATTGCTTACTCTGATTTTGTAATTGTTGCGGCGAGTCCTGAAGTTACGCTTTTTCCTACCTGATTTCGTCCTTAAAGTTTGTATGATTACAAAATGTATTGTACTTCCTTACATCTTTGTTAGGTCGAATATTCTTTAAAAATAGTGGTGGGCAATTCATTAGCTTTGATCCGTTTTTAGGCAATGGAGACAGCCAAGACCAACTGTTCGTTCGCTCCTTATTTAAAATTGTTAAGAGACCCAGATCAACCCAAGACTAAAATTCTATCAACAGTTAAGACCTTCTCACATTAGTGGTATCCGAAAGTATATTATTACCTATTCTGAGACCCAAAGTGCATCCGTCATATTTGACTTCCGTTTAAAAGTATTAACTGATTTCGTGGAGACATCATCTCCAGTGGTGTTGCCTCCATTACATTTTATGTATAATACAAATACTACTAAACTGTCTCTGTTTAAATTATTCTCTGTTTTAATTGTGCTATCGGTTCTATCTATCTTTCAATACCTCAAAATGCATAATATTTTGGTCTTTTTCTTTCGTTTCTTTTTCTTCGATTTAGTATCCCTCGATTTATGGGTCCTTAGCTCAGTGATTGTATTTGAAACGGTCGGCCATTTGCAGTATTACCAAGTCCGCCATATGCAATATGTATGGCATTTGAGTGATTACTGAATAATATTTGTTTTTTAAATGAAAATCACATGTTAAGTAGGTATTTAATTATTTATAACTAACATAAGAATCTAATACAAGGTGCGCCTCGTTTTCATTTTTGAGTTTTTGTTGATTAGTACTCGCTTTGTTGTTATTTACAATTTGTCTGACTTCGAAAAAAAATACTTTTACTTTAAGAATATAATATAATGTTTTTTTTTATTTTAAATAATTCCAACTAAGTAGAAAACGGTATGCGTCTGAAACCTTTATAATGGTTAAGTAATTCTTCTAGTGATTTAAACAGAGTTGTATTTAAATTTAACATTTTCAAAATGAGATGTAGTTAAATTTTTAGGATAAATAAAATTAACTAGTTCGGCTTTTACTCTGTTGGTAGTGATCCCATAACTTTTTTTCGAAAAGAAAACATCATCATGCTCTGCCGCAAGTTGCTTTCGTCAATCAATATATACTATAGCAACTCCATTTTCTAATGCAGGAGTTTAGACAAAAATATATATGTAATTATTATTAAAAATTGGACTATATTCAATATAAACAAACTATTCCACAAATAACCAAAATTATTTAACAATTATGTAGGTAGAGTTCACTTGGGGCATAATCCCCTCTTTTCACTCTCTCTCTCTCTCTCTCCAAAAAAAATAAATACATAAAAATGAGACAAATTAAACACTCACAGTTTGCTTACTTAGGACAGGGTCGAACTACTACTCTCAACACAATCGCCATAAACCTATCCGTAACAAAATTCCTCTGCTAAAATAAAAAGCACACCATCATAATAACAACAAACAAAAAATAGAAAAAAACAACAAGTGGCACAAGAAAAAAAATATAACGATAGCATAAACGAATAGAGTTTTGAAACGAAATGAAATAAACGTCAATTAATGAAGATTGTAACCGTAAAATATTTAAAATATACAATACATAAAAATAAATAGATTTAGGTTAAATTTGCCTTAAATAAATAAATATATATGCATGCAATTCGATAACGATTGTATTATTATTAATAGAAAGAAATATATATTGACAGGACGTGTTCATAAACTGTGCTCAATAGCAGGTCAAAAAAAAAAGCAAACATTTTACGAAAAAAGTCTGTGTTAGCTCAATATTTCGATTTATTTATTTAATTTTTCTCAAGTTTTTAACTTTTAAAATTTTAGCTCTTATTAAACAAAACATTGAGAAATGAATATTAAAATATACAAAATCTTGTCCGAGACAAAAAAAGGAAGATCAAAAAAAAAAAAAAAAATTGAAAACCTCGACAAAATGGTAACACTTAATTGTATTTCTTTTTAGCAGTGATTGTTCTTCTTTCTTTTTCTAAATGTTTGACCGTCTTCATTAAAACAAAACACAAAAACTAAATCTTATTTAATAAGTCAAAGTTTAAGCATAAACCGTTATATACATATTATACTGTATTTATGTATAATTCGTATTCGTATTTTTCAGTCTGATCGATTTTATTATAAATATTTTTAATTATAAATAAATTTATTTATACTGTTAAGCTTCTTATACATATATACTATATAACTTAGATTAACGAAAAAAAAAAAAAACATTATTTAAAACGATTAATAAACTTATTTTGCATTATTCAAAAAAAGCGAAAAAAAAAAGAAAAAGTATATTTTTGTACATTTTTGTATAATTATTGTCACATGTCAAATCAATTTTTTTTTGTGTACGTGTGCGTGTCTCGTCTGTTTTGTAAGAATTGTTTTTTTTTTGATTTTGTGTATGTTTTCATCTGTATGTGTGTGTGTTTCATCAAAACAATAAATTCATTTACATTTCATTGTTAATGGAATACGGGGCGACTACAGCAAGCATAATTGGTATTACGTGAGGAGTATTTTGTCACCCACATATAAGTATGCACACCACAACACCGCATCGCCACGACACTCTTTTGACATACACATCAATATGGCACATTCTCGTTTTTATTTCCCAGCGTTTCTCTTTAGTTTTTTGTTTTACGGGACGGGACACATTTTTAAAGGTAATTTTGCCAGCGCAATAATAAATAAGGAAAACAACACGCATTTGCAAGGAGGTTAGAAGCGTTTTTTTGTCGTTTGTTTTGTTTTGTTTTTTCGGAATTAATTTATTTTCTTTTTTTAGTCGAATAAGCTCGAGCTTATTTTGCCTGAGCACTGTAAGTTGGTTTTTTTTTACCGCTCAAATAACCAAATAAACGGGGTCAAGTGTGGCGAGAGTAGAAATGTTCTGTGCACAGTGGAATCGTATGAGAGTCTTGGTCTTGCTTTTCGGCCTACATAATAGCGGAGGGAATTAGTTTTGTTTTAATTGCTTATTTGGGAAAATTAAAAAAGAAATATATTTGTTTGCAACTGGGTAAAGCAATAAAATAGGATATCAAATATATAGGAGGAATAAATTTAAAGTTTTCGAAAGCTGGCATCACTAGGTCATCAGTTAACCGTCAATTCATAAAATGCAGAATAAAGTCATATACATAAGTTAATTATTATAATCTGTGAGAGGGTATATACAGTATTGTGCAAAAAATTTGCAAATTTTTGATTCTCTGAAGTTTTGTTTGATTAACTTTACGAAAAAAAAAATAGTATTAAGAAATATGAGAGTACCTATACATACGTTCTTAAAATTAAGCAAGAAAACCAGCAGAAGTACAATTAAATTTGTTGTTGGGGAATAAAATTGATAGCTCGTCGACTATGCTGCGGGGCAAAACACATGCAAGTTTTTTTATTTTTTCCTCTTACTAAAATCAGGTTAGTAAAATAGTATCATATGCATTATTTCTGTAGTATAGGTACCATTTGCGGCTCTCACACTTAACCAATCTAAACAAATGAGGTGTCAAAAGAAAAAGAATTTCCTGGAGCAGTGACGAATTGCACTTTTACTTTATAAATTTTAACAAATTTAAAAACCGATCAGCATAAATATTCTACCCAAAATTAACTTCCAAAGGAATAAACACCGTATGATTTCCATGAATTGACAGATGGTAACTATATGGTAAGTTTGGATGTTGGATGATAAGTTTGGATTTAAAGGGTTGGATTTTCTCTTGCGAGAGTTCTCGCACGGGCACCACACTAGTTTTAATTAAACAAATTATGTAAATATGCAATTTTTGTCATTCAGTTGTCATTGAAAGTGTGTTTCAAAAATCGCTGGCAATAAAGATGATACCCGAACAAAGAAGCTGGTAATCGAGGCTTTTTAAAGCTGATCACAGCAAAATGAGATTGACGAACAATTCAAGAATTACTGATCAAGTGTCCAACGCTTCATTCTGTTGGTCGTCACCAAAAAACAGACACACAAACTGACAAGAAAATCATTAAATCAATTTGGTGAGAGTCTTCCCGGTCTTTAGTTTCAATTCTTGAGGATCTCAACTTATCGATCAATGAGAGTACAGTGCGTATGCCTGCAATAAAAAGCGATTTTAAAGCATACAGAACAGTTAAGAAGCCTCTATTAACATTGAAACACCGTCAAAAAAGGTAGCCTCTCTGTTTGATTAAAAAGTGCTAATAATTTTATATTATTTGTACGGACTTGAATTGGCTTGTAAATATTCAAATTGGCCCCTCGAGAGCAAGTTCAATATTTTGTCTTCAGGTGGGATTTGCTATGTTCATCAAGAGCTAGGTACTCGCTTAAATCGGGAGTATATACGGGCTACTCTGAAGCATGGATGCGGTTCAAATATGGTTTGGGGATTCTTTTCAGCATGTGCTACAATTAAATAACGGGAGTTATGGATCTGTTTATGTTTAATGACATATTATACACCATAATGTACCTATATGCTAAGGCAGAGATGTCATTGTTCTGGAGGTTTCAACAAATATCTACCCGAAAACGCACTTTAGCGTTAAATAATTTTTAACAGCTCGGGGAGTTAATGATTTTGATTGGCCTCCACAATCCCCCCCATTTAAATACCATAGAGAACTTGCGGCATATCTGAAAATAGCGGACAGAGGGACAACGGTTTACTTCGCAAAAGACTGTTTATAAAGCTTTAAATATAAAAATATAAATAAAATAATAATAAACAGCAATGAACTTTAGACCAAATATTAAAAAAAAACTTGCATATGTTTTGCACAATACTGTACATATGTACATTATGTTTTTATTTTAACTATCTTTATATACATAAGTATGTACGAGTGAAAACATACGTACATATCAAGCACGTTATTAAGAGTCTCTCCGATCTGTCTATCAACAATTGTGTACGGCTTTGTCTCTGCAGACTTTAAGTTTGGTAGCACTACTTAGTCTTAATACGAATTCTTTATTAACATCTATTGGATCTTATTACATATGAATATATGTATATTATTTAAGTACGTCGCGAAACAAATAGGGTCACATTAAGCTTTCAAAGTTTTTGAAATTGACCTAACATATAATGTGGAGAGGGTATACAGAGAGTATGTTAACTGCTTTCTTGTGTTTTTAATTCAACTAAAATTATTTTATGTTAAAAAAAAGCCACTGGCGATTGTTCCTGTTTGTTGGTAAACCTAAACACATTGCTGACTACTAACGCAAAAAAGATTCTGCTTTTTTTTTTTTGTTAAGTTTCTACTCCTTACGTTACAAATCCTTTTAACCAAAGCAGGTAAGATAGGCAAAGTGCTTAATTAGATAGATAGATAGATAGATAGATTGATTTATTGTCTTGTTCTATATATGTTTGTTAAACAATCTCATTATAAAGAATCATAAAGCTGTGCTGTCTGCCCGAGGGTGCTGAATAATTTAATGATGGAGGCTCCGGTTTTGATGGCCTTTTCCCCTTTTCTGTAATCGAAAAGCATGAGCCTGTATCCATCATAAATAAGGATAAATTAGTACTGAAAATCTAGATATGTTAGCCACTCTCATGCAACGGTTATACAAACAACATGAAGTGTAGTAGGGAATTAGTCCTCACTACTCTTCGTTTCTATTCACATTTTGTCACTTTGCCCAGTGTTGTCTATTCTAAACAGCATCTCCTTAGACTTAGCCTTTCTTCTTACCCTGACTCTTATATAGTTATATAGTTTTTACTTTTGGTAGCTGTTTTTGATATTCGAAAAGTCGTTGGACGCACTTTTATTACAAAACTGTAGCCAATATTCCATTAACAATCAAATCGAGTGCAACTTGTGTCTGATTGCAAATAAAATAAAACAAAAACACCGCAATAGCGGTTCCGCTTTTCTTGCTGATATTCTACTTTTTTTTAATGCATGACATTTTGCTCAGTTTTCTTTCTCGTCCTATTCTTTCTTTTTCTTTCTTTCTTTATTACACTTCAGTCAACAGAATTCGTCTGCCACATACAAAAAAAACACCGTTATGCAGAAATTACAATGTCAACTCGAATTCGTACTAAACATCAGTTAAATAAAAGTGAAACTGTTTTAAATTGGTTACAGGCCACCATCATTCTAGGAATCACAAAAATAGGCAATCAATCAAAGCCTTCTTTCTCTCTGTCTATCCATACAAATCATAGTTTCCATTTGTGCTTTGCAATTATCTTCCTAAAATATAAAAATCAGTTTTTTTTTTGATTTCATATTGCATTATTCGTTTGTCAGACATCATTTCCCATAAATAAAGCAAACAAAACACTAATTAACCCCCGTTCACACTTCAAACTCCACCCGTTTAGTTGGACGAATTCCGTCTTGAAATACAAAGAAGGGATCAAGAGATTATGGCGATGGCCGCCAAAATGAAGACACTCGAGGAACAACATCAGGTGAGAATAATTCCAGCTATGCGGCTTAATTTTCTTGGTAAAATTCGATAATTTACAGGACTATCAGCGTCACATAGCCGTTCTCAAGGAGTCGCTCTGTGCCAAGGAGGAGCACTATAACATGCTGCAAACAGATGTGGAAGAGCTGCGAGCCAGGTTGGAGGAGAAGAACCGTCTAATCGAAAAGAAAACACAGGGTACCCTTCAAACAGTTCAGGAACGAAACCGCCTCACCAGCGAATTGACCGAACTTAAGGACCACATGGAAATTAAGGATCGCAAAATTAATGTTCTCCAAAGAAAGGTACGTTTAGTAACTCTGTTTCTTTTAAATCTCAGGCACTATGCATTTTTCACAGATTGAAAACCTCGAGGACCTTCTTAAGGAGAAGGACAACCAAGTGGATATGGCAAGAGCCCGATTGGCGGCAATGCAAGCACATCACAGCAGCTCCGAAGGTGCTCTAACCAGCCTCGAAGAAGCCATTGGCGATAAGGAGAAACAAATGGCTTTGCTTCGTGAACAAAGAGACCGCGCCGACGCTGATAAACAGGAGGAACGTGAGCTGCACGAACGTGAAGTCGCCGACTATAAGATAAAACTACGTGCGGCCGAAAGTGAAGTTGAGAAATTAAATACCCGCCTGGATAGAGCAATTGCCGAGAAGGAACGCCTCGAAATCAAATTGGAGGCCTCACAAAGTGAACTTGGCAAATCTAAAGTCGAACTGGAGAAGGCAACAAATGAGGTTGGTCGCAGTTGCTCCGATTGGGAGGCAACTAAGCAGCGAATCGCCCGCCTCGAACTGGAAAACGAACGGCTGAAACACGATTTAGAGAGATCCCAGGTACTAGTGTATTTTTACAAGGGGATAGCATTTTAGACTTTCCTTTTAGAGTGTTGTACATATAGATACATATATTCCTCGTGCTTTTATGACAGACGATGGCTAGCAATACGGTCTGTATTTATATTATTATCTGATTCATATTTATTCATGGTTTTTTATATGACAAATGGACTATTCGATTTTATACCGACTACTACGTAATTTTTTAGAGAATAAATTTATATTGTGAAAGTCAACAAATGAAACGACAATCATTGAAAAATGGCGCCCAATGCATGTATTTTTGGCGGAAAAACTCCTTCAATAGGACCTTAAATACTAAAAGAGCATATAGAAAGTGGAACCACTGAGGTTTCACTTAACTCTGTTACTACAAAGGTTTGACTTATGATCAGCACTAACTTCGAGAAGCCAGAAGTAACAAATCATCATCATATATATTATTTCTGTAGTATAGGTACCATTTACGGCTCTCATACTTAACCAATCTTAACAAATGAGGTGTCAAAAGAAGGACAATTTCTTGGAGCACTGACGAATTGTACTTTCACTTTATCAATTTTAAAAAATTGAAAAATTAATCAAAACAAACATTTTACCCAAAATGAGCTCCCAAAAGAATAAACACTTCCCGTACGATTTTCATGGGATTTCCATCAGTTGACAGATGGAAAGTATATGGGAAAGTTTTGATTTTGAGGGTTGAACACTCTCTTGCGAGAGTTCTCGCACGGGCACACTAGTATATATTATTTCTGTAGTATAGGTACCATTTGCGGCTCTCACACTCAACCAATATTAACAAATGAGGTGGCGCAAGAAAGAGAATTTCCTGGAGCAGTGACGAATCGCAGTTGCACTTCATAAGTGTTAGTGAATTAAGAAAACGATCAAAACAAATATTCTACTCAAAATGAACTCGCAAGAGAATAAACACTTCCCATATGATTTTCACGATTTGAAAGATAGATATTAATATGGATAATAAGAAGTTTCAACCACGCGAGAGTTCTCACACGAGAAAGCTAATTTACATTTAAAGTAAAAACCGTAAGAGTTACAGACGTCGATACGCGAAATGGTTACTTTGGCAAATTTGGAAAATACCGCTAAAGTACTCTTTGACATGTGACAAACTGACATATGGCGATATATTTTAGATTATAAAAAAACATTTGCTAGATTTTTTCATGTAATTTCCAATCCTATCTCCATTCCTTACCTGCAAACTCATTAACCAAGTAATCCAAAGCTTCATTGTCTTTCCTCATAAAACTACACCCCTCTCCTCGATCACCAATACTAACACTATCCACTCTCTCACCCAACAGACAACGTTTGGCCGCACTACCTTGAATACCTCTCAAGAACTCGACCGGGCTCAAGAGCGTGCGGACAAAGCATCAGCCGAATTGCGACGAACTCAAGCCGAACTGCGGGTGACTCAGGTTTGTAGCATCATTTTATATTTCCATACGTGTATGCATAAGACTATCGTAGTTGGCTTTTTTAGTTGTCAACTCAAAACGTTGACGGTCATAGTAAATGTGGCCTGATGCTTAATTTATTGATATACTATATTTATAATGATGAAACTAAGTACAAAACAAAGAAGAATTTTCTTAAACACTTGCAAACATAAACAGATGACATTTCCTGTCAAAGAAACGCATCCACTCCATGGCTGCCGTTACATTTCTTTGACACAAATCTGTCAGAATTAATTTGTTTTTGTGCTACTTATACTTAGTTACTATACTTTTTCGGCCTTTTTTGTTGGTATATTTTTGTTAACTTACTTTTAAAATTTAATAAAGTCTCTTTTTCTTCAAATAACTATTAAAACTGACGCGCTGACATTAATTTTTATAGGGCGAAACAGAACAACGTTTTGTGAGTAATTGTTTCCAGAAAAAAAAAAAACAAAAAAAAAAACAATAAATCCAAAGTTTTACAATCCTTCTATCGTTAATTATTATTTATCTTTTTTTACAAACATTTTGGTTCAACATTTTCTTGGATTCACTCACTTTACTTTTATTCAACTAAAATCCATTACATTAAAAAAAAATTATATAACATTACATACAAAATTAAGCCTATTCCAAATGTAAAAAGGTAAATAAGCAAGTTTTAGCTGCTACAAGCCCTGTTGGGCAAATCGTACTGTAAAAAGAAAAAAAAAACAATTTCTAACATGTTCGCTGCTAAAATGCAACTTTCACCAAAAAATTAAAAAAAAAAAAAATCACACATCAACCCACACACAATTGGCCTTGGATGCTACCTACAACCGAAAAAATGGTTGCCTCCAAGGCCTCCACAAACAAGCTATGCACATGTTTTGGCTTCCTTTTGATTTGAAAATAACGTGTTTTTTTTTACAAAATTCTGAACCCACCATCATCAGCCGGAATATGCGAATTGATGTCATGTTTCATTGAATTTGTAAAATGGTAGTTCTTTTCGCTAAAAATAACTCATGTTGGCAATGTAGATTTCACAAGTTTGCTAAAATTTGTTTTATACCAAAAGCTAGTCCGAAAGTGATGCCAAATTCGTTTGTAACTTTAAAAATGTTTTATGTACAATTTTCAGTCAGATGCGGAGCGAGCACGCGAAGAAGCCACTGCCCTGCAAGAGAAACTCGAAAAGAGCCAGGGTGAGGTGTATCGACTGAAGGCGAAGTTGGAAAATGCTCAAGGCGAACAGGAAAGTTTCCGACAAGAGCTTGAAAAAGTACAGGGCAGCGTTGGGCGAATTCATGCAGAACGGGACAAGGTTATACAGTAACTCGAACACAACTATTTCTTCAAATTTAAACATTTTTGTTTGACAGGCCTTTGCTGAAGTTGACAAAGTGAAAGAGGAACTCGAACGCACTCAAGCTACGCTTGGCAAAGCTCAACTCCAGCAAGAGAAACTCCAAAACTCCTTGGACAAGGCCCAAAATGAGGTTGATCATCTACAAGAACGACTGGACAAGGGTACGGCCGAAAATCGTCGCCTTGTCTTAGAGAAGGAGAAAATCACTTTCGAATTCGATGACATGCAATCACAGTTGGACAAGGCTCTAGGTCAAGCGGCACGCATGCAGAAGGAACGTGAGCTTCTTGCCTTGGACATGGAACGAATCAAAGAGAAAATGGATAAGACACAAGTACTGTTGATGTTGTTGTTGTTGTTGTGTTTTGTGTTATACAAACAAGAACTTAAATTATATAGATATCACTTGCTCGTATACAGAAAGAAAGGGATGCCCTGTCGGACGAGCTGGAGACGATCAAGGAGCGTGGAGAAAATGCCCAGACGCTGCTAATGAAGGCTCAGCGCGAAAAGGAAGCCCTGCAAACCGACATCGAGGTACTGAAAGAGAGATACGAGAAATCACATGGCATACACCAGAAACTTCAGGTAAGTAAAATAGGTTTAAAGCGCGTTCAGTGTAGAAATATGTTTCGACATATCAAACTTAGATGGAGCGCGATGATGCAGTCACAGAGGTAGAAATTCTCAAAGAGAAGCTGGACAAAGCACTGTATGCCAGTCAGAAGCTGATCGACGAGAAGGACACCTCGAATAAGGAATTCGAAAAGATGCTGGAGAAGTATGACAGAGCACAAAACGAGATTTATCGGTTACAGTCAAGATGCGATACGGCGGAGGCGGATCGCGCCCGTTTAGAAGTTGAAGCCGAACGATCAGCTCTAAGTGCGTCGAAAGCCCGTGAAGATCTACGAAAACTGCAGGAGGAAAGCACTCGTCTGCAAGAAGCCTGCGATAGAGCAGCCCTGCAGTTGAGTCGATCAAAGGAATGCGAGGAGAATGCTCGATCGGAACTCGAGCACAACCGCGAGAGATTCGATAAGATCCAGACAGAGTTGCGGCGAGCACAAGGCGAGAAGGAACACCTCAGTAGCGAAATGGAGCGAATTAACTACGAACTGGAAAGGGCCCACAACACCCATACAAAATCGAATGCGTCGCTGGAAGCCGCCAAAGAAGAAATATCCCACTACGTTACAGAACTGGAGAAGATGCGCGAACGTTACGAGAAGAGTCAATCAGAGGTACGAAGACTCAACGACACCGATACGTACGGCCGAGAGACAAGACGCCTCAAAGAGGAAAACGAACGACTCCGCGAGAAACTCGACAAGACCCTCATGGAGTTGGAAACCATCCGAGGCAAATCCCAATACGACTCCGAATCCTTCGAAAAATATAAGGACAAGTTCGAGCAACGAGAACTTGAAATACAAAATATCGAATCGAAGCTACATGAAACCACATTGCAGCTGGAGTTGTCCAAGGGCGAAGTGGCCAAGTTGCTCGCAAGTCAGGAGAAGCAACGAAGCGAACTTGAACGCGCACACATTGAAAGGGAAAAAGCTAGAGACAAGCACGAGAAGTTACTGAAGGAAGTGGAGCGACTGCGCCTACAGCAACAATCGGCGGCCATTAGCCCGAGCACCAGCAGTAATCCAAGTGATAGACAAGAAATCGATCGCCTCCGAGATCGTCTCGAGAAGGCGCTACAATCCCGAGACGCCACCGAACTGGAAGCAGGTCGCCTTGCCAAAGAACTGGAAAAAGCACAAATGCATTTAGCCAAACAACAGGAAACAAACGAGTCTACGAAGATCGAATTCGAACGCATGTCGGCTGAACTGAGTCGAATGCACGAGCGCCTTGAGAAATCCGAAGCCGAAAAAGAGTCGATCAGACAATCAAGTAAAAATCCTATGCAGAACGGCCAACTGGAGAAGCATCTACACAAACTAGAGGCCGATAATAAGCAAATGATTACGGAGAGGGATCAATTAGTTCAACAGTTAGAAAAGAGTCAAGAAATGCTGATGAACTTCCAGAAGGAACTGAATAGGTGCGAACAAGACCTGCAGGCGCAACGAGAGGAGAACCGCAAATTGCGCAACGGACATCCACCAACGGGCGGTGGTCAGGAGGTGCAACAACTTCGCGGCGAGTGTCAAGCACTCAAACAGAGACTGGAGGCGGCAGAAAAGGCGCTTACGGCCGCCGCTGGTGCCGCTGCTGCATCAGCTGCAGCCAGTGGAAACCGTGAAGAGATGGAGAAATGGCGGAAGGTCATCGAACAGGAAAAGAATCGAGCCGATTTGGCCGAGAAGGCTGCTGGTGAAATGCATAAACGAATACAGGTGAGTTGTAGTTGCAACGAAAGCGAATATAACAATGGGATTTAATGCGACTTTACTTTACAGATGATGGATAAACAACTGCAGGGACAGCATCAACAACTGCAACACATGCAGAAGCAGTTAGCACAAGCAAATGCAAATGCCGCAAATGCAGCCAACGCAGCGAACGCGCAAGATACTAGTAAGGAACAAGAGAAGCTCAAAGCAGACTTGCAAGCTGCGTGCATTGAACGCGATCGATTCCAGGGACAGTTGGAAATGTTGGTGCAAGAACTGGAGAAGAGTCAAGTGAGTTTAATGTTTTTTCTTTCGTCCATTTGATGACCATAATTTTTTCGTTAAGCTCAATTTGAACGAAGCCAACAAGCAATTACAAGCAGCCGCACAACAACAGCAACAAAACAAGGGACCAGCTGACGAGGCTCAACGAAAACAATTTGAGGCTCAAGCGAAACAACTCGAAGAAGTACGCAAACAAATCGAGAACCAGGCGAAAACGATCGAAGGCGAACGAAAGATTATTGAAGATCAGCGAAAATCTATTGAAGCGAAAAGAAAAGATATCGAAGAGAAAGAAAAGAAAATGTCCGATTTCGATGTACAGTTGCGAAGGCGAAAAGAGCAAATGGATCAGTTGGAACGATCATTACAGAATCAAGGTGGAAGTGCAGCCGTAGCGGGTGAAATGAATAAAAAACTAATGGACACCCAGCGACAATTAGAAGCGTACGTTTTCAATATGAGCATTTTGTATTTTCAAATAATCATTTTCTATCGATCTATCGAAATAGGGTGGTTAAAGAACTTCATCATACCAAAGAAGAGTCAAAGAAATCCACAGCTGAGACAGAACGATTACTGCAATTGGTGCAAATGTCACAGGAGGAACAAAATGCGAAAGAAAAAACGATAATGGACTTGCAACAGTACGTTGTGATTTCGTTTTTAAAAAATTTAATTTGATTACAATTATTTCTATTTTGCAGGGCCCTTAAGAACGCTCAAGCCAAACTTAAACAAGCGCAAACTCAACAGCAGCAAGATGTAAGTAGATTTTGACGTGATTTTTTCATGTTTAACTGATAATTTTATTTGTAACCTTAGGCTGGACCCGCCGGCTTCCTCAAGAGCTTCTTCTAAATAAATAAATTATTTCATGTAAGCGATATACGTCTTTGTTTGGTGAATGCAAATCAATTGTGTTAGCAGTGACTGGGTTTTTTTATGTCGCTTTAACGGATGCGAGAGTAAGTATTTTTTTTACCATAAATTTACCAAAAGCAAACATTTTTACCTTGCTCAACGTATGAGAAATGATTCCAACAAGATTTGGCATCACTGATTCCATTTTTAGTTGCAACTTTCATAAAAGCTCTATTTGCTCAGTTTCTGGATCTGCAAATGATTTTTCTTAAAACAAAGGCGCTTTGGATTTGGACCTGCACGGTATCCATTCACAATTGCAATTTTAACGCAACTTAAAAATCGGATTTCACAATTAGTTGGATACTATTTTTTTTACCTATTCAGTTTCTAATAAATCAATTTATTTTATAATTACAGTGGCAACAAGAAACGAACGAGAAATATTAAAAGAAATATGTGCTGAATCTGTGTTCAAATAAAACCAGGGAAATGAGACATAAATATACTATTTAAACCAATTAAAAGAGGAAATGTTGTAAAATTAAAAAAATGAAAGTATATTTAAAACAAAAAAATAAATACTAGAACAATATATAAAAAAAATTATTTAATTATATATATATACATACATAGGTATAAAAAATAAACAAACTATGTTAATAGTATAAATGGTATAAATATTGATCACAATATACAAAATAGCTAAAAAAAAAAATTATCAAATTAATTTTAAATAAATTATAAATATATAATATATATAAATATTAATAATTTATAGGTAGCTCAGATAAAAAAAGTTTATTATAGTGTAAATATTATATATATACATAAATATATATATATACATATATACAGTTACATAATGAAATTAGTCAAATTTATATAAATAACAAAATGTAATACTTCAACAATGTAATCACAATAATAAAAAAAAGAAACTAAATAACTATTACAATTTAATCAAAAACAAACAATAATGACTCTAAAAAAATTAAAAACAAAATATAGTTACCTTCATGGCAATTCTTTAAACTATTTATTTAACACAGTCTATATTTAAAAAAAAAAAACACACAATCTCACCTCTCTATCTCTTCTATCGTTCTCTGTCTCTCTGTGTCTCTTTCTCTCAATAAATAGAAAAAAAAAATTAAAGAAAAACAAAAAATTCTATCTGGTGCTTTTTATGTTAACTGTTTATTTCCTTGTTTTTAAATTCAATTAATGGAAATCGAGAACGAAAAATGCGAATGGAAGGTTTTATTTAATTTGTATGTATTTCTTTGTTTTACGTAAGAATAGCAAGAAAATATAATGAATCTTGTTAACAACACTGCCATGTTATGATTTACTCTTTTTTAATTTAAACTACTGAACACTCTTCAAAACAAACAAAAAACTGTTACAAAACAATACAATATTGCAAAATCATATCATTTAGATTTACGTAGTGCAAAAAAGAAAACAAAAATCATAGGAACGTGTATAAGATACTCTCTCAGAACGAATAAGTAAATATAATAGCAATTACATGAATGTTGAATATTTCTAATGGAAAAACAAGTAAAATTATTTTTAGTTAGGATGGAATATCACAGTAGTAACCAACTAAAGCCCATCTCCCTACTAACTCACTCTTTACTTTGCATGTACTCATTTTTTTATAATTTTAATTTTTATTTTCTAAATAGTCGAATATTGGGACACAAATAAATCTTACAACAAGCGTTATGTTGCCCATTTCACTCTGTTTCACTTATTTCGTTTAGCGCATGCAATGAACGCGCCCCCACAGACACATATTTTTTACTTATCTTATATTTAAAAACAAAAAACAGAAATCTAGCAATTCTCCTGCAAATATGTAAACAAAGAGACATAACATTAAAAAAGAAAAACAATTCTTATATATAGAAATAAATAATACACATAATATTCGACCAATTGAATAAGATAAGGAATAAAATTAAATAGGTACGCTTGTTAAGAAAAAAAGCAAACAAACACACATTTTCTTCAGTTCATCTATGAGTAAAATATATAAAAAAAACAATTGGATTTTTCTTTTTCTAAATTAAAATAAAAAACAAACAAACCAAAACCGAAAATAAACTACGCATACATTTTACGAATTCAAAACTTATAATTATATAAATATACATATATAGCTACATTTCTGTAAATTCATTATAGTCAAAATAAATAAATAAAATAAATTCATAGAAATATACATTTTAATTTATTCTTTAAGTGGAAAACAAAAACAAAGTCTATGCTTGTTACATAACATACATAATAGCGAAACGAAAATCATGACTCAACTCATTCTCAAACTAATTTTCAAAATGCAGAAACTACTTTAAAAAAAAAACTATGCAACTGCCCACATTCTCCCATACTGTAGGTGCACTGACAAAACCTAATATCTTTTTCTGCATACTAAAACAAAAACTAAACGCTTCTTTTATTTTTCTATTTTTAATTTTCCACCTAACATTTCGACTACTGATTTTTAGAAAACAAACAAACGACTGTAACTGTAACACAATTTCTTTTTATGTTTTTCTACTGCAGTCTGGGAGATGAATATATCGTTAAAAGCAAAATAAAAATAAAATAAAAAATATATTATATACAGTCCCTCTAAATTATATGTTGTTTAAAGAAAAAACTACTATATATACATCTATATATTTATAAATAAAGCAATTGTATTGAAGTTATTGAATTTATTGTAAGTTAACAAATAAAGAGAATTTTTTTTTTCTGTTAATTAATCATTTTTTGTTACAATTTATGTAAAGCAACAGACGCAGAATGTGTGTATGTACGTTGATATATAATATTTATTAATTTTTTACCTCGATATTTATTGGTTAGTAAAAGAAAATAAAAAAAATAAGTAGCTAAAATGGAACTTTAATATTTTAAAAAAGAAAACAACTTACACATATACAACATTGTGTATAAAATATGTATTTTATGTATCTACACAAAATGTACATTTTTCTGTATGTATCATTAAAATTTCGGCTAATGTTCAAACAAAATACAAAAATATATACATATATACAATATGTATATATAAATATAGAAATAAATAACAATAATATTTATATCGTAAAACATAAAATAATAATAATATTACTATTACAATAAATATTCTTATTGTTAATAATAATTTTTAATTGAAAAAGGAAATTAAATAAAAAACAAATACATATTATAGTTATCGTTATTATGTGCGGAATGCAAAATTATTATTGATAATGGCTATATTATTATTAATAATATTATTATTATTATTATTGTATATTTTTCTGTTCTTCTTATATATTTTTTTTTTTTTTGGTATAAATTCAAAAAAGTATTATATAAAAACAAAAAAAAAACTGAAGAATGTTGTGTACATTCCAAAATAAGAAACAAAAAAGATGTATTATTCGAAATGTTCATATATAAATGTCGACGATGTCGTTATAAAGAAAAATGTTCTTCAAAACTGCCTACAAATAAATTTATTTAAAATGATAAATTGAAATTTATTGTTTTTGTTTTAATAATATGGATAAAACAGGATGAAAAAAAACAGGTAAGTATGATAATCATAATAACAATATATAAATATTAACGTCACACTTTTACCTGTCAAACTTCTATGGAGATAGACTTCAAAACTCATTGAAAAAATGAAGTTAAACGTCGTATTCCTGTTCTTGAACATTCTGTGCGGAATATAGGCCAATTTTTAAATTAAATTATACGTAATATTATCTGCTTAAATTAATCCAAAAATGAAAACACTCTAATGAATGACACTTTTTGAGGAAATATCACTCATTCAAAATACAGATTCCTACAATCCACACTTATTTTGTGGATTGTATTTAATGGTAGTTTTCAAAACAACGTTAGGTTGCGATCGCAAGAATTGCTTGTTCTGTCGTTGATAGATGGCGCTACTTAAAGTGATTTCGTGCTTTGATTGCTATTGATTACGACCTGGAATATAACTTGTAATTAATATGGTTGGAAAATAAAAGAGCAGTAATTTTTTAGTCCATGGGCAACACCGAGCGGGCAACAGCTAGTACATACATAAATATAATCGTTGATGAAATAAACATTACAGGTCGAAGAACCTTCATATATTCATCGTGCAAGAAAATTTTCTCTGAAACCTTTAAGATTTGGGTTTATTTTCATTCAATAAAATAATTTGGAGCACGCAGTCTTCTTCTTCTAATATTCAAACATATTTCATCCGATGGAAAAGGTTAATGCTCATAACCAAGTCTTCTGCTTCTTTTAACAATATTTATATTTATAAAATTAGTTTAAGATATAGCGGTTTAGAGGTATTGGTTTTTAATAGACTTTTTTTTTTAAAGAAGAAACAGATGAACAGAAGACCAGTTAAAATAACCCATCACTCGAGGTGATACCCCGCCTCCAGGAGAAAACATAATTAAGAACTTGACATAAAAATGTCTCGTGGAGTCCCCCACTTTGCAGATACAACTGAGATGCCCGCATTTTAGTTTTGTCTTCCCGGCGAACTGAAAACCAGATTCATTTTTGACATTTGACCGTTTGGCAGTTAGATTTTCATTCAGTTGTTATTTCCGTAGGATATTTTACTGCGTTCAAAGCGAGAACTGTGCGTTCTTTCTTTCTCGACGACATCTTGCAGAATGAAATGTCTTGACATAATTTGGCCAGTAAAGAAAAAAAAACTGAATAATTTTTTTGACATAAATATGTCTCGTGTAAGCGTGGTGTAGGTAATGCCTGGAGCTTGGCTATACTGTGAATAAAAAGTTCATTAGCCCTATCAGAATATATTTACTTGGACTTTCAAACTGTATATAATATAAAATTAATAGGAAAACTTCTCTTGTCGATAATTGTGTTCATATAATAATATTCAAAAGGAGCACAAATTATTTATTTTTACAAATAAAATTTTAGAAAAATTACTTATTTCACTGATTGTGATCTCAGCTCATCTCATTCACAATGTAAACTTCGAACGCCTATCAACTCACACATCTTCGAAAATTGTCATCGAAAGACCTAAAAAAAAACATGGCCGTTCTCAGAGCAGAGAAACGTCAGCTTTGATTAGCTTTTCTGATTGCTCGGATAAAGAAAAGAATTACATTTTGTTCGTGGAGTTTTCTATTGTTTATATAATTTTCTCAGTTTTTTATACGCATTTATATCCCAGCAATAACAAAGCCATAAAAACAACGCCGCTCGCCCCATATAATGGACCATAAGAAATCTCCAGTTCGGAGACAGAAACGACAATCCAAGGCGATCGAAGATAATTTCTGGGATTGCAGTGTTTGTACATACAAAAACACAGCTGAAGCATTCAAATGCCGAATGTGTGACGTACGTAAAGGTTAGTGCTCCCAAAAATAAGCGAAAATAAAATGCAATTAAATTAAATACACTTCCATTTATAAAAATAGCAATGTGCCGTATTTTGTGTGCGTTGGCTTTGAAAACATTTGTGTAAACTGTGTCCTTGTTCTCAATAGAAAATGCGAAATGACTACCCAACCCATACCCATATTTTTTTTTGTTTTTTGTTTTTTCTTTACACTACCAAAGTGAAATTGTTTGATTTGCTTCTTGTGTGTAGGAAGAAAATCCATAGCATGTTCCCATATTGAATTGACTAGGAAAAAAAATAGTCTAATAGTGGTACGGTTTGGCGTTTGATTAACTTTGATATTAACAAGCATCGCAAATAATTTTTTTTAAGACTAATTAAATGTGTATGTATTCATGTGGACTGTTAGATCTGAGGTCATTTGCAGCAAAAATAAAAAATAGATTTCAAGCGTAGGTTATGCCGACACAGCAGTGTCTTGTATGTTGAAATAAAGAAAACAAACTTGGTATTTTTGCTTTCCTTTAATTATGTTAAGTGAACTTAACCAAAGCTGTTGCTTCAAGCCAAGCTATTTGTTTTTTTTATTTTTACATATTTACATGCTTAGTGCTCATTACTTCAGATTTTTCTCTAGGAATACTTATTTACTTCTAAATCTGTAAATATGTTAACGAATTTGCAAGAAAAATAATGAAAATAGGGAAGATGTAACATCTGATAGTGTGACTGATAGTCTTATATTAATCCTTAACCACCTAGCATACGTCTCACAGACCCCGCCGAATTTTCCAAATATGTTAGTTTATAAGTATAAAATATGAAATGTTGTTGTAGATGTAGTGACTACTTAAGTTAGTGTGACAGTAATAGCTGCTAAGTAGTTAAGGGTTAAGTAGTCAACATTTCTTATTTTATACTTATAAACTAACACATTTGGAAAGTACGTCGGGATCTGTGAAATGTATGCTAGGTGGTTAAGGGTTAATGGACTTAATTTAAACGAAGAGCTGCCATATCTAATAGCTAGGTGCCATAACTAGTCTCGATTTATGTGTTTTCACCACACTCAAGCAACCCATGCTGAGATTACATTGCATCTTCTTTTTAATCTAAGACTAAAAACGAACATCCACCCAAGCTTTTTATCCTTTCGTTCTCACTGTCATTGTTAAACCAACCATCCACGCTCCTGTCACAATGTACAGGTCTAATCGTCCTCGCAGTTGTAGGAATCGCTACGGCATTCATCAACACAGCGTCAGATGAGTGAAAAATATTAGATTCGGCATTTTATTTAAGGTAAGGCACCCTCTGCCGCGTAACTGCTTGAGTAAAACTAGTATAAAATAGGATTCAATTATTGTCTGGAAATTGACATCGAAGTCAAGGTATGGTACACATAGTAGCTCGGTGATGAATATATATTTTTTTTTTGTGTTAGTACCGCGTTCGAGGTAAACAAGGTAAGCATTCAATTCACAGACCTACAGGATTGCCAGGCATCACTGCACAAATTAATTTAAGGTTTACTAACCAACTTTTACAAAACAAAAACCCAAAATTATTCCGATTAAACGTTCTAATATCTGCTTTTTCCAGTACTTAACTCATTCGGCCTTCTTGCAGGCACATCAACACGGAAGCCACGACTCAACTCCGCCCTTGCGGCTCAACAAGCTGCCCCTCTACCAGGAGCATCGGGTGCCATACCAAATGGCACGAAACCAGCCTCCACATCTAAATCGTCGGGTCACGATCGAAATAAGCACAAAAAGTATCCCGCCCGATTAAAAAACGTCGATCGTTCTACCGCACAAACACGTGAAGTAACCGTGAATTCCGTCACCGTGTTCATAACTGAATATAAGCCGAAAGCTCTCGCCACTCGACGAGAGTCCAGTGAACAGAGTTTCAGCGAAAGCAACGACTCACGTAGTTAAATGGTGTATTTTTAGTTAGAGACTAGCATGCGTCGCGCATAGTGAAATCAGTTAAGCTCCAATGTAGAATTATAAATATACATATATCACAACAAGAAACAGAGAAAGCAAAGCAAACACAAAACGAAAACAGAATAATCAAGAATAACAAAGATACTATATAGTTTAATTTAAATAATAAATAAATTGTCTTGTGAATATGAAGGATTGTTAGAACACATACTCGTTAAGTAGGAAAGATGTACACGGGGATTACTGAATGCAAATTCACTGCCTCGGCAAATACACACACAAACATTTTCATTTTTTACTAAACACACACACCCCCTCACTATCAGTCAGACACAAAATACACAGAAAGAATAATTTCTCCTTTGTATAATTATAATTTTGTATATTTTTTCTTATAATAACGTGTGATAAAATTTGAATAGTATTTATCGAGAACAAAAAGGAAACCAATCTAGGTTAAGGATAAAATCATGATTTTTAAAATCTAAGAAAATTGTAGTTATTTGCTGCCGCTAGAGTGCAAAGGATTGATCTCTAACCAAACAAAGTGTAGGGCCTTGCATTTCCAGAACATATCAAATGCAATGCATGCAACGGCAGAATGATGTACATATATGTTTATATATACAAATTGCGCGAATAGTAGAATGTATTCTCTAGGACAAAATTCAAAAGAACAGTTTTTTTTTTTATACTCTTAGTTTGTTCCTTCTCCGTCTTTCTTGCAAGTTCACATACATATACACGAACTCATAACAGGCTTTCGGTTACAGCTCCAGTTTCCATTCACGTGAAATAGTGTATTTAAAAAGACTGATGTATTATTATTATTATATTATTATTGTAATTATTATTATTAGTTATTAAAACAAGAAAATATATGAAACTTCAAATAGCTAATAGAACAACAAATAGTACGCCGATCAATAAAAAGAAATACGACGATGGTGATGATGACGCTGACGAAGAGCATATAGCATTTATTTGGTAAATATAGTTAAGTTTTATTTTTTAACGTTTCTCTAATGTTTATCAGCAATTTAATTAAGTGACTCGCACACACTGCAACTGCGATTTAACCAGAGACAGAAATACATTTAAATATGTATTTTTTCTCAGTTTCTAACATTCATATTTAAACTGCAATTATTGGTAGAATATTATGCAGATAAACCTCTTATCCGGAACTCCAATAACCGGCAACCTCTATTAACCATACTATTTCACAGAATTTCTATTTTCAATTTTGACCTATTATTCTCTAATATATGGGAACTTAGCCAGCTTGCAGAAGATGTCTTATTATTTTGCAAGTTTTTGTATGTATTTGTGAAAAAATTGACATTATTAATAATTTCGATAAATGTGTGTGTATGTGGGAGCTCGATTTTATTCAAACGTCCAATACTAGGAACCGTTGGTCCCGCGCATTCCGGATAAAAGAGGCTCATCGTATTTAAAAAAAATTTAAAAAAAATGTTTCACTATGTATGTTGTATAATAAAATAAGACTTGCAAAGTTTGCAAGCTCCAACAGTAAATGCAAGCGAGGTACATAGTACATTATTTCGACTATGGCGAAAATACGCATGCCTACGCACAAAAGCCGCAGGTCTTATGTCATCGTCTGCACAGATATACATACAAATGTACGCTTTAGAATTTGTCTTAAACGTTTAATTTTATTTAACATTCTATGTAATATTTGATTTTATTTAAGTCAGTTGCAATAACTCAACTGAGGCAAATTGTAAATCCAAAATGTCCTACGGTTATATGCGTATGTTATTAGTTCAGATCCGTCCTAGCTTCGCACAGGACCTTTTTTAAATATGGGTATACACCTCGAACTTTTGATAAGACAATTGTATCCTAAGTGCGGTTCAAGCAGACGAAGCCTGTTTTTTTTTTTATTTGATCGATTATATTTGCATTAACCGTCACTAAAATAAGACAAAAATAAATAGTCTAAATATAAGCCACGTCCTTGCTTGCGTTCTCAATAAACGAGAAGTCTACTTTTCTCTATGGATATCCACTTTTGCCAGCAGTTGAAATGCGGTATCGAGCTCTTATTTGCGGTTCACTTTGAGAACAAAACGATGAAGCGTCCACGCATTTGTCGCTTTATGCCAATGTATTTTATCATATTAAGTGAATATACATAGAAGGCAGAGAATGGTTTCTTGTAATCTTCTGTGACATGTAGGGTGAGTTCATAATTGTAAAATTTTTGCTGTGAATTTACCGCAGCAAAATCTGTATAAATTTATGAACGGAACTTCTGCAACAGTTATGTCGCAGCCATGCAGCAAAATAAAATAAGCTGCAAATTTGCAAAACAAAAACGGCATTTGGACATTTATGAACACAAGTGATGGCGGAACGTTTGCAATGGCAATGGAGTTTTTCTACATTTGTGAACGTAATACAGTCAACCCTTGTAAATATAACGCGGTAGTTAAGTTCCCGAGAAACAGCGCGTAGTACGATACTTAGGCAATATACTAAAACTGGGGTTACGTTCTCCACAAAAAACAAATGCATCTAAATTTTTTACATTGCTTTTAGAAAACAAGCTGAACTATAGTTTTAAGACACTCTACACAAAAGATAAAAATAATTATGTTAACAATTAAAAAAAGAAGAAAGTTATCTTAATTGCAAATTTAAATTAATGTTTCATACATATTGGACATGATTTTTAATTTAAAAAAAATCCGTTACACTAGTTTGCTGAGCACTTCTCTGCAATTCCTTTCGAACAAATACGGAGCTAGAGAACGTTGCAAATGCCTTTTAAAATTGTTGAAGCGTTCCATAGAGGGAACCTGCGAGGTAATTCTCCAAATTAGCAGCCAATCCAATCCTTGGTTTATGTTTTATGTTAAACCGTTACGGATTAGCCAGAAATTTTGATGAAATTAGCACCAACTAGGACTTCTGAAAAACGGGGGCTCAGAATATCATAAAGCAGTCAGCTGCTAGGTCCGTTCGTGTACTTTTTGCACTAAATATGGGTTTTCTGTCAAATTTCGAAGAGTGGGGGTAAAATTCTCAAAGAAAGAACAATCACGAACGCATTAAGAACCAAGAAATGAAAGATGTATGTGATGTGGTCGCCGTGGCCGTGGTGGTTAGTGCGTTGGACTACTACGCATGCTACCCGGGTTCAATCCCAGCAAAAACACCTAAAAGTTTTTTCATGGTGCTACCTCTTTCGAATGTCTGACAAGCAATCAAAGAGTGTCATTTGTCATGGGAAGCTTCTCAACTCGCTCGGAGTCGGCAGGAAACTGTAGAACCCTTCCATTTCGTGGAAAAAATAACACGCACACACAAATGGTTGCGATAAGCTAGGCTTGGTTCTGTATAGGACCGTTGACGCCGTATATTTATTTATTTTTTTGTATGTGATTAGACAGATTTGACAGTTTTCATAATATACTCCAAAGAAATTTCTGTAGTAAAATTCGTAGCAATGGAAAATTTCTTACTCTCTCGTGAGCACTCTCTCCCACGAAATGCTTGCGTACGCGAACGGGTTTTCGTTGTTTTTTGTTATTTGTCGTAGATTTTCGTTGTTTTGGGAGGGTACGCGAACGGACCTATTTTTTCATTTGTTTGTTCCAGTTTTCAATTTTACTGAATGAATAGAAAAAACTTATATAATCTTGTTTGAACCGCTCCAAGGACTTTTTTTCGCATAAATTATTCTTGTTCTACTCGTTTCAATTCATGCATTCAAATAGTGGTCATAATCTCTTGCGTTGCAGTGTGAGTCTCCAAGAAACTAAATCAAAAGTAAACATATTATTCTTATTTTATTTTATATGTAAAAAAAAAAAACATATTTCTAGTTATTGACAACGAATAATTAAAAAAAAAAACATTAAGAAAATCTAAACAAAATGAAAATAACACAAATAGCCAACAATAATTCAGGAACGATTAAATTCTTTAGAAAAGTATTATTTTTTTTTTAGTTAAAATGTTTTTTGTTTGGTTTATTTAGTGTTTGTACCCAGCTTTTTATTGTATAATCAATTCGTAGTTTTGTAAAATCTAGTTAAGTTAAATGAAATCAATTTAAACACTAATCCAATATATTAAAAACAAAAAAAAAAGAGAAAAGGCAAAAAGGAAAACAAAATAATTGTAAAATTCTTTCTTGGATGCCGCAATAGCATTCAATTTATGTACATTTAATGTAAAGTTTGACAGTTGGCATATTGTATGCTCAAACAAATAAAAAAGGTCAATGAAATAAATTATATTATACTAAAAAAATAAATAAAAGGCTCTTTTAGTTTGTTTGTATTCTTCAAACGGAGGTGTCTTCAGTGATACGCAATTAGTTTCAACCTTCAAAAGATATCATCTATGGGCTATATCACTGGATGGACTTATTCCCAAGCCATGAAGAAACAATGGATCTTCGCAATCACACACCCAACCTTACCTAACCTTTGACACTGGGAGAGTCAGCTTACTTATTTTAAACAAAAATGTACGCTGTAGTGCTTAAGAGTACGACCAAACGTTGCTCGTATCAGCATCCTTTATGACAGTCCAGCAGCTCTTACTCTACAGCGTATTCGATAAGAGTAAAGCTTGTTTGGAATTGTCTCAATCTCATCGAAAAATTTAGCGAAAAAATACATACATACATATATACTCACCGTTGCTTGACGTTACAACCTAAACTAAACGACAAGCGTCGTTAGGAAATTTCCAACGCCATGTTTGTAGTAGAGTCTCGGCAGGAATTCGGTATTCCCTAATTAAAAACGAGATGACAGAGGTCGTAAAAAACCATTATTTTCGCCGTTCACATTCAAGTTGACGACAATGAGAAATATGGCTGAAAAGTGTTCGTACAATTTATTTCTTTATTTATTATTTTAAATTTCAATTTATTTTGAATTTTTAAGGACAAAAATTACAGAAGAGGAAACAATTTGAATATCTTGTTTCCGTAATGCAGGAAAAGTCTTACCCTGCTAGGGGATTTAGCAAGTAAGTAAACAGAGTAAATTTTAAAAATGAATGGGACTCCGTAGCAACCAATTTGAATAGCATGGGAGCACCGATGAGACAATAGGAGGGCTGGCAAAGAGTAAGTAAAAAACTTTGTTTTTAAAACAATTTCAATATATTGTTGTTCTTTCATAGGTTTATGCTGATATAAAGTTCAAAATCAAAAATAAATAAAAATTAAAACAAAGCAACATGAGATGAAAAATTTAATCAATATTTTCTCTCTTCCTTGGAAAAAACGGTTGTTGATTTAATGCAGTTTAACAAAAATTTAAATCCACAAGGTGTAGCTTTTGGCATATCATCATCAATTCCATCAGCATCGGCAGCCTCACTTTTCCCGGCATCGTCTGGATTGTCTGCTTCTGCTCCACCAGAAGATCATGCCAATGAGGATGTTGTATATGAGGTGCAAATTGAACAACCATCCAGTGATGCGTGCCGAGCAGTTCCGAAGAGTGCACCGGAGTTACATAGATCTCACTGTAAGAATCATGCATTTGAAAAAAATAATAGAGTCAATTTGGACAAGACATCAATATACAGGGCGATCTATATAAGGAACTAAAAAGAAGCGTACTTCGCGACGTATTGAAAACCATATATAAGTCTAGAACAAATTCATCTATTAACAAAATCAAATTGTACTTCAGCTTTTAAACTTACTTACTATCAGGCAAACCAAAAGGATTTCAGTGCTGTCTTATTTTTTCGGAAAATTGTCAAATTTCGCAATACACAATAGACAGTCGCAATGCTGTCCATATTTTATTTATTTTATTTTTTCATTTATTTCTTTATTTTATTGTTTAATCTTTATTTTATTACTTAGCTCTCAATCCTAACGTAACTTTTGAATAATCTATGGCGCGAATTCATAGTCAGCCCATGAATAGTGTCTATAGCCGACTATAGTTACAGCCGGCTATAAATAAAAAAGCCGGCTGCAACTTTTCGTTATTCATAAACACATTTTTGCCTGTGTATAAGTTAGTATCGACTTTCATATGTTTTTGTAAAGTGATTTGAACGAACAAACCCAAACGTCAAACTATTATATGAGAAATTTATAGCCGACTCTAATTATTTAAAATTACGTTTGGGTCATTTTAAATTTCGAGCCGGCTATAAGTGACTATGCATAGCAAAAAGTATATTTTATGTTATGTAGGTGAATAAATTCTTTTATAGTCGGCTCTATCTGACTATGAATTTGCGCCTATATCTTCTATATGTATAAAATAGACTGACGTCCGTTTGTGCACGCATAACTCGAGAACGAATCGTTCGATTTTCACGATTTTGGGCTTCATGGATTTGTATTGGCACAAGGAAGGACACTATGGAGGAAAATTCCGGAAAATTTGCAGGAAAATTGGAAAATTCATAAAAATCGATTTTCCATACATTTTGTATGGGGATTTTTTTTATCATTTTGTTCGTTAAATTATAGTTCAAATGATTGCAAAAGTGAGTGACGCGACTGTTTGCGTGCACGGGCGAGGCCGGGCGGCTCAGCTAGTACATATATATATAACAGGGTCTACCGTCCGTGTGTGCACTCATAACTCGAGAACGGATCGTTCGATTTTCACGATTTTGGTCTTGATGGATTTTTATTGGCTCAAGGAACGACACTGCGGAGGAAAATCCGGGAAAATTTCCACGAAAATTGGAAATCTGGGAAGATCCGGTTTTTAGTACACTTGTTCGAAAACCGATGGCGCTGCACATTGACATTAACGAATTTGGGCGGAACGAAGATCGCCGGGTCAGCTAGTTTCATATAATTTCCAAATAAATAAAAACTGACGTATAAAACAAGAGTACCCAACTTCATGTATTTAGAGATTTTATTACAATTTTGTTGTTGACGATTCTATTCGAAATCTGTCGTGTCGAGAAGGTTATAGAATATCGATTAATACAAACAATACGACAGACGATTAGTAGGGGGCAATTATTTGCTTTGATGAAACGACAAAAATACATTTTGGCTTCCTTTAGAAGAATACATATAACATGAGAGGCTAGGTCCAGGTCTACCCAAGATTAGCGTCGTTGAAAGAAGAAATCAGAGTCCGCTGACTATCTGATAGTAGGTTCCTTGGATTGGAAGTAATTAAGAACTTGGAACTCAGCACCGAGCTATACAAGTGTATTTACGTGTATTTAGGGTAACGGCAAGGCCAGCACAATACACGCACTTTTGGTTAGAATACCATACAAGCCAGGTACTTATAAGTTAGGGTTCACTGGGTTAGGTAGAACTGGCTGGTGGTGATTCGGGTACCAGCACCTTAGACCTGTAGATGTGAATTGTGATGTATCCCCACTACTAATGGAGCTTTGCTTATGAAGCGAGGTAGGCTTCTACCATCCATTTGTGCTAGATCACTTAAAATTTTCGACTATATACAATATACATACATACATAAGTGTAGTTTGATTCTATGAGAAAGAACCGGGCATGAAAGGAGGAGATGAGTAACACTTTCTTCCTCGTCCTTACAACTTCTGTAGAAGTTATTCGAAAGCACGCCGAGCCGAGTTCGAAATTTAAATTTATAGCCAATAATACTAAATGTTGTATTTTTTTTTATCAATACGTATTCAATAATGCATATCTTGAGTTCTTATTAGCATCTTTCTCGTAACATGGTTTCGAATCAGTTTCTGATTGCGTTGGTAGCCGGTGAAATTTGATAAGAAACTGCTGTCGCTTCACAGACTTATTATAGATAAGTCTGTACATATTTTGTATGAACTCACTTTGCAATGTGTCAGTGGCACTTCCAAAAACGATTACATTTCAAAATGTATTTGAAAGATATTCTCTAAAACAATGATCACTCCAGTCGGCTATCGTTAGGATTCGGAAATTGCAAAGTCTGTCCAAACATCCAAACGAATTCTCGGGCTTAAAAATATTTAAATAACAAAATTTACATCGGAAGAGTAAGGAAGGTCTAAGAGCCTACCAAACCTAATCACAAATATAACAGACTTTAAGATAAAATATAACCCCATTCACGCCTACATACAGATCCTATTACGCTGAGTATAGAATTTTCATCTATATAACATACACGAGTACATATGTATGTATGTATGTATGTATCTATGTGACGTGCGTTAATCTAAGCATGTGCTTCCTATTTCGATGGAGAGAGAGTCGAACATTTTAAAGTACGAAATTTACCATGGCATACCTAGAACAACTACCCTATCTCTGTGCACATACACTCATACCTTTGCTGGCAACCTTCCGGCCCCCCCCATAAAGATACCCCTTTACACACACCGCCTCTGAAACAACCACCCAACCTGTTTATCTTAAGTTCGCATCTAACCCATTGCACGGTCAGTCATCAGGCCTTGGAGATAGATGGAGACGTGTGCGGGGCATGGGGTTGGTTTTTTTTTTGTTGTTGCTGGGTCCTGGGTGGTATTAGTTGTCGACGTCGTCATCGTAGTCATTGGGGGGTTGAATTTCAATGAGTACATCCCCTTTAATGTTATGTTGGTCCGCGATAAGGCTTTAAGGTTTCCCTTTAAACCAACCCCCCCCTTTCGCCGTCTCTAACGGTTCTTTGCAACCCTCGAACTGTGGTGCTGGCTATAGAGAGAACTTTATATGCAGCTTTCTCCGAATACACGACGTCGACTACGACGGCGAAAACTTTGAAATTGTAGACTGGCAAAAAGGGTGCAAGCAGTAAGTGAAGGGGATAGGCGGCGGGGGAGAGAATAGAATATTATACAAAAATACATACATAGATACGGCGCTCTCTCGCTTGTTTGTGTAATGTAGGTGGATAGATGGAATGGAATTCTAAGCGGGGCAGTCATGTGCAGGGGGTTGGTTTGTGCTCGTCTGGAATCTTGTGGTGTGCTGCTGGTGCTGCTTCCTCCTCTGTGCTGCTGCCACTCCGACACCCGAACATCATTTGCTTGCTGCTGCCATCATCTTTCCGTTCTTGCTGCCACTGCTATCGTTTCATAAGGAGAATGGCTTTAAGAAACACAAGAAAACGCACATAGGTACTCGTACTCGTACATACATACGTACACATTAAATTTATATGTGGACGGAAGAGCGAATAAGCAGTGATGGTGATGGAGGAGCGTGTGGGCCGGGCAGAATGGGGACTCTGCCAACGCCAAGTCGAAATTATTTTTGTACGTACTAGCAGCAGCACAAGCACGGAGAACAGCACAGCACATTCATTCGCATGGCATCCCCTTCAGCCTTTGGCTCTTGGGGATGTGGATGGATGTGCAGTACAGTATACGTTCGGTCCGCCACTAGGTTTTGGGTTGAGTTTGGAATTCTCTTCTCTTTTTTTGTTGGAATTTTTCTTTAAAGTCCAAGAGGGTGGGAACAAGTTGGCGTATTTTAGAAATTTCACTTTAAGGGGATGTTTGAAATTTCTTTGCTTCGCATCGCATACAGAGAACACACTATACACGAAGTTTGATCGGAGAACAGAGGCCAACAATGTGAGGGTGGGAATTGTTGAATGTTTTGTAATTAGAAAAAATTGCAATTTGTTTCGTCCTTTTTTCTTTTTTGTTGTATTTTAAGTTCGAAACATGAACAATGTAGGATAGCTTCATGCCTATGAGTACCCGTATATAAGGCAGACAAGAGGATGTTAAAATGTAACACCTGCTATAACTATTGCCGTGCTAGTAGAATGGTCGACCAATATTTGTTAACAAACAAAAATTGTATTTTATTGTTGAAGTTGTTGTTAGTTAGTCACCCTCTTTGTGGCACAATATTCATTTGATTAACAAACTACATTATGTAGGCATGTTTTTGTCTTCAGGTGAGTGTTGCAATAAAGCTGTGTGCTGCCAACGGCTGTAGCTGTTTGCCTGTATGTACAAACATACATATATATTTATGCATGTACTATATATGAAAGAATGTATGTACATTAAAGTACTTGACCCTTCTGAGACCCAACGAGTTTTTTATTACTATTTTCTGTAAAATCAAACTTGGAAATGTCAAAAGGCAGCCAAATACATATGTATAGTATACATAATTAAAAAGACGTCAGTGATAAGAATGTCAGGAAGAGCATTATAAACAAAAATTAAACAAAGCAGCGCAAATAAGAAAATATCGTTAATTCACCACTATTATCTACACGCACTCCATTATAGCTTTGGACCTTCTGCACCTGCACAGGATGGACTGTAGTAGGTATGGATCGAATCACGTCATATGTTGCTTTAATCTGTCACATCCTGACTTGATAAGCACATTTGCATACTAGTATCTTAGTACATCGAGACTTTGCAAACTAGAGCTAATTCTGTTGAATTATGTATGTGAGTAACGAACTATGGCGCCCAACAAAACTTTGCTTACGCGAGCGAATATATCTTGCTGCTTTGAGGGCAATTGATTTATTTTTAATTCTCTCCAGCACTAGAATATTCTTCGAGTAGATTTTATCTAGGCTCACGTTTTCATGCAATATTTGCTTTTTGTAACAGTGGAAACGAGTAAATGAACGGTAAGTTTGTCATGCGATGACATTTCCACTCAGTTGCATTATGACCCAAATGCACCATTTTGAAGAGGGTAAAATCTCCAAAAAATCTGCAGAAGATGGGAGTTTCTTCTCTGGAGAAAGCTATTGCAAATACAGTCAAACTTCCCTATAGCGAATCCGCACGGGACCAGAAAATCACTTCGTTGTATAGAAAATTCGTTATACAGAAATTAGGAATCTCTTTTTTTATCAACTTTTATTATAATCAGTAATTTTAGTTTGGATTACTTACTTACTTACATAGTTGGCGGTACAGCTCGAGGTGAACCTGGGCCTGCTTCTCGCAACCATTTGTGTGTGCGTGTCAGACATTCGAAAGAGGTGGGCACTGTGAAAAACTTTTTAGGTGTTTGCGGCGGGATTCGAACCCAAGACCGCTGGCTCAGTAGTTCGACGTTTGGATTGCACTCTTCCTTTTTTTTCTTCCCAAAATCTTCTAATACATTTAGAGATTCAAACACATTAGTCGGTACGTTACTCCTCATCGCCAGAAAGGTTTGAAATACGTCAATAACACTTAACACTTTATTAGCATTGTGTTGTTATTTCAACTTTTGGGGAATCCCCTAAAAATGTCTTGCTTTTTGCTCGGTACAAAGTTTTATTAATGTGCGAAACAGAAAATTATTTGAAAAATTCGTTGTGTGGAGACAAAAACGCAGAGAATTCGATTTCCAGCTACAAAATTTGTTTGTTATAGAGAAAAATTCGCTGTATGGAAATTCGTTATAAGGAGATCAAAACACGCTACAAGTAGAACGAAAAAGCTGCGTACTTGAAAAAAGTCCGTAATAGGGAGAGCTTCGTTGTATACAAGTTCGTTATAGGGAAGTTCGACTGTATTGGAATTGTTTGTCCAATGGCTTTCATAACACCAAGTATGTACCCAAAAACATACATATCTACATAAGTATGTATATACGCGCTTAGTTTTATTATAATTAAACATTAATTATTGGCAACATACTTAAGCTTTGGGGTTGTTGGTGGAGGCCTTGGTCCACCCAGACTGTAGCGCCACCTAAGTAAGCAAGTGCAACTTGGGTCTATTTAACTTTTTCTATATGTATTTGAGGTCGATAACTTAAGTCCTTGCCTATACAGTATATGACCACCTCGCATGTAGAGATTATGTGAAATCCCAGTTTGGCTTTACTAGGAATTTGAAGATCCTCACAGACAGACAAGTCTTGAACAACCCTGGCACTGCCATTTCTGGAACGCACAACTTTAGTGAAAGCTACGGGAGTAGGAGCCTTCTCTGAAGAACTATTCATAAACCAGACATGCCGACTGTTGGATTTCGAATCTGAGATATACGCTAAAGACAGCAGAAGAAATTGTACTTTCAAGGGAGCTACCAGCAATGGATATCACTATCTTCGTTAATAGCCAAGCCGCACTTAAAGCACTGGACTCCAACCCCATAACTTAAAAAATGGGTAAAGCACTACTTAACGGAACCCAGAGTACCCGGACATGTAGTAGTAGAAGGCAATGAAACAGCAGACGAACTGAACAGGAATGGCTCTGAAATCGGTGATTAACGGACACCCTATGTAGCGGACAACTCGCATTAAGGGACACCTTTTTGGGGTTCTTATAAACGGACAGCTTCATAACCCGATAAAAAACTCCGGTCCCGTGTCTGTCCGTTTAAGAGAGATTTCACTGTTTTACTACCCGACAGACAGACCTCACGGTCCTACAGTGCAGCTAAAAGCTTAATAGACTCAATTAATATAACCATGCAATGATGCCTTAATACTAGGGACTGTGTCATATCCCGCAGCTTGTGGCCCGCAGTCGCGCAGAAAAGATCGAGAACACTTCTTTCATTGGGAAGAAGCCAAATCCATTTGATCGTAGGTGCTACATCATAGGAAATATCACCAGACGATACGGTACACTCACAAATGACTTCTGAAGCTGCATGAACGAGAATGAAATAGAATCTGTAACACACTTTCAAATCCGCTAGCTTGCTCTCCGAAACGGCACCTGGCCTGGATAACCTGACAAAGACACCTCTTGCAGATCTCAAAAGATTCATTATAATATCAAAATGGTTTCGATAACTGCATGTCCTACATGCTCACCAAAGATTTTCAAAACGGGCCTTTCCAGCCTCTGGTGAAATTGCATCTGCTGCAAACGACGTAACCTAAGCTATCATTATGAGCATAATATAGTACTACAATATTCGCATTCCCATACAGAGCTGAATATTATAATTTCTTTAAAAAATTTTAATTGAATATAAATATAAAAAAAAATGATTTCCAACTTCTACATATTAGTCCCACTGCCCACTGCAGGTTGGCACCTACATACATGTTTACTGTAAGCCCATGGCTAAAATATATTCATTTTGAGTTTTAAAATTTTAAATTATTTAAAAATACATGTATTGTACATACATATGTATGTAGTATATCCGCATATTTCATTATAAAGGATACTATGTGTTTTTATATAAAATTACCTCCCCTATAGGTTATAGCTCATTGAGTTAAGCATATACATACATACATACATACTACATACGTATACATACTTATGCTACATATATGTATGTATAAATGTGAATGTGTTCATATTGATTTTAGTATTGAAGTTGGCGTACGTACGGATGGAGAAAAACCAAAGAGTGAGTTCGGTGTCCTCCACCTCTGTGCCGTGCCGTACTTACGCTCGGGGTGAAATAGCAAACAAATTTGTTAAATTCAACTAATACCGATGTATATTAACCTTAAAGCTAAATAAATGCATGCTGCATTTTCGATAACACCTAAGCTGGGTGTGGTGCATAAATTAATTACAGCTTTAAAGGTTTTAAGCAAAAAAAATTAGGTAATTGCTGTTCGTTATAGATTCTGCCGTTAGGATAAGAGCAAAAGAAGTCATGAGAGCCAAGGGTTGTCGTTTTCGTAGTATGTTTGTTTTCTGTTTTTATGTCGAAAATCGGTTAAAAATTGACTTTAGACTGAAAAAATTACTGATCATATTGCTCGATTTCTGAAAAATGGCTATGCAGGTCCAAAAATCGTTAAAATCTACCAAACCTGTATGCTGGCTTCTTGAGCAGATTTCTAGTTATTACCACAATCATTTTCGGTAACATCTGATTTCATGTCAGAAAAATGTGTTTTGCAATCAAAGTGTCTTTTCAGCACCGATTCCAGGCGGAAGCGGTACTCTTGACCGCAAACCAAAATCTTTAATAACGAAATCTTTTGAAATAAATCCCGAATAACAAAATCTCTCATTCTCAAAATGTCGCTTGTTAAGAGCAGTCTTGGGTAATCTACATAGGTGCATATACAGTGGCGAGCATATAAATAGAAAAATTCAGTCAATATAGTTCAAATCACCATATACCTGCACTTAAGGAAATAGCTTAGCTAAAATGCAAAGTTTATCCTCAAAACAGATTTTTTAGAACTAACTGAAATATGCATAATATATTTTGGTCTACGTTTCACGGTACAGATACAAAATACAGTGGCAAGTGTTAAATGTGTACGAGCACATAGATAGGGAAATTATATTGTTTTTAGTTTGTACTGAACTTCTGTGTGAAAATGTTTAATTTTAAGTATGTAATGTTTACATAAATATTGCTTTCTTATTGTCTAGTCATAATAACTCAATTTGTGATGTTATAGGAATGGGACGGGGCAAACACATAACGGCTGAACAGCGGCGAGAAATTTGTCGTTTAAGAAGTGAAGATAATACGGTCTCTGCAATATCGAAACATTTAAATATATCAATTAATGTTTGTCATCGAGCTTTGGAACAGGTCAAACGCTATGGTAGCAGTTTTCATAAGCCTCGCGCTCCCAGACCACGAAAAACTACACCGCATGTTGATTGTATGATACAGAAAAGGATCGTTTCAGGACCGCTGTTGACATTCACGCTGAAATGTTGGCACAAGAAAACTTGAATGTGAGTATACACACAGTACGACGTCGCTAAGCGGAATTTGGATTAATAAAAAGCCGATTATAAGTAAAAAAAATCGCAAGGCTACATTTCTGTTTCCGAAAGAACGTATAAATGGCGTTTTAAAGTTCTCCAGGAAATAAGGATTTTTTTTCATCTATTAAGTTCAATTTTTCTTGTAACTGATGCTATGAGATACCTACTAATATTACACCTAAAATGTATACTGCTAAAAAAATAAAATTGATAGTTTTCCAGTTGTTTAAAGTTTTAGCAAAACACACAGAAATTACTGTCTTTGGTTGTTTTTCCCTATTTATATGCTCGCCACTGTACATATGTATGTACATACATATTATATTATTTCTGTAGTATAGGTACCATTTGCGGCTCTCACACTTTACCAATCTTAACAAATCCAGAATTTCCTGGATCAATGACAAATTGTACTTTCACTTTATAAATTTTAACAAATTAAGAAATCTATCAAAATAAATATTCTACCCAAAATGAGCTCCCAAATGATTTCCATGGGATCCATGAGTTGACAGATGGAAATCATATGAGAAATTTGGATGTTGGATGGGAAGTTTGGATATGGGCAGTTGGATTTTCTCTGGCGAGAGTTCACGCACGGGCACACTAGTTAAATATACACCCATACCTTGGTTAACGGGGTAGATATGTTCCGGAAAATCAGGGAGTATAGCGAAATGCCGTATAGAGAGTAATTTTTTTTCATACAAAATCCATTAGATTGGTTCAAAATCTTCAAAAGAATAATCAAAAATTGATGCTTTACACCAATTTCTTGGTGTCAACTGTCGATTCGCAGCGTGAAGTAAGAACGTTGTAAGAACATTTAAGCGAATTTGGTTTTTTTTGGCCGTTATAACGAAAAATATTGACCGTAGAATCGAAACAAAGTAATAAAAAAAGAGGTCAGTATAGCGAAATGCCGTATAAGGTATAACGAGCGGCCGTATAGCGAGGTATGGGTGTAAGGCAAATACAGTGGACTTCCAGTTTAACGAATACCCGTTTTAACGGATTTCCAATATAACGAATCCGATTTTTTTCCATTGATGGCTCTATTGCTTGAGGAATGATGCAAAAAAATGTCCGGTTGATTTAGCGAATGCTTTACAATTTCTGGTTAAAAACAAAATTGTTTGTCATATTTGTGCATTAATTCCTACTTCTGTTATTTTGCCTATGTGAATTGATTTTTCTTTTCTTATAATAAATATGGTACCTTGGTGGGACTATTAGTAAGATAAAACGACGATCGATTTAACGAATTTTTCGATTTAACGAGAGGCTGTACATTATATTATTAGTTTTATTGGTGGTTCAGTGAATTTGTGTTTGGATTAGGTACTTACATATGTACATATGTATGTGGGTAGTTGTAAACAAATTCATGTTTTTTGGCAAAATATTGCGAGATTCTGATATTGCCAAATTTTGTTATGCGTGATTTTGAAAACACGATTTTAAAATGCGACTACTCGTACCCAACTCATTCCAGCCAAATTTTCTGCTGCAAATAGACTGTTTATAAAAATGCACTTAATGTTAAATTATAAATAATGTGAGTAATGTCATATTCTATCAAAGAGAAGCAGTCTTTTGGCATTTGCATGTATTCTCCCAAAGCAACGATTTTTTACGTGCTCATTCGCTTTTTCGTAAGAAAATTTGACATTTGATTTTAACTTAACAGCTGTGTAAATCGCTTCCGTCATATACTCCTATTATGAGCAACTTGAACGATTGACAGCACTGAAAAAAACTTAACATAGAATTTTGACAGTTACTTCCGATTGCTTTCGATACCCAAAGTTTCGTTGTTTCTAGTGAAAGAGAGAGAGAGAGAGCTCACGAGAGAGTAAGAAATGTCCTCCTCCTCATGCTACGAATTTTAGCCCAAGAGATTGCATTGGTCAACTCATGGACAGAGCAGATTATATGAAATCAGTCAGATCGCGTACACTTCTGTTGTTCCTATCTCTGAGAGAATTTCACCCACACGCTTTGCAATTTGACAATCTACGTATTTTGATGAAAAAAATCCACGATACTGACCTATTACAGTGGACGTCCAATATAACGAATTATATAATGTGCAGCCTTTCGTGAAATCGAAAAATTCGTTAAGAAATGTAATACAATGGAATCTCCCTTAGGCGGGCTTTGTCGGTGACAACATTTTTGTCCGCCTAAGGGAGTTGTCCGTTCAAGGGATGAACACAATTTTTTAAATAAATTATCTTTAAAAAAACACTGCGACTTTATTTGAAACGTTTAACAAAACGTTTAACCGACTACGGTGAATAACCACCTTACCTAACTACGCAGGCTGTATTTTCGATATAATATACATATCTGTTTTCTGCAGTGCTTCTCCATTTGGTATTTGTTTTTGTTCGCCTACACAAACCTTTGGGACGAAGAGTTTGGGTATAAAACACAACAGAGGTGTAGAAAATACGCCATATATGTATGTACATACATTGGTTTGGTATGCATTCTTTCATACATATACAGGGAGTAGTTAAACTACACATGGTGATACTTTGTGCCGCGCGCCTAAAGCCAGTATGTACTTGTACTGTACTAAACGTTTGGATTATTTCTGTTGGATTTTGTTGATTTTTCTATTTCTGTCCGTCTAATGGAGAACGTAAAATGTATGCAATCTGAAACATAAAAGCTTGCTTAGGAAAATTTGTGCGTCTATCGAATCGGTCCGTCTGAGGCAGCTGTTCTTAATGGGAGATTTCACTGTACCTACTCGTACAACAGGCAACATAACAGAAGTAGGAATAAATGTAAGAAATAACAAAATATCTTTTTTTTTTAATCGAGCGATAAATTTACATCATTTGGATCAATGGAAAAAAATTATTCATATGAGAAATTTAATTTTCTGGCAAAAAGCGAATACAGTGTACTCTCTCCTTACGGACACCTCTCATAACCGGACACCTCTTATAACCGGACAGATTTCAAAGAACGGAAATAAAAACTCGATTTTTCATATAAAAAACTCTCCCATAACCGGACTCTCTCATAACCGGACACGGACACCAATTTTCGTAACCGCCATAAAATGTCGCTCACTCTTATCTGGACAAAACACATCTACGTATAGCAAATTGTTTACATATTTTTTTTTGTTTTTGTTTTGTTTTCGTCTTCTTAGAAAAATGTAAACTGTGGAGTGTGCCCTTGCGTTATTATCACGTTCGCGGACTCGCGGACACATAATTTTTGGTGGAGAACGCTAGAATGACACACGCATATCTCCGACATTTTGAGAGACATTTTATATTATTTTATGCAAATTTTGTATAAAGATAAAAATGATTCCGCTGTCACAGTGAAGTGAAAATTTGTCTCTGGTAGAATAAAATAATGCCGGAATATGGAAGTATAGAAACTGTATTTCTCGTCGGGGTATCCCGTCTTGTCCTAACATACCTAAAATTCTTTGACAGCATATGCCATCATGACCTGCTAATTTCCTTAACCAATGAGGGCATATGTCGTCTTGTCCGCGAACATCCAAGAACTATGTGCATTTATAAATCCCGTTGCCCTTTTTAAATAGGTTTGCATGTTAATTGTATGTATGTATGTATGTGTAATTTCAAGCTTGATTTCCATAGACAGAAATATGATTTTTTTCGGTAATTTGTGTTTATCACATAAAAATGAATTCATTTATAAAATAAAACTAATACCATTCCCCTATAACCGAACACCTCTCATAACCGGACAAATTTCTCGGTACCGACAGTGGCCGGTTATGAGAGAGTTCACTGTATATGTATGTTATGTGCATACGAAGAGATTTTCCTGTTGTTTTTACACGACTACGCAGAGGAAGGATTATGATTTTATTACCCGACTGCGCAGAGGAAGGGTTCTGATTTTAACAGGCTGGATTTGTTTGTTTGTATGTATGTAAGGATGTCACCTCGTACAGCCGAAACTATGGGACCGATTTCAAGAAATGAGGTGTCGTTGGATTTGTCTTAGGCTATGTGACTTCAAAGAAAAATTCAATATGGTGGGCGCACCAAGCAAAATGGCGGACTACCTCTTATTTTTTTCCATTTTTTTTTCTTTTTTACCCGACTAGTCTTTACAACCGCATTGATAGTGGTATCAAATGAACGGGCTTAGCGAGTAGAATACAATACGATATGACGTCATTCTAAATTCAATATGGCAGACGCCCCCCAAGATGGTGGATTTCCGTTATCTTTACTACATCCCTAACATGGGTATCAAATGAAAAGTTTTGACAAGTAGAACACGACATTGCTTACTTATACATATTTTTTTAAACTAAAAAGTCATAAATAAAAAATTAAGTTTAAAAAACTAAAACCCGACTACGGGAGAAATCAACTAAAAAGTACGAAACAAGATGAAACGAAACAATGATTTTCAAAGTATAACCGTGGTCGCATGCCGGTACAATAACGTATTTATATAATTACGCATTCGTTGGACAAAGCGGCATGCGACTACGGCCTTACTCTGAAAATCATTGTTTCGTTTCATTTTGTTTCGTACTTTATAGTTGGTTTCTCCCGTAGTCGGGTTTAAGTTTATTAAACTTAATTTTTTATTGATTTTTAAGTCAACTACATATGTATATGTAGGTATATGCAGCTTTACACAATTTGTTATTTTATTAATTAAAAGCTAGGATGTTCATAAATGTTTTGCACCTAAGCAGTTTCATAAGGCTTTAAATGGCATAAAAGTGTATGTCCATACGTACATATGTACATAATATATAGAAGTCAAAAAACTCTTTGCTAATCAAGCTACCGACTTTTCTGGAAATGCAGGTGGCCAAATTGTAAACTAGCAACCTGTGTAACTTTAGACGGGACTGATTTTAACCCACTTCTGTTGGGTTATCTTTTCGAAATTCTTATTGCGGATGTTATTTACGGCGATTTACATATACATATAGCGTGAGATAAGAAAATGCTCCTACGTACGGCCTTGTATTACACCACACTACTTCGTGGGATAATCATAGACTTAATTGATTTACAAAGTTTAATTTAAAGTACTACATTCGAAGACAAAGCAAGTTTTTAGAATTCTGTGAGCGTTCTACGTGTTGTAGGAGCCAGTTGCAGTGCAACGCAAAAGAGCACTAGACATTCTTCTCGAGAGATTTTACGATAAATTCTGATTATTCTTGGAAGACCATCTTCCAGAAAGTCATAAAGGGTGTAAACGCTCTGCAACGAAGCATTCCTCTAATTTTGAAGCTTCAAGTATTTCGCTAGATCAACCCTATTACATATATTTCATTTTTTTTACTCACCACTTGTTCTCTCTCGAAGTAATTTCCGACATGGCACCAGTATCACGTGGATACTGGGGATTAGTACAGCATTAGAAGGATTAATAGTGGACTAACTATAGACCGTCATCGCTATGGTAAGGAAGTACCCTTAGCCAATACCATCCAACTAACGCATGGTACAGGTTCTTAGACAAATGCCTTTGCAATAAAAAAAAAGCCAAGGAGAACTCCTAAGTGCTTTTTGAAGTCACAATTTTGAAGGAGTAAAGAGTCCACCCGGAGGTAGCACCACCTTAAGTAAGAGCGTTTAATTTTACTTGGATTGATATAATTTTTGTGCAGATAGCTCCAATAGAAGGCGTTTGCGTTAAATGCATTCGTCCGCTGTGCAAAGGACCAAGCAGATCTAAATGAAAATGTTTTTGTTCCCTTAAGCCAGTATACAGCTACTTTTATATTCACATGAACCCTACTTGTATACATTTGTTCCATCTGCACAGGACGTGCGTCGCCCCCCATCAGACAACATTTCTGATCGCTGAATAACTTGTGTGACATCTTGGACATGAACATAACTTCTTCTGGGGTCGGGCAGCAACGCCGTCTTCGTCGTGGCCGTCCTTTTTAAGTTATCCAAATCCAGCAGGCGGTGAACGAATGCGAATGCTGCGGCTGCGAACCCCGAAGGAAGAAAATGTTGGTCACGCATAAGGTATAATGTGTGTGCATTATCCGCTCTGGGATCAGGTGATTTCTACAACTGTTGACAAGAAATCCCGCTCTACATTAGATACGATACGAGTAGGTGTACTATTGCTGTTGCTGTTGCGGTGGTGGCGGTAGCGGTCTTATCTTCTTGCGGTCGACTCTATTCGAAATGCGACAGTGGAACCCCACATATCGATCTCCGAGAATAACCACCACCACCGCGAGGTGGTGGAGTGGCGAAGATGATGTGTGATGGTCATGTCGGTCGTCTCCAATGAGATGCGTGGGTAATTGCATGTGCGTGTAGTGAACACCGCCATCATTTTATTTTATTCGTTTGTTCTCCTCTTTCGTTTTGGTCGTTTATGCGATTTTTGTTTCGCTTCAGTTTTTATGCAATTTTTCGGTTTTTCACGCACCAACATTGATGCGTTACATTTTTTGCATACACATAGCCCCGCACACGCAAAGGCTGCACCAGCAAGGTGGTGCGTATGCGTTGGTCTTTTGGGGATGCCGTATAATGGATATTGGATGCTAAATGCACGCAGATACAACACTATGTGTATGTGTAGCTTTGCAATATAATTTAAGCAGAAACAGCTCGGATCGGGCGGTGAATGGGGTGCTGCTGCTGATTATGTCCGACTCTACATGGCTATATTCATATGTGTATACCTATGCACACACAATGCACACATCATTATTTTAGCTGCATTATGGAGACGGGCGAATGGACAGACGAACGAACAAATGGCAACCGGGCGGGCGGGCAGGCAGCAGGCAAGTCGGACAAACGGGCGAATAGCAAACAGTATGTGCGGATGTTTGAGCACATCTACCTAAAAATTTAAGCAGATAAAGCGGCAGGCAACACCATCATCAGCAGCGGGAGCAGCAGCAGCAGCTCCACCAGCTAGAGTCGAAGCAGCGCACACAACCTGCGACATAGTATATGCAAGATACGAGCATGTACATACATATCTACAGCTATCGCACAACACAGCACACAGAACAGCGAGCCACCATCTATCCGTCCGTACCGTAGTTATAGACACACTCTGCATATACATATGTATGTATACACATAGCGACTCTCGTACTCACGCTCACTCACCACTGGTATACTTGCTACACCAGTGTGACATATAGACAGCAGTACACTCGGTCCATCAATTCGCCATCTCCGAATGGAAGGCGTTCGCCGTACTAGCATTCAGAATTGCTGCCTCGATTGTACCAAATGCGCCCCAAAAAGTATCGTGTTTGCTCGATACCCACCGTCCGCACTCAGATACTTGATACTTTATTCGACGATCTGTATCCCCGTTCCAAGTGCCCAGAAAGTATCTGAAACCCATGAATGCCGTTTTAGGTTGGACATATCTCGGCACTTCATGGTGCGGCGCTCCACCAGAAATCGACATTCTCCTGCAGGGTCGTTTCATACCAAAGATACTCGCTACTTTATCGGACGGATTCGCACCAAAAAGTACCTCGAATCACCTCTGCGGCTATGGTGTGCCGATGAATTCGATTTCCTATGGTACGGTCGACACCAGAAAGTAGCAAGTATCCAGCGGATTCACTGTGTGGCCAAATGAATGTGAAACTTCATGGATATGTATCTCAGAGTAGTGTAAAATGTATTTTTCAAACGGAGTGTCTGCGAGTGCGACGCACACACATGTGCTTCCTATCTGTATACAGCGCAGGGGAAGTGCTGTTCGGTTCTCTCTGACATTCCGTAGCCGCTCTTTTATATTCAGCGGTAAGAGTCCTTCCTTGCGCTTGCATATCAGTACAGAATTCAGTGCTTGTGGGGTGAGACAAATTTCCCCATGCCACCCGCACCGTACTACACTTTAGTTTGTGCAAAAAAAGAATGTTCAAACATTTGTAAACAAACTGAAGGTTTTTTTATTTGCTCTGCGAATTTTGCATTTTTTTCCTTCACCATGGCAGAGTAAGGTAGCATTTCACTTGGTCTCTTTCTTGCTTATTCGCAATGTTGGCAGCCGGTCCCGGTACTCGGTAGTCGTTGTCGCGCCTCGCGTTTGAAAAAATGTGGAATTCCTACTGAAACGATGCCCTTGTATAAGAGCCAAATCAAAGGCAAATAGCGAATGAGCCAGTGAAGCCAAATGAAGGCCAACCGCCGATTATGGTTAAAGAATGTGGAGCTATCCTTTCAATTGCAACTGTGTAACTATAACAATGACAACAGAGAGCAGTTAGATTCTGACTCTAGTCTCTGACGATTGGGACTTGGGAGTGGCATAGACATACATACATGTACATTTATGTACATATGTATTTAGATATTTATGAGTTGAACTCCCAAAGGAAATTCCTTAACACCCAAACAAAATGGTATAAGGTATATCACAGGATGTGCGTGATCACTTCCTGTTCGGTGAGATGCGGGTGAATATGCACCAAGAATTTTTGATTCGCCATTCAGATTGGGCACATATACCTATACAAACTGTCAATAGGCTCTGAATTCAAAAGTTGGTAAGTTGGTGAATGTGAAGATATTAGCCACCAATTTCAAAGGTTTTTATATGTTACCCTAGAATACCGTCACCTGCTACATTATGTGATCTTCATGATCCTCGGCATCTTATAGAATTTGAATTACAACTTGAGCTTTAGTCGACGTGATCTGCAGGAAATACGTTTTATTCAAGAAGAAACTCCAATCACTAAGTTTGTTTTCATCCTTCCGTCCTTTGGCACATAATATGTAGGTAGGTATACAGTGGCTCCAACGAATAATCGGACAAATATCACTTTTGAAACAAAATCTAAAAAAAAAAAGAGAAATGAGTAGAATTGTATGTCATTTCTACCCCTGTTTTCTTTAGTATTTTTAAACAATAACTGCAAACCTCATTATAGCTGTAACCGTGATACAAACCAAAGAACACAACTACAGTAGAACCTCAATTATTCGTGTTCCGGTAATCCGTGTTTCTCACCTATCCCTGTATGTATACCAGTACCAGGCATTTTGTTAATCCGTGTAAAATAATCTGATTATAACTCGATTATCCGGGCTGAGTATGTAATTTTGCAAAAATTGGGGAACCCCCATTTGTAACAAACCGTATTTCCCAGTAACTAATGTAACTTAAGAAGATTTGGAGCAATGGTTAACCTCATATTAGAATAAACCAAGTTATCAGCCTATAGATGAAACCGCAATAGCCTCACCGTCTGTCCTAGCTTCAGAGGAAGATTCGGACATTGAAGAAACTCCATTAGAAGATGACAGAATACCTGCTGAACATGCACTCAAAGCGTCAAATATCAAATGACTCAATATTCTAAAAGAAAATGTCAAGCAGAACGGATATTTAAGGCTATTTTGAATTTTACCAATACACCGATCGATCCTAAGCACACTTTGGGAGTTGCAAAACTTAGGTTGATCCATTGCTGCCCCAAACTATTACAGATACCTCCTCAGTCATCGGGCTTAAGCGTGACTAAACATTTGTAGGAAGAACTTGCAAGACAGGGATACACCCGAGGTTTCAACACGCCACTTCAACTTAAGAATGCTTTATTGCAAACATGGAACTCTTTGGAATCTCAGGTCTGCGAAAAATTGGTTCATTCAATACACAAACGACTTCAAGCAGTACTTCAAGCTCGAGGGCACTCCATTAAGTAGTAGACGTTTTATTTTTTTTTTTTTTGTTTATATTTTTACATGCTTTACATGAGTTTGACAGCTGTGCGCGATTATTCGTTGGATGGGAATAGTTGTGTTTTTTTTTTGGGTTTGTAACACGGGTACTATGAATGAGATTTTTAGTTTTCTTAATTATTACTTAAAATTAAATAAGAATACAGGGATAAAATTATACGTAATTTTTTTTCAAAACTCCACTCAATTCTGTTTTTTTTTTTTTTTTGTTTGAAAAGTGAGCTTTGTCCGATTATTGGCTGGAGCCACTGTACATATTTTAAAGGGTTCTGACCCGCCAGTTGCGACCCAAAAAAAAATACATACCTACTCTGGTTTCTAAGCCTTACCTACACCTACACATGTACATACAATGTGCATACAGTAGTGGGCATATAAATAGCACACTTTCAATTTTGTCAGTATAAAGATAATTGTAAAACATGTAATGAAATAAATGACTTTTCTACTCAAAGTATTTGTCACACTTTAAAATATCAATTAAATTTGCTAAAAAATATGACGATTTTCTTGAAAACAACGAAAAAAATATACACATAATTGCTAAAGCATACCTGGCCACATTATGTTTCGTTACACCAAAGATATGAAATTAAGCAAATACCTTCATGGACAAAGCCTAAAAGCTTGTTTTTCGTCGGAAAACCTTTATTTTTGAGCACAGCTGCACATCCCTTCGGAAGACTCTTCACTAAAGCCTCACAATGTGATTTTGGGATTTCATGGTCATTCCGTAGGTTCTCGATTGAGTTTGGATCAGGAAATAAAAACGTTTATATTTTGATCATAAGGCGAGAAGTGCGCTTGGGATCGTTGCCGTGCATAAAACCCCATATCAGTGGCACATTGTCCTCAGCAAATAGGATCATGCTATCCGCGTAAATCGATTTATAGACGTAATTGTCCATTTTTGTGGTAATCTTCAGAAACGATACCACCCGTTCAAAGAAAACCAGCCTAAACCATCATATTTTCTCTACCGTTTTAACCATTTTGATAGTGTATTTTGGATTTTTGTTTTTGGTTAAGTGGACGTCAAACGTGCCTTTTTCCATTTGATCGGAACCTACACAACTCGGATTCATTAGTTCACATTATAGATTTTTCAAACAAACAGGGTATTCCCTTGTAAAGGTTTTTCTTGCCTTGAACTTTTTTTTGAACGCGTTTCCTCATTTTTCTTGTTTTTTCGATTATATGTAGGTATTTAACGGAAATATGTATATGTAGGTAATATGTAAAACATGCGAGAAAAGTGTGCTATTTATATGTACATGTGTCCACCACTGTGCATATGTACATATACATACCTATGTACAGTAGAATCTCGGAAAGATGAACTACTCCAAAAGATGAACTACCCAGAAAGATGAACGGAATTTTTTCACCATTAGTACGTATTCTAAAAGATGAACGGGTTGATTTTTGGATACTCGAAAAGATTAACGTTCTACCCATAATTTTTTTTTCATCTTTATTCGTGTTTTAGTTATTCGTAGTAGATTCATATATAGACGTTATTCTTTGAAAAACTGATCTTTTGTGCTTGATTTTGCATTTTTGCATTTCATTTCGTTTTGAATGCTTACTCCAAAAGATGAACATTTCGAAAAGATGAACAGGTCCTGTTTTTTATCCGTTCATCTTTCCGAGATTCTACTGTATGTCAATGAACTTACTTAGGGTAAAGGCACTAGTGGTCGGCCACTAGAGAGACTTAGGTGGCGCTACACTTCGGGGTGCACCAAGGCCTCAGCCAACAACCCCTTCCAATTAGCCCGGTCCTTAGCTACATACTTATGTAACTGCCTCCAGTTTCGCACTAGAAGTTGGTTGAGATCCTTTTCCACTTGTGCGCGCGACCTTAGGCGAGGTCTTGTTCTGTTGCGCCTACCCTCTGGGTTGGAGTCGAATAATTTTTCTAATATTTCTGTGTTTCAGCGGTCACAATATTAGTAATCATGGGTTCAACAACCATCGGTGATACAAATATTTTGCAATAAGACAACATAATGTACATATGGTATGTATGTAAATGCATATGAGTACCTACCTACATAAATCGACAATTGATAGGCAGCTAGAATTAACTGCGGCCAATTTCGGGGAAGCCACTTAACTGCAATCCATTCAAATTTCAATTCACCTGTGTACATACTATGTATGTATGTATGTGCTATGTAGATCACTCTAGAAACATGTATCTACTCCTAACAGACCTACCCACTCGTACCTTATGTCAATTACAGATGACTTCATAATGAGCGCAAAAACCATAGTTGCCAGTCCCGCACACATACCTAGTAGACGGACGAAGGACCCCCTCATCGGGAAACTTGAAACTTGCGGGCACTTGAGCAGGACACATCACTTGTTTTTCTCCACACTTATGTAAGTCGATTTCTGTCAAAATTTGCATTTTTTTTTTGTTCGTAGAATAAAACCAACGATTTCAGGATACTTATGAACGATACTTTTGCACCCACTCATGCTAGTGTCCAATGCATTCCAAAAAATCGTTTTCTCATACTGCATTGGTAGGTAAGGTAAGGTAGGTACCTGCTTAAAAAGCCAACAAAAAAAATGTTTTTTTTGTTTTCTAAGCCTCAGGACCTGCCAGTCCTTCATCAAAGTTTTTTTTTCTTTTTTATTGTTTTCCTTTCTTTTTTTATTGTGTCTTGCACAAAAGAAACCCTTCTCAGAATATAAGGACAAGAGAGAAAAGACGAAATCATATAACAAGAAAAAGGGGGAAAAACAGTCAGAGAACGAACAACGAAGGAAAAAATACACATCCTGCTGCACACATGCATTTTGGGATTCAGAAGATTCCTTGGGACCTAAAATCGGGACAACTGCGACGATAGAATACGGCGAAGTAGCACAAAAGGATTCCCGCTGACTCTACCTACCTTCTCACATAATACCAGATCATGCACCATCATTAAATGGACGCCGCCATCCTCTTGCTGTAGCACAACCACCAGCACTTTTTCCTCCATTCACCAACAACCATACTTCCATACTTGTTTTGTTTTTTTTTCGGCTAATTTTTCTTGGAAAACGACGAAATCTTTTCTTTTTTTTTTTGGTTGTTTCTTTGGTGTTGATCCTTCGTCGTTGGTTGCATGGTCTCTGGTCTCTGCTTTTCGACTTTAACTCAGCCCAGAGGTATTTGTTCTGTGTTTTGACTTACATACCTACAAACTACATATTCGAACATCCGCCGAAGCAACGGTCTTCTCAACGCTTCGCATCTTCTTCATGTTCGGTCGGATCAAAGGGTGCTGCGTGCACATGAAAATCCAGAGCTCTTCCAAAGAACACCAAGCACAAGAAGAAGAAGAAAGAGAAATCCCTGAAAGGTATTATCGAGGAATTGTAATTTATTTAAGGGTGATCATAGAGCTCTGATCGCCGGGCCATTGTGTGTGTGCGATCAAAGCTGGCACTGGCATTCTGACCGAATGATGAATTGGAAAATCTTTCTCCAAAAACGAAAAAAAAAATCATGCCGCGACGCGGTGTGAAAATACCAATTTTATAGCATTTCCGTTGGAACAATGCGATGGCGAATGAGTTACGGTATATGTATGTAGGTATGTACGGCTGTAGCTGATGAGTCAAGGTCTCTAAAATCGAAATGACACCTATGTATCTCTTGCGTTGAAGAGTTGTTTTTTATGAATGGATCTGGTAATAATAGAAATCGTGGATTAAGCCTGGGGCCATGCCCATGATATGTGTTGTGTCTATGTACTATACTTGTATTTCGCTAAGAAACATGAGACATACACGATGGTGTAAATACAAACCGCTTTTAGGTAGGTATGTATGCAAAAATCCCTTTCGATTTGATCACAGACAGTTTCTGGTTGTGTTCGAAGATCATGCTAACTAATGTCAAGGTCACCTTGGGGATTAAACACATCAATTGATTTAATGGCGATGTGTAACTCTTAGTTTGAGATTCTATGCACATCAAATTAGGTACATAGGTAGATAGTTGTTAATGTTTTGGCCATTTGGATTTTCTAGCAAGCAAGTGGCAAGTGCCATAGAAGAACTGTTAATCGTTGTCGAACAAGATTTCAGTACAGGCAATTACATCTAACCGTCTCTGATTTCAGGATATCAAACCTAAACCATGATGGATAAGGAAACCATAGAAGATGAAATCCTTTAGCTCCGTCTGCTAAAAAGCGAAAGTGCTCGACTCCAATTATAAGAGTACCTACAGGTGGTACGCTGGCAACGATGGAAAGTAGGTATATAACAATGGGAAAACAATTTAGAGATGGCAACCCGAGAAGATTTGGCTGCGATGTGATTCGTATCACGTATGGTGTAAGTAGAGGAGTGAGTACCGTGGCGTAGTGGTTAGCGCTTTGGACTACTACGCATGCCGCCCCGGGTTCAATCCCAGCAAACACATAAAAGTTTTTTTTACAGTGCCACCTCTTTCGAATGTCTGACAAGCATTCAAACAAAGAGTATCATTTGTCTTGAAGAGCTTCTGAACTCGCCGGTCGAAGTCGGCAAAAACCTGTAGGTCCCTTCCATTCATGCAAAATTATAACACGCACACACAAATATTTGCGAGAAGCAGGCTCTGGTTCACCCCGAACTGTAGCGCCACCTAAAGAAAGAAAGAAGAAATAGAGGAGTACGATTGTGTAGGTATTTCAAAGAAGAAGATGTCAATTAAACGTAGTTTCGACGGTTAAAGGATTTGTGTTTCTTTTCGAAGGAACTGTTTTTATTTTCAGTTTGGACTGATACTAACTTTTGCCGTATTTTTTACCTAGTTAGGAGGTATTTCTATCACGATTCTATAAGGTACATATGTTGTATGTATGTATATACTTTCTTAAACCTCCTTGTTACATTGCATGAAGCTTGTTAGAAATCGAGTCTGTAGGAGAGAAAATCATTTATGTATAGGTACCTACTTTATTTAATTTTCATGCACAGCATACATACTTTTGGAACTTTGTGCACATTATGTTACTAAATAATACGAAATAATACTAAACCATTTTAAATGCTACTACTTTTTAGTACTATTTTCCTCTAAATTACTGCAATTTTCAACCAATTAAGTTGTGTTTTTTTAATGTAGACAATTACGGTACAAAGTTGATAAGCAAAAAAAAAAATTACAAAAATTTTTTTTTTATGCCTAGCAAAGCCGGCGGGCTGGGCGTTAAGCTATACTTTATATAATTCACACCCACTTCTTGCTGGATTTTAAGCTAAAAAAAAAAGTGCAATTGTCGCCGAGTACGACTGCAAGAGTTGACAAAAGGGTTTTTTCTTACATCTGACGCGATTCTTTAAGGGTTCGACCAATACTTGGACTTCCCCAAAAAATTCGATCTTTTTGGTTCCGTTTTTTCTTTTTTTGAAGTGAAACTTCTTAGCTCGCGGTGTGAATCCAAAATCGTGTACGAAATTTCGTCACGAAAAACATTGCATCTCTTTCAGAGCCCAACGTATTAGCACGCGTTAGAATGAGATACACTCTACACTCAGTCTCAGCTTTGTTCACAGCCCAGCTCAGTCCGGCGGCCGCTCACGCAGTGTAAGTGCATGTGTGTGCTACTTGGTGGGGTTTCGGGTGGTATGCAGTGCTAGCGCGCTCCTTCATGAATACATGATAGCATTGTATCTTGTAAGTGAAACCACTCTCATCAAGCTCTTTTCGAATTGAAATATTGAGAGCGCGAATAATGAAAATTAAGAATGAGATTGAGAACTAAAATATGGGATTTGGCTTTTACTACTAACGAGCTTACGATTTACGAGCATGACGGATTTATTTCTTTCTTTTGTAGGAATTTGAATGAAACCATATGAGTAAAACCCATTGTATGTGCGTGCGTGTGTATGTGCTCAAAAACATACAGTGAATAAGCCAAACATTGCGCAGATTATAGCTATTCAAACTTTTGGTAATTTTGGTGAATTAAAATAAATAAGTTGTTAAATTTAGTTATCCGTATTGAATGATGTTGATGTACGTATGATATCTTTCTTCTGTCCGTCCATATCGCTCTTCGCTCTCTTGCAACCTGTATTTATCTCATACGTAAAATTATATGACCAATACAAATAATATATACACCATTTTTAAAAAAAAAAATCACTTCTACCGCATGTGACTGACACACATACTTTTTTTTTCTCTTTTCTCTATCATCAGGCGAATCAACCAAAACTTACAGTGGCTATCATTGAAAGAACTCCGTGCTTGATGATAGAATACTTTATTTATGATGATGAATTCCAGCTGCTGGTCATGCATAAGGGTCACGCCAGAAAACTGTCGTAAATACAGTGCACTCTCGATTTTTGCTAAAATCGAAAAGTTCCAGAAATCGAACAGAAAATTAAAATACTTTAAAAAGGCTTACACACTACGTCTGTTTCGTAACCTTCGAATTCGTACGAATTCTCTTAAATTTCTGTTTGTTAACCCAAAAGATTCGTAACAATTCGTAAAAAAGAGAACCAAATGGGAGTGTGAGAGACTTACGAATTCTTATGAATTCTTACACCAACTTTTCTTTGGGTGAAGTGGGCAAAACCTATCAAGCCAGCCATTTGGCAGTTTCTGTCAGTGAAATAAGCTGTCATAAATTCATTGTAACGTGGAAAACAAAAACAAATCTCAAAGTTGCGAAAGTCGAGACAGTTTTTTGGATTTGTTGCAAAAATCGAAAAAAAGGAAATCCATTTACGAAGGTTGCAAATATCGAGGTTTGCAGAAATCGAGGTTGCAAAAATCGGAGTACACTGTATTAAATTCAAATAAACAAAAGAGTACCAAATACGTAACCTTTTACCTAGAATCAACGAAGGTTTTCTTAACAACAAAAAATCCGGTCAAGTGCAAGTTATACTTGCGCAATAAGTGTTCCGTACTATGTATCAGTTATTTTAACTACATACTTACATATGTACATATGTCATAGATTTATGTTGATAGATCTATATGAACCCTTTCTTTACGATACGATTTCTACTAAAGATACAATGATACTTTGTTCGATACTCACATATATGTATGTATGTACATACATAAAAACATATATATATGTATATATATAGGTACATATATGTACATATGCACTTGTATATCTGCAGACACAAGTAAGTACATACATATGTACCTACATACATAGTTTTATGGTGCACTGCACATTTCAATACAAACATATTGAGCACAATTTGCGAAAAATAAATTCAAATTTGTACCTACATAAATGTTTACCAACACAAAAGTTGAACAAATTACCTTCATATGCATGTGTGTATGTATGTACATATGTCTCGGATGTCCTTTCTCATCTGCTCAGAAGAATATAGTTATACACACACACAAAGTAAAAGAAAAAAAAAAAAATAAAGCATGTATATACGTACATATATATATACCTACATATGTACATATGTACATACATATATACCTACATATGTACATATGTATATGTATTTACAAGAAATGTACGCTTGTGCATCAGATTTAATTTTTCCTCTCGTTATTCGTTCAATTGCATTAACTGCGAAGAATTTTGTGATTTGTCTCCCTCTCTGTGTCTGTATATACACAAATTCAATTTTTCCCAATATAGTAAAAGTAGAGACACCTACATTATAATAGGAAACCATCAAGCTTCCTTTATGTGTTATATTGGTTTAAGTCTTAGGTCAATAGTTATCCGGTAGAAATATGCCACGAAAATTCGCTGCGGGTATAACACTTTTGCCATCAATTATTCAATTTTTACTCTCGTATCTACTTTAAGGCGTTGTGATATTTTTCTGGATATGTAAACAGTAGGGTAGTTGAAATTAAAAAATTAATTTAAAAAAAACTGTTAAAGTAGGGCAGTCGTAATAATTATGATTCCATCTACACTTTATTCTCAATGTTTGTGATTTTATTCAGATTTTTCTGAGCGATATTTTCGGAGAAAAAGCTCGGGACAGCAAGGCGTAACGTTTTGTGAAAAATTGTTAAGAAACTACCCCCCCAAAGGCGAAATTCAGCTTTTTAAGTTCTGGTCTATGTTTAGGCCACTAATTGCTACAACTGATCCAAATTTCAATAGTCTAGGTTAAGTAGCCTCTGAGAAAAAGGCCTGTGACAGACAGACAGACAGACAGACAGACACCGAACTGATTCCATTAGTGTTCCGTTTTGGTACGGACGGAACACTAAAAAATAGTAATTTAAATCGAACACACTCCTATGATTCCAGCTGAGTTTTCTATTCACTACGATATATACATATGTATGTACATAGATATATGTATGTCATACAGATGTCAGGAGATATCATTATCATTTCTTACTTTCTTTCATCTCCCTCCAACTCCTCGCTGTAACTAAAAGCATGGTTATATTGAATTAAATTCCGCACAAAGTTATTTTCCGATCCACGACGCGAGGTTCACGAGTATAAAGCTGCATAGCCTCTCCTGTAGCTTCTTTCTCTTATCAGTAAAAAATGTTATAAATTTTAAATTCCAATTTATCCATAAGATACAAAAAAATTTAGGGGTAGCTAAGGTATACATATTCGTACAGAGCGTACAACAAAAGGGGTACGTTAACATAACACACACAGCAACTTCTTATGCCAAAACGAGGGTGAATTCTGGTTATATTCCTCTCGGTTTGTTCGGTAAAGGACTGACTGTATGTGCGTATAGCAAGGGTTGCACCTGTATCACGAACATAACTTGTGTTAGGCATAACTCAAGTGAAAGCCGTTGCCTTGTGCTGTTTTTGAAATACCAATGGGGGGAAAGGACAGTTAATGGGGTAAACAGCAGAGTAGGAAAAAAACTGAAAAGCAGAGAACTAAACAGTCGAAGGTACTTTTTAATACTGGCTTGTGAATATGTTGCTTTAAGAAGAAATGAGGATAGGTACATCGTGTTTGGATGTGTCAACGTGTGTATGTGAGTTGATAGGTAAGCACATTGTCTAACAAAAATGTGGAGAAAAGAGGGAACAAGAAAGTCCTTCTGCTAAACCTTATTTTTGGATACCCTCAAGAAGAATTGTAGAACCTAAGCTTTACAACTGATGTCTACTGATGTCGTTATTAGTTTCAAATCGTAAGACCTCCAAGTCCCGAAATGGAGAATTATAAGATATCTAGCTACCTATAACGTCGAAATAAAGATGAAGACCAACTTAGCCGATTAAGGTATGTCTTAAGACTTTTCTTAGCAAGAATCTTTCTATTTCATTTCTCCGGTTCAATAGCAGAACATTTTCAAAGTATGATTACAGTAAAACCCGGTCAAGAACAACCCACTTAACTGCAAGACCCGCATTGCATCCTCGGTTTTTTGAAACCCTAAGTTTATAAAGTAATATTTTTGTTAAAACCCTCTTTTAAGTACATATTGCTGTGGGTGGCCGTGGCGTAGTGGTAGTCGTCGTCGCTTGTCACGCTGAAGGTTCACGGTTCATATCCAGATGTGGCCGCAACATTTATTTCTCACGAAATAAAAATAAGTTGATCAGTTTCAGAAGCTAATATCAGAATCTACCGCGAAGGAATAACACTGACAGTAGGATGGTATGGCTGAAGAAATTGATCGCACAAGCTATAATAGGAAACATCTGGAAAAAAACTTCTGTGAATCATAAGGAATGGCATAACTTTCAATAATACACAACACTCTAGTTATCCTGGACACCACCCATAGAGTTAGTTGAAACCTAACATCAGAGTTTCCTAGCACTACGTCGATCTGTCTGTCTCTCGTTCTTGTCCTTCATGTGCTCGCGCTGTGTGTAAACATTATAAGGGTATTCATATCCCCTTTAGCATGTGTATATAAAAAAAAAAAAAAAAAATATATCCCGGGTAAGCACCTCACGACATTGGACAATTCTACTAATGTACTTATCCGGGTTTTACTGTATTTCTTTTCAAAGGTATGGGGTAAATTCGTAACCTGTAGAACCGTAAAACCGAGCTCAAACAAAATTAACCCCCTCACGGTTCCTTTTTTTTTTTTACTATTCTTGAGACATTTGAAATTCTCAAAATTCCTTTAATAAACAAGAGTATGTACAAGATATGTACCTCCTGCCTAAAACATGAATTTCTTTCAAAAAGGTTATTATAATGCTACGGCCTCATCGTCGTCTTCGCATCGCGTAATCATCGTCATTTTTGTCGGCCGTTCTTCTTTCTTACTTGACATTCACATTACCCTTCCGAAATATTTCTACAGTCTCTGGCAAGATACGTGTTTACGAACAAAGAGAACCGGAGAATAAAAAAATGGATATATATGTACGCTCGTACATATCTGAAAGAGGCACAACGAAGACCTCACACAGCTGCAGCAGTATTACTTTTCAAACAAAAGACGAAAAACCGATCCGAACCGTACCAAAGGTATTATATCTATGCCATGTATCTATATACACAAATCTATCTATATACCACATGCCGTCGTGCACATGTTTCTATACGTATGCATATGTATGTACATGCCGTTGGAACAAGATACGAAACCGTACGCAACCAGAAACTATAAGAAAACGACACGATACGACGAAATTTCGTATCTTATCGATACAATGCGAGGCGCTCGACGACGGCCACGGCACGGCGATGACGATGACGATGTCGACGAAGAATTATTATTTCTCCGGTTCTGCTGCTTTCTGATGACTCTGGCTCTGGCTCATTGTGCGCTCCAGAGCGTTTGTGTGCGTGTTGTGCTTACCATATCCTAGTTTCCACCCTATTCGCCGCACCGCATGCACTGCACACAGATCGATATTCCACTGTTTGCTGCGAGTGTACATATGTAGGATATTTTCATTTTACATTATTCCACATTTTCTTGTTTTCTAATTTTTTTTATTTTTCATTTTATTTTTTTGCCTTTTCGTTTCTTATAGTATGTATTTTGAATTATTTTTATACCCCCCATCCCATAGGGTATGTTGGTTTTGATACATAGTTGTTAACGAAGAGAATAAGGCACTGAACTGCTTAACAAAAAGAGGAGGGCCCTTAAAATCGTTTGGGCCGAACCAGCCTTCTTTAAAACTAATAGGTACATAATACAGTAAAATCTCCCATTACGAGCAGCTACCTTAGTCGAACCGATCCTTTAGATGGACAAATTTTCCTAACTAAGCTTTTCCCTTAATCGGACACTTCCTTGGTTGGATACGGACATGGATATTTATCAAAAATAATTTTATTTAATTCTATTAGACGGACAAAAACAAAAAAAATTCCTCCACCACTGAGTTTTTGTTTTCATTTTGATTTGAATGTACTTGCTCACTTCACTTCGAATGCTAGGAAAAATTTGCCTATTTTATTCATATTCGTTGAGGAAATATGTTGAAGGTCTATTAAGAAATGTGCTCCTTGTTTTTTTAGAGGAGAGTGCCGTGCAGCTGCAAATGAGGGGATTCTTCTTCTTGCTCATCCATCAGCTGCGACCGAAGTCATTTGCGAGGATACCCAATCTTTGTTTTGTTTTTTGTTAATAGTTTCAAATAAAGTTGCAGTGTTTTTTTTTATGTTTTGATAAATAAAGATAATTTATTTTAAATAAATGCGTTTATCCCTTGAGCGGACAACTCGCTTAGGCGGACATCTAAGGGAGGTTTCACTGTATCTCTTTGGTTATTTTCCTCAAGAGTTTTAAATAGTTCGGCTGCTATCAGTACTATAATCGAATTAAACTACTCTAGTGGCCAGGTGCTTTATGCGAATTAACGAACTAAGTGTTTCCTGTTAAATAAGAAAAAGATTCCATTTGCGGACCGATTGACTTATGCATATACCAACATATGTACATACCTCTGCAATCTTACTTTAGGTGGTGTCTGGCGTTACAGCTCGGGGTGAACCTGGACCTGCTTCTCGAAACCATTTGTGTGTGCGTGTTTTATTTTTGCACGAATGGAAGGGACCAACAGTTTTTCGCGGACTCTGAACGGCGAGTTGAGAAGCTCATTGACAAATGATACTCTTTGATTGCTTGTCAGACATTCGAAAGAGGTGGCACCGTGAGAAAACTTTTAGGTGGTGGACCCAGGCTGGGATTGAACCCGGGCAGCATTGCATAGTAGTCCAACACACTTATCACTACACTACGGTGCTCAATCCTGCAATCTGCAGCTACAATTTTTTGGCTTAGAGATACTACCTGACAACTTCCTCTATCAGTGCCCGTTCTTTGGAAGACTGAGATTACGCATAATATTGGGTTCTGAAACTAAGAACATTTCATCCAACGAAGGAAGTTATCATACTACATAGCATAGATGGTATAGATTCTTCTCAGAGTTAGAGAAGAATCAAAAAGCCACCCGTCGACCATCTAAGAATAGGGTGCTATACGATTCGTTTCCAATGGAATTTATACTCACTATTGCTGTTTCCTTCACGTGTTTTTTTTTTGTTCTTCTTTGTTTTTAGTTTTTTCGCTTTTCATTTTCATTTGTCGTCGTTTCGCATTTCGTTCTATTTTAATGTTTTTGATGCATCATGCATGCACTAAGAAAAAAAAGCACACACCACGCGAAGTAACGAGTTGACTTGAAATCGAAAAAAAAAAGAAATAAAACCTGTCTGGAGACTTGGTTTGGTTCTACCCGCTTGTAAAACGGGTGAGGTAACCACTGGAGATCGTTGAAAAAGGGTTGAGCGGAAGGGAAAATGATGTCGGTTGTTGAGGCGGCAATGGACACATGGAGATGGAGACTCGGTGTGGTGGTCACCAATGCAACAACTAACCGATGTCGGTGGTAGGTAAGGTACTCGTACATATGCAGTGCAAGGTGTTCCTTGCTTTAGGCTGCAGAGACACCTGCATGCAATGGGTTCTTGTAATGTTTCCAGGCTGTGGAGTGAAACTCTAGGTCCTTGGAAGGCTATCAAATGACACGCAAAATCGTTAAGGTCCTGTATTGCGAATTTATCGATCGTGTCGTCTAAATTTGATCCCGAATGTGTTTTTTGTTTGTGCTTAAAAACCTGTTAGCCGATCAGGAATGATGCAGGATACTGCAATGAAATTTTTAACTTTTTAAATGGTTATTAGGTTGACGTTGACATGATTGATAGAGCAGATGGCGTTTTGCAATTTCGCAGGAGTTCGATTAGGTACATATACCATATGCCAGATGATGGATTGAACTTTTATTTTGTACATATCGCACTAATAACACAATACTGTTGTAACTCAAAATATGACTTCTTTCTCAATCATCGAAAAACTGATTATTGTCTTCATGTTATAGATTATAAATAAGATGCATTGTTTAGGTATAAGAGTTATCATTAAGTAATAATAATAATATTTGGCTTCAGCAATCCTCCGTAGAACCAAGCCTAGCTTCCCGCAACCATTTGTGTGTGCGCGTTATATTTTTGCATGAATGGAAGGGACCTAGTTTTCTGCCGACTCCGAACGGCGAGTTGGGAAGCTTTACATGACAAATGATACTCTTAAATGCTTGTCAGGCATTCGGAAGAGGTGGGCACTGTGAAAAACTTTTTAGGTGTTTGCGGCGGGATTCGAACCCAAGACTGCTGGCTCAGTAGTCCAACGCACTAACCACTTACGCTACGGTGCCCACTTATCATTTAGTACATAGGTACTTATTTTGTTTCTAGCAGAATTCTAACGACAGTCTTATTGACGCGTACGGAAGTGAATTTTACGTTTGAATATGATGACATCTCAAATTTTACAAATTTTTAGTTACAACAGTATTGTGTTACATATTAGTGCGATAAGTAGGTATGTACAGTGTTGGCCAAAACTAAAGCAACTAAAATTAATTGAATTATGTATATTAATTAGGTCGAACGTTCTAAACATTTTTTTTTCTAATAGCTATGAGTATACATACCTATTGTTGATTAATTAATAAAATCTATGCGCAGCCATTAGAGTAAAATAAAAAATCGGATTTCTTAAGCCGAATTATCTTAAAAGTATTCAATCCCAAAATCGGTGATATGCCGCTTAATTAATCTGTAGAACATAAATAACCATGGAGGAGGTAAGGTAATGGTTTGGAGATGCTTTTCTGGGCCTGAAGTTGGCCCCATACATAAAATATACGGAACTATGGACCGGTTTACACTATGCTGCCACATGTTGAGGAGGAATTACCTCTGAAATGGATATGTCAGCAGGATAGTGATTCGAGGCATATCTCTAAAACTATTTAAAAGTGATTTCAGGATCAAAAAATTGATGTAATAGAGTGCCCAGCGCAGTCCGTCGATCTCAACCCCATAAAATATGATAATTAGGGAGAAGTGCAAAACTAGTCAATGAAGCCTGGAAAAACATCCCAAGTTCCATAATTTCCAATCGTCTTGAGAGTACCTATGCCAGGAAGGTGTAGAACAGTTATTACAAACAAAGGTTTCGCTACCAAATATTGAGGCTAAGACTTGATGTTTCCAATACAATGTCAATTTATAATAAAGTTGCTCTAGTTTTGACCAGCTCAAAAACGACATGTTTACCGTTTTTAATTTTTTGTTTAAATATTTGTTTTAGTTTTTGGTTCTTAAACATATGTAATTACTTATTTTATGTAAAAATACATAATAAAATATTTATTTCAATTTAACTAGTTTTACCACAGAGTTTTGTGTTTGTGTAAAAGTTGCTTGGAAGAGCAAATTTAATACTAAACTGGAGTAGGTAGATTCTGTATCTGGTGTGACAAATTCTCTGTCAAAGAATTTAACGAAGGATTACTGACGTATTGGACCAAACGTACAAAACTTATTGCATGTCATGCTTGTAGCATACACAATTACATAGGTATGTTATATTTATTATTATTATTATTATCTTTGCTTGTAGTGTATTGAAATTTCAATGAAATTATAATTATGTTACTCTTAAAACAAAAACAGTCAACATCGGTTCTCGTTAGATCACCGAAATCAAGCAGCGTTGGGCGCGGTTAGTACTTAGATGAGTGACCACTTTGAAACACCGCGTGTTGTTGACATAGGAGTAGGAGTAGGGAGTACCGATAATAATCGACTCCATGTGGTAACACAGTGGACTTTAAGAGTCTAAGTGAATCCAACCAAGATGATGCGGATACCCACCTTAACCTAACCGAACCTAACCTACCCTTAAAACATATCATGTTGTATGGGATCGCTCAAATATAGAGCTGTAAAAAGTGAACTTCATAATGACTTTAAAGTTTTAGCTGTTGATAATCATGTGAACGCGGTTTCAAAAGTTATACATATGTACTTTGTATCCCATAATTAGATTTACTCGTATTTTGTTACGAACCAGAACTTACACAGCTACTTCATTTCTGTCACTTTCAATTAGCTGCGTTGACAGCACACTATGTAATAATTAAATCTCCAGTAATATTCCTTAATTTGAATATATCAAAATAAACTTACATTGAGACAACAAGCCTTTCCAAAACCACTTCCGCCATAAACATTCCAGATCGATAGTAGGTAGGCATTTGTTTCTAAATTCCAATTCAACTTTCCAATTCATTATGTCGGAATAAATGCACATCTGCCTTTTTTCGTCACCCAACCCAACAGAATATCGCCGTGCTCGCCTCGTAGAAAACCTGTAGGTGCAACAAAATCATCCACCTACCTCTTCGTTCCGCTCACAGATAGAGAAAACTTCCAAGATTCCACAGCACCAACAAGCTAATAAATAATAACGAACTAATTTGAATTTTTTGCGCATTTCGCCATATAGGTTATCTTTAATTTTTCTCTTTCTTTCGTTTTTTTTTTTTTTAATTTTTGTTTTATTTTTCTCATTCTTCTTCGTGGTTGTGTTTCTCTTGAATATTGTTTTTTTTTTTTAGAACTATTTTAACATAATCCACCATAATAATACGATAATTCCATAACATAGTAAAAATATTTTCTTTAAAATTCATTTTATATAAAAAAAAGAAAACATAAAAAAATGTCTATACAAATATTAATTTATGTAAGAAATTGGCTTTAATTATTTTTTTTTAAAAATTTGACAAAATAATTAAAAAAGACAAAAAAAAACATACAACTAAACAAAGAAAACAATAATGGTTTTGTTTTTTAACTTAATAATAGCATGATTCTATTTAAATTTAAAACAACGTTTAGGTTTTCTTTCTTTCTTTCTTTTTCTCCACAAATTTGTTTTTAACTACTATTCTCTACAAGATTCTCTTAAAATAGTGTCCTTTTTGTTTTGTTTATAATAATTAATTATTATTTTTAATTATTTAGTTTAGTAATTAATTTTAATATGTATCACAATAGAAAAGAACGTATATTATATTTTTTTGTTTTTAATACAATTTTTTTTTGTTTCTCATCCCTTTGTTCATTTAATAAAAATTATAAAATAATGTCTAAAATGTATATGTATATTTTTTAATTTGTGGTGTAAGTGTAATGGAGTTGAATCTATTATTTTAATCACCTCTTTTGGACTATAAATTGCCAGTGTCGTTAGTGTTAGTGCAGTGCAAATGGAAAAGGAAGACTGTAATATTTTAACGGTTTAGCTACAGCCCCGTGTAAAAAATTAAGATCAGTAGGATAATTGTTTACTTTTGTTCTAATTTTTTTCAGATGAAGTTTTTGTACTTAGGTTAAAAACAGTTTTCAAAATTAATGCAGCCGAATGTAAGTCTACGATCTAATTATGTACTTTTTTAAGTTTGAAAAAGAATTAAAAATATGTTAAGAATTGAAAGTCAATTTAATAAAATTATCCTATTGGTCTTAATTTTTTATACAAAACTGTAGGTCTCAACTCGCATAAAGCTATTGAATTTAAAAATAACCTAGCAGGGGTCCTGATCGAATGTGTAGGTTTTGGTTTCTGTACGTCTTTAAAATTGGAATTCTGAAGAGAAATGTATCTTCTGTTTTAAGAACTTTTGTATATGTACCATATTGTGTCAATACCGTCTATAGAACGTCTTAGCTATGACGGTGAAGATGCCAGAAAGTGAATCATCGCCTTTTTTTTAAATGGCGGCTTCTCACTCAACGATTACTAAAAATCTATGTATTAACAGAGTACTACATAAAAGTCCTGAAGTTTTGTTTAAAACAGTGAAATCTCTCATTAGCGGACAACTCTCATTAATGGACAACTCACATTAACGGACAACTCACATTAACGGACACCAATTTCTAATTTCCCAAACAAAATGCGTTCTTATAAACGAACAGCTCTCATTACTTGACAAAAAAAAGTCCGGTCCCGTGGGTGTCCACAAGAGAGATTTTACTGTAAATTATAAGAAAAAATTCCCATTCTTCCATTGTGTATCGGGTTACAGATAAATTTGAACTTTACGAGGTGTACAATATGCTTGAAACCTTAGCAATGATTAGGAAATTATTAAGGCGTCTCGAATCGTCTGAGTCGAATAAGGCTACTATAGGATTTGATAAGATTCTCAGTGACGCTATATTAGCACTGTCGAGACTTACAAAAAATTTGCGGTTTCGTTTCATTTGTTGGCGACACCTGTAAGTGGAACTGTAGTTATTTCCATTTGTTTAGAATATCAATGATTGCATGTGCCTACATTTAGTCATGTTAGACATTTTACTGAAAACAATATAAATTCCAATGAAAGAAAGACGATATTCGAGGTTGTTTTCATTTTCTTCCATGGAATAGAATCGATTTCAGTACTTTCGTTGAGAATTTCCGCACGACCAAAGGCAACAAATCAAACAGCTAAGGTGGTTCTAGAAAGTCCAGAACATTTTCTTATGTAATCTTAGGACACATTATCACAATGGGCGTCTATAGGCCTAAGTGCGCTGGTACTTGTTACTGGCAGCCACTGCTACCTAACCATCGGACACATTCTACCAAATAGAGATGAAACACTAGAAACACTGTATCATCGAAAAAAAAAAAAAGAATACAAAAAAAGAGAGGGAACAACCGTTCGTGTGGGGGTCTTTCTGTGGTTGAAAATAGCCTGTAACATGATCAAACAGAAAATAGAAAGAGAAAAACATCTCGTTAAAATTACTTCATGACCTTGCGAAGACATTTCTACAAGAGAAAACAAAATGTCATTTTGCAAAAGAAAAGCGGATGTTACATCAATTTCGAAGTTTGTTTGAAGCAGTTTTCGAAGTTGAATTCCAACTTTGTACTTGATGCTTGCCACATATAAAAAAAGACGTCTAGCTTGTCTTGAGTTTAACAAATAACATCTGACGTTAAATAGGCCAACTTTTCACTCAAGGCGATGAATAAGTTTTGGTACTCCCAAGTTCAATGATAAATTTGTAGGCCTTTCGAGCCTGGGAATGGAATTTAAGATAGTAGTGGTAGATAGCTAACAAACCCCATCTCTCTCTCTCTGTCCGTCCCCCGCATTGTCTAGTTAACAACACTGACATATTACACTGCAACTACAACTTACAACTTTGACAGCTGAATAATTAATATATATAAAAATCACCTAATAACATATTATGGCAAACTGTCAGGAAATTATTTTAAACAACAAAAAAGCTATTACAATGGACGATGATGAGGATGATTATGATGATGATCCTGTAGTACTTTGGTGATGTCAACAACCGGAGCGCCCCCCGTAAACGCATCATCTCACAAGCCATAATCCGAGATTCAGCTTTGACAGTTTGGGTAGCTTCATAACGACATCGAGTCCCTTCGACGACAGTTGCGTGCAGCCATACAAGTCGATCGTTTTTAAATTGATTAGATCGTCGGCGAGTGACTGCAGTCCCTTGTCGGTTATTCGACTGCACTGTCCGATGTTCAGATGCTCGAGCTCATGCAACGACTTGGCGATTTTGAGCATACCTTGATCGGTGATTTGGCACTGATTGAGACTTAGCGAACGTAGTTGGAAGAGACCCTGTGCTATGTGTGTCAATGCTTGATCACTGATCTTGTCGCAGAAACTTACGTCTAGTGAGACGATGGCACTACCACCCTCTGTTAAGTACGCCATACCAATGTCAGAGATATTGTCGCAGGATCGTAGGTTTAGGTGTTGTAACTTGGGCATTCGAGCCAAGTGCTTGAGTCCACTATCCGTGATCGAAACGCAGAAACTCAAGTTGATACGTTTTAGTGACGTTAGACCTTGTGCTATGTGACCGAGCGCCTCGTCGCTCAGCCGTTGACAGTCCTGCAGACCGAGGTACTCCAGCTCGAGGTTACCCTCCGCGGTTTCCTTACTCAGACCGGACAGATGTCCAATACCCTGGTCGCTGATGTGCCAACATGATCGGAGGTTAAGGTTCTTTAGCTTTTTGAGACCCCACGCGATGAGCAGCAAACCAGTGTTGGTGATGTTACTGCAACCACCTAGTTCGAGGGTCTCCAAATTTTTTAAGTGCTGCGCTATCCGGCCCATACTCGTGTCGGTGATCTGTTTGCACAGGGAAAGATCGAGTTCCTTCAGATTGGGCAGGTCCATGGTGAATGCGTGTCCTAAATTTATATCGGCTACGTTATAGCAACCGCTTAGGTTCAGCGACACCATATTGGGCACTCCAATTACCAGATCTCTGAGTGATCGTCGCAGGGAAAGAATTTGGATTTTCTTAATTCCCCTTCGCACCAACGATGCGAATAGACTAGGACTAGAGCGTTTGAGGTGCAACTTGGCCTGCACACCCTTCCACACGCTTTTGGCGTATGCGGCTTCCCTCCAATTCGTACAAACTTGAGCGGCACGACCGCGATCTTTGACCGGCAGCCTCTGGAAGATCATCTCGAGGATCTCTGGATATAGGTGACCAATGTGAATACCCTCGGGCGGTGGAGGTGAGGCAGGACTCGCCGATCGCCGATGCGATTTCATAGTAGAGCCGGGAGCATGCTGCAGGAATATAGCCGGTGGAAGGTGCGGGTGATGGTGATGATGATGATGGTGGCTTAGCGTCTGCAATTGCGGTCTATGCAGAGCATACGGTGCGAAGCGCATCAATTGATGTGTTCGATGGGGTGTCATGCTGTGCAGTTCAGTCTGTTGGTACAGGTGATCGTCCATTGTCCAGCCGAGGTGTGTGGTCGCTGTAACTCCTCCTCCGCCACCATGGTAGCTGGACAGTGCAGCAGCAGTCTGCAGAGATATCGTTGTTTGATGGTACGGAAGGATTTCGGCGTTTGTAGTCATACTCACTGTCTGTGCTTCCGATCTAAATCAGCCACACTATACACTAGGGATTAATCTATTTAGTTTATGTAATTATCACCTTTTTGTTTCTCTTAAGCACTCATCTTCTTAGATTTTTTTTATTTTCTTTATTCTTTGCCTTTTTCTTATTCTTCACACTCTTAGCACTAGATTCTTTTCTTTTTCTATTATTTGCACTATAAAATTATTTTTGAGCGTTAGCTGATAACACACCGCTGATACCGTTTCAATATTTTTTTTTTTATTCTTTAAAAACTCGGCGACGATACAGAAATGACGAACTTGGAACTATTTTGTGACTGACTAAACTCCGTTATCTTACGAATAAACAAACTGCGGGAAAAACAGAACCAAACCGGAGAACAACTTGACACAGACTGATTGGTGGTGATAGTGAACCTGAACACTAGCGCACAAAAGAATTTGCCGTTGTGTTTGATGGTTCTCCGCTGGCATTTCTGAGAATTTCTGATAGTGTGAGTGCGCGCTGAATTCTCAATTTCCCCTCCGGCAGTGGGGTTGGTTTTGTATGCGTGGGGATGGATGAGACGGAGAGTTGTGTGGGTGACAGTAAATCAGTGGGACAGCAGTGATGCCACTTTTTGGTGCAATATCGTATTTGATGCGATGAAAAAAGGCCAATAAAAAATTTATTATATTTTACTAAATTGGTGTTTGAATGCAACATGACTACATACATACATGCTTCGGGGAACATACAACAGTCATGAAAGTCTGGCAATCACTGTTTGAGTGAAATCAAATTTAAGTTTTATCTTTAGCTCTCTAAACTCCATTTAATAAAATACAAATACCTAGGTATAACTTGTGTTTAATTTTTCATTAAAATTTTGTTTTTTATTTATTATTTGGTTTTTATTAAAATGCGCTGTACATGCATAAGCTACGCGTAGTATTTAAGTGATTTATGAAAAATGCCGAGCAGGTAGAATATATTTTTCTTGAACAAAAGGACCAGGTAGGTAGGAACAGTGACAGGGGAATGTGTAATAAATTTTCATTTGAAATCGAATGTTCTTCGAAAATGAAAACGTGAACTGATCAGTTTCCAAAATATTGCTTTTGTGTTCCCTTATTTTAAGTAGGCATCAAAGTAGGTACAGTAAGTTTTGTTAATCTGTTTTGGATAGAAGTATTGTAACTACTATTTTTTATTATACATAATTTTACATGGACCGATCCGAATGTTCGCCTCTTAGTAGCTCACTTTCGTGTTTTTGTACATACATATGTGTGTATACATTTTTAACACCGCCCAGATCAGTTTTGCCCTAAATTTTTTTATTGCGACTATAAACAAATAAAATAATGCAAATCTTCTTCGGCCCATTTTTGTTACCTGCTGACAATTTATTTCAAGAAACTCAATTTTGCATTAGAATAATAATTCATTGTCTTTTAAGTAGTATTATATTTCAGGATTACCTTAAATTAAACAAATTCTGAGAATGCACCATTCGAAAATACTCATATACCTATACTCATAAATAACTTGTTTCTAATGATCCCTTACGATAGTGCGTTTTGAAGTGAAACTTTGCATTATTCGAATTTTATAAGACGTCCTTTTTATTTATTCGAACAATATAATTTTTTACAGCTTCAGGAGAAATTTTCGTCATTTGCCATTGCCTAACAAAGATAGAAATCCTTAGTCCCTTTGTAGGTGTGCCTGACCTACGATATTTTAATAATTTAAGTATTTCGCAGTTGAGTAGAATAGTAGATAGCTGCTGGCTCAGGTTTCAACAACAATAACAATTTTTTCTCTTTCCAACCTATGAACGTCATGTGACGTATCCGTTAAGCAGTTATAACAAATGCAATAAAAGACTTTTGCGCGAGCAAAAAGTCTGTTAAATGAATGCTGACATGGGTATAGTAGGTCTAGGTATTATATTCTGTTGAAATAGAATCGTCGGTACAGGCCTTATGGTTTTTTTTTTTAATCACTGGCACCTGTGCATGTTTTCATGGCCCACAATTCGAAAAATCGCCACTCAAATAAAAACCACACCACTGACACACGTTCTCTTTTCCGTATACCATACATACATTCCATCATGACCAGCCTGCCACACAGTTGATGGGGATGGCAGTACGACCATCATCATCATCATCACCGCGATCAACCATCGCTATGTGTATGGAAAATATGAACATCAAAACAGTGTTACCAAATTACTATTACGTGTAAGCCCGAAACGCTTGGTTTTTGTGTTTTCCATTTTCTTATTTGCCTGGGAAAATAGTTAAAATGCAGTTTAACGAATTTTCGCTTTGCAATGCTGTTATATTTTCGCGAGATAAATGTTGGGTAAACTAATCGTTTCCGACATACATTGATACATCAAATTACTCGAAAAAATTCTTTCTACATAAAACTATCTAAAATTTTATCGAAATCGACGTGGTATCCACTTTGCACCCAATTATCTTTATTATGTCCAATAAATTGTGTGGGTTTTAAAATCAGAGAATGGTGGCCCTACGGGTAGGTATTGCTCTCCGACATACAGCAATTTGTCATACATACTACGCTAACCCAGTGAGTGTTTAAAAGAGGGACAGATTAATGCAATTTATTGCAACAAGGCTTGGAGACAAATGTCCTATCTTCGCTGTGGTGACAACTTTTGTGGAAATAGAGTTCAAACCTAGGAAGTTTCACAATTAATATTGGTTTCTTTCTTTTGATGCCTTTACGTTTATTTGTTACTAGCTGTTGCCTGCTCGGCATAGGCCGTGGACTAAAACAGTCGCGTCGTAATCAATCGAAATCACTTTTAGTAGGGCCATCTATCGACGACAGTGCAAACAATTCTTGCGATCCCACCCTAAGGTTTTTTAAAAACAACCATCAAATACAATCCACAAAATGCAATGTGGATTGTATCTGTATTTTGAATGAGTGACATTTCGTCAAAAAGTGTCATTCGTTAAAGTGTTTTTATTTTTGAATTAATTTAAAAATCGGCTGCGGAGTATAGCACAGAATGTTCAAGAACAGGTATACAAAGTTTAACTTTATTTTGTCAATTAGTTTTGGAGTTTATCTCCGCAGAAACTTGACAGGTAAGATTAATGTATTGTTATGATTCCTAAATTAATTTGCTTGCGCCCAATTAATGTTAAGCGATTTAAGTCAACAAAAGGTACGTAGATTTGTCATTGTGATCATTCGGACGATCTGTCAGATATTGAAGAATGTTAAGAGTAAAATTATGTTTGTAATTCAACTAACTTAATATGACGATTGATGTAATATTGATGAACCATGCGTAAATAAGTATATAATAGGTAAAATAATAACAAAATAGATATGTGAAGGTTTATAGGAATGACAGCTATCGGAACCCAACCCACAAAAATAAACATATGAAATGTTGTCTTTTTTGGGTCTACACTGATTCCATTTGCTTACTTTGGTGTACAAAACTAGCTTGTGCTTGTAAAGTTTAGTGCCTAGAGGGCAGTTTCTTGGTTTTTTTATTTGGTATAAAAACTTGAAGACTCTCCCATTTACATACGAGTACAGAGAGTGCCCCTTGACTTTCAACGTCTGAATGACTAAAGAAGATAAGGTGAAGGTCTTTAAGGTATGGTTTCGTTAAGTATTGTGAAAATCAATTGGGATATATCCGTTTTTTTTACCGGATAGTACACACGTTTCTTATGTTTACGTGTACGTACACATGTCGGGCATAATTTTACTAAAAATTTCCGTTAAAGAATCGGTAACGTCAAAGCAACATGGGCTTGTTAGTGGCTGTTTAACTGCGACTAGTTTGTGCCTTTTTTCCCATTCCTGTTTAAAATTTATGGAAAGCAGAAAGGAAGACTTTGTTAAGGCTTTTGACAGGGCTCATCATGGATTATTACAAAAACTTCGAAAGCTAGGACTTAATGTAGCCTTTCTAAAATGGTTAAAGGCAAACCTACTTGTCAAATCGGAAACAAGTAGTTGAGATTGATGGTTTCAAATCATTTTTCCTTGAGTTGGAACCTCGTCTTCCACAAGGTAGTCATTTAGAACCGCTTTTATTTGATTTTCGAGAGAAAAATCCTTCGTAAGATATTCGGTACCGTTTTGAAGGAGAAGATTCAAACACGAACTATACGAGCTGAACAGCGAGATCGAGGGCGTAGAGCGAATGGACATCAACAGTTCGGCCCGCAAGATTATTCGGGCCGGATGGTCCCGGGTGGTCAGCGCAGCAGAGAACGACATCGCCTTAGGTTCAATGCATCAAAATGTTAAATAAATAATCACTAGTGTGCCCGTGCGAGAACCCTCGCAAGAGAAAATTTAACCCCCAAAATCCAAACTTCCCATCCAACATCCAAACTTCCCATATGATTTTCATCTGTCAACTCATGGAAATCCCATGGAAACCATATAGGATGTGTTTGTTTTTCTAAAGCTTCATTTTGGTTGACATATGTATTTGTCCACTACCACTTGCATCAATAGCAAATATGTCAACCAAAATTAACTTTTAAAACAACAAATACTTCCCATATGATTTATATATAGCCAATATATCAACCATAATAAGTTCATTTCCAACAGTTGAGAGATAGAAATTGTACGGGAAGCGTTTATTCTGTTGGAAGTTTATTTTGGGTAGAATATTTGTTGTGATCGTTTTTTTTAATTTGTTAAAATTTATAAAGTGAAACTGCAATTCGTCACTGCTCCAGGAAATTATCTTTTTTTTGAAACCTCATTTGTTAACATTGGTTAAGTGTGAAAGCCGCAAATGGTACCTAACCTATACTACAGAAATAATAAGATAATAAGATTGGCCACATTGCCACATACTTTAGGGATGCTCTGATCTTCCTTTGGGTTTCTGAGGACTCTATGAAAAAAGAGTAATTAGAATTACCAGAAGTTGTCTAAGCATAGGCGCTATGTATTCCAAATTTGTTTGTACATTTAAATAATTATTGGAATATTTAATCATCGATAGAATTCGATTTTATTACTAACATAATAAAACTTACGCTAAACTAAAACATTAAATACATTAATATTATTTGAATGAAATGTTGGTAAAGTTCTCAAGTGTTTTTCGTTCTTCCCATTATAAACTTTGAGGATATTTTCTGACAAGGTATCTCCACTAATAGTACAACAATAAAGGACATAAGTATGGATACCACGATGACTCCCATGAAATCCATACACGAGCCGACTTCACTGAAATGTGTCGCCTGAGTGCGTAGTCCAAAAATTGTCACAACTATCACCGGAGCTACCATATAAATGCTGAAACAAAATTTATTTAAAAACAAAAATGGTCTTGATGACATCAGTGAGTTGAGTGGGCCACCATAGCCCCATTCGCACATGACAATAACACAGCCAACGCAGAGGCCGAATATTAACTTCCCAAAGGACATGATAGTAGCCACAATCCAGATGGGAGCCGCCCGCCAGTAGCTCATAAAGTTTGTACCCAAATAGAGGCAGGTAGTGAATATCCAGAAAATTATTTTCCACGGCATTTTAAACTGTATCGGATTTTCTTTGTGGCGATAGAATAAATATCCCATGAGTGCGCCCGCAAAGTAGGGATTTATTCGAACCCATGGTTTGACGTAGAGTTGTTCCAGCGTACCATAGATCACATCGATTCTAAAAGGGGATATAGGGATATATATATGTGTGTTTGCAAATACATCGTATAAGTCTTACTCGAAGGTGATTCCATTGAAGTAGTTGCAGAGGAAGCTGATGGTCAAACTAGCAATAAGGAGGATTATGAAAACGGACTTTCCAATCGCCTCGTTCTTTGCGTATATGAAGAGAATCAAGGTAAACAGAATAAAGAACTGCATCTCACAGCCCAAGTACCATGTCCAAGAGGAACAGATGTCTCTGAGGTCTAGGAAGTTGTTAATGAACAGAATGTTGTACCACCAGTTTCTGCAAGTAGACTTATGCTTTTGAAAATAATCCTAAAAGACTAAGACTAAGTATCGCCTCACTGCTTGCAATAGATGCCGCTGTGTTTATCCATTTGAAATGGCGAATACATATCCAAGAAGTCGTACATGCAGTCACTAAGCATCATTGTTATCAGCATTATGGGGAGGAGTCTAAGAATAAAATAATTTAAATGAAAACACGGGTTGTGTCGCTGCTATCGGTACTTGTCACTGGATACAAAAGACCTACCTCGCATATCGATTGAGCACCAATTTCAGGAAGAAAAAAATATTCTTTGCCAAGGAATTCTTCCTAATAGCATCCACATTTCGAGAGTTCAACAGAAAGTTATACGAAAGGAGGAATGAACTGAAAAGAGAAACGTCAATGATAAAAATTCAAAATCCATCAAACTTACCTAATAACAAAAAACACATCAACATAGAAGCATGACTGCAAGACCGGCTGGAGTATCAGGCTTTCTAGTTTGGCGAAGATCAGAGGGACATTGCTTATAGCAAATAGGGAGTAAAAGTAAACATGGAACAGTGTGACCCACAAACAGACGATCGTCCTAAATCCAGCTATCGCAGGCAGGAAACCCTTGGAGCTTTCCAGTTGCATCATCCTCTGATAGTTGTCGTTCAAATCGAAACAGAGGAAAAATTGTTCAACTCTAGAGTAGCCTTCCGATGGCACTTTGGTATCCTTGTTAAGTACTCGGTTTTTATGAACTCTAAATATTACTTCAGCTATGATTATTAGAACAGCGAGTGAAGTCAAGACACCGCTAAAAGGATTTTATGTTAAAGTTTTACATGAATTTAAGTCCTTTCGTACTTACAAGCAAATCAAAAATCCTGTTTTTATGAAGACTTTCCAGTCAAAATGCGGAGCTTTAGCTTTTATTGGAGTCATTTCGATATCGAATCGACGTTGTGGTTCAAATATCTTCTTCGAAAAGTAGGATTCACTGAACTGAATCACTTCATCGTGGGTACAGCTCTTTGGAAGACAGAGTCCAGTATGAATTTTATTCTGAAAGGAGAAAAAGATGTAATAGATATGTACATACATATGTGTTGTATAGTTCTTTTATTGTTCACAAATTTTTACAAAATCATTCGATTTACCCGCAAAATCATTTGGTTTGTCTGCACATATGTATGTATAAATATTCATTTTGATGTGGCTTTTTTTTATAGAAAATTATTAACTAATTTAAATTTAAAATGAAGAGTTTTACAAAGATTAGACAATTTTTAACAACAGAAAAAAGAAAAAAAAAAAACAAGATTAAGATATGAACTGGGCTTTTGCGTTTACTTATTTCTTTTATATTTCTTAGATTATCGGGTTGTTCATTTATAATTTTTGGAGCTATTCTGAAATGATGGGATGTGAAGTAGACCTCGAGCTCGTCTTCTTATGCTCATAATACTCCAGTGTGACCGTCATTCGAAAGATGTCTTCTACAGATAGTACCTTAAAGGTTTCACCGTGTTCACTGTTTTGTACAATTAAACTAACCATTGAATTTTGTAGTCTCTGTAGCTTGTCTAGGTGACTTTTTTAGCAGCATTACCCCACGCTAGAATACCATACTTAAGCTTTGATTCCACTAACGCATAGTACCCTTGTTTCGGCACCTGAAACGTGGAACACTTCTTCAAATATGCTATTGCAAACATTGCCTTCTTCGGTTCACCTCTTATTCTCTATATACGAGGGTGGGGCAATAAGTCCGTGAAAATTAAAACAGATGGCGTTGCCACCTCAAATCTAAAATTTTGTTTCTCAAGAAGCATCTTTCAAATGAACGCAGCCAAATATTCAGACAGATTTGTCAAATAGTGTTGTTGTGACAGTCATTGACAACAGTATTAGTAGGTCTGTTTGGTAACACGCTAGTTTTCGAAAGTTCTATGAAAACTTCATAGAATCATGACAGTTTTATGGATCTCAATTTTGTTTACTCTCATTTGGCTCTCAGCTTGCGATGTATTTTCTGCAAACCAAACCAGCCATCTGACAGTTTGTGAAATGTCATAATCTTCATTGTTAGTGGAAAACAAAAACAAATTGATAGGTTTGACCAAGTGTTTGTTTACTTTTGTGCAAGTTTTCTGTCTTTGAGAGGATTATACTATTTGACAGATCTCAATTCCGTTTGCCAAAAAAGATACCAAACAGATAGTATTTAGGTAAAAATGGGCAAAAGTGAGTTTTGTGTGCTTTGCTTATTAAACATTATTTTTTGGGTGAAAAAAACATCACGGAAACGAAACAAAAGCTTTACAAGTATTACTGGGACTCTTCACCATCGATTGGAACCATCAACCACTGGTTTACTCAATTTCGGTGCGGTCGTACCAGTACGAGTGCTGCCAAATGTTCTGGTGGCCCAATTGAGGTCACCGCACCAGAAATGGCCGATAAAATCTACGGAATGATATTGGACGATCGGCGAGTGAAGGTTCACGGCGTATCACATGGATCAGTGCCTTCAATTTTGCATAAATATTTGGATATGAAAAACCTATCCGCTCACAATTTACAGCAAATGCAATCGTTTGACAACTTCAAAGGTGTTTGGCGATGTTCAATCACAATCCGAACGAGTTTTTGCGCCGTTTCGTAACCGTGGACAAAACGCGGATTCATCACAAAACTCCAAAGACCAAGGAACAGTCGAAACAGTGGACTTCTCCAGGCGAATGGAAGGCGAAGAAGGCCAAGGTGGGTCTGTCGGCCAACAAGATCATAGCGACAGTTTTTTGGAATGTGCGCGGTGTCATCCACATCGATTACCTTGAAAAGTGTAAAACGATCACCGGTGGATATTATGCAGAGCTTTTGGATCGATTCGACACCAAGTTGCAATGGCTCAATTGCATGAATTAGGTTACGAATTGTTTCCTCGTCCAGCATATTCTCCAGATCTAGCCTCTTGCGACTATTCCCTGTTTCCAAACATGAAGAAATGGCTCGGCGGCGGTAAGAGAAATAGTGTCCCTTTTTTCAATTGTCAGCGACTTATTGACTAACCCTCGTAGAAGTAGTGCTGCTTTTACTATTTCGAAATCATGCGCTAATGGCTATATGTCAGTCGTCAATCGATTGTTCTTAGATGGTGAAAACAGTTAATATGTAGCTGTAGCTACCTCCAGTTTAGGATGAAGCTTGTCGAAAGTAGGGTATCCGCAGATTGCAATTTTACTGGCCGAACACAATGGTGAAGCTGCAGCTGAAGTCAAAGTGCGCTGTCAAAGTTAAAATACACGTAAACGCTGTAGCGCAAACTCAATGCGAAGTTGCAGCTGTAGATGCTGAAGAGCAAGTTGAGCCAACTGAAACTTTCGAACTTGCTGCAGCGAATTTCCATTGTGTTCAGTGAACAGCTCATTTTTATATATAAAAATTATACTGATCACGCTTGAACTATAGTATTTTTGTAATTATTTTATATAAAGCATGTGAATTACTTTAACATGGCTCTTGAAATTAAGTATGTATGTTTGTAAAAGCCTGTGAAGCTATGTTATTTTGCGACAAAACATAACATAGGTACATAATGAGTCATAGAATGCAACATTCTGACCCCAGAATGCGTAACCCGTAACCAATCTTCGTAGTAATAGTGCGTAACCAAACTTAGTATCTCTGTATATGATTCTCTTAGCATAAGTGCATTCTCAGTTTATCCGCCATCATACACAAACGTATGTTTACACATCAAATTTCACGAGTATCTGGTACTCACGCCTTTTTTTCCTTTTATACAGTAAAACTTGTGAATAGTGGAATCTGCGAATAAAAGAATCTTGCGAAACCTGGTAGTGGACATTTTTGGATGCCAATTCGGATTTTCTTCATACAAACTCACTCTTATATAGTGGAAACCTGTGACATCTGAATAATGGAACATTTTTCAATGAATTTTGTTTTCTTCCCAATCAAATTCACTCTTCGATAGCGGAATCGAGAAATGAATGAGCCAAAAGTCATTAACATTTTGTCGGCTTCGTTTCCTTTTTCGAGAATTTTGACATTTCAATTATTTCTTTTCGTGTGTGCCTCATTCTGCTAGCGGCTAGATTCAACAAGTACACATTCTGAACTCCGATATCAAAATTGATCGAAAAATATTAAAAAAAATTAGGTTGCCGATAGTGGAAAAAATTGCGAATAGTAGAAAAAAATGTGCACCAAAGCATTCCACTATTCACAGGTTTTACTGTAGTTGGAAAAAAAAAGTCAACCACTCTTTTGGGGTGTTCTGGCGTTTTTTTTTTCAAACTATTTTTTTGGCGTTTTTTCATATTTCATAGATGAAAAAAATGTCTAAAAAAGTTATGGAAAAAATACCAAAATTCTTAGCATTTACGCCAAACTATTTTGGTGATTTTTCCTAGGATAAAACGCCACAACTTTGTATGGAGTTTTTTGCGTAATTTCTTTGGGCGTAGTTTCAGAAAGTCCTTAAAATAATTAAGGAAACTTCTTAGCATTCGCTAAGGATACACACTTTCATATTTGAAATGACATTCCTAGACTGTCATTTCATTATATGGTCTTCGCCACCAGGGCTACCGTTTTTAAAATTCTGATGGGAGTATTTTAGACATTTATAGGGGAATATTTTGTGTCTGATAGGAGTCAAAAGAATAAGGTTACCTCAGTCAAACTTGACCGTTTCTTTAACCAGCCTCTCTAAAAGCTGTTGCCCCAACGACCTTTCTTCAAATAAAACTAGCCCAGTTCTTTTCTGTGTACGGTTTGTACTTTTTGGCAAACGATTTTCGGAGAGTCATATGCTATTTTGCAAGTAGAGGGCTTTTGACCTTTTTTTATCCTTTTCGTAGCATTCTTCTTGCTTTTTCAGGCTTAACAGCAACATTATCATTTACTAACAATCAGTATTGAACCTTAACAGCATTACTACACTCCAGAAACGAAAGTTCGAATGAGTTTTCTTGGAGAATTTTGGAATAGGCTAAGCTTTCGCCCAGATGGATTTGGTTGAATCTGCAAATTTAGTGTTTTTCTTAGTTTGCTGATGGAGTCTTAATACCATTTAAATTTGCTGCCTATTTCTGGATGACTTAAGCTTGGTTTAATATCGTTTTCAATACATTATTTCATCTGGATTTGTACAGCCCTCATCTTGCAGATCCTCCTTTTAAATTTGATCACTTATCCCAAAAGGCGCATAAATCGTAATCTGTTAAGTTCCACTGTAAAGTACACTTACTACTTAATTGTCGATATCCAATAAGTTGTATAACTTTTAACTGTAGTAACTCACAACAACTTTTCTGGAGCATTGTACTTTTCCGATAGCCATAACACAATTACCAGTTGCTTGCTCAGCAGAATTAAACATACATATGAACGATTGAGTAAAGGAACTTCAAAACAACGACGCGACGTAAAAAAAAAAACTTAAAAATTTGAAACATGTGATCAGTTATGGGACTCACTGTATGTATACATAGGAGCGAGCGGTCCAGTACATTAAGTGTTGAATTTCAAGTCCCTAAGCGGTATACATCGATAGACAGACAGTCATCTGTCCAACGGAAGATTTAAAAATAATTTAAAGGACACAGACTTTAATGCGTAGAAATATTGATAAAATAAACTAACAAAAATGTAAGTACCTATTATCGATTGTTTAATACAAAAAAATAAATTAAATGCGCATTAAATTATGTAAACAGCAATCATTTGCTAGCGGCAAAACTTGGGCTGATCCACAAGAAAAAAAAATAAAATTTATAACATACCGATAAATCGCAACAAAAGCGAAAGCGAATCTCACAATTAGATACAAAAGCTACGTAACGATCACAAAACATAACACTTATAGTTAATGCACCAACGTGTAGGAAATACCAACTGTTCATCCTCTCCAACCACCCAAGCGAATGCATATTTATTTTTAAAACGAAACCACTTATGACACTGATACACTCTTTACCACCAGGAAACTAACCACTTCATTCCAAGAATTCAGAGATTCGCAAAAATGGTGCATTCGAGCTGCACGCGTTACGCTTATCCACACAACATACCTCAAACTGCAGGTTCAAATCCACTTGGGTTGGCGTGGTAAAATTAAAGTAGACCATCCAAAATTGAACGGGGAACGGGCTGGTGATGTTGAAGTCGTTCGTGTGATGATACCTCTCCGATACTGATATCCTGTACGGTTTGTTGAGGTCCTGGCAATACTCCTTCGCCGCGAACCAGAAGTAATTACCCCAACTAATGGTCTTGGGAACGACACCAAACGAGTCGATAGCTGCAAGAGGAGGAGGCGTTAAGCTGGGCATTCTCTGGGAACTGCTGTTTACTCACCTTTGAGTGCCCATGAATGTTGATCCTCCACCGATTTTAAGAACACTTCGAGCTCCTTGCCACATTGACTGCCTGTTTTGTTGGATAAACGAATTCCATCGACCGATATTCCAACCAGGAAATTCACCAGCTGTAACTGATCCAATTCCATGGGTGGTAACACCGCACCGCCACTGTACTCCTCGCCTTTCACTTTCTCACATCGCAAACTAATAGATAAGAAGAGGAAAGTAATTACGCACTGGACCAGTGCCTTAACGACCGACGACGTCCGCCAATGCAACGACATGCTGCCAATACGAGGTGTTCGAACTGACTGGCCAGTGCCTTTGCTTTTTCTTCCCGCGACCAAATCGGAAAAAAGTAGTTTTCTTCATAATGGTGCAAGAAATAGTAATTTTTTCTTTTTTCTTTTATTATTATTTTTGTATTTTGGGTTTTATTCGCGTGATGCGCCTCCCGTCTCGGGCCACCTATTGGGAAAAATATCAAGGGATACATTTGCATTTCCATGTAACCGCTAGAGTTGCGCGGAGTTTCAGTTTATAGACTGGTCCAGCAGGGTTTTCTGTATTACAACACGGTATTAAGAGCTGTGAACGGTGGGCGTCATGTGAGTCGTACACATTGCTTCTTAACATTGAATTTGATCAGCGCTTCCGATTCATTTTATTTTTACTTTTGATTTTAAAATTCAACCAAATGTTATATAACCAATGCAAGGTTAAAGAAAGCTGTGGTAAATTTTTTTTATAAGATGAAGACAGAGTATTTTGTATTTGATTGTGTTAATTAAAACAAAAAAGTTTGGTTAACACTTCTTATGTGATGCGACTTTTGTCTAACTGGACCGTTTTAGCTATTTGCTCACTGCAATTATGCACGAGTGTATCCACACATGCGCCTATATTGAACGAATTTCGAAGAAGTGAATGTTTGTTTGGAAACATTTAGCTGGGTTGTCAACAATATGATATTATGGCGTCGAAAGGAGATCAATTCGTTGTCCGTTCGACAGAAACACGTTGCTCCGATTTGTGGGTAGTTTGAGAATAACAAAATAATACAGTATAATACAGTAATACGGTGACTGTATTTCTATCTGCCTAAGATGTCCGTCGAAGGGATAAACATAATTATTTTTAAATAGATTATCTTTATTTATCAAAAAAAGAAAACAATTCATCTTTATTTGAAACGATTAACAAAACGAAAACAAAACATAGATTGGGGATTTTCGCCAATGAGTTCTGTCGCAGCTGCATGGATGAGGAGAAGGAGGAATCCACCTATCACCTCCTGTGCAGTTGCTCAGCACTCTTAACCTAAATAAAAAAAAAATTCCGGGAACATATTTCTCAACACATATTTCTTCAACGAATATCAATAAAATATGGAAATTTATCCAACTTTTAATTAGCCGAAGGCCTCCGTAGCTATGGCTATCCAGCTGACTAGTAATTTCAATTACTAGCCTAGCTTTTAAATAATAATAATAATAATAATCCAACTTTTAAAATGAAGTGAAAAATGAAACTACATAAATGAATTCGAGGTGAAGTGAGTAAGTATGTATGTTTCTTTTAAATTCAAATCAAAATACATAAAAATATAAGCTCAGTGTGCGACTACGGATGATTTTTTTCTTTTTGTCTGTCTAATGGAATTAAACAATTTCTGACAGATATGCATATCCGCGTCTGATCAAAGGAGTTATGCAATCTGAAACATAAAAGCTTGTTTAGGGAAATTTGTCCGTCTAAAGGATCGGTCCGTCTAAGGGAGCTGTCCGTGATGGGAGATTTCGCTGTAATTGTTTTGTTAATCCAAAACGATTGAAAAAATACTTACCACATTCAATAACATCCCTGTTTTTTTAAAGCCTCACTTCTTTACCACTACTGCTTTGGCTAGACGCCGCTAGAGTCAGTAAACTTAGCCTGCAAATAGGTGAAGCGAGACTATTCGTAGTTTACTAATAATGAATTGACACTCTGAGAAATGCTATCGGTCCATTGTACTTTAAACTCAAGTTTCTGATAGTAGACTTGAGGTTCCCTAAAGGTTGTTAAATCACTTTTTCTGAGGTGCAATAGGAGCGAAATTTGGTTTCCCTTGGAGATCTAAAGAGTGTCTCAAAACTCACACATGATTTAAATTTCTCGCCATTTGTACGGTAAAGTGTTGCCAACGCAAAAAGCGAGAGCGTGACAGCTGATAGTTCAGGGTTATTTAAAATGGAGTGAACAAGGCGGCGTTTTCATTGTTGAGCAATATTTTTAAAATAATGAAGATTTTTCAAACAAAATTATCTTCTTCAAGCATCCACAACATGTCAGTGTTTGGAGCGGATTCTGGGCCGGAGGCATCATCGGATCATTCTTCTTTGAAAATGAGGTCAGGCAATAACGGTTAATGGTGCTCCCTATCGCGACATGATAATCTAGTGTTTTGTTCCTAAACAGCAAGATATGGATGGACGATGTGTGGTTTCAACAGGATGGTGCTATACAGCCTGAGAAACAATTCAATTACTGCATGAGTCATCTACTGGTCGTGTAGGGGCCGTTTAGGGGACTTAGTCCCGTGATGAGTTAAATACATATTGGCTGTCAATTCACTTTCTCTAAGGTGCACTAGGAGTACATTTGAGACCTACTAATATGTTTGCTTATCGGCATGGCTAAGTGGAAATGTGGAATACAAATACTGTTATTGATGCAGGACAGATTGAGCTCACTTTAAATTTTACGATTTCGACACTTAGTAACTCAGAGTCATTACAATATGATCATTAGCTTAAGTAACTTAACTTTTTTTTTTTTGGTATAATCAAAAATTGCATGATATTTATTTTCAAATTGAGGTTATAAATATTATCTCTTCGTCTTTTAAGAAGCTAGTCGCCATGGCCATACCCGTTTCCAATTCTGCTTAATAGTGGTAGATGAGTGAATTCGAATCTTTACAGAAAATAGTCAAAGACGCATTTTGATTTCGTGCCAGTATGCAGAGTTGAGTTGATTTTGGAATTAATTCGTACACTTACATATGTACCTATATCAAAATCAACAAACTACATAACAAATACAATAACAGTTACAAAAAACCTTTTGATTCTGACTAACAATTACTTAGATATGAACGAGTATAACAAGTTGCCTTCGCGCATAAAGGTAACGCCACAAGCAATGATTTCCAAAGCGATTAAATTTATATTGATTGTGAATAGCCACTTGCGTAATGAAATACTTGTACTTTCGCATAAAGCTATGTAATGAACAATAACGTTGTTTGGAATAATATTAACTGACAGTTGGACCTATACATACATGCCGTAGGTGTTGAAGTCGAACAATGCTTTTAGACAATGAAGCGGCATGGCCGGGGCGGCGCGTCTGCTCTTGATAATTTTTGAATAGCGTGATTTTTCAATTAATTTTCAGGTTCAATTTTTTTTTTTGATTATATTTCTTACTTGATGAATAGCTTTAGGGGGCCTTTCTTGCGATTGGATGCGAACTAGTCGATGTCCAATTTGAACCAGTAGTGATGCAATAATTGAGTGCCTATTGTGTATATCTTCGTGATTGTACCTGTTTGCCTGTAAAAGCGTACATAGTTTAGATTAGGTTAGGTAGCAGTGGCTGCCGGTAACAAGTACCCATAGAGGCCCATTGCTATACCAAGGATCTTGGGGATATTTAACCCCGCTACTAATGAGAACCATTTGGAGCTTTGCATAAAGCGAAAAAGCTTTCCACATCTTTTTGTGCTAGGTCACTGAGATCGTCCAAGAAGTATTCTCCTAGGTGTAGTTTTCTACTACGTGAAAGAGCTGAGCATGAACAGAGGAGATGTGTTGGGCTCTCTTCCGCTTCTTCATCTCTGCAACTTCTGCAGAAGTCATTTCAAATGATGCCAAGCCTATAGTTGCATGCTTGTCTATTAAGCAGTGTCCTGTAATGCCACCGATAACCATGCATATAAAGTAGTCTTTTTAGGGACAAAAGGTGTCTGGAACTGTTTAAATCTAGTCTAGATCAGATCTGTTTGGTGACAAGGGACGGCATACGGCCTACATATATTCTTCTTATGATTTGACATCTGTCATCTGTAGACGAAAAATTGTGCAAAAAGATCTCCTGCAAAACTTATACAAAAGAGAACACAAAACGTGAAAATATTTGGTAAACAACTGAAAAAAGTGTAATCTAAGAGGCCGCCTCTTCAAATAAAGTGGTAACTCAGAGTAAGTTGTAGCATTTAAGTCAATACCTGGTAAAACTAAAATCCATCACAAAACTAACCTCACTAAATGAGCAAAAGAGCCGTATCGGAAACTTCTCCAGAACATCATAGGAACGAAAAACGTCGCCCAAGTTTCAGTCGTAATAAGATTAACGCGGAAATGGATAAATTAACTGGCATCAGCATTGAAACCCTAAAAAAATTGCTCGATGAAAAAAACAAAGAACTAGTTCAGGAACTTCCATCAAAATCCGACTTTCAGCTTCTATGTGCAGAGTTATCCGGCCTAAAGATCCGCCAAGATGAAATATCGGAAAGAGTAGTACAACTAGAGAAGCGAAATGAGTTTCTAGAAATTCAGCTAGATAAGCTTATACAGAAAAATACTGAGTCCAACGTCGTGGTGCACTTACCTGCTGAACCGAACACCGACATGCAGGAAAAAGCAAAATCCATCTGCGCCGGATTGCTGGACAAGAACGAAACATCCAACATTGTGGAGTCTGCGTACAGCGTTCGAACTAAAGCTCCACACATTTCTACGATCATTGTAAAGATGTCGTCACGAGATTATGCTTGGAGTGTATTACGTAGAGCCAACAGGCTAAAAGGAACCAAAATAAGCATTCACAAAGATCTACCACTAAATGTACGGGAAAAAAGAGCAAAACTAGTACCAATTATGCAAGTCTTACGCAGAAAGAAGCCTGAAGTCAAAACTGTCTTAAGAGACGATAAATTGTGCGTCGCGGATAAACTATTCACTTGGGATTTCGCGAAAGGGTTGAAATGCGGCGAAAAATGCGGATTTGAAGTTTTAAAGAATCTAGTTGGAGACATTTTACAACCGAAATAATTTATGAATGAACTTGTAAACAATGCTCGTGAAACGTCAAATATATCACAAAATGTCAATGCTGCCAGCGCTATCAAAAGAAATGTGATTGCTGAGAACCGTTTGGGTGGACACGCAAGTACGTCTTCACATAAAGCTTGATACACAAAAGTCTACCAGAATAGAAATAATATTAAATTAAGTATTTTAAGTTATAACGTAGCTGGATTAAAGAATAAATTATTATTTACAAACTTTTTTAATTATGTCAAAAAATTCGACATCTTTGTATTGTTCGAAACCCATGTATTAGAAAATGAAGAGAAGAGATTTGAAAAAATATTTTTAAATTACGAATTGAAGTGGATACCTGCAATCAAATCGTCAACATTTGGGAGAGGAAGTGGTGGAGAATTGTATGGTTATCGAAAGGGTCTTAATTACGCAGAGGTTAATTTTAAAAGAGTGGAAGAATCGTATGTCCTCGATGTTAGAACGAATAACAGCGTGTTATTCATAATTCCCATTTATTTGAATGTTAGTCACTGGCAACGCGATTATGAAAATCTTAAGGAAGTACTACAGAACTTAAGGGAAACAAATTTGATGCTCATTGGTGACTTTAATGGTCGGCTAGGACTTTCTCAAAATAATTTTGTGAGCGGTTACAAAATACCCACAATGCGCATAAACCGCACTTCCAAAGACGCAATTTGCGACCATAAGAGTAGAAAACTACTTGATCTTGCGGATGCATACGACTGCAGTATTCTAAATGGAAGTTGTGAAGGCGATTATTGCGGAGAGTACACATTTATCCGTGGAAAGGCATGCTCAGTAATTGACTACTGTTGCATCTCTGGAAATTGGAACTTCCTCCTTAGTGATTTTCGGATAGGCATGGAGACTTTCTCGGACCATATGCCACTCGAAGTTAATTGTTTGGTATCTAGGCCTACGAATGAGAGGAGTATAAGGCAATTAGGACTCTTACCAAAACTAGTGTGGAATGACCGAACGCGAAATATGTATCGCAGTAATTTAAATGCTGAACTTGAGCGATTGCACACAGTGGATATTTTACCGGATGTCGATGCCCTTACGAGTATGATTAAAAAAGCAGATCCGAACTTGCCCATAAGAAAGAATGAAATCCCAAAACAAAAGTGGTTTGATTATGAGTGTCTGGGAGCTAGAAATAACTCTTTCAAACTTCTAAAACTTTTTAGGGAATATAATACCAGCATCTTTAAGACACTTTATGGCGAAGCAAATAAGAACTACAAGCGCATTTGCTATGAAAAAAAGACAGCATTTGAACAGCAACGTATTGCTATTATAAACAACTCCACATCTTCAGCGGAATTTTGGAAAGCTGTAAAATATATAAATGGACAAACGAATAGCATCGCCTCGTCGCTTAAAGCAACGCAGCTAATGGACCACTTTAACAATCTGCTTAATTCCCCACAGATATCACCACCACTCCAATATGCAGCTCCACTAATTATCGATGACTTCCTAGATAGCCCGTTTTCATTAGAAGAAATCAAAGAAGTCATTAATAAAGCAAAAACGAGAAAGGCTCCCGGAGATGACAGAATTCCATACGAGTTCTATAAAAACTGCACATATGAATTCATGTCTGCGCTTACAGGGGAATTCAATAGAATCTTTGAATCAGCAAATATTCCAGAAAGTTTTAAAAAAGCAATTATCTATCCACTGCACAAAAAAGGTGACTATAACGATCCTACAAACTACAGAGGAATATCTTTCCTGAACACCTCTGCCAAGCTGTTGTGCTGGGTTGAAAATAAAAAAGTTTTGCAGGAGTTTCAGGCAGGATTTAGAAAGAATTACTCGACAGTCGATCAAATATTTGCATTACTTAATATTGCGGAGATATATAAACAGAAACATAAAAAACTATATGCCTTTTTCGTTGACTTTCGAGCGGCTTTCGACACCATAGCGCGCGATGCTCTGATCTACAAACTATATAATATAGGTTTCTCAACGAAAATAATCAACATTTTAAGAGCAATGTATGCAAATAATGTGGCGTATGTATGGGATGGGGAGTCCATTTCTGGAGAATTCACAACAACGATGGGAGTGAAGCAAGGATGTATCTTGAGTGCGTTACTGTTTATCCTTTTCATCAACGATATATCAGATACTGTAAAAGGTGGAATCGAGTTTGGCAACATACAAATTCCGGCTCTTAAGTATGCAGACGACATCGTTTTTCTTTCCGACACTGTAGATGGGTTGCAGCTAATGATGAATAGGCTCAGCGTTTACTGCAAATACTGAAACCTTAGCGTGAACTTGAATAAATCGAAGGTAATGGTGTTCAGAGGCGGCGGTGGCAGATATTCTCAAAGTGAAAGATGGACGTATCAAGAAGAAATGGTGGAAGTTGTTCGCGAATACAAATACTTAGGAATTTTGGTGTCTTCGACCTTGAATATGAAGAAACATCTAGAAACCAAACTATCTGAAGCCAAACGAGCAATCTCATCGGTATGGGGTCGCTGCATCAACAACAAGTATTTAAGCCTTAGCTCGAAGCAGAAACTCTTTCGCACAACTTCAGCTTCAGTTCTTTTATATGGAGCGCAGGTGTGGGGATACTGTTCCTTTGCTGAAATAGAAAAGTTTCTTAGGTATTTCTTAAAGCGAATATTTCGTTTACCAAGTGCTACTCCTAATTATATGCTGCATCTAGAGACTGGTGCACCGCCTATGTTCTTGGAAACACTGAGACTACATTTCGACTACATAGTAAAAGTTATGGCAATGAGTAATGACAGACTGCCAAAAGTTGTACTCAAGAGTGTAATAAGAAGTAGAGCAAGCTTCATTCAAGAATGGGAACGCCTTGCATCAGATTATGGAGAAACCATAACGATAACACCCGATGAGCAACCTGAACATCTAAAAGCACAACTCAACGTCTTATTGCAAAAAGTAGGTCGAACTATGTATGATCGATTTGTAACGGAAGCACAGTCTTCCCAGTATAGGACATATTACAGCAAGTTGAAATACGATCTAGCAGAAAAAACTTACTTTTTAAACTGTAACTCAATAGAAAAGATCAGCGTAATTTTTAAAATCAGAGGAGAGCTATTAAATTTGAATTTCATTCCACACCGTCCAGAGCTACCTGTCTTGTGCAATCTTTGCAATATGAAGATACGAGAGGATATATTTCACTTCCTTGCAATATGCCCAGTTTTAAAAGAAATTCGATTGAGATTCTTCGATTCGTATACCCTGGAATTAGATGAAGCAATTGAAATCTTAAATGGAGTCCGAGGCTGAGATTTACTTTTCAACTACTATGCAAATGCTCTTCGTTATAGAAAATGTATAGTTGAAGAAGATTTTTAATGTTTAATGTATATACATATTGACTTTTTCTTTGTCCTCTGTTAAAAACAAAAATAGAAATGTAACTATTGTCAATCTGGTAGACGGCCATAGGCCAAACCATAATAGACTTAGAATTATATTGAATGTTATGAATTAAAAATGAAAATAAAAGTCATATAAACTAACTAACTAACTATATTCTTCTTATCGGGTAGAAAAGGTATTGTTGTACCTAGTTTAGCGAGCTCGTTAGCTTTGCAATTCCCTGGAATGTCTCTATACCCCGGCACCCAGCAAAGGTGAATTACTGTTTAGCCATTTCTATAAGAGATGAACGGCAGTTGGAGGTGGTCTTAGAAGTGAATGAGACTGATTCCAGAGATTTCAAGGCCGCCCCACTATCCGAGAAAATGGTAACATCGTTAGTGCATATAACATTCCACTTGATTTAGGACAGTGCTGTCGAAATCGTTATAGTTTCCGCTTGAAACACGCTGCAGTGATCAGGGTGGCGGAAGAAAAGATGAAGTTTTAATCTGTTTGAGAAAACATATCCCCCTACACTTCAGTGTAGAAGTGTATCGACTTGTCTGTTGTAGCTCCTAAGTCATCCCAGAAGGACCTATCAGGAATAGTGACCTTAAAGTTTTTGTCGAAATTGGGCTGCGGCCAGTATAGTCTATGTTTTTGGGGAGAGTAAAATGATCTAATATTGTGGGGTGACCAGTGTAGTTACTTAACCACTCTGAGATGGTTTAGAGTCTTATGGCCGCACTGCGGCTGCCATTTGTTTACCGGTTATATCAATGGGTGGGAAATACAGTAGGATGTCTAGTGCTGTGGAGGGTGTAGTTCTTAGAGCTTCACTTATACACAGACAGGCTAATCTTTGTACTTTCCCCAGGCTGTCGCGATGTATAGCTTTGTTCTGATTATAGACACATAGAGTCAATGTACTAGACGGGGTTGAAGTCCCTATTTGCTACCAATGGCTTTCTTACAAGAGTAGAGGGCTATAATAGCTTTTATTTACTCTTTCCTGGATGTTGAGTTTCCAGCTGAGTTTTTATCTAGGATGAGACCCAGGTACTTTACTTTGTCGGCGTACATAAGCCCTTAGATATTGAAGGTTACATAATATCAATCGTGAAACGAAAAGTTCCGGGCATTCACAAAGATTCGACAATTGGTCTCGCTTTACAGGCCTAACTTGTTAAGGTGGTATCGTTACTAGCAGTGACCGGGGAGGATAGTTGTTAAATACCTAATATCCTTCTTATTGAAGCTCAGTTCCCTACGACGCTCGTAAAGCTTAATCAACAGTTTGGCTTGCCTGAGCCCTGGAACATTTATCCAATGAGACCCACGAAGGTTATGTTCTCATTTGTTAATAAAGGCTGAGATTGTTTCCCAGTTTATGCCACAGAAGTTTAGAGCGCCTATACATTTAGCAGTTGAATCTGAACGGGCCAGCTCATCTGCAATCTCATTTCCTTCAATTCCTCTGTGACCGCATGCACACAACAAAGTTTGACTTTTTTGTAAGTACCCTGGGACTGGAGAGCATTGAAGCAGCACTTTACCAGTATTGAGTCCAAAGAGTATGAGCTCAGAGCATAGACCTCAATGGCATAGACCTCAGCTTGAAACATGCTGGGAAATGTTCTTAGAGGCAAGAAGATTCTATTTAGTACTGGACAACATTCTTTACATTACAGTGAACGTTCAAGTTCAAATTCGAGGTCGTCGCATCAACACCTAAGGGTCATAAGGTCGAGATCTATCCTCATAGCAGTGCGTATTGACAATGCAATTCGACGGTTGTGTAACATACTCGAAATTGAAGTTAACATATTTCTTAATTTACGGTATTCTTATTTTGAAGGTGAACACCGATCTCAATAACAGATTCATCTGTCAAAAAATACTTCAGCTGCAAGAATATCAATCACATCATATCACAATGCAATTAACAAGCGATACTCCAATCAAAAGAGGTTGAACCAATAAAAGAAGAAAGACAAGAAAAGAAAAAGAAAAACAGTTGGTTAATTTGATAATAAACCTCGCGTCGCGTCGTGTCGTGTCGTGGGATGAGTACAAAGTTTTGGTCTCGGCTCGAATGATTGACCTTGTGGAGAGTTCGAATTTAACCAATTACGAAATAAAAAAGATAAACAAAAAGAAAAAAAAATATGTCAAGGCTTGTTTGTAGAACTGATGGGATATTTTTGTTTACGAATAAGGAAACTGAAAGAATACTTGTTTTACAATCCAATCATACTAGGCATGAACGTTTAAATTGTTTCAAAAATACGACTGAAGGCTTGGATTCTTTTTTTTAGATTTACAAATTGTTCAGTCCAACGAATCGTTTCAAAATTCCATATTATGGCTTTATTTGAACTTATGGATGGTGCATGAAAAAAGATGTGTGATTTTCCGGTGACCTATACTCGTATAAGCTTGTAATAAAGTAGCATCATAAATGTCTGACAACACAATTAGTGTAAAACATTTTGAAATTTTTTCTTTGGGTGTGACAGATTTGACATTTCCAAACAAAGTCCGGTATTGCTTCTATGATGCAAAATCACTGAAAGGGTCCAATAAGTCACAAGGCAATAACAGCAAAGAACTCAAGACATTTGTTTGATTTTGATTTTCTTGTTAAAAGGGGATATTACCTTTTATTATAATAAACCAGAAAAAAAGAACTAAATAAACAAATAAATTAAAAAAAAAAGTCCAATTTGGCAGAATTTATCTATTCATTTGGTGAAATTACGACATTTATACTAACAAAACGATATAAGTGTCTTCTAACTTTTGCTGCATTATTCGCATTGCGGGTAGTCGGGCAGCGATTTTTTATTCTCCCAACTTGCATTATACCGGTGGTACCTACTTATATGTATTATACACTCGTGGACAAAACAAAAACCCTCGAACCATTACTCTTCTTCAATTGTCATGAAAAATCAAAGTTTTTCTTACGTTTAAAATTACTTTTTATTTTTTGCTTATACATACATACATATGTATATGGGAAAATTTATTAGTTTAGAATAACACTAATAAATATTGGTCGAAATATGACCACACATCTCACAAATGTTTGCATTTGTATGAAAAAAAGGGAATTTTACGTTTTTATTAAGGGAAACAATTTCATCAAAATTTCATTATGTACAGGTGTAACATACAAAAAAAAAACATAAGTTAACATTGAATATAACCTTGCAATAATAAAATAGTGTAACATAATTCATAAAATGTACAACTAACCTAATATTTGGTTATTCCACCATTTTTTTTTAATGACGCCATAGACACTGTTTGCCATCGAATCAACTAATTATTCTATATTTTTTTTTTTATAATCTACACACGCTTAAGGGGACATGAATACCCTTATAATGTTTACACACAGCGCGAGCACATGAAGGACAAGAACGAGAGACAGACAGATCGACGTAGTGATAATAGGAAACTCAGATGTTAGGTTTCAACTAACTCTATGGGTGGTATCCAGCATAACTGGAGGTTATGCGATTGCTTATGATTCACAGAAGTTTTTTTTTATAGGAGATTGTTAAATTTGTCTTTTATTATACTTTCCAGTTTACTAACAAATTTTGGCCTTTTCTTTGTATTGTTTTTGTCCATGTAATGCCAATAATTTGCTCTGGGGTTAAGATACGAGCTATTATCATGCCACGGAAAAGAAAGGATCCCCAAAGAATCCTTGTAGTTTTGTACCTAAAATTAGAGTGAAGTAAAAATTTTGCTCTACGGGCAGGAGCTGAATCGTCCTAAAAAATCACACTATCGCTATCGTGTTGGCAAAGTTGCTGTAAAGTAAGCACAACATACATATATTCTGGGTATTTACTGAGCCCCTAAGCATTACAATTTATCCTACCCTGACTTCAGGGCAAGAGTGCGCAACTTGACTTCCTTTTGTTTTTTGATCAAAACATATGAAACATTAAAAAAACATAAAATATTTTTGTACAAATTTGTTCCTAAAATATAGGACTACCAAATAATAGGCTCGTTTACTTGTTATCTGTTGTCAATTTTCCAGAATTTAAGCCCGAAGTCCAAAATGCGCACTCTTGCCCCGAACGACTATACATATGTATAATATGTGGATGATTCTTTGTTTGCGTTGTTGTTGTAAACAAGGAAATTGAAAATGACAAATTAGGTACCTACATATTTTGTAAGCGCTCGGCCAAACTGCACACATACACAAAAACGCATGTTTACACATCAAATTTCACGAGTACCTGGTAATCACGCCTTTTTTTCTTAGGCAAAGCAACAACATACGCTTTTTCTTCAAGAGTTCATTTCAAATCTTTGAAAAAACCAACCATTTTTGACTTATTACCAAATTAAAAAATACCGAGCACTTATCAGTGTTCTTGCAGGGTGGATATTCAGATAGTAAAAATATTGACAATAACTAAAAAAAAGAAACGTATACTTATTAATTTCACCATACATAAATTGGCTCCTGTTGGAAAGGAGGGGATACAAATTAATTCGATTGCAAGGGTTTTTTTTCTGTCCACGAGTGTAAATGGGCAAATACTCGCTTAAATTGTAGTTTTTGAACATCATCAATTTACATTTTAATATTAGTCGTGTTTTTTATACAGCTTCATGTTCATATAATTTTAACAGGAACTAAAAACTGGGAAAATTGGTTGCACTGCTGTTGCTGTGATACAAAGTTCAAAGAAAAAAAGGATTTCCTTTAAACAACATAAAAAGCAACGGTCCTAATATGGACCCATGAGGTAGACCTGCATAAATTGAAAAGAAAAACTCAATAACAATTTAAATCATCTGCACAGCACACGTACGTATTTAATAATTTTACATAATGTATAACCTAGCATCACCGGAAATATATTTAAAATAAAGCAAAAAAATAGACATTTCTATTTGGTGAGAATCCCTGGATTAAAAACAGACGTATGCACACTTGCATTTGAACTATCAAACTAGTAAATTAGTCTTCTAAAAGCTTATTAAAAAAACAAGATCACGTCATAAATTTCAAACTGGACAAGCATAATTACGCACAAGGTACACGAGCACACATATACTTAACAATTAGATTAGCAAACATCTAATAAATTTATAAATAAATAACATTAACAGCGGAACAGCGGAGTCTCATTTCTAGGCGGCCTTTAATTTCCTCCTCAGCAGCGCGCTCGACCAATTGCAGTATGGTATTTCAAAGGCCAGTGAAAACACAATCGACACGATGTACACGATGACAACAAAGCCACTGGTCAATATGCACTGAAACGATATTTGAAAAAAAAAAGAATACTACATTTCACTATTTTTGTTAAGACATATGTTTCCTTACTAATTGCAGAGGATCCGCGTGCGAACTAGTGTTTGACAGGCTGAATACGATTGCAATCACGAATGGATTCAGCAAATAAATCGCATAGGATAACCGATTCAGGTGTTGGAACAGTTTGCACTCCAAGATCCTGGACCACCAACTTCCTCGTCCCGTGGCACTGCCGATAATCATCCAGCATATTGCTATTGAGAAAAACAGGCGACCAATAACTAGCAAGGAGATCGTTTGAAGGAACGTCATGTCTCGTTTGATGGTGGAGTAAATGCAGGCAAAGAACACCACAATCGCCATGTTCCAGATGCACTTTTCTGCCGTGGCTCCCATTTCGAATTGCCCCTTTTTCTGCACCAACCACCAACCGGCAACTGAGCCAAACAAATAGGGCATTACTCGGATGAAGGGGTTTATATAGATTTCGGTAGCGGTGTGATACGCAACGTCAAATGAGAGTTGATAGCGTGATTTAAGGCCAACGATGTATGTCCATGTGATAGTAGCCGCAATACCTGTGGCTATAATACGTTTGACTAGTTGTGGGTACCTGTGAAAGGAAATTGTTAACAACTTTGTCAGGGTACCCGCACCCGCATTGTAACTTACTTTGTATAGACAAACAGCAATATTGATATTAGACAGAAGAATTGCATCTCACAGGCCAGCGACCATGTCCAGTTAAGGCAGAGTTCATTGTGATCAAAGAAATTCTGAATGAAGATGACATTTCTCCACCAGTGGTTTGAGCATGTTTGATCGTAACGATCGTGGATGTGAAATAATGAAACGTCTTCTACATAGGATGTGAAAATTTCAACCATTCCCGTCAGGACCAAGTACATGGGTGCCAATCTGAAAAAAAAAAATGGTTCATTGTTTTTTTTTTTAACATTTGCTTATTTTTTCCATCTCGTTGGAAAGGAAAAAGTGGGAGTACATTACATATCGTGAGCTATGCAAGTTTATTTTTTACTTCTACGGTTAAAAATGAGAAGTATACTCTTAGGCGAAGTGCAATTTTGTTGCAAATTTCATTAAAACATGTTGGTACTCAACGCTGACAGGTTCGGTTGCTCATTTTGTGAAATATTTAAAAAGGCTAATGTATTATTATATGCGACGTTTATCCGCCATTGAGATAGAGTGTTTTTTCGTCAACACCAATATTCGAATACACCCATACCTCGCTATACGGCCGCTCGTTATACGGCATTTCGCCATAAAGGCCTCTATTTTTTATTACTCTGTTACGGTCTACGGCCAACATTTTTCGTTATAACGGCCAAAAAAAACCAAATTCCCTTAAATGTTCTTACAGTGTTTTTACTTTACGCTGCGAATCGACAGTTGACACCAAGAAATTGGTGTAAGTAAGGCATCAATTTTTGGTTAGGCCGTTATCCGAGGTATGAGTGTACTCCAAACTGACGCACATAATAGGTATGACTTCTACATAATACTACATTTATGTAGATACCAATTTTAACACGAGGAGACTCAGACTATACATGGGAACATAATCACATAATGTACATACGAGTATATGCATAGTAGTAAGTAGACGAGGATGTGTAAAAACTTTTAAGTATCGGTTTCTAACTTAAAAAATGTTGCCATAGACGAGTTGTGAGTTGTGACCTCTAAAAGAGTAGCAAATTTCAATCAGAAAGTCATCACTCATATTTATTTACATCTTAGCCCGATGACAATAACCAAATAATATAGTACGAGCAAGTAGGTTCAACTGCCTCGTCATACATGTTCCGTCCTTATGTTTAAATAACGTTCAGTTTTTAAGATAACGTTCTACGTTAGGTTAGGTTAGGTAAGCGGGCTGACGAGAATGTTCACATCCTCATCACACTTATGTTCATGTGAACCCATTTTGGTACCCATTATACATTCCATTCCGTGGTGTCAGTGTTTAGGTTCCAAACATCCGGACATCATGGCAAACTTAGGCAGACCTGATGGTGATCGATTTAATAGCTCGTCGATGTGTTCGAAGAAAAATTTGGCCAGGGTACTATTTCTAAGCTGGCAGAGGTTTGGGCAGTGACAGGGGAAAGGGGCCGTGTCCTCATGATCATCCCCTGCATATGTCATAATCGTTAAGGTGTAATTTATTCGTGTGGTGTCTTAGCATGTTGTGGCCAGTAAGCACTATCTTTTTGTAGAAGTTTCCATGTTTTTGCTTTATCGTATTCTAGCCACAGTTGAGCTTCAATCAGTGATTTTTGTTTAGTTTTGGCTTTGAGGTTAGAGTAGAGGTTTAACGTTACCTTTTACTTGCTCTCTTTCTAAGGCTGCGCCTTTTCTGGGCAATTCATCCGCGGCTTCATTACCTGGCATTCCGCTGTGAGCTGTGACCCAACAGAGTTTTACATTGTGCTACGTGCCAAGAACGTCCTTCGCAGCAACACTTCACAAGCTAAGATGTTATTTGCGTAGCAGCTATTGCTTTTATGGCCACCTGGCTGTCAATGTAAATTGTGATATCCTCTTGGGATATTGTCATCATTGACATCAATTGGGCGGGTTTTGTCACTGCTAGAACCTCGGCTTGGAGTCGTATGGAGCTGTTTATTCTTAGTTCCTCCGAGAAGCAACCAGCTCCTTTACTTATTTCCATTTTTGGATTCATCGGTGTAGATTGACTTAGATTCGTTTGATACTTCTTGGAAAGGCCTACGAGAAAGGTCTTTCGAAATCCAAGTATGGAACAATGTAGTCTGAGTTGACATTTCTACTAAGATATTTGCTAAGCATATCATGGTGTGTCCAGTGCTTTGACTGGCATATTCTGAGAGCGCTCTTTGCTGCGGCCTCCTGCATGTAGAGGTCTAGAGGCAGAAGGTTAATAGTTCCTTCTACGTTACGCGACACCTAACTAACGATGGGCACAGTGAATTCTTAAACCCACCTCAAATATCGATGAAATAACATCTTGCCGAACGACTTCATGTTTTGTCCCAATGTATTCTGTCTTATGGTTTCCATTCGCTTTTCGTTCTTTAGAAAGTTGTAAGTCTGCAGAAAACCACTAAAAAAGAAGAGCTCATATTTAATTTCTGTGGACCAAGTGTATCACCAACCACTTACCTTATTGTGAAGAATAAATCCACCAACAAAGGAGCTGTGCTTACATACTGAAAGAATATCTTCTCGCCATAGGATATGAGGAATGGTTTATTGTCAACCGTAAAGTACATATACCAAACGACATGGAAGAGCATGATCCAAATGCAGGCGATAGATCTTAAGCCATCTATCACTGGAATCGAATTCGGCAATGACTCGCGTAATGTAAAAAGTTTTCGGGAATTTCGGGCAATGTCAAAGCATTTGACGAATGTCCCAATGCTCGGCGAACTAGTATCTTCCACTTCTGCCGGTATGTCCTTTTTTACACCACTCGCCTCATTGACGGAGAGGAAACTCGCCGCCAACATCATTACACCGGTAAGAAGCAAGAATCCGGTGATGAGTTTCAAGCTTGTCTTCTCGTAAAAGCTATCCTTCAGTTTTAGGTCCTTGACGTACATAACTTCAGAGTTCAAATCGTAAATATTGCCCTCTTCTAGGAGGCTCTCATCCATGAAGGTCTGCGTGATGTTATGTATCTCAGATGATGAACACGCTGTTGGCAAACACAAACCCACATGGATGATTCTTTCGGTCATGAATTTGATCTCAACTTGCCAGGGGGAATTGTGCTTGAGGTACACCACTCGGTAGTCCATTTTAAATGGTGCCATCTGCTTTATTAGACCGTCCTTCATAGTTCGATCAAATTGACTAGAAAGAGTTATTCGCACTGGATTCCGAACCGCTTCGCAGCCCTGCTGACTTCCGAGCCAATAGTTGTGGCCCCAAATGAAGCCGGACTCTTTCGCACCCGATGAATCGAGAACTGAAAATCAATCGAAAATACAATAACAGTTGTTCAGGATTATTTTTTTCAGGTTAATACTCGCACCTTTCATTGCCCATGGTTCCCTGCTCAAAATTCCACTCTCGATAGACTTGAAATTATTAAAGCACTCCTCACTCAGAAACGCTTCGTTGGCTACTTTCGAAAGTCCAAAAATAATCGACGACCCGCCAAGATATCGATCTGAAGCCTGAGAGATGACACGTATACGTTCCACAGACCTCGTGAGTTTCACGACTGGCGGAAACGCCTTTGTTTGATTAGATTCCCTTACGAAGAACTCCTTCTTCACCTCGAGCCTTGATCGTGCGGCTCCAGAGAGCTCACACAGTTGTTCACATGTCAAATTGTGGCGTTTCGACGACAAACTGGAAAACTGATCGGCATCGCACAGGTGCGTACTGAAGATAATTGAAACAGTCAATAGGTAAATGATGGTAAACATATTATACTGCCACGTTGGTTTCGTGGAGATTCGCGTGGCTGACGACGACGCCGTAGTCTCGTAACGAAGTGCACAAAAAGCTCACTTCTCACCTTCCTTCCGCCTGGCTGCGGCGGCGGGTGTTCTGACCAACTGCGTGCGGCGTGGATGAGCTCTGAAAGTAAACACAAGCACAAATATTTGAGATAGCTGTCGTGCCATTGTGAGTTATAGAATAAATTATTTATTTGGAAAATCCCAATTACTACCCGACCAGCGGCTAGGTGAGTGATGAATCAATAGAACAGAACTGAACGGTTGGGCTGAGGTTTTAATTAGTTGAGCAAACGATCGGTCTTTCAGTAAACTTTAAATCGACCCACTGGCGGTAAGTGTCCTTGGTTATAATACGTACTCAGTTGGACTAGCACATGCATGCATATGTACATAATGTACATCGAAAGTCGGCGTTGGCTTGAAATGTGACTAACACGTTTAGTGGAAATCCCGAAATATTTTGTGCGGTTATTGATCGTATCAAAAGCTTCGGAGGTGTATTTGTTTACAGTCTAACACCTGTATGGTTGTTGCATTGTTTGGATAATCGGGAATTAAATTTTTGTATAACGTGTAGTCTGCGAGTTAGCTAAGTTAAGAAATGCCCACGGCCGCAAAACTCCGCAGAAACACAAGGGAATAGAAGAATATTGCCACGTTTAATGTGACTCTTGCTTTCTTCTTAAAAAGGGTGTAGGCTTTGAGGATTAGATTTGAAGACCACATAAAGCGAGTGGATTCTGATTTTTTTCTTGTCTACCAACACCAAAGAAATTAAAGAGTAAACGACGTAAGCATAGGCCTTATTATTATTATTGAAGGGTGAGATGCACCGCGACCTTAAGATCTAATGTGCTCCCTACAAGTTCAAGACGACGGAGCATACCTCTCGCCATTAGTCCTACTGGAATCAGTTAGAGAGAGCTTCGCTCACACCTAGCCACCCAGGTGAGAATTCCATAGGGCATAGCACCTCTTCCCTAAGAAATCGCGGTAGGTGTTTGGTGCTTTGAATGGTAGATCCTCTGCTATCTGTAGTATAGGTACCATTTTCAGCTCTCGCCTTTAACCAATCTCAGCAAATGAAGTGTCAAAAGAAAGACAATTTCCTGGAGCAGTGAAGAATTGTTCTTTCACTCTATAGATCAAAACAAATCGCTCATTTACTTGAAGACTGTTATAACTCAAATTTTCTTTTTTTTTCATGCTTCATATTGTGTAAAAATTTCATATTAATAACTTGTGTGCTCATCGTGAGAAGCGAAAGAAATTACAAAATTTCCTCTTTTTTCTGCAAGGTGGTAGTCAATTAAAAACTTTAAACGCGTTTTTTGCAAAATCACGTTTTTTGAGTTATGTCAGTTTTCAAATAAATGAGCGAAATAAACATAAACACAAACACCTAAAAAGTTTTTCACAGTGCCCACCTCTTTCGAATGTCTGACAAGCATCAAAGAGTATCATTTGTCACGATTGAGCTTCTCAACTCGCCGTTCGGAGTCGGCAAAAAACTGTAGGTCCCTTCCATTCGTGCAAAAATATAACACGCACACACAAATGGTTGCGAGAAGCAGGCCTAGGTTCACCTCGAGCTGTAGCGCCAACTAAGTAAGTGAGCGAAATATTGTACCCAAAATGAACTCGCAAAAAAATAAAAACTCCCCGTATGATTTCCATGGGATTTCCATCAGTTGACAGACAGAAATCATATGGGAAATTTGGATTTTAGGAGTTGGATATTGGATTTTCTCTCCGAGAGTTCTCGCACGGGCACACTAGTAATTTGGTATTTCCCCAAGCACTTGAATCTTTTCTGGGTTGATGCCCCACATTCCACTAGTATGTGCTTTGGAGTTTCAATGGAGTCATTGCAAAATCTGCATGAGTACATCTGATAGTTCTAGCTTCCTGAAATGTACCTTAAGTTCACAATGCCGCGTATAAGAAACGCAGTCAGGATGCGGAATTTGTTTTTGTCCAGGCTAATCCAGGCTTTAAACCTTTTCAGATATGTAGTTACCCAAAAGTGTCTTCAACTGTCTTAGGCCCTGAGTTTCTGTCCAGGACTAAGTCCTGTTTGGCTTCTCCAATGATCAGAGCTTATCCTGTTTGGTGTTTTCCCCTATCCCACAGAAGGTCTCAGGACCCACGACGGTTCCCTTCCTGGCAAGTTTGTCCGCCTCTTCATTCCCTTCTATTCCCAGGAAGTTAGTATGAATTCACAACTACAGATCAAAAGCCACATTCGAATGCCAATCAAACCTAAACCTGCTGGCAAAGAAAACATAGTTAAACTCATATGGGTGCTAGGGCATGAAGAACATGACGGACAAAAAAGGAGCAAACGGTCCATTTATTGGACCAGACCCTCACCATGGCTTCACAAGAGAAGACACTAACAAAGTCATCGCAGAATGGACAACAAACCAACTAAAAAAGTTCTGGAACACCTTGAGGGCCTAAAGCACTCAAAACTCCAAGGATGGTACCAAAACCGTCGCAATTGCCTCAAAGCATTTTATTACCCTGCTAATTTTTAGGGTGATTCTATGATTGATTTGGCCTACCTCCTCAAGGTTACTTAAGAAGTATGAGCCTAAAATGTTCCTGCGACTGCGTTCTATTATTCACACAGAATAATGTACGATATCCTCTGCTACACCTATATCATTGCAGTATCTGCAAATATCTGTGTCTATGAGTCCAAGCCTATTGACGTGTTTGCCCAGAAGACAATGCTCGGAAACTATTCATATAGCTATTCACATTGGTGCCCTACCAAGTCTAAGGATTTCACTAGTCCTTTTCCGGTCCAGTGCGGCCAAAGTGCTTTTTAAACCTTCTGCCCTACAATGTCAGCCCTACTCGTAATCATATATTTTACCTTTGATTTAATGCAGCAAAGCGGTGGAGCAACTACCACCTAACTAATAGTGACAGCCCCCCCCCCCCCCCCCACCCGACCCTTTCTTTCCAACTCATCGGCAAACTCGTTGCCTTCTATCCCGGAGTAACCAGGCAACCAACACAGTCTTACCCGGTTCTGCGTGCATAATGCACTGAGTATTGTGCGGCAGCTCCTGACTATTGCCGATTAAATAGGGCACGATTCTAGCGCCTTAAGCGCAGCCTGGCTGTCGATGTAAGTATCAATATCCTTACCAGATATTCGTTTCATGTTCGTGCGAAGAGCACCTGTGATGGCAATACTAGCTAATCTTGCCAACGTCGTTTTTTTTTTTTGCAGCCTTCCACCAGACTAGTTCCCCATACGTATAAGTATGGGTCTGACTATCATGACGTATAGTGGTCATAGCCAATGGCAAAAATTAAAAATCACAATTGCGACATTTAAGGAAATGAACACATTTTTTTAAAAGCCTTGAAGTGAATTTTAACAACTTGGGCGGCATTACCAAAGAGGAATCGAGGAAATCGGAAAACCGACAAGTATAGGTACATACATACATATGTAGGTATATTCTTCGGAACAGAAGGAGGCCTTATTTTCTTTTAAGATTTAATTTTTTATAATTCAATGATCCTCAATGACCCTTATAATGTTAACACACAGCGAGAGCATATTATGAAGGAAAAGACAAATAAAGAGACAGATAATTACGAGTAAGATTTGGTACTATGCAGTTCCTGGGCTTACTTTGACTTATGCATTTCACAAAATGCTCTGCAAAGCACACATCTATCCATCCAATCCATCATCGATCATCTAATTATTCAATCGGAGTAAGCACTCTTCAGCTCAATCAATATGTAAAACAGCTTTGTAGCTTGCGCTAAGCTATTCGAATTCCAAATTACCGATTAATTCCCGAAGCCTATCCTCATCTAAACTATTTAAATACCATTACATGATTGTTAAATTGAAATATCTATTTTTTCACCTCTACTATGGTATTCCCATTTATTACAAAATACAAATACTGATTAGCATAAATAAATAATAGCAACAGGCATTTAATACCGTCGCGTCGCAATGAAAACAAAATCATAATCCACACACACCTCAAAAACCTCTTCAGACAACTCTCCAGGTGATTTAATCTAATAGGTGGGCATTGCTCATCAAATGCACCGCACGAACATCGAACAACCCCCAAAGAGTCGCCACTCGGCACTCGATGAACTGCACATTGCCAATAGGCCGGCCGATTAACAGCGTAATCCTCGACTCTGCCACACAGGGTTCCACAATCCACAATCACAGCTTCTGCATTTCCTTCATAGTCTCTGTCTCTGTCTCTTTCCATGACAGTTAGTGTAAAGTGTTACCCAACAGCCGAAATCTTTAAGCTGATAATTCATTTAAGATTTAAATTAACCTTGGTTTGGTCAGAAGAGACCGAAAAAGAAAAGACCACAAAAAAACAGTCGGCTTGTGGCTATGTACATAAACATTGCGTAACGCCATCGAGTTAGTTGGAAGAAAGGTTGGTTTCTTGTTTTTACTGACTCTTTAGACTGTTTACAAAACGGTGTTTAAAAAATGACGCAGTGGTACAGCATTTCTATGGCAACACATACAGCATCTGCTCATTGCTGTTTTTTTTTATGCATTCGTCGGCTGGACGGACACCACATCTCTGGGAGAAGTTGTGGTTCAGCTGTTTTTTTTTTTCGGTTGAGAAATGATCAAATCTGTGGACGTTGTTGTGTATTGGTGGGTGTTGGTCAGTGCTGCGCGCGCGAATGACCTCGTTCAGAAACAGAGCATTTTTTTTTTGTTTTTTTTTTTTTGATTTTGGTTTCAACTTTTCGATAAAGCAATTTCGTCAGCTAGGGCTGGTGCAAGAGATGTTAACACCATTTGTAATGAATTCATTCGTCGCTCTCAAGTGTTGACCAAGATGTTAGCGTCAGTGCCAGTGCCCCCTTTGCCAGATTTTTGCAACAATTTGGCACTTAAATCTACAGAGAGGTATGGAAATACGAGATATGTTTGTATGTATTTTAATTTTATATTACGAGCAGTTTTTGGGGTAATAATCGATCTGGCAAAGACATATTACTGCACAAGGTGTTGCACGATGGGATAATAGTTTTTTAATGCAACTTCATTGTCATGCAGTATAGAGTTGGATACGTCATGTTGAAAAAGAACGTCAACTTTTCCGTTTGTCTATCTATAAAACAATCAACAACTACTCGTGGCAGACAACAATTAAGAAGAATTGATTTTAATTTCTGCTTTTCGGCAATTGAGGATTTTGGTTCTAATGGTTTTTTAAATGATGTCTAAGAGAATCAATTATTTTTCAAAATAACGAGTAACTGACGTTAATAGTTTGATTACTTTTTGCAAGTGCCATCTGTCAGTTTAGATTTAGACTATCTGTCTAATTGGAGCATATGAACAAAATGACACTTCAACTAACCACATTCTGCGGATATGTTAACTTTTGACATGAAAAAAACGCTCTTTAAACATGCCGATGAGTAGGAACACTTGTACCTACTCAGGTAATAGCGATAAAGTATGTAAAATAAACACAAAACAAAAATGACGTAAATGCTTTAACAGATAGTAAATTTCTTTATATTTGCTGTCAAATTTGCAAATCTGTGTTTAGCTGTGTACTGTACTGTACACTGTACACACATTGTACTGATCGAAGGTGCAACTAGTTTACCATGGAAAAATAATAATAAAAAAAGCACAAATCCAACTGCAATGGTATTTAAAACAATCATTACGTTATATTGTATTACGTGTTTTATTTTTAGCTAACGTAAAGGGTAGCATTGTCATAGATTTGCTTCGACTTCTTTCTTTGAACCTCCAAAGCTACTTAACCTTAGCAGTTACGCATAACCTATTGTAAATAGGTGTGTTTGTTAACTTTTATTTACACAAATGGCACCTCTGTCAAATAGTAAAAGTGGGGTAAAATCATCTCTTCTTCTTTTTTAACTATTGAATATTTTCACGAAAAACTAATTTTCTTTTATTTTGTTAACAAGAAGTGATTGACATTTATCGAATTGTCAGATTGCTGTTTGAAGGATGTGCCTCGGTGACTCCATGAAAAAGATCTAGCACGATTTTGCAAGAGGGGAAATTTGTTGACACTGTCATTTGGCTCTCTCTTCTCTTGATTTTTGACAGTTGGATGTAAATTTACGTAAATTAACAGGTTACCAAACACACCTAATGAGGCCCTTAACCTACAAATGAGAATTATGTACTTAACTTACGCCATTCAATTACATGATTATATTCAAAGAGTACCTACATACATACATATGTATGTATATCTACATACATAACCTATGTAATGTGTATTTAAAACATTTTTACAACAGAGGTGGACCATTTGTTTTACCAAGATCTTATTAATAAACTAATTATTTTTTTATAATATATTATTTTGGAAACCATATTCAGGTTCATTGTAAGGGCCCCTGCTGTTTTTATTACAGATATACAGCACATTCAAATATTTCAAATAGAAAAAAATCATAGATTGCGTGGATTTACATGGAGAGTTCAGATCGTGATACATACTTTAAGCTGCAAATTTCACATAAAACAACCTTTTTCGATAAACATAAAACCCACAGTAATAATTGTTGTAAAAATATCATATCTCCTTTACCTTCACGCGGAGGTAGTCCTAATTTTACAAGCTTTATATTAACTTCACTTTCTGTGAGGGCGGAATCTGGGAATCGATTTTACACCCAGTTCCAGATATCCGATCATCCTGAAATTTTGCACACGTATATAGTTCCGGAGGCAATACAATATGTGCTATTTGATGACGTTGTAAATCCAATATGGCGGACGCTATTTTAACTTTTCCATTTCTGTGAGGGCGGAATCTGGGAGGCGATTTTACACCCACTTCCAGATATCCGATTATACTGAAATTTTGCACACGTATATAGTTCCGGAGACAATACAATATGGGTTATTCGATGACGTTGTTAATCCAATATGGCGGACGCTTTTTTAACTTCAATTTCTGTGAGGGCGGAATCTGGGATTCGATTTTACACCCACTTCCAGATATCCGATTATACTGAAATTTTGCGTATCCGGTAACAACTCAATATAGTATATTTCATGATCTTGAAAATCTAATATGGCGGACGCCCCAATATGGTGGATTTATCGTTAACCTCCCGACCTCCTAAATATGGGTATCAAATGAAAGGGCTTGGCAAGTAGAATACAATTAGCTAAGTGATGTGATTCCATAAGATGGCGGATTACTTTTTTCTTCACAACCTGCATGATATGGATATCAAATAGAAGGGTTTGACGAATAGGATCTCAAACAATATAGTATATTTTATGACGTTGTAAATTAAATATGGGAGACGCCATAAAATGTAGGATTGCCGTTATCTTCACGAGCTCCTTAATATGGGTATCAATGTAAAGGGATTGACAAGCAGAATTAGACTAGCCAAGTGACGTCATTCTAAATTCCCCCCCCCTCCAAGATGGCGAATTACCTTTTTCTTCACAACCACCATGGCATGGGTATCAAATGAAAGGGCGAGTAGAATCTTAAACATATTGAGTAAACTTTCTCATATCCAACCCATCCAAGCTAATATACGTATAGACGTAAATTTGTAAAAAAAATTCAGATACTAAAAAGTTGAAAATAAATATAAAGATAAAAAAAATATTTTTAAAAACAAGCTTTAATGAACTAAAAAGTAAAAAAATAATTTTTTTCCGAGTCAGCAATGTGTGACTATAAATTAAAGCTTGGGGCACTCAGGCTCGAGGTAAAATTTGGCTAAATGACGATGACGAGGTCTAACTTAACAGTAACAGTGACACAAAATGTGTTCTGCTAGTTCTTCTTCCGTCCTCGTTGCACATCGTGTATGTGTTGTCTTGTGCCTGAGTGCCCCAAGCTTTAATTTATAGTCACACATTGGTGACTCAGAAAAAAATTATTTTTTACTTTTTAGTTCATTAAAGCTTGTTTTTAAAAATATTTTTTTTATCTTTATATTTATTTTCAACTTTTTAGTATTTGAATTTTTTTTATTATTTTCTTCTACTTTTAGAGTGAACTAGCTGTCCCGCCCTTGTTGAATCATACCAAATGTTCAAAGTGTGAATAAACAATGTTTTTTTATTTTATTTGGTTATACCTTATACCAGATGAAATGCGACTTTTCTATACATTTATCTTTAATCGAAATATCAGGCGTTGGCATCTTCAACGCTCTTCCGACGTCAAACGTCAAGAATTAATTTTTTTAAGTATTTCTGAATTTTCAACGCAATGATATCTTTAAAGGATTTTATGGTCCTTTGGTTGGTATCGGAATACTATCTGGTGGCTAATAGACTTCAGACTGACTGAAACATCAAGACAGTACAGTGGATGGAGAAGAATTTCCAATCCTTTTCCAATCCAAAGCTTTTGTACTGTTACACGTGAGGTATGGGGTTTAGCATGGCCATGCAATAGTATCGTACTCATGCCATTGCATGCACTACTTATGTCAAATTCCTCAGAAAATTTTATGGCATTTATCGTTGCTGCAATGAAAAGTCCATCAGACTGTCACCATAAACTCTTCTAGGCGAAGAATGGAATTGAGGATGTGTTTTAGTTTCGCATGTAGAGTAAGTGCGGCAAATATGGCCCACCCTTAACTTTTTTGGACATAATACAGACAATTTAACTTCAATTCCTTTATTTTATTTTCTTAAATTTTTAGAAATTATTTCTCTTTTAGTCTGTCTTAACATAAAATATAAAAAAACATCTTAACAAAAAGATATAAATAAAAAATTAGAGGAACTTCAAAAATAACTTTTTAAAAAAGTGCGGCTAATATGGCCCACTCATATAAAATCATGTTTTGTCATTATACGAACTGCAGAATTCGAAAATAAAATATCTGTTCTCGTTGCCAGAACAATATTTATGGGCCCACATTGTACACACAACACATTGCACCCATGCTTCTCCCCCCTTATCTTTAGAAAATATACTCAAGCAATAAATGTATTTATCAGGACTTGCATCAGATAAGTCACCTGGAATGAAAATGTCCTCACTTTCTGATGAAGTAAGTTCTTCAGCACGTTGATTTTTCTTTCTGCGCGGTATTGTTGCCAATTTGATCCAGGCCATACTACAGAAATCTATGGTGGGCCATATTACCCACATAAGGCTTTTTCACTTTTCTTTTAATCTAAACACATTTTTTCAACTATTTTTGAGGTTTTGATTTCATACTAAGAATTAAAAATGTCAACATCACACAATCATAAAATGAAATATTAATATTTACGCAAAATTTGATGTAAAAACACTTAAGAAAACTTACCAAAAAACTACAACGCAAAGTGCAAAAACATAGCCACGTGTTTTACCGCTCACATATATAAGCCAGACTAATCAAATTACAGTGAGTCCAAGCCAGTTGGAATATGTTTGAAATGGGTGCACAGTGGGGTTTCTATCCTTTTTCAGTAGCGAGATATTACGGTGGGCCGTATTACCCACATGGGCCATATTAGCCGCACTTACTCTATGTATGTATGTAAGTTCTCTCTCCTTCGAACGGCAGAATCATTCCATTCTGCATTCAAGAAGTAAATTTGATATCTTGATCTTGAGCGCAAAACTCAGCGATCGAATGTATGGTATGTACCGAAATACGGGTCACCTAAACATTATCAACAATATTCCCAATCAGGATATGCTTTGCACCGTCGTCGCTGGTACTATGATAAGTGAATACTGCTTTGGTAGAAAATTCGAAGTTCATATTGGGGAACATACCGCATGGTCAAATGGCGGACCTACCCTAGACCCAAAAAGTCTATGTAGTATGGTACAGGGAGGGAGCGAAAATGGCCTCTAGTGTTGGTGCTGGGATTTTGGGCCCGATACTAGAATCTCCGTGTCTCTTCTGAAATATTTCCCAGCGTATTTCAAGCTGAAGATCAATCTACAGAGAGGCATCAAGGGCGCTAACATAAACGTCTTGTAAGACAATCAAGCCGCACTCAACGCTTTTAGCTCCTACTCTTTGGATTCAAGATTGGTAAAGCGTGCTCTCCAATCCCTATGGCCATTCACAATAAAGACAAACCCGCTCAGGTTCAACTTCAACCCTTTTGTGACATAAACTGGGCAACATTCTTAATTAACAAATGGGAACATAACCTTCGTGTCTTTCATTTTAGAAAAGTGGCAGGGATCAGGCAAGCTAAACTGTTAATTATGCCTTATACCCATCGAAGGGAACTTCTGAACTACAATAAGAAGGATATTAGATATCTACAGGCTTCCTCTCCGGTCTTGTATTGTATTGTATTTGGAAGGGGGTTATCCCATAGAGACAACAAGCATGTAGACCTGTAGGCCCATTGTACTTTGGTGAAGTACCACCCCATTCGCTGAATTAGCGATTTGTTGCTGAGCTATACATCGAACTAAATCTGCCCGTCACTTTCGCAATGCGAAGCAATAGGGCAAAATCGGGCTCCAGTATATAAACGTCCCGTAGGACGTAGTTGCCTAGAGTTGCCTTTCTGATTCGAGCAAGGCCGGACACTCGCTAATAAAGCGCTCAGCCGTCTCGTCTTCTTCCAGGCACATCCCGAAAAGGTCCGAGCTTCTGATTCCAATTTTGTTCAGATGCTCGTTCCTCTCCGGTCACTGCTAGTAACGATACCACCTAATCAAGTTAGGCCTGTCTAGCGGGACCGATTGTCGACTCTGTTTAAAGGAGGTTGAGACGGCCGAGCATGTCCTTTGTGAATGCCCAGCACTTTTCGTGATCAGACTACGTACCCTATATAACAGACTCCTCAGACCTCATGATTTCAAAAATTCATCAACTAGCGACCTATTAGCCTTTATTAGACAGATGGTCTGCCTCTTGGACTAATTAAAATCCTACGATACAATAGATCTTTAAGGTCACAGTATATTAGCCGAAATAATTAGATTTTCGAGTTTCGGATTCTGATCTGACTAATAAAAACAAAGTGTCAACCCATTACCAATGACAACTGACAAGTTTAGCCCCAAACCAACAAAAGAACATCTAATATTCACGAACGAGAAAACAATATTCGTATCCATTCCATACCTGCTAAGAGGTGTCGATACACACATTTATGCATACATAATGTATGTACCTACGTATGTTTGGACTCGTATGTTAAATGAACAATATTAGTCCTTAAGTGCAATTGACGGTGTACATAATATAGAGAATAATTGAATTTAATTAAAGCCTCTATGCCTATACCCTGGGGGAGAATTAGCAAATGCAAACATTCAGCCACTAATTATTTACCCCTTTTCAAAATAAAGTTGTACAGATGTAGTTTGTTTTTATCTGTTTATGTATCTGAAGAAGTATGTGTGGTCTATGTATTCGCTTTTATTATTTGTAATCGTGCATATTTCGTAGATAACGACATCTATCCACAAATATTTGCATAGATCAATTAAAGATATAAAAAAAATCATATTTTTGATCAGTTCGAGGAGTTTTAAATGAATACCGCTGCGCTAATGAATCCGGTGTTAGGTGCTGAGTTGTTCCGGTGCCTGTGCATTGTCAGTGGGTGAAGGGCTCTTCAACTGACTGTTTGCCAGCGCAAATATTGGTTGTTGAATTTCGAAATATGAATTAGAGATAATGGGCTTTTGAAGATAACTGACCTTGCTAATTGTTTATTAGCTTGCCTTCAAAGTACTTAATTATGAAAGTATCTGAGAAGCAAACATTTCATATTTTTCGATGAGCCCTGATAGAATCAGAGAAGTCTTTGATCTACCAGAAAATAGCTTAAATCTAGCTGGGCTATGATAAGACATTCTTTGTCTTAATTATACAGTGAAATATCTCATTAGCGGACATCCTGTTTAGCGGACAACTTGCATTAAATTACACCTTTTTGGGGAACCAATAATTGCTAGTTTCCCATACAAATGTTTTCTTATAAACGAACAGCTCTCATAATCGAACAGAAAACTCCGGTCCCGTGGCTGTCCACTTTAAGAGAGATTTCACTGATAGATTCTGTAGAAACCCCTACGTTCGTCAGCATAGAGATGGCAAATATCCACATTTTCAGACGTGTTGTAGTATGCTTACGATATGCCTTTACGATAATACACTAATTTTAAGACGGATGCGCTTGGCCGAGACCTGAGCGAGGCCGCAGAATCGGTCACCTTTCCAAGACGATGCGTCGTAATAACGGGTCCAGCTACTCCACAAAGACCCCTTAGCTTACCTTAACCAACATAATTAGCCTAACTTAAAAACTAGGATGTTACAAAAGTAACACACCGATCGACACCGACTATCCTCTTTATCTCGGTCCGTAATTGCGGTACCAAAACGGAGAAGCCGCTTATCTCGATGGTGGTGGCACAATACCGGGATACCATCCCTTTTTTAACTAACCCTTTAGCATCAATATGAAGAAATACCTCTGGTGGGATAAAGTCTGATAGGAGCGTACTCTCATGGTACATTTTATTGGGGTAATAAGCCCCGAAGATGAGGCAATTGTCGCTGGTCATCGCCATCGCAATACGCCTTCGAATCGCCTTAATGAGGAAATGGTCACTGCTGTCCAGTTGTGCCCCATCGTATAGGACCTTGCTGGGATTATAGTTTAAGTACTGGGACTCCGGTGTTTTGTACAATCTGAGATAAGTTCTAAGATCCTGCTCTCAAACACCCGAATATTTTCCATGTAAAAAGTTGCTACATTGAACCACACCGGACAACCATACGCCATAATTGGTCTGATTAGAGCAACGTAACAAATGACTTTCACCCTGGAGTCAAGTTGACTGCGCTGTGAAAAAGTCTTCTTGTCAAAGCAAAGGCCCTTTTAGCCCCAGCGAGCCCAGCATCTCTATATATACATATGTATGTTTATCAAAATATAGGTACTGGTCAAGCCAGATACCAAGATAACTAACCACTTTTTTCACAGCCAATGGCCGCCCGTGCTGTCCAATAATGGCAAATTTCTGCCAGTTTGTTCTGGTATCCCTAGAAGCCCAATCAATGGAGTTCTAAACAGAATTGTTTCCGTCTTTTGGAAGTTGATCTTCAACTTTCAACTGGCGCAATAACCCTTAATTCTATCGAATTCACGTTGCATAACGATATTACTAACCTCGATTTTTGGACCTGATCTATATGCCACCAAATCGTCTGCGTACGCTATACCAAATTTGAGCGAACCTACTGTAACGCCCGTTCTACAGAAAGCGCTTCAGGCGCACTTGTGGTTTAGGCCGCCCCTGCCGATGCCCTTGAATTTCGCACAGCAAAAATATAACACGCACAAACAATTAGTTGCGAGAAGCTAGGTTCGGTTCTCCATAGAACTGCTGAAATAAAGTAAAGTGCAGCTGTGGGCCCTACGTATCTTCTTGTTATTTGCGACTGCCTGGATTACAGCAATTTAGCCAAAACTTTTCGCTGTCCTGTTATACGATATAAAAAAAATATTTAGTTTGTTGTTTTGTACGTTATTGGATATCACTTCCTGGCACATTTTGCCGAATTTGACAGACAGAATTTGACGCAATGCACTGGATTCCATTTCGCATCCTTTTCATTAATTCAACTCTAGATAGACCTCATGCCAAAAAAAACATCGACGAATAAAAAGTGGTAACTTAAACTATTTAGCGACTGATTTCGAAAAAAGATAACAGTATGACGACGCTCATAGACGAATGTAAGAAGGAACCAACGGCACGCCACAACGACGAGAAGTACAATGGTTGTTAAATAAGTAGGTATCGCTCTATATTTGCATCAGCCAGGATGCAAGGCCAATTCGTCAAGCACCACTTGCCAAAAGGCACGAAGTAAGTAACTTGTTGAAAGACATGCAACAAAACAACATAATCGAACCATCATCGAGTCCATGAAGACCACCAGTGATGCTAATCAAAAAGAAGAATGGCAGCACACGCGCTTCTGTATCGACTATGATGCGACGAAGAAGAACAGCTAACCACTACCACTAGGATAGATGATACCCCGGATACATTATCGGGAGCGAAGTGGTTCTCTACGTTGGACCTTAAAAGCGGTTTTTGGCAAGTCGAAATGGACCAGGATGATCGAGAAATGACAGCCTTCAGTGTAGGAGATGGTTTATGGCAATTCTTAGTAATCCCGGTTGGGACCTTGTAATGCCCCAGCGACTTTCGAACTTTCGAAAGACTTGCTTGGTATACCTCGATGACATAACCGTATTGGGAAAGGACTTTAACTAGCACCTGCGGAACTTGGAAGAAGAACATCAACGAATTGCAGGAGCGGGACTCAAGCTTAGCTCGAAAAAGTTTACGCTTTTCAAGAGAGATGTCAAATACCTAGGTCACTGGAACACCGAAACTGTACAACTTTCTTAAATTATCAAAAAACATAAGCCTTATGGGCACCATAAACTAACCCCATGGTTAGTTATGTTTATACAAAAACAAATCTGAGAATAAACCCATTAAAACCAGAAACTACGAACAAAAATTTCTTTCAAAACGGAGCACAATTAAAATTTGCGCAATTTAACGGTGTAGGTAACTACTGAAATGCAGGAAAACCCAAAGCACCCATTAAAGTGTTAATGAAGTATGCAATCAGTTTTACTGCGTTAAAATGCACAACTAATCCACATACTACTGCCAAATCGTAACCACATGACATGCTTTTAGGTAAATAGTGTAAATTAACAGTCTTTAGATTTGACAAAGCAAATATGTATGCCAAGTTCGAAACTTGTTTTTGTTAAACGTCAAAGGGATTCATTTCAAATTTCACCCCTTGTTGATAAAAGTTTAGCTGTAGGCGCAGATAGATAGATCGCAAAATATCACAATCTAAGCAACCGCCAACGCAACGCACAGAGCAAATACTTCACCTTTATTTTTTCTTCTTACAACCTATTTGAAATTCAAAAGCAAAATTTCTGAACTCTAACGTCAACAAATGAAATATTTTGTAATAATTCGGCATCTAATCCGAAAAATGTTCGAAAATGAAAAAGAAAAAATCGAATAAATTATATCACTTGACTGTTATCGCTTCTCACACACGGTTATGTATAATCGCACTCGCTGTTTGCACGATGACTCGTGTAACATTGCCGAAAAAAAAATGTTTAAACATCAAACTGGTACAGCAGCAAAAGTAGACCCATGGGGATCTTAAATATGTCAGAAGAAAAGTAAAAAAAAAAAAACTTTCGAATGTTACTTAAGATCAGACGATCAGACGAGATCCAGACTTGTGATGAAGGGTTTTTTGTTTTTAAATGTGATACGATTTTACCCCGAAGCCCACTTACCGATATTTGATCTGTGCGTTGCAGATTTCAAAATGCGCGCAAAGAAAAATCCTTAATTCAAAAAAGCTGTGGTTTCGCTACGTAACACTGTTCACCATACATTATTTAATAACAATCACAATAAAACCCGAAATACCGTGCACAATAACGATGGGGATAACGTACTTTTTTTTCTTTTAATATTTGACAGAAGACAACGGTATATACCACGACGACGCGACGCGGCGAGTAGATTGACTTTCTATTTACCTTTACTTTCGATTTGGGCTTAATTCGATTTCAATTTACTTAGGGTTTTGGGATTTATCACTGACAGTTGTTCGCCTAGTTTCAATAATTCAATTTGGCTAATTAACACACTTGCGCGATTGCTTTGACAGTTGTTGTTCAACTTCAACCCTTTCTCACTTGAGTGGACACTAGTGCACTACCGACTGGCTTGGCCGGGCTAATTTAGCGTTTTGAACCGCACAACGGAAATTTAACGAATGAACTTCGTCTGGGGGATACCTAAAAGTTTTATAAACTTGGATCACAAGGTCTGACAAAAGCTGTTTTTTAATGAACATCTGTAGTGTTTGCTGTGGCCGTTCGAAATAAGATGCCACTGTTTGGGTTGTGGATTTGGATGTGCTGGGCAATTGGTTGGTGTAAGAAACAATCCACAAGAGAGATGGAATGAAAAAAACAAGAAGCATGCAATGAATGCGACATAAAAATAAACGCAATGTCTCCCGGTTCGAATCGTGGAGCAACTACACTCGTGCACGCGTTTTGAGATTTGGTGTTTTTTTTTTTTACGATGGTTATTTTCTTTTAACTATTGTTTCTCTTTTTAGCTCTTTTGTTATGCAACATTTGGCCATGTTTATAATTAAGTGAGGGCCAGTTAACTAGTTGCTTGAGAGAGGTAGTCTTGAGTTGAACTGAGTAGGGTGAAAGGGAGAGTGATCGATTAAGCACCGGCTTTGGATACACTACACCGCTTCAAGATCCGACAACCAAATTTGCAATTTATCTTTGGAATGTGTGCGTAAATTTGTAAACGTGCGAAACAACACAGCGTGATACGATAAAGCTGCATTGGTCGATATTTAGCATCGTAAAAGACTTTATTTGCGGCTAGGTGAATTGTTTAATAGGGTTGGTAATTTTTTTACGGGCTTTGTCTGGTTATTATGTATGAAGCCTTGGTCAAGAATAATTACATCACTTAAATTATGTAATGGAAGATTGAATCCTAATCACTATATGGCAGGATTTTATTGAAAGAGAAAAAAGAGAAAATAAAAGGCTGATGGAGACCGCTATGATGCCATCAATAGCAGGATTCTTCGCAAGCTATTGATGTCTTGATATTTTTTTTCCCCTTTTTTTTCTTCCAATGAAATCCTGCCATATGAAATGTCTCGTGGGGACGCGGTGTAAGTATCTATTTACATACCTACATTTTAATTACATTTTAATTAAAAAAAAACAAATAATTTTAAATAACGTTTCCATACATATATAAAATATAATCCAACTATACGGAGAAGTGAATTGAAGAGTAAAATTTGAATGATTGAACAAAAATGAAATAAACATCAGTAATGATCATTCAGCTATATTTTAATTTTATTGTACACTAGCTGACCCGCGCTCGCCTTGCTTCGCCCACCTGCAACTTGGGAAAACAAATTATTATTTTCTTCTAATACACTTCTATAATATATAGGTATGTAATGTTTAGTTGTTGCCCGCCCGGCATTGCCCGTGCACTGATGAAAAATTGTCGGCGATGATTTCATGAATTGTTTCAAGCATAGCTCAACTCCAGGATAACGCAGAAGGCTCCTATAAATAATGGAGTAGTCTGAGTTCACCCATTTATTCCGCCAGGAAATGCAGATCATAATAGTGAAAACCGCATCCAAATCCGTTTAGTGGTTCTCGAGATTATCCTGTACATACAGAAAGACAAATTTTGGGACTTCCTTTTATACTACATACTAGCTGACCCGGCGAACTTCGTACCGCCTCAAAATTAATAAATGTTGCGTCAACTTATAAGCTGAATAAAATTCAGTTTTTTATTAAGGTGAAATAAATACTCAAAATTAATTAATTTCATTAAAGTAATGTTTTGATAAAAATCAAAATGAAATGTCTATCTGTCTGTCTGTCGGTCTGTCTATCTATCTCCCTATCTGTCTGTCTATCTGCCTGTCTGTCTATCTGTCTATCTGTCTGTCTTTCTGCTTGTCTGTGTGTCTATCTGTCTGTCTGTCTATCTGTCGGTCTGTCTATCTATCTATCTATCTATCTATCTATCTATCTATCTACCTATCTGTCTGTCTGTATACCTATGTCCGTCTGTCTATCTGTCTGTCTATCATATATTATGAATATAAGTCATTTTAGTCAATTAATATAGATTTTGTTGATAGCTCGACTCCAACGCCACTTATCGAGGCCAGATTTTGTAGTTTTCTCTTTTGGCACTATACTAACATATATTGTGCATATGAGTCATTTTGGTCCATTAGTATAGATTTTGTTAATAACTTGACTCCAGCGCCACCTAGCGGGTCCAGATTTATACATAAACCTGAAGTACAGCAATACGAATAAAACAGAAAAAGAATCATGAAAATCGGCCAGCGGTTATCGAGTTATAGCGTCATCGAGCTTCACCCTGAAGGATTTATATATTAGAGATATAGATGCAAAAACTAGTCGAACTTAAAGTATCCGTTTGGAAAGCTTAAAATAAAACTTTCATTTAATTTCACTCAAACAATGATTTCCAGACTTTCGTGTCTCTTGTTTTATTGGTAGATACGGCAATGCTGCATCTTTCATGCCCAAATATCCATACCGCTGAAAAGGTAGTGTGAAAGACTGAGTGAAATAGAAATTAAAACATAACCATTTTTTAATATTTTTCCGCAAAATTCATTCTACTTGAAAAGTTAATAGGAAATAAAACATTAAATGGTGACTTTGTTAAAAATTGCATAATTATTTGGAGAAATACTACGAATAAAGAAGTTCTGTGTCAAGCAACACGTTTACAACTTTAAGGAAAAATGAATTAAAAGCACTGGTGCAAATTCATATTCAGCCCATGAATTACAGCAGGCAGCAAATAAAAAAAGCCGGCTATAACTTTTCGTTATTCATAAACCTGTGTGTTTTTGTGTGATTCATAAGCCTGTGTATTTTTGTGTGATTTGAACGAATAAGCCCAACCATCAAAATATCATGTGAGAAATTTATAGTCGACTATAAGGTGACTATGAATAGCAAAAAGTACATTTTAAGTGAATAAATTCTTTGTCGGCTTTATCTGACTTTGAATTTACCCCATTGTTAATAATAATAAATATAAAAGGATTCATTCACTTTGTGGCGACATCTAGCAAATAATAGTGGTTACATGAAACATAACGAACTTCGCGCATCCTTAATATATGACTTATTCTTCTTCGGTTGGACACACTGAATTCGGCAGCCTTTCATCATTCATTTTTCATCATCAAAATTCATCTTGGTCCTCCTTCCTCCATTTAACAAATTCTTTTCTTTTTATACGATATAATAACTCCGTAATAATAAATATTAATAGTATTTAATCAAGTGGTCAATGTTTCATTATTAACACATACATACACAACTTCAATTCTTTAATAAATATGAAAACGACATTGATGCGTAAAAGTCTACGACAAGTTTAATTTAAAAACTATTGAATTCTACAACACCCATCTAAGGTATAACTTATCAATTCCAGTGCACCACCCTATCGACGTGTCATGCGCCTTATCGAAATTCAATCGCAGCAATTCGCAACATACTCTACGAACACCTCCACTCGCTTTAACTTGTTTTTACTTTCGCTATTTCGTCTTCGTGATTCGGAGTGAACATTAAAAATGGCGTCGATTGTCAAGTTATCAATTTTTCGGGCTAAGAAATTCGTGTAAAACCTTGATAAGTATCAGAAAATAATTGTTAAAACAATTGTCAGCGAGAAACATTGCACAACTCTATCCGACTTTCACTAAAATTGACCGAAAAGAAGTTAAAGAAAATCATATAACATTGCAAACGCTATCAATTCCGTGCCTAAAGGATAAAAAATCGATTCCCGAAGGACTTCCAGCTCAAAGTGTTACATTTTTCTTTTCCACTGTTCTTCGTCTTAACATCTTTGTTCAATATTCTTAAACAACGATCTACAATTACAACGAAAAATTGAAAAATAAAACGATTTCAGCCTGTGTGTGATTTGTTTTTCTTTTCCTTCTTTATTTTTTCCTTTTTCTGTAAAATAATGACCAATAAGTTTGTGTCAGTGCTGTGGTGATATGCGAATCCTCCTGGAATCGCTAAGTTCATAAGTGAATCAAGAGAAAATTATGTAAATAATGGCGTTTTGGCCCGACCCAATATCCTTCTGAGTGTTTTTGTTGCTTTTCTACAAGAGTAATTCCTTGCAAATCTCGATAACGGATTTAAAAATCAAAAAAAGAAATTATATAGAAAAGTATCCAAAAGGAGTCGTCGTTGTCGTCTTTACCGTGTCGTCGCCATCGTCGTTCTCCATATCCCCCACACATTCCCTCGCGAAATTAAATAAGTTTCTTGGTGTTCCAACAGAATATACGAAAAATTTCCGTCTCTTTGTGTGTACACACTGCCAACCTTTATTTTCAATTCAATATAATATACCCACATAAGTATAAATTAATAATTGATAAGTATATCCTGCTGCACTGCTAGTAGTTCATAATGTCTACGGATAAGATAAAAGTGGCCGTAAGGGTGCGACCCTTCAATCGACGTGGTGAGTTATTTTTTTCTGTTTAAATATTTTCTTTAATTAATATAATAAATAATAAATCATATGGTAGATCTCGGTGAAATAAGCATAAAATATAAAATAAAAAATATTGATTAATCGCTTAGTTTAGGAGATATCGAGGTTTAAAATTTAAGTAAAGAAATTTATAAAATTTTAGTTTTTGAGTAGGTATCAAGACTTTGGGGATTCTACGGTTTCCGTGCCGCCAAGGTTTGAAAATGCCATTTTGTAGATCTTGGTGAAATAAACAAAGTAAAGTAAAAAAAATTTAATAATCGCTTAGTTTAGGAGATAGGTATCGAGGTTTGAAAAAATCGCGCGATTTTTTTAGTTTTATTTTTTCAGTCTGATGCTCAAAACCTAAGTTTATAAATGTCTGCTCAAATTTTTAAACCTCAATATCTCCTAAACTAAACGATTAATCAATTTTTTTTTTCTTTATATTTTATGCTTATTTCACCGAGATCTACAAAATGGCATTCTCAAACCTCTGCGCCAGGGTTATCGCAATCGTGCCCGGAGTAGGTATGGAAAGGCAATTTAAGTTCATATGATGAGAAAGCGAAGTGAGGGATTCCTAACTCCTATGTCAACAACACGCGGTGTTTCAATAAAGTGGTTCCCCATCTAAGTACTTAACCCCGCCCGACGCTGCTTGATTTCGGTGATCTAACGAGAACCGATGTTTTCAGCGTGGCGTGGTCGTTGACGAAGGTTTGCTTAATACAGCAGAGTCAAAAGACTAACATACAGCGATGCCAACTAAGGCTTTTTCATGCCTTTTAGGCATTATTTCATTAGCTAAGGCCATTAAGGCTTGTTTTTTTTTTCAAAAAGGAATCTTTTTTTATTTCAAATATGATTCAACATACTGACCTGATCTGCAATTCAAACAAAGACAAATATTCCTGTTTCCAAGATCAATGCATGATTTCAAGGATCAAGACGATCTGATGGACTAAAACTATGTTTGTTTTGTATTCAATACTTTGTACCAACTTATGAAACTAAAATGTCATGAATTTTGTTCCTATTAAGAATTTTTTCTGCGACTTTTTTAAGTTTTTTTTTTGGAAATAAAAATTGTTTTTGTTTTTTTTTTTATATTTGTGTTTAATTTTTGATTTATTGTTTCACTTTACCTAAAAAAAATTAATTTAGGCATTATTTTATTGAATAAGGCATCTTTTTTTTTCAAGTTAGGCATTTTTTCGTCAAAAGTAGTTGGCAACGCTGCTGACATATCATCATATGACTCACACTCAGTAGGTATGTTGTGTGTGCCAATGGAACAAGCAAGACGTAAGCGAAAGCGCTACCTACCTATGAGTGAGGTTACCTGTTTTTTGTGTTTTTATTGTTTTTTATTTTAATTCATTAACAGTGTTGTGGAAAAATAATTGGAAGAAGGTTGCGAAGTGAGAGGTATTTCTTAATAGGTGACTAAATGAGTTTGTTAAGATGACTTTGGTGGGAGATCTGATGCAAAAATAAATAATAATACAATGGTACTCGTACCTAATCACTAAATGGTATTTAACGTAATTATACATTTCGAGTGGAAAGATAAAATTAATTACCTTACTTATTCATTCATAGACTTATATATCGGTCCTGGACGGGTAAAATCGCTTAAAACTGGTTTAAAAATCAGAATGCCGCATTTAATATGTCTGTCTTAAAAAGCTATATTTAAACTAAGAGTATGTTAGCAATTTAAGAAGTGAGAATGTTCATGTTCTAAGTATGTAGGTATTTTCTTGCAATGTAAACGGAAAAGTACAAAGAAGGTAAAACACCATCACTATGTTCTGGATCTAATCCAAATACACAAAGTTAGGGATTAGGGTACAAGTACTCAGTAAGTTTTTGAATTTCTTGTTACAAGCAAGACGGTGCCAAGATTGGACGTAAGTCAACAGCTGTCAAAATCAGCCTTAAATTTGTTAACCCTGTGTTTACACTCCGCAGTACTTACGAATCTAATTTTAAAAAAATCCTCTCGAAGTGGGTGACTCCGTTATTATAGGAATATACTGTCCAAATTTCAGCCCTTTAGGTAAGCGGTTTGGTCTGTGCGTTGCCTGCCAGTCAGTCAGTGAACTGTTTTATATGTAAAATATAGATACAACGTAGATTTAGTGTTTAGTATATAATATAGCGGATACGGAAACCACAGCGCGCAATTTCTACTTGCACTTCTCCGTCTTTTTTCTATGACCCTCACTGTAGAAAGAATCACTTTCAGGCAAATCCGGAACACGATTTAAATATTTATTTGCAATAGATTTAGGTATAAAAAAAGCAAATTCTACAGATAATCTATAGGTATAGACATGGCCCATTACAAACTGAGAGTTGAAAAATTCCAAAAAAAAAAAAACCTTGAAAACACTGCAAAAAGATTGCGTAATAGCAGGGCGTCCCTGGTCTGCTATCGATAAACGTGATGGCATTCTTGTCTAATCTGAGCTCACCGATAAAAATGCCAACCAGATAAAGTCTGGAATAAAATAAAATTGAATATTATTTATTTGTTACTTGCACGATAGTACCTGTATTACGTATGTTGTACTAAAACATCCATGGATCACACACAAAATCCTTTTAATTTTGTTCGATTAAGGATCAAATTACGGGGATGGATCGTACATACCAGTACATACTACATATGTGCATGTGCGTGTGTCACCCCAACGGTTAAAAAAAAGTTTAAAACCCAGCAAAACAAATTTACTAGAAAACAAAGAAATTAAATACGACTGCCTATGTTCTGTTTGGTGTAGTGCTTCTCGTCGGGTCAGCAAAAGATCAGCGCATCAGAATTAACACAGAGTATGTAAACGCGTGAGATTAATCTAATTAGTAGTTGTCTGCGAAGGGGCTTGAAGGGCAAAAACATTAGTTTCTTTATGCATGTGTAGTAAAAGTACACATTATAATCATCAAATACATTTTCAACGGCTGGAAGCGCTTGAATTTCTTATGGCAGCTGAATAATAACTTGTCGAAAATGTTTGGACTTTCCGCATCTATACGAGCCAGCACTCAAGGCAGACATAAATGGCAAGTCTAAAAAAAAAAACAACAAAAACGGTAACTGAGCATATTATGACCTATTTTATTTGGTGTTTCTAGTGAAAACTTGAATGAAATTTAAACAATTTAAAAAAAGAGTGACAGTAAACCACGGTAAACACGTATAATGTAGTAAGTATACTCAGAGTGTTCATTTTCGATCAAGTTCGCGCACCTGTCAAAAATTCAAGAAGATGGCCGCCGTACGTGCCCCGTGAATATTTGTTTACATTCAAGAACAAAAACAAATGACTTTGAATTAAACGCCAAACTCAGTACAGTTATAGAAAGGGCACGAATTGCGGCCATTTTTCCAGCGCAATATATTGCCTTAGATACGTGTATTGTGACGATAAACCGGAAATCTTGACAGATGACGGGGTGCCATATCTGGTTTACCGATTATGGTATCACTATACATTACATATGACATATTACAAAACTACATCTTGACTAGAAACAGGTTTTTTATTTGTTTTCCTTCGCTGGGCAGATCATGTCAAGACATTTCATTCAAGAAGATGTCGGCGAGAAAGAAACAACGGGCGATTCTCGCTTTAAAAGCAGTGAAATACTCTACGAAAATACCAAAGAATGAAAATCTACCACCCAACCAGCATGTTCACCCTATGGAAATACCAAAGAATGAAAATCTACCTACCAAACCAACTCAGCGCGACATGTGCACTTTACCGAAATACCAACCGAATGAACATCTACCTGCCAAACGGCGAAATGTCAGAGAAAAATCTGGATTTCAGTTTGCCGAGAAGACAAAACTAAAATGCTGACATCGCGGACATGTTTTTAGTTTGGACATCAAATTTCCACGAGACATTCGCATGTCAAGTCGAAGAACATGTCTTGGGAAATGTCTCGTGGAGGCGGGGTATTCCGGGTCCGTTCACGTACTTTTCGCCAGTGTTGCCAGCCACTTTAAGTGGCCCCCTTTTTCCCCTTTCTTTGTGGTGGCATTCCGCATGGTTTCCCCACAAGAAATTTTCAGAAAGCAATAGGTTTGTTCGCATCCTTTTTGCACCAAATATTAAAAAGTGTGTGTGATTTGAAAGATTTGACAGTTTTCATATATCTACCCAAAGAAATTCCTTGTGCTAAAGTTTGCCGGGGATTTCGTAGTTTTTCATACTTTTTGGGAGCGTTTAAACATAGTAAAAAACAGACTAGTGCAAATTTAATCAGAGCAGTGCAAAATCTCTTTATTGAAAAATAAATAAAAATTCCCGTTTATTATGAAAAAGAACGGAAGAATTGTAGTGATGGTTAATTATGTATATTGGTATATTAAGTTATCAAAAAAAAAAAAAGAAATGCTCCTAAGTGCGTTTAAAATTAAAGCAGATCCACCTAACGTCCTAACCCATTCGTTTGAATGCATTTGAAATGAACTCATGTATAATACCATATATGGCTCCTTTTCCAATCAGGCGTAGGAGTATAAGACCTGCTACCTAAGCACGGGGAAGACATGCGTGTGAGTTACGTTTACGCATTGCTATTAACATGTTATTCTATTTTTTTATTGTTTTATTACTCAATTAAGAGTTATTGACATACTATTTTTATTTTTCCCACATTTCGTTCTAGAAGGGAGTAGATTCCCCTTTTCCCCTTTCATCAAACTTTGGTCTGAAATCCCCCACGAAAAGGGGAATTCCACACCAACTGGCAACACTGCTTTTTGCACCAAATATATGTATTTGTTTTCTGTCAAATTTTGAAGAGTGGGGGTGAAATGCTCTCAAAGATAGGAAAACTACGAAATAGTAAACGAACCAATTGAAAAACAAAAAATTAAAAATGTATGTTTGCTGACAGATTTGACAGTTTCCACATACCTATTACCTACATATGAATGTATGAATCCACACAAAGAAATTTCTTGTGCTAATATTCGTAGCATGGGGAAAGTTCTTACTCTCTCGTGAGCACTCTCTTTTACGAAAAACTATGAAATTTTTGTGTACGCGAACGGGTTTTCGTAAATTTTTGTAGATTTTTATAGTTTTGGGAGCGTACGCGAACGGACCTATTATTGCTGTTCCTTTTCTTAAGAGTACGTTTCCATCAAGCCGTTATCTCAGCGAAAGGCAAAAGTTCGGTCAAAATTTGAAAATTTCGCAATACATTGTGCGCATTCCGCTTTTTAGTCAACCGCCTCTGATTGGTCGAGAGACCTCAAATTGACTGAACATTAAGTCAACTTTTTTGAGGTCGTGGACTGGATTTTTAGTAGCGATATAACGGGTATCCGGTATCCGGCCTATCCGGCCCTTTTTTTGATATCCGGGACATGGCCGGATACTAACTTGGTTTGTGATACTAACTTGGTTTGTGATACCAACTTGGCTTGTGAGTGAGGGCGCGCGACCAAATGGGAGCGCGGAAAAAGACGCTAGTGTGGCATTGGCCTAAATGGAAAACAATAAATATTTGAACCAACCAATTGTTTATAAAAAAAAACTGGTTCCGAAGTAGCAAACGATTTCAAAATCCACTATTTTCAAATTTAAGTCGCCCCTGGTTCTGAGTAAAATTGGGGCCCGACAAGGTTGTATACTGACGTCTGAACTATTCTCTTCATTATTTTGTGCCTTTTAGGGTAAGGTAAATATGCAACTGCACGACTGGCTTAATTTAAGAAAGTTGGTCGAAAAACTTTGTACATATCTATTTAATTTAAACCCCAAAACTTTTCCAATGCCCCAACTCCCACGAGCTCAAAAGTAAGTGTAGGTTCAGTGTAGACGTACTCGTTGAGTATTGTCGTTTTTTCTGAAGAATACCCATAAGTATATCTACCTTTTCTTAGGAAGTCAGTAGGTAGGTACCGCCCTTGAGTTACACAACATTGGTATACATATGTCGCCTAAAGGAAAGTAATAATTCATGACCGTTATGTAGTATTTGTACTGTGAATCACTTAATGGTGTTCGTCACCTTTAGCCCTTCCTTTGAATATTATGCAATGAAATCCGACCCAGGTTTTGGTCGTTTTCTGTAACTTTTTGCTGAGTTCAGTTAGTTTATGCAAGACTGGAGGAGCTGGGATTTGTTTTGTGCACACACCCAGGCATGATATGGGTGGACGACGACGCGTAAACCTAATGTCACATTGAAACGTTCCCAAATAAATTATGCATTGTCCGACATTTGGCGTAACTTTTGCGCCACTATAAGTACGAGTACGTTTGTCCTTTAGTTTCATGTGCAAATTGTTTACATTTAAACAGGTTGACCGCGCCACGCAGCTCCACCAAACATAAAGAAGCGCCAAGGCAAAAGTTCACAACAATTGACTAACAACCTGCGGAGAGATTGGAGCTGGAGCAGGGGGCATACCACCTAATTCGTATGCAAATGTACACAATGACCCAAGGGGACAAATAGTGTTTTTTTTTTCGTTTTCTTTTTGCTTTCTCTTTTTGTTTTGTGTTTTTTCCGTGGTATTTGGTTGTAGTGTTGCATGCTGTTCTGTTTTAGCACCCTCTTTGTATGCCGGCCAGGTCATAAATCTCCTACGACTTGGTGTTTGAGAAATTAATTTTTATTACCCTCCCAAGGTAGGACGCACGAGGTGGATATATGAACCAGGGCCATCATCGTAGTGGTTAGGAAAATAATTATGTTGTGCATAATTGATGGACACTGCTGCTGTCCTGGCCCGGTCTAATTTTCGGTTTCCCAATTAATTGCGTTGTTGTTTGTTGAACTTTGGTATGCAAACGAGGCAGGCAGGCCTACGTCATTGCTGGCTAAACAACACACATCCATCCGGTTCAAGTGGACAGCACATCGGTGAATGTGAATGGTTCTCATTTTTGATTTCCTATCGAACAAGGAAACGAAGCGAAGATGGAGACGAAGAAGAAATGTCTAACAAAGGCAGTTCAAAAAACTTGGTCGTGGCTTTGTTACGTCACCCTTTTTGCCTATACGAGTACTCATACCTCCAGCGGGCTAACAATAGTGAGGCAAATCATATACATACTCGTATGGCGGTTGGTCATGCTTTTATGAGTGTGGAATCTTTTTTTATTTCCATGTTCACCTTCGTTTCATGTTAGCTCTTGAATACGAATACTGGAAGTATAGCATTTAAAAGAATGAATTACGGGATGTGGGGGATCTTTTTGCTGTTTACATTGTGCTGATTTAATAAATCAAAAAAAAAAAAAAAATGATTATAAGTAGGTTGTTAGCGTTGCCAACTTGGGGCTGGAACGAGCGTATGCCTATATTATTCACGAGGGCTTAGGTTGGCTGCTGATGGGTGGCCGATGAATTCTCAATTGTCGGTCGGTGAAAGGGGTGCGCGAAAAAAGGAAGTTAAATAGGTCAAAAGCTTGTTGACCCGAATGGATTCGTGGGAATCTGAGAGTTGCGCGAACGTAGAATTGTCGCAAAAAGTTCGTTTCACAATTGTATGCTTTGCTATTCTTATTCTACTGCCGGCAGAGGTTTCCGTTCTTTTTTGTGAGGCTCGTGCTACTTAAGAGGGATTTCTAAGAAATTGTATGAATTTAAATTTTCTTTGAATCTAAATGAGCTGCAAAAAGAGAACAAGCGCTGATAAAAAAACACATCCAAAAGGGATTTCTCGCAGAACTTTTTTTTAAGTTTTGTCGACTCGACAAGGTTTAAATACGTAAAAGTACAGTAGGGGTCGTAATTGGGCTGACCTTTTTTGCATTTCCTATTATCATAAACATGCTAACGTTGATTTATTCCTGGTGGTAGTTGGTACCTAAATACATTCTTGTTTTTGCAAATGCGTCATAGGAGAACTTCTACGGAAAGTTCGTGTTAAAAATTGCTTTTTTAATTTTTTTCAATTCTTTAAAAAAAGATTATGTGAAGCACTATAATTCAGAATTCAACTAAAAATCGGAGACAAAGTGGTAGCTTATTTGGGAATTCGAATTGACTGAAATTGTTTGTATAATTTTTTTTTTTTTTTTTGTTGTTTATAATCTACACACGCTAAAGGGGATATGAATACCCTTTTAATGTTTACACACAGCGCGAGCACATGAACGACGAGAACGAGAGACAGACAGATCGACGTCTCTGCCCAATGTTGAAAATACCTGCCAAAACGTCACTAAACTCACATATTAAAGCCTCCAATGAGCGCGTGATTGTATGTACACAAATAGTAATTTGCCATCCTTTAATGACATTTCAATATTTATTTTAGTATACCATTGCAGTGAAAACTCCCATTACGGACAGATCCTTTAGACGCACACATTTTCAGAACCAAGCTTTTATGTTTCAGATTACATACATTTTACGTTCCCTTAACCGGACACACCCTTTATCGGATTCGGACACGTACATTTGTTAGAAATTATTTAATTTAATTCCATTAGACGGACAAGGTTTTGTTTTTATTTTCTTTTGAATTTAAAATAAACATTCTTGCTCCACAGTTGCAACACATGCAAACGAGAAGACAGCCCGCGTAGTTAGGTTAGGTTAGGTGGCTTTTTACCGTACTCGGTAGGAATCACTTAGTGGGTCCATTGTATTGCCACGTGTGCTTGGGTGCTTGGAATCATTTTATTGATATTGATATTCGTAAGAAATACTCCCCCAGAACCTTTTTTTTTTTAGGGTGAGAGTGCTGGGCAGCTGCACATGAGATTATAGGGGGATTCTTCTTTCTCCTGATCCCTGCAGCTGCGATAGAAGTGGTTGGCGAGGATTCCCAATCTTTGATCTTTGATAACCCTTTTTGTTTTAGTATTCGTTTCAAATAAAGCTGCAGTGTTTTTTTATGCTTTGATAAATAACGATAATTCATGTAAAAAAATGTGTTTATCCCTTTGACGGACAGCTCTCTTAGGCGGACAGAAATATTGTTACCGTCACTGTCTGCCTAAGGGATGTTTAACTATATATATTTCAACAGTTCATACATAGAAGACCGCACTCCATAGAAGGGGTAAACCTTCTCACGAGTATGGGTGTATTAAAGGATTGCAACGGCTCTTGGCACGTTCTTAACAGTCTGACATAGGAAAAGACGACTTGTGCATTTCGTTGTTCTTATATTAATATTGTATCTGTATGTATGTATCTTCATTCAACTCCCTAAGTACAGTGAACATTGAAAAGCGTGAACTAATTAAAACCTTTTTGCTTCAATTCCATGAATATTTTTACATATTTTCACATACTGGTACGGTATTTTAAACCTTTACCAAATTTCAGCTTTTTCGTTTAATGTTAAATCCTTCACGTGCTTTGAACACATTTTTAAACAGAAACAGAAAACAGAAATACAGAAAAAAAAGTTGATCAAACCAAATTATGCAAGAGGAAAACAGTAACTGAATGAGAGATGATAGCAATACGTACACGCACGTGTGGTACCAAATACATACATACTAGGTACGCATTGTCAATATTATGGGATCCCCCGAATACTACTCATTGTCAATATAATGGGATTCCCCGAAGTCTTGAAAATTTATTCAGTTCATTTTTATGTACATACATAGAAATGTTGAAAAAATGTATGTTCACGTTTTAGAGCTTTTAGATTTGTTCAAGTTTTAGAGCAGTCAATGTAAAAAAAAAAGTATTTACGCTTCGGGGTAGGTATTCGAAAAGTCGAAAGATCTTCACAACCAAAAATCGAAAAGTGACAGCCAGGAGAAAACGTCAAAGTCTTACTAGGGTACTAGAGCTTATGACATTATGTACTAGATTAAGTTTATTAATTTTTTTTTTAAAAGGGGAATACTCTATGTAAATTATGACGAAAGAAAGGGAAACAATGAGAACTTAAACGGGGAATGCAGTTAAGCGATGTGTACTTTAAAGGGGATTTAAAGAAGAATATTACTTTATAAACTTAGGGTTTAAAAAAAGAAGAAGAAGAATGCTATGCGGGGTTTGCACTTAAGAGGGTGCTTCCTAACCGGGTTTTACTTTTTCTTTAATCTCCTCCATTTTTTCAATCTGAAGCTGTGTAGTGTGCGAAGTGTTTTTTTATTTTTATTTTTTTCATTAAATTGAATTCAGTTTCATTTATGTCTTTGTAATTATTGCCGTCCAAAAAAAAAAAAATTAAGAAGTTTTACTAAAACAAATATATATAATTTTCCTTACAGAAATCGAACTGGGAACACAATGCATCGTTGACATGGACAAGCATCAGACGGTGCTGCACAACCCGACAAATCTTGACAAAATCGAACGGTAAGTGCCTTATTAAAGTTAAGCACATCGATTTACATTTTTTTCAATTTTCAAATATCTTTAATACTCAATTGGAATGAGCTTAAAATGTTATGGTTAACGACCTGGAAATTTAAATCATTTTCAAATTTTATAGGGTTTTTTATTAATTTGTTTATTTAAATATTATATATATCAGTTGTACCAAAATTGGTTTCGCTCGAATCAAACTAAACGATTCTCGTCCAATTCACATTTATTTTATCTGGGATGCTTTAGTTTGCCTTCATTTACAAAAATGTAAATACAAAGCCATGAGTACTTTATTACCTAAAAAAAAATTTACGGTTAAACAGACGTACATTCAAAATGGCTGACAGTTGCTTTCGAAATTCATCTCCACTAATTCATTCATTCGATAATGAACTCAATAAGTAAAAACATAGTAAAACAATTACTTTAAAACTATTTTTCAAAAAACCAACGTGGCGTTGCAACCAAAGTAAAAGTGGCTTAATTTAGTGTCCGCGACTTCTATGTGTTAACGTTAATTATAGGAAAATCTCTCTGCTGAACGTGAAACCCTAAAATTGCAGTAAGTCACACTAAGAAATGCGAGTGTTTTGTTTAAAAACGTAATACCAGAACATAATATACTTATTAAGCAAAATTATAAACCTTCAAATTAACGCTATCGTGATAATCCAACACTTGTTTCGGTTTGTAGTAGAACCATTCTGGTTGACTCAGCAATGTTATCATACTACCTTCTGTTGCATATTTTTTGCTGCCATCAGTTTTTAGATAACGTGAATAGTACAATATTTTTGTTACCTGGAATCTAGACTTCCGAACTGGTTTCATTGCTATCTGCACACAAATAGAACACTCGATATGATATCATCGATTGTGTTAGCCAGAAAGCATGACATACAACCGACGACGCAACGTTTAATGAATAATATTTAGCACCTTTAACTCATATACCTACTAATAAATGAATTCATCATTTCCCGGTTTTCACTAAACTTGGTCACCATTATCATAATCGTTACCATCACCATCGGTGTTCTTGGCCAATGTCATTGTCGCGAACGTGTAGTCATCGAGTCGGTGTCTCCGGCGACTTGAAATTAAATACACCAGAATAGCAACAACCTCCTGGGAACCACGCCAAATCTGGTAATGTCACGAAAAACTAGCTCTAACGTGATTCTCGGCAATTACTGTTCTGTTTGTGTTGTATGTTTGTTGGTTTATTGCAAACTCAACTATAGTCACAGGCGGCGGTGTATGTACAAGTACGGAGGGGTCGCGTCGCGACTCACAACTTGTTTGTTTAATTTAATTTAAAACGAAGGTACTACACTACTGTTCGTTGTGCTGAATATAAACAACATTCGATATAAATATGAATACACTGCACTCATACTTGTACTTTTTTAGCTAATTGGATTGCTCTTGCTCTGTTTAGATGTTCGCACAACTGACAATAGACAAGTCACTTTGAAGCAACAGTCTGTGAGGAAGGAGTTTCTCTCAAACAAGGTGTTGATTCTAATTTTATGCCATTTAATTTGCAAAATGAAGAACATAAAGTGAGTGTTTAAAGAGTTGAAGCGCGCAGTTGAAACTATAAAATGTTTATTGCACCGTTCTTAATGCGAAACACAACAGGTGAGGAGTTAGGATGTTTGCGAGTAGCAATGAAATTGAAAATCTTTCCGGTGAAACAAGGTGGACAAATAAAATTTAAATTCTACCCGTTTCCCTGGGATTTAAGTACGTGCTGTAGAGAACCACTCGGCATATTCGTTTCCTTCTTGTTCCTCGTTGATGAAGAGGAGTAAACGGTTCATCGCATTTGAATGCAGTTTGACTGGTAGCTCGACGATGAATGCACTTGTACAGTACTTGAAAACGTCTTATATAATGCTCAAGAAGCTAGATGTGCTTCTCTCATCTTATTATTATTATTTTGTCTTTCGAATATTGTAATAATATAGATTCAAATATCGAGTGCTTTTCTTCAAATCCCTTTTCTTTTCATAACAATACGGGCAGCGAATTTTTTTTTGTTGACTTTAATGAGACACTTAGTTCTAACGTAAGGTAAAGCAATCATATTATTTTAGATAGTCATGTTTCTTTGTGTGGAAAGTTCGTTTAGCAGAAAGGAACGCCCAACCATTCATTGCTTTCGTTCAAATTGACTCAATTCTTCTCGGTTTTCAACCAGCTATTACCAGTCAAACGAGATCGCCAAATCGACCAGAAGACCATTTGAATGAAGTGTTTCAAAAATAAACAGCTGTTGGCGTTCCGACGCAAAGCATACACAATGTGCTTTATGAGCCGCAATCGCACTGCCAATCGAAATAAGCGTGTCTTTTGATTTCAGATACAATGTCACGTTCACACGCAGGTGTCAGACTTGAATTCTAGTTTGTCTGAATTTTTGACCTCTTCGTCTCTCGACAGTCACTGCTTCCACTATTTTATTTCAACGAAGTTCAGTGAAGTTTAAGCGATGCTGACTCTCTTGCATGTATTGCATGATTGATGATAAAATGAGGTCTGAAACCTAGATGGTGTTTGTTTCAATTTGCTATGGCGGATCCAACAGTGGGAATTAAGCATCTGCCAACCAGATAGCAAACCACGCTAGGAACATCAGCGCCACTAGCAGTCAAAACACCGCAGTTTCTTCATTCTCTTTATCAATTTTGCATTTTTTACTTGTTTCTCCATTATTACTAACTTCACTTCTTTTTCTTCACGTTAATAGATCTGTTTGGTTTGCTTTTTGTGGTCCAAATAGGACATCTGTCAAATATTCAATAATTTGAAAAGTGGGGAAAAATCCTCTCAGAAACTTCTTATTGCACAAACAAAAATGAAGATTGACATTTCACGAATTGTCAGATGGTTGTTTGATAGATGTCCCTCGGGTTGACTCCATGGATGTGGTGTAGCACGATTTCGCAGTAGGGGACATTTTTTGACACTCTCATTTGGCTCTCTATCTCTTGATTTTTGATAGATTCAGTAATTTTACTGCACACCAAACAGACCTTATAGGTGTGTTTGTTAACTTTTATTAACACAAATGGCATATCTGTCTTATATATTGTGGGTGGCCGCGGCGTAGTGGTAGTCGTCGTCGCTTGTCATGCGGAAGGTTCACGGTTCGAATCCAGATTTCTTCGAAGCATTTATTTCTCACGAAATAAAAATAAGTTGATCAGTTTCAGAAGTTAATATCGAAACCTACTGCGAAGGCATAACACTGGCAGTAGGGTGTTGGATATGGCTGAAGAAATTGATCGCCCAAACTATAATAAGAAATATCTAGAAAAAACTCCTGTGAATCATAAGCAAGTACAAAAATAACACAAACTCTCCAGTTATCCTGGACACCACCCATAGAGTTAGTTGAAATTGAAACCTATCATCTGAGTTTCCTACCACTACGTCGATCTGTCTGTCTCTTGTTCTCGTCCTTCATGTGCTCGCGCTGTGTGTAAACATTAAAACGGGTATTCATATCCCCTTTAGCGTGTGTAGATTATAATAAAAAAAAAAAAAAAAAAAAAAAAAAAAAATCTGTCAAATAGTAAAAGTGGAGACAAATCCTCTCTTCTTCATTTTTAACTATTGAATTTATTTTTAACTATTGAACTAATTTTCTTTTATTTTGTTAACAAAAAGTGATTGACATTTATGGAATTGTCAGATGGCTGTTTGAAGGATGTACCTCGGTGACTCCATGAATAAGATGTACCACGATTTCGCAAGAGGGGACATTTTTTGACACTGTCATTTGGCTCTCTCTTCTCTTGATTTTTGACAGTTGGATGTAAATTTACGTAAATTAACAGGTTACCAAACACACCTTATAATTCGTTTGAATTTGAAATAACTGCGTTCTCAAATAATTTTGTATTTCTTTAAAAGCCTTAATTTTAAATCATTTAACTTAATAACAGAACCATAATAAAGTCATCAAACCATAGCCATTTTGTTTATATTATTGTGTGTCAAATAATTAGACTACATTACTCCATGGCCATTACCGAAAATAAACAGTTAGTTTGTTATAATTCGTCTAGAAATCAGTGGTGTCAAAAAGAAAAGTGACAGCGCGAAGCGTAGCACAGATTTGTCGTGACATTAGGTCTGTTTGGTACCTTTTTTGGGTCAAGTGGGCCAACGCTGTTAAATAATAAATAATTTGAAAATCCTCCAAGATTCGTAAAAATATAACCCGAGACGCGTTGAACCACATTTGTGGTTTAAAACTATAAATTTGTTTTTGTTTTCCACTAACAATGACAATTATGACATTTCACAAACTGTCAGATGGTTGGATTGCCAGCGTTGGCCCACTTCAAGAACTCGTAAGGTAGGGCATACACAGCCAGATCGGTCTGCCGACTGTATTTCTATTTGCCCACACAGCATCCAACGGTCTGTCAGACTTCACCACACCAACAGTCGGTCGTCCGACTTGCTAAGCTCCGCCTCAAAATATCAAACATTGTTTGATTATCATCCGACCGTTTGACAGACCGTCGGACAGAGCATTTAACAATGCCATCCACGATCCACTGTCAGATTGGTCTGCAGACACCAATGTCGGACAGATGTGTCGGATCGTGTATGGGGGCTATAAGGGAATTTTTCGACACTCTCATTAGGCTCTCTCTTTAACGAATTAGGTGTGTTCCCAAACTTTCTGCACAAAAATTCACAGATTCTTAAGTTTCAAGGAGTGGGGGTAAACATGTCTCAGAGTGAAAAAGTACAGGAACGCATTGAACAACAAAAAATGGAAAATGTATTACATTTCACAAATTTGACAGTTTTCATAAATCTGCCCAAAGAAATTTCTTGGGCTAAAATTCGCAGCATGGGGAAGATTTTTACTCCCTTGTTAGCGCTCTCTTCTGCAAAACATCTTCGTACGGTATCCACCGAAGTGTGAATAGCCCTATTATATGCACGAAAATAAATCGACCCAGTTGACAAGTATCAAGTCGGTTGCTGATCTATACTAGGTACTATACTCAAAAAATTATTGAAAATTCAACGTCCTTTAATAAATACCAAAGGTTCGTATGGATTTGTTTGCTAGTGTGTACACAAAATTTAACAGATTTTTTAATTTTTATATAATTGCCTTTTTTTATTTCCTTTTCATTGACCTGCCAAGAACGAAATTGATGAGAAAGCAAAGCAAAATAGCAATAAATTTCAGACCAGAGGAAATTTTGGGCAAAGTAGTAGTTGTAGCGAATTGCTTGCTACAAACCTAGCAAAGTGACAGCAGTTACAGTAAACTCGTGTATGAATTAGTGAGGACTTATGTCAATCAGCACCCTTTTTCAGTCCATACAACACGTTACCAGGGTCTTATATGGATATGTACTCGTATACTCGCATGTAGCAAATCCCTAGAACATCCGCCCTCTACCTACTCTTTATCAGTTACTGTCACATTAAGATTCGTCTTTTTCTTCTATTTGAAAGATTCGCTCTTATTGAAAAAAAAAACCTGAATGACTTCATCATAACTTCACTTAACACACATATTTGATGCTTATCAAAAATGTGTGTGTTTGGGCACAAATCCCTCTTAACCGTTTTTCCATCATTTCGAAATTTATGAGCAAAAGTTTTTCCTTCATGTCATGCGGAATTTTGGAGAGACACAGCATAAAATGTTATTGCAATGGGTCGGCGCTCGGGTAGTGTCAAAACACCCCCTTTACCCGCATCAGCACACTGTGGCTTGTGTGATAAGCATAAAAGTTATGAAGTTTTATTTTTATTTTTTTTTTATATGTATAAATCTTTATGTGATACCTTGAATAAGCTGCCGAAGGCGAAGGAGAAGGAAAGAGTTTAATCAGAGGAATTTAATCAGAATGTAAACATACTCGTAGAATGGAAGGCCACTACTCACTACAGCACAGCCAGTAGTGGTGGCAGCGGTTGTGGAAATAGTGCTCCCACTAGGAGTACGAGTATGCCATCGCCTTAGCACTTTGTTATGAAAGTCTATTGAATGTTTAAAAGCATGTGCACTAACAAGTGTATATAGAAAACAAAAATAAAAAACAATCCACAACGATATCAACAATAAAAACGTTACGTTCAGTGAAAAAAATTGTAATCAGTTGATAATTACTTGTAATTCGTATACGAATGCGAACTAGCTATAGATACATATTTAGTATGTGTTAAAATATCTATGTATTACATATGTATGCATATCCAAGAAGTGTGCACAGATTGTTTATTCACAGAATAAATGTGGAGCTAAATACGTCTTCACAGTTTATTGAACCAAATCTTTTTAAGTTTAATCTTTCACCCAAAGAGGAGGAGAGAAATAAAAACGTAAAAACAGATGAAAACCGGAGATGATTATTTTGTGATTCATGCTTTTAGCCACTTATTGATACATTGATACGAATTCATCATTTTGAAGAATACAAATGCCAGTGTGTATTGGAAATAAACAAATAAAATCTCCGACACCAAATTGTTTTCATTTGGATTTAGGATTTACTAGCTCGTTACTTCTTATGAATTGATGTTGCCTTTGGCAGATGGTTCTCATATCAAGTTGAATCTATTACCAGACACAGTGAAGATGTAGCATGAGAAGCTATCATCATTTTGATTAAAAATTCAAGCGGTTAATGAGGGAAAATGTTTTTGAAAATGGAGAACATGTTTTCAAAATGGCTAATGGGAGGAATGCATATGGATAGTCTTTAACGAGAGCACGCCCTCTATGTACGAGTATGTATTTGTATATTTTCTGCACAGTTTTTTTTTTTTTTTACCAAAATGCCAGTTCGCTTCCTCTTAACAAATTTTGTTAATAATTAAGTGTCCGGATATCAGCTAACATATTTACTGTTCTGAAAATGGAAAACATTTTGACATTTCTTTACTTTATGGGAGCCATTTGTAATACCTCATGGAGTCTCGGTTTAAGATGGACAATTCGTTGGGTTACAGTGAAAGGGATGTTAAAATCTCAAAGGCCAACTACTTTTTATAAATCATTCTTGGTTGAAACCTTAATCTGGGAGCGGATCAAAGAGTTTCTCTACAATTATTCGAACGGTAGCTACTGCTCTAAGTTTTTTATTTGGTTTCTTTATTCGTTTTTTTTAAAGTTTAACAGTCAATTTTCTTTTTTTTTTTTATCAATTTATTGTGTGCTTCTATGATGAAACATCTAACAAAGATTGGATTTGAAACTATCAATTGGACATAAATTATCTTACATTAAAATTGCTGATTACAAAGAACAATAACACAATATTTTAAACTGACTCAAATTTTACTTTATTTCCGGAGTCAAACATTACTTTCATTTCAGATGTGAAATTTCTATGACCACCACTGTAAATGATAGTCTTGCTGCATGTGTTAGGTAAATTAATATTGCCCGCATGCTATGTTCGATTTTATGTACAAATTTTTCAGCCAAAAAGCTGATAGCCAGGAATGAGTCTGGCCTCAAACCACAGTACTAAACTATGGTATACACGTGTGGAGTTGACACTCCTTTAGTATTATTTGCCAAAATAAGCGGCAACTCATAAGCGCACGAAATCACTTTAGAAATTCTGGGCATACTAAGATCTTCGTAGAATTTTGTCATTTTTTCTGTGTAAATAGGACGGACAATCATTCAGTACCTAACCTATATCAGTTGGAACCAAAATGTTCATGGAGAAGTTCTTTCCAAGACGATAGGAGGAACTAGTGAGACGTTCCAGCCTAGACCATAGGCGGAACTCAATGGTAGACAAATTTCTTGTCTTAGAAGCTGTGGCCAGACATACATACATTGGGGCTAACAAAAGTTCGCTTAGTTCATTGAATAATAAAACACAAAAATAATTTTAACTTTAGATATTTAATCTTCATCTTCTTTTAATTTTCTCCACATAATTCCCATTTATTTCAATACATTTCTTCAGCCGATGTGGAGCTTTCGATTTCGACATTGGCTGCATTAATAATCTCTTCATTAAAAGTGAAGATTTTTCCCCTATTTTTTTTTTATTTTCGGAAACAGCCAAAAGTCACACGGCGCGGCGCTAGATCCGGAGAATAAGGTGCTGGGCGACTTTCATTGATGCACACGAGCGCAAGAAAGTTGTTGGTTTTTTTAGCTAGTGTGCGCAGGCGCATTGTCGTGGTCCAAATAGAAGCGGCGCAGCTTCTTTTTTTCGGTGTCCTAGTAAATTTTGGAAAACTTGTGGTAAGCAAGTTTCAGTATACCAATTAACAGCGACTGTCTGACCAGTTTTAATCGGGATGACGGCGACCATTTTCACCCTGGTGAAGTACATCGACATCAGGATCATAACTTCTGTTGCTGACTTTTGTTCTTTGGCCTTTACTGGAGGATTTGCACCTGCTGGACTCCATATCATGGACTGCTGTTTGGTTTCCGGGTCGTACTTGTAAAACTAAGATTCATCACTTGTAACGATCTTATTGAGGCAGGTTGACTCTCCATTTTCAAACTTTTCTATGAAATACTGAGCAAAACGAACACGAGCCTCTTTTTGCTCTCTATCCAAAATTTTTGGAACCCATCGAGCTGATTTCTTCGAATATTTCAGGTGATGATTTAAAAATCTTGACATAGCCATGACATCTCCTGTGTCATCCTGGCATCTTCTTCAATTTAAGCCTTCACCAGGGCCACATTTGCATCGTCGGTCGAGGATTTGGGCGAGATTCTTCCTCCACAGAAAAATGGCCAGTCTGGAATCTTCGAAACCACTTTGAGATAGTAACAAGAGATGGTGCGTTTGACGTCGAAAACCGAAGAGAATGGCAAAACGAATTTCTTCCTGCGTTGGCGGTGGAACTTCAACTGAGCTTACGTCACTAATTTTTCTCTTTCTCGTCTCCATTTTTACCTATTGTTCTGAAATTTGGAAATAAATGTTGTTAGATTATAAGCTACAGAACTGCATTTTTTTTAAACCATTAAATCGACACCAACTAAGTGAACTTTTATTAGTCCCTACGTAGTGACCTTTTCGCCGAAAGGTAATGGCAATCATCGTTTGTTGAAAGCATATTTTGGTCTATGTAAGCGAGCTGTTGCCATCACTTTCTACACAAGGGAATGGGTTTCAAAACTACGAAAGCTTGACACGTTGCGATATGTCTTCCTTTTGCGCTATTAAACCTGACCTTGGAGCATATAATGAAATGGTGAATAGGAAGCAACGAAGCGATGCAGTAATTTATGTTACCAACCATTCCATAGAAAGCATCACCATAAATTTAGTTTCAGACAGTTTTGGTGTAGGTACAATGTTGGAACACCATTATTGGGGGTTTTTTTTTTTACAAAAAGGATATGATATTGAACAATAAATTTAAAGGTGAATTGTTGCCTATATCCTTTTGCAATTTTTGTATTTCGGGTACTATCTAGTCTGTAGCAGCACTCAAGATACAATGCTGGTCCATTACGGCCGAACAGGATCCCCAAGTTACTCAGCCCTGGATGCACTAGACCTTTTGCCATTAAAATTCTACAAATATATTCTAAGCACCTGTGATTTTTTTTTCTGGACGTTACAATGGATGTTTCCATTCCATACTCAGAAGAGCTACATCTGGTTTCCTTCATTAATAATCAGCAACATACTCACTGCTGGCAAATTCATAATAAAGTACAGTAAACGTCTCAACCAGATGAAATATTTTGCCTTCCATAGGCAGTAAAACAAAAACTCATCTAATCAAAAATTAAATAGAGGAAAAGAAACCCTTCCAAAAATTTATAAGTACATATGTACATAGGAGTATGTTTATATGTTCAACCTTCCCTTATTACGTCATATGATGAATGCGTAGAAATGCGTCACTGTCTATAAAAATATCTGTTTCAATTTGCGATTCGCACGCAACATTTTTGCTTTAGAAAAAAATACCACGACACACAATTGAAATGAAAAGGTAAACAAATTTTCGAATGTCTTTGTTAGAGGGTGGAAAAGAGCTATATTTCTTTACTAGGTTTCCACATTTCATTTAGTTTTATACGTTTTATTATGACTAAATTGGGATTGTGACTCAGTGTTAACCACTATTTTTTTTAGGGAGTTTTAATTGGTCACTACTATAGATACATTTGATAGATAGAAACCATGCACGCAAAAAATGAATGCTGACCTGGATGATAAGATATAAAAAATGTAATAGCCGACGGGTTTAAGAAAACTGGAAATGTGGTTTTAAAGCCAATATCCTTGCGATAAGTTTTAAGCTGTAATAATCCACAATTACTTAGTCAGATGTAAACCACTCGCACCCCTGTGCTGTAAACCGGTTTCGTACCCTATGAATGAACCATCCACTTAAGAAGCATATAGATATAGACCATCAATAGGTTGGGAGCTTGGGAAACTTAGTAGTGTCGATATTAGTCGTCTGTAGATAGGTTTACAACCAAATTCTATGTTGGATCAACATGGTTAGAGTAAAATCAAAATTGTTTGCAACCAAGTTGGTTGTTTGTAGTGTGGTTTACTACCCAGTTTGCAACATTAATTCAGAGCGTATGTTCATCGTGTGTATGAATAATAGTCTACTTTGCAGACAACATAACAAAATGTGGAGAATTTTTCCAAATGTACATATAAAAAACTATCTGAACTATGAAAAGTAAAGAAGACATTTACCGCTCTGTTCTGCATTCCACTTTTAGTGAATTCAACCACCAAAACTGGACTTAGGTGTTCTGTATTCCGAATAAAATTATGAATTATGGATTGTATGTGCGAAAGTGAATATTTTCGTGTTCTACATTCTACTCGAACAGACAACTGTAAATTTGTGTTCTGCATTCCGAAAATCCTTGGTTTTTAGTGAATTGAAAATTACGGAACAAATAAGCAATTTGAGAGACCAACGGAATTTTTAGCGACGCGACAGTAAAGCGAACGTGGAATGTCCAAAACAGGAGCTTCTTCGTCCCAAATGCTTCGTTATTTAAATTCTAGCCTCATTAGAAAATGGACAACGGCCTCAAACAACTTGAAGTATCGAAAGTGGTTGTGCAAACCATCATTCAACCAGTGCCATATGAAAGTACGTATTGAATTCGCTGAAACAGACCTCCAACACAGTGGTCTTATTTGATTTTCAGTGATGAGAAAAAATTTAACCTGGACGGTACTGACGGCTTCAAGTACTATATTGGCATGATCTCAGGAAAGAACGGAAAATCATGTCACGCAGGCCTTTAGGAGGAAGAGGAATTTTTTTTACATTGGAAATCTGAAAACAAGAAATTGTTTTTATTTCTGGAAGAATTGACGCCAAAAAGTACCAAGAAGTATTGGCAGAGCATCTTCTTCCCTTAATAACCCTAACAGAGGACGAATACTCGCATGTCATATTTCAACAAGACAACGCTCCTATTCATACAACACGAACGACAACAACGTGGATTTAGAGCATGGAATTAAACTTCTATGGTGGCCAGCTTTAAGTCCAGACACAAACCCCATTGAGAACCTGTAGTAAATCCTGGCAAGGGCAGTTTACGATCAGGAAAAGTCAGAAATTCAAAACGTGTAACAACATTTCATCCAATTTCATAAATTTGTGGTCTACTTCCGCATCTGTATTGGGCCATAGTTACGTTTGTACTTCTTTCCCCATTCCTCTTCAAGTCTTTTTGCGCTTTTTGGACTATGCCCAAATCTAAATACAGCTCATAGAGTTCACAGTTGCATCTTCTCATCCATTCACCCACCTCTCGGGCGAGACCAAATATGTTATAGAAATGGCAGCATTAGGTTCTGTTTTGTACTTTGTCGTTCGTAGAGTTGGTTTTATACACCATAACCGCTGCAATAGTCTAAGTTTGGTTGCACTGAACATAGGATTTGTAAAACTGCTTCGACTGCTAAGTTTCTAAATTTTAGATGCTTTGCTGACGTACCATTACACTTGTTTTGGACATCTAAAAAGCAACTTATTTTATGATGAAGTCACCGTAAAGAATCCTCCTCAATTTGTATAAGACTGACATGTTTTAAAGGACTTTCTATATTGTCAAAATATTGCCCGCAGCGAACAAGGTTACTGAAGGCAAAATAATTGCAACTTTCATGCCTATATATTTAACTAGAGCAAACGCTTTGCTGTTGTCCTTTTTATGTCACTTCAAAGTCTTCCTACGAAAGCATGTGCAAATCAGTTACAAAAATAACAAAAAAAAAAGTCCTGACCTAACTGTGTGACATAACAAAGAAACTGTCTGTTCAGCATAAACAACGTGAAAAGATAAAATGAATAAAACCAATGTGTTCCAATGACAGTTATCTTAGCACAGTCAATACGGTATTTCCATAAGCACATTATGTAGAGTACCGACAATATTTAAATATTCACCTGCACAACTTGACCGCAAATCGATTTGTTAGGCTGAATGATGCCACCAACAATGGGTAGGCAAACGGAACGGAAATAAATTCTGTTGAATTTTCTGTCATCAAACATGTAAACTGTTCACAATTTGATTCCACTTGAGATGGGGGAAAACATAAAACAAAAACAAAAAACACATTGCGTGCAAAATGCAAATGAACTAAATGAAACCATTCCATAGAGAGACAATGACGTATATTTTCCATTCAAAGGTGATGATGCTAAAAATACACTTGACGTGAGGATTCTAAACAACAACAATTTGTGGGCCTTTGACGTTTTTTTTTTTTATTTCTCTCTGCTTTAGGTAGCTAAAGTTGATTGCTTTAAAAGAATCTCAAGATGCACTGTAGGTGGTACGGCTTTATCTGGATAAAACAGCATGAGTGAATATTTGATTTGAAAAGGCTTGCAAATAGCACCCACTCTCTTGATATCTATTGCCTTATATATACGAGGAAAGAAGAGTCATTGAGGTTAGTTTTTGCTATTTAGAAGAGAAATAATCTACGATTGGTGGGTTTTCAGAATCATAAATATGACGTCAGGATAATAAAAATGTGAAACAGCAAGGCATTAGTGAATACCAATTGGAATCGAATGGCAACTGATTGGAAGTAGTGTTGAATCAGACCACAGTACCCGGGATGGGAAACTACCATCAAGGATTCTTTGAAAAGATATGTTTTGACGGCATCAGCAGATTTAGCACAATGAAACTGGCGAACATACAATGGCGCTATACAATTCAATTGTTAAAGGCACACAATATTGGAAATCCTTTGAATATGAATATAAAGGAATTCATCTGTGAAGATATCGTCAGAAAAAGTTGTAATCATCAGATTATCCAGTCGGCGCGGCGTTGGTGTAAATTGTCTTCTACGTACATATCTGGAACATGTTCATTGACAAAGCTGTAGTAAACAGTAAAAAGAACCATTGTGTCCTGGAAAGGATTACTATTTATGATGTTTGCTACTATTCACTAGGTTAAGCTTCTTACCTTCCATGATCACTTTGCAGTTACTACCTAGTCCTGCCATAAGTTCTGTTACAAATTTAAAACGCCATAAAATAAAACCAGTAAACAAATCAATTGCATTCAGTATTGTTTCATTTATTAGACCATAATATTGGTTATTAGAAAAAATAGGTTTCACTCGAAATGACTGCTTTTTGCTTTTACATGGGCTTTCAAACATCGTTGACGCTGCTGCGGTTAATGCTGCTTTGAGGCTTCCCAAATTTTTTATTTTTTATTTTTTACTGTGAGGAGTCTTGCAGGCAATGCTCTCCAATTCTGACCATAAAGAATAATCCAGTTTATACGAATCTGGACTTTCCGACGGCCAATCTTCTGCTGCTATATTGACCCTGAATCACTCCTGTGTGGTTTTGGCTTTAAGCGCTGGAGCAGGATCCTGTTGGAAGATCCAGTTCTCTTTATTGAATAGAGTATTGATTAAACCCTTTACAACACCCTCTAGCACATCTAGTTGGTAAACTTTTGCTCCCATTTTCAGCCCTTTTCCGCAGAAATGGAAGGATGTGACACCTTAGTGAGAGACGTCACACCAAACCATTATGGAAGTGGGATGATGACAACGTTCAACCCTTGGAACAACTTTTTTCGCTTTTTTAGATGACGTATCATAAATTGGTTGATTTTGGTTGTTGAAAACTTCTTCCACGGTAAAACGGTTCTCATCCGAAAACAGAAAGTTTTCATGGTCATTGTACGCGTGTCACTGCAAAAGCCGCTTGCATCTTTCCAACCTAATGTTTTTCAGGTTAGGAGTTAAAAGATGTCCCGTTTACCGATGTTAGACTGTCATGTGAAGATTATCCAGAATCAGCTTAGGCATGGACATAATTTTCTGCTTCCGGACGAGATTTCTGCGAATTCGTTCTCGCGCCGCTTTTACTACCGCACTCGTTCGAGTGACGCGCGGAGGACCAAATCTTGCCTGTTCCTTACTTCAGATAATTGGCCGAAGCGTCCAATAGCCCGAATGATTTTAACAACTCGAAAATTTGGTCAGTACTCTCTTCGCACTTATGCAACGCTATTATCGCGACTCGATTCTCTTTAACACCCTACTTTATGATAATAGATCGCAATCTGAAACCAAACTGGCTTGTATTCTGTACTAATCAATGCATGTATTAAAAAGTTAACGGTTCTTTTCCTAGAAACAGAACTTATGGCAGGACTAGGTAGATACGGTCTTCTTTGGGTTAGTAAATCTTCTCGACTTAATTTAGCTGCAATCCAAAAAAGGAATTCTTTAATTTTATAAATTTTACAAAATTCCTAACTAAATCTAAATTGTATCTCTTTATAGAAAACAACCAAAAACGTTCGCATTCGATCATTGTTTTTACTCGATTGACCCAGAGGACTCGAACTTCGCATCACAGGAAGTTGTGTTCGCTTCAGTTGGACGTGATATTCTTGACAACGCATTCCAAGGTTACAATGCCTGCATTTTTGCCTACGGACAAACTGGTACGATTTCTTTAAATCCGAGTTAATTGTTGCTAAAGATATTCACGCAATGATTTTTTTTAGGTTCTGGTAAATCATACACAATGATGGGTACACAGGAGTCTAAAGGAATAATTCCACGTCTCTGTGATGAGCTCTTTGGATATATTATCCACAAGACCTCATCGGAACTTTTGTACAAAGTAGAAGTTTCCTATATGGAGATCTACAATGAAAAAGTTCACGATCTGCTCGATCCGAAGCCAAACAAACAGTCGTTAAAAGTACGCGAGCACAATGTTTTGGGTCCCTATGTGGATGGTCTGTCACAACTGGCCGTAACGTCCTATAAGGTGAGGCAGGAGAATTTTTTTTTATTCTCTGCTAAAATGAAATCATTTCTTTTTAATAGGACATCGACAATTTAATGACAGAAGGCAACAAGTCTCGAACAGTTGCTGCAACAAACATGAATGCCGAATCATCTCGATCTCATGCCGTCTTTTCGGTGGTACTAACACAAATTCTAACAGATCCTGGATCTGGTGTAAGCGGCGAGAAGGTGTCCCGCATGTCTCTAGTCGATTTAGCTGGTAGTGAGAGGGCAGTGAAAACTGGCGCTGTAGGAGATCGCCTCAAAGAGGGATCCAACATCAACAAGTGAGTAGTAGAACACGCTTAAGCTTTTAAATGACTGATTAACGTGACATGCATTTCCAGGTCACTAACAACACTGGGACTTGTTATCTCAAAATTGGCCGATCAGTCCAGTGGCAAGAACAATCGCAACGATAAGTTTGTTCCCTATCGTGATTCAGTGTTGACATGGCTACTGAAAGATAATCTCGGTGGAAACTCTAGGACAGTGATGGTGGCTACAATATCACCAGCTGGAGATAATTTTGAGGAGACTCTGTCCACTCTAAGATACGCGGATCGAGCTAAACGGATCGTTAACCATGCCGTGGTTAATGAAGATCCCAATGCACGCATCATTAGGGAGTTACGATTGGAAGTTGAGACTTTACGCAACATGCTGAAGCATGCCACCGTAAGGATTGTCAAGAAACCACCCCGATTCGGATCTTTAATTGGTTTTTCTTTTTCTTAAAGGGTTCGCCTGTGGGTGACATTCAGCGAGTGGACATCCACGACAAACTAGCCGAAAGCGAAAATTTGATGAAGCAAATTTCTCAGACTTGGGAGGAAAAGCTAGTTAAAACCGAACGAATACAGAACGAAAGACAGCAGGCCCTTGAGAAGATGGGTATTAGTGTGCAAGCCAGTGGCATCAAGGTGGAGAAAAATAAATATTACTTAGTCAATTTGAATGCAGATCCGTCCCTAAATGAACTATTAGTGTATTACCTAAAGGTTTGTGATAAAAATATCCTTTGCAATGACTGTATGATGAATTTTCGGAATTTCAGGAGCGAACGTTGGTAGGTGGCCATAGCATTTCAGGTCAGCAGCCAGACATTCAGTTGTCTGGTCTTGGTATTCAGCCAGAACATTGCGTTATCATTATCGAAGATGGTGGTCTGTTCATGGAACCGATACAAGGTGCAAGGTGCTTTGTTAATGGATCACCAGCCGGTGATAAGACACCTCTTCATCATGGCGATCGTATTTTATGGGGAAACCATCATTTCTTTCGTGTGAATTGTCCGAAAAGTGCCAATACGAATCTGAGCTCCGAGCCACAAACACCCGCCCAGCTGATTGACTATAATTTTGCGCGTGATGAAATCATGCAGAACGAACTAAGCAACGATCCCATACAAACGGCAATAGCCAGACTCGAACGACAGCACGAGGAGGATAAGCAAGTAGCTTTGGAAAAGCAAAGACAAGTTAATTGATTCACTCAAGTTGTGCGTTCAATCGATTGATTTTTTTATTTTCAGGAATATGAGCGTCAGTTTCAACAGCTACGTAACATTTTATCTCCAAGTACACCCTATGCTCCGTATGCTCCATACGACCCGCTGCGAACTGGAAAGATCACACCCAACACTCCGACTACTCAGATGAGAGTTGAAAAATGGGCACAGGTATGTGGAGATTTCAATATTTATATGTATGTCAGTGTTTTAGCTATATTTTCAATAACATTTTTCAAGGAACGTGATGAAATGTTCAAACGATCCCTAGGCCAGTTAAAGACAGATATTATGCGAGCAAATGCTCTAGTCCAAGAAGCCAATTTCTTAGCCGTAGAGATGGGAAAGAAGACCAAATTCAGTGTTACTCTGCAAATTCCCCCAGCCAACTTGAGTCCAAACCGAAGAGTAAGAATAACATTCTTACGAGCATTTAAATGGCGCGAATTAACTAACTCAATGATTGTATTTTTTTTTAGCGGGGTGCATTTGTAAGCGAGCCAGCTATTCTGGTGAAACGTGTCAACTCCGGCAGTCAAATTTGGACAATGGAAAAGCTCGAGAACAAACTAATCGACATGCGGGAAATGTACCAGGAGCACAAAGAACGTATGCTATCTGGCTTGGTAAGGAGCACTTATTTTCTGCTTGTTTAATAGTTCCTCCTTTAGTTCTAAGTTCATGAGCTCATTTTTATCTAAAAAAAAAAAAACCTAATAAAACTCACATGCAAACATTTGTTTCATTAACACACGCTGCACACTAAAGCCGATCATTGAGGCTTTAAGTGACGATGAGGACAACGAAGAGGTAATTTCGATTAAATATTCAATTTCACTTTAAAAATGGTTCACTTTTGAATACATGTATGCAAGCGAATTTCACAAGAAACCTCCTTTATTTATTCTAGGAGGGCAGTACACAGAAACCCATGGATCCGTTTTATGAATCACAGGAGAATCATAACCTGATTGGAGTGGCAAACATTTTCTTGGAAGTTCTGTTTCATGATGTCAAATTGGATTACCATACACCGATTATCAGTCAGCAGGGTGAGGTCGCAGGGCGACTTCAAGTGGAGATATCACGTATTGCCGGGCAATTGCCGCAGGATCGCATGTGTGAATCGGCTTCTGATAGCTCCACTGACAGCCGAGATGATGATTACGATCCTAATGATCCTGTGGCTAATCAGATCACTTGTCGAGTTACAATAAAACAGGCTTCAGGTCTGCCATTGTCGCTTTCAAATTTTGTATTTTGCCAGTACAAATTCTGGGGTCACCAGGTGACAGTGGTGCCAGTAATTAATGCCTCTGAGGTTGCTACTCATAATCAGAATATGACTTTTAAATTTGAACATACCGAGGACTTTACTGTGCCGATAAATGAGGAGTTCCTTGAGCATTGCATTGAAGGAGCACTTTCTATAGAAGTGTGGGGGCATCGTAGTGCTGGATTTTCGAAATCCAAAGGTTGGGAAGTGGAACAGCAACAAGCTAAAGCACGTTCGCTTGTCGATCGATGGGCTGAGTTGTCACGAAAAATTGAATTGTGGGTTGAAATACATGAATTAAATGATAATGGAGAGTATTCGCCTGTTGATGTGACCAATCGGAATGAGGTGCTCACTGGAGGAGTTTACCAGCTGCGACAGGGTCAACAGAGAAGGATCCACGTACGTGTCAAGCCAGTTCAGAATTCAGGCACTCTCCCAATTATTTGTCAGTCAATAGTGAACATTGCCGTGGGAAGTGTAAGTGTGAGGTCAAGGCTACAGCGTCCGCTTGACTCTTACCAAGAAGAAGATTTGACAGTCTTGCGGGAAAAATGGAGCGAAGCGCTGGGAAGACGCAGACAGTACTTGAATCAACAGATGCAGATGCTAATCAAAAAAGAGGAAAAGAGTGAGGAGGAACGTGAACGTGAGTTAAGCTTGGTCCATCAGTGGGTGTCGCTGACCGAGGAGAGAAATGCTGTGTTAGTACCAGCTCCGGGATCTGGAATTCCCGGTGCACCCGCTTCTTGGGATCCTCCAGCTGGAATGGAGCCCCATGTGCCAGTACTCTTTCTTAATCTCAACGCCGACGATTTGTCAGCTCAGAACACGAATGATGAATTCTCTATTGCTGGTCTAAATTCGATTCTTTCTAAGGAACATGGACACAAGTTCTACACTCTACAGATTCTACAGCACCTAGACAAGGATGTTTGTGCAGTTGCCAGTTGGGACTCATCCATGCACGATAGTCAGGCACTAAACCGTGTTACTGAAGCAACTGAGCGGATTTACTTGATCTTAAGAACTACAGTGCGTTTATCGCACCCAGCTCCAATGGATTTGGTGCTGAGAAAACGCTTAAGTTTGAATATATACAAGAGACAAAGTATAACGGACAGGATAAAAAAATTCCGATTGGTTAGAGGCGAGAATGCTATTGAATTAACTGGTGTCACATATGAAGTTGTGTCGAACATTCCAAAGGCCTCCGAGGAGCTAGAAGATAGGGAATCCCTTGCCCAGCTTGCTGCTAGTGGTGACGATTGTTCAGCTTGTGATGGCGAGACATATATTGGTGAGTGTTTTTGTTTTTACATTTTTAAGTTAATATTGTTTTACAATTTGTTTTTAATAGAAAAATACACAAAAGGAGTATCTGCTGTGGAAAGTATTCTCACATTGGATCGCTTGCGTCAGAATGTCGCTGTGAAGGAACTGGAAACAGCGCATGGTCAGCCATTGTCAATGAGGAAGACAGTCAGTGTGCCAAACTTCTCTCAGGTAATATATACGAACGATATTGTTTCACTTGCAATAAAGCTTCAAAAGAGTATTCTTACACAACAAATTTTGCTAATCATTTACAAAAAGAAAAATTCTCTCAGTGTATTTATCCTTCGTCCATACTCACATTCAAATTTATTACTTTCTGTTTCTTCACTGCTTTCACCACCCTTACTTCTGTATTTTGACACAAAAAATCTGTTGTCTCTGTGTTTTGTTGTCCTCACATAATGAATTTTTGGTTAACACACAAAAACTTACAACAAAACAGGCCGTGAAAGACACAGCAGCCACTGGAGGTGTAAGTATTGATCTCATCTGTGCAAACAAATCTTGTTGTTGTTTATTTGGTGTCCTTTTACCTCTTTTTGTATGTATTTTCTTTCATAGTTTCGTGTATAATTTTTGTAGCTTAGCTTCCACGAAAAAAAAATCGAAACACTCAAAAGAGTCGCCTCTTGTGAAATGTATTATTTCAGTTTTCATTTTTAGACAATTTGCAAATTGATTTGGAATGTAGTTGCAGTATTTTCATATATCATCTGATATCTTATTGATGGATTAATTCCTTTTTGTAGATAATGCGATTCGATGTGTCTATGGAGTCACTGATCAATGTGGGACGTTCAGAGTCATTTGTGGATCTTAACAATACAGACTTTTCAAAGCAATTCTTATCCCAATCAGGTAAGGGTCTACATTTTCCCTGCAAATACATTTTTTTAATATAATCTTTTTAAAGGTCAACAAGGAACACGAGACTTTGGTATTCGCAATCGTCACAGTTTCGGTGGAAAGGGCTCCAATGATGATTCCCCAGGCAAACCCTTCGGCATAGGTATGAGATTGCATGTTGGTTGCTTACGTTTCTATTTTAAAGTTTTAATTTCTTGTTTTTATTTGCTAAAATTAATTAAGTTAAGTCCAAAAAGAAAAAGCCATGGTTAGCACAATTCCTAGTGGTTAGTTTACTTAAGAAAACGCAAATAATGTTCAAATAGATGGTTACGTGTAGTCACGAACAAATAGTCCTATTAACATCTAATTTCTTATTCATAGAAATGAATATACATATATTGTAGGGTTTAATCGTACAACTACACTCATAGATAGGACAACAGGAATTACGAGTTGTATGCACGATTGTGAACGAAAATTTTAATCAACAAGTCGTGCCGTCGTATTACTTAATGACTTGTTCATTGATGTTATCATAGTATCAACTTATCTCTTTTGCCTTTATTTATATGTAGCTCCTCTATGTTCATTTCATATTTGGGGAAGTACTTCTGTTGATTTATTTTTCGTAGTTTGTTTTTACTCTCAAGTCGAAAACTCGATGTGTTTGTAAAACTAATTAATCCTGTGAAGTAAGTAAATATTTAGAGAGCTCTTTCCAAACATGGTTGAATGGCACACTGTCGAAACAAAGCATTTATTCCATTACCAAATTGGGGGATGAAGTGCTGTATAGATATCATACATTGGTTGGCCCCATGGGTACTACCACATTTTGGTCGTAGCAGACAATCTAATTAATAAACGCAACTATTTGTATGTTAATTATAAAGGTGATTATCCCATGTGAATAACACTATTGGTTTTGTTAATGGGATTTAATGATGGTTGCAATCATAGGATTAATTACAGTAATTGATGGACCATTATCACTTCACTCGTGTAAGTATTTCGTATTTGTTATGGTTTACATGTGCCGTCGTTAATAGATTTCATTAAATTTGGATTATCCTAAAATTTTCTCTTGGATATGAGTTATTCGAGTAATACTCTTCGCAATTGCGATTCACAACAATTGGTTTTTGGATTGGACTTGGTTCCATCCGTTATTTTTCTCTGAAATCAATGCCTTTATATATGTCCACCCCTATCGTGGAATCCGGCGGCGGAAAAATTAACTGTAATTTGAGCATCGGTATCGTTGAATCCGCCGAAGTGAATCATCCCCTTGTCGGTAATGTGAATAAGTTTCCCGGCATCGTTGCCTATACAAGATCAGTTTGTGGGTTTTTATCCTTTTAAAAGTTCTGAAATGGATTCTTTAAATTCTTTGTTTTGTCATTTCCTCTAAATAAAATTCAGTCGGCGCGTAATGGCGATCATAGTGATAGGCGATCGCTTGAAAATATGGTTGTAAGTAATAATTCGATTCTTAGCGATACAACATGAGACTTTTCATTGTTCAGTCCTATCAAAAGTTTATCTTCAGGAGGTGTTGATGTAGACACTTGCTAGCTGGTTGTAATTTCATTCGAACCGTTTCGTTGTCTGGGTTATTTGAAAATAGATATATGAAAAATATGCCATAAAATGAAAGCATCCAAATAAAACAGATTAGTTACTTAGTCAGAATTTCCAAATTATAGGACGTACATTTTTGTTGTTAGTAAGAAATTAAGCTTCACCATGAACTCAACTCATTTGTACATAAGTGCGAGGACAATCTAAAATGTGTTACACAATTCACAGAAAAAGATAAATCACAAATTCGACTTCTACATGTTTTACACAGCATTATTTTGTTTTCATTAAAAGCACAGCTAACTCGCACTCTAAATTCCCAGCTTTCCACTTGTACTTCTTTTATTCAATTCTGATTAAGATATATATAATAAGAGAAAATGTACTAAAGGCACAAGACTAAAAGAAGCAATATGAACTTCTTTTACACCCGAGTGTAGTTATACGATTGACTAAACCTTGTGCGTTTTAATTTAACATTTTTTTACAGATTAGAAACCCTATTTTACTCCCCTTATATATACATATGTAGGTAGTGTGCTCCATATTATATGCTTAGAAACACAGAAGCGCATAAAAAATTCGTTTTTCTTTTTTTTTCCATAATGGTTGTGCTTAGCTTTTGAGGAATGATTATCGGCGCTCTGTTCGAAATTTGATCTCTAAATAAAATTACTTATTTCTTTTTTATAACCATTAGCTTCTGTTCTGTTAGCATATTTAATATTTGAATATAAAAAAATACGATCAAAGTTCTTGAGATTATCCGCATTGCTGACAATTGATTGTCGTAAAATAATCAATTGGTTAGCAGTGTATTTATATATGTATACCCCGCCCCTCTTAGCCAACTTAAATTTAACTTAGTTGTATTTTTAAAATAAATCATTATGTAACTTCTATTTTTCTTATATGTGAATATTCTTTTCTCGTTTTTATTATTTGTGTTCGTTAACAAAAATTTAAAAAAAATATATCGAAAAATAACGTGTAACCAACTACACATCCACATCGTTCGTAACGCGTTGTTGTTTCTATCTCTCTGTCCAGGCTCTATATTGTCAGGTAAAAGATAATTCAAAAATCGAAATGAAAAAAGAAGAAATAACAAAATATTAAACTTACATATGTACGTACACTCTAAACAAAAACACTAAAGTGCCGATAACCTACTCACGACAAAAAAAAGTAACAATTTTTGTGAAAAAACAACAACAAATACATATATACAAACAAAACAAAGTTTAAAAAAAAAAACTAAAAGATTGTGCATTTTACCGCTATGTGATTCGAATATGTTCGTTGATTGTTAGTACGTGTTGATTATTATTAGTAATTTTAATTTAACTCGTACCTGTGTTTTAATTTATCTTCTATCTTTTGTTTTTGTTTTCGTTTTATCTGGTTTAGAATAATTGGCATCATTGTCTTTCTAATTTCCTTTATATCTCTATCTCTAATGTGTTATTAATTTTTTGAGGAGGAAGAACTTTGAGACGTTAAATCTTTGTCAACGTGCTCGTGTTCGTGTAAGGGGAATTAATGCTTTTGAACACTTTAGCGCTTATTTGATTTGATTTGTTTTTGTTTGAATCTTTTTATTTTTCAATGATGCGTTTTCTTGAAAACGAATTAAATGAGATGAGTTATTTATTGTATTATGAAACAAAGTTCTTTACCTCACCATTCATGTAGAACTTTTGTGTTCATTTGTTTTTGTTTTTTGTTTTTAATGAGTGCGATTATAACCTGCAACAATGTTGGTATGATAAGTGAACGGTAGATCGAATGTTTAGGGGTGTATTAAGGGCTTTTATTTTCTTCTAAAAATAAAGGAATATTTTCATTGGTTGGTTTATTAAGTGCACCTTCCTCTTAGGATAACGGATTTTGGAAGAATCTTTCAAGTACGTGCTTAGCGATATTTCCGAAAACAGATATCAATGATTTAGTTTTAACTTAAAGTAAAACTTCGTAGTGCATTGCTAACCAATGATAGTGAAGGGATGCTGGCATAAGTGTACTCTCATTTTTATTCTGGTTTTTTATCACATTATGTTTATGATACACAAGTAAAGATATCCTACGTCCCGATCGAACTCAACGAAAGTTACCCGTTCATCTTACTGTAAGTGATCGTTTGCGTTTGTGAACTTGTAAGTGCCACAAACAAGAGTAAGATATGTAAGGCCACCTCAGCCTGACGCAGAAATGGCGTTCCAATCAGCAAAAAAATATGTTTCCTTCCTGGGTGCACATGTCATTTGGTCGTATTACAAGTTTCAACTTGTTCTGTCGAGTAGTTTGCTCACACGAATTTTTGCAGTAGATGTCTTGCGTGTTTTTCATTAAAATAGATTAACTTGAATATCGTGTAGTCATAAAATTCTTCGTTTAGAATGGATTAACCCCTAAGGAAATTCATCCAAAGTTGACAAAGGTTTACGGGGACTATGCTCCATGTCAACCGTTAAAAAGTGGGCAGCTGAATTCAAATGTGGTCGCACGTTCCTCGACGATGGGCCACGTGAAGGACGGTCAAAACCGCAACCACATCCGAAACCATCGAAAAAAGTGTTGGACGATAGGCGAGTGAAGGTGAGTGAGATAGCCGAGGCTGTGGGGATATCGGAAGAAAGGGTGCAAAATATCTTGCAGAAAACATTAGGGATGCGCAAGATGGGTGCCGTATTTGCTGAATGCTGATCAAAAACAAATGGGCAAACGATTTGCGGAGCAATCTTTGGACCGATTCAATAGGGATCCGACAGATTTTATGTGGCGATTTGTCACCAAAGAAAACGAAGTCGATCGCATCTGCCGGAAAGGTCATGACCAGCGTGTTTTGGGATGCGAAAGGGATCCTGTCAATTGATTACCTTGAAAAAGGCAGAACAATTACGGGCGAATATTACATCAACCTTCTTGACCAGCTGGATGCTAGACTCCACTTCCGAGAAGGAATACCAATGTTGGAGAAACGCTGGAGCAAGTGTGTTGAAAACAAGGGAGATTATGGAAAAATAAAATCATTTTTTAACTGAAAATCGCAGTATTTTCACCTCACCCTCGTAATGCAATAAATTCAATGGAATCTGATTTAAATTAACGAATTGCCGAAGTAACTTGAAATATGTACACTAATCGGTCATTTACTACGAAATGTTTTTTCGTATGCATCCCGTGGGATATAATTATATACATCTGATTTTGCCTTATGGTGTTTTAGGATTCGGTTGCAAGTAAACCATTTCTCAGCCCCCCTTTCGCACTATGTAATTTATACTAATATTCTTACTCGCTCTGTTTACTTTCTGTCTTAATAATTATTGCTCCTCTTTATTATACCAACGTTAATGTTCCTCAACGTGTTTGGCATTTTCATTTTGCAGATATTTATTTTGATTACAGTTGAACTCGTAATTCCATTGCGTGTGTTTTTATTTGTTTATGGATGTACTCGTATGTGTATAACTGTCGTAAAATAGTCGTTGAAAGTGTGTTCAGCTTGACTTTTATAATTTGTTATTAGCATATATTCTAGCGCGGTTAGCAATCATCAAATAATTCGATTCCTAACGTTATTATTTTTTTTGTTTAACAAACCACACTATCATCGCTCAAATCATCATTGCCTTGCCTATCATCAAACATGCGAATGTTGCACAAAACGTTATACATAAAATCATTGACTGATTAGCAGTTATTGCAAGAGAAAAAAAAACAGTTGAAAATGTCTTAGATCCCATCACCAAGAAACCTAGAGAAATGTTGTAAAAAAGTTTTGGTTAGTTTGTAGTTTGTACGGATCTCTAGAGATCTGCGAAAATACATACCAACATGACAAAGAACAACAATAACATGTCTTATCTAAATTGATAACTAACATATGGTAAATACTTTTTTTAAATCACATGGAATGCAGCTCGGCCAACCTTCCTCAATCTCAGCTTGAATTTGAATTCACTGAGATCACAACCCACAAAGCGTATGTTTACTTTTACCAATCTTCCTACTTTTTAAGGTTAATAGGAAAGAGTGCTTGAGGATCTTAACGGTGTTTTCATTTATTATAGCGTCTCCGGCAACAAGCAAATTAATGGGACTACGTATGACAACACTTCACGAGGAACCCTTGGGACAACGCCCACTGGCAGAGGAACCTGAAGACAGTTACAGTGACTCAGAGTATGCCGACTATGAGAGTGGAAAGTACGCCAAGAACTTTAAGGCAAAGTCAAGGCTAACTTCATCGAAGACAATGGACTCGTTTATGGACATAAATAATTCGCAAACAAGCATGAGCTATACTTCGAGTGCGAATTCGACATTAAAACACTTGACTGGGATTGGGACGCCAAGTATGAGTTCCTCTACGTCAAGTGGTTATGGATCACAGGTGAGTTACTACATAATGATGCTTTTTCATAATTTATGAAGTCTAAATTGTTTTTTTTTTCTCTAGGCCGTTTCTTGCAGTAATCTCACAAATGATGACACAGTGTCAATGCGATCCATGAGTATCGATGAGACACCGGGTAAGAAAGAAAGCGAATTCATGTGAACGCTTTTATATAAAGTATTATTTTTTCTTTAGATTTCGATCGAGTAAACTCTGGTTCTCCACCAAACAAAACCTATAACCCAACAATGTCTACCAGCAATAACATCGAAAACATTCCAGCACAATCGGTGAACAGTCGTCAAGCGCGATTCAATCCGTTCTTAAAGGACATGCCAAGTCTTAGCAAGAGTGCAATAGCGGATGTGGCTCCAATCGAGGAGTCGCCAGTAGCCAAGTGTCTGACGCCAACAAAAGATCATCCATTAAATAATGTCGATGAATCAGAGAAACACTCAGAGGACTCACAGTACAATGATGATAACAAAAACGAAGCACAAACCGAGAAGTCTGCCAGTGATGAAAATAAGAATCACGTCACAGAACAGCTACAGCAACAGGCTTTAGTAGCTGAGGACAATCAAAATGCCAACGAGTCTTTCAACACGTTAAATGAAGAAGAACAGCGAATGGATAGTAATAAGAGTGAGGGAACTGGTATTGTTAAGACACAATTGCCACCAGGAAAGGTTGTACGTCGGAAAAAGACCGCAGTAAATCAGGTGCGCTCGAACAGTGGTCATCGTATATCTCTTCCCATGGTGAAATCAGCTGAACTTACTTCATCGAGCGATAAACTCAACGCTCAATTCAACAATATGACGAGCAGTGGTACCACGGATTCATCAGAGAGATTGGAAGGTAAGTTGAGTAGTCAAATAAAAGGTTATGTTTCACAAATCTATGACAATTTACTTTTAGAAGATAGCAAACAGCACGTTGAAGTTCCGTTACCCGATTGGGTGGTCGTCAGCGAATCAGTTCTAATCCGGCCATACAACACCAGTGGAATCATCAGCTTCATTGGTCAAACGCATTTTCAAGGCGGCACTTGGATCGGTATTGAGTTAGACACTCCAACTGGAAAGAACGATGGCACCGTACAAGGCATTCAGTACTTTCAATGCAAGCCAAAGCACGGCATTTTTGTGAGATTTGACAAACTGATACTGGACAAACGAGGAAAAGCAATGCGGCAGTATAAGGCAGAAAAAAACTCTAAAGGTGCGATCAAGTCATAGTTTTAAAGTTGTTTTGTGTTTTCTCTATACCGAATTGAATGCAGTTTTAGATGCCAACCTGACGCGATCACGAAGCCGCGGTGAAGCCATTAACACGCTCGGTACGTCGCGCAAATGATTGTATCCGAAATGTTCGCATCAGGTGCAGCGTCTCCACTGTTGGGGAGAATCTGACGAGCAGCCAGTTGCTGCTGCCACCACCAGGTCCTGTAATAAAACCGTCAGGAATGCTGCAGGCCGCACCAATGCGAACATTTCCTCAAACACAAAAGCAAATACCGCCACAATTACACGAAGCTACAACAGGCGTTCAACTGCATTCTAATCTGAACAGAGGAAAGAATAAGAATAACGCCATCTAAATCCATCGTGTGTCGCAATAAAAGAAACTATAGTAAGAAGGAACAGCAAACAAACAACTTTTAACTAATTTCAAGCGCTTAGTTCATTTATTTTCTTAGCTTAATTACATTAGTATTGTAAGTGTAAAAAGGAGCAGAATAACTACTACTACTACTATTACTACTACTGAAAGACAGATTTATATATATTTTTTTTTTTTGTGTAAACATTTAACTATAATTATTGTAATATGCTTTTCTGTGTGTTAAGTTGAAAGCAAAATAGCATTGGATGTTAATATTTAGGTTTAGAACGTTCGACGTTGTCGTATTTACATGCATACATATGCCCTTAAGCGGATATCCCCTTCGACCAGGAATTTGTGACCTTGTTTCCCTATTATCCTGCTTTTATACGTTTGAATATTTAACTGTATGGTAGACTCTTTGTTTTATTACTTTATACATATTCAGAGTTGTTTCTCTAATTTGCTTCCAAAATATAAACAACAAATCAAAACAAGTAATTTGTGATTATTATACAAATGCGTTATATGTAACTATAAATATGTTTTTATTTTTAATTTTTTTTTTAATAATAATTTAAATTTTACAACCAAGTATTTTGTAATATACATACATATAGTGATGAAATGTTTTATTTTGTATTTTTATTTTCATTTTTTTGTTTTTTGTTTTTATGTAAAATATTGAAAAAAAGAAATAATCTGTGGAAAGAAAATATTTTGAATTAAAGTATAACTTTTATGTGATCTATTTTTAATTTGAATTTTGTGTTTTTATTTAAAATGATATTTATTTGTTTTCAGTTACCGTTATATGATTTTTATTTATTACTGACTAAAGTACACTACACGATATACATTATAAGATAATAACGTAGAAGTCTGCTTAAAATGGCGAGTTGGCTATTAGATTAGAAGTAAATTTCTTGAAAGTTAAAGTGAAATGGTGACGTGCCGGGACATCCCTTTAACTTAAAAATGGTTTTAAAGTTACTAAGGCTAATCTCACACTAAATCGAACCCAAACAAAATTCAAACTGCGTTTTTTTGAATCCAAATAGATACACATCTTGAAATACCTACATATTAAAGTTTGCCTCCATTGCAATATGAAGACCTTTTTGTTCTGGTACTTATGTAAAACATTACACATGTATAATTTGTAATCAAAACAAAAACAAAACATCAAGTTAAGCACAAAAACGAAAGAACAGCTAAGGTGTACAAACGAAATGCAGTCAGATGAGACGGCTTAATTCAACAGTCGAAACACAAAAACAGAAAAAGGTCACATGGATCATGTTCGTTTCTTTAATTATCTATGAAGCTAAACTCTTTGAATGAAGGAAACAATGATTATGGAATCCGGCGGATCGTACTCCCGGGGATTACATTCGATCCGCATTGGATTCGCTTTTCATCCCAGAGCCATTATGGAAACCGCCGGATCAAATGCTTTATCGGTCCGCCAACAACATTATCAATTGCAAAACCACGTTATCAATCCGCTGTCAAAATTTCAAATTTTCAAATCACAATAATTCATACCATGAAGTGAAAAAGTACACGCTATATTAATTTCTTTATTTAATTTTAATTAAAGGAGTCTTGGTCTAATAAGTTAGTAGGGAACTAAGACCAAACAAAAAAAAAACTATCGTTTTCTAAGCAAATATATGTTAATTTACTTTTTATTTATTTTCCATGCTTAGCACTCGATCATTTCTGATTTTTGATTTCATTCGCCTGCCATCCGCAGGCATTTTCGCGCGAATGTGATATCTGATATGTCAAACTACAAAGTGCGGATTGGCTGCGTTTTCGGTAATAGCAATTTTATTACCGACAACTGTTCATTTTCTTACCGACGTTTTCAGTGATACGGAAAACTAAAAGTGGAGAATAATTTCCGCCGTATCTGATCCGTCGGATTCCATAATCGGCATGAATGAATTTATTACTTCTTACATAAAATGGTTGCATCGTTTACCTATTCAGTCTTACTACTTGGAGTATGTGTTTAAAAGCAATTGTTCTCAATTGGATTTATTTTCATACTTCACAGATAAGAATAAGTATGTATCAAGGTCATTTTCAGCATAGCCGCAGCAATGCAAGGTACATATGTAAGATAAAAAAAAAGTAACTACATTCTTCTGGGTCAACTAAATTCTGTGCCATGTCCATTTCGCTGTAGCAGTAGACTGACGTCCATTTTGTAGCCACAAGCGATAGATAACCGCCTAAGTATGACAACAAAAAAAAAAAAACAATTTTAAGAAGATAAGCAGTTAATCATTACAAGTATATTTTAAAGAAAATAGACATACGTACATTTATATTTGACGGTCCAAATACTCATCTCTGTCATAAGTCGACTTAAGCGAAGTGGTCATAGCTTCTGCTTATTCCTGTCATAACTTTTGAGAAACGTTCTCTTAGAAATAAAGTGGAAGGCCAAGCCCCAATCAATTATTACTACCAGCCCCCCTATTCTAATTATTATTTTATCAACACCAATAACCAACAGCTGCATTTAATCATACTCGCACTTGAATTTTTGTTTATAGAATTATTCGAATGTATAATATGATACATTCTGTGCAATGGCTTTATGTGCAATATTTTTTTTTATTTTTGTAGAATAGCGATTTTGCTTATTTTTATTTATTTGATTTAATATTTAACTGAAAAGTTAATATGAAATAAACAAACGTAGGAATAGAACATAGAAAAACACCACGTAATGCAGTAGCTAGTGTAGGGGATCCATAATATTTTTTAGAGTGCAATACACGCAATTATATATTATTAAAAAAGTATAAAATTATTCATACATTCTCTTAAAATAATAACAACAAGAAAAAATTGATAAAATATCTATTATCGTAACCATTAGGGAAGAGATCAGAATAATCTAATATTAATAAAGAAAAAAGTATTTAAACAAAAAAATTGCACTATGATATCCTTTTAGAGGGAAAAAGTAATAAAAAAATACAAAAAAAAAAAAATCTTTTTAACGCAATCGGCTTCGCTTCAATCTGCCGTACAATCCTTACACCCATAGAGTGGCATAGTGAGATAAGATAAATAGGTGAGTTGTCTATTATTATTAAAATAAAGTAAAACAAACAAGGAACATTAGCATTTGTCGCCATCTCTTTAGGTGCTAGTAACTTTTATGATAGCCGATTGCTTGTTCGTCTTAAAGCAATAAATGCACCATATTAAAGATAAATAAAAAAAACCTAATGTTTACTTATCCATCAATTTCTCAAGCAAGAAAATAAAAGTTACAAATAAATCCGACCTAGAAATATAGCTCAGAGCAAAGTATATATACCAATAAGAAACAAAAAAAGAAAGTGTAATTGTCCATCCAACAAGTAACCAAAAAGAATAAAAGAAAAACGTTTATGTCTGAGATATTTGAAATTCGATACAATAAATTACAATTTACAAAAGAAACCAAAAAAAAAAAGAAATCCCTATGTAAACTATTTAACAAGACAATTTAAACGATTTTTTGGAATAATTTTTTCTACAACAAAAGAAAACGTCCAATATTTATTTTTTCTTAAATGAAAAGGAAAAACAAACAAATACATACGAGTAAATACATACTAATATAACATATACATACCGATATTTTTCCTCACTCTTGTCTTCGATAATTTTGTAAAAGTTTACAGAGAAGATAACATTGATTCTTCTTCTACAGGCAAAATGTTATAATAATTAAATTTACCAAAAATTAATATAAATTATATTTTAAAGTAATAACACGCGTACTTCATGGAATCCACATATTTCACTTCTCTCTAAATGCACCAGGATAATACTACACAAACACAGTTTAAGAAATAGTTGGCTTATTTTTTTAAAGTGGTTAGGAAAAAGCGGTCCATCAAGAAGTGACCGATTATTCCAATGGGTTCCTTTGTGGGACACAAAGAATACTACACATGCACTCACACATTCATATTTTCAGCCACAGGGGGATCCAGTTACGGCTTTTCAAGCGGTACTCTGCACATTGACTAACGTACGTCACCGTATTCGATTCCCCACTGCACTCAGGCATCGCATACATAGTGGAATTCGCATCACATTGGGATATTTCCAATGCCTGCGAATCCCATTGTTAAGTTCAGCGATTTTATTTCGCTGACTTTTCGGACTAGAAATGTTTTTTTTCGTTGTCTAAAGCGAACTCTCTCATAGACCACATTGATCAGGAATAAAAAGAAAAAGGAAAAATCAAGGCGTTGGGCGCCAATCGGATTCAAACCCTATTTTAGCATAGTAGAATCTGTCATTTACACTTCTTTGAAACTAAATACTGATTGTCGTAAGCCATACCTCTTTCTATCCTCTTCGGTCAATATTTAGTCTTCTAGGACAACCTCTGGAAAATGAAAAGCAACTATTTCAATTCAAAACACGACCCATACCCAATGCACAAATGTTTAAATGAAATGAAATTGTAAAATATCAAAAAAAAAAGAAGACAATGCATCTTCTCACATCCATGAGCTTAAGACTTTTCATCTAACAAGAAATAAATAACAAACAAAGCTCAAAAACCATCTGATTTAAAAGTGTTTTAAAAATAAAAACCAAACTATTTATTAATACATAAATAAATATAATATCTTCATATATACAATTAGCAAACTTATTAAGCTAATTATCGTGTGCTTTTTGATGGTAATTTAAAAAAAAAAAAACCCTTAAAAGGATTAGAAAAAACAAAATTATTGTTGATGAGTAAATCTATTGAAAAAAAGCTTTTACAAGGCCCGTAGTTATAATACAACTTGTACTTACAAGTTTTACACTAAATCTATATATACATTTATACACACCTACACACACTCACACAAAATTTTAAAAAAGAAAATAATGAAAGAAAATGTTTTCCTTTTGTAATTTTTCTGCAATTGTAAAATATTATATAAATAAAAAGAAAAACAAATAAAATATAAATATATTAAAAACAAAAATAAACAAAAAAATATTTTAGATACGTTACAAGGCCCTTTAATGGCGGGAGTCGGGAATTAAAATGCCTGTTTGCAAAAAGTTGTAAGAATTATTATAATAATGAAACATAATGGCAATTTATTTATTAATTTCAAATTGAATTGTTTGTAAGCAGCAAAATTAAGCGCAATTAAATTTATTTTTGTGTGTTTTTTTTAAACAAGCAGTTTAATAGGGGGTGTTACTATATCGTATTATTGTTCTATTTGTGAAAATGTGATGATGGGACAGATCTAAGATATATAAAAACACTTATTTATTTAAGTTGGAAATATAACTGGAATAACCAAAAACAAAATAAAACAAATCTAAAAACAACAAATAAAACAAACAAAATTTAATTTTTATTTTAAATTTTAATGTAACTTTAGTTTATGTAACTATACGTAATGATAAAAAAAACAAGCAACCGGTAAATTAAATTTATTTCTTAATATGTAAAAACAAAAAGAAAATAACAATAATACAAAAAACACATTTTTCGATGTCTTAAAGAAATAAATGAGAGTCAACCAGATGATTTCGTATTTTTCTTTACTTTGTTTGAAAGACAAATCAATTTTCCAAACATGCGTCGCGTCGGCTAGAAGTGAGATATCCGGTCACATAGCAGTATACATCTTTAGCCAGCCCATCATGTGTCACGGATTTTATTGAAGCTTCATACACACAAGATCTAAAGAAGATATTTTTGAATATACCGAATCTTCAAAGCATTTAGCACTTGGACTTAGCTTCTTCGGAGCGATAGCAGATAAGTTGTTTTTTCTAGAATTATTGCAGAAAAGTAAGATCTGTTTGTAAGTTCATATGTATTCGATCCATGTCGCAGACATATCTGGTAAGTTTGTCTGCTGATTCATGACCTTCAACTCCAAGATAGCCTGCATGAATACCAATAGTGCGGTGACCAGTAATGATGTCACAAACGACTCCCTACGTTTCTGCAACTAGGATAAGCCAAAGAAACGTATATATTCTTATCACAGACAACAATGCTCTAGTCATTACCAATGAGTGTTTTAATGTAAATCCAACGCATATGGCTGATATCTTTCTAACAATATTACGATTGCAAATGATTTTAACCGACGTAATAATAGCTGTGATTTCGGCTTGAAGTAAAGATGCAATTGCGGTCTATGGTAAGCTCCCAAGATATCATAGTAAGCTCTACACTCTTTCCTTAGAACTTGTTTCTTCTTTTTTTATTTCCGTCTTGATTCTGGATTCTCTTTAATACCAGTTTGCGAAGTCAAGAAATCAGATAAATGCATCACATGACGTAGGCAGTTTATTACATATCGCTGTTCTAAAAAAAGAAAAAATTATGAGTTCGCTAAATAAAATAAATTCTCCAACCCGAGGGTGTCTTTAAATAAAAAACCAGATTCCATTTTTTTAATTTAACATTTATAAATGTAAGTTTTTTATTTAGAGATTAATAAATAAGACATTTTACATTTTGTTCTTTAATTTTGTAAGATTTACACAACCTAACTATATGTTTGTTTGTCTGGAATAATAATAATATCGCAATCGTATAAAATGTTTTGTATATAAAAAGTTTCGTTATATATTTCGCCAATAGACTAGTTGTGAGAAAGGAATCTATAATCTCATAAATCCGGTTACGAAGTACGTATTATTATATAAAAAAAAGAACAAATCGTTCATTGACTTAAGTAGTGATCCATTCGACAACAATATACATACGATTAAAGCTTAATTCTCCTAAACTCATAAGAAATAATTACAGGCATTGACATACAATAAAAAATAAAATATTTACTCGTATATATAATTCTATATGTATATATTATTAGTTATCTAAACAAAACTATCTCCGTTCGACAAACCACTTCTGAGTCTCACTCTCCGTATCACATGTGGCCACTTGAATGTCGTCGGCACTCTTGAGTCCTCGGTGATCAAGACAGAGTCCCGTTTTTAGATGCATAAATTGTTCGTTGGAGTACTCCCACTGTTCGTTGAAGTCCGATTTGTCGAAGCATGGCGTCATGACTACTCTGTATGGTGGCGAATTACTTCGCTGTACAGTCGCGCAGCTCAGTTCGTTTCTGAGCACACCGTCGAGGGTTACCGAGAAGAATTGTGATTTAGTGACTGGAGTGCCGCAGAAAAATATTCCGAGATTGTATGGCTTCTCGTTGTTCTGCTGCAGGTCGTCAAGGCAAAGGTTGCGAGTAGTTGATCGGATTCTACAAAAAAAAAAAAAAAAAAATACACAATAGTTTCCCTTAAACATCAGAGTATGAAGCATCTTACTTTCCAAAGGTGAGCACGTTCTTTGTCGGAATGAATTTCTCTGGGTATACATGCTTCAAATACCATTCGAAATTTTTGCAGCGAAGTTTCTTGCGAAGCATTATTCTATGTGTCACATCGCCAATGTCAGGATGGAATTTCAAATCTGGCCGATTCATGAAAAATAGATTTATGTATTCGTCCATCCAGACAAGAGCCATTCGGGCGGTGTTCACACCGTGTGTGTCACGGTCATTTGGGAATCTGCAAAGGAAGGTATAAGACGGGGATTTAACTTTTTTGCTTGCTTAGCTTACGCATAAGGATGAAAGTCCCTAAAGACATGCCCAACCCTGGAACATGGAATAGTTTCGATGGTTCCGCCACATTGCCAGATTCTGAAGGACATTTCAAGATTCTCACCACCCCATCCGTCCATCTAATGGATGACATATAAATCAATTGCAGAATGACATAAAATGCATCCATACCTGTTCATCGTAGCTGCCAACTTCCCAGAAATACTGTCGATCAATGGCAAACAAACCACCAGCCATTGTGGGACTGTAGGTGGGGCATACTTCTACAGGTCGATCGCATTCTCTTTTAATGCGAGCATACTCACGATCAGGAACATTTATCCAGTCAAAATGGCCATTCCATTGGAAGCCGCCCACCTGGAACTGCTTATATCCATTTGTACAGTATTGGAAGTCTTTGGAGTCAATAACATCGATAATTGGTACCAGCACACTAGTGCGTGATTCCTTTATACGGGCAAGCAACGGTTCTATCCAACCCGTGATTCCTTCACAATGGGCATCTAAAAATATCAGGGTATCTCCTGTGGCAATACGGGCTCCAGCTAATCGGGCGCGAATTAGCCCTAATCTATAAAAGGTAGAAAAGAGAACAATAAATTTAAGTTGACAAGCAAATTATAACTTTTTTGTTGAGTGCATAGAAAAAAAAAACACAACTGATACAAAAAAAAACATTTCGATTGTTTCAACGAGAGAGGCAAGCTTTGTTTAAAAAGGTGTTTTGAGAACGACCTTCGGGTTGTTGCATCTTAAACAGATCGCGTGCAGCTGAGCACATACTCTATGTGGACGTAACAGACTTTTGCAAAGCAAACAAACATGATTGAGACAAAGGAAAAGAGGAAAAAAATACGAATTTAATCGCATATACGGGGGTATTAAGGATGTTAACCAAATATGAGTTCAAATGAGTCGCGACTTGCCTTGTACTTCCTAGCAAGCATGTCGAGAGTAGGAAGCCATCCACCCACTGTGGAACCATAATGAAAGAAGTACTCGAGACTGCATAGGGCTACTAAAAAGCGACAGAATAAGTATTAATGCAGGCGCAATTGAAAGGGATGGAAAAAGCTCCAGCCAAGGGACAAGAGCAGAAGAGGCTAATCTCAGTGTAAGGATTTTTCCGGGATAGAACTATTTCTTCCACAGCTTTCTAGAGAGTTACTGGGATGGGGATACAGATACACAAACGACATCGTTTCCAAAATTTATAATGCCAGATTTCAAGGCCAACTAACAGTAAAAAAAAAACATTTCTTAAGAGTGTCGGACGATTTAAGAAGAGTACAAATACTCCAACCTTTAAAACAGTCGCAAACTCGAGATGACAAGGAAGATTAAGCGAACATTAGAACAATGCTAATGGCAGCAATAACAGTCTGGCGAACTGGTATCGCGTTACCGGGTTCCACGAAGATGCAAAGATGCAAAGTTTTTTTCAAATAACTTTGGCTATTACTGAACTGACATCAGAAGATGGTACCTTCTGGAACTACAACCAAATAATGGAATTGCATCTTCAAACATGCGAAGCATTTTCTTCAGACAAGCAGGACAACAAGGATATTGGACAAGGATAGCGCTAATGGAAATTAAGATAGCATCAACTCCGGCCATTCGCAAAAGAAAACAGAACTTCGGATATGCAAATGTGATATACGAGCAAGGCAATTGCCAAAGTAAAATGACTCATCAGAATTAATGATCAACACGCGCGACCCAAATACAAATACAGCCACGTTAACGATATCAAATAATTTCACAATACAAAAAGAGTTAGAATGTCCTCCAGCCCTTTTGTTCGAAAAAGAAAAGAAAGTCATAATAAAATTGTTCCAATCCGCTGCATTTAAAATCTTCTAAAATCCAAATAAACAATTATAGCGTATGCGGAAAAATTCCAATCATCAATACCAATAACAAGTTTCTCGTTTGAAACACAAAAGAGCAATCAAAAAAAAAATACAGAAACACAAATCTATAAAACCCGTATCATTAAACCTCTGGGTTTCGCTTACTTGTATTAAATTTGAATAAAAAAAAACTCGCTGCTGCTCTAACTGTTATTGAAGATCAGTTCCATTAGCATACTACCTCCATGTGTATATAACCACAGATGGTAGAAGAAAAGTTATAATTTGCAACTTTAATCCAACCGATTCGCATAGCGCAATGAATTATTTATTATCTGTCTACTCTTCTCTATCCGTTGCCATTAGAATGAGTTGGGAATACAAAATGACAAAGTGACCATCTTCAATTTCGGGTCAATTCGGTTAGGTGATTTCGAAATCTCGTTTGAACTTTTTTTTACCTTCCACAGGTCAAACACATTCGCTTTCTATCGTTAAAAGTGAGTAGAATGACTTTCTTTGTTGTAATATGCGAGTATGTACATTATATCATGCAGCTACATATAAAAATGATCAGTAAAGTCATAATTTGAAGTGTGCCACTGTCGCAAGCAGTACATATGTATATGCTTGTGCATCTTCTATTCCGTCAGCGCTTTTAGGCCAGATTAGCATATCATGTAGTTTCTCTCAAATGTTAGATGGTCACAGCATCATGGAGACAGGTTTGACAAGTTTTCGTTAGCCAAAGATGTGCCACTACCAAGCAACTCTATAATTATCTAATCGTCGTTAAAGCTAGAGCCACTTACCTGTTCTTCAGTCGCACCACATGAACAACTCCCTTTGGAAGGCGCGTGGAAACGTAATAATCTAGTTTTCCGCCCAGCTCCTCATTCGTGCTGCCGTCGTCGACCAATATGATCTCTTTGAGGATTCTGGAGTCTCCGGTGTTTATAACACTGTGCACAGTTCGCAGAAGCACCGAGTATGGCTCATTGAAGAAGATAATCACCACACTGGTGGTGGGTAGATCGTTGAGGTCATACTTAATGTTCACGCATAGGGGAATTCTAGAATCGGGGGTTGTCCTATTGTAGGACAGTTTCTCACTAAGAACCTCATTGAGTGCGATTTTCTGATATACCTCGTCGGCTCGAATCTTCTCATCTCCGTCAAGAGTTACGGCGCGACCTTCATCGCCAAGGCCAATCACTTGTTTACTGATGTCTTCCCGGATCTCCTTCTCATAGAGATTTTCCTCCGATGGATAGATAAAAGGAGTCACCAAAGTGTTGTCGTCTTGCTGCAGGCTGTTGCGCGGTTCCCGGATGTGTTCTGAATTGGTCAGCGCCGCTGGTGGAGCAGCAATTTGTTTACTCAGCGCATCGATCCCGTTTTCGTCGACGTTAATGTTTATCACCTTGAGGTACAGAATAAAACAGGACACAACCACCGTAAAGACTATCAATTTGCCATAGAAGGAACGCCGAAATCTTGGAAGCATTTTCTTTCTTTTTTTTTTGTACACAAAACACGCTTTCTACTTAAATACTACACTTTTGTTCATGGGAGAAATATCACTTGGTCACTTGTTGTTTTGATGATTTGCTCCAAATTGGGACACAATGGCAGGTTGGTCAGGCATACAAGTACTTCGGACAGCGCAACTGGCGGAGAAGCAATTCATGGCACAGTGGTCACGGGCAGCATGCGGAATACGCTGCTGATACTGCTGATCTGATGTGGCGGTCAACGCGAATCTTCATCTTTCTCTCATCTTTAAACACGATATCTTTTTGATTTCTCTGCTGCTGCTGCTTCTGTGTGATTAGTTAGTAAGAAAACGTCAGCAAAACCTTTTATTTCGCCAGCTGCTGGTGAGTAGACTTGGTTTAACACAGAGATCTCGACAAGCTTCAGTGTGAGAAACCAGAAACAAATCAACAATACACGAAAAGAAGAGCAACAAATTGCTCATCGAAAAAATGTTGAAGACTTCTTTTTGGTGTGTTTCGCTGGGTGGCTGAAACTTTGAGCTGGAGGAAGAGAAAAAAGAAAAACAAATACCAGAGGTGGCTGTCACTTACCAATGGAATGTCATGTGAAAAAGTGCGGTGAAAAATTATTAATAACAAAGCGATGTAGGTACAACAGGTATTGGCAAGGCAGTGCATTGTAAGTCGATACAGTAGTAAATTGGTTGTTGAATATGATAAGATGTTTTGTGGTTGTGGTATAAGCAAAAGAGGTTATTGTGGTTAAAAATAGGCATTTCAAATTTAATCATGCATAGATAGCTATTTAGCAGAAATCACAAAAAAATATTTCTTTGCATGAACTGTCAATTTTAGCGTTGAAATGTACGCGAGTAATATCCGCAAAGACCTTTATAAAATTTCGAGATTCCAAAAAAAAATCGACCCTAGATAGAGCAACTGGCCGCGGTCGACATCCACCGCGCAAATCGCCGTCTGATTATTTTGATCCTTCGGAGATGGTCACAAAATATGCAGTTTCTCTGCTAATGAAGCTTGCAGGACTCGCACCAGTTGACAGTGATAGAGTGTTACCTCCAGTCGATGAGACGACATCAACGCCAACAACAAGTCAGGCACCTAATTTATTTGAGGATGTGGTGTCTTCTTTATTGCCGACCCATGTCCTAACAATGGCTGCAATGGTTCTTTCAGAAATTTCATTTCTTTTCCCAATATATTGTTGATGAATGGTCTGCACTGCAGTGTTGATGTAGGTATTGGAGATAAGAAGCTCTCTCCAGAAGGTGCAATTTGTTTTTATAAGAGAACGTGGTATGTTTTGTTTGATGCATGAACCTTATACGATTCGTTACAAGTCCAGTTTGTTTCTACGAATTTCTTAACATGCTCAAATTTGGAGTATTTTCATTATGAATTAAAACTCGGACATTATGAATCTCTGGCAGCGGAAAATATGAATGATGCATTCATGGATGTAGCGGTAAATAAACGTACTACGTGGGGAACCAGAAATGGTAATTGACATAAGGCTGCTGAGCAACGGCAGATGCAGACCCAACGAAATCAGAGTGGGACATTGCACAAAACATGAAACAGTAAGTCTACACCTGTCTCTTAGGTATAAATAATAGTGGCCTTAAAATTTTTATAACAACATCAAACATTTCATGAGGTTCAACATAATAGGTCTGTTTGGTTTTCTCAACGATGTCAAAGTGTCCAATAATAAATAATTCGAAAGGGGGTAAAATCCTCTCAGGCAGTGGAAAAATCGTCACAGGAAGTAACCAAATACGTTGAAACACTTTTGGGTAAAACCTGTAAATTTGTTTTTGTCTTCCACCAACAATGAAGATTATGACATTTCACAAACTGTCAGATGGGTGGTTTGACAGCGTTGGTCAATCTCACCCAAGGAAAAAGTTGGTGTAAGAATTCGTAATTTTAGGTTCGTTCGCGTACGCTACCAAAACTACGAAAATTTACGAAAAATAACGAAAAATAACGAAAAATGACGAAAACCCGTTCGCGTACGCAAACATTTCGTAGTTTTTCGTAAAAGAGAGTGCTTACGAGAGAGTAAGAAATTTCCCCATGCTATGAATTTTAGCACAAGAAATTTCTTTGGTGTAATATATGAAAACTGTCAAATCTGTCAAATCACATACAATTTTTATTTTTTGATGCTTAATGCGTTCGTTTACGTTTTCGTAATTTTTCTGCCTGTGAGAGAATTTCACCCCCACAGATAACACATATTTAGTGCAAAAAGTACGCGAACTTCTATTCTATAGAGGGGAACTTTTTGACACTCTCATTTGGCTCTCTCTTTTACGAATCTTACGAATCTTTTGGGTTACCAAACAGGAAATTCGTAAGAATACTACGAATTTGTACAAATAACAAAAGGTCTGTTTGGTATCTTTTCTGTGGAAGTCGTCACTCGCTCTCAAATAATAAAATAATTTGAAAAGTGGGGCAAAATCCTCTCAGCAGTGGAAAATTCGTAAGCAAAGTAAACAAACACGTTTTCGTAAAACCTCCAAATTTGTTTTTGTTTTCCACTAACAGTGAAGATTATGACATTTCACAATTATCAGAATGTTTGGTGTGACAGAATCGATGAAACCACGTGAAGAAAAAGACCGCGTAAGTTTGCGTAAGTTTGTGTACGCTCTCAGTGGAGGGGACATTTTTTGAACTGTCATTTGGCTCTCTCTTTTACAAATATTTTGGGTTAACAAATATGAAATTCGTAAGAATCTTACAAATGTGTACGAATTCGTGGGTTACCAATCAGACCTAAAGATACCAGACTGACCTAACTCGCGTCACGTTCAAACTCTTAGATCGCACTACTTAACCAGTTGTTTAAAGTTCTATAGATCATGAACTTGTCAAATTTTTATGGATTTGATGATTTCTCTGTTTTAAGAACCGATTCGTTCTCAAACCTCCAATTTGTACCTAAGCATTTCTCGTATATCCTAATCGCAAGCCTTTTTTTCAAAATTCTTAACATTCTTTTGGCGCTTGGCTTGCGATTGATAAATGGTCTTCCTCGACAACCTCAAAGGACACTGCTACTGGGAAGACCAACCACATCAAAATCCCTAAACGTGATTGTTTTTCTATTCGGTGATTTTTCCAATGTGATAAATCCCTATTGCAACACATTGAGACCAATGACTGCCGGATGCTAGCATGTTATATCCTTTTCTTTTGTTTATAGGTGCATATTATGCCCTACCGATGTGTGGGGCCCACGCACGTTTTACCTTCGCACCAACTCTCTCGCATGCAACCATAATCAAATGAAAATGACAAATTGCTACAGAATGAGGCATTAGATCGGATGCAACGATTAACGTCACCGCGCCTATTACGAATTCACTTCGCATTGCACATTTAAGGACACCAATGAAATCTCATTCCACCGATAGTGCATTGTCAGCGCCGAGTACAGCAAAAAAAAAAGTATATAGACACACTCATAAAAAAGGACGAAACAGTCGGTAGCATAAAGAACTTTATTCCTGGTGTTCCCACCCAGGACGAGACATTTAACGTAATTTAGTGACTTCACAAAAAAAGCACTCCTGCGACCCATTTTTCGAGTATGTATGTACATGTACAAAGCTGTGCCTTTTGCCGAAAGGACCCACAAATTACGGCCAGCAGCACATCACACAACACAGATATAAATAATTCATTTGAAGTGCAGACCATTAACATTGGAGCGCAATGGCACTGCCCACTTCACAGTATGTGGGAGAGAAAATCGAACGGCAATCAGGACGATGATGCCAAAAAGCAACCTCACACACTACGTGTGTGCTTTCTCGTAATCGTGGTCTGTGGACGTCGGTCTTCGCCGTTGGGGGTGGATTGGTCCTGATTTTTTTTTCTTTTTTATGGTTCAATTGCAGGGACGAACATATTTTAGGGATGTATTATTATTATTTTATTTTTATTTTTTTTTCGTCCTAGTCTTGGCTGGTTTTTTATGAGACCGCACTGTTCAGATGACTATGGAGTACAAGAGTATCTATTGTGCTTCTGGTCAATAGTGTACGTATAGTAAAGTGAAGTTGTGGCATTGGGGCGGTACCATGTGCTTGCGGTGGAGGATCAAATTAAGACGAACATGGAAAATATGTTGGCTTTGGGCGGGGGTCGCCGCCAATAACGGTATAGTGTAGATTAAAATATAAAAAAAAAAAATCTGCTGAGCTATGCTACTTTTTTGTGTGGGATGGTGTGTCAGTCTGGAGTGGGTTAGCCAGGAATGCGAACCTTAACTGTCAGGTCACTCAACAAGGAGTTCTGGTTGAATTAGCAACTTTCTTTCGTCATGGAAGAGCAAGAACTTGTACGAGGAGCAATCCTGTCATAGGATCGAATATGGATTATGGAATAAAGCGACATCAATTATTTTAGAGAAGTGCGGGTTCTTCGGCTGAGATGGCTAAGATGGACGGGCATGCGAAACTACAGACAGTTTCACTGATAAGCACAAATCTCCAAATAAGGGAGAAATCAGCGGATATGGCAACGCTGAATTTATCCTTAACAAGGCCACCGTCTTTATAAGAAAGAGCTACTCGTTCTTGTATAGCAATGTTTTAGCACATAAAAACATTCGGTAGGTATACTTCAAAGTATATGTTGGGTTTATTTACACCGCAGTGTAAGCCATTTGGCTTGTTCCAAGTCTTCAAAAATGCTGGCTAAACTACTCTTGAAGTAGGTTCAATAAATACATAAAAGACTGGTTAGTTTGGCGATTGGTATGATGTACACTGCGCTTCAGGCAATTTTGGGAAAATGAAAATGATATATCTTCCGATAGATGACAAAAATGGAAGGTGAAGGAAAAAATGGTTTGTATTCAACGCAACGGTGAATTCCAAAATTTTAAGAGAACAGTACCGTTAGCTGCTTCTGAGACATGTTAGTTGAATCAGTCAGATTCACATGCAATTAAATTGGTTCATAAGATTAGAAGCAGTCAAATTACTACCGTTGTTTGTGAAGAGATTTTTTGTCAATAAAAAAGGGTTTGCTTTATTTTTTCTTCAAGAATAGTAACAAAAAATTGGTTCACATTATCAGAGAGGGCGAACATAGACGATTACCATTCGGAAGGTATTGAGATTCTGTCGAGTTAAAACGCAATCCTTGTATTAAACAATTTAATTACTTCAGGTAAACTTACTCTAAATATAAATACAAATACATGAAAAGGTTAAGCGAACCGCGTGTGGGTAGTTCATACAAAAGAGTGCAAAGCAAGTGACAGATGTCAGCTACATATATAATTTACAGTGTTGCCATATTTATATTGGGTAACAATTTGCGGCGTTGTTGAAGTTATAACAGAAGGCTTGTCTTAGCGTGCTATCATTGGAAATATCAATCGGAGTGATCACCTGTTGGTAATTATTTAAATTTTAAATGATCTAAAAAAAATTACAAAGGATACCATACAGCTGCGGAAAAATGAAAGATTTAGAGGTTTCGACAGCTAAGATCGGAGATGCAGCTGGTGTTACAACATGTAAATCTACTGTTCTTCGTGTGATTCGTACTGCCAAATACCTGCTAAAGAAAAAACCACCACTTAATGCTTCGCGAAAAATTCAAAGCTTCCAATTCGCGAATGACCCCATGACCTGGGATGTGCAACAAGGATCAAGTTCGAATAGCTGGAAAAAGAGGTATTTTCTGACGAAACAAATTTTTATTTAGTTGCACTTGATGGCTATAACTATTACTTCTATGATCTAAGAAAAGAGAAGCTCTATTTAGACCGCTATCATACTCGTAGCAGAGAAGGGGACGTAATGGTCTGAGGTACTGTATCTTTATATGGCGCCATCGACATCGTAGTTCAAAGCTCTAGAATGACAGTAAATACATAGCTACACAGTGGTGATGTGCGATCTCTTCGGACCACTTTCATGGACATTTCAACATGACAACGCTCCTAAACACACAGCTTGCATTGTTAAATCGTTTGCTGCCAGCAAAAATGTTGAACTTCTTTCATGTCCACAATATTCGCCAGACCTTAACTTTATAAAAAATGGCTGGCTCATACGAAAAGTATACGAAGGTGGAAAGCAACAGATGATACGGAAGCGCTTATCGAAGCCGTTAAACTTGCCTGAAATGAGATTTTACTCGATTATCTGGCCTCATTATTGTGTAACTACCACAAAGATCCAATTTTTGAGGTTATTTTGAAGAAATGTGGTTCTGTTCATTATTAAAAATTGTACCTGGAGTATGAATTCTAAACAAAAAAAAAATTTCATAAAAAGAAAACAAAAAACTTTGTGTTTTTCATTAATTTATAAGGTGCTTCTAATCTAGTGAACCGCAGTGTATCTGCTGTCAATTTCAATATCTAACGAGTTTCTTCAATTTCTTTGCCAAATTGTATTGAGTTTGAATTTTTTTTTTTTTTTTTTTTCGAATCTAAATTTGTCCGCCAAAAGCCTACATATTTGTTTTATTTAAAACTGATCGGGGATAGAAGTTCTACGTTCTACGAAGTTCTGCAAATTGTTTTCTCCATGAACTTATTTTTGGCCACCAAAGCCACTTCAAAAGAACTTTTATCTGACAGCACTTCAATTTAATTGAATACCTACGATCATTGGTTTATTATCTTTGCAAATGAGTTCCCATCTTAGGAATGGCATTCAATTGAATTTAAATTAGCTTTGGATTATAAACAACAAAACTGTCAATAAATATCGAATTAGAATATTCAATATATTCAATGTGCGACTTTGGGCCAGACTCCAGGCCTGAAGCATGATCACAATTAAATTACCCAAACAACTACCAAGTGACACCAATTTGAGACATCGAGGGGTTCTCGTACTCTTACTATATGACAATCGCCAGCGTCATATAGCTTTTCGCCAATATTCGGCCGATTTCGACGAATCGGCTGGCAAACTTATTATTCTGGTCTTTTGTGTGTTAAAAGTACAAAACGAAGGTCTATTCATACTATACAGGCAGCAAGCGCAGCCCCTGTGCTGTTTATGTACATGTGATCCAATCGATGGAATCTGAATTCATTGATCACCTATCAGACAGTTGACCACTGTCCATCGTCCATGGAATCATTAATTTATTACGAATCCAACATCACGACACGGAGCGCGGATCAATCGCGGATCGATGGTGAATTATGCCCAAAATTTGTAGCCATCATCGTCATCATTTGGGTACGGCTGGGGTTCCACTCTTTGTCGGTGTTCGATGAGTGCACACGCTATGATGTGCGCGTTGCAGAGTACAAGGTATAGCTTCTAAGGAATTTCGAAAAAAATGCAATCTCACTTGAATGCCTAATAAGGACTTGTCTGGGACGCACACCAACCTTAACCGCATGTGGATGCAATCCTCTGCGAGTTCCCATGCGATATGAGCACGTCCGCAGTGCATTGATATGTCTAATGTCTTAATTCTCCCAGTTATCAGTTCGACAGAATAGGGTAATTAAATTATTGTTAATACATCCACGTGATCAGGAGATGGGGGAGCGTGGGTTCTTTAAAGTGGCCGCCTCTTCTGACTGTCAGGTGATATCGACAGGAGCGATCATATTTATGCGTCGAAAAGTCTGCGGTATCCGTTTGTGAATAGAGATGATTTGGACTTGGCCATGAGAAATAATTCGTTTGTTGATTTGTGTGTGACATTATCTGGTAACATCATATATTTAGTAATAAAGGAAACAATCAATCACTCAAAATGCATCTAAGCCCATGGAATAGTTAATTAGTTCGCCGACTTTAGCTATGGTTATGGCTTTGGATTTTTTTTTTTTTTAATTTAATTTAAAGAAGGTGTCCAGGTGTCTGTTGGGGTTCGATGAGAATTCATCGGTTTATTTGTAGTAAAGCTCTGAAGGAACTCTAGAGTTTTCAGCGATGTTGCAATAATGTGGGATTCAACACATGTACAATTGTTACGGATGTTTCAACGGAGTTTTGCACAGATTTCTTGCATCGATAGAAATGTTCCGAAGTATTCGATCCAATTTGACAAAGGTGCGTTCATCATGGCTCCGTGAAAAAAGGCCGCATGAATTTAGGCCGCGTGAATTTAGGCCGCGTGAATTTAGGCCGCGATCAAACAGGGCTGGGTGCGACTTGAAAAAGTCTATCGTTTACAGATAGCTCTAAAAATTAGCAAGGAATAGACACTCGAGAGAGTCTGTCTGAGAAGACAATTATAATATCGTCCTTTTGGTGCCTCTATGATGAGTTATTAGCACACAGATCTCGAAGGCATAGATTTAAGACTGAAGCACGCCGGAAAATGTTCTATGAGACAACGAAACTTTGGTGTTGGGCCCAATAACCCCCAGAACCAATATCAGTTGCCATTTTCGGTCTGTGGTTTGTCCGCCATTAGACCAAGCGGTACGTAGGTATTGAGATATTTATATCCACTCCGTGGAGCTTAAGAGGATCAGTTCTCCAATCCTCTTTTCGGGAAGAGGCCAGTGTCCTGTACTGACTGCCACTACTCGCAATGTCTACGCGAGTTCTGTCTTTGTAATTGACCTGTTGTATTTGACCTGCTGTAATTTGACGATATCTTTCTGGATATGACACAGTTTGTAAGACTGTTCCAGCTAGTTTTAACAGCTGTGAGACCATATTGTCCATAACAGCACCTATAGGAATATGAATTTTTTCCACTAGTGAGCTGTTTAGGGCCGACCATCGCCTGGATAGTTTGTCAGCTCGCTCGTTCCCCTCAATAGCGTCATGTTCTGGAACCCAGAGAAGACTGTCCCTAGCCTGATTACACAATCGAATCAGTTTTTCTTGGCATTGATCAACTAGTTTTGATGACGTGATGAGTTTTAACATGTTACAACTTGCTCCGCAAAAATTTGACAACTAGCCCCGCCATTAATATTTTCCTCCTTCACGCGACTCTTAATTTTCCAGAGGAACCCTTTGTTTTTTATTTCTACAGCTTACCCCTGTTACTTCTATAGCCTCATCTTCCCCTCCTAAAATATGAACTTTACATTTCAGCGACGCGACGCGACGGTGCAAAACATGTCCTGATCGAGAAAATTGTTGAAAAAAAAAATAGATATCCTCGTTTGTACTTAAAAATAATAATAACTTTTGCAATAGACTTACTTACGTACAGTCCAGGGTGGACCAAGGCTTCAACCAACAACCCGTTCCAGTTAGCCCGGTCCTTAGCTAACTGCCTCCAGTTGCGCGCTCCAAGTTGGTTGAGGTCCTTGTCCACTTTGGTGCGTCAACTTAGGCGAGGTCGTCCTGTGCTGCGCTGACCATCCGGGTTGAAGTCGAATATTAAGGGGGGCAAAGCGTTGATGTCCATTCGCTCTACATGCCATAGCCATCTAAAACGTCCAATGCGCAGTTTTTTTGACCATGTCGAAGTCGCTGTACAACTCGTATGGTTCGTAGTGGAATCTTCTTTAAAACCCATCAACGTAAACGGGAGTAAGGATATCTTCTTCCGCTTATGATATAGTCCATATGCTTCAGCTCCATATAGTAAGACTGGGAAGGTAAGGGTCTTGTATAGAGTCTCCTTAGTTGATCGGGAAAGGACTTTACTACTCAATTACCCAAAGAAACAGCGATTGAAAAAAGTAATATTTTTTTGATGTTAAAGCAGAGTCGAGGTAGACAAAGTCCTTTACTACCGCTGTGACTCCACTTGTCGATTTGAAATTGACAATCGACGTATTTTTACGTCACGTAGAAAATTGGCAATTGGAAATAATAGGTCTGTTTGGTGTGCAGCAAAATTACGTAAAATTACTGAATCTGTCAATAATCAAGAGAATAGAGAGCCAAATGAGACTGTCAAAAAATGTCCTCTACTGCGAAATCGTGCTACACCACATCCATGGAGTCACCGAGGGACATCTATCAAACAGCCATCTGACAATTCTTGAAATGTCAATCTTCATTTTTGTTTGTGCAATAAGAAGTTTCTGAGAGGATTTTCCCCCTCTTTTCAAATTATTTACTATTTGACAGATGTCCTATTTGGATCACAAAAATCACACCAAACAGACCTAATAATGATAAATAAGCAGTTTTTCATTATTTCCACTTGCCAATTTTCTAATTGACGTGAAAATACGTCGTTTGTCAATTTCAAATCGACAAGTGGAAACCTAGGATACCTAAAAGTTGTAACTGTCTATTGTGACAGAAGTCCAATTCGCTGATGTTGAGTGTCCCTTTATGTTGACAACATATACTTTGTTTTGTCCTCATTTTTATACTCGCAAACGCACCAGTGACAGCTCGCGTCGTCGGCGTATGCAACTAGTTTAACGGACTTTTGAAAGATCCTTCCTCGTGTGTTAGCTTGTGAGTTTCGAACAATTTTTTCAAGTATACGATGTTAAAGAAGTCCTTTTTGACATCGAAGGTCTCGGTGAGGTCATCACCGACCTTGATGGAGCAGCGAGCTTTCTCCATCCTCATCCTGCACAGACGGATGAGTTTGGCAGCGATGTCAAAACTAGACATGGCTCTGTACAGTTTCTCTCTCCAGATGTTGTCATAGGCGGCCTTGCAATCGATGAACAGCTGGTGAGTATCAATTTGGACTTCTGGAGTTTTTTCCAGGATATGCCCAGGTGTGAAGATTTGGTCAATGGTGGAGTTTTCTGTCCTAAAACCAACTGAAAGGGGCCAGCCAATCAGATTGCTGACTAGGTTTCAGGCGTTCACACAATTTGGTAGACAAGATTTTGTAGGCGATGCTAAGGAGAATAATGCATTTGTAATTGAAGCTGTTGAGGGGGTATCCTGTGGATCGGGTAAGCCGACTTAATATCTGTAATTATTGCACGAATGGACAGTTTGACAGTGCCCACCTCATTCGAATGTCTGACAAGCATCAAAGAGTATCATTTGTCACGATTGAGCTTCTCAACTCGCCGTTCGGAGTCGGCAAAAAACTGTAGGTCCCTTCCATTCGTGCAAAAATATAACACGCACACACAAATGGTTGCGAGAAGCAGGCCCAGGTTCACCTCGAGCTATAGCGCCAACTAAGTAAGTAAAAACGGCGAGTTAAGAAGCTGCTTATGACAAATGATACTCTTTGAATGCTTGTCAGACATTCGAAAGAGGTGGCACAGTGAAAAAACTTTTTTTGCTGGGATTGAACCCGGACAGCATTGCGTAGTAGTCCAACCCACTTACCACTACACTACAGAGGCCATAATTTTTTGTTTGAAATCCCAGGTTCTATCAAACAAGCGGCAACTTGTCCATAAGGATCTAGGTCATCCCGCATATCTTAAATAACTCCCAGGTACCAGGACCTTATTGGAATACTCGAAAATAGTACATTTAATGGTAATTGGCCCGCGATTAATAATAATTCTTGCCGTGTAAAGTACTACAACGGTTTTACACGGATTAACTGGGAGTCCTTCCCTTTTAAACCATTCTGAAACAAATGGGCTTAAAACACAACTCAACGCTTTGTGATCATTTGGGGATCGCTAAAAAGAGCCTTGTCTCTGAGCTGCTTAAGGAGTTAGGGGCAATCACAAGGCCACAATTTGCACAATTTTCGGGAACTTTATTCTCTTCTCCATATTGATATTTTTTTTTGTTCGAAAGATCATCTTTTTATTCAACTTCCTGTAAATTTCTTTAAGAGATATTGAGAGATATTGAAAATTCCAAAAGGCTCATCCATTTTTGTATAGAGAATGTTTACATGTAGATATATTTTTTTTTATCGATGGTTTCTAACTCAGTCAATTTGGCTCGGATGGACTTGAAACTGACAGAGAATATTTTCAAGAGAATATGCAAAAATAGATTTTTTGAAATCCGTGACTATCCCTAGCCCCTTAGTAAAATTACTTATCAATGATCATTTTGAGTTATTTTGTTTCATCATTAAATCTTTTGAACAATCAGATTGGTAAGTCCACAGCATGGTTCGAGTGCCACCTATGCCTTGTTATGAAATTAGTTTTGTATAAAAAAAGGATTATTAATCAACATTTGGAATACTTTTTACGTACCTAAATGTTAAGCCCAAAATATCAATTCGGCCTTTGAGCGAAGTAACTGCAGCTCTTTTTTTTAATTTAAGACAACTTTTTGAATGCAGCTGTTGTTTTTAATTATCAATTCGCTTAATAGTGCAATCACCCTTGTTTGGACTTTTAATTAGCGGCTGTAGCAAAACAGTCATACCAATCATTCTTGCTGAAGTGCACTTCACGTGTATTTTGGTACATTCGTTGATTCACTTTACTTCAATAAACCTTTTTTAAAAAAAAACTATAAATACCTGTACCTACATAATGTACATACATACATGTGTATGTAATATCGGCATATAAGTTTTGTTTGGAGTTGCCAGATCGAGAAAATCATTCGATTTAAAAACGTATGCTGCTATAAATAATAGAAATATTTACATAACGAAATGTTCCACAATGCATACAAATGACCAACGGTAATCCCCAAATAGAAATCTGATGATTTAAAGTGACTTATTTTATGACCACGACCTCTTACAACAAGAATACTTAAACGTCAAAATCCGATATTCACTTAGACTTGTCATCAGTTTTTATGCTTAACATCCAGCATTATCGTCAAATTAGCATATTCTTTGTCATGCAAAAAAACATAAAAACCATAAAACTATTTTTCTCATCACTGTTAACAGTCGTCAGGAAAAAGTGTCAGAAGCAATCAACTCCTGAATCACTTGGCATGTTCAATTGATTGGCAAACTACTTAAGAAAATTCCTACCTAACCTATAAGTAGGTAATCCACTCGATTTACGTTTGCCCTTATTCTTGTTACAGATAATCGTACTTAAGAAGCACTGCATAACCGTATAATGCGGGCCACTTCCACTTTACCTCAACAACTGTCATTAATCGACCAAGTGACAAATTTCCTGTTAAGTAAACGTACTCAACATTTCAACGATTACTAACGACAAAGTCAACTACACGAAACGAATTCGGCAATTTCATGCACCAAATTGCTGCTTTTCATCTCTTTAACACTTCTTCAGCACAAATGCCTATCTGCACATGGCAAGGAAATATCGCAGCACCAAGATTGATGCTGTGGCAACGGCAATGCCTCCAGGTGTCTCACGCCCTTTAGGGAAGTTTCCTTGTATCAGCATCGATTTCAATGCGAACAGTTAACAGTCACCTATCTGTGTGTGTACTGCTTTGTTGTGAACCTAATTTCATGGATTAATTATTGTTGCTGCCGAATGGGTTTGAGGGTTGTGATTCTCCATCCTCTTCGCTAAATACTAGCTGGCTGATTTATTTATCTAGCGCCCTTTTTACTGCCAAGTGAACAACGAACGTCAAGCTGCAACTGTTCGTTTTGTCGCCTCAAAGAACACAACTACTCGTACTCGTACATCGCGTACCCATACGCATATTCACACAGAGGTGTGCGCACACAAATCTGCTGCTTTGTTACGACGAAAAATGTGTGTGTGTTCAACTCTAACTTTGTAATGGATTTTATTCGTTGACACGCCTCCTCGAATATTTTTGACACGTTTATTTGAATGTTTTCCCCCCTGCTAGCTACTGACTGTCCGTCGACGAATGGTCCTTTTGTTAGAAGCAGGCATTTATGGATGTGGTGGGAAATTGAATAGATGGATTTTGCGGCAGGATTCATTAATGTAATCTGTCTTCTAATTAATTGCTGTTGGGCTGATAGGTTTTTCTTTTTATTCCTATGATATTTTTAAGAGTGAATTGATTCTACATTTATGATTATGACCTGTCAAAGCGAAATTTTTAAATTTTGATTCACTTCCATTAGATGGTGCCTTGCCGCCAGCAAAGTTTCCAATATAGGTATATCCCTTTTATTTATTTTTTTCCAAAAAGAAATATTTCGGAAATCCTGTCGTAATTTATCATTTACATTGGCACCGCCCAGTGTCATAGCAAACAATGTAAACACAGCAACTGTCATAATTCGCAAGCAAAGCGCAATTATTGATAATGCAGCACAATTACGAATCTACAATCTACAATGTCTGTTAAAATATATAGCGATAGCCATACACATTGTAGAAATATGGAACTTAAGCAAAAAGCACATGCATACACACAACATATGTACATATGTATGCACATATAATATGTATTTAAATTGGGGTGGTTTGAATGGGTTTTTTTTAATTTGGGTGATAGGGGTTATGAATTGAGAAAAAAAAATTATTGTAGAATGAGGAAGTCATTTTACTTAGACTTTACTGTGAAATAATTGACTTCCACGGTTCCATTTAATGGTTTCCAGCCATCAATTAAGTTACATAGTACATATAGGTAAGCATATGTGTCAATGTGACGTCATTATATAACTTTAAAACGTTACTTTTGACCTCTATTTTTTGATTGGTCCAATTCATTTACAATACAGGTGAATGATCCATTTGCTTTACCTCTCTTGTATGTCCAAATTCATGGGGTAATATCAACCGACGCAGGCAACGTAACTGTACCAGGTAGTGTAGTGATTTAGATTAAAAGTGGGTAAATACATACCATGGTACAAGAGTGTTACTCAAAACACTATAGGTCTTGTATGACACTCAAATCATCGTTGTTGTTGCTTCTCGACCCTCTCTACCTGTGTTTGCTTTTTGGAAGACGAGATTTGTATACACTCATTTGAGCAAAAACAAAGATGGGCGCTAAGTGTCACTTAGTAGCAAACATTTTTGCAAGCATCATTTTTGAGTGACACCCCAAATTTTGATCGTACACATTAGGTCTGTTCCCGTACTGTCCAAAACAGCGCAAAACTACGAAAAACTACGAAAATCAGTCAAATCCTGTTCCAGTACGAAGATGTTTCGTAGTTTTCGACAGAAGAGAACGCTAATAAAAGAGTAAGACATTTCTCCATGCTGCCGAATTAAGCCCAAGAAATTTCTTTGGGCAGCCTTATGAAACTGTCAAATCTGTCAAACGGCATACATTTCTCCTTTTGTTGTTAATGCGTTCCTGTACTTTTGCCCACTTGTCCCTCTCTCTGACAGATTCTTACCCCCACTCCTCGAAATTTGGGAATCTATAAATTTTAGTGCAGAAAGTACGGGAGCAGACCAATCATCAGTTTTGCGTGTTATCCTTCAAAACTGACACTCTTGTTCGATGGTGTGTACCCGCTTTAAGTTTTGCTCTATATATCGTTTATTTGATGCTAATATTGGGCAGGCTAGACGCGAGTTAATCTGACACGTATAAGCCTGACAAGCATTCAAGAGTATCATTTGTCATGTAAAAGCTTCCCAACTCGCCGTTCGGAGACGGCAGAAAACTGTAGGTCCCTTCCATTCGTGCAAAAATATAACGCGCACACACAAATGGTTGCGGGAAGCTAGGCTTGGTTCTACCTAGGACTGCTGAAGCCAAATATTATATATTATAGGAACTAGAACTTGACTTACATTATATGATTGGTTTATTTATTTATTCAATGATTTTATTATTCAGAATCCTTTATTTTCATGTCACCTGTACCATGTCACATGTTTTGTAAGAACTGAATCTAAACATTCAGCGGAACAAAAAGATGTTAAACCTGATTGCTTCCATGAACACTTCTAAGGGCTTTGATTTGCTAAAATAAAAATTGTTTTTCGTGTTTCCAATTAATTAAAACAAAAACATATAAATTTAAAACTTCGATTATTTCAATTTTAATTTTTTAAATAATTGATTTCCACTTTTTCTTTGTTTTTTTTGTTCTTATTTAAAACGTTCTTAATTAGTAATTTAACGGTATATAGGTACTTAAAAATATCTACTCTCACTTAAAAAGTAATAAATATTTATATATAATATATGTTTTTTAAATAAAAAAAATACACACACTTTGACAAACTTTCGTAAATCAGTAAATATTTCTCGCAACCGTTTGTACACCTGCTGTGCTTGCACTAGCCACAGCTGGGGTATTACCGTTGCCATTGAAACATTCGAATCCACTTAATTCTAGTGAGATTTTCTTTCGCAAATCCGGTTTGGGACCACTCAGTCCCATCTTCTCCATCTGCTGGTGTTGCGAACGCACTGCAAATCGATTCACATGCACTGGGATGGGGACAACAATTTTAGTGCCATTACCTGTGCTACCACGACCAAGTCCGTGAGTGGTGAGGCCCGCTTTCACTCGTTTCCATTTTGCACGACGATTTTGAAACCAGATTTTTACCTATTTTTAAATACAGTTAAATTGTATTTTAATTATAAAAGGTGAACAATTTTTCGGTCTTACCTGAACTTCACTGAGTTTGAGACTAGTTGCGATTTGACTTCTTTCTGTCAGGCTTAGGTATTTTTTAGCGTGAAACTCACGCTCAAGTTCTAAAAGCTGTTCAGAGGTGAATGCAGTTCTTCTACGCCTAGATTTAGAATTACTACTACTACTACTACCATTTGGTTGTCCCTTTATCGATCCACTCCCACTGGATGCGTTTGGTCCCGAAACTGCATCATCATCGGAACAATCCTCTGAGTCTGAATGGATAAAATCTGCAATGAATATAATTATTTACATTTTTTTTTCATAATATCTGCTTGTGTCGATTGTATGAAATGTCGCCTGAACTGCAGTCATCTTGTGAATCAACTAAACTAACTACTTAATGTAATCTCCTTTCGGTTAGTCTTTTCTATGTGATGCTAACTGCTCTCGATGTCAGACCGGGAATGTCCTGCTGCCGTGTGTCGATCAGCGCTGCCACTGTGCTACGATCGTAGCAAAACTGCTACGCGATTTTCGAAAAAGTAAAATTTGCTACGCACTCTCCCTTAATACCTCAATTTTGCTACGCTTTTTTGAAACACGAACTGTCAACAAGAATTTTGAATTTTTAAACCTATCTACACACTCCACGACACCAACTTATGTTACTGTTGTATCGTACCCTACACAGCATACATTTCTTCGGATGTGTTTGAATTTGACTGCAATCGGCCTGGAATTGCAATGGTTTTATTATACCAAACATACAAGTCCTTCCAAAACTGTTTATTTTTGATAAAGAATTAAGTACATAGTTGGTTTGTTGTTGATGAAAAACTGCATATTATAGACTTATTGAGTTTTGCTACGCAAATTTGCTACGGGAATTTTTTCCTTGGTGGCAGCACTGGTGTCGATCTCCTAGTTCTGTACTCAATTCGCCCTTAATTTCCTCAGACGGAAAATTGTTTGCCAGCAATCAGTTATTAAAGGCTAAGCCTGCACTGAAGAGAGAAATCGATTTGTTCCTAGATTTAATGTTTTTTTTTAATGTACCTATATCTTAATTTTTTGTATTTCAAAAAGGACACCCGTATTAGTATATTAATTCAATAATCCTAAAAACACAGGTTTTTCTCCTGCAGCTTGTGTTTATTTTATTGAGTGCGGATTTAACCTAAAGTAACAGTCCTCAGGGGAGTTTCTTTGAGTTCGATGTCATACTGAATGTCGGCGGTCAGTGTAGGTTGAAACTAAAGAACACTGAAAATGCACTAACGCTTTCCAGGGCGCACTATGGCTGTCAATATCGAACCCAACTGCTATTAACATTGGCACCAGTATCAAGAAAATAAAACCTCATATTTATGCGTTTTGAAGTTTGACTTAAACGTTTTTCTTTTCAATCCTATTAAGTGTTGGGACATTGGTATTTATTAAACTCATTCCCCATAATATTTCTAGTAAAGGAGGTTCTGTCAGAGATGTGCAAAGTTAGTTTTTGCCGAAAGCACCTTATTCGACTTTAGTGGAAACACAGTATGATATAAACTGCTATACAGCATTCTTTTATTTCGACTTCATCTTCAATAAAATAAAAATGTGAGCAAATAAAGAATAAAAACAGCAGAGATACACAGGCAACGCAAACTTGGCAATCCTTACTTCGACGACCTTAGAGATATCCAAGATCCACAGGGTGGATATAAATATCTCAAACTACACCCGAATAAACGGGCCACCTGAGGTTTTGGTATCAAAATGGCGCTCCTCTGCGCTATTTTGGTTTTCTCTCCACCGAAACCACCACGTCTACCTACCAACCATTTCAGACCACAAACATGTAAGCCTACCATCTCTCTATGTAGAAATAAAAATGTTTTTTGTGTTGTATTTGTCAATGTGGAAAAAAAGCAAAATCATTTTTGTAAGCTGTTTTAAGTCTTTAAGTGCCAAATAACACTAGTCTACAACATTTTTGCAAGAAGAATGGAACACATCATTTCTTGCAGATTATTTGACGTTGAATCTAAATCTGGCAACGAAATTGCTCTAGGTTTAAGAGGTCAGAGTTTTGAGATATACCAATGAGAAAAAATACTCGTAGCGAAACAAACTAAAATGGAATTGAAAGGTAAAGAGTAGTAAAAATTACTTCAAATATCGCCAAAAACGTGTTTTTAGCACTTTGAGGTTGGTATATCTCAAAATTCTGAACTCCTCGAGCAATTCTGTTGCCAAATTTCGATTCAGCGGCGTGGTCACCGGGGCCGTGGTGGTTAGTGCGTTGGACTACTACGCAATGCTACCCGGGTTCAACTCCTGGCCGGGTCTAAAACCTAAAAGAGTTTTTTTCACGGTGCCACCTCTTTCGAATGTCTGACAAGCATCAAAGAGTATCATTTGTCACGATTGAGCTTCTCAACTCGCCGTTCGGAGTCGGCAAAAAACTGTAGGTCCCTTCCATTCGTGCAAAAATATAACACGCACACACAAATGGTTGCGAGAAAGCCCAGGTTCACTTCGAGCTGTAGCGCCAACTAAGTATGTAAGTATGTAAGGGTAACATTTCTATAAGAGATGAACCGCAGTTGGATGTGGTCTTAGAAGTGGATGAGACTGATTCCAGACATTTTTACTCCGCCTGACTATCCGAGAAGACGCTAGTATCGTTAGTGGATATTATATTCCTCTGTATCCAGGGCAGTGCTTCCGAAATCGCCATAATCTCCGCTTAAAACACGCTACAGTGATCTGGGTGGCAATAGGAGAGATTCAGTTTTAATCTGTGTGAGAAAACACCTCCTCCTTTACCATCATTGGAAGCTTAGATAAACGTCAAAAATTGAGTCGATGACGATGACGATGGCCAACAGAAGCTGAATGGTAACAAAGTCACGTCGCAGTAGTTCGTCTGCTACAAGATGCAGATCGAAATTGACATTTATTCATTAGGTGAAATACGTCTAAACGTCAAATGTGTTTTGCTTTCAGTTATGACATTTCTCACCGTGAGTTAATTACAAGTTGACCCGTAAACACGTACACAGTCAAACAATGCGCAAAAGTGATCCAAGCCCACTATGAAAATGGGCGTTCAAAAAACAAAAATCCGCATCGTGTACAACGTGACGTTTTCAGTCCGCATCCAACCGAAAGCACAATCTTTAACATCGTGCATATAAATATAATCGGTGGTAAATGTAACAGCAGCAGTGCGTCAGTTCATTCCATAGAAAACATTGCAGCTGTACGCGATAGAGTGACCGAGACTCCGTCGACCTCTAATCGTCATCGCGCTCAGGAACTGCACATGTGACAGAGCTCTTTGCACTGAATTTTGTCAAAGGACTTGAATTCGCACGCTTACAAGGTTCAATTGACTCAGGATTTGAAGCGCACAGACCATTTGTAGCGTCGCCAATACGCCAAATGGATGCGTGAGCAAAAATCAGTGGATGTCAACTGTACGCAGAAAATCATATTCAGTGATGTTGATGAGGCGCACTTTCATCTCGATGGATTCTTCAACAGCAGAATTATCGCATCTATGCTGATGAGAACCCAAGAATTATTATTGAGAAGGCTTAGCATCCACGAAAAGTCAACGTTTACTGTGGTTTTTGGAGCGTCGGAGCTGTCGGGCAGTACTTCTTCGAAAACGCAGCCTTACCGTGGATGGATGATTTTATGTGGTCGCAATTGGGCTATGTATGTTAACAATATGTAGTTCCAACAGGATAGTACCACTCACACATTCAATGAAACAATTACTTTTTTGCAGCAAAAGTTCGATGGTCCAAATTAAATCCAAATTATTTAGATCGATTAATTTGCTCTCAGCATCGGTTGCCCCCCTGCGACCCCCCTGCCGCAAAATCTATCTGACTAAGATCATCATTTAAAGAATTTATTCCCCTACATAACTTAAAATAGACTTTTTGCTATTCATAGTCAACTTATAGTCGACTTCGAACTTATAGTCGACTCGAAATTTAAAATGAGAAAATCGTCACTTTAAAAGTAGATTCGGCTTTAAATTTCTCATATTTGGGTTTGTTCGTTGAAATCACTTTACAAAAACACCAAAGACGATACTAGCTAATACACAGGCAAAACTGTGTTTATGAATAACTACACGTTATAGCCGGCTTTTTTATTTAGTGCCGGTTGTAACTAAAGTCGGCTCTAGACATTATTCACGGGCTGACTATGAATTTCCGCCATTGTGTTTTGCTGTTTGCAGTGTGCGCATTTGGAATTAGCGATTTCCATTTCGAGTATACAGACGTTTTTTAATGAATTTACAGTGAAATATATTATACTCAATCACCCATCATCGATTGCGGTAATTCGAGCCCAGAACTAAATTGAGAGCGTGAAAACTGTCAAAATTTCCATGTTAGTTGAAATAAATCAAGTTTATTCAATTATCCATAATTTGCTTTGACAGCGCATACTTTCAAATGCTGCGAATATAGTTTTCAAAGATTATAAGGATTTCGGTTATAGTTTATTTTAACTGGAATATTCACACGTACCTACACACTCGCTCACACATACGTATTTGTTAAATATGAAGTGAACAAATTTCTCGGCATAATCCATTATCCCTAAAGAGAAATCCTTAAATTGGGGGTGCGTTACACTCATAATCATATGTATATCTAATTCGTAATGTTATTCCTCAAAAGTCAATTGAATATACAAACGGCAACAATGACAACAATGAAATATTCATAGCAGGCTTAATGGGGTGCGGCAGCAACGGCGGCGCGGCACGGCGGCTGCTTGTGTTGTGGTGGCGGTGACATTATAATTTCATCATCATCATCATCCACACTTAATCCCTGACAAATGGGGGATGAAAAGCCTGGCGATATCAACCCACCCGCAAATTAAATCACATCTCATCGTTTTTCTAACACTTTTATGGTTGAATTACCGGAACCCAAAATCTCGTCTCCTTCTTCTGCAGCAGCTCTTTGACTGCAGCCGGATAATCGAGAAAGGGACGATGAAATTTATATTCCTCGAGTAATTTACTTCGGGGGTGGGGTAAGTTGTTTTAGTGATTTTCCAAAACGACAAACATACAACGTCGTTCATCGTCGTCATCTCACAGATATGAAATGCGAATATAATTTGTGCGCTCGGGCTGTGACGTATGGTTGTTCCTTTTTTGGCGCGGGACGATCCGATTAATTTGACCGCTTGAGTGGTTACTGGAGGGAGATACGACCGACGCGACGACGAGTGGAAGTTTAGCACACAATTCCTGCATCTCTTATACGCTTCTCAAATGCAACGCGCAAATGAATTGAGTTTTAAAGTTATTTTTTCGTTGGGCCGGTTAGGGTGGTGGTGGAAATTAGCATAGAACTCTCAGTTATGGATGTCAAAATGTCAGAAGGAATGAAAAGATCCTGCGGGAGGATATGCTGGAGAAATTTATTTGATTGACGTTGAACAAAGAGGGTAGGTATAGGAACAAGTATTGTGAATTTTTGGTTTTGCCACTAAATTAGCTTTGTTCGCTTTGAATTAGTTCTACTGACTCGCGGTATGTCACTCAATGTTTCAAACGTTAACTATGAAGGATAATTGAGTAGTACAATTGTTTCTTTCCTCTGACCTTAGATATTAATAGATATGGATGTGAAATTGTCATAAATACATATGTAGTTTCGCAATCTCACCAAACTATGTTTTAAATTGCATTGATCCCGGTATCTTAAAAACGTTGTGTCGCTGTCTGTTGCTAAAGAAAAGAGTTTTTAATCGTTTATCGAATATCGATCGCATGAATAAAATGTGTAAACAACTTTTGGCTTATTACAATTACAACGCTATTAATGTTAGAGTTTTGCTTTCATTTCAATTAAAAATGATCCAGTATACCTTTTTTGAGGACATGACGTGACAACGACATTGAATTAACAACGAAAGCGTGAGGAGAAGGTATGCCAGAAATAAAAATGGTACGTGCTTTAATCGATCGCTTGGCTCAAGAGGTGGCGAATCATTTTCTTAAAGTAAGCGATAAAAAAAAATTAAGAGCACGACCATGTCTCACGTATTTGCTCATAAATACGGCATAATCTGTTCATTTGCAAATTGGGTGGCATTTAAGCTAAATTGAGAGAAAATAAGTTTGGAAACATTAGGAAAAATCATTTCAAATCGTTTGTATTTCTGAACTGAGGAATTAACCAATTACTGTGGTTACATACATAAGTGTCGGGCAAATCTTTCTTAGTAATTATGTGCTTGACAAACTAGCATGTACTGCATTTTTCACAATGTTTTGACCCGCATGATATCAAGATCCAGTTGACCCAACGTCGTGTCCCCTTTGGGTGTTGGAAATTCATGCAGATGGCTTTGTGAGCACCGTGGTGTAGTGGTAAGTGTGTTGGACTGCTACGCAATGCTGCCTGGGTTCAATCCCAGCAAACACCTCAAAGTTTTTTCACAGTGCCACCTCTGTCGAATGTCTGACAAGCAATCAAAGAGTATCATTTGACATAAGGAGCGTCTCAATTCGCCACTCGGAATCGTCACAAAACTGTAGGTCCCTGGCATTCGTGCAAAAATATAACACGCCACACATACATAAATGGTTGCGAGAAGTAGGCCCTGGTTTACCCCGAACTGTAGCGCCATCTAAAGTAAAGTAAAAGGGTCTATTATTTATTTAAAAAAAAAATTCATTTAGGTACACTTCATCGTTCTACCATCGTTCAACCTTTAATATTACACTAATAAGAAGGATGTGCGAAACAGGGGGCACTGAAAACTAAGCAACTTCTTAATCCACAATGAAAGACAGTTTGGTGCGGTTTTTCACCTCACTTAATAATTTTAAGGAAACCGAAAGATGTTGACTGACTTTTTTTCATCGTGAAAAGAATAAAACTGGTTAGGGACATTGGAGAATGGGGATACATACATATATGTACGTAGCTAGTAATATCCGTGAAAATCGCCAAACGATTGAGCTATTGCGAAAGTATGTAGTTTCCTAGATGTGTCGTTTCGACTGCGATTCGAGGTAATGTAAAGGGTATTATGATTATATAAATTGACGCTTTCCGTCATTTCAAGTATCCATGTGACCAGGATCATTCACTTGCGTTGCGTGACATAGGTTTATGGCTTGGTCATAGAATTTAACTTAACCGTTAGGACTCTACACAAGTAAAACTTTAAAATGCATATTTGTATACATCCATAACAGTGAAAAGAGAACTGTCAGTTGAAAGCTCGTGAATAGTTTTAGCTAGTAGGTGTAGCGCCTAACATCGTTCAATTAATTAATTTATTCAACTCAACAGCTATAAATGCAAATGAAATATCTACTTCATGTGTAGGCGTTGGATATATGCAGGTGTCAGTATTGTTAATTAAATGTCGGGTTACATTTGACGGGAACCATACAGAAGTGTTGCAACGGTGATCAAAAATGGAAGTTCGAGTCAGCAGAAATTACAATAAAACTTTTCATCTTCTTTTTTAAGAAAACAATTTGGATGCCGGCATCGCTACAATTGATGTGCAGGTGAAAAGATGCGCAATACAGTTTATCGAAATGTCGACGGCTATAATGTCGGCATACAATATTTGATAATTACCTTGATTTTTATCCGCATCTTCCGGTGACATTGTCAGGCTTATATCGCTGCAGGAATCACCGCTATGTTCAAAATCCTCTTCCGGTCGTTCGAAATCGTTCGTTTCCATTTTCGAAATCGACATCGGCAAACGATCGACATTTATTGCACCACAATTGAACCTGTCACTGGGCTCCAAACTTCTGGGTTCACTTTCACTAACAGTTCGATTGAAACATTGCAACCTATCACCGTTATATTCGCCACCATTTGCGTTTATAAGAAATTCCGTCAGTTTTTCACGCGCGGGATCAAAACTTCCGTTACTTACATTACTTGCCACAAAGTTCACCAATTTTTCACAATAGTTTTGATCCGTGGAACTAAGCAGTGACAGCGATCGAGTATCCAAAGGCGGGATTCTTTTTTCTGTGTCCACACCGGAATTCAGCCGAGTGGTTGGGTTTATTCCAGCAACCGCTGCAGCAGCGACGGCACCTGAGCCATGCTGATTTGCCAAGTAATACGATCCATTTGACAGCAACTGATTGAGGCGATCGTGGTTCTGACCAAAGTATCCATGTATCCAAGGGTTGTAGAATGGAAAATTTGGGGGAAATCCCATTGCGAGTGTATGCGGAGCGAAGGGCAACTCAGCTGAATCAGCAGATGACGCCTTCACCTGACGCGGTGTTGTCGTTTTCGGAGCATTCCGACTGGCGATTATCGATTCTATCGAAAATGGACTTGAAATCTTTGACAGCTTTGTATTTTCCACTTCGATTGAACGCGTGGGATTCTCCATTTCAATTCAGCACTTTCGCATATCGTCTTCGCTGATAAACAAATATGCACATTGAATCAGATAAAGAAAAATAAACAAATCCAATCAGAAATATTTACTCCGACTGCGAAACGTTAACACAACAAACACGAACCACGTACGAAGTGAAACTGTCAATGCCACAGTCAACGACTATCAAGAGGGTTGTGGTGACGGTTACGGCTTTGGTTTTGTCATCTATTATCCCCTCCAATTGCCAAACGGGTTCTCGACTGCGTGCGCCAGTGAACGCCCCTTGTACAAATCAACATGGCTGCAATATTTCAACGCATGCCAATCAGCGTATCGGACGAGTGAACTGAACGCGCCCCTCATTGAAAGTGTTCTTGTGTTTGTTCAGCACTCGCTGTGGAAGGTGCGGTGGTGTGTGCTTGTTTGCTTACCGTTTGTAATTGCAATAGCAACAAAAACAACGGCGCAAAGAGAGTTGCACTAAGTAAAGAAACAACACAGCCACGCCTCTGCATTAAAATGAATTTCAAATAGATTAGTGAGCAATTTAGCGGACATACATATACGAGTAATTCATACATACGGTGCTCGGTGCCCGGATGGGCGCAATTATAATTATGTACATAATGCACATTTATGTATGTACAATGTACATGTCACTCACTAATTTGTTGCTAGGGTGCCAGGGTGGCTTTGGGAGTATAAAATTCGATTGAGTGTCTAAGAGGTTCTGATAATCTGTTGGCTAGAATTTAGAGTAAACTGTGGTACCAGTAACTACGAGTAGGTATCTATATATAAATTTGACTCAATCTTGAAAGTGGTACATTATGTAGAGGTGCTTTGTAGTATGGCATTTATTCGATGCCTCAGACCTAATTTACTATGCGAACAATTGGCTATTTATGTACGTAGACATTGACTTCTTGAAGGTTAGGATATGTTTGTATAATACATGTGTACATATATAAGAACACCTATCACAGAATTTGTACAGTTATTGATTCTTTAACAATTTGTTGAGTTTGCAAAATAATAAGAACACTAACACATTCGGGTTACTATTTGTTAAGGCGTTATTAATTTTTGACTATTATTATTGGTAAGCATTAAAAATGAGTATCGTTGATGAGGTTTCAAAAAAAGTTTTGATTATTTTAGAAAAATATGGGTCGTAAGAAACAGTGTTCTGCCGAACTATAAGAGGCATTGTTCAAGGTTCAAAAAAATTGGGGAAATCGCTAAGAGGAAACGCCAAAATTCTTTCTTACTCCTTGGGAATAGTTGTCAATGCTTTAAAAGAAAAAAAAATGAAGAAACACATGGTGGAAAATGCAAAACATCATCCCACACTGAACAACCCATTGTTCGATGCTCGAAAAAGAATCCCCTTATAGCTTCGGCAGACATAAACATCGATTTAAATCTTCACGTGGACAGTTTTTTAATAAGAAGAAGACTTATAGAAAATAATCTTAAAGCTTGCCATCCAAAGAAATGTCCCCTCTTATCAAAAAAGAACATAAAGGCACGATTAAATTTCTTCGAACGTCATCTGCAAAAGCCAGTTGAGAAATGGCGTAACATACTCTGGTCTGATGAAACCAAAATTAATTTATTTGGACCAGACACAACAAAACAGTATGTAAGAAAGCCGACTGAAAAGAAATTCAATCCGAAATATACCGTTAAGACGGTAAAACAATTAGTGGCAACATTATGGTCTGGGAATGTTTTTCGTATTACGGCATTGGACTAATAGGTACATTGGAGACAAGGGACTCTAACGAAGGAGAAGTACATAGAGATCTTGACTACAGTTATGTATCCCTTCGCAGATGATAATTTACAATTACTTTGGCTATTTCAACAGGGCAATGATTCTAAAAACACATCCAGAGTAACGAAAACATGGTTTTCTGAAAAAGTGTCAAGGTTCTTGAATGGCCAGCGCAATCCCGGGACCTTAGTCTGATTAAAAAACTATGGGGTCATCTGAAAAGGGAGCTGAGTAAACATCAAAACAAATAAAAAAGCTCTGGAGAAATATTAAAAAAAATTGGTACGAGATTCCACCCCAACTTTGTCAAAAACTTTTGGACTCAATGCTCCGTAGATGCGGAGCTGTTTTAGCTAGCAAGGGCAGCACAACAATATATTAATTACTAAGTCATTTTCAATAGTTTTGCTTCATTCATTTTTGTTTTTGTGTTTGTTTTTGAAAAATATGATTGTTTTTGTTTTACTGTTCTTATTTTTTTGCACAACCGAAATCAATGCATTTTTGTTTAATTGTTTTTTTCTTTTATTGTTTTTTGCCAACTCTGTATTTTCTTATTAAGTTGTAAGCCTTCATTTATACATAAAATAATATAAATCACTTTCAATTTAGTTTAATCTTTTGCTTTTTTTTTGAAATTCAAGATTGAATTATATGACAATGCTGTTATTATTTTGCACAGCAGTGTATGTACAAATGTATGTAGGGTAGATCGGGGACAATAGTAACACTTTGACTTTCAGCTCATATAGTCTCTATGCTATAATATTTATCAAAGAGTAATTTACACCAAAGGATTGCTTGTTTTCTTCCCAGTATTATAACTCAATTTTAATCCACAAGGAGTGATATAAAAAAAGATATAAATGCACTTTTAATGAGATGGGACAAATGTTACAACTGTCCCCATATTCTAGACAGTTGTAACAGTGCCCGAGGATAGTTGTATGATAGGTAAGAATGAAGACAAGAAATGAAGACCACATTGATTAATGACAACAATGAATGCATAAATAAATAAATGATTTAATTCGGTAAAAAACCTACCATAAATGCAAAGAAGGTAGGTCTCCAAAAAGAGTGCCATATTCAACTCACAATATTGTGCCAGATATATAAAATATTTTGTTTAGTAGCCTGTTGATGTGACCAGTGTTTGCACTGAATCAATAGCCGTGTTTTATTATCCCCGGATCAGATCAACAAATTAGTTTGTGTGAATTACAACAACAATCCGAGATCTTGCTTCTTGTCAAGATCAATTTTCGTGATCCAAAAATTAATTCGACTATTTCTCACTATGGTACACTTTCGTTTGTGAATGTTGCTGTATTATCGACAATTGCCAAGGGTAAATGTTGCCAGATTAGAATATAAAAATATTATTGGCAATCCAAATATCATTAATGTTATTTTGTTCGAATAAATTAATTCTTCTGTTCATAATGAAATTTAAGCGATGTGAAACTGAAATTATAGCTGCAAAATATTATTCTCATTCGGTATCTGTTAATCAAAATTAACAATTTGCTCCTAAAAAATAAAACAAGCGCATTCAATTTTCATTTAAAAGAAAATATTCATTCGCATGGCAACTTCGCACTAAATGTCAAAATGAACTTAGCTTGTACAATTACCACAACACAGAACTTTGATCTGGTTTGTTTTATTATTCTGATCTGATCCGGATCAGATCACGGGGATATTTATTATTCTGACCTGATCCGGATCAGATCACGGGGATAATAAAACACGGCTAATGACTGCACCCTCTTTAAATTTAATTCTTATAGCCTCTTTCTCAGGAGTATCGGTATAGATGTTACAGTTGTAATGTGTTACAATTGTCACCAAACGGGAATGTTACAACTGTCCCCATGCGCCTTTTATACATAAAATACGTCTTATCTACTTTATCACAAATGGCTGGAGTCAAAGCAGTACACAAAAAGATAGACTGATAAACACTGAATATACTATAGAAAATAAACTTTATAAATTTTCTAGCAAAAAAAAAGGCGTGAGTACCAGGTACTCGTGAAATTTGATGTGTAAACATACATAATGTATTGTATGTATGTGTATGGTGGCGGATAAACAGAGAATGCACTAATACTGAACTCAAGTTTCTTAGAAAAATAATAGGTAAACCGACTTTAAGTTTGAATTTTTGTGATGGAAAAGATAGAGAACTAAAAAATTCGACCAAATAGGTTGTTACTTTTTGGTCCATAACGGTTGATTGAAATGTATTCTGGATTTTGACCATCAACACGTGCCAATATCTATTAATTGCTGCAGCTTAATCATTCCGAGGCGACGAAATAGCTCGCTCACAAAGCCAAGAGTTCTCACGGTTTTTTAGTTGCGATGTATCATCGTAAAGAGATAAGTTCTTTGGTAGAAGACACCTTTTGGGAAATATAATGAGATAAATTTACTTTTCCATTTTCTTCCGGAACCGTTCCTCCACCAATTTTAAGTAACAAATCAGAGAAATGTTGTGCGATTGGATTGACGGTCAAGTACATTTGAGTAACACTGGACCAGAGACTTTCCTTTTTCAGACAGGCGTTTACTTCGTCAACTCCTGTGCCTCGTGGCACTACTGACATTGTAATGCCGCCCATCGGTCTATCATTTTGTCGTATATCCTGTAAGGTTCTGTTAACGGCTTCCACTGCCCTACGGTGTGCCATAGTGCATTCGTCCGACACAATTAGATAACAGTCACGTAAAACTCGGGTTTTGATCACTGTTTAAGGGAATCTTGTAAGCTAGACTTTCAGTGGTCTAATTGTATGGGCATTTTAAACATTGCATTAGAAGTTCTATCACATTAAATTAAACATAGCTACTATCCCTGACGACGCCACAGCCAAGGGCAATATTACATTGGCTTCGTACCAATTTACAACAAAAACTTCCCAGATGATTTCCATATAGCAAATACACATACATACATATATGAACTAAAATTAACTCTTAAAACAATAGGAGTTCATTAGAATATTTGTTTTTGACCGTTTTTTTTTATTTGTTAATAATACTTATAAACTAAAAATGCAATTCACTGCTCTAGAAAATCCTCTTTCTTTTGACACCTTATTTGTTAAGATCGGTTGAGTGGGAGAGCCGCAAATGGTGTTAATGATTGTATCACATTGAAGTACAAAGCATATTATCATGTTAGAGCGCGCTCATACTCAGACACACACTATTGCAACGATACCCACTGCTGCTCGACTGCTGGCAGTGGTCTCTACTGAAAGAAAATTGTGGGCGATGCATGGAATAATTGTTTTGAACATTTCTCAGCTTCAGGAGAACACAGGAGGATGTTTTACGTCTCAAATGAATCAGGGACAAATCTACTAATTTCACCTATGTTTTTGTTTTTCCATCCCATAAGCCATTATTGAGTTAGGGCTGAATAATTATTATTTTCCTTTAAAATATGCAGTTTTTTCACTATTTTCTAAAAACCATGCCATTTTCCGGGATAAAAATTATAAACGGTGTTGTCGTTGAGGAGGAACTTAAGCAATCACTATTTCAATGTTTCATCAAAATCCGTGCAGTGTCCTACAGTACTAGGAGAATCATATACAGACAACGCACTAATACCAAGTTTGGTTACGCGTGACGGACAACGGCGATTTGCCCATACCGAGAACTTAGATGTTTACACATCAAAAAGTTGTTCAAAAATGTTTACCAACGGAAAAACTTACTTTAGAGGGTAAAAAACTGTCTTTTCCTCTAGTGATGTCTATTTTATATAGAAGCCGAAAAGAAACTCGCAAAAAAATGATATATACGCATAAATAAATATGTAACTACTAGCTTAAGCCCAGCCCGCTTCGCCAGGCATTAAATCAAAACTTTTTTTTCAATGTTTTTTAATGTTTTTGTAATTTTTTGCCTATCACCTTTGTACCATGATTATCTATATTTAAAAAAAAACAACTAAACTTTTATTGTTTGAAACACATACATACATACATATGGGTAGATCGGGGACAATAGTAAAAGTGTGCAGTTGTAACACTCGCGATAATTCCCAAACTGTAACTGCAAATCCTCTCTAACAGGCACACACACAACGCGTCTGCATACTATAGTATTTTATTTATTCTTAAAACTCGTGATGGACAGTTGTATGAATAGTTCATACGCTTATGAAAAAATTCATTAAAAATAAGAATCAGAGCTCATACCCGAAATTTCTCATACAAATATTTTTATGAACGCGATTTCATATAAACAATGAATCGTTCATAAGAACATTTTATTTTTTTATGATTTTGTACACAAGATCAATGCATTTTTCTTAAAAATGAATGAATTTTGCTGTATGAAAGCCGTTCATTGATATTATGTACGATCATTTTTTCAATGTATGTACCTACATAACATACCTACGTACCTACATTATGTATGTACATAGGGTAGCTAATATAGAATATGATTGGCAAACGCTGCAACGAACAGTTCTGATACATTATTTTTTAAAAATTGTATATGAACTCAGAACAAAAATTAAATTTTCATAAAAAAAAAACAAAAAAAACTTATTTTTTTCATTCATTTGTAAGGTGCTTCTAATCTTATGAACCGATTTAAATGCAGTCGTTTCTGACTCATTGGGCGAATAGGGCTTCAGGGTCGCAAATGTCGTTTTGAAAATTTTTTAAAACTTGATTATGAATTAAATACAAAGTACTCTTTCACCATCTTATTTTTTTGCTCCGCTGACATATAACAGGATAAATATCAATTTTATCTCTCAATGATATGTGCTTCTAATCTATAGTGAACCGCAGTGTATAGGTATAGTACCAGCCCCAAAGGCAGTACTTATATTCCATATGACTAATATTTCAGACAGAGTTGTTTGACTGAGAATACAGTCCACCACCTCACAAAAAGGTCTCAAAACGAGGTATCTCGAATATTGATATAAAAGTGAAATATTACGGTAAATCTTATCATTTTAGAGATGAGATGGCTTTTAATGTAGTACTGTGGTACTGTGGTACTGCCGGGAAAAAGGATCAATGGATGCAACTGGAAAGGATCTGCTGTGCTCCAAAAAGATGGTCTACTCTGCTATAATGGTGAACACTGAAACTGGCATAAGGTATAGGAAACCCCAAAAAACAACAACGGGTTGATTAAAGAGGATATACTTCCTTGTCGACAGAGTAAGGACATCTTCTTCCGCTCGTAGATAGCATAGAGTGCAATCTCTGCGCCCCCACCCCCGATGACTATTTGCATTTAGTCCTTGTTTCTAATTATATTTCCACATGAAAACGTACTTAATTTTTAATTTGCTTAAATTTGATTCTATGTATGTATTTACGGTATAAGTATGTTCCTTTTTTTTACAAAAAATAACGTTTAAATAATAGTATATATAAATTGTGTGGGAATATAAATTAATTTTAATCAATAAGAGCGCTGTTATCACAAATATATTTGTTTCTAATTCGATTTGCACCACTGTATATAAGAACCTACTCCGACTGTTAAAATATTAAAAGGACATTTCCTATTCCTAAATCATACATAGGTACATATGTAAGTACATATCTACATACCTAACCTAGATGTTAGTTTATTTCTAATCTCACAAATGCGGTAGGACAACAAAACCTCCTCATTACTTTCTGATGCATGTACGTATCCTAAAATTGATCATGCGGTTGATGAAACTTTTCAAACGAAATACATAATATGTAATAATAATAAAAAAACGAATACACACTAAACAACAAACAAAATAAATTAAAAGTCAAATTAACAAAACTCATCGATGCATTTCATGTTCAGAAATAAATCAGAACGTTGTTGACGTTTGGGGTGTCTCGAGGCTACATCATCCATGTCTACCATCAAAACCCCATTCACTGCATATCGCCAAAGAGCTGCTTTAAATATCTCACCCCGAGCGCTGCACAACACGACAGTCGACAGAATACATATTGAGTGAGAAAATCCATCGAAAAGCGACAAAAACGCCAGCGAGCTGACAAATTGTCCGAAATACTTTGAATAACTCCGTCGTCTTCGGCATCTATAGGAAATGGCAATCCAAACATATGTGTGCGCAAAAGACGGCACGGCACGGCATATTCTGACAGATTCCAACTTGGTTTGTCGAACAATTCCAATGGCATCGGTATTCACTCAAGAGCGGGGTAAAGAGGAGGCCGCAGCAAGTGGGAACAAATATCTAATTTGCCAACAATTGGTGTAATTTATTGCCAAATTAATTTTTCAATTAAAAATTAATTATTACATCGTATGCGCTTCGCTTTATATAGAAGTCAATTCATGGGAACGAACATGTGCACAACGATCAGAAAATGATGATAACTATGTATTGCACAGCTACCGTTACGTGCGCAACTTAACCCCCAACATACAGGACTAACGACACCACAACCGCAATGTTTGACCAACAAGGAGCCACTCCCACTGAGCGAACGACAAGGAATGACACAGGATACAGGCTAAATGGTTTTTAATTTCGACCTAATTAGTGGGTTGATGGCAAATTATTGTTTATCGAACAGTTACATATACTACCATCGTTGGGACAGGAATAAAAGGGTTAATTTGTACGTCAAACGACGGATATGTAATCGATTTACGTCGATGAACGGTCACACGAGAGCGCTCTTAGAGGCATGCAACCGCAGTCATGGTTATTCCATCGCATTGCATTGTTACGGTTTTCAATTTAATTGATAATTACCGTTGTTGAAGGATGAGGACTAGAGAATACGTATTTCTATCCCTAATTTGATAGTCAAATGTTACAACGAATGAAATTGAAATAGTTGATAATTAGCCATAGAATGGAGTGGAAATATTCTATTTACATAGCCTTGAAGCTGTTCTTGCTGGCTTCTAGGGTAAGGAGAGTGCCAATACCACTTGTGCATAGGAAACTGTAGGAAGCAAATTGATGATGCTTTCGTTACGTTTGAAGAATACCTTTACATAGTTTCCAGCACGTTATACGTTCTAAAAGTCTGTTGGTGTTTACAGACTTTGAGAACGTATTGATTGCCTTACCACCTAACCTGACTCGGTTTGATTTTGATAATATTTTCACTCAGCTCCATACATTCTTGTACCTGTTGATATAAATAAAAATAAGGGAAAAAACACGCTTTCCGTTCCACATTATGCTTACATTAAAATCTGTTTTCATTTTTAAGTGACTATGTGACAGATCATAAATTCTTATATATTTACCCACTTAGGATATTATTTTGGTGCATATGCGTGAAAAGGCATTGACGTGAAATTATCCATCAAAACGCAATTAAATTTAGCGCTACACTTCCACTCAGCGAACACGAAGACGCATCTTCTTCTTATGGTAACTAAGCGAGATTCCGTGTCCGTTGCACATGTGTGAGCACTCTTTTTTCCTTCGATTTGCGTATATCAAAACACAGGGTGTAAGTTAGCCTCCAGTGGGCGCGCAGTGTTTTGTAACACGAGAGGGCGCGCGGTTTCCGATCGAGATGAGCTCTTATACAACCAATGTCCACCTTCACAAGCTGCAGTTTGCACACTAAATAAATTAGTTTTAGGAATCTATTGAAAATAACCGGCCAAAAAAAATTATATCAAGGTAAAGACAACATTTTAAAAACGGTGATCTACGATCATAGACCGCGCGCCCACTGGAGGGTTAATGGATAATGTACGAATGTACACTGTAATTGGCGAAATACTTGGCTTGTATAAATCAACAGTCCAAACAATCATAAAGAATTGCAATATTACCGAACCGGTATGAAAGTAAGCTAATGCCCAAGGAACGATCGACCGCCGAAACTTGGCGACAGAATTCAAAGCAAAATAGTCCGAATAGTAAAATCCCAATCAAATTGTTGTTCAACGAACTCCGAGCATACAAAGGAGAGAAGTAGATGTTTAACCTCAAAACGTCCATCGTTGTAAAGCAGGCCTAGAGTCAAGAGAGGCAAGAAAAAATACATTTATCAGTGGCACAAATATGCAGAAACTGCTGGCGTTTGCTAAAATGTATCACAGAATCCATGAAACTGATCCTACGTTTAGGGAACGCGTAATTTTTACGGACGAGTGCCAATTAAATATTTTCCGACGAGATGGAGGGGTAAGAGTAAGTCTAGAGAAAACCAAATACAGTTCTTGGCCGACAAAATCTGTGATTCACTGTCAAACATGGCGGAGGCTCCGTTAATGTATGGTGGCGAATGTTGAATATTCTCACATTAAATTTTATCGGGTACAAGTCAGTAATTATTAACTATCGAATAAACTGTAGCTAAATTGTAAAAATCCAAATTATATTACTTCTGACTTGGGATGTTACGGAGGTGGTTTTATCGCAGTCGGAGTCGGAAATCTCATACTGAACTCCGCGGAGTCGGACTTGAATCGGAGTCGGAGGCGGAAGTCGAAGACTAAAAATTGTTAAAATATAAAATTTGGAGTAATCAATTTTTATTAGAAAAAACAAGATAAAAAATATAAAATTGTATTGTCACTTAACAATAATATTGTTGGTATCGACAAAATGACAAACTTTTGGCACAATATTTTGCATGAGCAAAACTGACAGGAAGGTCGTCTGAGGCGATTATTTCGAAAATTAATCTATCAATTTCTTTAGATTTAGAATGTAACACATCCCATTTTTGCTTCTTATTTAGGATGTCGTGCAATGATACCTGTTTTTAGCTTCTTCTAATGGAATTTTTAAGATAATTTCACTAACTAACTTTTTGCTTTTCTCAAGTTTCAAAAGATTTTCATATTAATCAGCATGCAGCGATTTCAAATGCCCTTTTGACGATGTCATGGTACCACCCTTCCTGGAGTATTTTTTTTTTTCACAAACATTGCACTTCGCCGCATCCGAGTCAATTTCACTGAATTGGTTCCATATTGTACTTGTTTTAGGCTTCATAGTTAATAGGGTCTAGTTAATAAACGGCAAGTTCTGCGCTTACTAAACCATCAAGCCAATCACTAACTCACGCGTCTCATGCACGCACTCTCAGCTTCAATGCAAATAAACAAATAAAAGAGTGAAAAAGACAGTCTTATCGTAACATGTCGCAACTCTATCACTCTTTGTCATTCGTGTTCGTCGGTCGTCACCGAGGGTGTTTCGAAAAACCTCCGTTGTGATTATATCGGAACCGGAGCCGGATTCGGAGGTGCAATTTAAACGGGTGGTTCCGACATATCGCATTCGGAGTCGAAGCTTCGTATCATCCCTACTTCTGATATCTTAATTTTTTTTTTTTTTTGCACCACGGAGATCATCTTGTCTTCGCGCCCACAATTCAATGAGGAACTCTACATTCTCCAGTGACCAGATTCTTTTTATTATATATATATTTTTTTTTCGAATGTCTCCACTTTAATTTGTACAATGAAAATGAATATATAATTCATTTATTTAATTGAATTATGATATCAAAACCAAAGAGAGTACCAGTAAAATTCACCCACCTTGAAATTTTACTGCAATAAAGCAATTCAAAACAAACTTTTTATAACTGTTTTTGTGTTGTCAGTTGTCAACATTACAAAATGATGGGGTGAATTATTGAAAACGTGTGTTCGAATTGATGACCTGCCAACAGCATTGAGATTTCGGCAGGATTTTGTCTGAAATCTAGAATTTCGCTGAAATCTCGAAGTAGATACGAGGTTGGGTATATACATATGTACATTATGTAAATGCATTTTACATCGGTACGAAAAAAGTGCTGCATACATCTAGACGTACACTCATTTAAAACAAAATTATTGGATACTTTTAGGTGGGCTGTACGAATTTTGACTCCATACAAAGTTTTGTGCATGAGCAGTAAAATAAGAATGGGGGCATGGTGCCGCCCTGCAACCCACCTGCTTAGGATCACTGTTGGATTGGCATTAGATCTTTATATCTCTGTTTCCGCATACTATTTTTTATACTGGGGCTGTACAAAATGTTGCGATGTTCCCAAGACACTCACCATCGAAAGCATCGTATACACCGAAAAGTATGTAATGAATTTAATTTTCGTTGCTTATCCGGTATTTTCCTGTGACGCACATCTGTTCCTTGTCAAGCATCTTTATTTCCGTAGCGAATTTCACTTCAATAAATATATACAATCTGACCATTAAATACAGGCAATATCCATTTCTATTTTCCCATAAAATAGTTTTTTGCAGGTAATATTATACATATATTCTTGTGTAAAAAAGAAAAAAGCCAGTAGTTCTTCGGGAGGTTTTGTGTCAGAATAGCCTCTTTGTTGGCGGTGGGTTAAAAATAATTTAAGAACCTTTATTTTTACAAACAAATTTATTAGTTGAATTGAACGAATTTAAACATACAAAGAAATTAAGAAAATTGAAGTTATTAAAAGAAATATTAAGAAAAATTAAAGGGAACTAAATTTTAAACTTTGCTCCTCTAGCCGCCAACGTTGATAAAGTCTTCAACCATCGTTATAATTCAAATTACTCTGTTGCGGCATCCAGCAAAGGTTTTCATCTCAAATGACATTGGCTTCTTTCGATGAACGCTGTCAGCAAACTTCTTCTGTGGCGCTGTCAGCAACATTTCTCCCCCCCGGTGATTCAGCTGCCACCGCTGCTGCTTCACCATCTTCGGTCTTGCTGACATCTAGCACTGCCAACTTCGCAACAGGCCGATCATAAACACCATTGACTGTCTTCACTCTTGCTCGTCTTACCAGACCATCTTTGGCCCTGATGACTTCGACTATCAATCCCTTTGGCCAGGAACCTCTTGGAAGATTTTCGTCAACCACTATGACAACGTCTCCCTCTTCGATGTTTTTAACATTGTTGAACCACCTTGTTCTTCGGGTGAGAGTTGGTAAGTATTCCCGCACCCATCTCTTCCAAAACATGTTCGCGAGCTGCTGAGATTTTCGCCACTCTTTGCGAAGGATCAGATCTTTATTGCAGAATTCTCCAACAGGTTTAGTTCCATTTGATGACCCCAGTAAGAAGTGATTAGGTGTCATCGCCTCCACGTCGTCAAAATCAACTGGTACATGCGTAAGTGGACGTGCGTTCAGGATACTTTCGACTTCAAGTAGCATTGACAGCAATGACTCTTCCGTCAGTTTTTGATTCCACAGCACCTCCTTCAGAACTCTTTTCACTGATCCAACCAGCCGTTCCCAGCTTCCTCCCATATGCGGTGCGGCAGGAGGATTAAAGTACCACTTTGTCTCCGAGCTGGTGAATTTCCTCTGGATCCTGTCACGGTCAATGTTGTGGAATGCTTCCCGAAGTTCCTTTTCTGCCCCCCTCAGGTTTGTGCCATTGTCCGAGAAGATCTCCCTCGGAATACCTCGCCTTGCCATGAAGTTCCTGACGCACATGATGCACGAATCAGCTGAGAGGCTATGTGCCACTTCGACATGAACAGCTCTCACTGTGAGACACGTAAAGAGAACTCCCCAGCGCTTTTCGGAACGTCTGCCAACTGCAATGATCATCGGTCCAAAGTAGTCGACTCCGGTGTATGTAAACGGTCGACAATACGCTGCTAGTCTTGCTTCCGGCAACGGAGACATTTCTGGTACACCTGGTTCTGCCCGAAGAAATTTGCATCGCTGACACTTTCGACGAACTGATTTTACTAACGGCCGCAAGCTGCATATCCAATATTTCTGCCGTACTTCGTTGACAACCGTTTCCTGGCATTTGTGGTGAAATCGTTCGTGGTACATCTTTACGATAAGGAATGTTAAATGATGATCCCTAGGCAAAATCACCGGACGTTTTGTACACTCCTCGATACACCAAGCGCCGTCAATCCTTCCTCGAATACGTAGAACACCGTGCTGATCTAGGTATGGTGAGAACTTGCACAACGGATTAGTTTTTGAAAGCGTTTTCCCCGTTGACAACATCGCCATTTCATCTCCGTACTTTTCTCTTTGGGCCATCTCAAGAAGAATACGCTCGGCTCTTTGAAGTTCGTCTGCTGACAAAACGCCCCTAAACTCTATCGCACCATTAATTTTGCCTTGTAGATTGTTGATAAATCTCACCACCCATGCTATACTTCGCTGCAGCCGCGTCCATGAAGAGAATCTCAGCACATTCACCAATGGATCGTAGTCAACTAGATGTGTCATCAGTAAGTACTTTGGTCTCATTTCCTCTTGATGATTTGCAGACTCCTCAGGTATTCTCGGCCATGTTTCCTCTTGCTGGTATAAAAAACTTGGACCTCGAAACCATCGAACTTCTTTGCTAAAAGACGGCACCTTCGTCCATTTCGTCGCGTCATCAGCCACGTTCAACTTGGTAGGGATCCATCTCCACTCTTCAACATTAGTCTTCTGTAGAATTTCAGTAACACGAAACATGACGAACTGCTTAAATTTCCTGGCGTCCGATTTTAACCAGCATATAACATTTCTGGAATCGCTCCACAGGTATCTCTGCTCAATCGGCAACTGAAGTGTTTTCGTTATATAGCTTGCCAATCTTGCACCCATTAAAGCCGCCTGCAGCTCCAATCTTGGAATCGATGTAGGTTTCAGTGGCGTCACCTTGCTTTTCGCGCAGACAAGGCTACACCCGATATCACTGCTCTCGTTGAAACGGAGATAAGCCACTGCAGCCATAGCTTCCTCACTAGCATCTACGAAGATATGGAGTTGAATCTTTGCACTCTTGCTGAAGCCTATCGGAAAATAGCACCTTGGAATCTGGACTTCCTCTACCTTGGACAACAAACAACGCCAGCTCTCCCATTGGTCTTGAAGTTCGATTGGCAGTACCTCATTCCATCCGATTCCGGTCCTCCAAACTGCCTGCAGCAATACTTTTAACTTGACCAAGTAAAAGCTCAAAAAACCTAGTGGGTCAAATATGGACATCAAGACCCTGAGTAGCTCTCTCTTAGTCGGTATACGTTGCCCCAACATAATTTCTTCATGCATCTTCACAAACTGCAGCGAGAAACCAAAAAAATCTCCATTCGTGTTCCACCATAATCCTAAAACCTTAGTTGTGCATGAGCCTTCCTTTAGGTTCTCAAGAATCTTGTTTTCGTTAGCCTCCGTCTCACCCAAAGCCAGCAAAACTTCCTTCGAGTTGGAAAGCCAGTTACGTATGTTGAAACTCGCCTTCGAGTGCACGTATTTCACATCTCTTGCCAACTGAATTGCTTCGTCAACCGTATCAACACTGTCCAAAAGGTCGTCTACATAATGATGGTCAACAATCGCCTTTACAGCCCGTGGAAACATATTGCTGTACTCCTTTGCATTGATGTTCTTAATATACTGCGCAATACTCGGTGAACATGTTGCGCCAAATGTGAGAACCCTCATAACGTAAACCTCCGGCTGATGATCGGATACGCCATCGCGCCACAAAAACCTTTGGTAATGTTGATCCTTTTCGCACACTTCGACCTGGTGGAACATTTCTTGTATATCTCCTGCTATTGCTATCCTGTTGTTTCGAAAAGCACAAAGAACATCTGTTAGGGCCTTCAATTCGTCCGGACCCTTTAACAGCATATTGTTCAATGAAACCCCTTGCGATGAGGCAGCTGCATCCCAGACCATCCGCACCTTTCCTGGTTTGTTCGGGTTCCTTACTATAAATGTAGGTAAGTACCAAACTCCTGACTGTTGCTCGAACATCTCCTGCTGACTAAGTTTCTTCGCGTAACCTTTCTCTACTAGATTTTGCACCTGATCATTGATAATCTTCAAGAGAGGAGCATCCTTACCAACTTTTTTTTCGAGACACCGCAGCCGCTTCAACGCCATTCCATAGCTGTCTGGTAAAATTACATTATCGTGTCGCCACAACAAACCGCTAACAAATCCATTTCCTTTCCTATGCACTGTCTCCTTCAGGATCTTTTTAGCTCGTACCTCATCGTCCGTTTCACAACAAACATTCCCAAGTCCGTGATCTTCTAAAGCATAGTGTTGATGTACCATATCATTTAACTCTTTATCACAATCACAGGCCATGTAGATGTGATACACACCGCTGTTCCTCGCACCGTTCGTCTCACCGCCGCTCAAACACCAACCCAGTCTTGTCTTAATGGCAACTGGATCGTTCCATTTCCCCTCCTTCATTTTCAGAGCCAATGTAAGCTTTTGATTATTAAGGCCAATCAATATCCCACATTTCGCATTTACGAACGTCGCCAGCGGTATGCCGCTAAGATGTGGATATTGTCGTTGTACAATCTTAGCCTCAACAGTCTGCATCGGTAGTGCCAGACACTCCACAGTACGGACATCTTGTAGCCTGTACTTAATAGGAAAACCATCTTCTGCATTACACCTCGGAGAGATTTCCAACGGAACAACTTGAGACTTTTCTTCATATCGGACTGTATCTGCAGTCCACTTGAGACACAATGGCTTTGCAGTGCCTTCGAGTCCTAATGAGTCCGCTAGTTCCTGTTCCAACAGAGTCAGAGAAGAACCACTGTCTAAGAAAGCAAATGTTTCAATTGACTTACCACTGCCATATAGCACTACTGGAACAATCCTGAAGACAACGTTCATTCCGTCACCCTGTCGGTGGGCATTGCAAGGCTTCTCCTCTGATTGATTAATGCTACACTTCTCTGCTTGCAAAAGGATATGGCATACCCCTTTATCCTCACTTCGGCATTTGAAACGTTTTGGATGTGCCAGACATATACCGCAGATACCCTTGCTCTTTACCAGCTCCCATTTTTTGGCATTCGGAAGCTCCTTGAATTGTTTGCAATCCAACAGTCGGTGGTTTCCATCACATTTAAAACATCCATTTCCAACTTTCGCAGCTATCTTCTTTGGTGTGTTGACTTCCGAATGTGCATACAACCCAGCTTGCCGCTTTTCATTCTTGCCATCAGCTGTTGGCATGAACGTCGTCACAGTGCTTGCTGCCTCTGCCATCTTAAACATCCATTCCCCAAAGTCAGCTAAATTTGGATCTGTCAATCCTTTCTGCAGTGCCCAGTTTAGCTTAATTGTCGCTGGAAGCTTCTCCACGAGCTCCTGAAGAAGAACAGGGTTGTTTAAATGATTGGTCAATCCTGATGCCTGCATTGTACTGCACAAATTCCGCACTGAAAGAGCGAAGTTAATTAAGCTATCCAACCGCTCTGCTTTTGGTGGCGCCTCCGACCTAATCTTTTCCAATAATGTTTTAATTATATACTCGGGACGTCCGTACAGCATTCGTAGTGTAGAAATTACCTCCGGCACCATTGATGGAAGAAGTAAACGCGCTCTGACGGTCTCCAATGCTTTGCCTCTCAAAGCTCTTTGAAGACGCCACAAATTTTCTTCATTTGTGAAACCACAGATTTGTGTTGTATTCTCGAAGCTGCTAATAAATAGAGGCCAATCTTCTGGTCGGCCTGAGAAAACGGGTAATTCTTTGGCGAGCACCTGCCGCGCCGAAACCTGGCTTCTACTCAACTGCACTTCTGTGGCAACATATTTTTGGGGCACCACTGCTGGCTTCACAACTTCTTTGGTATCTTTGTTTGAGACACTATTTACACGTACCTGTTCTACCCAATCTGATGTTCTTCTTCCTCTCAAACTGCCAACATCATCGACAGATTCAGCGTCATCTTCTTGCGCCATTAACTCGTACCGTTTGACGAGATACTCTTTTTCTTTTTGCTGTCGTTCAGCAATTAGCTGCTCTCGTTCTCTTTGAAACCGCATATCTAGCTCCTTTTGTTCCTCGAGCTGCCTCAGCTCCAGGTCAATTTTCTTCTTGCTTCTCCCCAACGACAATGTAGTAATATTCGTTCTGAGCGAATGTACAGATACGCCAACGTCTCGCTGAACCCCTAATCCTGCTACGAGAGGCATCGCCCTGCCGCTACTAGTTCCGACAGCTGCCATACTAGCACGAACCGTTTCGTTGAGCTCAGCGCACTTCGTGCACTCAAAACTCCTTTCTGCAATTGTTGCATCGACTCCTGCACAGCTGTAGTGATACCACCTTTGGCAAGCACCACACTGCACCATATCCTCGACATGATTTGGTTTATCGCATCCCACACAATCGCAATTGTCGTCTCTGCTTTTGTTCATTGCAATTGGACACAAGAACTTACCATAAACAAAACAAGAAAATCTGCTGACCAATATACGGCTCCGACGAGCGCAACTTAATCCCCAACTCTGGATACGATGAAAATGCACCACACAATCCAGTAGTGGGTGCTCCAAGTATTTAAAATTTAGAAATGTTGGCGGTGGGTTAAAAATAATTTAAGAACCTTTATTTTTACAAACAAATTTATTAGTTGAATTGAACGAATTTAAACATACAAAGAAATTAAGAAAATTGAAGTTATTAAAAGAAATATTAAGAAAAATTAAAGGGAACTAAATTTTAAACTTTGCTCCTCTAGCCGCCAACGTTGATAAAGTCTTCAACCATCGTTATAATTCAAATTACTCTGTTGCGGCATCCAGCAAAGGTTTTCATCTCAAATGACATTGGCTTCTTTCGATGAACGCTGTCAGCAAACTTCTTCTGTGGCGCTGTCAGCAACACTCTTTATACCAAAATACATCCCATACTCGGAGAGCTGAAAATAAATAATTTAGAACACATCGTCTAGGAGAGCATTATCATTGTTAAGTAAACGCATTGGTTATTTATAAGTGTGTGTGTTGTTATTCATTTGGTTTTTTTCAGATGACATGCCACTCAGTGGGCCTTCCGTCAACACAATCATTTCCAAAAAGTCCACGTTAAATGAAGAACTGAAAAATGTCCCCCTATTCCATCAACTTCAACGCCTTCTGATCTGATATGCTCTACAGGCTTCTTCCCTTTCTCAGAAAGTACCTACTAGAGGTGGAGAAATATCGATAGTCAGTGACATCGATAGTTCTCGATAGTTGGCTTTTGACTATCGATAGTTAACGATATATATCGATAGTTTTTTCCTCTTAAGGGTAACAATAAAAAAAAGTTCAATGCACCATATTAAATAAACTCTTCTCACCGAGAGAGATTAGATTCCACGTTTTAAAGAAACCCGGTCCAGCTTTTTAGGTTCAGACATCATAAAAAGCATACCTACCTACGTATAGACAGAGAGAATTGACTCCTATTTCTACGTTGCTGACTCCTAAAACGGGGAATCCCCTTTTAAAGTTCAGACAAATAATAATGCCTACGCTACTGTCTCATAAAACAGGGAATTTCCTTTTTAAGTTAAAGCCATTTTGACAGTTGGCTTATTAGATCGGGTTCCTCTGTGAAACTTTAAATATACTCCGTTCGTTAGGTATCGACCATTTAAAGAAATTTTTGAAATTCTATATTAAAATGGCTATCGATAGTGGTCAAAAAGTATCGATTGTTTTCGATAGTGGAAACTATCGATTATAATCGATAGTGCAATCTATAGTTCTCCACCTCTAGTTCCTACCTGTGTTGCGTCTCTGTAAATAATAGATTTTCCTTTACAGTTGCATATTATTAATTTGAAATAAACATTGCAATTACAATTATTGTCCAAGCTTTATTTTGCTGTTTGTGTTTCGAAAAAAAACCCTTTGGTGTAAACACTTTTTTGAGATTCCAAGATTTCAACCTCGAAGATCCGGATCAGATCATGGGGATAACAAAACACGGCTATTATGTCGATTTCGATTGTGCCAAAAAAGCACTTTTTTTATCTCGAGCAATTTTTATCGCTCTAGTACAATTTTCATTTTCAAACCGACCAAAAAAGCACTTTTTTTTTTGCTCTAGATCAATTGTGAATCTCGGATTCAGCTCTAGATTTACACCTACTTGCACTAACACCAGTACATTTGATATGAAATGTCAACGCAGTACACCAAAATAAATATCAATCAATAAAAATAATTATCAGAAACTGTGTAGAATATTTAGAAAATATAAAGAAAGTGTTTTAAAATTGTATTTATTATTTTTCTTTTTCTTATTTATTTTCTTTTACGAACAAGATGTGATATGTCACACTAATACAATTGCAGAAAAACAGATCAATCTCGTTTGTTTTCCAACCAGCACAAAAAATCTGAAATCTGAGAGCAAAATCTGAAAAGTCCAATCGAAAACGACATAAGTTTTTATCGTTTTATAAAGTTTTTTTTTTACATTAGATTGCACAATAATAAAATTTCACAATCAAACACACCTACATTAATGTCAAAGTAAAGTAAAATTCGGAACAAAAATTACTTTCACGTCCTGTCAACAAACTGACGGTGTCATAACTTTGTGTGTTTGCTTTTTCGTTTTCATTTGACTTTAGTTATATTTTGCCAAAAGAAACGCAAGAAGACAACTGTAAGCTGAAATTCTTTCACAATTTTACAATTTTTTTTTGAGAATTCGGAATATACATTGAGAAGGTAAAAACCTATTGAAATATACATTAACATTCCACGCCACGCAACTTATGTGTACTTTCGCCCATCAAAAGAAATGCATCCAAAATGCAAAACATAACAAAGGAACCCAATTTCTATTGCAGCATTAATGGGCAATAATATTATTACTTATGAAATGGATGAGAATTTCGACGACAGCGATGATCCTTTAGAAACATTATTTGCGAATGAAGGGAGTCTGAACTATAGGGAGGATATATCTCACGCACTTGGGCGGATGGTCAACCAGTAAGCCATGTCCAAACAATCATAATTTGCTACACATTAAAACATTTTGCTCTAATGTTTTGTTTTATGTTTAAAGTATTGTAGGAAGAGGAACGCTACCTAGATACTCATCTTCTCAAATGCCAGTAATTCGCAAAAGACCAGACCTAAGAACGTTTAGGGTGAGTATTGGAAGATGAATTGAATAAAATTGTCTTAGGGGTGGGTTTGCCAATATGTATGTATGGTATTGTAAACCTAAATGGGTCCTGTTGAGTGTCATCAGTGATTTGGTACCTTAGGCTTACAGTGTATACGAATGTATGCTCCAACTATAAGATGCAATTTCAGTCTTCTTTTTATTTACACTTCAATTCAAAAAATAAATTTATTAACTTTCATACCTACATAATATCAATTTGCAGCACGCGCCACTGTACAAAGAAATAAAACAGTTGTGCGGTCTACCACCGACGAACCGTCGTCCAAATGAAAAATGGTCTCTGCAAAGGGGTCTCATGAAACGAGAAAATGGATTGGCATCTAAAACTTCAGGTTATTTTACTCCAAGTCAGCATCGACGGATTGCAAACCTTTTTGTTCCAAATCATAAAGACGAACGCCTCATGTCGTTTGATTCAAAAGTATTTATAAGCAAATTCAACAAAGATGGCAGCCGCCTTATTACCGCCAGTCAAGGTAAGCCCAAAGAATCTACATGGCATGCAAATGGAATTAATTCTTTTCCTTTTTCAATCGATGTAGATGCTATTATAAGAGTGTTTGACTCGTCAAAGGGTACCTACCATAGGATAAACCGCATCAAGGCACAGGATGTCGGATGGGGCATCCTTGATATCGATTTTAGTCCTTGCGGCGAGTACTTTACCTACTCCACTTGGTCGGACTATTGTAAGTGACACGACTGACCTTCTATGTATATTTATTACAGTATTTGTGTATCATTGCAGTCTTTGTTGTCCCGTTGAACGGTACCACTGATGAGTTTCAATGGCTTCGCCTTAACACAGAAGTCAATCGCTCGGGAATCTTTTCTGTTCGGTTTTCTCCCTGCGGAAAGACGCTTATCGGAGGGTGTAATGATTCATGCATATACATGTGCAACAGAGAACGCACAGCAGTTAGGCCTATAAAGGTAATCAAGCGCCTGCATTTATTGCAATCCTACAGTTGCCTTTAGTTAGCTTTATCTCTCTCTGTAGACTGAAAACAAGAGCTATATCGACATCAATGCAGTAAGCTATGTAAGTGATATGAATTCTGATATCTTTGTGAGCGGCTGCAACCTCGGTCTTATAAAACTCTGGGACAGGAGGTGCTTGGCTGCGAGTGACGCTGTCACAACACCAGTTGCAACATTTGTAGGTCACTACGACGGTATAACGTATATTGATCCGAGGAACGATGGTAATTATATTCTGTCGAATTCGAAAGATCAAAGCATCAAAATTTGGGATCTGCGGAAACCGACATCTGTTGAAAAGGTGTTTTCTGAGCGTGATTTGCCAACGATGGATTGGGACTATCGGTGGGATGAAGTACCCCGCGAATGTGAGGCAAAGCCGTTGTAAACGTTTTGACCTTGTATATAATTATTTGATTGTTTCAGATTACAATCCTTCGAAAGTTCTAGACGGCGATGTAAGTGTAATGACGTTCCGGGGGCACAGGGTTACCAAAAGCTTAATACGTGCGAAATTCTCTCCTACTGCACAGACGGGACAACGTTATATATACACTGGTTGTGGAACAGGCCGAATCATAAGTAAATTCGTTTTAAAATTTATATAGACGATAGCAGATTAGATTTCCTGGTCCTTGTTTTCAGTTTACGACGTACTAACTGGCCAAATTAAAGAGGCTATTGAGGGCCACAAAGATATCGTGCGGGATTTGTCATGGCATCCTACAAGATCAGAAATAGTTTCAAGTTCAGTGAGTATTAAAAATAAAAAATATTTTCACCAATGAATGTGACTCATGTTATTCTCATCCCCAGTGGGACACACATGTCAATTTGAATACCTTCAAAACAAATGTACTAACTCGTAATCGTTTGGAGAGTACCCGCTATCGAGGCGGCCCCCTAAGACGTTCTCGTCGAATAGCGACTCAGAATGGTGAATACGATGAAGACGACGAAGAGGATGATGACGATGTAAGCCGAAATTATGGTGGATGGCTATGACTTTTGCGAGTAAAGATGTATACGTATTTTTCTATTTCCAGATCAACTTTATGTGGTAGCTTGAGATTACGTACATATATTACCGTTATTTTATTTTGTATTAAGGAGTTTTCTTTCGGTCTCAATACGACTAAGTTTCAGCACATAACATACTTCAATTTGTTATGATTTTGATTAAATGTACATATAAAAAAAACTATCCGCTAAATTTAAATTTTAATTACATATTACTAAAAAAAATACAAAAAAGAATTAATTAAGTTTCGTAAAACGTGTGTTATAATTGGTCTGTCAATAGATACCTTAACCAGGATAAATATTGAAAGCCATGTATCTAGGGACTGAAGAGAACCAATTTCCCAATCATACGTTGCATTGGGTTTGGCTAAGTAGCGCTTGGAAAACTTAAGTAACCTTACGCATACAAAAGAAAGATTACGATCAATGCGTTTTACTAGAGATAGGTATTACTCAAACGAGACACTAATGGCAAGCTCAAAGAATCACAGAGTGATGCAATAAGTATGTTATAACAAGAGTGCTAGATCAATAGTATGCAAAGCAATGGGAGAATGGCGACAGGCAGAATTATGGATGAAAAGATAGCTGCGAGAAAATGCTACATGTAGAGCGAATGGACACCAGTGCTCCGGTTTAGATTGCATACGGAGTGATAATTTAGTGGAGGAAGACCTGGTGTACGCAACATCGTGCTAATTGGAGTAGCTTTTTACAATAGTTGTTCTACGGGTCCACTGTAGCGCCAACGAGGAAAGAAGCGGTACTTATCTCCATAACATTTTAACAGACATCTGGGTGATTGTTGCACTGAATAGATTGGTAAGAATGTCCGCAGCGAGAGGTCTGGGGTTTCAGAAACAATAGAACCACGTTATATCATAAAATAATAAAAACACCTTATTCTCTGATAAATTAAGCTTTATTAAAACTTCGAACCTAAATTTTTTGTTATAGGCACTGAAAGACATGCTTCCGCTTGAGACATTTCACATTCATTTTGGGAATTCTATTCTTCGCTTTTCTCGCTTCGTGTGCTTTCATCATGTAGGTGCTGTATATTTTGCGTTTAGGTGTTGCATATTGGTATTTGTCCGAGCAGCCGCTCCAAAGTTTCAATATTCTCTCTTGATCGTTTTTAACCATCTTAATGTTCAGTTTTAGATCTTCACCGAGTCCGTAGCCATTTATTTGTAGAGCATTTGAGCCGTTGAATTGTGTTAAATCTACGTTGCGAAATTTCTCTGCACAGAAGGTGGAAATTGTATAAGTATCTAGTAAACAGTTATCCTTAAAGTGATTTATATCATGCTGCGAACTTACTTCGGTTGACTTAGATTCGTTTTTTGTGGCTTTAGGTTTTTTCTTATTCTTCTTAGCGTTTCTTTCTTCATTTTTTAATGAACTATTATCGGTGAAGCCGTCGGTTATTTCGTTTTTACTTTTCTTCTCTTTTAATGGAATGACAGTGTCATCCTCATTGTGACCGTTTGTCAGTTCAATTTCTTCAATTTGTCTCTTTTTATTTTTCTTCTTTTTCAATGTAATTGTGCCGTCTTCACCGTCGGATTTTATCACAATTTCTTGGGTTTTCTTAATTTGTTTATTCTTAACAGGTATGTCTTCTTGAGTTACTTCTTTCTTTTCTGTTAATTCATCTGTTGGCGGAATAACACTTTCATTTTCGACACTAGAATCGTCTTGCTTTTTAATTTTCTTCTTTTTTTTACGAGGAAGTTCATCCATGATCACTTTAGAAACTGTAGTCAATTCCAGCTCCACCTCAGTACGTTTCTTGCTTTTCTTCGTTTTAACAGGAGCTTCGCTGTCCGCTTCAGTTTCTGCTATTACATTGCTTTGCATCTCCTTAATATCAGTTTGCCCTCTATTTTTTAAAGCAGCCATTTTCGTTTTAAAATAATCACTCACAGATACACCGGTGTTAATGATATGGGTACCCCGCTCTTTAAGCTCACTCCCCGCATTGAATGCCTGAAATTGATCATAGATATTCGTATCGTTTGGGATGGCTTTCTTTCCAAAGATGTTTGCCAAATCCTTCTCACTATACTGAGTCATATCCTTGCCTTTGGTGAACTTCTTATAGTGGACTCTTGCTTTGCTATTTTTTGATTTTTCCTCCAATGAATGACCACTCAATTTATCTTTTAGCTTTTTTTTACCAGCATTTTGCAATTTGAAACCAAGCCCTAGAGTTTCACTATCATTTAGCTGTGTATTGTCAATGGGGTCTTTTTCGTTCAAATTTTCTAAAAGACCATTAAAATGTTTTTCATGCTCCGTCCACTGATCGTCACGCTCTTCGAACCCAAAGCCATTCTCATCATTCTTATATCGAACGCGAATGAAATCCTGTTGACCATTTTCGTGCCTGCCTAAGCCTTTACCCTTTGACCAGCCCATTTTCTCAAGCATTTTCGTTCCAAAGCGTTCGCTGTCTGTAAAGGAATTCTACTCGTAAAGTCGGTGCTTAGAAATACATGGTGTTACGTACCTTCGAATAGAGGCTTGCCTTTGGGCACCAAATTGTAGCGTTTCTTTTGACGAGGTTCTGCTAACATTGCCATGTTTATGCAGTAAAAATTTATAAAAAAAAATATATAGAATATAAATATGTTTATTTTTAACTAATTCCGCCCTTTAACATCAGCAAAACCCTTCGATCGCCGAAAAAGAAACGTAAAACAAACTTAAACTTCAAAGAATTGTCAAACAGACACGTGTAGTTTACGTCAACGTTTGAAAGTGACAACAAGTAATAGGAGGTGTTCTTAGATCGTATGAATTCACTAGGTAGGTAACATAGAGGATTAAACAAAGTAATAGATTACATATTTTTAAAAAATATAGGTGAAAACAAAAACTGTATTATTTCTAAACAATTGTAATCTATTTGAAAAAAAAAGTCTCAATAAAGTATACTACTATAGGTGAAAACAATCCTACTCCTTATTGCATAAATGCAGCATTGTCTGCTTTTAAACATTGCAATTCTTACTTGCGATTCATTTGTTTGTTACGCGTTTGTTTGAACTTTTGAATTTAAGTGGCTGCTCGTGTCGTGTTAAAAAAGACATTCATGAAAAGTCGCAACGTTTAAAAGCAGTCATTGCAATAACGTTTCATATGATCAACTTTGGCATTTCTATTTTCGATTGGGTTTTTCAGATTTTGCTCTCAGATTTCAGATTTTTTGTGCTGAATGGAAATCAATCGAGATTGATCTGTTTTTTTGCAATTGTATTAGTGTGTCATTTGACATCTTGTTCGTAAAAGGAAATACATTAAAAAAAAAAGAAAAATAATAAATACTTTCTTTATATTTTCTAAATATGTATTGTTATTTTTGTTGATTGATATTTGTTTTATGCTCTGCGTTGAAATTTCGTATAAAATGTTTTGGTGTTAGTGCAAGTACATGTGAATCTCGAGTTGGATCCAAAGTTCACAAAAAGTGATATCGAGCAAAAAAAAGTGTTTTTCGGGTTGGAAAATGAAAATTGTACTAGAGCGATAAAAACTGCTCGAGATCAATAAAAGTGTTTTTTCCCTAATCGAAATCGATGTTTGTTTTTTTAATCAGGTCTGTTTGTAATTCAAATTTCCAACAGAAAATGTAGTCACTGCCCTAACTTAGCCCATAAAACTGCTGTCAACTGTTTCAGCTCAGCTGATCTGAAAATAACAAAAGAAAATTCCTCCCTAAACATTTTGAAAGCTGGTAAATAATTTAATCAATTCCCGTAAATAATTATGCAAAACTTATTTTCCAGGATAATAAAATGTCCATAGTAACTATTGAAAAAATCATCGAAAAATCAAAACAATGGACACTCGAAGGAGACTGCACTCTTATGGAGTGGATGGATCAAATATCCAAAGTAAGCACTGCTGGACGCCACATATCCACAAATTCACTTATTTAAGATTAATGTTACAGAATCTCGAGGAAAGAGTGAATAAGACTAGTTCTAATCTAAATGATTTAACTACCAACCTGGATAGAACATCTGTTGCGCTTAGCAATGTAACAAACAATCTAGCTGCTCTGCAGTACTCGCAATTTGTTGAAAATCGAGTACATGACGATGATGAAACTTTAGCTAACGTCGCCGAGGTTCCAAATCCCGTTAAAGACGTAAGCACAATCATATTACAAATCAGTAAAGTTAAGTTCTCATTCCAATAGGTAACGGATAATGCACCCAGCATAGTATCGTTTTTGAAGATCAATCTGGAAAAGATGAATTCATGTCATGAAGCCTATTCTATCAGTTATGATGATTCGGATGAAGATGAACCAGCAACAAAGTGAGTACATTATCGTATTACAGAACGAGGAAGATTTTACACGAATTTTCTTTTAAAGTGTAATTTATCGTTCCAAAAATCCATATGAATCTCGGGCCTTACCTCATATATATGGCTCGAATTTGTGGAAGGAGAAGTGGCACATTGGTCTCTGTGACTCGGATAATGATTTTTCAGGTGATGAAAACTCTGAACAATTCTCCGAATCATCATCGACAGCAGATGATTCATATGAGAGTACCGCTCCGACGATGTCTGAATGGGATTCCACTGCTTGGGGATTGAATACTAATCTTGTGGTAGAGCGGAAGGAGGTGCACACTCCGTCGAATGATGGTGAGTCTTCTTATCACGGAGAAATTTATACTCATTCGGAGGTTTCTACGCCAAGGAGGCAGACGAATTTACACACTGTGCAACCGACTCCAGATCAGCGGTACTATCAGCACGTTTCTCGGAGGGATGATAGCCTTTTTGATGACATTTTTACTAATTCAGAGCGACCCTTCAATGCACAAATTCCTCCCCAACCTGTTCAACAAGTAATTTCGATTGCTCCCCAAGAAAAGAATATAATTCAAGTAGATTTCGTGAGTAGTGATCCTCCACCAGATGTGCAGGTGTTTGAAAGTGATAGCAATAGGCTAATCGGTGCTAAGAAGCCCGTAAATTTGTTTGATGATGATGAGTTTAGCTCGTTTATGGATCAAATAGTGCAAACGGGTACAAATAAAAATATGAAAGTTGATAAACCGACGCAGGAAATGCCAGAATCACCAAAGAAATCGGCACTTCCCAATTTATTTGATGATGCTGAAGATATTTTCATTCCAAAAGTGAGTGAAGCACCACAAGTGAAGGGAGAAGAAATGCCACCAAAACTAAAAGATGACATCTTCATCCCTTCTCCTTTGCCAGCAATGTCTGAGAAGACTGGAACGAGGAATCTCTTTGATGATGATGATGACGAAGACGATTTCGAAAGCATGTTCGCAGCGAGACCCAGTGGGACCAAAAAATTCATCATGAAGACTAAGAATCTATTTGAAGATGACCTTGGAGACTTTTCTGTGGAACCTAAAAGCCAGAATGTGGTTTCCGAGGCGAAGAAAGAAACTCTGGTAAAGGAAGCAATGGTTAAAGTAGTTCCACTGATCAGACAGCAACTATTTGAGGACGAGGAAGATGATCTGGAAAGGGAAGATGAGATTTTCGGTAAAAGAGCCATTGAGAAGGATCTTCCTGAAGAAATATTCAGTGATGAATCGAGGGACGATTCAGTTAAAAACGTGACGAGTTTAAAAACAAACCTATTCGGTGACACTGAGCAGGTGAAAGAAGTGATTGAAAAGCCTAGTAAACTAATAGAATCTACGGAAGAAGTAAACGAACCCAAACCAGCTGCACTGCTAAAGACGGACCTCTTTGCAGATGTTTTTCGAGATGAGCCCCCAGATGATATCTTTGCCTCTCCTTCTAGCCAAAAAAAGACTACGATCGCGGATATCTTTGCCGATGATTTTACAGATGACTTTGGGGAGTTCATTCCGAAGTCACCCGCCAAAGAAGAGGATGTAGTTGGAGGGAAAATTTCACCAAATCCAGTCATCACAAAACCATCCACACCGGAAAAGCTACCAACCATTGCTCCGAAACCAAAGTCGCCTGTCATTGACAAAAAGAATCTATTTTGCGATGAGATGGTCTCCCCACCAAAAGATAATGTTTCTAGCGCTCAAAGCAAAGATTCCACTGCAAATGTAGAATCAGGAGACCCATCCTCAACGGGAGTTTTTAAGGATGAAGATATCCCCATAATTTCCCCGCTGATCACAGAAAATCCGAATGCAAATTCAAATGCTGATAAAGAACCGACAATTACAGTTCCGAGTTATACAAGTCTTTTCCAAGATGAGCCACCTCCGGATGATGAAGATTTAAGCATCTCGTCATACGAGGAACCACGAAAATCCACTGCAGACGATGACAACAACGCTGCTTATAGCAGTATAAATCTTTTTGCAGATGTTCCTCCCGACGATGACTTTGCAGTTACTCCTTCCTCGGAGACAAAACGCATACATAGCATTTTCTATGACGATTTCCATGAAACCATCGAAGCTAGTCGCGAAATGCGAGCACCATCAACTTATATTTTCAATGAAGAACCTCCGCCGGATGATAATCTTCAAACAAAAGTGGTAGAAGCAAAGAGCGACAAACCGAAAGTTTCAAAACTGAAAAAAACCGATTTGCAGATTAACGTGGGTGCCCTGTTGCCGACCGCAAATATTCCATCGTTTAAAAAAGCTCAAAGTGCGGTACCGACAGTTCCTTCTCCCAATGATGTTGATGCGCATAGTAAAGTGCCAACCATAAAATCGCCAAAGATACTAGATTCACCTGAAAACATTTTACCAAACTTGAATAGAGACCGTGCCAGGGTGCAAGTCAAGCGCAGGCCGTCGACTCGCAAAGGAAGACAAGAGAGCTATAGAAAGTCAATAATGGAAGATACAAATGTAACGTCTGACAAAGAAGAACAAACCGAAAATGATCATAGAATAGAGGAACGATCGCGGAAGCCCAAGACACTCTTGGAAGATTTGGGTACATTTGATGTAAACAAGTCAACTGCTGAACCGCCGGCCTTAACAGAAGTATTGCCGTCAAGAACGAGCCTGAAACAACTTCCCTTACGATCAACACTCTTTGAGGACTCAGATGTTTTCATAAATAAATCGAATAACTCTGAAGAGCCGAAGACAAGCAAAACATCATCTCTGTTCGATGATTCTGACACTTATGCAGGAAATATCTTCGAGACCCTAAAATCCAACAACAATACAGTTGCAGTTAAAACATTAGATTCTCTCTTCGATTCGGATGGAGCTGATGAAAATCCATTTGGAACACCAACAAAATCACTAGTTTTGCAATCTTCACCTCCTCAGACATTGGCAAAAACAGAAGTCATCCCAAAAGCAACATCATCGGCAGCAGACTCTGTTAAAAGTGCGGCAGCAACATCTACGGAAGTAAAACTTAAGTCACCAATCAAACCTTTGCCTAAGCCCTCATCACTTTTTGGTGAATCAGATGATGGCTCCGACGATCTCTTTAAAGAGTCAACGGTTCCTAAGAAACTTGCGCCACAAAAAGTACCCGAAATAAAACCTAAAACCAGTAAACCTGTAAGCCAACCAGTGAAACCATCATCATCGCTGTTTTCCAGCGACGAAGAGAATGAATCTGGTGATGATATCTTCGGAAAGTCAAAAACGAAAACCACACCCAGAAAAATTGAGTCTGTAAAAACCACAACATCCTCCAGTCTATTTGCAGATCTGTCAGATGATGATGATGATAACCTTTTTGGAACGGCCAAGAAAAAACCCAGTGGAGGTAAATAAAATGTGCAGTTGTTGTATAACCTTTAATTTGAAAACTAATTTTAGGTCAGAAATCCAAATTAAAGCAGTCGACGACTACCGCAACACAATCAACGAAGACACCGGCAGTGACGCCGCAACAAACAGCCACCAGTAACAATCCTCTGTCTGACCTTTTGGGTCCTTAAAAAACAGCGAAATAAATTCATTTATACTATATTTTTATATATATTTTTTTATAAATTAAAATATTCCTTATAACCTATAAATTGCATTATATAAATAAATATTAAAAAATATATATATATTCTCGTTGCCTATAATTCACACATTTGGTATCGCTTAACTATTAGTTTGTCAATTACTTGAGAGTATTACATTGCACAGTTAGCCACCATATTATCGTCAGGTGTATTTTCTATTCGATTCAAAAGGATTCTTAATCGTATGAGGTTGCTCAAGGACACAGATTGGAGGCTATTACCACTTGAGTTCAGTTTTTTCGATCTTTGGTTAAGATTTTATCTATAAAGCCACATCACGATACTTTCGATAGTCGTCTGACTCATTCCCAAGTGATAATTTACTATTACCAGCAGCATTGTAAACGAATGGATTCGTGAATCCGCCGTAGCCCATGCCACCGCATCCTAGCATGCTGTTAGTCATCGGTCGATGGGAAGATGAATTATAGTGCTGTTGATGTGAGTGTCGTGAATGCTGACCGGGATGATGATGATGCTGCTGCAAATGTTCCATCAGTGCATGGTGCTGGTGTGGATTGTAATTGATGGGATGACCCATCATTGCCAGGTAATATTGCTGTTCGTAGTTTTGAAGTAAATTATTCCCGTAGCTTAAATCGCGTTGGACTTTAGCAATTCCGTCAAGATTCTCTAGTGAGATGCAGTTTCTGGACAGTTTTTGTGGTTTGGCTGCATCTATTGTGCAGTAAATGGAATCCGCTGTCACTGAACCAATAATGGAGTGCTGTTCTTCTGGGTTATTCGGATTTTTTTTCGAATCGTTAATGCTGTTCTTTAAATCGTCTACAGTTATGTTAAAGTATTTAGCGTTATGATCCTCGGTGTCGATCACATAGCGGGGATTGTACATTCCAGGAAGGGTACATCGTAGGTCCATAAGGGATTGTGCACGGTTACCTGGAATTAAGAGGAATGTAAGCTATTAATACTAGGAGTACAGAACCCGATAAGCAAACAAAGTCATGATGTGCGGCGATGATAGGGATACATATAAAGATCAGATGAAAGTTTGACTTATAGATTCTTCGAAAAGGAGACCAATCAAACCAAACCAAAGTTATGTGCATATGTATGTATGTAGGTACGAATTTTTTAATCGTAGGTACTTGGGCAAACTAACATATACTGCCTGGCTAATCTTTGACAAAGCTAAATAAAGCTCTAGGCCAGACTAAACTTACCAAGATTTGCAATCTTTAGAATTCATAATATGTATTATCCGTCTGAAACCATCGCACAGTAAACGTTCGCACATTTCAGTATTGTTAAGACATGGTTAAGAAGTAGGAGCCGAAAATGTTCCTGTGACTGCGTGCAATGGCCTGACAGAATATGTGCGATATCCCCTACTATCATTACACCTATATCATTACACACATTGTTAATGCATAGTGAATTTAGTCGAGTTCCACTTACGAATCCCTTAGAGATTTTCCTCCGCTGCACATAAGGGTATTTGCATTGAAAAACCGCTCAAAAATATTTTTTTGTGCTAATGGAGTGATACTTACCTGAAACAACTTTAAAGGCGATATTAAGCTTATTTCAGTCAAATTAAGGTATAATATAATTTTATGCTTAAAATCTCTAAGTTTTTCTCTCGTACAAGAGGCTTTGTTGAGCATATACCTCTGAAAAAGATCCAGTTTATCTTCGAAATCATTTTTTTCATACTCATTCATTACATCATATAACTGTCTTTTAGATATAATGCACAACCCAGACGATCCTTCAAGCAAAATAGTACATTTTATAATAAAAAGTTTTTAATTTTTTTATTAAACTAGGCACACATCAGGGACGAAAAAATCTAGGGGGGCAGTTATGGGCGGCATTTTTTTTTTGTTGCTTCTTGACATCTTGTCCTGTAAGCTGATACCAAACAAGTTACCGAAAAACACCGAATTATATAACAAAAGGTCCATTAAAAGAAAAAAACTTAGAAAAAAAATACCCATTTGCATACATTTCAAATAAATCCAATATCTATTAAATTAAAGCTCCAATAAACGTAAAAATAGCTTCTAAATAAAGTACACACCTGCCGCTGATTCCTCCATAACAAAAAAAAAAAATGGTACACAATATAAAAAAAACAAAAAATTAATTATTTAACAGTGCGATTTTTCGCACAAATCAGCGTATTCAAAATTCAAGTTTACGATCGATGACTTTCAACTGATACTGTGGCGAAGTGTATACTTGAAAATTAAAAAAAAACTACAGTGCATTGAGCGGTTTTTCGATGCAAATACCCCTAAGTGCGCTGCTTCAACAGAGATTTTTGTATTAAGTGGAACAACATTCTCAGCAGAGGAGAAATTTATGTCAAAATTAGTATTCTTCTTCAATAACTTCATTTTCCAGATTCATTTACTTGAATTAAATTTGCATGAAATAAAAAACGACCATTTTCTCACTTAACAGCATATACAAAATACAAATATGGAATTCTTCCATGAAGTATCTAAAATAACCACTTGTTCAGCAGAGATTGAGGTGACTAATCCCCAAAAAAATAGTCTCAGCAGTTGAAGAATTGTGTTCCACTTACGGATCGCTCGGAGATATCGGAGGGATTCGTAAGTGGAACTCGACTATGCAAATATAATTAAATAAATCGATTATTTTCACGTGTATAAAATTAAGTGGTCGCCGTGGCCTTTGTGGTTAGTGCGTTGGACTACCACACAATGCTGCCCGGGTTCAAATTCTGGCCGGGTCTAACACCTAAAAGAGTTTTTTCCACGGTGCCACCTCTTTCGAATGTCTGACAAGCATCAAAGAGTACCTTCCTATCATTTGTCACGATTGAGCTTCTCAACTCGCCGTTCGAAGTCGGCAAAAAACTGTAGGTCCCTTCCATTCGTGCAAAAATATAACACGCACACACAAATGGTTGCGAGAAGCCGGCTCAGGTTCCCCTCGAGCTGTAGTGCCAACTAAGTAAGTATGAAATTAATTACGTGTTAGTTTTCCTCCAGCCTAAATATGACGAGTATGATAACATTTTTCTGCTCGATAACAGATTCGTTTTTTGTTTTTGTATATTAGCCCGATTAATCTCGTTTCAAACAAAACTTATGGAGAAATTCGTGTACCCACCTAATTCACAAAAAGGGAGATATCACCAAACTTAGACAATTATCGACCGATAAGCCTCCTCTCACACTTCAACAAATTGTTAACAAAGATTCTTACCAAAAGAATGTAACAAAAACTTGACCAATATCAACCACGTGAAGAAGCTGCATTTAGAAGGGGCTTTAGTAGCAACGACTATTTACATGCAGTAAAGATAGTAATCAAAAAGAATATAATCGGCCGCTAGTACTAACTTTCATAGATTTCCAAAAAGATTTCGATACCGTGGAAATACCTATTATTATGGAATCGTTGAAGCAATGTAGAATAGACGGAAGATATCTTCGAATTCTTCATCACATCCACGAATATACGATACGGCCACCGGAAGTGTCATTCTGCACAAAAAAACCAATACGTATCGAATAGAGAAAGGAATTCGGCCAGGAGATACTATCTCACCAAATCTCTTTACAGGGGTCATAGAATATGCCTTCAAGAACCTGCAATGGGCATGGTTGACGGAGAGTACCTAGAGGGCATCGGACTAGGCTGAGCAGCCTTTGGTAAAAAGAGCGATATAGCCATGCATTTGAAAAGGAAAGTATTTGACCAATGTATACAGTATACTGCCAGTTATCACATATGAAGCAGAGACCCTAAACCTAACAAGATTTACCATCAACAAACTGGAAGTACCACAACGAGCGATGGAGAGAGCGATGCTGGCAAGGGACCGGGTTACAAACAAAGAAATCAGAAGAAGAACTGGAATATTTGATATAATCACACAGAAACGTGGCAAGAATAACAGACAATAGATGGACGAAAAGGCTAATTGAATGGAGACCAAGAGAGGACCTGAGACACCAAGCGAATAGTATCAGACGCACAGCACAAGACAGGAAAGAATGGAAATTATAAGAAGTGGCCAACGTCAGACTTTGGACAAGACAGGCTGCATGATGATGATGAGTTAAAAATAGATTACAAACATTTTATTTGTGTGTTAACTTTTTAAGATCTCTTCCGTTAAAGCATCGCTTTGATGGACTGATGAATTGTAAAAAAATTCTAACCTGATTGATTGATTTTTAATTACCGTCAACGAGTCATCAATTACTCTTATTTTCATCCACTGACCCGATAATGATCTACGAATAGAAATATTTGGTTGTATGTATAGATAGTTGAATAGCGCTTCTAAAAATGACTATAGATCAGAAAGTCTTTCTTATTTTCCTAAGCGTAGATTCCATTTCATTTTTTTTTTCCGAAGAATTTCCTAAGAAAGGCAAAATTTTCACTTTCTTACGAAGCAAAGAAATACAACTAATTATATTTTCCATTTTTAAAACTAGTTTTGTTGCGCTCATCTATACTTTTACCTTAAAAAGCATTTAGTGAAAATAAATGATAAAGCTCATTTAAGCGATATTTGTTTCGTTATCTTACGGTTTTCATTAATTAAAAATCAACCAAAGCACAGCACAACGAAGAAAGGTGGATCAAAATATGCAAATTTATTGATTTTAGTTTTTCTTGTTGGAAACAGCAGACAGTGCTATCCAAGAAAGACCACACTACTTGCCTCCAAATTACTTCTAACCTACATATTTCTAAAAAATTTTTACGCCTAATTAGTTATGCATGGTGTATTTTATTTTAGAACCGTAACCGGCTCTACTTGTTGATTGACCCCTGTACTTACCTCTGGTAGCTCCAGTGAACTGTGTATTGGGTGTTGCGAACACACTTGCATTGAATTCATTTTGAGATCCGTAGAGGGAGCCATTGTTGAATCCATGTTGTTGTTTCGTTTCATTGACAACATAGCCAGCATTATCGAACGAACCAATATTGCAGTTGTTGTGGGCACGTTTACTAGCTCTTCGAGAGTCTCCCTTTACTATTGGGGCACTAGGCGGTGGTGTTTGTAGTTGTAAACGAGTAGCTAGATTTTGTAACTGTGATAGTACCTGTGATTCTCGTCTCCATCTAAAAATTGATAAGCTTTCTATGTGTTAAAAAATGTATTTAACATTTACATACTTTAGTCCAGTGGGGATGACACAAATCAATGCGAAGCAGTTTATCACCAGGCGTATGAGGTAGGATATCAGTTCTGTGAGACCATGTAAAGATTGTAGACCCTGTTAAATAAAATTTAAATTTATTTAGTGAATTATTGAGAAAGAGGATCACAAGCTATAGGTGTTGAAACCATATAAACAAAAAGATGACATGCTGAATGGTGATTACGATTTTTGCACAGATCTTTCTTTATTTGGTTCATCATTTTCTAGGTGGTCATGAGAGGTACACTACGCGCCACTTGAATAGTAACAACGATTTTTCTTACGATCAAAACGTTTATGCATTTTTGCATTCCTGCAAAGAAAACACTGTTTATTTGCTCCACTTGAATAGAAATATCTGCTTAAATTAGGCAAAATGAAGAATAGTAAGACCAAATTTTTTTTTGAAGTGAAACTTCTTTAGCCGCGGTAGTGCAAATTTGTCTGAATCAGACGAAAAAGTGAAACGCTTCCCCTTCTCCTACTTCAACAGGCAGTAAAATAAATTCTAAAAAAATACACATACATATCGAGCCACGAAATATCAAAAGTACAAGCAAGCGAAGAAAACAAAAACAAAACAAGCGAAGAAAATAAAATTCTTATTTTCAAACAGCAACAAATCAAGCCAAGAAAATAAAATTCTTATTTTCAACCCCACCATGCAAACATAGGCCACACCGCACACGAGATGATTTTTGCCGACAGAAAATCGGTTTTGTAGGCGAAGGGCCTGAGGTCTGCGGTAAGAAACGACTGAAAAGCTTCTACCGAGTTTGAGCGGTTGAATGATGTAGGAAACTAATGCATACCTACACAACATTCAAAATATTTTGCTCCAAAAAAATATCGCAGTGAAAAGGGGTTTATGTATACAATTTCTTCTGCCGGTAAAAATGTTTTCATACAAAAAATTTATATGAGATGCGACTTTTTGGGTTTCTATATTCTTTGGTTTTATTCCTAAAAATATGAAGAATAACTAACGTCGTTTTTAATTCAAACCTTAAAACTCAGATGGCACTTTTGAATATTTCGATAGTTTTTTGGTGGCAGATAAGACTTCTTTCTTGTGCAATACACATTGCAATACAAGATCTATTTCGGTAATGCAACGATGCCAAAAGTAGTGTCCACTTTGTACATAATTATCTTTATTTCGTGCGACGAATTGTGTTGTTCTTAATTCAGGAGATAGATTGCTCTCCGATTTGAGGCGATTTGTCATGCATACTAAGATAATCCAGTGAGTGTTTGTAAGAGGGGCAGATTTATGCAAGCTATTGTACCAATACTGAGGGCGAATATCTTATCTTCGCTATACTGACAACTTTTGTGGACCAGAGTATAGAACCTAAGAAGTTTCACTTCTATTATCTTTTAATAACAATTTGTACCGCCTGTCACTACGACATTTATTTAAAATAACTCCATAAACGCTGTTGGAAAGTGAATCATAAAGTTGCTTTTAATATATATATTTTAACGAAATGTCAATCCATGCCGCCTTAATTGCAGTAATGAGTGATTCTTTATTGTCAAATTGTTGTCCTTAGCGATAAACCACAAATTAGAACTACCAACACAAAAAAAGGAGGAATGTAATATGAATGGAATTTAAACCACTTCAGATTCCTAATTCTATGGAATCTACAATAACCTGGATTTCAGCATTTTCTGAAATAAACACATGAACATGGAATTACTAGTCATCAATTAAGTCTATGGCCGACTAATTAAATTTGTTAAATTGAAATTACCGCTAAGCTAAGCTCGTCAAGCTTCTGATTTAAATGTGCTCTTTTTTCTAAATTTTAAATTCATTTTATTTTTGTTTCCTTAATTATTAAAATAGAACTCTTAAACATACCCAATGTTGTGTGGTCATGACCATGACAAAAAACAATTCCGGTATCGATAGAACCCCGATGATTATCGACCATGCGAATAGACCCCACGATAATCCCGTTACCAAGCCATGAATTAAAATTGTTGTCGCTACGAAAACAATGAAATACTGTGTACAGAGCACATACGCCGATGCTGGTAGTTCTCCCCTCGCCTCAAGGATCCATGAGACTTCACAAGAAAATGCAGCTAAATACGCAATCTGAAAGAAAATAAGAAAATTGAAATATTAATCGATTTTGCTCTTTCTTTTCTTTTCTCGTTTTTTTCTCGATCAATTTCACCCAATTTCGTGTTTGTATCAAACAAAACAATAACTTTCTAGATTTACAAATATCGATTGGGAGTAGTAGTGTCATAGTAGTTTGTCGTGTGTATACATTGTTGTTATTGATGTCCACTTCTTTGGGTGAAAACGATAGCATGCGAGTATGACTACCGGTAGTGGCTAACACACTTTAGCCATTGTGTTACATCACACAATAGCATTAGCACTACTTTCACAACTAGCTCAGATTGTACGGAGTAACGAGTACTTACCGCTGTCAACGGCAAAACTGAAACTTACCAGTAGAAGTGCGGCTGCAACACAGCAAATGAGGAACAAGTTCGCCTTGATAAAACGCTCCATGATGCGTTCATTCCAAAATGAGCACAATCGGCCTAGCGCTGTTGTTGGTGGCGAGGGTGCAGCACCACCCTTGCATCCAGCCTCCATCATCTTAGCACCATGTATTAAACTCATTTTATCTCTATGAACAAGTACCACTTATGGAACAATAATGCGTCGTCCACCTCCTCTAATTCACGAGAAGAGTTCGCAAGGCCACCATTGTTGTCGTTTATTATTTTGGCCCCGAAAAAGTTCAATATACTCTTTTGTGCGCGCCACCTACATAAACGACATGGATTGTTAAATGCGGTTCGTAAGCCGTCCGTAACTGTGTGTGCGAGTGTGTTTTGTAACAACAAATGAGCACAGCCACAGACGAATAAAATGTAAAATGTGAAAGAAATTGAAAACAAATGGGAAACTAAAATGTGTTTTGTGCGGACTGCACTCTGGCAGCTCATCTCTCAAACTCTTTTGTTTTACTATTTGATGGATGGGTGTGTTTTAGCACCGGATGCCGCTGTCGATTGTCTCCGGCAAGTGATTACCAAAAATGCAAAAAACAGTAATGAAAAACCAAACGTTTATCCGTGCCCAGAATGGAGAGTTGAAAGCCTATACGCTGTTGGCAATCAGTTGGATTGGCAATCAAAGTTAACCATAAACAGACCGTTTCACTGTGTACATCGTTATTAATGTTATTATTACATTCTGTTCTATCGTGTTCGTTAGTTCTATAGTTCTATGCTGGAAAGAACAGTTATGCGTTATTTTTAAATTGCATATTTTAACGCAGAAAAAAAGAGAGAGGTCGAAGAACACAAAATACAGCGTTGAACAATCAAGAGAACAATGAAATCGTTCGATCAAGGTGCGCTATGACACAGATCTCTGACGCAATCTTCCAATTAGCATAGCAGAAATATTTCTAAGGCTACGTAATCCACTTTACACATTTCTCATAGCATAACAGTTGAAGGTTTTTTTTTTTTTTGTAATTACGCAGAGCAAATTAATAGAAGAAGATAAAAACTTGAAACGATACACATAAACAAAAAGAATCTATCTCTGGGCACGATAGTACGAGTATCTTGCTTAACCCCACCATAAATATCGGATTGTTGTATGGGTATTCCGGGAAATTCACCAATCTGAACCTTTCACTTTTGTTGGGAAAAATAGAAAGAGACAAGGGCTCCAACACTGTTATGATTAAATTTTCAATTCATATTTAAATTTTGAACTTTTCGTACGATTTCTCTGGAGTTCAACGCGTTAGTAGCCTTTTTTATTTTCGCGATATAGATAGTCGATTTTTCTTTTATCACAAAACGCACGTCCTAAGTGGATAGGGTTTTCTTACTATGTACAACTGTTCTTCGTGGCACAAGAAATAAGAAAAATAAAAAAAAAAGTGAAAACGAAAGAGTTGAGTGAAGAACTTAATATTAGCGCGAATAAAACGAACCTCACCTGCAGCAGGTTTGAAAGAGAACTAACTGTATGGCTATGGCTAGTGCGTTGATGATGGTTTTCCACTTGATGGCCAAAAACAGATAATTGTGAATGAAAAGAGTCATTCACAATGATTGTATCACCAGAAAGGTGGTTCAGTCGAACCTACGGAATTTAATTGGGAACAAAGATAAAAAAAGCTTCTCAATTTGAAACGGGTCTTATTTTGCTTATAATTAATTGCTTAAATTATCAGAAAAAAAGAAAGCATAATTAATACTATCCTACTATTGACTTTGATGGCTAGTTGAGTTCATGACGGCTTCAGTGAAACGATGCTTCTTTTCAAATACAATTTTGCACACATTACTCGATGTTTTTTTTTTTTTTTTTTTTTTTTTGAATGCGCGATTGTTAAAGTTTATTTAAGTTATTCGCTTTAATTTCATTATCATATAGATGTGGAATTTTAAAACATTTTAGTTATTTAAGCCAGTCAGTTGGGTATTTGCGTTATGTGATTTTACGGATGTAATTACGAAATGTGCGCAGCTACTTTATGGATGTGATGTTAAAAACATTTAAATTCTCATTTGCAGTCTTTAGAAACTCTTAAGTACTTTATTTTTGGATTGAATATACAGCGCCGTTCGAAAAATGTTGTTCAAACTATTTTTTTCAAAGTTTGGCCAATTGGTTGTGATAACTACATATTCTGTAAGGAGGTTTTGTATTCTTAGGCTTTTTCAAAAATTTGAGTCTTAGAATTGTTTACCTGTTGTCAACGGAGCAAAATGCTGTTAGACTGAAAAATTGGGTTTTTTGGGTACTTGTGTAAATTTTAATAATAATTAGTTATTTTAATTTATACGCTACCCCAGCCCTAGCGACAAAGGAAACAAGAAGAGAGGCTTATCAGTGGCTTCAGAACGATTTCGGACGAATATCCTTGCGGACGAGATGCAAAGAATCTATAAGAGGAGAGTAACCAAGAAGCGACGGTCATCAAAAGGATCAAAAAAGAAGAAAGAGTGACTTCAGTAACCGGGTGGGACACCACTTCGAAGGGCAGATGGACTTAAAGATTGATCCCAACCATAGACGTTTGGACAAACCCAAGGCACGGAAAGTGTAACTACCGGCTTACGCAGTGCCTATCTGGTCAGGGTTGGTATCGGAAGTACCTACACTGTTTTGTGCACGATGAGTCACATTTTTTCCAAAATCAGAAAGAAGACACAGAGCACGCAATATTCCATTGCAAACGCTTTATGGGATGGAGTGCAGTGTTGTTACATGTATTATGATATTGCATATTTGTTATAATTTATTAATTTATAGCATATGCGTCGGGGTCGACTGCAAATGCTTTCGCATTCGACCAATCGACCGCGGTCTATATACAGACACATCAACTATATACAGACACATCAACTTGAACAAACATGCAAACCGACTGGGACTAGTGCAGCACAGCACAGATGAAAGTAGCAGGCATTTCCTCTGCGAATGTCCAGCTTTATGCCCAATAAGGCACCAATACCTGGGAAGACATAATCTACCCGGGCTGACATCGCTCAGATCCATCGACTTCTGAAAAAAACACTGGAGTTTACACGACACATAGAGCGTTTTTCTTGAGCCCGCATATTCCCTTCGAACCTTAATATTCCACTACACTACCCCCCTTTTACTAACAGATACCCCAAACCTTTCTTTTCCAGCACAGTTCTGGAGGGAAACACAACGGGCCCGACTTGTAGCCTACGTGAAGAGCAATAATCCCCAACCTCACAAACCAACCAACCAACCATGGTTTGGCTTGTTGAACTCCAATGTATTCAAAAATAAGAATCTGTAACCTTATACGTGTCTCCATAAAATAAGTTGGAATGTTGGATTGATCGATTTAAGAACCCTTCTTTTCAAAAATCTGGTTTGGGCCTGCTAGCGCAATTGTTCTATATATATTACAATTCGAATTCTCAACAAAGCACCGTTTCCTGATCATAAATAAATAATTTTTTAATAGACTATAACCATTGTTAATGTATATACACTGCTACAATCCATTTACATTATGTACACTACCGGCTATAAGTTTGGAATCACTCACTGATATTAACCTTAATTTGTGTTTATGAAGTTAGTTTGAATTTCAAAACAAAAAAATCTTTGATGTCAAGAATCTCAACTATAAAATAGTTGTAAAAGTATATGCGATATGCCCTATATATATGGATTCAGGCCAAAATAAAAATGTTCAGCCTTCTATTGTAAACAAAAGAATATATTATTTCCAGCTCTTAATAAACTCATATTTTGGGAAACTTGTGCCTTCCGGATTAAAAAAAAAAAAACTGCGATGAAAAAATGCCTGGATATATTATTTTGTTAATATGTCAATAATTTCGAATCCTTAATGCATAATTAATAAAAATAATAAGAAATCTTTCAAGACAATGAATTTGGTGTCTTTTATCATCTTTAACATAAAAAAAAACCAAAAATGCACACGATGTATGTATAAGTTGGCCAGTGTAATATACGGTGTTCTGAATTGCTCAGCTTTAAAGGACACGTATAGAAGTGGAGTTTTTAAAATACGGATCAGTCTTACATTATCCGGAGGAGCACTCCTGTTGTGCAAACATATAAAACTTTACAGTATTATTGACTTCATTTTATTTTATTTTATTAAATTAACATTATATGTAATCTCAGTTCAGGTTATGGAATAAAATGTATTCGTGTAGTTAAATTCTTGAATGTATGAAATTAATGTAGTTTGTTATGAAATGCTTCTTCATTTCTTAATACATTTCTCACGAATTTTGTCCAACACTTCCTGTATTTCCGGTGTTATATTTTTTGTCTTACATAGTATGTTATGGGCTCTTTGCAGCTGACCCGACGCTGCCGAACTGAAAGTAGATAGAAATCAATTAAATTCCCACTGTATTCTCTTTGAATCAATACTACGCACATATATACTGCCGCGCTAAGATTTCCAACAGATTCAAAGTAATTTATCCATTTATCGGTGATTTCAACCGTTATTTTGTCATCTGGCTGGCAGTGGACCTTAGCGATGATTAACGCTTCCTTAAAGAACTGGTTTTCCAATAAAATGTCGATTGCTTGTTTTGTATCATGCAGAGCGATGAGATATGTGGCAGCTTGAAGTACGTGACGTTGTTCGATCAGTTGGTTAACAAATGCTTGGCAGGACTTTTTCCAGAACCTGCATTTTAAATTTCATTTAATTTTTTAAATGGATAAGGGTCTGCGAACTTACATGTATGACACAGAAGGAGCAAGAGACACATGCCATTCGGTGAGGGTTTTGGTTTCGATGCGCTTTAAAATTTCTTGTTGAAGATTCGAGTTTATCTGCGATGAGAGAATACTGGATATTGATCGATTCTCAGACGCTTGCTGATTTCGAACTTAAAAAGGAAAAGAGAAAACAAAAGGTTTAAAGAAATCGTTTACTTAAACTTCAACGGTTCAATTTTACTTTCTTCCTCAAGTAACCGCCTGGCATCGGCTTGAGTTCCGAACAATTTAGGACCAAGTAAACGCATTTTCTCACTCGGAGAATTGAGCATATGCTTTAGAGTTTCCAAACTATCTTTGTTGATTTCTTTTGTGGTTAAATATAGGATTGTTGGTAAATTCTATAATAAATTAAGACATAGTAAAACATCCATATGAAGAACACCAGCCTCACCTTCAATAATGCAGAGTCCTTGCAGTCTTTAGATGATTCATCAACTGCATTTTCCTTTACCTTTTCCTCCAGCTGTAATTTAGTCATCATACCCGATACCTCCTGTGCATCGACCTCAGCATCTACCTCCTCCGTTCGACCACCAACTGTTCCGCTTTTATTATTTTTAACCCGCCGACGCTTCTCAGCTGTTGCTTTTCCATTAATACTTGTGAGTTTAGTTCCCCATTGCACTGCATCTAGAGTTTTCATTGCTAGTTTCTTCCATTTAACACTAGAATACTTTTGAGTGCTCTCCAGGAGCATGTTAAACATCTCAATGGACGTTGTCCGACCGGCGCACATCACAATATTCTCGTCGGTGGGCAAGAATAGTCCACAGGACATCGGACACTGGAACTGTTTCAAAAAGAACTCATCGTCACGCTGCGAGTTAAGATCCCATACTCTCAGAGCACCATCAAAACTACTGGCAAGTAGCATATTCTCCCGTTGGTTACTCCATTTGACACAACAATTGTTAGCATTGTTGCTGTTAATTACTATATCACGCGTAAGGGAAGCAGTTCCATCGGCTTCATTAAAGTTGAATACCCGAATTTTTCGCGACATTGATGACACTGCAAAACGTGAAGTATTTATTGGACTCCAGGCGATGTCAGTTATATAACGTGGACATATCTCAAGACTCCGAATTAGTTCGTAAGATATACACTCTGCATCGTTCTTCTCTGCGAATATTTGTACATGACCATTTTGAGTGCCAACAAACAGATATTTAGTATGGACAGAAATCGCGGATGCTCCGGTTATATACTCCAAAACAATGGGATCTGTACAAAAGAAGAGGAATTATTTATATGAAATATAGTATTCTATAGTATTCTATTTTAACTGAAAAACGCCATCAGTTAAAAGCATTCATAAAAGTTCCTATAAGAAATCAGAGATTTATCAGCCTCTGCGACAGGCAAAGTTTCCGTATATTTTATTTAAACGATGAACTTTCGTCCACCTGATCAAAACGAAGTAAAGATACTAAATATCCAAGCTTAAGTCCCACAAAGCTGCTGGACATGATGAGTTACCAGCCTAGCTAAAGCAGCTGGAGATAGCCTACACATATTCAATGTGAAGAAGCGAGAGCGAAATCGATTGGTGTGACCAAGTTTTCATATGAAATCCACGCATACACTTGCGGAAACCAACCCTAATTCAATGTCGTTCATATCAGCGTTTGTTTGATCAATAAATATCTGGAAATGTCATAGGCTTGCCGCACAAACAGAAAACTAAATAAATCAAATTTTCGTACAATGGAATACGATTCTTTAGTCGATTATTTGACCAGAGAAGCTCTACAGGAATGTGCTCGCCGAGATATTACCATTCAAAGGCCATTGATGAAATTCATGCTGCAATGGTTGTTGAATTCACGCAAAAAAGATTTGAAAGATGCCGACGAAGAGATTACAACTCAGATATATCAGTCAATCTACGATCAAATAATTGGTAAAACTATTTAATTTTTCATTGTCAGCTGACCCAAGTTCTATTCTCTATTTCTTCGTTATAAGCCAACGGTCCGGTAATCCGAATGTTCAGGTTGACATATTATGTCAACAACTCTACAACAGACTACGATAAGGTACAAGAAAAATATGCAACCATCAACAAAGAGAAACTTATTCCACTTCTGGAGAGCATTTGTACCTTCGCTGGCAACAGTAAAGCAGAAATAGAAGAGCTCTACACAAAGATTGCCGTTTACATTGTTGCTGCAAATAAAATGTTTAGTACAAAGAAACCACAGGTACACCTACCTATGCAAAAATGCTAGGTATGTATTGATAGTCTTATTTCATTAAAATAGATGATGGCCGAAGCGAAATGCGCTCTTCATAGCATTCTAACAACGCAGGATTTATTCGATTTTGTTACTCGAAAAAAGCACTACCGGCAAGACTACCTGGACCGCTTGGGCAAGATCATGTGCGGTATACTTCTCTTCAACAAGCATATGGGGTATGGTGGAATGGATATTCGCGATGGTAAGTCGCGCTTGTACACGCGCATATGTCATCAAAAATGAACACCTCCTTTTCTGCGTAGTGGTTGCCGATATTCAAGTGGCATACAAAAACACTTTAGAATCGGTGTGGTTCAACATATCAAGAGGCAATCACCTAATTACACTCGGCCTGAAAGCTGTCGCCCGAACTGTAACACTGAATTTAGTCGATAGAAAACTCATGTACACCCTACCAGCAAATATTTCCCTAGAAGACTTGGAACTGTTCAATAAGTTCAACTATCTGCATATGCAGCATGAAATTTATTTGCATAAACTAAAGGAGCCGTTAGATAAATTGAAGAACTTGATTGAGCAAAACAAGGGACAACTAAAAGAGGTTCTTTTCGAGCTGCAAGATATTGTCAAGTTTAGATTAGCGATTCCCTCGGAATTAGTCTTTGTTGGTGATACGAGCCGATGAATTAATGTCAATACTAACATTTCTGTGTTATTTTTACAGCCGCATTTCACCAAACTATTTGAGATCCGGAATCAAATTCTCATGCAATTGTACTACTTGGTTGATATCAATAAAATCAATGATGAAATGGCTGCAATCGTAACAACTGAGTATCAATTTGAGGAAATGGCGTCACGAATCAGTGTTACTGAGCCGGTCGAAACATTGGAAGTTAACGTAGAACATTTCGTCAACACTGAAGAGGAACAATCCATATCGAGGATACACACATTTAAAGATTCTAAACCTGTAAGTGTAAGAGATAGAGAATAGACTCATCTGATATTCCTTTCCTCTTTCCTCTCCATTTAAGATAAGCCCCATGCGTAAGTTTTGTGCTCTCACCATAGCAGTATCAAATGGGATTTTAGTTCATTCCGAGATAGTATTCGGCGTACTACCATTTCAAAATCAATTTATGGCGTTCAAACGAAAGGACTACGGCGCATTTGCAGAGAAACACTACACAAGCCTAGTAAAAAAATTTCATAGAACCGCTCTTCGAAACCCAGAAATATGTTTACTATTTAAAATTTCAACTGAATCAACTCCGCTAGCAATTGATTCGAAGATTACACTAAAAAGTAATCTTGCGATTGGAAAGAAGAAAACATTTGACACCGGCCTTCAAACTGAAAATTGCCTTCCACCACCGACTCTGGAATCAATAGTCTCGTATTCATGGAACATCTGGGAACTTCGTAAGCGGGCAATTCACCTAGCTAATCTCAGAAAGTGTCATACTCATTCCACGCAAACAAGCATAACATATGGTGCCAAGGAAGCTGCTATTCAAACATACGACTCTGTTCCTGGGTAAACTTACCTCTTTTTTTCATATTATCATGATAGAGAGCCACTTTCTCGTTGCAGCACACATAGATGTATTTGTTCTTCCAGTCAATTGAGTAAATCGGTTTGCCACATACTGGATGGAACAAAAATGGCGAACCCTTTGGATTGTCCGAGTTCAAAATGCCGACCTGAAAAATAAATTAGATTTTTATTTTTTAAAGTGTGTGTTTACTATTTTAGATGCGAAACAACTTACTCTCCCTTCATTTGTACCGAATGCTAGGCACGTAGTACCGGGTCCCCAAACCATGGCAAACACCTGCGAGTCTATTTTGTTTGTGAAATTTTCAATGGAAACATTGGTGGGTGTTATTTTGGAAACATCAATTATGCCGATGCGACGATCGGAGAAAGCAACTGCAATTCTGAAATGACAGAAATTTAAAGGTTAGCTTCTGGATTCAAGAATTATTTGGTTTTTGTTAAGGTGACCACGTTTCATATTCAAAAGGGAGATATGTTGACTTTGTCTTGAAAATCAAAACGCGAAAGCTTTCTTCAAGTTGCAAAGTTCCGCTGGAAAAGAAAATCGGCAATAATCGCAAAACCATACGAGTGGGAAGGAATGCTCTAAGCTTAACTTGGTCGTGGGATAAGACATATGAGTTCGAAAGGATGCACTCCAGTCTAAGGTCCCGAGACTGCTTAAGTCAACGATGAAAAAAAAAAAAAAAAAAAAAAAACTAACCAAGAGGAGCGTTGGGATCATGCCTGAAAACCTTTTCCAGTTACAATTAATGGTCACTACAAAATAACAAAACCTTTTTCTTTAAATTAACAAAGAAACCCAATAACAACTTTATTAGTTTATAACGATAAGCACATTATTTGGACTATAGATTTTTACGCGGTTCTCATATGTACCTATACTCTTTACAATTGCGAATCAAATTCTACGGCTAATCACAGCGAAACTTACTTGTTCATGTCGTCTGGCCTCTCCCGCATTGTTACAATATTTGTCGAAGCACAGCTGTACTTGGCCACAATTTGATTTGTGTCTATGTTCTCGCACATAATCTCTCTGTACGATGATATGGTCCAAAGCAGTGGAGCGGTTAGCGACCGACACAAGGACACAACTGCCTGTTGTACGAACTCCTTTTTATCCTCTTTGAATTTGCCTACCCGGTTTTTGTCCAGCGAGAATGATGTTATGGTTCCCGAGCGGGAATTAACAAGCAATGTTGATGCACTCAGCCAAAGTGCTTCCATATGAGTATCTGGAAATAAATATAAAATATTAACAGAAGATACCTATAGAAATATCGGATGTCATTACTTACTCTTTCCATATGGTGTATTTCGTCCCTTTAATCGGTCACAAGCGGCTCCAGTTTTTGTGTTCCAAACCCAGACAGTTGCATCGGCGGCAACCGATGCAAGTAGGGTCATCTTACCTGGATTTGACGGATCTACTATAGGATCTTTTGGTGGTTCCACTTCCATCTCTTCCTGCGTGTGCACCTCAGCCTGATGATGGAATATAATTTTCTCTTTGTTGGTACTGTCATCGGTCGAGCTTTTGCCAATGAGTTCGACGCTGTTATTCGAGTCACATGAGCTTGATACATCGGCAAGTTGATCGACATTTTGGCAATCCTCAAGTGTGACCTGTGGGTCATTCGGAGAACTAATAGGTCTATTCTTCAAAGTTTCGATTTCTTCCTTGAGACTCTCGCATGCTTCTACATAGTTAAAGTTCGTATTGTTGCCATCCTCTTGGTTTTTTTCGATCCCGTCGAATTGTTCGAGACTCTGTTTGGTGTCGCAAGGAGCGCCAAACTCATTCTCCAAATAGTCATAGTCATAGATGTCAAATATATCATCAGCCCCCACCGAAGCCCTTGCAGCTGGTCTAGCTTTCTGTGGTTCCTTAAGCGGTGTGTCTACCTTGACCTCAGTCTGTCCAATAATAGGTACCGTTGCAATATTCCAAGCTAACGAAGTTATACACGAATCATGGCCTTTCAAAGTATACAAAATCTGTTCGGATTTCAAATCAGCCAAGATGACCAATCCTTTGGGAGTTCCAGCGGCGAAAATATGTTCATTGAATGGAGAGCACTTTAGAATTGCTACGTTATGTTTTTTAGGAATTATACGCTGCCGTCTGCAGTACGTATTTGACGCAACACAGTATATGACCAGGTCATTTGGGGAAATGGACAGAATATTGCGATTACTCATGAAGCTCATATGAACTCCTTCTGCCGTCGACGGCTCATCGCCTTCTGTTTGTGGTTTAGTGAAGTGGGCTTTATGGCCGAAAATAGCATTGGCCTGTTCAAAATCCCAGATCTGTACAGAATTGTCCTGAGCCAGGATTGCAAAGTACTTGGTACGTGACCAATCCGAATCACAGGCAAGACTTTTTATTGTCTGGCGAGTATGGAAAATCTTCATTACAGGCGGCACGTCATTGCCTTTGATTTGCGATATGTAGTTAATGGTCTTGGAGCCGATGTAGAGAAGTCCCTGGTCGGGAGTCGCCACACAGCCGGCAACTAAATTCCATTGTGGAACAATGGGAACTTTGACCGTTGGCAATGCCATATTATTGAGCAGCTTTTAGATTTAGTTGAATGTTTGGAACTTCCGGGAACTTATTTTTGAAGTGCAAAGAAATTTATTACGAAATGTACAGAAATTAATAAATTCGCACTAAACTTATAACTTTATAACTGAAATCTAAAATACGTTTTTACATGCGGAATCTGCAAAAAGTACTGCTATCTCATTCCAAACAGATGGAGTTGGTACAAGTGACACAGCTGTCGCTTGAAGAAAACAACAAAGCGCAGAAAAGTGCTGCCAAAATACAAGTAAGAATCTTACAATCAACAAGTTACCAAAATTAACAAGCCCTGGCTGTTTAATTTTTTTTATCAATCTTAAAATGCAACAGCTGAATTTATTAGATTTAAGATAAAATAAATGAACTTTATTGTGACTTCAAACCAGGGATTAATATTTTTCTCGCACCATTGCCGAAAAATGGGATGGACACCCGTTCATACATATTATTGTTATTTTTTTAAATAAAAACAAGTAGTATGTTTATGTCAAAACCTAGTACTATTCTTATATGTATATATGTATATTCAATAACTTGAAAAACTTCTCGATTTGTGTCGCCATTTTTTGGAACACTTCTCAACGCAAATCATCGATTACTAGGTCTGCTTGGTGTGCAGTAAAATTACGTAAAATTACTGAATATGTCAAAAATCAAGAGAATAAAGAGCCAAATGAGAGTGTCAAAAAATTTCCCCCACTACGAAATCGTGCTACACCCTACACCACATCCATGTAGTCACCCAGGGACATCTATCAAACAGCCATCTGACAATTCGTAAAATGTCAATCTTCATTTTTGTTTGTGCAATTAGAAGTTTCTGAGAGGATTTTCCCCCCTTTTCAAATTATTTACTATTTGACAGATGTTGGATCACGAAAAGAACATCAAACAGGCCTACTGATTACGTATGTTATAAAATTTTAGTGCACCCATTTCTCACTTCTCGTTTCAGCATTCAACATCAAAACATCAAAATATTTCGCGTCATAAGACAAAAACATCAAATCAAACATGGCTCACAATGAACGGATAATTTCCTCCTCTTCTCAGAATAAGTTCAATTTTCAATATACCATCCCATGAATTGCGTACCTATCTTGATTCTCAACTGGCGCGTTTGTATTTATATTCGAATACAGATTACAAAATATTACATTTAGCTATTAAGTTTAATATTGACAAAGTTATTGAACGGATAAGTAAACTGAAAATGAATTCTCGTGAAAGAATCCATAATCTTGAACTGATCTACGAGGTGTGCTGTGCAGAAATGACGAAGCTCCGTACGAGCGTAACAACATTCCTGGAAGAAAGTTCCAAAATCTGTAAATTGATATGCGCTCAATTAGAATCGAACTTGGAAGACGATACGTTCGCGTTGATTGCATACGATGACTACTCCACAAAGCTGTCCAATCTGACTGATATGACGCGAAAATTTAATCTTCATTTGTATTTTCAAGAGTTGCAGCAAAAGAGGGAAATGCACGGCATTTGTGACAGAATCAAGAGCCTCCCTTGTAAAGACAACATCGAGGTGCACCAAATCGAGTCGCCACCACTTTTCATATACCAAGAACCAAGTATTGATCATTTTTGTCAAGACAATGCGATAATCGAAGCTTGTGTCACGTACGTCAGCTGCGATTCGTTAATGTTTTACATTATCGAGATAGAGAATCCCTTTATCGGAGAATTAATAAATCTCCGGAAGATGTTAAATGAAAATTGGTGCAAATTCGACGGTTTTCCTGATCCAAAAGAGGTGTTTGGCCTGGTAGTAGACAATCAATTGTTTCGGGCGGTCCGTGAAAACACGACTGAAGTGCGCCAGACATACTTGGCGTATTTGATGGAATTTGGAGAAGTCACTCAGATCACCAGTTTGAGTGATATGTTCCACTTACCACGAAAGTTCAGGGACATACCAGCGCAAGCAGTCCAGTGCGAATTGGTATCGGTCAATGGTAACTCAAACTGTGACTTAGGGGAATCTCTCTTTAAGTATGAATGCAAAAGAGCGCTCTTCACAGTCGTGCGGAAGGATGACAAGATTATTTACATGAACTTAATAGAAGACGAAAAGGATGTGAAACCACCTTTAAAGCAGAGTACTAACCCTTTCATAGGCAGTAACCCCGACGAAGAGACATTAATGGAGAAAACCGGACTGACTGCGGCTGAGCTGGACATGCTTTACGAGGAACCAATTCAGACAACAAATGCAATGAAGGCGGTCATGGGCTATGATCCTAAAGATGACGAGCGGATTTGCAAATACTATAATCCGAAAATGAAGAGCTGCTTTAAAGGCTCAAACTGCCGTATGCTGCATACTGAAATACTTAAAGACGGCTGGACAAAGGATGAGCAGGCCACCTTGATTGATGTATGTGTACCGATGATATTTCCAAAAGATGGCTCCACTATTAGAGTTGTTCCAACTCACATTGTGGATGTTTGTTCGTTCTACGCGCAAATGGAATTTAGCGATCGTAAAGAGAATCCTCTGTTCTGGGGTTTCAGAGACATCCCCGATAAGACAAAGCTGCGATCACCGCCATTGCAGTTCGACATGGTTCTGGCTCAGTTCAGCGATGGCAATTGGTATCGAGCACAGGTAATGGATTGCTTTGAGGACAACACGTTTCGGGTGTTCTACGTTGACTACGGTAATGATGATGTAGTTTCCCTATTGGGGCTGGCTGCCTGGAATAAAAACCTTTCGACGTATTCATTCCAAGCATTCAAGTGTCGCATCGCAGGTATTGCCAATGCCACAAAAAACAAAGACGACGAGGATAGTGCTTTGAAAATCATCGGCGGTATGATCCTGGACCAGTATGTTACAGTGCGGGTGTTGCATTCAACCGATGAGATTCTGGTAGAATTCGTAGATAAGAACTGTGTTAAACTACCTGGAATACTCGTATGGCAACACTACGCCATTGAAGTGGAGAAAATTTTATAGAAATATATTTTTTTTCTTTATTATTTAATCTTTTGGCTGTATTCGGAGAGCACCCATTTCGATGTTTAGTTCAGTGAGCAGTTCGTTCGGTGCCACTCCGGTCTGAGTGAGTTCCGATATCATTTGTTGGATTTCCGTACAATCAAAACATGCGTTTCTTATGGCCAATATACTCCATTCTTTAATGACTGAAAATATAAGTAAAATAAATGAATTGTGTTATTTTTGTTGATTAAAAAAGTTAATGTTTTTAATTTTCAAGTCTTCTAAGGGAAGTCGAATTTAAGTACGTAAAAACGACAGCTGAGTTCGACAGTCAAAAAAATCATATTTACGTGGGTTCCTCGCATCCATGGTGGTGCACTCCAGGAGAGCAGGCAGCAGGTTAATGTCAATGCAATGCTGCTGGTTGGCTCTGTTCGTGCACAACAAATTTCCAATTGTTCGTACAAGCAGCGTTTTCAACTCAAACGATATCTCAGACTCAAATGCTGTATCGATTTCAGTTCCAGGTGCAACTTGTTCCAACTTCGTCATCGGTGTAAATTGATTATTGGCCTTTTTTCCAAGGGCAACAATGCTCTGTAATAATGCTGCGACACTCAGAAACAGAGAATCATCTCTGCCGTATACATTGTGATAAATCTCACTACCCGTAGCAGACGAGATCACACTCAACAAACTGTAAACCTCCTGTGGATGGAGGTTATTTTCCATTTCTCCAGAACTTCTCAAAATACAGTCAGATTTCTTTTTGAACTCCTTGGAGATGTATTCCATTAAAATTGGTCTTATTGCTCCATTCGGACTATAATTGCGAATGTATGTTGTTATATATTTCAAAATATCAATCCTATTCTGAGCACTGATAGTAGCATACAATCTCAGAGTCCATTGATTAGTGACCAGGAAGTACTCGAAAAACAAATCAACAAACACCAGCTCTTCGGTACTCTCCTCTTCGACGATTCTATGCCAAAGATCGGCGAGTAGGGCGAGGGCGACTTTTTCATTGCAATCTGCTGAACCACCTTTGCAGATGTTATAGACAATCATCAACTTTTTATCAGTGTTGATATCAATCGGTTGTACTCTGATGTCGTCGAGAAGTTTTGTACCCAAATGATCCCAAACAAACTTCTGAGACTTTTCATTCTGAACCGTAAGATTGGCTATGAATTGCCATGCCAGCTCGATTATTCCATTATCTTCCAAGCTACTCGCTGCTATTAACTGCATAAATTCAGTCGTCTCGCTTTGTTCGATAACAAAGTTTTGTGCATTTTCTCCATGCGAGCAGCAGTTTCTTATGAATTTAATGTCTAGTTTTATATCCTCCAGTACACAGCTCTCAAGATTTTCTCTGTCGAAAAGTTTCTTAAGATTCGAGTTAATGTTTTGAAGATTTGTTTTTATTTTCATTAAATCTATACTGTTGGAAAAATGAATTAAAACAAGAGAAGCAAGTATGTATATAGTAAGGGTGCTTACTTTTCCCACATTTTTAGCTAGATAACAATTTGATGGATTTGCGTTTCCCTTTTGCACTTCTTGAGTAAAAAACGTTTTGAGACTAATAGCAAGAAACAGTAATAAATAAATGGCCACACGAATGATATGTAATATGTTAACGTAGATAGGAATAAAATGTAAAAAGGATTAATTTATCATCATGCCTTTTTTTATTTGTTTATGTTCAGCAATAGAGAAGAGTCTGACGTTTCCTTTTCTTGTGGTCCATGGAACGAAACAAAACTGTTCGTTTTGATATTTAGTTACTTACAAAAGAGCTAAACAAATATGGAATGTTCAATGGATCAGAGATCGTAGATGTTAAGCCAGCTACAGACGAGAAATTAATCGCCCAACTGGTTGACTGACTGATTGCAAATAACCCGTGTGTAGGCAAGTCTGACGATGAGTTGAACGATTTCATCAGTCTGCCAACCAGTCGTTGAAAAATCAAAATGTTTTGGTTTTCCGGTTTGTGTTTGGGATGACTACTGAAGTTCGAAGATTGGTCTTTGCGTCTGTAGGGAAATGATTACAAGTTACAACCAGTATTTCAGCCAGTTGGCCGATTAGTTTCTCGTCTGTAGCTGGCTTTATATACCCCGTTTATATGACAACTCAATGCGCATTGAATCGATGCGCATTGGTTCAATCCGCATAAAAAGGTTGGTGTTTACATGAAATTATTCAAAACCGAATCCAAAATAAACGTGAGAAAATTGAGAGTTTAATAAACAGCTGATTGAACTGACAGTTTGAAAAAATAAAAAATAATTAATTAAAAATTACACTATTGAATTGCCTGACATTAGATGACAGATAAGAGAATGATAGGTGTGTTTGGTAACCTGTTAATTTATGAAAATTTACATCCAACTGTCAAAAATCAAGAGAAGAGAGAGCCGAATGACAGTGTCAAAGAATTTCCCCTTGGCGAAATCGTGCTATATGGAGTCACCGAGGCACATCCTTCAAACAGCAATCTGACAATTTGTGAAATGTCAATCACTTCTTGTTAACAAAATAAAAGAAAATTAGTTTTTCGTGAAAATATTCAATAGTTAAAAAAGAAGAAGAGAGGATTTTCCCCCACTTTTACTATTTGACAGATGTGCCATTTGTGTTAATAACAGTTAACAAACACAGCTGATGAGAGCGCGAGAGAGTAAAATTCAATGCGTAAAATTTCAATGCGATTTGAAAGTGTTTACATGATATTTCAATTCGGTTTCAAATTTTCAATGCGGTTTATAAACAGGAATGAACGAATGCGGAGTGAGTATTTCAATGCGGTTCGAAGTGGTGTTTATATGAGCGGATTGAACCAATGCGCATTACTTACTTAGGTGGCGCTACAGTCCGGGGTGGACCAAGGCCTCAACCAACAGCCTCTTCCAGTTAGCCCGGTCCTTAGCTAACCGCTTCCAGTTGCGCACTCCAAGTTGGTTGAGGTCTTGTTCTACTTGGTCGCGCCACCTTAGGCGAGGTCGTCCTCTGCTGCGCTGACCCTCCGGGTTAGAGTTGAATATTCTCCGAGCCGGAGCGCTGATGTCCATGCGCTCTACATGTCCTAGCCATCTTAAACGCCCAATGTGCAGTTTTTTGACCAGGCTGATGTCGCTGTATAGCTCGTACAATTCGTCGTTGAATCTTCTCCTCCAAAACCCGTCAACGCAAACGGGACCGAATATCCTACGAAGGATTTTTCTCTCAAAGCGACCAAGGAGATCTTCATCCGCTTTCGATAAAGTCCATGCTTCAGCTCCATATAGCAAGACTGGGATGATAAGGGTCTTATATAGAGTCTCCTTAGTCGATCGGGAAAGGACTTTACTGCTCAATTGCCTTCTTAGCCCAAAGAAACAGCGGTTGGCAAGAGTAATCCTTCGTTTGATTTCCGACGAGATGTCATTTTTTGATGTTATGGCAGAGCCGAGGTAGACAAAGTCCTTTACTACCTCAAAGTTGTAGCTGTCTATTGTGACGTTCTGTCCAATTTGTCGATGTTGGTTGTCCCTTTTTGTTGACAGCATATACTTAGTTTTGCCCTCGTTTACCGCTAAACCCATTTTGGCCGCTTCCATTTCTATACTCGCGAACGCGCCGGTGACAGCTCGCTGTGTTCTATCAATGATGTCAATATCGTCGGCGTATGCAAGTAGCTGAACGGACTTTTGAAAGATCGTTCCTTGTGTGTTGGCTTGTGAGTTTCGAACAATTCTTTCAAGTATGATGTTGAAGAAGTCGCATGACAGCGCATCACCTTGTCTGAATCCTTTTTTGACATCGAAGGTCTCGGTGAGGTCATTACCGACCTTGATGGAGCAGCGCATTGAGTTGTCATATAAACGGGGTAATAATTAGATAAGTGATTTATTTGAGTGGATATACTTGCGGTATTTCCTCTCAGTTTTTAACAGCAAAACTGGAAGTTTACCTAGTTTGTAATAAAACAACGATCGTTTCTTTAAAAATACCGTCATATATTATGCGTGGTGGGTGCAATTTGAGAAAAACAAAACAAAATGGACAACTTTTTTAGATACCAGTAGCTATTTTAATAATTGTTTTTCTTCTTTTCTCTAAATCTTCATTGATTTTATCATTTTCATCGCCTAGTGCCTTAATTTCTTGTTCTAAACCATGTATTACGTCTTCAAAGTATTTATCAATTTTTTCGATTTCCTGGTAAAATAAACACAAACCTTTTAATATATTGAAATCGGGAGATTAGTTTCAAACCTACCACCAAAGTATCCAAAGGCTTGTTTGAGCGAGTTGACATCTTTTTTGTATAAATTTTGGCCAAAATACCCATATTCTCTATCTCTGACTGTGTGTTTTCATTTTGCCGGCTAATCGCAAGTATTTCATCTAACAAAATCTTATTTTGAAGTACAAGTTTCTTAGACTTTCCTAAATAGGCCTTCTCCTGCATCTTCTGCTTACAGCCAAACATTATCTTTTCAATGTGAGCTCTCTGCCTGTGCAAATCTGCTTGAACTTGGGTGTCCAGTGTTACAAACCTCTTCAGAGCATCATCATTGGAGTATTTATGGAAGAGGTACTTGATTCCTTCTCTTAGCTTATCGGAATGATTTAATGTTCCCGCAACTTGGTATATTTCAGCACAAATGTGAGTTATACACATTTGAGCTGACTTAACTCGGGCGAGTTCTGTTTTCAGTTCCACATTTGTACTTATGCATTTGTCTTTTAGTTCCTTCAATTGCAGCTCAAGCTGTAGATTATTCTTTTGCAGACCATTCAGCTCCTGTTCCATTTCAGTAATCTGCTTTCGCTTTTCGATTATTTGCAACTCACGTGGCTCTATCTGGGCTTTGAGTTCGTTAATTTTATGATTCAGTACCTGCTTGTATTTCTCCAGCTCTTGATTTTTCAGTAGAATTTCGTCAATACGTTTCTGCTTAACATTGATCGCATGCTCACGATCGGCAACATCTTTATGCAAATCTCTGATGTCGCCGTTTATTTCTGCGATCATTGCCTTCGATTTGTAATATTCATCCTTCAGCTTGGTCACTTCTTTCTGCAAGTGATCACTCTCCTTCCGTACATTCTCATACTTCAATTGATAGGTGTCAGCTTGATCCTTCCACTTGTTGGTTTCGTCCTTCTCGAATTTAACTTTCCTCTTGTATTCAATCTGACAATCGATCATTTTCCGATCGCTGTCAATTTCAAACTTCCGACAATACTCGCTGAACTCTATTTTCTTGTCCTCCATCTCCTTCATCAACTGACTAATGAGCTCCTGACGTTCATCTAGCTGCCTTCTGAAGTCCAACTCTAATGCTTCCACGGTATCACGCAAACAGCTTTTACTCTTAGCCAGCTTCTCCTCATAGCTGTCCCTGATGCTGAGCATATCCTCCCGAAGATTGGAGAACTTCTGATACTCCATCTGCATTCGTTCCGAGTACTGTGCCGCCAGGTATCTCATTTGAGTTTTATACTTATCGTTGAGCTGATCAATTTGTGATGTTATTTGTATTAGCTCTTCGCTGTGTCTCGCTCCGATTTCTGCGTTTTTGGTTTTCAATTCCATCAGGGCTTCACAGTAGCCCTTATGAGTGTCGGCCATTTGCTGTTGGTCATTCTCTTCGTTTTGGCTTTGCTTTTGGTAGAATTCAGCAGCTTGTTGTGTTAGTCGCGCTTCAAGAGATCTTATCTGATGGATCTTGTCTTCCAAGTCCTTTCGAGGAATAAGAACTTCATGACTTTTCAGCAAGTCTTGATCTATGGGCGCAACTTTGCCATCGATATTTTTCAACTGCCAAATTACTAAAGTTCCACTGGCCGAGCATGAGATAAGAAGAGTCCCATCATGGGAGAAGCGTAGTTTGGTTATGGCACTGTCGAAGAAGGAGAATCTGGTGATGGTCCCACCTTGTTTATCTGACCATGGCATATGAATGTTGTACAGTTGACCGCATTGATTAGCCGCGAACATGACCAGGTCAGACCTGGTCAATGCTATATCTAAAATGGGTGCCTTGTCGGGGATTCTTACCTCTTGAACAACTTGGGAACTCTTTATCTGTCTAACGATTCCCGAATCAGTCGAGGCAAAGAAACACTCTGGATTATTTGTAACGCAGAGCGAGTTGTATTTCGTTTCTGGATGAATTATTTCCTGTAATCGGTTACCAGTTTCAATGTCCCATTGGTAAATGGCACCCTCATCGTCGCTGGAAATCACCGATTTATCATTTCTAGCCCAAGCTACCGAAAGTACGGTTCCAGTGTGACCCTACGGAATAGATAATGTGTCAGCAAAGTTCCTAGATAATTTGAAGTGAATGCTACCTTAAGAGTTTTCAGAGTCTCCAAATTGAAGACTGAAGTGATAGCAATACAGCTTTCGTAGGCAGTTGCCATTAAGTGTCCTAAGTAGGCGAATTTTATATCCTTCGGGCTTGCAAAGTTATATGTCTTCACTAACTGCAAATAGTTGATATGAAAGGTTTAAAAAATTCTTAAAACGAAACATTAAAAATTACATTCATATCTTCCATGAAAATCTGCATGATTTTGACTTTCTCAAGGAAACCCACGGCGGCATATTGCCCCGAAGCATAGAGCTCGATGACAGTAATATCGATGGGAAAATGCTTGACCAGTTCGACTTTGTTCGTTTGATAATTCCACACTCTAATGGTTCTGTCCTTAGCTGTAAATTAAAATGTTATTGATATTTCACACCAAATAGTACTTATTCCATACAAGAGGACATAACGATTGGCCTCCAGGAGCATACGCAAATATCAATAATTTCATCGATATGTATAAGCTCGCCCAACACGTTAAACTGCAGCCTTTTGGTTTTCAGAGACTCTGGAACTATCAGAACACCGGCATATATTTGATTATGCTTAGCGGTGACAATAACGGTATCATGTCTTGCGTTGATGGCCATATTTGTGATTTGATACAAGTTCTCTTGGTATGTGCCTATCGGTATATCTAAGATTGTCTTCCTTTCGAATTTCGATTTTGAGACTTTTTCAAAGACGTAGACTTGGTTGAAAATGGCGAACGCCAAGCCTTTATTGAAGGCGATCATGCATACAATTGCTTGGTTTTTCATCATTACTCTATTTGTTATTGGTATCTCTTCCGAATCGGCTTCGGCTGTTAGATCAATAGCCTCTATATCTTTGGCGCGAAAAGTCGTCATCTGTTTGTCATTTTCGAAGAGGATAAGCATTCCCTGTATGGTGCCAATGATGAACATCTCCGATGAGATCCATGCGATGGAAGTGGCATTGAACTCCGGCTTTATATCTTCGTAGAATGTGAAACCTTTCTCCGAGTTTACCATCAGTTTCATTACTCCGTCACCGCAGACGGCTACGAGATCTTGCCTATGGGGGTTGCAACATAGAAAACTGGCCATTCCACGGTGATTTGTATTGCCTGCACGGCCCTCGACGATTGTGCCAAGCCTGTCGAAAAAGAGCATGTACACCATTTCATCTGGATACTCGGTGAGGGCTACAAGTGCGTTGGAGTCGCATGTGAATGAGATTTGGGTTATCTTCTTATTGTGGGCACTGTTAGGAAGCTGGAAAACTCGTTGTCTCTTAAAAGTGAGTAAGTCATAGACGACTATATAATCGACGCTAAAAAAGACACCGTTCAGTTATGGGTAGGCTTGACACTAAGTGGGTACCTACCGTCCTTCGTCTTCGGTATCCGATATTTCGACGATAGCCATTAAAAGCCTGGTTGAGTTAATGACTATATTTGTTGGGGTCGCATTGGGCGGTAATCTGAAGGAGAGACATTTTGGAATATAAAACAAAAAAACGCCAAATAACAAATACCGAACATACTTTAAAATTCTCTGCTTGTTCTGAACATAGTCATGGAAAACTATTACCCCTTCAACTGGGTAGATGACTTCTTGGTTGAGATTAAAATTAATGTTGCCAATAACTTCTGATCTAAGCCCGTAAACATGTTTTGGTTCAATGGTGACCGAAACAATTGATGTTCCCCTATCGTTCATATTGGATCTAACGAAATATACGCATGCGAGTATGTACGTTTAGTTCAAGACAAAAAAAAACAATTTTGTAAATAAAATTGAAGTTTTTCGAATAGCCATCGTAAATTGATCTAACAATTTTAATGTCAAGAATACTCAAATCATCGTCATGACACCACAAAAAAATAAGACCAAGTTTCTTATTTAACATTTTCAACTTTAAGAGAGAAGAAGCTTCTCTTATTTTTTGCCGCTGCTGGGAGAAGTCTTACTCTTAACTCTCAAAAAGCTTTGTTGTATTTTTCTTTAGAAAAAGAGCAATTCACTCCATTTTCCATTTTCCATTGCATGTCGGTTTCGGTTGCCTACTCCACTTTTAAAACGATGGTGGTAGGCAACTTATTGAGCTTTGCTGGTTTGGTATACTTAAATATTTGCATATGTACGAGTACCTAACCTATATGAAGATGTTCAATTAGCGGAAAACTGCGTGTGTTGCTAATAAAATTGTTTTCGTAATTTAATCATAAATTTTCCGCGGCAATGTTGCTACCATATAAACTGCTCGGCAGATGCCGTCAGCCACGGGAAAATATTTACTTTACTTCCACCGAAATCAATCGGAGTCCAATTCGTGGCGTCGTCAGCTCGTAGTGAAGTGCTCACCGTGTTTTTGTTTATAATAAAAAAAATTGTAGTTTGGATTGAGCTATGTTTATTAGTTATTAATGAAATAAATTACAAGCTCTTGTGTATCTATCAGCGTGAGCAACTAAATTTATAGTACAATGTAGCTAAAGGTTACCCTACCATAACGTAGTCAAACTTTTTGCCAACCGAACTTCGACACCTTGGTACATTGTTTGCATGTATCGTTAGCCCAAACCTATGTATATACCTTCTGAATATATTCATAAGCATAACACTCAAAAAGACCACGAAGGTGCTTAATAGTTCCTACACAATGGCGAAAAAGAAAATCACATTTATCGTCAAAAGGGATTCATTTACGTAAGGGTAGTCTCCAAAGCAACCACCCACGTGACTATGCATCTTTTATACCCATATGTGTGTTACTCATATTAAGTGTAACAACAACGGTATAACATCTGTTCCCTTGACAATTAGTTCTACATCGGTTGCAATCAACAGGTGCCATTTTATTACGCTATTCTTATGGCACGTTCTTACATTAGCTAATTGATGCGCCCCACTGCATCTAGTCTTATTTTGATTCAATCCATTAACTGTTATTATGGAGTTGAAGTCGAAGGTGTTTATGTGAATGTTATGGAAAATGTTAACGGTAACCACTGCCTACGAGTATATGGAATTTATTTTATATTCACCTCTAAGAGAAATGGTTAATTTGTGTTCTGACCTGAAATGTTAGGAAAACAGGCTAACTGTACTTTTGAGACATGTTAGCTGAATCAGTCAGATTCGCATGCATTTAAATCGGTTCATAAGATTAAAGGCAGTCAAATTACTATCGTTGTTTGTGAAGAGATTTTTTTTTTTTGTATAAAAAGTAAATTATGTCTATAAGAAAGGATTAGCTTTATTTTTTCTTCAAGAACGGTAAAAAAAATTGTTTGACATTGTCAGAGAGGGCGAAAATAGACGATTACAATTCGGAAGGCTTATCCAAGCGTGCTGTCATTGGCAGGATCGATCGGAGTAATCATGCTGCTGGTTATCATTTAAAGGATCCAAAAATGTACGGGAAAAAACACAAAGGAAATTGTCCGATTAGCCTTCAATTCAGAGGTTTCGACAGCTAAGATCGGAAATGCAGCTGGTGTTACCTCACGTTCGACGTGTGATTCGTAGTGCCAAATACCTCAAGCGACTTAAGCAGATGAAAAAACCACCACCTAGTACTTCGCGAAAAATCCAATGCTTACTATTCGCGAATGACCACATGAACTGGAATGTGCAACAAGGAGCAAGTTCGAATAGCTGGAAAAAAGAGGTATTTTCTGACGAAACTAAATTTAATTTAGATGGACCGGATGGCTATAACTATTACTTTCACGATTCAAGAAAAGAGAAGCTCTTTTTAAAACGCCATCATTGCAGAGAAGGGGACGTAATGGTCTTGGGTAAAGTATCTTATCATGGCACCGTCGACTTGGTGGTTCAAAGCTCTAAAGTGGTAGAAAATAGCTACACAGTGGTAGATCCACGATCTCTTCGGACCACTTTCGTAGATATTTCAACACGACAACCCTCCTATACACACATCTCGCATTGTAAAATCGTTTGTTGCCAGTAAAAATGTTGAACTTGTTCCATGGTCACAATATTCGCCAGACGTTTACACTATAGAAATTGTCTGGGGCTGGCTCATGCGAAAAGTATACGAAGGTGGAAAGCAATACGATGATAAAGAAGCGCTTTCGAAGCCATCAGGTCTGTCTGGAATGAGATTTCACTCGACTACTAAGCCTCATTGTATAACTACCTAAAATACCGAATTTTTGAGGTTATTTTGAAGAAAGGTGATTCTATTCATTATTAAAAATTGTACTTGGAGTATGAATTCAAAATTAAAGTTTCATAAAAAGAAACCAAAAAACATTGGCGCAAATTCATAGTCAGCCCATGAATAGTGCCTATAGCCGACTATAGTTATAGCCGGCACTAAATAAAAAGCCGGCTATTACTTTTCGTTATTCATAAACACATTTTTGCCTGTGTATTAGTTCGTATCGACTTTGGTATGTTTTTGTAAAGCGCTAGAATAAGATGCTTGGGGAATTTCATTGATGCCCGAGATGACATCATAACTTTTGTCGCTGACTTTTGTTGTTTGGCCTTTACTGGAGGATTTGCAACTTCTGGTCTCCATATCATGGACTGCTGTTTGGTTTCCGGGTCGGACATCGAGCTGACTTCTTCAAATATTTCAAATGGCATTCAAGCTCAGTTCATCCGATCTCCTATGTCATCCTGGCATCTTCGTCAATTTTAGCCTTGACGAGGGCCACATTTTTATCCTCGGTGGAGGATTTCGGCCGACCTTCACGAGATTCGTCCTCTACAGAAAAATGGCCAGTCTGGAATTTTCGAAACCACTTTGAAATAGTAACAAGAGATGGTGCATTTATTCGGTATGCATTTTGGCATTCGTGCAGACTTTTGACTGGCGTGAGTTGACGTCGAAATCCGAAGAAAATGGCAAAACGAATTTCTTCCTCTCTTGGCAGTGGAACTTCAACCGAGCTTACGTCATTAATTTTTCTTTTTCTCGTCTCAATTTTTACCTCTTGTTCTGAAATTCGGAAATAAATATTATTAGATTGGAAATAATGTTGTGAATACAACAGAAATCTTTGTTGAATGTACAGCAAAATTTGTAAAATATGCAATACCTACATATGTATGTATTTGTATAAACTATAGATTTTTGTTGTTATTCACAACTCTTTGCGGTCAAAATACAATTTCTATCGTCAATTCCACAGTTCGATCGTAGAAACTACAAGCGTTTGCTTTTATTGCAGCTTTTCCCCCTCATACACACAACTTTTTTCCTGAAATCTATGCTCCAAAATTAAAACAAATATACACCAAATAATAATTTAAAATTATTTTTATTTAAATAATTTATATCAATGAAATCTTAAATTACATTAATATATTTTTATTTAAAGAATCAAATACACTTAGGTATTTCAAAAAACTTTTGTCACATCAATGAATGTATTTACGTGAATTGGTGGACTTGTAACATTATTAACATTTAGAAAAATAAAATCTTGAAATATTTTTGTAAAATCCAAATCTGTTGCATTAAATTTGAATTTAGATTTCTTTAAATACTCATATCATAAGCAATATGCCCGAAATAATTACCTACATATCTTAAATTCTCCATAGCTAAACAGCTGTTTTCTAAGGTTTAAAAGATCAATAGTAAAAACCTGCATATTTAAAAGACCAATTAATAAAATCATCCCTTTTTTTAATATCATACATGCAATTAAGTTCGAGGATGAGTTAGATGCTTGGAGGCTCCTACGTGACCTTGGTGTTAAACTTGCTCATTTTGCTGCACACTGTGTTCCATTGTGCGTGAGTTCAAAAACTTCCGCGTCCAAAAGCAATGTAGTGTATTTTCAGTTACTGCGTTTCCCATGAGGGTATTATTTTCTATTGCATGCGATGCATCCCTGTATAAGACGCTGGCCTCGACATTCTCAGCATTTTCAATTAAAAAAAAAGTAAATCACTGTTCATTTGGAAAACAAAATGAAAAATTTGCACTCCAACTAATCGACTTACCTAATACCTATCACTTCCATACTTGATGATGAAATGAACAATGGATTGCGAATAAACTATAAAAGTGAGTTAGTTATGTTAAATGCTGCTGTAATATTGACAATTGAATGCAATTATGTATGCACTACATAAAGTTGTTGTAGATTGCAGAATTTCGCCATGGAGATTTTACAAATTAATATTTGTAAATTTAGCAACCAAAATTGACAATGCGCTGTAAATTTTACAACAAGAAATGGTGATCATTTGAACAATTTTATTGTAAGAAAATACAATTAATTGTGAATGTGAACCCGTTTGCTCTACACAGATTTCCAATTTATTGTAAATTTGACTTCCACAAGTTGTAAAATTTACACCGCATATTTTTTTGGGTGTACCTACTCGAACAATCAGTATCTGAGCATTTTTTCAAATCGCCATTTTAATATCTATACGGGTACTTTTTGTATAATTTCGAAAAGTGGGAAAATTAAGAAAAGTAAACGAACAACAAAAAATTGAAAATGTCTGTGATTCGACAGTTTTCATATATCTGTCCAAAGAAATTTCTTCTGCTAAAATTCGTGGCATGGGGAAATTGCGGAAATATAGAATTTGAATTCAAAGATCTGCAATGTATTTCGCTTCAAATAAAGAACCGCACACACTTTCATTATTCACTATATTCATTTATTTTATTCAATTGGTGAATCGTCAGTTAGTTTTTGCAAATTCTTAGTGAGTAGTTGATTTTCCAACTTTAAAGCTTTGAGGTGCGCCTGCTTAGAGCTTATATGATGCTCATGCTGAGATTTACGAACTTGAATTTGCTGTAATTTAAAAAAAAATAAAAAATTTGCAACAATTTTTGAAAATTAAATCGGTCGCACTTACATCCAAAGTATGAATAAGTTGATTTTGTATGATAGCGCTCCTCCTGCCGGAAATCTTAAGCATAATTTCTAAATTATTGAGGTCCTTTTTCATGTTCTTGCTTTTGCGCTGCAACTCTTCAATGTCAGCTAAAAGCTGCATATTCTCTTTAAGCAGGTTTGTTGATCGCTTCGATTCCGATCGGCCGAGTAATTTCCGCTTACAGGCAGTTATGGAGTTTTCGATATGCGCCCTTTGCCGGTTGAACTCTGTCTGCACCTGAGTTTCCAATACGATGTGCTTATGCAGAGTCTCGTTGCTGGCGTACCTCTGGTAAAGTCGCCTTATACCGGCTTTAAGTTGATTGAGGTCGTTGACCATTCCCGCGACATTGTAGATCTCAGTGCAAATGGAAAAAATAGTTTCACGCGAGTGCTTGGCCTTGGTACGTTGATTTTTCAGTTCAGTAACTGATTGCAAATACTTTTCAGTGAGACTGTTCATCTGTAGCTCTAACTGAACGTTGTCCTTATTGAGTGTTCCCAGCTGCTGTTCCAAATGGGTAATTTTCTTTCGTTTTTCGTTTATTTGACACTCACGAGGTTCGATTTGCATCTTCAGTTCGGTGATCCTGTGGCTCAGCACCTTTTTGTACTTTTCCAGTTCTTGGTTTTTGCGAAGGATCTCCTGGATACGTTTCTCCTTTACACTTATAGCGAATTCACGATCGGTCACGTCCTTTCGCAAGTTTTCTATCTCAAGCATGAGTTTGGCAATCAATTTTTGTGATTTCGTTTGCTCTTCGTTCAGGCGGTCGACATCCTCGACTAGACGTTCGGCTTCCTTACTCATAGTTTCGGATTTTTTTTTCAATACGCCTGCCTTGCCGCGCCATAATACCGCCACGTCTTGTTCGGATTTGATTGCATTCTCGTACTCGATTACGGTGTCCATTAAATTCGCTTCATTTTCGGCCTCCACCTGTCGGCAGTACTCATTGAACTCGAAATTTTCGTCCTGGATTTCATGCATCAAATTGCGAATGAGTTCTTCCCGCTTTTCCAACTGCTTTTTGAAGTCAGTTTCTAGTGCCTCAACAGTATCCTGCAGATATCCTGCCGATTGTCTGAGTTTTTCCTCGTAGCCTTCCCTTATTTCGTTACTACTCTGACTGAAGCTTGTGAACTTTTGGTATTCCATTAGCATACGCTCTGTAAATTGCTCGGATAACTTTTGCATTTGAGTTTTGTGCTCAGCCTTGAGGTCGTTTATGCGAAAAGTTATTTCATTTAGTTCTTCGATATGCTGGCCTTCTAGTTCGTTATTCTTGGTCTTGAGCGCCTCCAGAGCTTGGCAATAGCCCTTGTGTATATCGGCCAGCTGCTGACTGTCAAATATTTCATTCTGACTCTCTTGGTATTGAAATTCTGCGGCCTGTTGTCCAATGCGTATCTCGAGACTGGCGATCTGTTCGATTTTCTCTTTCAAAACATGACGTGGAATGAGCACCTCTTGCCCTTTCAGCAAGTCTTGGTCTAGGTGCGCCACTTTACCATCGATATTTTGCAATATCCAAATGGTTAAGGTTCCACGTTTCGATGCCGTTATTAGCAGGGTACCGTCATGCGAGAACATTAGTTTAGTTACAGGGCTGTCAAAGAATCGGTGATTGATAAAATTACCACCGCTGGCATCTAGGAATGGCAGTTGAACGTTATACAAATTTCCATCGTTCGTTGAGACAAACAAAATTTGATCCGATCTCGCTAGTGCCATGGAAAGAAAAGGTGCCCTGGCTGGCGCAGGAATTTCACGAATCATTTCTGAATTTGCTAACTCTCGGAGTAGCCCCGAACCGGTCACTGCATAGATTGACATGGGATCACATGTACAGCAAAGTGCACGATATTCGGTTCCTTTTTGAACGATTTCTTGAACGCGATGGCCAGTGTCGACTTCCCACTGATAGATGGCACCTTCAGCGCCACCTGAAATTAGATATTTGTCGTCTCGGGACCAGGCCAAGCTGAGGACATTTCCATTGTGGCCCTTGAAATACAAAGAGAAGAAGGTTTATATAGCGTTTATATAGCGTTTATACACGTATTTGACCAAAGACTCACCTTTAATTTCATTATTATGTCCAAATTGTAAACCGATGTTATAGAAACATAATTGTCATAAGCAGCCGCCATTAGATGGCCAAAGAATGAGTACTTCACTTGTGAGCATCGTGGAAAGTTGTATGTTTTTATAATCTAAAGTTGTAGACATGTTTGCTTTTTTCAGGTGTTCTATGAGAAAACGCCACTACATACATTTAAATCATCCATAAAAATCTGCATGATACGTAGCTGATCAGAGAAACCTATAGCTGCAAACTGACCCGTCGTATTTAGCTCTGTGACGGTGATGTCAACCTGATACCGTTTTACAAGTTCCACCTCCCCCGTTTCATAGTTCCACACTCTTATGGTTTGATCCTTTGCTAAACCAATCATAAATGTAGTCTATTTTAAGGGGCAACAATTAAGGCTACTCACAAGCTGTCATAATTATCGATCTCCACGAGCAAACAGAGATGTCAACAATCTCATCGATGTGTATTAACTCTCCAAGTGGCTTGAACTTTACCGATGTCGCGAATTCGCCAACTTCTAAACCTTTCAAGTTGCCCACGTAAATTTGGCTGTGTTTTGTCGTAACAATAACAGTATCCTGCATAGCATTTACCGCCATATTTGTTATAATGTACAAGTCTTCGGTATACATATGTTTTTCAAACTTCATAATCGCCAATCTTTGGTATTTATACTTCGACACTTTCTCGAAGATATACACTTCAGCACCTATTGCATACACAAAGGTCTTCGGCTGTGATACCATACATGTAATCGGACTACTTGATAAAACCGCTGCTGCCGCGGCAGCCTCCTGAGGTTCTGTAGCTGCTGCCTCCTCGGTGTCTGGATCTTTGGAAACATCAATTACTTCGATTTCGGTGCCTCGGAAAGTCAACTTAACCTCCCCATTTTCAACTAGCGCTAATTTGTTCTTTTTCAAGCCCAGCATCAGCGCCTCCATCGATAGCCATGCCATGCAAAGGACAGTGAAGTGAGCTTTAATGTTCACACTGGTAGTGAAGCCGGTCTCGGATTTGGACATCATTTTCAGCATTCCCACACCACATACGGCCACCAGCCCGGTGTCTTGCGGATTGCCCGCTAAGCAAGGATATGCTGGTTTTGAAGTCGGCACTCCTATGGGGCTTTCTAAAATCGTTCCATTTTTGTCGAAGAACATCATGTAAAGTGTTTCATTTGGGTATTTGGTTACAGCCACTACAGCGCGGGAATCCTGCACGAATATAACATTTCCGATTGCTTTATGGCTGTCATTGGGTACTTGAAAGTTGCGTCGCTTCTTTAGTGTGGCCGTGTCGTAAACGGCTATATTATAGCTTTTAAAATTTGGTTTGAGTGTTATTTTTGTTGTATAACAGTTGAATCATACTCACGTAATACTTTCAGCCATGGTTGTTGCCTCTACGACCGCTATTAAACGTCTACTTGGGTTGATCGATATGACAGTTGGAATGGTGTTTTCAGGTAATCTTTATTTAAAACACGGTTGACAGTTAAGTTTTTAAATGAAATTCTAAAAAAATTACCTCAAAAATCGCTGTTTGTTGGTAGCGAAATCATGGAATACCAACACTCCTTCCACAGGATAGATGACTTCCTGATTAAAACTAAATTGAATGTGGCCAAGAACATCCTGCCGAAGTCCGTAAACATTTCTCGGTACAATGCTAACCGGTACAACATGAACTACAGTTTCCTCCATATTTGATTAAATAGATTTTTGAATCAATTTGAAGTTTCGACGAAAGCTTACGTACGTAAATTGATCTAACAGCAGTTCAAAACGTCTAAATTCATCGCCATGGCAGTCATCGTCAAAACAATGGTTATCGGTTAACTTCCCCCTATTTGGGACGAAGGAATAGCTTTTTATTGCATTGCGCACAGGGACTCCCTGGTAGACACTGCTTTGGATTGAAATTCCATTTCCAATTCCAATTGAATTATGATTGATGACTTTCGTGCTTTCAGTAAGCTCCGGGCAAAGAAAACATAGAACAGGATACAGGAGACCAGCCACCAGATACCAGACAACTTTCAACTAAGTGAGCTTTGTTTGGAGGGTACAAAGTACTATGGGGACTGTCCAATTAGGGGAAAATTGTTATGTTTCTTACAAACAATGACTTTCCTAATTCAATCATAAATATTGTCGGCGAGGAAAGTTGATATACATAAATTACCCTGGGGATAGCGTTAGTTGGGAGGAAATGTTTAAATGTTAAGTACCATGCTTTTCCGGTGACACAACGGAGGTGTACCAACTTGTGACAAAATGTTGCTTTATTCATTTTATGGTAAACAGCTTGCGTTGGAGTTTTAGTAAATTAAAATCGATTGTACGTTGAAATTAAATATTAAAGAGCTTGACGAAATTGTGGGTAGTTTTAATGATTTTACCATCAATCGTTAAATTTGTAATATATAAGATGTTCCGAAATAACTCATGAACAATCCGCTTTAGATTTGTTTGGGAATACCGTAAGGAGCTACTTGTAAGCACTCAATAAAAAAATATAAGGGCACTTATGTACGTATACAATGGGTGCTTGACCGCATTGAGCCTCGATGTTTCTTTTGGGGTAAGAGCCCATCTACGAGATCAAAGAAAACGTGGGTAGAATTGAAGAAAATTATTGAGTACGAGTACCTGCGGACAACAGTTTTCTACTGAATTCCGAGATTAAGGCAAGCCAGAATACCGCTATTGAATTGAGACCGGAGAGGACGTAACACGATTTCAAAAGGACATTTATTTATTTACAATACAAGCATACTTAGTTCTAAATCTTAAACAATATAAAACTTAGACCTAAATTAAATATTTTAAGGCTAGGAATGGGGCGTAGAGGAGATGGTATGGTAGTCTAGCGTATTTCTGGGAGTGGATTTGCTTAAATGAAATTCAAATGCGTTTTGGAAGGAATTGATGACGTGAAGCATTCGTGAAAGCGGTTCATTTCAACCACAATTGGTACGGTGATAATTCAGTCGGAAGAGGGGTATAGATCTAAGATTACGTGGGTCAGTGCTAAGGGTGATCTTGTGGCAGTCGATATTTCCAGCTAATAACTGCTGAACAAAGAGTATATTGGCAATTTGACGGCGCATTTCGAGAGACTGTACAGTTATTAATTTTAGAATTATCGTTATACCGCTTCAATTCGTAGAGAGTGGTTATCGTAATAAGGTGATCAAACTTAACTAGCATACTCAAGGATTGGTCTTACGAAGTTTAAAATATGTAAAGCGATCTCTTGACATCAGGATTAGCAAATTATCTGGACCAGCGTTGAACAAAGCCAAGCGTAGAGTTGGCTCTGTTAATTATGTTATATATATGGGAGCGAAAACGAAGTTTCCTGTCGCAGATAACAATATCATGCAAAGAATACTCTGTCTGCACTCCATTAATTTGAAGTCTGCGACTTGGTACAAAACAAGCTTTTTCTAGTTAAGTTTAAATCTATTAGCTCCTTAATACAATCAATATGTTGAACAGCATAAGGCTACTGCCTTTCACCCATATAACCATACTTTAAGCCCGACTGTTTTCTAGGTTTTTAAAAACACAACTCAATGCAACTGTAGGTTTTTCCCATATATTCGACACCACCGACGAAACCAGCTGTGGCCTATTTCACCAAATTACAAGTACAATTACAAATTTGTATTTGTTGATTACATTTACAAATTTGTTTACTGATTTTCTGTTTCACAAACTACAAACTTAATTCTAACAAATTTGTTAAAAATAGAAAAAATGTAAGGGAAATTGTAATTGTTATTTGCAAATACAAAAAAAAGCCGTGTCACCATTTACTAAGCAAAGTTGTAAACAACAACTGTTTTTCACAAATTTGTAAGCTCTCTAAGGGTGAACCCACACCAAATAAAGCAAACAAAACGAATAAGCCTGTTAATAACCCACACCATTGTCAGTTATTGATAGGCAGGATTTATTAGTTTTCTTCTACTGAAGAGCAAATAATACAAGTTTAGAGCTGTGTCAATCGTTCTAATTTGAACAGTTATGAGATTTTGGCTCACTTAACTTCAATACTTTAATTTCCGTTTATCGAGAGCAAGAAGATTGGCCGTGTGCATTTGGTATGATTACAAAAAGATTTCGGGTTTTTGGAAAAAGTTATATTGGTATCTTCCGACAAAGTGGATATTAAAACAATGACAGCCTGCGTTCGTCACAATCTTATAAAAATTAAAAATGGAAAATATACGGATTCTAACAACGAATTACATGAACTTTCCATTACAACACGTCGAGCTGATACTACACTAGACTTGGCTTTACAGACATTGAATGAATAAAGCATTAATCCCGATAAGTCATCGCTCGCATGTTTTAATCAATTTTGTTTATTTTGTCTGTTTGACTGAGTTGAAGTGGGCGCTCCCATTTGATTTCATGTTTTTTTCGCCTTTTTATGCCTAAAATGTCTTCTCGTGTCTGTGCCTTACTTGACTGTTTTGCTTAAAATAATTTTTTGCTAATTTCAATGTACGTAGTCCCATAAACACACCTGCGATATTTGACTTAGGCAGTCAAGAAAAATCGTTTGCGTTAGTCTGCTTTGTTTTGCTTTATTCAATGCGAGCATTGAAATATGTGTATCTTACACAGTTTTGTTCCATTCAGTGTGGGTTCACACTAACTGATTACATCAAGGATAAAAATGAATAAATAGAACAAAATTGTTATCACCGGTTGAATGATAAGAAGAAATTGCTGGGTCAGTGTCAGTGAAAAGATTTTTTCAGACTCATTTGCAATCCTAGGTCCAATCTATCTTATTATTTCCTCTGCCTTAACTCGTTTTAACCGAAACTTTTTGTTGAAAACAAAAGAATCTGCAATTTCATAGTTAATTCGCGGACGATATATTTTCCTTGGACTATTAAGCACAAAATCTGCTCTTATGTATATAACTATCGGTGCTACTATGCCATCGACATAAAGACATTTTAAGTTTTGAAATGCGATTTTTTTCGAAAAATACAAATTGTTATTAAATCGACACACGATCTTTCTATTGTAAGAAATTTTCAGCAATTGAATATATTTGTAAAATTTCTTGATTTCGTGAAACACAAACTTACAAACAAAAATGAATTTTAACAATTTTGTACTTGTTAGCAACAAAGAAAATTAACTTTTGGTGAAACAGAAATAATGAAATTTCTACAAATTACCCTTTGTAAACTACAATTATAATTTTGTAGCACAAATATTTTGTGAAACAGAATAAATCGATTTTTCTACAAATTTGTTGAAAAAGTGCTTGTAAATTACAATTTGTAAGTTGGTGAAATAGGCCACTGGTCTGTTTTTTTTTTCTTTTGCTTTTCTATGAGCAAATACCTGACATGGCCATTTTAAGGACGAATTATTTTTATTTGAATAAAATCAATTCCGAAGTAGTTTGATGGGTCTGTTAACAAATCAAAAATAGCTCGACTAAAAGTCTCAGAATTCCAAAAACTGTTCTCTTCCTTCTTCTAAAATCCACACATGCATACATATGTTATTATACATATGTCTCTCACATTAACGAAAACCAACATCTTCTTTTGGAATAATATACTCACGTATGTACGTAATATAAGGTATTCGCACATCCTTCAACTAAGGCCACTTGGAAGTGGGTTACATTAAGATGCTGGAAACCATGACTTCCCACGAGACGCAGTCGTTTCGGTAAAACACGATATTAAATATGAATCCTATCTTCCTTACATGAAGACACTCATAGTAACCAAGAGACGCGTCCCCTTCTTACGGTACCTAACTTTAAAAGTGTTCTGATTTAACATGTAACGCAGGCGGAATAATTTATGAAGTGTTTAAAATGTTTAATTTCCGTTCCTTTGTTATATTAAATTAATTAAACGAAATAATTGCCATGAAGACATATTGCAACAGGTTAGCTGTTAATTTCATTCTTTGTGCAATTCAAATAAACAAGCAACAAAAAGCTAAACAAATACTTTGTGAGACTGAAAGTCAGATAAACATCTTGCCACCTTAAGATATTTATCCAACTGGTTTATAAATTACTTTGATTTTTTTTTCGTTTCTTTTTTTGTGGCCTTCTTACTTCGCGGTAGCTTCAAGTAGGACGGTACGAGTATGTATGTATATCGCAATGTTTTTCCAAAACATCCCTCGAGGGTGCTACGCGTATTTAAATCTTCCGCCTCAATAGTCTGACAGGGGGAGGCAGTTATCCTTTGCTGTTCGTTTTCTTCGTAGCTTTTGCATTTTGGTTGCATATTCGCCTTATGTTGTTAAACCATAGGATATAGAAACGTTTCTCTTTAAACCCGCAACATGAAGATGTGGTTGGTGGTCCTTGGGGAATTGTGTAGGGAATATTTATGCGTACAGAAATACTGTAGTATAAATAAGCTCAGCAATTTATTGTGATTTACTGTAACATGATGGTACGAAAGAGAAACTATTCTAACAATAAATTATTATTGCCAATGTACCGTGTTCTGATGTTTTATGACTTAATTTTTAGTCAGTCTTCTGAGAAAAGAAATCAGATATAGGAGAAAACTTTAGTTGTTTAGAATTTTGTTTATTTAAAAACAATTGAGCTCTTTTTTATCTCGGTTTTTGCTTACTTTTACTGTGAAAAAAACAATAAAAAAGAAATAACTCAGGAAAGAGAACATATTCTGCATCAGCTCGATGGAGTCAATTGTACTTTACAAACACCAGTGGCCTTTTTCACCAACTCACAAATTCGTATTTACAAGCATTTTTCAACTAAATCTGTGATTCTTTTGATTTTTATCGTTTCACCAAACTCTGGGTATAAGTAATTTGTACTTGTATTCTATAATCGAAAATATGTCTGCAACGAAGGCATAGTAGTAGCGATAGTAGCTAAAGTGACGATTGTGATTTAATTTAAAAAATGGAACGTATATCGGCTGCCTATTAACTACGTCATTTCGGAGTTATTTAATTTTAATGAAAAATTTTGTTTGAGTCGATGCAAGGCAGATGGAATAATTGCAATTTATGAACCAAAATAGCACAAACGACTGAAGCATACCCAGTAAAAAAATTTATAAGGCATATAAGGCTAAGGGAAAAGTAAGGAAGAGAGAAACTAAAAACAATGAAGAAGAGGACCAAAAGAAGCTATAAAAAGAAGAATAAATTTGTTTCTATTTTGTATACTTAATATTAAAAAAATGTTTCTTATTCTGTATAACCTTATAAAATAATGATTCCCAAAAGGGAACAAACCTTAAACAAGGCTTTTTACAAGTAAATATATTGTTTATCAAAAACAGATAGAAAAGCTTTTAAAGTAATGAAAAAACAATTTTTTTTACCTTAAACTTAGTATTTAGTAAGACTGAAATAAGCCTTAAAGAAGACCTAAAGTAAGCTTATCATAAAGTTAAAATAAGGCTATGTGTAAGGTATAAAAGTATATACCTGATTGCCTAGGACATGGCCTGCAGAAAAATAAGGCATAAAATAAGGGATATTTGTACTCAAAAGATATTCCGTATAGATAAGAAGCCTTACCTGCTAAGGAATAAACTATATTGACGTAAGCCTTAAATAAGCCTTACTCTTTTTGCTGGGTAACTTTGCATTAACACCAAGGCACAATTTTCTCACAGCTTTACACTGGCTTGGAAATGGAGGACAGTACCATGGAGTTACTGACATGCACGGAATATCGACCGTACGCATATCTTTGTACAGTGTTTGTACAACAATTATTATTAATTTACTGTTTGAAAATGTATTATGTACCTTATTTTGTTTTCACTATGCTCTACACTCTACATATACAGTAGAATCCGCTTAAGACGCTCTTCAAGGGACCGAAAGAAAATAGCGTCTTTAGTAGGATAGCGCATTAAGCGGGTAAAACTAAAAAGTATCATCCAGTTAAACAAACGATTTTTTATGACAAAAGTTGAAATTATAAATATGTACATATGTATGTATTAGTTATTATTATTATGTATGTATTAGTACATTACTTTTATATATGGAGTTACATGCATGTGTATATGAACGGGCCACCGAAGGTTTCGGTAGTGATTCTTCTTCACCGCTTACTCCTCCTGGTTCAACCGTTGAAGCGCTATCACTGGTGAGTTCTTCTAAATTGCGAGGAGCAGTTGTAACTAGGTCATCATCAACAGAAGCATAATCAGGAAACTCTTGTAACTCTTCAATATTTTCCGATGGAATATCAGAGTCAACTGGGCTAGGATCATCTGTCCAACAGAAGCCAGCCTTACGGAAACAGTTATTGATCACGTCTTGCTAAATTTCCTTCCATGATGATGATATGTAGTGAATGGAGCCAAACACTGACAAAAGTAACGACCAGAAAACCGACACGCCTTATATGGTTTGCGGCAATGACCGTGGGCGCCGCTGTATATCTCAATGCACCGAATGGTTTTTTCTGGGAAAAACATGTAAAAACAAGAAAATTCGAATTATGGCGAAGTGTATCGTGTCGCTGTGTGAGCGTATTAAGCGGGAAATAGAGCGTATTAACCGGATTTTTTTTCATACAAATTCTAGTCGGAATGAAGGGACCGGAGAAAAAGAGCGTTAAAAGCGGGATAGCGTCTTAAGCGGATTCTACTGTATTTGCAGAGCTCGCATATGTAAGTGACGGGCCATTTTCTAATGGTATTGAAGAGAAATCATTAACAATCCCCCAATATTAGCGTTTCTTTACGGATAATATTTGCCGAGATCTGAAAACATGCAGTTTGTTGTATTATCAGTTTTTTCCTTTTAGAACGTATTTCATGCCTTTATAACTTAAAATGCCTTGGGACGTTAGGGAGTTTAAAATAATTGTCCTAATTGATTATACCTATATTTGTAATTTGTAAAACAAAAAACTGGATTACACATTTGTGGTTGTGGTTTACAGGTACAAATTTGTGGTTGTAATTTATAATTTGATGAAATATGCTACTGACCGTTTTGTATTACAACTTACGCATACGCAAGGTTTAATTCAATCGATATGATAGAATTTAAGTACCAAATAACTTTTAAATTTCTAAAATATTAGAATTTCGAATATATACTAGGCTAGGCTTATCCGTCGACCGTTTCTATCTATGAGTACAATGAGTGGGACATCTTATACCTACTTTCGTATATGCTAAAACACTGTCAATATTTCTTAAGAAATAAATCACTCATCTTTTCGTTTTTTATGTAGCTTCAACGTCAGTGCTTTTCCAAGTGGTGTCTGGTGGGTAAACAATTCCCTGAAAATTAAGGCAGATGGCGTTGCCACCTCAAATCTAACATTTTGCTTCTCAGGAAGCGTCTTACAGAAGAACGCAACGCAACCAAATTTTCAGACAGATCTGTCAAATAGTTTTGTTGTGGCAGGCATTGACAACAGACGCCTAAGTACTAGTACATATGTATTTTGGTAAAAATGGACAAAAGTGAATTTCGTGTGCTTATTGAACATTATTTTTTACGCGAAAAAACCATCACGGTAGCCAAACAAAAGCTTAACAAGTATTAGGTCTGTTTGGTATCGATCACAGGTGGATATTATGCAGAGCTTTTTGATCGATTTGACACCGATTTGAAGTGAAAACTACCGCATTTGGCGAGTAAACAACTTCTCTTCCAGGACAACGTATCGGCGCTCACAGGTCGGCAGTCGCAATGTCAAAATTGCATGAATTAGGTTACGAATTGCTTTCTCATCCAGCATTTTCTCCAGATTTAGCCCCCTGCGAGCATTTCATGTTTCCTAAATTGGGGAAATGGTTGGTGATAAGAGATTTAGGTCGAATGACGAGATCATCAATGAAACAAACACGTATTTTGAGGGCATCAACAAGTTAAAGACATTTTGGACGAAGTGCATAGAGCTAAAATGTTCTTTTGCCTAAGAGAGTGTTCCGTGTTTCAATTTTCAGGGACTTACTGACTCACCACAGCGCAAGTGGTTAGTGCGTCGGACTACCAAGCCAGCGGTCTTGGGTTCGAATCCCGCCGCAAATACCTAAAAGTTTTTCACGGTGCCCACCTCTTTCGAATGTCTGACCAGCATCAAAGAGTATCATTTGTCACGATTGAGCTTCTCAACTCGCCGTTCGGAGTCGGCAAAAAACTGTAGGCCCCTTCCATTCGTGCAAAAATATAACACGCACACACAAATGGTTGCGAGAAGCAGGCCCAGGTTCACCTCGAGCTGTAGCGCCAACTAAGTAAGTAAGTAAGTATTGACCCACCATGTAAGAAATCATCTTACCGCAGGGATGGCCTGATTTAAGTTTCAGCCAAATAGGATTCATTGTAATATGATGAAAGCGATTGCTTGACATGCACTTCGAACTGTCTGCAGTAAACCTCAATGTCAACCAAACTCAATTCTGATATTGAGCTGTGAGAGTGTGTCTGCGGAAAAAAGCCCGTTTCACTTTCTCTGTGAATACCCGGCGCTAGCCAGAGCCATAGAGCTCACACTCGGCAGATACTTTCTCTAAGGCGTCTCAGAAATTTCCGACATTGATTTCTATAATCGTATAAGATTCCTCAACTCCACAGGATGGATTGCGGCAGTATGTACATCCCAAAACACACTTTAAATACCAAATTAAGCTGTGGCAACAAAATGGCGAACACACGCTAATTGTGTATGACAAGGTACGCCATATAGCCATTCTAACCTAAACTACCCGATAATAGGCTTGTTTGATGTGCAGCGCTGGTTTTGCACTAAATTCCCCACAGTAATTTGTTTGAAGCAATTTTTTTGTTTGAGAAATTAGTGCTGATGAAAAATTAAAAGGTTGATTTTTGCTCATTGTTGTCAGTGATTTGACAGATTAACATTTTGAGATGAATAATGGAATAATGTTACTTTTCAGTGTCCCCTATAGTGAAATAAATTTCGGTGTAAAAACTCGTTAAAAACCCACTTAGTTATTACCGTTGAAACTATTATTAGTCTCTATCTCATCCAGGGGAAAATATGTTTACTACTTTTAAGTTCATCTATAGGTCTTAAAAGCACACTCATCAACAGCTTTTACTGCTGATAACAATTTGAGGGAATATTTCCCCACTGTTGTAGGTACTTAAATAGTTATTTCGCTTAGTCTCACAAACAATACGTACATGTCGCGTTATTACGTCCGTGTAACTTTTACAATTACTCGTAGATGGGGAGCGGCTATGTTTTCATTTTGTTACAAAGCGTATTGTTTCTTTTGAATGCATATTTGACGGTAACGAACGGCCGGTTGATTGCGAATCGGAATGGCTTAGTGATTGAGTAACGCGGATGAAGTTCTGAATTCTATTCGTACCTCGCACGTAATGTCCTACCGGAACGTTAAAAATACTTCACGTATTACGTTGCATAACATTAAAATTAATCAGCTGTTTGGATTTATTTTTAAATGTTGTTTTCTCTCGATTAAGCGTATTGAAATACAACATGATGAACTGTCAGAGCGCACGCAATATTTCAACACAAATCGAACGCGCGTTAGCTACGTAAAGAAGCGTAACGTTCATGTGTGACAGACGTAAAAATGGCAGAACGACGTAATAATGTGGTTGGTGCCATCCGATTTGAACATTAAACGTTAGTCAAGGGTAACATAAAAATGGCTTTTGTACATATAGTGTTTTGGGCATACTCACATTGAACCCTAGCAACATGTTACAACCATTAGTCATATGTCAAAATTGATGATACCAATTTAATAACTCAAATAAAAGTATAAAGCTATTTCCTCTCTTTCTCTCAGAGGGAAAGCAAATGGAAATCCTCGTTAACCGCAAAAAGGACGAAATCTAATAACAAATTGCGCACCTCTTAACCAAAGAGAAAGTCGAGCAAGGTGTCTCTGCAGAGAAGAGACTGCACTCAACAATGCATGAGCATGGAATGGATACACTTTCACTCCTTGTACAGAAAGTAAATATAAGCTTCCGTTTGTTGATGGTATACAACAGGAGCTTTTTTGTTGCGCTCTCACTCGCCGCAGGAACCGGAGATGGTGGAAATGTGTAATAAAATCTCACATTCACTGTTAGGTAGGATAATGCATTGGGCGCAAGTGAGTTCCGGATAGTACACAAATTTTCTCAGTCATCTTTCCGGCAGCCATATCGGCGGTACGTCGCGCTGTGGCACTTATCGCGAGTCCAGTGAACGATTCACCTCATACCTACCCACAACGGTGTGTTTGTTTGTATTTTTATTTTTTGTTTGCCAGAAACAGGTGATTGTAATACAACTGTGAATGGATTTCCCAATTTTCTTCTGTTTTTCCTCAATTTAGTTTTTTTTTTATTCTTATTTCTTAATCCGTGAAACATTAAATTGGAATTAACAAGAAATTTGTTGTGTGTTACTTGGCCGCACTATGTATGTACATATAGAAACTAGTACACAGCATTTATATGTAATTGTACATACATACATGTGTATTAGCTGTGCGCGGTAGCAATAAAATTTATCTTGTGGTGTTTGTTTACGGGTAGAAAGAATAGAATAATAGCAGAGAGTTCCTCGGCCGTTCCGTTGTCGGTTCTTCCTGGTGCTCCCCTTGAGAGTTCTTCTTTTTTTCCCGAAAAGAAAAGAACAGAATCGTGCAGAACGTTCTGTTGTTGCCGATTTATTTTTAGGATTTATTTCTAGTGCCCGTCTTCTTGTCGGTTTAAGAAAACGACGAATGCTCTGCAGTGCTATAGTTCAGCACGGTGTTCAGCTTTTTTTTTTTTTGGAAATTTTCCGAACTTTTTTTTACCTGCAAAGCGATGAAAAATAAAAGTCCATAGTGTTCCGCCGCGTCTCTTCTTTGTCTTATTGTCGTGTGTGCCGTGCAAGGTGTTACATACATATTATGTAGGTACGTACGCGTGTAAAGTGTTTCCTCTGTTCAATCAGCAAAATCAATATTAATTCCTTGTCATGAATAATAGTCCACTTAAGCTAAATACTTCGGAAAAATGAATAAAACGAATGTGCGATAAAAGATTTTTGTAAACAAAGCCAAACGGACTCAACGTTATAAGAATAAAGATGTTAAGTGTTTCAGAAATTGCATGTGATGTTATGGCAAGTCTGTAAGTGCTTAGATATGCGTTATATACGTGGACATTCTCAATGCCATTCTCTAAAATCATGGTGGACTATATGTGTGCATAATGGCAACGTTGAAATTGCATTCTCGTCAGATAAGAGTGACGATTAGGGCAAAGTCTGTGAACCAGTTTACCATTAGATCCGGATTCAAAAAACTTGTGTGCATTTGTCCTTTAAAAAAAAACCGTTGAATCCCATCGACCACGATATTTGCATTATATGTATGTATAATCAAAGACTCTGGACACCATTGGTGTTAAGAAGTTTTTACACCAAATGGATACATTCCCCCCTACAGATGCCCGATCGTCCTTTGTTATGATGCTGCTGCTTTGATTGCCTTAAGCCCCCCGAATAAGCGATTAGATGCTTTAGAATCCAATTCTGCTTTCAGATTTATTTTAAGAGTTTTTTTTTTCTAAATACAATAGATTTGCCCTCAACAATTGCAAATAACTTTAAGGATTGCTTTCTCGTCTTTCTTTATGAGGCAATCACCCTTATGCTCCATTATGTGTGATTCCTGCCAAAACTCCCCTTTTCAAAACACTTCAAGGGTAAGCTTCTTTTATTGTATTCTTGCGAAGTCTTAGCATTCCAATCTGTTATCAAATCTGTGGTACAAATGTAACTCGTAGATATCTCGTACATAATAAAATTCTGAAGCGTAAAATACAATTCCCAGCGGGGTCATTCGACCTTCATGCTGCATTGTTATGTGTTTCTGTATGGGGTAGACCTATTTTTTTTTTATCATGAAGGGTAGTACTACTGCTTATTATGTTTGAAATTTTAAGCCCCATTAAATACATATGTATGTACATAATTCACCACATCTCATCTGCTGAAGAAATTACAGAATATGAAGGTTAATCTTCTTCTCATTTGATTAGTCCAGTTGTTCACATTCAATTTCACCATGGAAGATTTAATGTGTTTCAAACTTAAAGTCAGAAAATATCGTTCTCCACTGGATCTTATCTTAAGTAGGTATTTCTTTCTCAGATCGAAAAAGTGGCCAACAAATCCAGTATGCACCCGTTTGGTGGAAACTTTTAAACTTACGAGTATGTTCTAAGCGACGACTACTTTGTTTACTTTACATTATACAAGACACCACTCCTTTTGTCCAGTAACCAACAATCAGTATTCACCTATAGCGCCCCTATAGTTAGGGAGGGAATGTACAGTGGTCATCCGCCCGCAGAAATGCAGTCATAATAATAAAATAATTTTTTCTTGTTTTTTTTTTCCAAATAATTTTTGTGATTTTACAAAAAAAAAAATTTAACAAATAAAACCATTAGCTACGAGTAGGTACCTACTTTTTTTAAATTACAAAATAAATATTAATGAAAAAAAATTAAGAAAAAATAAAGTAAATCCAAAACTCAAAACTTAATAATTTCAGAACGTCTTGAGATAAAAGAAAAAACCTTTTTTTTAAGAAGCAGTTTTCTCAACTCACTAATAAAAAGATCTTAATTAAGAAGAAGATGATGTAAGAGATCGGTATAAGTTAAAATTCTCCATTTTAGTATTATAAACAAAAGTTTAATTTAAGGAGGTAGTCTACCAAATGGTCTAAAGACTTAGGTTGCAGCTAGGCGCAGCTGAATTATAGTTTTCAGATTCTTAGCTTTCTTTTGACATGAAATATGTGTTTGACAAAGGCCGGCATAGTTGTTAAAAGTCTAATCACAAATCAAAAGCAATTTAATTGAATATAATTAAGAAGGCGACTTGAATAGTCGTCAGATCTATATTACAGTGAAATCTCTTTTAAGTGGACAGCCACAGGACCGGAGTTTTTTGTCTGGTTATGAGAGCTGTCCATTTATAAGAATACCATTTATATGGGAAACTAGAAATTAGTTCCCCAAAAAGATTTCCGTTAATGTGAGTTGTTCGCTAATGAGAGTGTTTAAGATTATTCATTATAATATGTACTAATCTATTGTAAAGTAATTTTCATTTCACTGTAATAGTCATGCTTTTTTATAATAGCAGAACGGCACATATCCTGTTACTTGAACTCCATGACTTTAATACAACCAAAAATTGATTGGATTTTTTTGACAGATTAGCGCAGCAAGCAAATTGATGCGTTCACTTTCGCTAACAAAAACATAAGTACCGTTAGAGTCAAACAGTTAATTCTTATCATTCTTTTCAGTTTGGACATTTGTTGTCACAGAAACAAAAAATAATGTCTCAAGTTTTTGATATTAACTTTTTGAATTATGGCCCACTGTGGAATGGGTTGACATGTAAAAACAATTGAAAACGACAGATGTTAGTGTTCATTTTATATTTATCGGGTCGATAAGATGTAGAACTTTGCAGACTTTGGAAAACATTGTGAAAATGAATGAGTGGAAATTAATATAGAACTCTACCCCCTTGAAGGTTCTGGAAATTAATAGAACTCTGTAGAACATTCTTCCACACAAGAATTATTTCATTGAAACCAAAAAACTATTGCTATTCAAGTTTTGTGTTAAGTAAATAATGAGGTAAATTTGTAAAATATTTTACAACTACATAAAAATTACTTCGATTTTACGCTTTAGATAAAATTCTTAAATTTTTCTTTCTAATAGAAGGTTGGAATAAATAATACCCCAGCTAGTTCACTTTTCAAGAAAATAAATTAAAGTACCTATGTATACCCATGTATCGATAGGTAGATACTATGTATCTGTTAAAAGTTAGATAACCAATAAAAACCCTTGAAAAGAGTACATTCTAAATTTCACACAAACTGGTTAAGTTATAGAACTATGGTTTTCCTTTTGTGTAAATAAATTAAATGTACAGAATTCTAAACTACGATTATGTATTGTATGTGAATTGAATATGTTGAGCCTTGAAATATCTTCTGTGAATACTTGTGCATTTCATGAACAGTATGGTGAGTGAAACTATAGCTTTGTTTAATGAGGCTATTCCCAACAGATCAAAACAGACAAATCTCAGGTTTTCGTGTTCAATAAGAAAAGTTTCTGTCCAAAGCTGTTCTGCTTTATGTTCAATGACTCTGCTCTGAGCAGTTTTTCTGCCCTTACTCTTGAGGTGGAACAGATTTGTGAGAAATGTCAAAGAGTGATTGCGCATTTGATTCGTTTACTCTAAGTGAGAAGTGTATCGATGAGATTAAGTCAACCAAATAGAAGAAATCGAAATTCAATCGGGAAAAGGGCAAATCAGTTACTGTAAAATACTATAAATAATTTGGAAAACAGTAAGTACAACAATCGACAGTGAAGTTGTCATTTTTGACAACTAACATATAGATATGTCTTCTGTTCTAACTTCATCTTCATCTCTGCTCTGCAATGAATGTACAAGACTAGATACACCGAAGCGTGTATACCCCTAATATATATAAATGCGAAAAGACCGAAAAATCCAAATCGTCGTCGCAGGACTCAACTAAAATCTGAACTGAATAATATCGGACAGCTTCTATCATCTTGTGTCCTGTTGCCACCGGCTGTTGCTAGTAAAACTTTAAGCACCCACCACAGAAGCCCCCCAGAAGACTCGCGCACCGCACAGCTCCGACATCTGAATGCTGCGTTCTGTGTTGGAGCAAGACTGCTGAGTTTAAGTGCATTGTGACGGTGTCGGTAGCGGTATGCGGTTGATTATAAGCGTTGGTGCGGTGGCGAGGAAGTTAACGGTGTTTGACGGAATGGTTTGGCGGACGGCGGCCGGCGGATAGTTGCCTTGCTCCCGAAGCTGCGTTGGAACCAACAATCGTCGAATAGCTCGATGGATTGCTGGCGTATATGTTAGTTGGGCATTTCGAGGCTGAGCGTAACGTGATGGCGAACGCGTGCGTGGTCGTGATGGTCACTGCTGGCGCTGCGTCTTGCATCGGTTGTAGGTCTGTGATGATCGGACGTGATGGCGAGCACGTGCATGGTCGTTGCTACCGTTGCATCGATTATTAGTCGTAGCTTCGTGCTGCGAGCGAGCGACGATTTTTACAAAACCGTGTCCAATTTTCGATTATCTTGTGCGATTCCCGATGCGAGTTCTGGTCTTCTGATCATCGGAGAATATCACGACGGGATCACCACTTTGGTCGCCAAGCAAAATGCAAACTATTTTCCAAAAATATAGAAAAAATTCAATCAATTCACAAAACAACTCGCAAATTTTATTAAAAAAAAATAACGAAAAGACGAAGATTAAGATTGAAAACTTAAAGTCGCGCCATCACAGAAAAACTAAACTGAATACTGAACTGAATAATATCGATAAAAGCCTCTTCCTCATTGGTCCATTCAGCTTCCATCATCGAGTGTCATGTTGCCAGCGGCTTTTGCTAGTAAAACCTTAAGCACCCACCACATATGTACATGTACTGCAGTTTTAATCTCTATGCTAAATTTCGGGTAGTCGTAGGTCTGTTTGGTAACTTTTTGTGATAAAAATAGGACATCTATCAAAGTCAAATAGTAAATAATTTGAAAAACGGGGGAAATCATCTCTTCTTCTTTTTTAACTATTAAATATTTTTACGAAAAACTAATTCTCTTTTATTTCGTTAACGAATAGTGATTGACATTTCATAAATTGTCAGATGGCTGTTTGATAGACGTCCCTCGGTCACTCCATGAAAAAGGTGTAGCATGATTTTACAAGAGACTAATTTCTTGACACTCTCATTTGGCTCTCGCTTCTCTTGATTTTTGGCAGTTGTAAGTAATTGTACGTAAAATTACCAGTTACCAAACAGACCTAGTGTGTAGTGTAGTTGTGATACTTCTGCAACATTTTAAATTGTCAACAGTCCATAATTATAGTCCACCAAAATCCAAAACAGTTTGTTAAAGGACTAATTTTAAACTAAATCTATGCAACATATGCACATCTCTATATTAAGTCCATACATTCAGAATCAAAATTATCCCAAAACCATATTACATACAATATTTTCAATTGTGTGCATCTATGATCTATTATTGTCCATGGATCGATCGGGAACGTAACTCCATATTTCTCCATGAATTATTTACATAAAATTCATTTATATGTGTGCATACTTTTTTTTGCTAGCATGGCTTCTTAATTATTTCCATCCTGTCCCACTTTTACGTTCTCTCTCTTGACAGTTTGCAGTGGAGAATCGTATTATTCATCGCAATTTGAATCTCAAACAAGTCAGAACTGCGCATTACTTGTACAGCTACTTCATATCTTAACTGCACCTCAATGACCGCTTGAACGATTTGTCAACCAGCTGTGTCCTGTGTCACTCAAAAGGACTATAAAAATGCAAATGATTTGGTTTTTTTTTTTCTTTGCAAATTTTATTTTAATGTTCTTCATCACTTAGGAATAATTTCCTTTTAAAACTGGATTAAATCAAGTGATAAAAAAAACAGAGACCGTACTCGTATAGGATGACATCAATTCTAAAAACTTTCTCCATTTATTGCACGTTTACTTTCAAACGGAAAATCAAATACATATGTAGGTAAGCCATACTCGCAGATACGTTATTGTCGATGGTGTTCCTTGAATTTTCCGAACGGCTGTAATTATTAAAATTATGATCATTATGTTGCGTGAGTGTAAGCAATTAGTTGACTCTCCCGATGGGTGGATTTTAAATTCCAGACAACGAGAAAGTTTTTGAAATTCAATTTCATTCTCTTCTGTTTCTTTTGTCAACATCATAACAGCTATGGTAACGGGTAAAGTTTAATTAAAATTTTAGAATCTTATTATACACATGCATATATGGATATACTCTACATCGAAATCTATATGAAAAACTTTTACAGTGGGATAGATTATTTTTCTATTGGCATTACTTTGCTATTTTCGGGAGGAATCCAGAGAATGGGAGGTTTGAAGTTTCTTTATTAAAAAATATATAGCCCATATTAATATTAATATATTGTAGTTCAACCAATGGATGTTATAGACGCAGTCTTTCTCAAAGTTGGTGATAACGTAAAGTTGCTTGAATGATCGGAATGTCTTCAAAAAGCATCCTTTCAATTTCAATTTCAATTTCAGGAACAAAGAGAAGTCGCACAGTGCCAAATCAGGTGAATACGGCGGATGATGATCACACACACACACTTGATTTCGAGGCAAAAATTTACGAACATTCGCATTCGAGTCGAATACGATGGATTCTGGCCATCAAACGTTTCAAAACTTCAAGATAATATGCGGCAGTAACTGTTTGACCAGTTGGAACGAAGTCTTTGTGGATCGATAATTCCTTTGCTATCGAAGAATGTGATGAGTATTCTCTTAAATTTTGAAGGAACTTTTCGTTATTCCTCCCGCGCAGCGTCTCTCGGTCGCCCAACAAACATTTATGCCACTCGAAAACAACTGTTCTTCTCAAACAATCATCACAGTACACTTGTTGCATTAGTTGGCGCTAGAGCTCGGGGTGAACCTGGGCCTGCTTTTCGCAACCATTTGTGTGTGCGTGTTATATTTTTGCACGAATGGAAGGGACCTACAGTTTTTTGCCGACTCCGAACAGCGAGTTGAGAAGCTTAATCGTGACAAATGATACTCTTTGATGCTTGTCAGACATTCGAAAGAGGTGGGCACTGTGAAAAACTTTTTAGGTGTTTTGCGGCGGGATTCGAACCCAAGACCGCTGGCTCAGTAGTCCGACGCACTAACCACTTGGCGCTCTTGGTTGCTAAGATATTGTTCGTGTCCGGGATATTATTTGACACACTGTGTATATGGTAGATACGCTTTAATTAAATAAAAGTTATTAAAGTCATGATTGCGATTGTTAATTTTAAAATGTGGTATAGTCAAAAATATATGGGGGTGATAGAAAATAACTGATTCTCAAAATTGGTGGTAGACGAAATAACTTTGAAAACCCCATATAGAGAATTTCAAATTTAATTTGAAGGATGAACTTTAGCATAGAATCAAAACTCTTATTTCGGAAAGCATTTTTTTTCTTCGAGAGCACATGCATTTTTAGGTATACTATACTGTATTCATACTTCGCTTTGCGCGGTTCCGCTTTGTGCGATTTCGCACTGCGCGAGACTTTTCATTTCCCTAACCCCCGCGCAAAGCAAAGCTTCAAAATTCCTTAAGCTTAAATGTAAGAAATTTAAAATATAATATTCCAGCCTAAATCACCGCGTTAATATAGCACTGTGACATTTTTCAGGTCATTGTCTCGGGCCTAGGTTAGGTTAGGTTAGGTTGAAAGGGGTTATGAGGTTGAGCCATCATAAAAACACTAGGCACCTAATGGGCCCATCGCGATCCCCTAGGACCATCGTATGATGGCACCTAAAACGAAACACTTCCATCGAAACATTTAATTTCCCTGCAAAATTTTAGATTTTTATTGTGGTCTGCTTGGCCAGCCTCCTCCAGTGTATTAAAGAAGTAATTTCCTAAAAATTTCTTACGAAAACGGGCAATAGCCTGACAGTCTGCATTCGTCCGTGTTTGAAAGTCCCATTCTTTTAGCATGTTTCTTCAAGGTCAAGCGACAGTGCCCGGAGAGAATTCCTGTTAGAGTTCTTAACTTTGCCCTATTCATTCTAAGGATTACCTTGGTTCTTTTACGGTCTATAACCGGCCAAAAAGCCTTGGCTATCCTGTGTCCCTATATTCCTGACCATCTATGGTCCGCCAAACTTATGATCTTGTTTTTTAAGTTTTACCCTAATGCTGCATGATGGCGGTGCCATGCTTAACCTTATTTTGAGCACTTTTTGGTTTTTTTTTTATGGCTATATCTTGGTTAACCGTATTGATTTTCTGCATTCAGCAAAGCTATAGGCATTGATTAGGAGAAAAAAGTGCAAAACAAACAGACCCAAAAAACTGCATCCAGGGCCTTAAAATCGTAAAAATGCCCATTTTTTAACATTTATCGCGTTTTTCGACCATTTTTGGTCCACAACTCGTACGTATTTGCACTAACACCATGTTTTGAAGTAAAATCAGCCCAAGCCTTTCCTTACATTTAGTTGACAAACAAAAAAAATGTATTTTCTATGTAAAATTAATTGAAACATAATTTTTACAGTATATTTGTGGACAATGTGGCTTATACGTAATTTTTTTTTTAATTTTTCATTGTTCGCTCTTTCTCGGACGCTTTTTCTTTCTCTGGGCATTTTTACGTTTTTTTGGGTCACTTTGATTTGCACTTATTTTCTCCTAATCAATACCTATAACTTTGCTAGGGTTTGGGTTAACCCAAAATATTCATGAGGCTATAAAATACGTAAGGCAGCCAATCTGGCAAAACGAATGATGCAAAGTTTCTAGTATTGGTAAGTACTTTCAGGATCAATGCTCAAATCTTAGGCCCGAGATTAGTGGTTGCACTGTGTAATGAAACTAATTTCGCCAAACAAATGATTCGCCTTTTCCCACTGTTCGCCTCGAATTTAATCATGATCAGGGCTTAGTCTCAGTCTGAGATTCCTAAATAATATTTCCATTGAATCGTTAAATTTCTTAATTACAATTCATAAATTAAAATCCCTTCGAGGCAGCGACAAAGAACTCAAATTATTTCTATTCCAAAAGCCAGTGAATTTATGCTAAACTCCAATGAATTCGTGGAAATCCGGTGAATCTCTTGAAGCGACCCTAATGCCATGGGTACTGTACGAGTATAATCCTTTCCTATTAATAAATAATGCCTCTGAATTCACTCTGTTGTAAACCCTTGCCATTAGTTTGGTATTTAGTGAAATTGCTATTTTGCTGCTTTCTTTTAATCAACGCGCCCCATGCTGTGACAAAAATAAAAGAATACAAATTTATTGAAAGGGGACATTTTCGTTTCGAACGGTTCTTTCACAACGGGATATGGCGTACATGAAATGTAAATTATCTTCACAGTGACGTTTCTATTTATAGTCTTTTTTATTCAATATCGTTATAGTATTTTATTTGGAACCGAATGTATAGTATAAATAGACTCCAAATCTTGCCGTGTGTAGATGAGAGCATGTAAAACGCAAATAGGTGACACGGAAACGATCTAGCAGACGAAGTTGTGGTACGCTGAAGTGTGGCTTTTGAAACTACCCGTACCTAGTAGGGATTTGAAATTAAAAACTAGCTAAAGGACTGACATTTTTGGCAGCAGAGCCGAAAGTGTATAAGCTATAAGTGTAGACTTTTGACTAATCTACAAAAGACAGTTGCTTTAGGCTGAGTATCCAATCGATGGATTTGCTATATACATACATATGTACATATATGTTATGATAATAAGCAAATGACAAATGTTATTCTTGTCAGAAAATAGTATTTTAATATAGCATAGTGATTTCGTCCATTTATATATTTGTACGTACATAATTGTAGGTCCGCAAGATACCCGATAATCCAGAAATATTTTCGATAAGCGAGCTGACAGATATATCCTTTGTCTCGAGGTAGAATTTACCTAAATGATGAGGATGGGTCCTGATTAAATAGTTACAGTGACACAAAATGTGTTCTGCTTGTTTCACATCGCGCATGTGTTGTCTCGTGCCCCAAGCTTAAATTAATAGTCACATATTGGTGATAAGGAAAAAAATTAAATTTTACTTTATATATATTTTTTACTTTTAAGTATTCGAATTTTTTTTACAAATGTACATCGCTACGTACGCACCTTTTTAATCCGTTTCATTTGAGACCCATATTGAGGAGGTCATGAAGATAACGTTATCCACCATCTTAGGGCGTCCGCCATATTAGATTTACAACGTCATCAAATATAATAATATATTGTTTTGGCTACAGTTCGGGGTGAACCAGGGCCTACTCTTCACAACCATTTTTGTGTGCGTGATATATTTTTCCACAGATGAAAGGGACCTACAGTTTTTTGCCGACTCCGAACGGCGGGTTGAGAAGCTTATTGTCAAATTATATTCTTTAATCATAGGTGTTTTGCTGGGAACCTTGGCAGCATTACATTTCAACGCACTTACCACTACACCACGGTGCAAAATATCAGCATGATCGGATATCTGGAAGTGGGTCTTAAATAGATTCTCAGATTTTTCCCTCACGTAAAGCTTGTAAAAATGTTATGTATATTTATTAAGAAATCCAATTGAATTGAAGATTTTAGAACAACTGATTGACTTTCAAGTTCAGCGGCGAAGTGGACTACATAAGAGGTAAAAGTAGTTACGTTAGGTAAATATGAATACAAACATTATTGTTTATATGTATACTTTCCAATGAAAAAACTCAAAATTAGTACTTAGAAATATTTCATGAGGACGGAAGGTTCTTCATGCTTTGTTTTGCAATGTTCGTTTCTCTGCTGAAATAGTTTTAAAAGTTGAATATGAGAACAATGAAAACATTTCACCAAGTTGATGGTAAATGTATACATAAAATTAGCATAAATACAGGTAAATCATCTTCACTTTTATATGCAGGTGAATACCTTTTGTTCTGTCAAATTGCTTTAACTTTTCGAAAACGTTCAAAAGTCCTTTTTATGAAATTGACTAACGTCTTAAAAAGAAAACGTAACCAATCATTAATGGACAAGGGGATAAAGGAGTTAATGGATAGGACACCAGCGACCTGTGGCCCAGAGTCGACCAGAAAATAACGGTATATTCTATGAGAAGAATCCAAATCCATGTACTCGTCGGTGTTATAAGCGGGCACTGTAAAAAAGGAAATATGGTCAGAAGATACGGCATCCTTACAAATGTTTTCTCTAGAAGTTGCATGGATGAGGATGAAATAGAATCTATAGTACACCTTCTATGGCACTGCCCGGCTCTTCGAGAACAGCCGGCACCTAGCTTGTATGGGAGCAAGGTTCTTCGACTGCCTGGATGACCTGGCTAAGATACCGGGTAATCGCAATGGACCTTTACGGCCTCTAGGTCAAAATGCAATGCAAAATCGAAAGGAGGAGGAGAGTCTTACATTCCCTTAACCGGACACTCCAGTGATTGCACGCAGACATACATATCTATCAGCAATTATTGAAGTTAATTCTATTAGACGGACAAAACAAAAAAAATCTTCTTAGCTTCACACCGAGTTTTTGTTTTTATTTTTATTTGAATTTAAAAGAAACATACTTGCTCGCAGTCGCAACAGATACAACGAAATGACAAAATCCACACAATTGAGTACAGTATAGTAAATTCTGACTTTGGGCGGCCCGCGGCCGTAAATACCATATTTTGTGTGAAGTAAAACTACTCCCTGTATCTTATATATGAATGAATGCATACCAATATGTATGATGTATTGTCTACAGCTATGCTGTATTTTGTAGATTCCCAAACTCTTCGTCCCATTAAATACAATATTTGGGTAGGCGAACAAATACCGAAAACAGAAGCACGTTGCAGAACACAGAAATATTATATAGATACCTGTGTATCTATCCACCGTTCTCGCTAGGATTCACTTAGTAGGTCCATTGTATTGCCAGGTGCACTTGGAATCATAAATGTCCATACTTTATTCGTACAGCAAATATCTTGAATGTCTATTAAGACATATTCTACCAGAATCTTTTTTTCTTTCGGAGAGTGCCGGGCAACTGCACAGGCAGTGATAGGGGGATTCTTCTTTCTCCTCACCCATGCAGATGTGACAGAAGTCATTTTCGACGATTACCAATTTTTGTTTTGTTTTGCTATTTTGTGTTGTTAATCATTTCAAATAAAGTTGCAGTGGTTTTTTTTATGTTTTGATAAATAAAGAAAATGTACACCCCTATCGTGGAATCCACGGCGCGGGGGAAAGATTTACTGTAATTTGAGCATCGGTATCGTTGAATCCGCCGTAGTGAATCATTTCCTTGTCGGTAAAGTGAATGAGTTTTACGGCATCGTGGAAAACGTTCGAATCGGATCTATCCATACAAAATATGAAGAAATTCTTCACACCTTCTGATCTAGCTACAATTTATAAGGTGTTTATTCGCCCCAAGCTCAATTACAATGCTCATATCTGGTCGGGTGCTCCAAAAACATCACTGCACCTGATCGATAAAATACAAAAAACGCGCGATAGAACTTATAGGGGATAGAAACATCACTGAGTCAATTGACTCTCTTGAACACCGTCGTAATGTTTCCTGTCATTCCCTGTCTTATCGCTTTTTCCACAAACAGTGCTCCAGCGAAATAGCCAGCTGCATTCCTCCCCTTCAACAATTTTCTCGCAACACACGTCTCGCAAGGAATGCCCATCAGTTTATCCTTAAGCCCAACTTCGGACGTACAGTTAAATATAGAGATACTTTCTTTAACCGCTCAACACGAATGTGGAATGCTCTACCAAACACGATTTTTCACTCCCGTTACGATCTACAAGTATTTAAGACCAATGCGCATCGGTATCTCCTCTTTCATGCTCCCTAAATTTCCCTTGGTCCGCGCTGTGCAAGACATTTTAATATAAAAAAAAAAAATGTCTCATCCGCAGCTCAAACGTTACGGATCTCATCCTTGTTGATTTGTTTACTTGATAACTTGATAATTTAAACTAACAGATTTTACAAAAGGTTTATTTTGCAGCACATTAAAGACTAATATTGGTGAATTAAGTTGCTTTAACACAGTAAAGCTGCTAATATCACTTTGGGAGAATTTGAAAATGAGTTCCGCGTTTGCCCCATTTTATGAAAAATCCGATTTCTTTAGTTGAACATGGTTAATAAACCTGCAAGATTAAACAGTTTTTAAATAAATTTGAAAGAACAAGTGTTCATATTTAAAAACACGTCCTATCTGGTAGTTCTATTATGTCTTACTGCTCGCCCTATTTTTTCTTTCTGAAGATAGTTCTTGTTCTTCATCTGACGAATCCAGAAATAGATTGAATTATAATTATTTTCTTTATTGCAAAAAACAAATGACAATTCTAAAACACAAATTCTCTTTGCTGTCATAAATTCAGCTTGAAAGAGACACTCCCTTTTCGTCAGGAAATCAAATATGGAAACTCAACTCCTTAAATTCTGTCTCCTGTAGAGAGCCTTCTTCCCTGCGGCTTCCATCAAAATCATTACTTTTTATGAATATACCCGTAATTGAATGTGCAAATATCTGAAGGAACTCACAATAGCAGAACAAAATAAGTCGTCACTTGTCGCGAAAGAATATTGTCTTGTCAATGAGTTCAACGAAATGTGTACATATTTGAATGTGAATTTCCAAGTCAAATTTTGAGTTCACATCTGTGTGAGTACCTACACACATATAAAAACGTGACCTACAACATTGTGTTTTTGCTAAAAAAAAAGGGAAATCCCCACAAGGACATTTTCAATTCAGGTTTTAAATAACGTACGAATATGTTCGTAGATTGGTTCAATGATTTTCAGAAAGAAAATCAAAAGTCAACATTTATCCCAGATGTTTCAGCATACAATATCCAACTTGAAATAGGATTCACATCACTTCAACGTGTTTTCGCATTTCTTACGGTTCACATGATTGTTATTATCGAATGAGTTTTTGTTCAGCAGGAGTGCTGAGAGGTTGTGAAGCTTATGAAAAATCTGTTTAAAATATTCAAATGAAAAGTTATCAAAAGGACACACAGTAAACAACTGTTCTCCAAACTTACATTTACAACGCACGTTCACATAGAGCAAATGTCAATCAAAAACAGCCCTATGTATGTATGTAGTACATAAATGTGTAAGTATGTGTGCTACTTTGAAAGTAATTTTGCAATTTATCCACCTTAAGAACAGCAGTTGGACTGGAACGCAAATGTTTTCCAAAGCAATACCTTTGGAACAACCTTCACCTAATAAAGTTATTTGAAATCAATTTAAATTAAACTCATTTTGAAAGGTTCACTTTAAAAGGAGCAAAGTTGAGAAGTTTTATTATGAAATATTACGAAAAGTAAAATTGTATATTCTGTTACTGTGTCTGTGTCTGTTTATGTTCTGCCTTTTCAAGGTCTTCTGATCCAAAGATATTTGAAATAAAAAAAAAAATAAATTCTCATAACAGGTGAGTCATTTCCGGCGAGTCAATCACTATTCATAAAAATCCCTCGTCATAATGGCGTTTATTAAAATGGAATATTAAAGTATAATATAAAAAAAGAAAGTAATCGCTTCATTCATCTCCTTGAAGAATGTTTTACTTTACTTTCGTAACAAGGGATTGGAGTAGGATACTCGTAGGTATTCATAAAGTTCTGGATTCTTTTCAGCGATAAATCTTCACCTATTTTATTTTAATGGTTTTCAAAACAACGTAAGTGCTAGGCCGATTGTACGATGACGATGACGTCATGAAGGCGAAATGAAAAATCACCATGCAGACAGTACCATTTGTTTTGAAATATTACGCAGAACTATTTTCTTACCAATGTTGAAGGTACAGTGGAACCAGAAAATCAATTCGAGTTATAGAAAATATTACTAAGCATTTTTCTTCAAGTGATAAGTACTTTAAATGTCGCGTTGCCATCTTCTCAGAGGCCTTATTTGTTAATAACACAGTAAAAAAACCGATGCTTATTTGTCACACATATGAAAAAACCCTTGAAGCCGTTATAATAACATATTTATATATATAAGTACGCATTCATAGGGAACAACGGCATGCGACCACGGCTATACTCTGAACATCAACTTCTTAGTTTCAGAAAATACGTAGAGTGTATGTAGGTAAGCAATGCCGTATTCTACTTGTTAAATCCTTTAATGTGATACCCATATTAAGGAGGTAGTAAAGATAACGGTAATCCGTTATCTTGGAGCGTCCGCCATATTGTATTTAGAGTGATGTCGTAGCGTATACCATTCTACTCACCAAGCCCTTTCATTTGATGCCACTATCAACGCGGTTGTAAAAAAAAAATAGCTAATTCGCCATTTTGCTTGATGCGTCTGCCATATTGTATTTTCCTGTGACGTTATATAGTTTAGAACACTTCCCGGATGAAGACAAATCCAACGACACCTCACTTGTTGAAATCGGTTCCATAGTTTAGTCTGTACGAGGTAACATCCTCACATACAAACAAACCCAGCCTGTTCAAATCATAACTTTTCCTTTTATCTAGTCGGGTAAAAAGCAGTGCTCACGATAAAAATTCAGGTTAAAGAGAAGTTCGATTAAAAAAAGTTCGAGTTAGGGAAGTTCCACTGTATATTCATCTAAAAAAAGGGGATACGGCCGCGCTTAAAATCATCATATATGGTATATTATTTCTGTAGTATAGGAACCATTTGCGGCTCTCACTCTTAACCAATCTTAACAAATGACATGTCAAAATAAAGAGAATTTCCTGCAGCAGTGCGGAATTGCACTTTCACTTTATCAATTTTAACAAATTAAAAAATAAATCAAAACAAAGATTCTACCCAAAATGAACTCCCAAAAGTGTTTAGTTTTTCTTCGACACTTCCTATCCATAGAGATTTGTTAGACACTTTTTGGCATTAGAGAACGTACCTGTAGCGTACGTATACGTTTTGTATACCCATAAACTAACAAATCGCAACCAACTATTTTCAAAAAAAGTTCCAGGTAATTATTAATGAATGCAATTTTCCATCATCCCTGTTAACTTAACGAAATTCAATTATTTAGAAACTCATAGCTACGTAAATAATTATTTAATTATTAGTTTTAACAACTGCAGTTGACAGCAGCATGCTTTTGCACTTTTCGAATATGGCAAAATGTGAGCTGTCAGCTGCTCCAATTAAGGCCATTCACAAAAATTAATAATCGGTAAACTCACCGAATGATATAAATCTGCACAGTGTTGATATTTTCATTACATACGTACCAAAAAAGTTTAATTGAAATGTTTAAATTTACTGTGTTTTCCCATAATAATCAATTTTATATCTTTTAATAAAATGATTTCAGTTAAAAAAGTGCGGTTCGAACTTGTGATTACATAGAACTCTAGATACGAGTAACTATGGGTTAAGTATAAATAAATAAAAACTAAAACAAAAATCAATTAAATCGCATATAATGAACATAATTACATACAGGACTCGTGTGGTATTGCGATAAGTATCATGTTAAATGCAAGTGACCATACTACGACGTCAGTGATGAAGTTAATGATGATGAAACAATTTAAGTATTCAAACGAAATACGCAGGCTTCAATTAGTAACCAACAAATTTGGCTGAAATTAGACATACATTACATACTCGTATGTGTGTATATATATACATATGTAGTAGATGTAGCTTCGTGACGCACTTTAACGACTTCGGGGATCAATTACCAAAGAATACACCATCAAGACTGATTTTTGCTTTTCCTCTTCGTTTATATTCAATCAAATTTTGTTTTGGACTGGACTCTCATCTCTACCAGGATAGGGCTTCATTCAAGCTATGTACGTAGCTAAGAACAGATCCGCACAAGACACGATGATGCTTTTTGTGGCAATGTTCATTATCCATGCTTGTATTGCAGGTAAGTTAATATTTCATATTTTTGCTTTTATATACATACATATATGTACTTACTTACAAATTTACATAACTGTTAGCCAATGTAGCCGTAGTTACGTGTAATTTTAGAGATAATTGAACTTTACGGGATGATTCCTGGGAGACGGACGGCGGCTTCTGATATTAGCAGGGAAAATAATGTTATTTTTTCGGTGCAAAACTTTTTATTAAAGCCTTATTCCCAGAACAAAAATCGTTGTGAGAAAAATAATCGTAGCGTAAAAAGTCAAAATTCTCGCACATTCACTGCGAGAAACCATTCTTTTTCTCGCAACGATTTATTTTTCGATACGATTTTTGGACATGGTTTTCAATGAAAGAGGAAACAATTGTATTAATTTTGAATACCTAGCAAAAAGGGAAACTACACATTTTCGTGCCTTTAAACGCCCCTAAATTGTTGAAATGTCAAAAATCTCTCTCTCGAAATTAGAAATTCTAGGATTTTACCCCCAAAATCTCGCACCACAAGCTGCGATTTTTTCTCTCGCAACGATTTTTGTTCTGGGAATAAGGGGCTTAAGTAAAGGAAGGTTATGTTTGAAAAATCTTTTATGATATTTATCAAATCTTTTATGATGTACATCAAATCTTTTATGATGTACATCAAACATTTTCAAGTTTTCCGATAGATGGCGCTGGAGCTCCAACATTTCAAAACTAACTATCCGATTAAGCTGAAATGTACTATACACTATAATGAAGTGAGAAATATTCGTAAACCAAATGTTTTCAAGTTGTCCGATAGATGGCACTGAAACACCAAAATCTCAACTAGCTAAGCTAAGAGAGTATTTTTTGAAATTCCATGCACAAGGGGGTGAATTGGGGAAAATATAATCACTTAATTCGAATTTATCGTAGGTGAGAGGATTATTTGTGTAAATATTAGATCCGTTCACGTACTTTTTGCACTTAATATGGGTTTTCTGTCAAATCTCGAAGAGTCCCCACTAAAAAACTCTCTCAAAGACAGAAAAATCACGAAAAAGTAATCGAATGCACTAAGCACCAAAAAATGAAGAATGTATGTGATTTGCCAGATTTGAAAGTTTTTATAATATACCCCAAAGAAATTTCTTGGACTAAAATTCGTAGCATGGGGACATTTCTTACTCCCTCGTGAGCACTCTCTTCTACGAAAGACTACGAAATTTTTGCGTACGCGAACGGATTTTCGTTGTTTTTCGTTATTTTTCGTGGATGTTCATTGTTTTGGGAGGATTATGCGAAAAGCCTAATTATGAGCCAACGAAATTGGCGAACAAAGCAAAGTACGACGAGCAACGGTTCGCAGACAGCATGCACCAGCACGAGCAGCTGAAACAGACGAATAAAGTGTATAGTGCGTATTGAAAGCTTACAAATTCGTATGACTGTAATACGTGCCGATGAAACAGGTGAAGTGCATAACCAGCATGACGTAAATGTACGAATTACAGACAATAGACGACGTACTTGTGCTTCACTTGTATTCGAATGTATTGTAATCGATGACGATCATGTAATTAACTATAGTGAACATACATTAGTTGTTTATGGACAAATGAACAAATGGTGTCCATATTGCTAGGCACTGAAGTTCAAAGATGAAACGCCAGAAATGTGCTGGTATGAAGGGAAAAATTGTGTTGCCGGCATTTCATCCGGCTATTACTATTTCTAATGTCAGAAAAATTGATTCATAATGATGTTAACGTACATAAGAATATCAAAGATTTAAATTAATTCAAATACATTTAGGTTACACATCCGATTCCAAGTACCTACATACTTCTTTAAAATATTCGCAAATACAATTCGTCCTTCCAGGATGACACCAAGAGGTGCACCAAAAATTTCATCACATATTTGACAACCACTGTTCTCAATGAGTGCAGTACATATTAATGTATAAAATGCAGAAAACCGAGGCGTACAGCAAATTAAAAAAAGCTGCGTCATCTTAACCTATTTCATTAAAACTTGCGCGGACATGGCACATTTTAGTTCTCATCCATTTGTAGAATTTTCACACCACTTGAAAACCGCACCGGCTGAACTCTATCAATTATAATTATTGAGTGTGGTTTAAATAAATTAACTCTCAAGAAAGCAACAACATGTGGCACAGCCTAGAACACCAAAATTTAGTCATCACTCATTTAGACTGCTCTGTGTCATTCATCGATTGTTATTCCTTTTATATTCAGGAAAATTACGTTCGATGGGTATTCGTTTAGTTCGGTAATAGTGGAGGATATGACACATATGCACCGTATCCTCAACTGTCAGTTGCATGTAAGACGTAAAGCACATTAAAATCTACGCAGTTGTACACGTAATGTGTATTTACACTTCCAAATAGCACTTGAAATGACAGCTGACTTTTGAAATGAAATATATGTATGTATGTATGTTGTATGTACAAAGTTATAGAATGTATTTATGATTTGCTTGTACCTGTGTGTTTACCAATAATTGTGTAAATGTCAATAAAATGTAAGTAGCATTTTATTGACTCTGTGATGTTTTTTCCTTCATTTTATTTTGTTCAAGACTACATAATAATGAAAATAATGTCGTTTCGGTTTTTATGTTGACTCAACTTGAAATATAATCCAATAATACTTAAATATTAAATGGCCTTTACTCAAACATAATTTGATTTTGCGAACAGCAATCGTTCGGTAATGCATGTACATATAAGAGGAGGACACATACCAATGTCACGAGTAAACATCCCCAATTCATATAAAATTCTCATAAGTAAATTGGTACTTAACATATAATAAATAGTGGGCACCGTAGCGCAAGTGGTTAGTGCGTCGGACTACTGAGCCAGCGGTCTTGGGTTCGAATCCCGCCGCAAACACCTAAACATTTTTTCACAGTGCCCACCTCTTTCGAATGTCTGACAAGCATCAAAGAGTATCATTTGTCTCGATTGAGCTTCTCAACTCGCCGTTCGGAGTCGGCAAAAAACTGTAGGTCCCTTCCATTCGTGCAAAAATACAACACGCACACACAAATGGTTGCGAGAAGCAGGCCCAGGTTCACCTCGAGCTGTAGCGCCAACTAAGTAAGTAAGTAACATATAATAAATATATAACTACATATTATGTAGAGGATTAATTCAATCCTTTGGGTGAACAGATTGGAACACATATTCTTATTTTGCCCAACTAAAGAAGCGAGAGGTTCTTCATCAAAACCCAATGTCGAGTTTTAAAAGAGGGAGAAAATTTTCTCAGAGAGTGGAAAGCTTGCATGAAAGTTACAAAACACGTTGAACCATATTTTTGACATTTTGTGGATATAAACCGTCAAACATGACACTGGTAACAGATTTTAATTTACCTTTGTTGTCCACTTTATGGCCGAATTACATTCGCGCGGTCTTGAGTTGACAGATCGAGTAAAAACAATTAAATCGCTAGCGCAAGAGTTTGTGATTCCTCCTGAGAGTTTTATCTGCACCGATTTCAATGATCCTAACACTGATAGAAAGCTTATCAACTAACCTTTGTTCATCAGTATAAACCATTTTGAAAAAGTGCATATTAGTAAAGTAACTACGAAAAAACATCATTACCTATACCTGCGTTCTCTTTTTTTTATTCGTAAACCGTGAACGTTTGTAGGGTTTCTACATGCGAGATTTCTCGCAATTATCCACTAGTATATATTATTTCTGTAGTATAGGTGGTCGCCGTGGCCGTGGTGGTTAGTGCATTGGACTACTACGCAATGGTGCCCGGGTTCAATCCCAGACCGGGACACCTAAAGAGTTTTTTCACGGTGCCACCTCTTTCGAATGCCTGACAAGCATCAAAGAGTATCATTTGTCAAGATTGAGATTCTCAACTTGCCGTTCGGAGTCGGCAAAAAACTTTAGGTCCCTTCCATTCGTGCAAAAATATAACACGCATACACAAATGGTTGCGAGAAGCAGGCCCAGGTTCACCCTGAGCTGTAGCGCCAACTAAGTAAGTAAGTAAGTATAGGTACTATTTACGGCTCTCACACTTAACCAATCTTAACAAATGAGGTATCAAAAGAAAGAACATTTCCTGGAGCAGTGACGAATTGCACTTTCACTTTATAAATTTTAACATATTAAAAAACAAATCAAAACAAATATTCTACTCAAAATGAACTCCCAAAAGAATAAACACTTCCCGTATTATTTCCATCTGTGAACTGATGAAAATGAATTCCCTTTGGTTGATATATTTGCTATAAGGAAATTATTTGGGAAATATTTGTTGTTTTAAGAGTTCATTTTGGTTGATATGTTGGCTATTGATGCAAGTGGTAGTAGACAATCAAGTTTTAAAGAAACAAACACTTCTTATATGGTTTCCATGGGATTTCCATAAGTTGACAGATGGAAATCATATGGAAAGTTTGGATGTTGGATGGATGGGAAGTTTGGATTTTCTCTTGCGAGAGTTCTCGCACGGGCACACTAGTGAAACTTAATTGAAACATTTAAATGGGAAAGCGTCTTGTCGTCCTTTGTTAAGGTTAGGTTAGGTTGAGAGACAGAGCCATCCCAAAACACCATGTGGTACTATCGAGATTTTAGAAAATGCGCGCTTGTGCATTCTACAATTCAAGTAAGACATGCCTTAAAGCATCCAAAGGCTAATCATTCAATTACATCTAGATCGTCTCTACCTGGAGGTCCTTCGATGACAAGAAAGGTTTTGGTTTGACTGCTCTCAGTACAATAATTTTGTCGGCAAGGGTCGTTTTGCATGGCCATCCTCTGAGCGCCGGAACTACTTTGGTATTCAATGCATTAAAAACCATATGCAGAGTGCATCCCACTGATTTCTATTCAGCTCTTGGTGATTTGCCATGATCTCACTTTAACAGTCCAACGCAAGTAAAGGTTGTTCCAAAATTCATTCTGGTTTGGAAGCAAATAACATTTTTCAAACGATCATTAATATTTTAAAGGGAGAACATCAATTACATCAAATATAGATTATAGGAAGTCATTCTATTACTATTTCTAGTGTTATGGAAAATTGAAGAACGTTTCTATTTTTTTTTTTAACCATAACTATAGCTCATCGATACTTGTACAAATCAACATTTTATTCAGGTATTTGTTGCCCGAGCATTTAATATTGTTTTCATGAGTAAATCAAACAACCATGCACTTTTTTCAAATGAAAAAACAAGCGTGGTATGAGTACCAAAAGACCTTTGTGGAGTTCAAATTAATTGTGTACTTTCCAGATTGCCTGTCTATGAAAAGCATCTCATTTCATTGTTTTTTATCGTTAGTCTTAAAAGTCTTTTTAATATATCTATGTATGTACTTGTACAATACATACGAAAGAAATATTTAATTCCACCAACGTAGCCTTTACGATTCGTCTACGTTTTGTACAATTTTTTTTTACACCAGAGCATTGAGGATAATCAAAAGCATTCGCAGCAACTACACGTAGAGCTGATTTCAATTTAATTTAGCGCCATTTCTCTACATTCCTCGTTCTTGCTTCAAAGTGAGCATGAAAATTCAGTTTGTAGCGATATATTTATCCCTCAGGACACGATATTATGCAGCATGGTATACAGAGTCCTTCTGAGATGACTTCTTTAATGTCAAAGTGGCTTATCGTGCTGCTTTCGTATTCTCTCATGATGCATCTGGTTCTGGGGTTAACATATCTTTTTCCATCCAATCTGATAGAGAGCGACCTCGGTTCTCGTTTATATTTCATGCGTGCATATGTGGAAATGTGTCACATCTGAATAACGTTATTTTCCTTTTGGTACAATGCGCCGTATAGATGTACATATACCATATGTAGCTGTCGGAAAGAATTCAATAAAGTCCGGCAATTTAGCATCGCGTCATTTCCTTCGAAAATGCTGCTTCCATCGCTAATTGACAGATTTAAAAAGATTTTTTTCCTTTGAGCGAAATTCACTAGTGGGTATATCGGGATATTTTCCTGCGACGGAATTAAATGGCGAACGGGTTTAATGGGTTTTCCTTGTAAACACTTTTTACTGATGGGCCGGGTTGGAATGTAAATTGAATTGGACCTTCGCAAATGGACTTAAGTTCTGATAAAATTCAGCATTTCATAGACATCTTTTTATGGATGGTCAATGATATCTGTAAATTGAATATTTTACATTTATACTAAAATATATGTACGAGTAAATATTCATTTAATCAACCCAAACCACTCGGCAGCAAAAGGGTGTCAATGTGTTAATGCAAAAGTAGGTCTTTTTTGTGTCAAGTGGGCCAACGCTGTCAAATAATAAATAATTGGAAAAGTGGGGGGAATTCCTCGCAGTGAGTGGGAAATTCGTAAGAAAGTAACCAAACGCGTTGAAACACTTTTGGGCAAAACCCGTAAATTTGTTTTTGTTTTCCGCTAACAATGGAGATTATGACATTTCACAAACAGATGGCTGATTTGTTATGAGTCAGGAATAGGCCACAGGGGCAGCTTAGGTGTAGGTGTGGAGGGCGGAGGCACGCTTGCAGTTGCTCGGCTAAAGCTCGTCGGACGGGGGTAGTTCTTGCCAACACAAAAATATCGTGCCATTATAAAAACAAAGGAGAGAGAGAGAAAGCTACTCTAATCAGACTTAAAGACAGGAAAGAAGAGAGAGAAAAAGAAAAGAAAGTCCAAGAACCTATGCCGAAACCGTAGAGAAAGAGAGGAAAGGAACGCGAAACGCGAAACTAAACCTAGCTAGTCTAACTTCACCTTAACTAAATCTAAATCTTATAAATAAACCCTAAACTAAACCTATGCTAACTTACATCTACCTTTAACTAGCCCTAGGTCAGAATCCTCCTTTCCTTTGTCTCTCCACGGTAAAGGTTCGTCAAGAACCCGAGGCAAGCCTGGTGTTGTTGGCAAAGGTCTGGCCAACCCACCCTTAATGTCGAAAGACAACCATGGCTACCTCTTTGCCCGATATTCGTAGAGATAGCCCTTTGAATGAAAACCTCCAGTCACAACTTAAGTCATGTCTCGTAGTGAAAGTTTACGTGTGTCGTCATTTCCTTTCGTCGTATTTTGTATTTTGTCCTTTAACGATATCGTGCTCTTTAGAAGGACGGCCCCTCCATTATGAAACAATTTTTAAATCTTCACCCAAGAAAAAAGTTGGTGCAAGAATTCGGAAGGCTTTCAGTTGAGCGGAATTTTTTGACACTCCCATTTGGCCCTCTCTTTTACGAATTTTACGAATCTTTTGAGTTACCAAACAGGAAATTTGTAGGAATACTATGAATTACAAAGTTACCAAAATACCCCCAAACAGAGGTAGTGTGTCATAACCAGGGTTAGGATTTTGTTGACCTAAAAAAGTAAAAAAGGCAAAAAAAGGACATTTATTAAAAGACAAGAAGAAGGAACGTAAATGCAAATTTAAATATATGTAGTAGCATTGAACTACCAAGAGCTTTTAGAAATTTTCTGGTAATAATTTTCTCCGGTTGTCTCTTAGAAGGGCCTTGAAGGAGCTAAATTACCTTTCTACCTCAGCTGAAACGAGTGGAGCCCATTTAAAGGTTTTAACATTATTTACACTAATGTTTGACGGTACTTCTGGAAAATATTTTTCAATTTCTATGGTGGGCGTCAAATATTTCAATTTTTCAGTAGAGGGAAAAAACTAAATAAACCTTCTACTGTCACATACAGTAAAGCTACTTTGCACTACCTTTTTAAACCATTTGTGTGTGCAATAGACCGATACGGCTTTTACCAAACAAGATATATTAAATTTGCAATCGAATGATGTGTTTATCTCATTTTGATAAATTTTGACTTATACTCGTTCTACCGCCCAACATAGATTCGTCGGAATACGCGTGCATGCATATTTATGAATGCACACAAGCAATAAACATTTTCTGTCCCAAAGCGGGTAGATATGTATGTACAAACATACATACATACATATATAGATCAGTGATCGCAGGGCAGGGACACTTTTGGTTGCGGCAATGCAATATGTATTTTTTATAAAGCGTAGCAACGCACGCAGGGTATTCGCTAATGTACGATATTTCCATGTTGACTCTACCCACGGACTAGACGTTTTAAATTGTAATGCATCTAGAAATGTAAGTATGCGTATAATGTATTGTGAAGAAGAAGCATAATGTCTGTACAGATGAACATGCATACATACGAGCACTATTTTTTTAGCGAACAAACTTTGAGAAAAAACAAAATATGCAAAAAAGGCAGAAAAAGGCAACAACGGCAAAAAGGCAAAAAATGCAATAATGGTATAAAACGGCAAAAAAGGCAAAAAATGCTAAATAAAATACTATACTAATAAAATACTAATAATTTGGAATCAGGAGGACATGAAACGTGTTTTTGTAAAGTCGATACTATCTTCCAAATAAGCAAAAAAAAAGAGGTAAAGTTAGCAAAATTATATCCCTGGTCATAACTACGATTCAAAAGATGCATCCGGTTTAAAATTAAGAAGAACATACATATGTATATGGAAATGGAATAATGTACGAGAACAACTTATGATGTAAGTTTTCCATAGTCGCCAATCCTGCCAGTTTACAAAGAAAGCAACAAATCCGGAGAAATATTGATAACATGAATTTCAATCCAATTATGAGCGTTTAAAATCCGTTGATCCATTTACTCGTAGTTACCCTTTTTAATTTATGTGCATATGTATGTGGATATAAAATGGGAAACAACATTTTCTATCACATCAAAAATCGAAAAGAGGAGGTAAATCTCCTACAAAATACATAGGTATTTAATGGGCTTCAAAGCCGATGATGTATTTCATTCACTGAAATTCAGCAATAAACTGATATGAAAAATTATTTCAAAGTTATGGCAACATTTCGACATTTTATTTCATCGTAAAAAGAAATGTAAATTATGAAAAAATATCATTTAACTTTCGCTATCAAATGAAAGGGGAAAATAGACGACTTTTCGCATTTATTTGTACACTTCCTTTAGGAGCTGATATTACGGTATTATTACACGGGATACAAGATATAAATTATATCAAGCAATTTACATTTTCGTTTTATACAAATAGAAGACAGCAGTTTCCAAACTAAACAAGATAAAAAATTAAGTTTAAAGTATAGCTGTGGTCGCATGCCGCTTCGTCCAATGAATGCGCAATTATATGAATACGTTATTGTAACGGCATGCGACCACCGCTATACTCTGAAAATCATTGTTTCGTTTCATCTTGTTTCGTACTTGCAATGTCGCGTTCTACTTGTCAAACCCTTTCATTTGATACCCATATTAGGGATGTAGTAAAGATAACGGAAATCCACCATCTTGGGGGGCGTCCGCCCTATTGAATTTTAAATAACGTCATATCGTATTATATTCTACTCGCCAAGCCCTTGCATTTGATAGCCATATTAACGAGGTAGTAAAGATAACAGAAATCCGCCATCTTGGGGGCGTCCGCCATATTGAATTTAGAATTACGTCATATCGTATTGTATTCTACTCACCAAGCTGTTTCATTTGATACCACTATCAATGCGGTTATAAAGACTAGTAAAAAAGAAAAAAAAAAGGAGAAAAAAGAAGAGGTAGTCCGCCATTTTGCTTGGTGCGCCCGCCATATTGAATTTTTCTGTGACGTCACATAGCCTAGGACACTCTCCGGATAAAGACGAATCCAACGACACCTCATTTGTTGAAATCGGTTCTGATTATAATCTACGAAGAAACTTTTCGAATGTTGTCTCTGTACCCTTCTGTCAAACTACTGCTTTGCGTAATTTTTATTCGGTTTCATCTTGCCGCCTTTTTAATAAGCTTCCACAATCAATTAGAGCTTTAGATTCTTTTAGCAGGTTTAAAAAATGTCTAAGGAATTGGCTTTTAGAGCTTGATTATGCTTACTTAGAATCCTTTTTTTCTGACATTCTGGTGTAATTACTCATAAGTTTCTTCTTTTTGCTTTGTATTATCTCCATTTAAATATTAAAATATCGTATCATTGTATCTTTCATTTTTCTTAATTCGTACTATAACTTTGTTTGATTTAAGGGTCACCCCACCCATAATTATAATTATTTTTGTAATATCGATCGATGTGGCATTTGACACTATTTAATACTTTGTAGTACATAAATAAAAAATGTCACTTATATTATTTCTTGAATTTGTTATAACTTATGTAAACATTAAAAATTGTATGTACATATTCGAATTTCTATGAAATAAAATTTTATCTATCTATCTATCTATCTATTACCCCGTTTATTCAATGCGCATTGGTTCAGTCCGCATAGAAAGGTTGGTGTTTACATGAAATTATTCAAAACCGTATCCAAAATAAACGTGAGAAAATTGAGAGAGTTTAATAAACAGCTGATAAACTGTCAGTTCAGTTTGATAAAATAAAAATTAATTAATTAAAAATTACACTATTGAATTGCCTGACATTAGATGACAGAAAAGAGAATGATGAGAGTGGGAGAGAGTAAAATATTTCAATGCGATTTGAAAGTGTTTATATGATATTTCAATTCGGTTTCAAATTTCAATGCGGTTTATAAACAGGAATGAACGAATGCGGATTGAGTATTTCAATGCGGTTCGAAGTGGTGTTTATATGAGCGGATTAAACCAATGCGCATCGATTCAATGTTCATTGAGTTGTCATATAAACGGGGTATATGTTTCTTTCGAGAGCTGCCGTACATGAGTATGGGTTTGACGAATATTGCGTAAAGCCAGTGCATCATTGCCGGCTTGAGCTCCCAAGTTCTTCCTGCTGTTCTTTTACAAATAAAGAGCGCATTGTACGCCTTTCTAATTCTATCCCGTGAATTCGAATTAAACTTTCTATCTGGAATAATACCAACTAGTGGACCAGTGCGAGAAATCTCGCATGTACAAACTCTACAACCGTTCACGGTTTACGAATAAAAAAAAAAGAGAACGTAGGTATAGGTAATGATGTTTTTTCGTAATAAAGGAGACGGGGCACTTTCGGGCCAAGAGCGTACATCAATGAAATCATCAATATCAATATAGAGCTGAGCTTCAGTACATTAAAACTGTCAAGATTTATGAAAATCGAAAATTGGTTATTGAGAATTGCTGATTGATTTGAAAGAGTTTTTCTTAGTTACTAATGATCTTACATTATTCTGCATCAAATTAAAGCTTGGAAAATGCTCTTTCAAATAACTCTTAAAAGAATGTATGTTGTACTGATATGTTGAAGATTTTTAAAAAATTAGTGATTTTCAGAAAAAATTATGTATTATAAAAAAAAAAAAGTAAAAAAAATACTCTTCTTTTAAAGTCTTTAGAGATTAATTGATTATTTTAAAACTGAAAATCTTAGACCCATTGTTTTTAGGTCATAAAAAGATAGTAGAATCACCTTTCATTTGATACTAAATACATATTTATATGTACGCCTTACGGTTCTTATGATATTATGATTTTATATGCATATAAACGGACAAAAATCATCAGAAGATCTATCCGCAATACGAACTTCACACACAAAAATCTCAGTATCCCTACATACGACTTTCATAAAACTTAACAGTTTTAATGCACTGAAGGTCAGCTTTATTCTGATATTAATTTCATTGATGTACGCTGTTGGCCCAAGCTCCATATAATTTTGTCCCATCTCATCTCATCTCATCTTAATTATATGCATTTTTTTCAAAATTCTTTATACTGATGAACAAAGTTCAGTTAATAAGCTTTCGATCAGTGTTAAAATAATTAAAATCGGTGCAGAAATAAACTCTCAGGAGGAATCACAAGCTCTTGCGCTAGCGATTTAATTATATAGAAGATATAGACAGAATTCAGCAACGTCTAGCTTGGGGAGCTTGGACGCTGGTATCTTGTACTTTCGGGTAAAACGAACTAGTTCCGTTTTGGTGAGGTTGACACTGTATGAGAAGTCTACGTTCTACTTAAAAAAAAAGGGACATGTGTGCACAAAAACAACCACGGAACTACATACGTAAAATATGACATGTTAAATGTAAAGAAAAAAATCTCATGGTAAAAATTAGAATAAAATCGAAGAATTCGTAGAACTCATTTACTTGCTGCACCAGCACAAGCATCAATGTGACACTACTCTCCAAAGTTTTCCCTGGTTTGTTTATTCTCATATTCTCAAATCAGTGCACTTAAAACCCCTCCAAGCAATTATGTACGTTGCGTTTGACACAATGAGAAATTATAAATCCAGTGACTTATTAATAGCAGCTTGCAAGGCAAAATACAAATCCAGGTGTGTCTGATTTAATGACAAGTAGATCTCTCCGCTTAATTATCTCTTGTTTAAGGTAAATTCATTTCGTTAAGTCACATTTAAGGATACATTCGAGACCATTGAATAATTGATAACACATATTTACGATGTGAGTATATAATCTGACATTTGTGCTCTATCTGTCAGAGTGGACCTACCCAGCAGCATATTTGATTCGGAAAATAAACTTTCATTCATCTCAATTTCGAGTACGCTTATCGTCCGTTCCGTTTGCGGTCAGAGTGGTCCAAAATGCTTATGACAGGAGCCCGGTTTCAATTCGACATAAATACAAAAACATACACTCGTATGTCGGGTCAAATTACTTCACTGTTTCTGCCTCTGTTTGTGTTTTTACCACCTGCGTATGAAGTGCGTGCTGGTGCTACCTTCCAACTGAAGGTTGTCTTTTTATGTCACATAAATTATTAACAAAAAAAAAAACCCCACAAAAATTTGAAATGTATGAGTATGTGTAAAGTTTCCAGTCGTAACTTCTCCATCAATCAATTAGACCTGTTTACTGGTCCCATTTTGGGATCTTAATGAGTGGGGGGACCTCCATCTCTCAGGTATTATTGTTATCACCCAATTACCGTTAAAAAAAAAAAAAATCCGATTCCAAATATAGACTTCAGAGAAAGGTGATTAATTAAAATTTCCATAAGAAAATCGATGATTCTTCTGCCACCTTGAGGTAGCGTAGTGGTAAAGGTTATATTGCCCACCACCAAAACTTTATTGTTTTCCAATGTTAACGACTCCATAAGAAATTGGGTCAGATTCCCTTACAATAATTCATAACTCCAGCACGTCCGTCACCCAGCAATCACCCTTTACCCTTTTCATACAGTCAATCATGATGTTTCGAAATAAAAATATGAAACAATAATAACAAAGTTGACATTTTGTTATGCCAACGTATCCCTACATACATCCATCAGTGAACTATATTTATATGCTCCTATGTTTGACAGGCACGATCCCAGCGACACCGGAGAACATCACAGTGACATTTCTGACGCCAACCACTGTACGCGTATCCTGGCAAACTAATCTGCATTTGGAGTCCATCGACAAATACATCGTTACATACAAGCCCACAGACGATAGGTAAGTTAAACGTTCTCCATCTCGATGTGTATATGTAAATATGTCCTTGTTCATGTCGATGTGTATGAGTTAAACAAAAAAAAATAAAAATAGAAGAATTATTATAATAAACATAGCGCGCGAAAATGCTTATGCATCCAGCTATGTATAGTGCTCGTATGTATACATGTGCGAGACCAGCTTTTGCTTGCTACATAAAGTTGACATAAAAAAAGTACACAACGAGTATGAATTTGCATGTTTGCTTGCATGTTTTGTGTTGAGATTTTTATTTTTCCTCTGAGAGACTCTTCTTCGGAGGGTACTTGTACTTCATTCGCTAGCTAGCGTTATGCTCGTCGACATCATCATCATAATCATCGACATCACGACGTTTCTTTTGAGCGAAAGAAAACAAAAAGAAAACTTATAATGGAATTCTAAGAAGTGTTCCAATTTCAATCTTTGGCTGAAGTTTTGATGATATTTACTGTTAAGTGGTGGTTGGTTTATTGATTCAACACTTGAGTCTAAAGAAATGCGATAACGAAATAAGTAATCTCTGCTACAGATAAACAAACAAACACTTGGTGGAATTGCAGCAAGCTGGATTCATTTATATTACCCACACGAATGGAGACGAGTTCGGCTTTCATCCTTGAACGCTGATTAGAAATTCAAAATAACAATGAAACGTGGAACGTACACGTTTGGTGTTTTAATTTATTTAAGCTTATTTTTGTTAGGAGGCGCTTCACACTGTGATCTTATTTACGAGAACCTTACCTACATTGAAATTTATTTATTCATTCGTAGTAATGACATTCTCATGACTGGAGAGTTTGCCTGTAGTCACGTAAAATTCGTTAAATTCTACATCTCGTCGAACTTTACTATTAAAACACGAACTTTTAATTTATAATAATCACCGAAGAACAATATTCTCTCCTGAATAGCGGTAGGTACTGTGCCCGTTTATGGTGGCTTTCATCGAACTCACATCTCATTCAAACGCCTTGCACTGACAGTATCGAGCTGCGTTAGGCAAATATCTCTTTTATCAAGGATCTTTGTATAAAACGGGATTTCCCTCATACTTCTCACTCTTCGAGTTACCGTTGAAGTCTCTCTTGAATTACAGTGTGGTTCACAAAGAAAGTCCCTTTTTTTTAGAAACTCGTTTTACACTATGTAATTATAAATTAAAAGGATTTTTGCGACCTTCCTGAGTGAAGTCAAATTTATATTTATCAAAATGAGTAAAGAAAATATTTAGGCCTTCACAACAACACGACAGAGAGCTGATCAAATACTTGAAGCAACAAGTAATAAAAACAAATCTACCACCACCAACAAAAGCTAAAGAGTGCCGGCAACGGAAAATTGTAACAAATGGCGAATACCAATAAGCGCTGAACTAGAAAACAGAAACAACTATGGAATACTGTAGAACTGGAAGCAGAGAAAAACAAAGAATTTTGGTTTCAGAACTGGGATATTCCGGAACGTTCCAGCTAATATAAATCAAAACAACATACCAACAAACGTTAGCTGACTGCAATGGCATTAGGAAAGCGACGTAAACGATTTAATGGAGAAGCAGTCCAGAAGGCTTTTCTAACACACACCAAATCCCAAAGTCAATTATAGTATGACTATTTATCGAACAACCCAGTCATGACACTTGGTTACTTATTTAAAGCTTGGTAAAATGTATTTGGTTTCATGTTTGAAGTTACGTCCCAACACATTATTTTCGTATACTCTATGTCTATACTTACTAAGCGTGTGACGGGCAGTGAACCATCGAAGACCCATATTATTTATCCTATATTTTCTCAATATTTTTAGTAACATTAAAGCGATCCATACTTCACAACTACGCCAACATCCTTCTGTCATACTTTTCTTTGTAATAGGATAATCAATCCCCGGTTACAATCTAGCAGCCATGGTTCCAGATTGAATAATAGCGCCACAATACCAAAAGTCAAAGAACATCCAATCATAAATATTATTCATAGAGCTCCCAAAAAACTCTTGAACTTCATTCGTTTAAAAGCGTGATTTTCCTTTTCTGGAAGAAATTTCTGTGAATCATAAGCAACAACAAAACTTTCAATAATACACAAGCCTGCAGTTATCCTGGACACCAGCCATAGCGTTAGTTGAAACCTAACATCTGAATTTCCTATCATTACGCCGATCTGTGGGCACCGTAGCGCAAGTGGTTAGTGCATCGGACTACTGAGCCAGCGGTCTTGGGTTCGAATCCCGCCGCAAACACCTAAAAAGTTTTTCACAGTGCCCACCTCTTTCGAATGACTGACAAGCATCCAAGAGTATCCTTTGTCATGAAAAGCTTCTCAACTCGCCGTTCGGAGTCGGCAAAAAACTGTAGGTCCCTTCCATTCGTGCAAGAATATAACGCGCACACACAAATGGTTGCGGGAAGCTATTTATTTTTATTTTTTTATTATGTGTAAATTATACAACAAAAAAATAATCATCTGCAAGCAAAAGATATTGTGAAGGTCAACAGCAATCCTTCTCACCTTGCAACCTTCCGATGTTGATTGACATTAAAATCATTTGCTATCCTCTTAATCTGTCCCATTAACTACTCACACATTGTGTCAACTCCGCAAGAGACCGAATTCTTACTTCGCATATAATAATTGTTTCTTTAATCATTCCATTTGAATTTAATTTGATTACAATAATACCAAATGTATTATCCACCACAATCCCTCAACTTGACAAGAATTAAGTCCTTAAACCATTTCCCCCCCATTGTTTATGATTCTCCGTAAGTAGCATCAATTCCCTTAAAATATTATTTTCCAGGAAACAAAAACTTTTCAAGTCCTGTAGGGACTTTTATTTTATTTTCAGAATTTAGGTCAACGTGTCCAAAAGAGCAGACAATCGAGTTTTTTTGTTCGTGACAAATGACTTTGTAACAATTTCTGACAGATTCATGTCATCTTGAAAACTCATCAATGTCAGGTATTGTTGAGTTTTTAATCCACTGTCTACAGCCTACAAATCTGCTAAAGAAAGTAATAAACTTTAATACTAACAGACCACGTCCAGCATCGTTCAAAAAGTAAAGTGTACTTACGAGTATCTTAGCTCGAGAGTGACATGATAAGTCCAAAAATCAATATTTTTTTACAGTTGTCATATTCCCCAATAGCAAAGGGCGTTGAGGGCCGGGTAGCAAGGGACAGCTGTATGACCCCGACAGCCATCTGTTTATGTTTACATATCAACACTCAATTTGAGCAACGTAAAGTATTCGAAGGCTACAACATTCCATAAGCTAGTCAATAAGGCCTAAAACACGACCATTCGTAGACCATTGTTTCAGTTCTTTTTTATACATATGTAGATGTACATATGTATATAACGAATTCAAATGACATTAACGCCGTAAAAGTTTATTTTGGTCGGGGGACTGTACGCGATGTCAGAATGCAAAGACACTACTTAGAATAAAGGTCCCTACAACAAACACGCAACAATGATAGCGGTCATAGCCGCAGGAATTTCTTTTGTTTTTTTTTTTGTCTGTGTCCTTTTATTTTGTTCTTATTTTTTTTGAATATAAAATACATCGATTTACCCTGTGACCTTTCTCACTACCTGGCCCACTCTCTCCGGAGTAAATACCAAAAATGAATGTACATAGCGCAGTGTGTAGTTACTAATTGCGCTAAGTAGTCCACGGTGGGATTGAAACTATGTGAACGCACCCCATTCCGTGGCAAAATGTCGCCTCTATGGGGGTAGCGGCGACGTGTAGCACCACATGTATACAACAAATTACGTTCACACAAATTTGAGGTATTTTCGAAAATATTGTTAACTGAAATGGCTTATTCTACTCTACGCCTGCATGTGGGTAATGAGATGATTTTCTGTCAATATGCAAATTAAGCAGCGTTAAGCTAACGGTTGTGCTTGAGGAAAACAACGGTAAATGATCGGAGGCTATTTGAGTAGAACGGAAGAAATTTCTAGAGGGCAATTATATGCAAATAGAGTTTTGAAGGTTTTTACATTGCTCGGAGTTAAGGATTCGATATTGCAACTAACTTATAGCAGGAGCAGGATAATTGCTAATTCATGCAGGTAAAATGTTGTACGTACATAAGTACACATTTGTGGCGTCCAGAAACCATAAATTCTTGTATAATATTGGGACGTTGTAATCGAATACGAGCAATACAAGGAAAATGTATGTTCAAGAATGAAGGTGAAGTTTATTGTATAAGTACATATGTATGTGCGTTTAAGCTGAAAATAAGTACAAAACCTTTCGATTATACAGTACTTTTCTTGCGCGAAGTAATGCAAACTTGAATGATTTAATAAGGTTTATCAAACCTAAATAAACATATCTACAACCAAATGATGATATTCATATGAATTACAGAACGTAAACTGCAATTTATACGAGTTGAAGTGGAGTTTGTGAGAGGAGGGAGATATTCAGACAATTTTCGAATTCATTGAATTCACCATATCGAACACAGAAAGCACTACAGAATACGCTGTAAAGTCTCTAAAACACATCTGAGCATATAAGACTCTCCAAAACAATATACATATAAATTCACCATGAACACAACCGTGGTGTAATGGTAAGTGCATTGGACTTCTATGCAATGCTGCCCGGGTTCAGTGAAAAGAGTATCATTTGTCAACTCAACTCGCCGTTCGGAGTCGGCAAGAAACGAATGGAACGGACCCATTCGTTCAAAAATATAACAGGCAAACACAAATGGTTGCGAAAAGCAGGCCCAGGTTCACCCCGAACTGTAGCGCCACCTAAAGTTTAACGTGCGAAGTTTTGTTTCACTTCAAAAAGGTAGGGATTGCGGCCTATTCGAAACTACATAAGTTCCCATTTATCCTCCCAAAACTAACCCTCCGTCCAAAGTCAAATTTCAACATTTCAATTATTTCACTTCTATATTTACGTCTACGTCAAGTAGTCTCTGAGAAAAATACCTGTTGCAAAATGACAGACATCGAGGTGATTCCATAAGTGTTCCGTTTTTACAAGTGTGTACGGAACACTTCAAAAGAACGAGCCAATCTCCTAAACTAAGGTAACTTTGGCGTGATGGTGTTAACTTCTAAAAGTATGCAATGGTTGCTCCTAGAAATTGGCCCAAAAATTAGCTACGGCAAGAACCATTATTCACATTATACACTTACCTGTCACATTTCATCGGATTTTGAAACCACTGCCCAACGAGCCATAAAAAGTTCCACTTCAAAAATAAAAAAAAAACATTTTAACTTTTAAAGACGTAGGTCTCACGTGGACCAGTCTGACAAACTGTGTCATATGCACAAAGATATGGCCAAGATAAAACAGGTCAAATACAAACAAGCTGCTATAAAGAACTCGCGTAGACATCGCTATAGTAGTGGCAGTTAGTACAGGGCACTGATTACTAGGGGACCATACATCCAAACTAGCGATCCGTCACAACAGTTTCTGCCGTAGCTGCATAGGTTTCTACAGATTTAAAAATTTTTTTTTTCAACTAATTTACTTACATATATTCGTATGTATGTATGCAGTTTTTAAATGACAACATTAATTCATTTCCAGAGGGATACTAAAAGTTCCAAAGCACTTATCAGAAAAATGCTATTAAATGAAATTACTACAAAAATGTCAATAGCCCCGGGAAACATTCCACAAATAATGCCAACTGCAAAAAACATATAGAACTGAAGTTCACTAAAAACAAATGACTCGGTATAAATTTGAGACTATTGAATACGAAATAAAAGCAATTATAGTTTCATCATAACTTTACCTATCAAATAAAAAAACTTCAACAAACAAAAGCAATTTTTATGAAACATGGTATTATCTACTCATATATGTTACATTGTATGTATGTACCAAAAATTGTTCATTCCATTAGCATTTCAATATTGCACTACCATATTGTGTTACTATTCGGCTTATGCAGTCGCTTCATAAATCCCCAAAAAAGGATTATGGCAGGCCACATACATATAATGTGCTTGTGTATTGGTATAAGCTTTATAGGTCATAAAATATTCACATACCTTACGCTCGGGGAAACAATGAAAAAAAAATTAAAACTCAGAAAAACCGAATCTAATTCGAAATGTCATTCACAAAACCAACCTCGGGAATAACCTCTCGCACACAATGGAAGCAATGAAGCACTCAAAATCCTGTTGAAGTTAGCCTTCCATAAAATCTACTCGTGTTGCAAACCACATCTTTTTGTAATATGCAGTGGAGTCACAAAGGGTTAAGGGAAAAACGGTTGTTGTACCTCTACAAAAGGCTTTCTTTTTCGATTTATTTTATGTCCGATAGTAAAATTAAATGGATATTGGAAACTGTTAGAATTGTCAATGTCGCTGAATTTATTACTGTCAATCATTGTCACTTTCGTTGATAGTATGTACATATATGCATGCGAATAGACTAAAGTCTCAAAGGTCTAACTGCCGCTGCTACTATTGCCATGAGTGTTATCTGTCGCAATCGTCATTATGTGAACAAAACTCACTGGATTTTCCCTCGAGCTGTTGTGCGGAAATTCCTACATCGTCAATACTGCTCTGGGTTATTTCTCTTGCAATCACCCATTAGCATATTATTTGAAATTGTTTCATGTTGCGGAATGCCTCGTTAGTGGACTCTGGGGATATGTAATTTCCTGCTTGTTAAATTACAAAAAAAGCCAGATGACAGGTGGAAGCTTCAGCTGAAAGTAGAAAGGGGGATGATACACACATACTAATATATCAAATTCCTATAGTAGTTGAAGACTTTTATATTTCAAATCTTACACCGCGTCTCCAAGAGATATTTCCTATGGCAGCATTTCATGGCAAGCTATAAAAAAAAACTGTCAAATTTGTGTGTGGAAATATTATGGCTTAACATTTACACTGGTCCCTCGCTTTGCGCGGGGGTTAAGGGAATGAAAAGTCTCGCGCAATGCGAAATCGCGCTCACTCAAATGTCAAAAAATAGCAAGCTATCGATAGCTTGCAAATAATTCTGCTATAGATGGGATGCTATTGGGATTAGCTTGCCATATGGCGACTCCATCAGCCACTTTGATGGCGTGCTAAGAACCCTGCCATATGATATGTCTCGTGGAGACGCGGTGTTAAGTCTTAAGTTTGTATGCGTCGACGTAATCTAGTGCATTTCTATGGTTGAACTCATCTTTAAGCTGATGTCAAATTGAACTCGATTGAATTCTAAAACTTCGTCAATGTGACGACCTCGGCAATGAAATGACGTGATTGCCTTTTACATTCCGACGATTGACATACAGTTATCCGAATTTAATAAATTTTAAAATAAAACATTTTTCGCTGGTTATGTGAATGTGAAATGCGCAATTTTGTCGAATATTGAAAATAATCCTGCTGCATGAAAAAATTGTATGCAATTCTTGCGTTTAAAAACGGTGTTTTTTTTTAACCCAGTACTAACTTCAGACAGTTATATTTGTCAAACTAATTGTCAAATTGCAAACTGTCAGTGTCATTTTTATTCCGTATTTATTCTTTGCTACGTGATTTTATCGTGATGACCGACGTTACCAACAACGTTACCAAATTTTAGAAACTTGGTTCCAAAATAATGGTTCTCTTTTCCAATCTTATAGACTTGCACCATATTACACCCGATATAATCGACCATCCGTGACTGCTATTGGCCGTATTGTTAATTATTTTCGCACACCATTTTCTTCTCAGACAGACAGACCTGGCCGCAGCTAAACCAAAGTAGAACGTGCAACCTGCTAAAAATCAGCAGAGCGCACATAGCGGCATTATAGTGGGCGTATAGACAGGTTATTGCGCAATAGGCAGATATGCCAACAGGTTAATAACCCTCTCCAATGACTTCTGCCACAGCTGCCCAGCTCTCTCCTCCTTAAGAAAAAAGATTCTGGGAGAATACTTCTTTATAGATCTTCAAGATATTTCCTCAACGGATATCAATAAAATACGAAAATTCATCCAACTCTCAAATTGGTTCCAGGAGTTTCGATAAGAATCGGCTCATGTGGCAACACAATGGACCTACTTTGGTCTAAGTGAATCCTACGGATTACGAAGAATAGCCACCCAACCTAACCTAACCTAACCTAATCAATTAACTTCTTGAAAGAATCATTCGATGAACGCATAATTTCCCGTAATGGACCTGCCGATTGGCCTCCAAAATCTAGCGGTTTAACGCCTCTCGATTATTTTATTTATGAATAGGTAAAGTTGCTGCTCTAAGCTAACCATATAATAACAATCGACGCATTGGAAGTCAGCATTATCTGTGTTATTGAGGACATACGGCCATAAATATCTCTTTGATTGTGTTTGAAAAATAATTGCAGAATGTATTCTCTCGATTGAACACAAATAAATGGCTATTTAACCCTCCAGTGGGCCCGCGTTCTACGATCGTAGACCACGGTTTTTTAAGATGTTGCCACTACCTAGATATATTTTTGGCCCGTACTTTTCAATAGATTCCTAAAATCAACTGATAAGTGTGCAAACTGCAGTTTGCAAAGGCGGACATTGGTGTTAAAAGAGCTCATAATCAGCTGGTCTCGATCGAAAACCGCGCGTCCTCTCATGTTATAAAAAAACCGCGCGCCCACTGGAGGGTTAATGAAATTTTATGTGTTTTGTTAAAATAAAAACACCCTTTAATAGTTCTCCTACGAATAGATATGATCTTTGCAAAAAACCTGGTTATGTCTTAAAAAGGATCTAATACCTATCGTTTTTTAATTTTATTTCAACAATGTATTATATCTAACCTTACTCATTTAGAACGGTTGTACAACGCCACTGTTAACCACACACTGAGTAAGCATTTGATATTACATATTTTCGTATATCGATTATTTTCAAGCTGATGAATGATTAATTCGCTTGGCTGGCTGTTGGACAATTCATAATGCCTGCCATACCCACGTTTTCGGTCTCAGCCAACTATTACTTGTTACTACCAACCACGTTATACACTAGCTATAGGAAACTTCTGACTGGGCAGCTTTCATATTCGAATCAACTAAACGACTGGGGTATTTTAAAAGTTACAGACCACAGTATCTATCATGCCGATGGCTTCTGTATGTAGGCCGATGGAAGTCAACTAAAGCGTGATATAGCCCCATCTAATCAATCAATCAATAGAGGAACCGCTTCAAGGGCAAATACCGTTCCACTAAGTGCTCGACGCGGTGCACTTGCAGTTCGATTTTGGCCGACAGTTCAACTGCTATCACTTTAGGTTTTGTCCTCGAATAAATTCTAATTGTTTTTATCCAGCTCCTGTTAGTAGCAACAACAACTATAAGTGGTATTGGTATATACATTTACAATATAAAGAAAAAGTGCATTGAGGTGTGTACATGTGCATGTCTAGTGTTCGAATGCGGTGTAAATAATTCCATTATTATTATTATTTTTGTTAATTCAAATAACTCATAGTAATTATTTATCACCCCAAACTCGCTCGCTGGTAACCATATTTCCGATGCATGGAAAAGGGGCTTTTTGTAATTATCATTATTTTTTTTTTATTGCTTGATTATTAGAAAACAAAAACAAAAAAAATAATTTATATGTCACATGTCTGTAGCTATGTAGCAATGAATGGTAATTGAACGAATTCAAGTTACAGGGTTGTCCAGGATGTCGCAGGTAATAGTGAGGCTATAATTTTAGATCGTTTATCGCCTAGCACGCAGTATTCCATAGCAGTAACGGCTATTAGGCTTGGAAAAAAATATCGCAGTAGACAAATTATATTTAGAACTCTAGGTAAATGCGCAGTTACTATAATAAAAAAATGATTTGCAACTTAATGGATATTTTCTTGTTATTGAAAACAGATTCTCCCAAGACATCACTACAACAGGATTTTAACGGAGCAATGCCACCGAACAAAGCACTGAATCCCGGCATATTTATGGATGAAATTATATCGACATCGGCCAGCAATCTAACGAATTCCACGCAGCAGAGAGAACTTCCACCGGTAAAGTATACTGAGTATTTTTTTTAGGAAATAATGAAACATAATATTTTATGATACAATTGAAGATACGCGGTGTTGAAATCGGCATCGTACTCATCGTGTTAATGGTATGGGCCGGTGCTATAGCACTGTTCTTTAACCGTTGGGGTAAAATTAGGATGCTGTTACCCTACCAGCCAGACTATAAACATGAACAATTGAAAGTTCCCGGCACAGGGGTGTGTTCGGGAGGTGTATGCACTGGTCAGCATTCACATCAGGTAAATACAAGTATTTTCTGTTATTCCATTGATATTACGAAAAATGAAAAAACACCAAACCAACCGAACGATTATACTTGTCATACAGCAGGTCATTTTGTTGACAAAAAAAGAAATATAAAAATGTATCCCCGGGGAGTATTTGTAGCCTGTTTTGGTTTCTTCTATCACTCGGTAGAGAATTAAATTACATGCGAGTACATTAACCAACACGAAGGCCTGCTGTATGAAGTGGGAGGACGAAAACAGAAAAACAGAAAAATATAAAATGCTTTCGCATATCTTATTTATAGTAAAAACGAGAGAAAGCGAAAGAAAAGAAAAACAATTTAATTTATTGACTCGTGATGCATTTTTCACATTTCATTGTTTCCTTTCAATATGTGTTGTCGCATTGGAACGTGATAGTTGTGATTAAAAACACTTTTCTGCTGACCATAGATTTTGAACAAGGTAATATTTAGCTACACGCAGCATATCGAGTACACAGCTGTGGTGCTATTTTGTTTCCATTAGGAGACGGAAATAACCAAAACGGTTTCGCTGTGGCTATTGCCATTAATAACATGAACTTTGTTTACACCTGGAATTCCTATTGCGTCTTCAATGAATTTGATTGCTTTGTGTGCGTAGCATTTTTTTAATTCACGCTAGACATGCGTCTATTGGTCGTGGAAAAAAAAGTTACGTATACGCCATCGAATCCCATACGCCAAACTGTATTCAATCCCATTTTGATTGATGAAACAAATTTAAATTAAGTGACACTCTCTCGTTTTTACTTGGACCCGAAATTCTGTCAGTTTACTATCTATGACCAGGATTACACGACTTCTTTTTCCGCACGTGTCGTCATTCATCTTTTTGACAGGAACGTACGGTACTGATTTCATGGTTCCTGATACGTCCAATCGTGATTCTGACGTTTATTGAAATTCACATTATTTTTTGCAAAGGGAATAGTAAAATTTCAGGTGGAATCAAACTAATTTTACTTATTAACGGTAGTACGGTGCTCGCTTTAAACGCAAAGATAAAATTTGGCTGGGGAATATATTTGAATGGTACGATGCTCGTGCTAAAATGCTCGCTAAAAAGATAGATAGCATAAATAAGTCTCCACAGAATTTTAGCCAGCCATTAAGGCTGGTAACTATCGACCGCTTATAAATCGCTTTTAAGGTTAAGAGGCTCTTGATTTGAAATTTTTAGTTGTTATTCACCGACCACTAATAGGTTTTTGTCTATGCTTACTTCGACTATGAGAGAATCGATTTTCGGATTTCCGGATGCGCTCTTTTTCGAACATGTTGTGACAAATGGCAATGTAAATATGGAGATGATGCAACACAGCTGTATATAGTGAAATTGATGTTGGTAAACACAATTTTTCTTCGTCGAGGCTCTTAACTTATGGGCGGTCGATATGTACCGGCCTTAATGTCCGGGACATTTATTTAGCGGCGGGATTTTGACCAGCGCTGCCAGTTTAAAGAAATTATTTGCAATTGTTGTTTTGTGATATCGTGGTGGGTATGTGTGTTGCCTAATAACTGCTATACATCTCATCTTTACCACTTTTTAGTGTTGAAATTTTAAAACACGCCACTGAGAACCATTTTCGTATGAATTCTGACGTATTTATTTTGCAAAGCAAACAATTCACATGTTAATTATGCTAAAAACTGTGTATGAGTGTACATATGTACATAATTGCGTGACATTAAACTAAATCGCAATTTAATAAACACACATTCATTTTGTATTCTACTGGCAATGCTGGGGAAGTCAAAGAATAATCATGAGCACACAGAAAAAAGGTTTATGACAAGGATTGATTTATCAATTTCTACAACCAACTCTACAAACAATATTTATCTGGCATTTGTCTTCGATTTCTATATGCATTTTTGGAGACCGGCAGAAAATTTAGTTAAGCGCGAGCACCGTGCTAGCCTTTATGGAGGATATTTTGTACGAAATATTTACGTGTTTACTAGCAAATGTAAAATGTCCCTAAATTTAACTTCAAAAACAACTTGACAATTCACCATCAAAATGTCCAGCTTTGTTTTGGTTGTCAAATGAGAAAAAAAGGTCAAAGATCAACCGAAAAAAATCTTAGAATTTTCATTCCTTCTTCATTCCCCCTTCATTTCTACACCCCTCACCCGTTCTGTCAAAAAGACGAATGACGAAACGTACGGAAAAAGGAGTCGTGTAATCTTGGTCTATAAATCTTATGTGCATTGTATTGCTCTTCCATTAAGTATGTCTATCGAAACAGGCGTAAATAATATTTATAACTTTCAAAATTTTTTTTCGTAGAATATACACTCAGACATGCTCATACAGGTACATAAACTTAGCCAGTACGATTCACGTAGTGTGTTCATTCATTCCTTAAATTTAGAGAGTCATATTTATAATTTTTACCTCAGATAGCTTAACGTGCTTTCACCAAAACAAAAATATATTAAAAAAAAGTTCTTCCAAAATATTTTTTTTTTTTTTTTTTTTTGATTTTGTAATTGATTGGAGGATGTCCTTTGTTGAAAATATCGCTACATTCCTAAACTTGTGCGAAACAAACTGATCCGAAATTGACTCCAGATTCGGAATGCATTTGAAGTAGGCCTTCAAAGTTTAGAAATAATTTAGTTTTGAATTCTGCTTGCTTCCGCTTAGTTTATTTAGAAAACAAAAGAACATTTATTGTTTCATTTCCATCTCGTTTCTTATTAAATTAGAATTATTATTTTTTATTTGAAATTTAAATTTTTGTTGTTATCTGATTATTTTTGAATAAGAAATCAGAAATGAATTAAAAAATGAAAAAAAAACATCATTAATCTAGTGCTTGCCACGTTGCGAAGGCTGCGGCATATTCGATCGGTGCTTTCAATATCCAAGGCGAGAATTGGAACGCGACTGTGGGTGTCAGTTTGCCCTTTTGCACAAGGCCGATGTAGAGAGCTAGCAACCAGCCCATGGTGATGGTGCCGCTCCCCGCGCTGCACATGGTAGGAAAAGTAGCAGCGCCGTTGGCGGTGGTATTAGTGGTGGTGGTGTCGAGGAGCCGCACGATCACCATTCTCAAACGCAATCGAAGCAGGATAGTTCGCAGCACAGTCTAAAGACACAATCAATGCCAAGTAGTCTTAGCCAAAAAATCAATCAATCATCAGCACAGCAGAAAACGTCAAATGAACAAATTGACGAATTCGATCTTCTTGATCAGGAGGCGAAACGTCAAATAATTTTGAGACGAAGACGACTTTTCAGCCATTACAGGCAATATGAACAATGGCGCAAGAAACAATTCAGCTACGACAGCTACCACTATCGTCCGTTGGTAAGCGCTGCTGCCACCAAGAGACGGCGCTTATATCGGCGTCAGTATTCGTGTGTGGAACATAGTGAAGGCAGTCGTGATAGTCATGATTCCAAATACTATATCCCTAATGAGGGAACGGTGCCACCAAAGGGGGACAGCGACTCTAATAGTGTAAGTGTAAGTCTTAAGTGCTGCTGCCTCTGTACTGCACCATTTATTATGAGCATTGTTTCCCTCCACGCACACACCTATTGAATCACTTACACCTGTGTTCTGTGTCCTCCATTTTACATCGTGTTTTTTTTTATCAGTATCCTGTTCATGTGATAAGCTTTGTCCATGCATTTTTTCGGCCGAAACATGGCTCAGAAAAATTATAAATTTTTATCAAAATTTGTTTTTGAAATATTCCAGACACCGAAATGCACCTGTGCGTCACGCAATATTGGCTTTAATTATTTAAATTTATTTAAATTTTATTTTTTTTGTAAGTAATTTGGTTTAGAGTTTTTTAAGCTTCGCTATATGCTTTTCCTTATTTTTTTTTGTTTTATGCCTGAAATACATATGCAGACAGGCTGCATGCAGTGCCGCGTCCTAATCTGCATCTGAAATACATGTGCAGAGTTATTTGACAATTCCTCCATTGAGTTAGCTGTCGCAAACAAAGCAAAAAATTGTCAGATGGAAAAAAAATAAATGCAAAATAACCAAAATTGTACTATTTTCACGATCTGGTACCGGGGCTGCGCGGCAAAATTAGAAATAGAGACTTCATGCAGCGCTGTGCCGCATGCAGAATTAACATGTATTCGCTTCCATATAAACGTGTGTATTCTAATTTTACTGCACGGCAAAATCTGCACATGTATTTCCAGCATTACTATGAACAATATTCGGTTTAATTTTCACTTAATTTATAAATCGTAAAGATTTCTGCTTACAATGCAAATGACAGCCAAACATTTACGAACATCTGCAGGAAAAAATTTAGCATCTTGATAATGCAAGAAAGTATTACAACTTTTTGCAGCTTGCATTTAAAAATAAAACTTATGCTGACGCAATAATTTATTATCGCCAATGATCCATTTAGATCATTAATTTGTATGCGTTACAACAACAATACGAGATCTTACTCTTTATCAGGATCAATTTTTGTGATCCGAAAATTAGTTCGGCTATTTCTGACTATGATACACTTTCGTTTGTGAATGATGCCAGATTAGAATAACAAATAATTACTGGCAATCCAAATATTATTATATATAATAGTGAAATTATGGCTACGAAATATTATTCTCATTTGGTATCTTTTAATCAGAATTAGCAATTCCCTCCTTTAAAATAAAACAAGCGCATTAAACTTTAATTTAAAAGAAAATATTCATTCGCATGGCAACTTCGCGCTAAATGTCACAAGGAACTTTACTTGTGCAATAACCAGAACACAGAAGTTAATCTTTTCGTTGATCTGCTTTATTCATTTTCATTGCGTGGTCCATATAGATCATAAGTGATAATAAAACACGGCTAATATTTCTGAACTTTTCCAAAGACTTCAAACGACCTCGCTCATAATCTAATACAATAAATTAATCAGTTCCATCTCCACCTGATTTACTTCACACTGATTTTTATTAAAAACTATTTAAAAAACATAACCCGTATCTCATGTCACATAGGTACATATGTATGTATGAAATTTCAGCTCTCGATTCTAATCAAAAAATGAATTAAATTTCTTTTTGAACGGATGGGCACAGCAATCTTCTGCACGTGGTAAGAATAAAGCTGTTCTAGTACAAATGCTCTCCATGTGTCCTCCATTGTTGGTATAGTCCATCGAAGAGAATACAAATAAAAGCTGTCATTTTTATTGTTATAAAAAAGACGATACAATGCACACTTATCGATGTGACCTTTCTATTTAACTTTCTACATACATATGTATATAGATTATAAGCTGGATATATTGGCTATACGTTTTTATGGATTATGTGATTACACATCTGCAACGTAAACGTTCACGAGTTTTCTATCCGCAGCGAACAAAAAAAACAGGATATTGAGTATCCTCTCTGATTTAATGGTCGATTCCCTTTTTTGCACTTTAGGAACGCAATGAATCTATCCCAAGAACGCAGTAGGTACGATAATAAAAATGATTTATTCGCGTAATATATAGCTGTCTTCTCAAAAACGGTCGACGCAATGAAGGACATACTTTTTGTGTGCTCAGGACAGGAGAACTTTTATTATATGTACATTTTTATAGTCAATTTATTACCGAAGATTTTTGAGATTCAACTCACCGCCAACAGGTTAGTTGGTAAGCTGCTATTAAGTGCTAAATTACATGGACTCAGAAAGGATTTTCATGTTCAATTAATGTTTGAGTTTATATCCAAATGTTCCGTTGTTTATGCTATTTAGAACTTATTATATAGTAAATGGATGCAGAAATAAAGGGATGGAATATATCCTTAGTTATTTAATTAGGTGGCGCTAGAGTCCGGGGTGGACCAAGGCCTCAACCAACAACCTCTTCCTCTGCCTTCAGTTGCATACTCCAAATTGGTTGAGATATTTTTCTACATGTGCGCGCCAATTTAGGTGAGGTCGTCCTCTGCTACGCTGACCCTTCAGATTAGAATGGAATATTCTCTGAGCCGGAGCTTTGATGTGCATACGCTCTACATCGCCTAGCCATCTTAAACGCTCAATGCGCAGTTTTTTGACCAAAACTCCAAAGCCCGTCAACAGAAACGGGACCGAATATCTTACGGAGGATTTTTCCTTCGAAGCAACCAAGGATATCTTCATCTGCTTTCGATAAAATCCATGCCTCAGCTCCATATAGCAAAACTGGAATGATAAGAGTCTTATATAGAGTCTCCTAAGTCGATATGAAAAGGGGTTTACTACTCAATTGCCTTCTTGGCCCAAAGAAACAGCGATTGGCAAGAGTAATCCTTCGTTTGATTTCCGACGAGATGTAACATTTTTAAATTAAAACAGAACCGAGGTAAACAAAGTCTTTTACTACCTCAAAGTTGTAACTGTCTGTTGTGACGTTCTTTCAAGTATGATGTTGAAGAAGTCGCATAATAGTGCGTCACCTTCTCTGAATCCTGCAATATATCCGCGGAAATATATTTTCCTCTTTCAGTTTTCCATGATTCGTTAATTATGTTATCAAGTTAAATGGAATTTATTGTAAAATTAATATGTGCGGAATGGTTAAATGGTCCTCCCGTCTTATAAAAAGAACTACATACAAATCCATATAAACATATCATACTTCAATTCTTTGAGTTCTATTTCTGATACTCGTATATCGTCGGTCATTGACTATACGTACACAGTAGGATACTTGTTTGCATGTCAGTGGTATTACCTCGTCTTTATACAGCAATTGACAGTTAAACGTTTAGTCTAGCGCAACTAGTATATGTAGCTGCCATCATTATTAAACTGTCAGTCAAACAGTACAAAAACAACATTGATACCTACACTTGTACACATTATATGTATGTATGTATGGGCTAGTATCATTATTGATAGCATTAAGATATTGCAAATCAAAGATTAAGAAATCATTCTGACACCTCCATTACCGTTTATATTTCCTAAAAAAAAAGTATCCTTCGAAACACAATGACGTAGTTGCGGCGTAGTATTATTTTCGGGTGAAAATAAATTCAATGTTGTCGATATTTGAAAAGAGCATCAATCGTAAACATCTGGTCCGTCCACCGAAAAGAAAATATTGCCCCAGTCATTTAAAACACCTCTAGTTTGCACATCCCATGTCATGTGATCTTTGCAAATTGTAGTCGCTGTTACTTACGTGCAGGATTAAGCGGTGGTTTTTTGTTTCTTATTTTTTTTAGCTCTAAGTATTGGGGACTTATGATCTCACGACGAACAGTTGATTTGCTGGCAGTAACCCCAGCTAATACCCTTAATTTATTTGTGGGGTGAGCCAAATTGGATACTAATCTCTGAGTTTCCGCTTGTCTTGAGGCGTTAACACTGTTTTAATTCTTCCCTTGTTATTGCTTCCATTGGAATCGCGATTATTAATGTAACTTCGCGCAGCATGTTCACTTCGCTCTATTTTACGGGCTATTTCGCGGTTTGAAAAACCTTCCCAATGGCAAGCATCGATTTTCGCTCTTTCCTCTCATGTTAACCCATGTCTTTCTTTAGTAGAAGACAAACACTTCTTAATCACAAATTAATATTTTACTTTAGTTTGCTGGATCACTCTTTGTCTATTAACTAAATTTACCGACGGCGTCTAATCAAGTGAACTGAAAAATGCTGCTGTTTTGATATGACTGAGAAAAAAAGAGTACAAAAGTGCCCTTAGGTGTCTTTCACCCAGAATGCTTTTATGTAATAACTAACCTCTCTGCTAAATGCAATTGTTTGCTTATTGATGCAAATAAGGGGAAAAGAATCAAGATTTATGAAAATAATTTAAGTGTGTCTAATCAAGTGAATCGCACTGTTTATTTCACCTTAAATAACGACCTTAATGACAAAGCACTTTCGTTCCTTTCGCTCTCTCCAACCACGTATTCTCCTGTCAATGGTCAAAAAAAGAAAAAAAAACAAAACTTTTCCAGACACGCTTTATAATTTCAATTCCCAACAGGACTCGTTTAAGGGCAAAACAGCTTACGTGCCGCATTTTACGCCAACCACCCCACCCCCCTCATATCGATAAGTCGATACCATTATAAAGATATGAATCAATTCACAGGGATGTCTGCCGGAAGAAATATTATTTTTTTCCCCACAATTTTCAGGTAAAATCACAACGAAACTCAGCTTTCCTTAGTAGCGGGTGACTGATGGTAAATAATTTATTTTTCTACTTATCTGCAGAGCCTACCCATAAGGTTTATGTACATATACCAAATATTCTGTATAATATAACGATAAAGCTTTAAGTACCTAGTATTGGAAATGGAAAAACCTTACCTATGTATGTATATGCACAGAATTCACACCATAAACACTTAAAATGTACCAAACAATAATTGATTGTATCGTATACTCGTACCTCATTCTATGTCGTAAATTAGCAATTTTATTGCAATTACAAAAGTAATTATGAAACACTGCACATGAATAAATAAATCAAAACGAATCCTCGTTCGTTTCAATGTCATTTCAGTTCGACAGCGCTGATTGTGGAGCTTTAACATATCAACCACTGCACTTTAACAACCGCGTAAGTTTCCTCCATAAAAATGTTCACCCTCTATAGATATGTTAGAGCGCCAACAACGTTTCCATGTTTAATTCTATCTAATTCTATCCCTTTTCTTGAGATCCTATTGTCTTTCTTAGAACGAGTTTTTTTGTTTACTATTTGATTTTAATATTTAATTTGAAATCCATTGCAGCACTTCCATCTTCTGCAGGAGGAACCATCTACCAGCATCGCGGAACGGTGTACCCGTAGCAGAATTAATTCTGCAATATTTGTTTCATCCGAAGGCAGGGGATTCGATTCAATCGAATTCCTTAGAAGACACGGCTCCCAGAGTGTGCTATGTCGAAAGGCGCGAAGCGCCGAGAACATTACCGACAACGAACGAAAGGTAAATTTGAGTGCACCATAAAAAAAAACATTGTAATTTTCAGTTTTTCTTTCCTATAGAAAAGCTTTTCCGAGAATCGCCAATGGTGTACAGATGATGGCAGCCATCCAACCGTTGAAAGCGAGGCAATAGAACTTAATGATGTTGGTGCTGCTGCAAGAAAAGGAGATGGAGACCATGCAATTGCGACTTTGTGTACCGCCATGAACACCCATTCGGCTACAGTGACGACGGCTAATGTCATTGTTGGCAGCATATCTATAGAAACACCACCATCTTACCTAAGGGATGATATTACCGTCATGAAGCAACAATCACAGGACGACTCCGCAACCGGTGAATCAGGCGAGGAATACAAACAATCTGTAACGATGTCAACGTCAGTGACACGTCCGCGGAAACTCGTCCATCAGCGGTCTTCAACCACATCCACCAATCATAGCCAATCCTCGCCGGGAGGCTCACCGCATCACAGTCCGAAAAATTTGAGCTTAAGGAATATTAAACAGCGCGTAATAGCACTACCGATGGTATCGGTCTCGGGACCGTCACCACCGCACGAAAAGGACTACTTGTAACATTTACCATCAGAGACGTTCATTTAAAACACATTGTTTTAAATCATCGACCTTGGGTTGCATGTGCTATAAATGGGTGGATTATCATTTCCTTTCCAAGATGTTTTTTTTTCGTCGATGAATGTCTCTGAGCTATGGAGTAAGAAATTTTATTATATTTTTGTATTTCAAACGGTGCAACCCGCAGATGATGGACCCAGCAATTATAGTATAATACAATTAATTCTAAGTCAATTATTTTTACTATGCATACATATGTGTACATGAGAAATGTGAGTCCCTCTTTTTATTGAATGTGTAAATGTGTTTTACTGGCAAGCGGAGGTCTGCTAAATTGAGTCCTGGAACGTAAATACTTCCAATGGCGACCGGAATTTGTGGTTTATGACACGGAATTAAGATGTTTGCTTATTGCATAATACGACCACGGCTACAAGTAATAATGGCTAAGTACGAAATAGTATGGGTGGGTAGTAATCACGCGGATCAACTTTTGATGGTGAATATTTTATGGTCATGGACCAGTCAGTGCTTGATAATAATGAGCTGCAGTGAAGGTTTACTTTAACGTCCGCTATTAAACGACAGCTGTTATGTTCGTCTACTTTCAAATGTTGAACAAAAAAACCATAATGAGTTTTGGCGCTTTAAGTGTCAAGTAAATTTTATTTACCCAAGGATTAATAGACAATTGTTTGAATTTCGGTACTGCGTTAAACAGTGAGTGGATGTCGTAGTAAACAAACGAGATGTTCCTCAAATATAAAGAGAATGTTTATGAATGTTTATGAAAATCTGTATTAAATACAAATTTTGTACTCTACCAGTCCATTTATTTAAATTGTTATAAATGCGTAGGCCTCCAATGTGAATGTCGATCAACGTTCGATCGTCGATTGCTGATTTTGGTATTGTATAATGTGATTGTGATCGATATTTGTCGATTTGACAGTCGCTTGTGGTCGATCAAAAATTTCTGGTCGATGCTTATTTTGAGAAATGTGAAAGAGTTTTGTGCTATGAAATGATAGTAATTTTAATAGAAATCATACGTTAAAAAAACTTAGTTATTAATTCAGATGCAGGGCTAAGCAGGTTACAAAGATTGGAGCTTCTGGTTTTATTTTTGGAAACAAATCCTGATATCGCTAAGGGAGTTTGTGCAAAAACCCAAGCAGATGGGCGATGAAAAAAGATAATTAATAATTCTTATTAAGCATATTCTCTTAAGTTTAATACGACCATATGATGAAATAAAATGAATTAAGTTGCAATTACAATTAATTTTTATTTACTTTATTCTACAAATTATAAGAACATGGATTTGGATATTATTACAGATTCCTACCGCTTCTTCGTTTCCAGAAAGTTCTTCGCCATAATAATATGGAGAGTTCACCAACGTTAAACCACAACTCAATTGAACTCTTCTATTTTAAATTACATCTATTACAAATAAGTATGTAATTATGAAAATTATAGTCAAACAACTGTCAAAAGTATGATGTATTCACAATATTCACCTTTTTATTCACAATAATCTATTCTTCTATCGATTGAGTTACACAATACCAAAGCCAAAATCAATCGACAACTGTCGTGATGACCGTTGATCGATACTCACAATAGGGGCCATCGACATACATCCTTTACGGTAACTGTCACCCTGTTAATTTAAGCACCCTCAGTCTATTCATCTCAGTATTACACTTTAATCAACTGGATCCATAGTACACGTAATACAGGTATTATATTGCGTAGGAAACATGGCCGCAATTCGTGCCCTTTCTATAATTGTACTGAGTTTGGCGTTCAAAAGTCAAATTCATTTCTGGGTTTGGCGTTTAATTCAGTCATTTGTTTTTGTTTTTGAATGTAAACAAAAAATCCGCAGGGCACGTATGGCGGCCATCTTTTTGAATTTTTGAGAGGTGCGCGAACTTGATCGAAAATGAGCACTCTGAGTATACTACCTTATACATATATGTGAACTGGATCTGTTTGTCAATTTTTTCCAGTCATAAGATTTATCTGAAACTTGAGTCTTGCACGCCTTTTAAACATATCGTGTGGAAGTACTATTTCATTTCTCATCTTATATACTTACATATGTAGGTAGGAACGGCAAGTAATTTTCAGAATTTTGTTTTAACATTCGTTATCAATTGTTTATAGATATGTATGTATGCATGTATTTATGTATGTATCTAGGAGCCGAGAAACAATAAAGAACATTAACTTCTCGGGGTAAATTAAATTTCTTGTTATTTATTTTAATTACTTATACCTGCTTTAACATATGTATGTGTGTACATATGTAGGTATGAGAAGACCTTAAATAAAACGATTTACCCCAGCCATGAACATACAGACATACATGCATACATATGCATACAGTGGTGCACATATAAATCGCACACTTTTCTCGCATGTATTACAAATTACATTTCCGTAAAATATAATCGATAAAACAAGCAAAAAAGATATGCACACATTCAGGCACAAATATCAAAAACAGTAATGGTTAACTTTTCCTGCTATTGAGATAGCAATCTAACACATCATCGATCACAGCGTGTTTTTCCATCTTCGATTTGAAGGCTAACGGCTTATCGGCTTCAAATATTTCTGAGCAGCAACAATACTCCAAGAACGTTATCTACAATGCCTTACATCCCGTGGAACCGTTTGGGAATGTCGAAAATGTTGTAAGAGCTCCAATGCCCAGGAAGTCCACTTCAAAAGTGCACAACCTAATCTAGAGAGTTAGTCCAACCAACCCAGTTTTAAGGTAATCTTATGAGTTACCATTCCATTAGTGTATCCGATAGAACTTGAGAGGGTGCATAGCACAGAGAAATCCGCTCGTGACAAAAAAAAAAGTTCAAGGCAAAAAACCTTTGCAAGGGAATAACTCCAAAAACCAATGTTTTTGTTAAAAAAAAATGCACTGTGGAGTAATGAATCCGAGTTGTTTAGGTTCGGATCGAATGGAAAAAGGTACGTTTGGCATCCACTTAACCAAAAATATAAATCTAAAATACACTATCAAAGTGGTTAAAATGGCGGAGGAAATATAATGGTGTAGGCTGGTTTTCATGGCATGGATCGATTCTGAAGACTACCACGAAAATAGACAATTAGTTTATAAAACCATTACCGCGGACAGCATAATCCAAACCATGAAATGCTGCAGAATTGTGGGAACAAATACAAGTCGCCGGAAGGTCTATCCCAAAAACACGTGAGGCTTTAGTGGACAGTCTTCCAAAAGGATATGCAACTGTGCTCAAAAATAAAGGTTTTCCGAAAACGGCTTTGTCCATAAAGGTATTTACTAATATTCATATCTTTGGTGTATTGAAACCTAATGTGCTATCTATGTGATTGCTTTAACAAATGTGTGTATATTTTTTTTATTTTCCAGAAAATCATCACATTTTTGGGCTATTTAAATTAATATTTTAAAGTGTGATAAATACTTTTAGTAGAAAAGTCATTTGTTTCATTACATATTTTACAATTATCTTTATATTGACAAAATTTAAAGTGTACTATTTATATGTCCACCTCTGTATATGTTAATATTATTTTAAATTAGATAAGATTAAGCATTTGTAAATACTTTGGCAACCAAAATATATACATACAAATATGTATATTCATAGAGCTGTATATGTACACATATATAGGGTTAGAATATATTACTACTCTTAATAATTTTAATCTGATTGAACAATTCTAATATAAACAAACTATGTTCTAGTACATATGTACCTACACTACATATGTGAATCTAATGATTAAATAAAAACAAAAATCCGTTCTAGTAAAAGATTTTTTATAACAACATATATGACTGAGTAAGGAATAAATTCATATACATATTTATGTACCTATGTACTTTTAATTTTATTGAGATGAACAATATTACCAGCTTTAAAAAATGCAACTCTATTTCTGTTTCAATAAATAAAAAAAACTTGCCAACATTTTACATAACAATAACAACACACATATAATGTACATTTATATATGATTCTTATGTATAAATAAATGACATAAATGTCAAAAACGTCCAGTCAGATATAATAAGAAATTTAAAATGCAGTGAAGAATACAACTGAACGAAATAAATATAACTCAACATCAGTTTAGCAATTTCAATATTTTTCCATAACTCCCTACTTACTCTCACTAGCCTACCCACATATTCCTCATAATACTATAAACAATTCATTTAATTCCTCTTTGCTTGTAACACGGCGTCTTTTTATGCCACTTAAAAGATAACTAAGTACAAAAAGTATTTCCTATAATTATTTCATTAAATGAAAGATGACTATCTACCATTACTTTTCTTTAACGCGTCTTACATTCGTAAAAAAAACATACTCACGTTTACCTTGGATTTATCCTGGATTATGTTATAACACCCTACTTTTTAACTTTCCCCATCGATGGGGATCTATTTATTACTGAGATTCTTGCTCATTCTCAACGAAACTTTAAAAAAAAATGCTATGCTGATGTGCCTTAACGATATAAATATTGAAATTAGGTTTATTAGCCAGACTTATACAACAAAAATAGGGAAAATCTGAAACAATTTACCAAAAGAAAAATGAAAAAAATTGCAACGTATTTTTATTTACTCATTTCACAAAATTATTTATAATTTTTATGAATAATCTTATGAATTAAAAACTGAAGAAAATAAATGCTTATCGTATAGGAACAGATACATTTCTAAATGGGAACCAACATATTGTTCATAAGACTAACTTGCTTAACTTTAAGATGTACCTACATAGTAAAATAAATATATATACATAATACATAACCTACATAGAAATAATGTAATTACGTAAAGTTAAACGTTAATTGCTCCTGCACGGGACCATTGAGTGTCTTGTTCACACACAAAAATTGTATCATTAAGGAAATTCAATTTATCTAAATATTACAATTAATCATTGTTATAACATTTAATATATAATTATACATGTAAAACCTAATATACATAGATGTATGTGTATGTAGTTATGTTTTACTAATTTCATAATTATTCTTGTCAATTGCAGATTAAATTAATATGTTTAATCAGCATTAAATTAAAGAAATTAAAAAAAAAGTAAAGATCTGTTTTATATATTTCTAATTGTGTAAGTAAAATCTCAACGTAAATATTTGTGTAATGCATAGAAATATGAATATATTGATAATTTTTACGAATCGATGGTAATTATTTGGATTTGTTATTGGAACGTGTTTTTTTTTTTTGTCATATGTGCGTAGGTCTAGGTAAGTAGTGGGCAGTGAATAGCAACAAACAATTTTAGGGTCCAAAATAACGAGTACCGTAAAATGCCCTAACATTGACTGGGTCCCTAACATTGGCCAAAAATCATAAAATCTTTTAAACTTTCCTAGCGACAAACAATGACCAGATATTTAAATAATATTACCACTTATTTCATCCCTGGATATTTATAGATGACAGAAAAAAATCTGTAGATGTAGAATTGCCATAATTGAAAATAACCGCCAATAACGAGTGGCCTGTTTAAACGCATATTTTTAAGTGTCGGTAAAATCATCTCAGCACGACAAGAAAACAATATGCAATTGTGAAAAAAAATTATTAGGTATGTAGTTCCATATATTATTAGTGAAATATAAAAAAAACCATGCCTTATTAGTTAATTGTTATTTAAAATTAATCGGAAATAAAAAGTGTTTAATAATTTCTTAGCCTTCGTCCTAACTTTGACCGTTTGGTTCCTAACTTTGACTGCCTGGTCAATGTTAGGAGCTAGTATAAATATATGAATCCGCAACATTGACTGGCTGGTCAATGTTAGGAGCTGATATAAATACATGAATCCACAACTTTGACCGCTAAGCGTGACTTCTTATTTAGGCACCTACCTATGTTAAAGTTATTTATCTATGTTCCTATCTACTTTTTAAATAATGATAATAAGAAAATTTTGATATTATATTGCTTTGAATTGCTGTTATAACTTGAAAATAACGTAAATTGTATCCGGTCAATGTTAGGGGTATCGAAGACTAACATTGACCACTTACTTTTTTACCATAACTAATTACCAAAATATGATTATTTTAAAAAATGTAAATGATTTAAAGAGCTAAACAGTCCCCTATATATGCTTTTTACAGATAACGATTAGAACAAACCATTATCTTTTTATAACGTTTCAAAGCTCAAAAGTGGCCAATGTTAGGTAATTCAATGAAATTTAAGGGTAATTTGTTTCCCAGTAAGGAAAGATTAAACAAGGTAAATCGCACATGCCCAGGGTACTTGTTGCTTCTATGCAACAAGCATCAAAAAACGGCAACTTCAGAATTTGTTAATAAGCCACTTTCTTGTTTTATTTTGTTAGATGAAAATATAGTTTCAGTTGTGTTTATGATTAAGGTGGTCGCCGTGGCCGTGGTGGTTAGTGCGTTGGACTATTTCAATTTCAATTCAATTTCAATTTCAATTTATTATTATTATTATTATTATAGATTATAAGGTACATTAAGATGAAAATCTTTTATAGTCCTTAGATTTTCAATCAAGATTTAAACTAATTTAAATTTAACAATATGCTAGTCTTAGTAACTAAGTTTAACAAAATATTATTTAAGTAGATAAAAAAGAGAAGGAGGATGAGATAGAGGTTAAGCTAAGAGAAATGAAGAAAGATGGCACTTTTAAAGCGAGTGGCACTAGAAATAGTTCTGATATTTATTGGTAGAGAGTATAAAAAATAAACGAGACGAATTTAGATAGTGATAACGTGATGGAATTAAACAGAGAGTTCTAAGAGAACGCACAAAACAAAGTCTAACATATAAATACATTGGAGTCTTATTTCTTATAATGTTATGCAAAAAAATACAATTTCTGGCGTCAATATAATGTTTAAGAGTTGTGGAACGCAATGCTGCACGGGTTCAACTCCTGGCCGGGTCTAACACCTAAAAGAGTTTTTTCACGGTACCACCTCTTTCGAATGCCTGACAAGCATCAAAGAGTATCATTTGTCACGATTGAGCTTCTCAACTCGCCGTCCGGAGTCGGCAAAAAACTGTAGGTCCCTTCCATTCGTGCAAAAATATAACACGCACACACAGATGATTGCGAGAAGCAGGCCCAGGTTCACCTCGAGCTGTAGCGCCAACTAAGTAAGTAAGTTATGATTAAGGTAGAATTATGGTGGATTTATTACAAATTTCCTGTAAATATTAGTTTAAATTAATCATTATTAGGAAAACAATATACAAATTATTATACTTTTAGTATTTATAAGTGAAAAATAGGTATCTCAATTTTCCTCTTTTCTTGATGCGACTTCTTCTGGTTTCTCTTCATGTTACTTTAACCGTTAAACAAAATTCATTTGACGGACGCAAACTTGTCAGATACTCGAGCACAGTGAGGCTCGATGTCTATGGCGGCGTTGCCAACAGTACTCCTTACAGATCGTCCTTTCAGTCTTGTCCATAGTTTTCGCGCAATACAGACTTTTGGGACAATGTTTAAATGGGCTCGTATTTAACGAAATTGTACTCTTCAAAATTTAACATAAAACTGAGCTTATTTATTTAACAAAGATTTATTAAGATGCGTTCACTTCTATTCTTTTTGACGATCGTATTCCTAATGACGGTGGCTACACGGTCAATGGCATAATAGGTATTGAAAAGTTCCCCGTGGCTACACACAAAATGTGTTGAGGGAAACGCTTTGAAAACAGAACACACAACCTCCGTACTCCGTCCTGCACAGAGAATTATTTTTTTGAGTTTTCCATGATGTGAACCCTGCGACGGTCGGAAAAAAATGAAAAAATGTATGAGAAGTGAAACGCTTTGAGAAAAGAATATGCATCTTCCACCGAGAATTCATATTGAAAGTGGATTTTCGGTATGCTTTTGCTTTTGCCTTTGCTGAAATCGTTTTAACTCACATAAAATGTTCCTGTCTGACTGAAAAGAATCGGTATGGAATTAATCGTGTAGCCAGCCACAATGCCTATGGCCCTGGCTACACGGTCAATGGCATACTAGGTATTGAAAATTTCCCCGTGGCTACACACAAAATGTGTTGAGGGTAACACTTTGAAAACAGAACACACAATCTCCGTACTCCGTCCTGCACAGAGAATTATTTTTTTGAGTTTTCCGTGATGTGAACCCTTCGACGGTCGGAAAAAAAATTAAAAAATGTATGAGAAATGAAACGCTTTGAGAAAAGAACATGCATCTTCCACCGAGAATTATTATCAAATCGGATTTACGGTGTGCTTTTGGTGAAATCAACCCTTCTCGTTTCAACTCACATAAAATATACCTGTCTCACTGAAAAGAATCGGTATGGAATTGATCGTGTAGCCAGGCACTATGCCTACTACGAATTCGCTCGTTCTTAACAGCGTTGCCGCTTGACTATGGATAAAAGTATAGCCCAGAAAACTGGGAAAAGTAGCAAAATCTCTCATTCTGAAAAGTAGCCTAAGGCAGCAAAAACAAAACCAAGAACGTTTGTAATTTAGTCCGGAAAACACCTATTTAAAAATTTGGAAGAGAATCCGTGATGGAAAGTGGGATATGATTTACGTGGCAAAACATGACCAGGCAATGCTCTGCGAAACCTCCATATTATCCATATTTGTTCGTTTTTATTTTCCTCCTCGTTTTCTTTTCGCTCTCTTAATACGAGTCTGCAAGCGATTGAGCGCTCTATAACTAAGATCTTACACAATCTTACAGTCTTCTTCTTCGCGTTGGCATTATTTTGTTTTCATCTGACATTTGTTTGCTTTGTTTGCGGAAGATAGAAATAAAGACTTGAAGCAGTCCTGCACCACAGTACACATATATAAGGTAGTATACTCAGAGTGTTCATTTTCGATCAAGTTCGCGCACCTGTCAAAAATTCAAAAAGATGGCCGCCATACGTGCCCTGCGAATATTTATTTTCATTCAAAAACAAAATCAAATGACTGAATTAAACGCCAAATTACTGAATTAAACACCAAACTCACAAATGAATTTGACTTTTAAACGTCAAACTCAGTACAATAATAGAAAGGGCACGAATTGCGGCCATTTTTCATGCGCAATATATTACCTGTATTACGTGTAGTGTAGTCCTGCGCTACATGCAGCATTCGCATGTAATCGTAAGCATATAAACTTGTGTATTATAATTTCGCTGCAAGCAGAATTCTGCAAATGTGTTTCTGGCATAAATCAGTGGGCTTTCAGACTCGATAACATAACAAATAAAAATATTGAATAAAGTTATTTTAAAAATAAAAAAAAATTGTATTCAAATGTTCAAAATAGGCACTGAACTCATCCATTGCTTGATATTTAATTACAAACAAAACAGTACTAAATTTTGTTATGATTACCCAGACGACATGACAACACTTCTTGAAACAATTGAAATTCCCTTGTAGAATTGTTTTAAGAAAATCATTTACTTTTCTTTACAAACAAATTTATAAAAGAAGGCAAGTATTCCTGTAGCACATCCAGTTGTTTTTTTATCCGAACTTATTCTCAGGTATAGCATTCTCATTTATCTAAAGTCAACATGCTACCTGGCATAGGAGTGTTTGGAACCGGGTCAGTAGCCAAAGTTCTTGTGCCAATGTTGCGTGAAAAAGGCTTTCAAATCAAAGCAATCTGGGGTCGTACACTTAAAGAAGTAGAAGAAACTGCCCGTGAACTACAAATCCCCTTCTTTACAAATAAAATAGACGATGTCCTACTAAAGAAAGACGTCGATTTAGTATTCATAATTTGTCAACCGTATCTGCACTCTGAAATCTCTGTGAAGGCTCTAGGAATCGGCAAACATGTTGTCTGTGACAAACCGATGGGTCTTAGTCAAGCCGATGCAATGAAAATGGTCCGGGCCTCACAGTATTATCCAACTCTTATCTCGCTGGTCAATCATTCTTTGCGTTTCCTTCCAGCAGTCACGCATATGAAGCGAGCCTTGCAAGAGGAACTCATTGGACCACTCAGTGAAATAACTTTGATCGATATTCGTGTTCAAATGGGGTCGCTATTTCCAGACAAATTTGATTGGATGTGTGATGCTGCTATGGGTGGTGGTGCTCTGAATCTTGTTGGCAGTCATGTCGTGGATTTGGTGAGTTTTCTTCTGAATCAAAGGGCGATTAGAGTTCATGGATTGATAAAAGCTTATACTAAAACAACGCCGTCTGTGAATGGTATTCGTCAAATATCTGCTCCGGATTTCTGTAATTTTCAAATGGAACTCGAAGGTGGAGCTTTGGTGACTACATCGTTGCACAGTCACATGGTGTCGTCAAATGCATTTGTACAAGAGATCCTGGTATGTGGAAAGAATGGACATTTGGCAGTACGTGGTGGAGATCTGTTTGCTCTTCGCTCGAGAGGACAGAATCAAGTAAAAGAGTCTAAGGAGGAGGCCATCTATGTGGATGTGCAAGACCTGCATTGCTCTGCGTCAAACTCACAGCTTCCTAGACCATACATCAAAGGTCTATGCAAAATGGTGGGTGCCCTAAAAGAAGCATTCGCTCAGAAAGAATCATCATGGGTGAAGGAACCTGTTCAAGCAGCAGCAACCTTCGAAGATGGACTCTATGTCCAAGCTGTATTAGAGGCTATTCGCAAGTCGAGTGAGAGCCGCACTTGGCAAAGAGTTTCCATTTGCTCTGATTCACCAACCAACCATGACACCATTATGCGGTTTGCTCGAATGGGTGCAATGTAGGACGTAACGTATTATTGTTTATATAAATGTTACTTGACAAACCAATGTATTTTTAAAGCATTTACGGTACTGAAATGTACCAATAAACTTATATGTGTTTGTGTTTATAAATTAGTTTTTTATTCCCGTTTCAAATTTAAACATTCTAAGCTTAAAGTGTAAAAAAACAAAACAAACAGGTGCAGTCTAAGCTTCAACAAGAACCCTCTTTGGCCTCTCTTTGACTTTCTCCGGCTTATCATCGACTGGTTCTTCTGCAGGTACCTCAGGCAGTTCCATATCTTCGTCTTGTGCTTTTTCCTCTTGCGCAGACACAAGAGCATCTAGTTCGGAGAGAACGTCCTCTTCGTCTTGGTCCGTTAGAGCACCAGATAGTATAGAATCGATTTCCCTTTGCTTATCAGCGCCTTCCCTAGTCTCTTCCATAATCCTTTCGATTTCGTCGATATTTAGTACTTCGTTGGCCTTCTTTAGTGCTTCGTTGCCGAGCTTTAGTTTGTTAACAATATCCGATTCAATCTGTGCGAATTCAATATCGGCAGCAAGTTTCTCAATGTTCTCCAATTGGATATCCGTGTTTTCGAGTAGTTTTTCTTGGTATTTCTTCTTCCTGAGGAGCAATTTCGCTCTCCTGAAAAAGTAGAATTAAAATTAAGACGGTTAATTATATGTGCATTAGAAATTCTTACTCCTTTCGTCCCATTTGAAGACATTTTTTTGCTAGCTCACGATCCTTCTCAAAACTTAATTCTATTCGTTTCTGGTACACTTTGAGGCGATCTCTTTGTTGTTTCAATTGCTGCAATTAACGTGAAAATAATATAGTGCGCTTTGCTCTTTGTAGATACATACCAATACTGCCCGATCCTGATCTGTTACTCTTGTTTGTGGCTTTTTACTTTTTCCGAAAAGAGCCCCCATTATAAAGGTACTTTCTTGTTTTATTTAATTTATTTTCATCTAAACGCAGATAAGGGGTGATTGCTCATATTTATCTTTGTTGTCAGAAAGTTGACAGCCCAGCTGTTGCAATAGTTCTGTTTGATTTTGTATTTCATAGCACAAAAAGTGCTTATCTACTTGGTTGGGAGAAAAATTGGTGACTTTTTACATATCACTTCACATTTAAAGGGGATTACTATACTCTGTCCCAACCGAATTTCCAGTACCAGGAAGATAGAACGATTGCTTCTCAGTCTGGTTGCTGTTCCTCTTTTAAGATCTGACCAGGCTATCGTTGTATGCCTGACAAATCGCCGCAAATCGGAGGGCAATACCCGTAGGGTTGCCATCTGATAATTTAAAAACAACACAATTTGTTGAACAAAATAAAAATAATTGTTTACAAAGTGGATACCACCTCGATTTATATGAAATTTTAGTATAAAACACAAACACGAGACCGAAAACATAAAATACGAAAAAATTGAAAATGTCAAAATTTCACAAAGAATTAATGTACCGGACAATAAATTGTGTGCGAAAACTGAGTGGAGACATTTATCTTATACAATCACCATCAGTATAATTTCGTAGCGGAACAGCGTACTGCAAAAAAAAATCAGAACGAAATTTTCCGTATTCGATTTAGTTGTGTCATTTTTGTATGGGATTTTTCATTTCGCATCAGCAGCGTACTAGGCTTTAATGTAGAAAACTTTTTTTTGGGTATTTTGATGTATAAATGTTATACATATATCGGAAACGATTAGCTTACGATAATTAAGCTAAAAACCCAATAAATACTCCCTATTCGTTTCCGTACTCACTATTTGTTGTTTCCGCACACAACAAAAACAAATATCTCGCGCAAATAAACTTTCATTATAAATCACACAAAGCGAAAAATTGTTTAAATGCTTTTTAACGATATCTACAGAGAAACAAGAACTGGAAAGAAAATCAAAAATCAAGCGCCAACATCCTCACTAAATCAAATTTATTTATTGGTTCTCAAAGCACAAAATCCGAAAGCTCTTTCACAAAAACCACAGAAAAAGCAGCAACGACTTACTTTGGCAGCACTTTTTCGATGTGCATATTTTCTATACACACAGCGATGGTTGATGGCGGCCACACGATCATTCTGGTTCGACCATCGCACATAGGGGTATTTGAATGATCTACCCGGCCAAAATTATTTTATGGCCAATATTGGTTCTAATCGATATTAGTAAATAAAATAAAAGTTTTAATTTTATATTCAAGCACATTTATTTAAAAACAAAAACTATAATTTTTCAGAAAAATGTTCATCTTCGCTTTTTGAAGATTGACCACGATTCGCAGGCATAAGTAAGTAGAGCAATCGTTTCTGGCAAGAAAGAATAAAGTTGTCTACGTTTTACGCTTCTCATGCTACTAAACAGAGGGTCCAAACCTAAATCGAATACAGAAAGACTTCCTTTAAAAATGCGCTTTACATAAAAAATTACTTTAAAATGTTCGTAAGAAAAACAATATCAATTACGTTCCTATCCGCGACTTTCCGCGGCAACTTTTTAAATTATTTTACTACTCAATGCTTCAACCTTTCGACTGCATCAAACATTTTGACAAAATCTAACTTGGAAGAATAACAAGTTCCCTATTAAACACAAATCATAGTTCAAAAATTACTCCAAAATACGCGTGACCTTCAAACTCACCTACAACTAATCTTTTAATTAATAAAAAATATAGAAATTATATTATTATTAGGAGATAATTGCCTTCTGTATCAAGATCCATAACTTGTTTTTTCCAAAATAAACGTAAAATAAAAAATTCTCACTATTAAATGCTTTTAATGCTTGATCGAATTCCGACTGCACGCTTCCAGCAAAACATGCACGTGGGATTAGCGAGACAAGCGGGGGGCTCCTCAGACCTATCCCCAAGCACAGTTAGACGTTTTCTTAACGGTTTTGAATGTTGAAAATTTGAATTTTGTCCGCGTAGATCGTTCAAACACCCCTATGTGATCAGCTGTGTGACAGGCTGGTTGTGTTGGGCTGTATATGAATTTGAGGAAAGTTACAAAAACAGAAAGTGTGTAAATCAGTGGTTTGGTTTTTATTTCAGTGGCAATTTTGCTAATTGAGTGCCATAAAAACATAAACAGACACCAGTAAAAAAAAAATTCCCCATAAGGCCTGTACTGACTATTCGGTTGGGACAGAGTATAGAAATACGCTACATGAGCTTCAAGCTGATCCACTCAATCAAAAATAGAAGTACCTGGATAAAAATCTTTTAAAAGCGACAAATACTAGGAACCTAACCGTTTTGAGATTAGGAACATTAGGATACGATAAACAGACTCAGTTGTTCATTGTGCCATGGTTAGGTTTCATTTGAGAAAAAACATACTTTGTTTTTAGATGAAATAACTTTTTTTTTCAAAAATGCTTTACTGGAATTTTTTTTACAATTTAAAAGACTTTTAGCCATATGTCTTTTTCAGAGCCCTCCAAAACGCTAGTCGATCCTCGTTAGGATTTTTAAGCATTTTCTGCTGCCCATCGATTATAAATGCATTCAAAGCGAAAGTGTTGTTATCGCTGATTTTCTTTACAGGTTCCCAAGAACAATCAACAAATCCGCGATCCTGTTCAGGAGTTGGGTTACTATGTTTGGCAAAATTTGACCACAACTTGCACATAGTTTGCACCATTTTCTTAGCTTTTTCTTCCCATGGTTCCGGAGCAAATGTCGATTGGAAGATGTAGAAAAGTTCATCAGCATGGCTGGCGCCTTTAACATTTTCCATTTTAAATATTTTTTTATATAAGTTTAGGGCGCCTTCGTAATCAAAGCGATAGAAGAACAGTGGTGACTTATGTTGCTTCCTGGAATGAACCTCTGCAACTTCATTTATATCTTGAATAAAAAAAAAGTCACCCAACAGATCACTAAAGCTATCTAACATGTCCATTTTCTCCTCTTTGAAATAAAACTTCTTCAATTCATTTGCCAAATCAATCCTCTTTGGATCATCCAGCGGCAAATTGATATTTTTCGGAACAAATTTGCACAGGCTCTTTTCGAGATGTTCTACCCTATCGACAAGCATTGGAAGGATCACTATTCCCTCTGCTGTATTGTAACCCATCATTACTGCAATATCAATTGAGTTCTCATCATTCATGGATTCTAATGGTGATCTGGAAACCACGGCTTCAATGCTTTCTTCCTCAATAACTGGTATGATTGGAGCTGGACGGCCATTTATGAGTTCATCGATTGTTGGGTCCGAAAGAACCGGTTTGACAAACTCATTCAAATCTGGAAAGTTTTGTAAAAATGTTGCTATTTCGAATGGATCTTCCGAAGTGCAGCCCATTGATTTTGCCATGTGCTTGGTTTTGTCAGAACCACAATCATCTAAGGCCCATGGCATTGTGCCCAATCCACTTTGTATAATTGCTTTGTGGAAAAGCTTTCTAGAATTCGCTGAAAGAAGGTGGAAATGGACGCATGCGCCGCCAGCGCTTTCGCCGAACAATGTGATGTTATTGGCATCGCCATTAAATTGGGAAATGTTTTCCTTGACCCATTGTAATGCAAGCCGCTAAGAAGAAATCTGTTAAATTCATGATGTAGGAATTATAATTTTTTATTCACCTGATCTTTGAGGCCAGCATTTCCAGGAATATTTGCCTCAGGTAGTGAAATAAAACCCAATGCTCCCAAGCGGTAGTTCATTGTAACTACCACAACATCTTCTTGCATCAAGTAAAGTGGATTGTAACTAAAATTTAGATCTCGTCATATATACATATGTACATAAGAATTGGCATACAAGTTAGGCTTACAGATCACTATTTCCACTACCAAAGATAAATGCACCACCATGAATGTACACCATCACCGGCAGGGGACTACCAGATTTGCTGTTCGGCGTGTAGACGTTCAGAAAAAGGCAATCTTCTGAACCTACTAGATTGCCTGTGAATTCATCCTTCTGAAATGACACATCGCCCTCTTTCGTACAGTCTATTTCGGTGCTTGAAAACCTCTCCAACGGAATCGGAGCCTGTTTATGGAGGGGATAAATCTACGTTTTATTAATATTTATCTAAACACTTACCATGAACCTCAACTTTCCCAGTGGAGCCACGGCATATGGTATCCCTTGAAAATAATAATACGGATTTCCATTTGGAAGAATATTTTCAGCACCAACCACTGTACCCTGCTTGACTTTCACTTTCCTAGAGACCATTTCGAATAACTATTGGATTTCAAGCAAATGACGACTGGGCTCTTATAAAGTATCACATAAGCAGACGATATAAAACTGATAACAGCTTAAAATAATAATTATAATCTCAAAATATATGTACATATACATAGGTATAAACATGATAAACACAATTATGAACATAAGTATGGAACTGTTATCTGACAGCCAAACTAATACAAGTAGTTTAGCAGAAGAAAATGACACATTTCGGTGTTTAACCTTTACACACTTGAGATTTGAGAATTATAATCCATGTACTAGCTCTGGCGGGCATAGTGTTGGAAAACACTTGCGCAATGTACCCACTGTATACATACCTACTAAAAACTAAAGTTTTGCTTATTATGGACTGATTTTATAGTTCGTTTTATTTAAATTATTTATAAAACTAACCCGCCTGCCGCTTTCAAGACAAAACAAATTTTCTCAGCACACACTTTTGCCACTTACATCAAAGGCACCAATTCAAAATAAAAGAAAAAACACAGCAGAAAAACCGGTTTTGCTGCACACATGAAATTATCTCCACTGGTCGTTGATAAAATCTATACTTTTGTTGAATTGCACGACCCAAACGCAAAATAGTTGGCCTAGTTAACATTTCTTTATACGAAATTAGAATAAAAGATAGACACTCCAAATCAAACAAAGTAATTCAATATTTATTTTTATATTATGTAGGTAAGTGTTAGACATTATGTACACATTTAAACACCGTTCTCTACAGAATTATAACGGTTAATTTCATAAATAAAAACAAAATGTTAATCACCGCATACTACGCAAACTAGTTGGCCCAATAAAAATAACTGACCCTCACCACTGAGTGACGTCACCATTGTTTTTAATAACGGCCGTTGTTCGACTGGAGAGTGTTGGGGACAGGTCCGGGCTATTTGCAGGCCACGTTAGAACCATTGATGGTAACTAAAAAAAAGAAAAGTACCTACCAACGATGGAAAAAATCGCTACTTTGCTCTACACATTCGCAAAATTTCCCCTACAATTCCCAATACATGATTTTTCAAAAGGGAGCATTTAGCACAATGTGTTCATCAAATCAAAAAGGCTTAAAATTCTTAATTTTATTTTATTTCTTTTCATAACAAACCAAAAACAGCACAAAATCAAAATTAAAATAAGGAACGGAATTGCACTGACAAATGCAAAAAAAAAAATAACTTGAAAATAACAATTCGAATTTGAATCCTGCAAGTATGACCGAATGATGCAAGTCGAACTGAGATTTTCGTGACTTTAAGATACATAAATATTTTGAGGGTCAGATAACATTTAGGCATTCATGAAATCATAAATTAAAACTCTGGAAGAATTCAAATATGGACATAAAAAATAGCCGGGTGTTTTCAATATTGAAAGTCCCTACAAATTCGCTTATTTTAAAAATCTGTCCTTTTTTCCCTACGCGTTCATTTTTGAGGTGAAAATACCAACATGTAGGGATTTCCCCCTACGTTTACCATCACTGGTTAGAACTGGAGTGTTCTGTTCTCGTAACCAGCCCATATTTCGCTTGACTGTATGAGATGATGTTCCATCTTGGTTAAATATAAAACTGACATCTTCTGCTTGCAGCATTGGAACTAAAGGAACAAGCTGGTGCTTGATGAAGCAGTGAATTTCATTTTTCTTCGAAAGCCATCTGGGTGAAATGATTCAACTGGCGCTCTTCGCGAATCTCCAACGCTAAGCTCGAATCGAGACTTATCGCTCCATATAACACTCCGCCATTGCCTCAAGTCCCGTTTTGATGATCTCGCGTCCACCTAAATGTTTCTTTTTTTCGCAAAGGAGTTAAAAGTGGTTTTTCTTTTGCCCAAGTGACGGTTTGTCAGAAAAAATTGTTGTCGTAATGCATAGAAGTAAAAAAAAAAGTTTAAAAAAATCCGTTATAAAATTTTAATCCCATTTTTTTCATTTCACGAATGCAAGTGTCTCTCGAAACTGGGTTTTTAATTACATTTTTCCACTATAACGTGACATTTGCCGTCGTAGCACGACGATCTTCTTTAAGAATTTTTCATAAAGCCTTTCTGTCCCACTCGGTAGCAATTGGTGGCCTTCCAGTTTTTGTTAGTGGGCTCACATTTCTGGTCTTCTTGAATAAATTAATGATATTTCCAACTGAAGACCTTGACCCAGCAGGAAAGTACGGTATGTATTCCTTGGAGAATCGAGTACATAATTAGTTATTATAGATGAGAAATAAAATGTATCCAAAAGAATCGACGGGGTAATGTCATATAATAACAAAGCAAATTGTTTACCACGTAGATTCCCACATCTGCAGAAGATGTAATGTAGTGTTTTTGAATTTAACGATTTTTCGGTTACAGTGTTGTCTGTCGGCGCCTTCAAGTCGCCTACAAATTTCGCGTTTTATATTTAAAAACGCATGAAAAACTTATTTTGTGTTGCAACGCGTGACAGCGAGGAGTGAAAAAAGTTAGAAATGTATTCTAAACGGATTGGCGAAGACAATTAACAAAAAAAAAACTTTGTGCTTTGTGTATGCTTTATTTTATTAATAATATTTTTTTTTTTTTTTGTATTTAAATTCCTTTTTAATTTTATCCTAGAATTTTTTGTAATAAAATATTTTAAAACGAAACAGTGTACTTTTAATTTAAAGCTGAATACATTTCTTTAATTTATGTCGGAGAAATGCATTATGTAACTAATTATAAATGCATGAATTATATTTATAATACATTACAAAGAATGAATTCAATGATACATTCTTAAAACACTTTCAGGTAATCGATTATTTTCCTAGGACATAGACTGTGTTAAGAATAATGAATTCTGGAATCAATATTCTATACTAGCGATTGATTCCCTGTTCGATTCCAATAGATTACCTTTTCCTGCTGGGGATATTTCCAAATTATTGCAATATCATAAGCCGAAACGTTTCTTTGGAGCTCTCTTATTATTAAATCACGCAGGTCTTCTGATAAACATTTGCCACGCGCCATGGGCGCCATGGTGATCTTTGATTGTGACTGCAATCAGTACATGCTGCACTTAATTCACTCAGGTTTAAATGTAACAATAAACGATCCGGTCCGTTTCAACAGAGAGCGAGAGAGATAGAGAAATTATCTAGCTTAGGCCAACTATTTTGCCTCGAAAATCTAGCGGACCAACTTTTTTTAAAATAGGTTCCAACAATTTGTGACAAAGAGATGAATTGTTTTAACTTATCAATTGCTTTATAAAGAACATTTGTTCATGAATAAGGAACAAAAAAGTGTGTGTGTCAGTCACACGCGGTAGAAGTGAAACTTTTTTTAAAAATGATGTAGGTACATATATATTATTTGTATATCATATAATTTTATGAATGAGATAAATACGGAGAGATACAGATTGCGAGAGAGCGAAGAGAGAAAAGGACAGACAGAAGGAAGGTATCATACACACTCGTACATCATTCAACACGGATAACTGAATTTAATATACCTACAAATATAATTTAATTACTTATTTATTTTGATTAACCAAAACTACCAAAAGTTTGAATAGCTATGCACATAACTTCATCTTCAAAATGTTGCTCAAGTTGACTTTATCAACATTGCCTTGATAAAAGTTTGAGATTTTGAATGATGTTTCATCATTTATATAACATAAATACTTCTTTAGGTATATTTGCCGACGACATAAAGATGAGTAAATCCGTTACAACCATAAATATCTGTAGACTTCTGTAATCAGATATTGATAGTTTCAGTATCAGGTGCAGTAAAAATGGCCTAGTCCTTAAACTAATCAAGTGTCAGTACCTACATTACAGAAAAAAGATACCGAGTGTTCAAGTAATTCGTATCAATTCATTCCTTCTGTTAGCGTATTTAGGTTCGCCCTAAACTTTGACAAAGTATACAAACCACATTGTGAATAGATCATACACAATGTTATGTTTTGTGATGGTAGAGTAAAGAATTTAAACGATCTTATGTCACTCTTTCACTCTATTTTAAGTGTTTTCCGCCCTCCTCTCGCAAGTACGGACACCTTACTGTAAGAATCATAATTGAAGCCCTCCAGCGAAGCTTCCTTCACTTCGCATTAAAAGAGCTTCTATGGGTCGACCCTTTTTACCTCATTCCATATTTGTATCGGATAAAACCTTGTCTTTGAGACGGGTTAATAACGACAGCAATTTTATGCATCAAATGATTTAAGGTCTGACATACATACTTTTGTCCCGATTTACTATCCATTTAAAAATATACCTTTCGTGGGCGATAATGGAATGTAAATATCAATTTTATTCTCGTTCAAATAGTCAATAATCATACTTTGCATTTTTGCCACAGAACAGATCAACTAAAACACAAATTCATATTTTCCCGAAATCCAGGCAAAGAAATATAGTGCATACATATGTACATATTCAAGCCTATCGTGAATAGAATTTTCAGGGAAATATTTCCCATTCAGCTGACAAAGGAAATATTTCGATCGGAACTTATTCGCGATAACCCTGATTATAGCCAGCGTAATGTTATGACTTTTAAATAAATATTTGGCTTCAGCAGTCCTAGGTAGAACCAAGCCTACCTTCCCACAACCATTTGTGTGTGCGCGTTATATTTGTGTACGAATGGAAAGGACCTACAGTTACTACAGTATACTTTTTGCTATTCATAGTCACCTTATAGTCGACTTTCAACTTATAGCTGGCTCGAAATTTAAAATGACACAAACGTCATTTTAAATAAATAGAGTCGGCGAATAAACAGAGTGGTCGCCGTGGCCGTGGTGGTTAGTGGGTTGGACTACCACGCAATGCTGTCCGGGTTCAACTCCTGGCCGGGTCTAACTCCTAAGAGTTTTATCACGGTGCCACCTCTTTCGAATGTCTGAGAAGCATCAAAGAGTATCATTTGTCATGCTTCTGGGCAGCGGATAATGATAAAAACATTGTCTTTGGTGGTCGTCCAGAGAACCAATCATCATGCCACTCACACCATATCTTTCGTCCAGATCAAACGATCCTGGAAGGTTCTCCTGAAATTGATCTTTTCTATGGCCGCCATCCTTGGATTTTGGGTTCAGCTGTTTGTTATTTGGTAATCGTTTGTGTTTTTAAATTGATTGTTTACCTAAATATGAAAGAATACGAAAACCCACAGTCTTGAAGGGAAAATGAAAGATTTGCACCCAAACCAGATCGACGAAAAGAACAAGAAAAATCCACCTGTTACCACGTTATAAAATGCAATGTTTAATTTATAATTTGATGTCTACCAGTACTTATCCAATTGATGTATTCTCCACGGTGTCCAAAGGAAAAGATAAGGAGATCGCTTCGCAGCAGCATTCAAGAACCCACGCACTTTTGGTGACATGAGTACATACGTATGTATTAATTACCGAAACTGATCAATTGTTCTCAGAGAGATGAGCGAAACTAAGTTATGTACAAGTGATTAAGTAATAAATAGCAAAGATACCGGTTAATGCGTATGGCTGGTGAATCCTGTGGGAGATGTTACCGCCGCGGCTTATATACTTTACTTTACTTTACTTTAAGGATGCATAGCCACTAAGTGTTTCAAACAATTTAAAAATTTTGATTTTTTTCGTCTCTCAAACCACTGTGCGTCGTTTACTACTCTACAGGCACCTGCTACAGTAAACGTAAAATACAGTGGACGTCCAGTATTACGAATTATATAATGCACAGTCATTCGTTATATCGAGAAATTCGTTATATCGATCGTTTTTTTTTTTTGTTAATTAGTACTAGAATATAAGAAGCAAGTGATTTTTGCAATGAAATTTATGTATTTATTTATATGAAAATAGAAATTAATTAATAAAGTTTTGGTAAACAAAACAATTATGATTTGGAAAAAAAGTCTTTAATATTAGTTTGCCTTTTGGTTCCCTCCAAGCTTTTTTGGACCGGCTCCTCTAGCATTTCTCTTGCATTGCATTTATTGAAGCAATGCATTGCTTCTGAATGTTTAATTTTTTCTTCAGTGCGCCACGAGAAATACTTCGCGAAATGAATTCGTAAAAATAAAACGTAAAAACCCCAACAAACTGAAACAGTTGATTTTCCTTTAAAATTACATTTATGTACATACATATGTACATGTTAGCATAACTGATCATTACCTGGTATTAACAAAAAAAAAAAATTGATACACTGGTCCCTCGCTTTGCGCGGTGGTTATGGGAATAAAAAGTCTCGCGCAATGCGAAACCGCGCAAAAAGAAGTTGCGCAAAGCGAGGGACCGGTGTACACTCAACAGATGTTACTAGTCGAAGCAGAAGTAAGGATACATACAAAATATGACAATATCCCACAAAAGTAAACTTGCACCTACAGGAATTTGCAAGGCATTCGTTATATCGAGCGTAAAATGTTTAAACCATTCGTTATATAGAATCATTAGTGGGAAATAAAAATTCATTCGTTATACTGGAAATTCGTTATATCGAGCATTCGTAATACTGGACGTCCACTGTAATATGCTCGGTGCGTGCAAGTAGTCTACAGTGTGGTCAAAAAATTATACAATGAAAATGATTTTACAAATATGTAATGGAAATTCATGAAGTTAAATTAAACAATGTTAAGGTAAATAAAAAGTTGTTGTTGATGAGTCTCGAACAGTTTGACTTGTTTAATTTAGGTGGGTGTAACAATATAAAAGCTTTAGATGGATTGCCACCTACCGCTACCTGATTGACAAACTATACATATATTTTTTTTATGAAATGCATGAACTATAAAGTACATACTATGTTATGTTAATTTTTAATTTATATTTATTAACAAGTATTATCTGTATTTCACGTAAATACACAGAAGAATAATAATTACGTAACCAGGTATATATTTACATAAGTATATTTATCGTGTCAGGTTTCTATGCTCCAGATTTCTTTATTTCCTAATGACATAACTGGAAAGTCATTAAAAACATTAAAAACCAGAAATAAAACTGAATCCATAATCTCTTTGAAGAAAGGTATTAATCGTGATATTGGTTCTATACTTTTATTCTTTGTGCTTACATTAAAGTATTTTTATCTACCTCTTTTTACCACTAAATGAAGGCAGCCTAAAATATTAAGTGTGTATCAATTACCTTATTCCAAGGAAAATATAATTAAACATTTTTAACATCTAGTACATTTCTACCTGTGTGTATCATACTCTAAGCGCGCCAGCTTTGTATTCAGTGCTGAACACACTAATCGCGCGCCCAAAAAAACTAGGTACAAAAAATAAGAGTATCGTTGAATTTTTCATCAGTTTGTGAATTTGGTTTGTGGATATCAGTCCACTTTCGCGTTGAGTTCTGTGTAAAAATAAAAGATATAAAGAAAAAAATACCAATCCTCGTAGATATCAATATCTGCTCTTTAAAGACATTTGTAAAAATTAAAGAAAATCGAAACAAATTAAAATGGTAGACAAAATCGAAATGAGTTTGGATGATATTATTAAATCCACTAGAAGCCTGAAAGTTCGACGAGGCGGTGGACCACCACGTCGTGGTGGAGGCGGTGGAAAACCAATCGGCAAAACTGGTCGTCCAGTTCAAAGTGGTGGCGGTACGCAACGCCAGGGCATCAGCGGAGGCGCTGGCTCTGTACTCAAGGGTCGCAATCGTGGCGGCATTCAAAAATCAAAATTTCCCAGGGTAAAGATTCGTTGGACTTTATTTATACAAAAAATAGAAAAAAAAATATGATTCACGTAAAATGAAAAACAAAATGGCGCTGTTCCGTTTGAGTGAATGAGAAGAAAAATATTTCTCTTGACAGCTTGTATCAAAACTACTCGCTGAAGACATTTTATTTTACCGAAAAAGAGAAATTGTTTAGTTTTTTTTGTTTAAATACCGAGCTTAAATGGTTAAGGAGTTGTGATCTTTTATTTGGAAATTCCAAACGGATAATTAAACCGAGATCAAAATCCTATAAAAAAGTATTTTCTATCTTATTCGCTTCAGTGTCGTGCCGTGTAGAGTTCAGCAAAACACAAATAAGGCGAAATGGCGCGGCCATCTTTAATTTATATTCAGCGCGATGTCGCGGGTATGGAAAATTCCGATATGTATTTCCCATCCAAGTACATAAATACATTTTTGTCGGGAAAAATAAAAAAAATACGTTTATCGTATCTGCGGTTGATTTTGACTTCGAATTATGCGAGTAGATGATCAAATTTCCAAATGAAGTGTAGATTTCACCAACGAATGCAAGAGTTGTATCAGTATATCCTCTCCCCTCTCCTACTTGAGTAAAATGCATAGGGGTCGGGTAGGATACGTTCCAAGTCCCTTATCTCTTCTTTTCTACTATGTAACTGCTTGCGAAAAATTAATCATTCAAGCGACGGTGTGATGACTGTTGGCAGGGAAACAAAATGGAAACAAAAATGCATCAACAAATCCAAACTCTCAAATTCTAGGGTGATGTGAACAGCGCTTGGAAACACGATATGTATGATGGGCCCAAACGTGGTGGCGGTGGATTAAAGACCGCCACCGGCGGAGGAATTGGAGGACCATCCAAATTGCTCGTCTCGAATTTGGATTATGGAGTTTCGGAGTCGGATATCCACGAGTTGTTTGCCGATTTTGGACCGTTGAAGAGTGCATCGGTGCACTATGACAGATCCGGCCGATCGTTGGGTAATTTTTGGGTAGTTTACTGCTTAACAACTTGCTAACTTTAAATTTCTTTTCATTTATCTAGGCACGGCCGATGTTGTCTTTGAAAGAAGAGCTGATGCGGTAAAGGCAATGAAGCAGTACAATGGCGTCCCTTTGGATGGGCGTCCCATGAATATACAGCTTGCCACATCTGAGGTGCCATCTCCAGTCAGTAAAGCTCGTTTGGCAAGTGGTGCACCTAGAACACGAGCCCCATCTGGAAACGTTCGTAGAGGAGGTGCAGGTAAACTTCATTACATTAATTTTTATATTTCCTGTAGTAAAAATGTTCTTGTAATAGGTGGAGGACCACGACGAGGAGGTGCAGCTCCACGTGCAGGAGCTCAAAAAGGAGGAGGACCTCGCAATGCCCCCAAGACTCCAGCGCCGACTGCCGAAGAACTAGATGCCGAGCTAGACGCTTACGTTAATGACATGAAGTGAAGCCGATCTTAGAGTACCCTCAATCACCAATATTAGACTTAAAAGGAGATTACTTTTAGTTTTTCTTCAAAAAATTTGTATAATGGAATACAAACTCAGAAGATTGCTTTAATTTCTTTTATTTTCCCTTTCTTATGACTAAGTATGCAAGTTGTAACTTTTAATTTAACTGAAACTAAAATCTGATGATCGCAAAGAACATAAATGAAATATTGTACTAACGTGATAATAAGAGTAAATAAGAATTATTTATAAGACCGAAACTAATTTTTTTTTTCATGTCTGTTTTCTAAGATTTCAGCTCCCTAAGTTGCTCAAATTGCCTCACTATTACGTATTTATATCTATAGTTTCACTTGTTTAAACTAACTCTGAAACGTTACTAGATACTAATAGGAATTTATACTCAAACTAATGTAATGATTGCAGTCTGACAGCCTAGGACGAATTCTGACCGCTGTATTACCTACTTATGTTTCGCATTTCAGAAGTATCTGCATACAAAATGAAACTGTTATTTAATATTTATATCATAACAATCGACACATGTTACTTTCGGAATTTGTTTCCCTTTTCTATGAAATCGCTTAAGGTGGAGCTTTGCCACTCATTTGTCTTCAAATGGACACTCGATGTTTACCATCCATCCATCCATAACATTGCGATTCTTTCAATTGAACATATTTGGCTATTATTCACTGTCCCATTGAATAAAAGAATTATCGAACACTTAGGATAACCTTTAAGCATTAGGTCAGGTTAGGTAGCCGTGGGTGCCCGTAACGAATACCAGTACACTTAGGCCTATAGAGGTCCATTGTGGTACCAAGGATCATGACGATATTTAACCCCGCTACTTATGGGAACCATTTGGAGCTTTGTATAAAGCGAAAAAGGCTTCCCACGTCTTTTTGTGCTAGGTCACTGAGATCATCGAAGAAACGAAAGAGCTGGCATGAACAGAGGAGATGTTTTGGACACTTTTCCTCTTCATCTCTGCAACTTCTACATTAGTCATTTGAAATCATGCCAGGCCTAATTGCATGCTTGCCTATTGCCGATAGTCGTGCTTTTATGTAGTCTTTAGGAAAATACGTTATTTGGAGCAGTTTAAATCTAGTCTAGGCCATATCTGTTTGGTGGCAAGGCAGGTAGTTCCATCTTCCCATCTGGCGTTGGCTTTATTGACTGTCAAGTTTGAGTGTTAGCTTGTAAGTAGCGTGAGTCATTCTTCTTATCGGGTAAAATAAATGTTGCATATATGTAGATTTGTGAATTGATGTTTACACGAGTATTGATAGGCAAAGAGTAGAATTTGGAGCCTAAGGTTAGGTTGAGAGAGATTGAGAGGCTGAGCCAACCCAAAACACTGGGCACGATCGCCATCCAAGGATGGCACCTTAACCGCCACAATTTCCTCAAAACATTTTATAACCGTGCAAAATTATAGAATTAATATATGGTTGGTTTGGTCTACCACGGGAGACTAAAGTTATTTATGTATGTACATGTACATGGCAGTAAGGAAAACGGTTAATGGGGTTTCCATCACCAAAATAAAACAAAAATATGCAATGTCATCTAACGTCACCAAGAAGAAACAGCAGGAATGAATAATTCAAAATCTTAATCTGTTGGACCAATAGAGAATGGGTTCCAACCAAATCGATGAAAATGATTTATAGCATACTGAAGCCATTAAAACCACTTGAAACGTAATGAACTTTGCGAAAATCTCCAAAACTGTACTTAACTTAGTATTGGTATGATCTTTAATCATTTATTTGTAAGCAATCTATAAGTTGAACTTGTCAATGCCATTATCACTTAGGAACAAAATGTTATCAATAAAACATTATAGTGGTGTGGTTGAGATTGAAAGGTTTCACACTTCAACACATGTTTCTGTTTGTTGTATGTCCCATTTTTCACACTATAAGCTTCTGAGTTGCTGATAAACACGATTTTCATTATTTGTACATCTTATCAATCATGTGTGTTTAACTTTAGAACTTCCATATATATGTATGTATGTACATATATAGAACATGTGTATGACGACTATTTTATAGGGTGTGAAGAATCTTTGACTTACTAATTATTATTATTTAATCATTCTTTACTTTCTTTAGGTGGCGCTACAGTTCGGTGTGAACCAGAGTCAACTTCTCGAACGGCGAGTTGAGAAGCTCATCTTGACAAATGATAGTCTTTGATTGCTTGTCAGATATTCGAAAGAGGTGGCACCGTGAAAAAACGTTTAGGTGTTTGCTGGGATTGAACCCGGGCAAGCACTGTGTAGTAGTCCAACGCACTTACCACTACACCACGATGCTTGTTAATCGTTACCAATCGGATATTGATGACTAGTCTTAGTGGTAGAAAAACCTCATACATTTTGGGATACATTTCTGTCTTTAATTTCTAAATTACACGATCAGCCTAGATCTAATTGTTGATGGGGATTTTTCAAAAGATCTCATGAACTGCTTGTTATCTTTTCGAAACATAACTGCCCACCTTCATTCCATTCCAATTGGCACACTGGTATTTTCATTTGGCGTCGAAGGTAGCATGTATGGCTCTCCACTTTTTAATTTTTCTTCGCAGCAGTGAATTAAAATCGTCTCCATCTTTAAAATAGCTTGGGACTTGGGACATTCGCATGCGGAAGCAATTACATTTTATAACGACACGATAGAAAGGTAGTTAGCCGTTATACGAAAGTGCATTAACTGTAGGCAACTTGAAAAATTATTAAAAAAGAATTTTAAAAATGCAACTACTTATTATTTACCAACCACCCTGTATAGCATGTTTTAATAAAAAAAAAAATTGTACCTCCAAATTAATGGTAGATATTAACACTTCCCCAGTAGTTTTTCTCAGTTCAGTGAACAAGTGGTTCTGCTTCTTGCCTGACGAACTTGGTCTCTAGTGCTGTGACTACGAAAAAAACATAAATCTGTTTCTATATCAGATCTGGCTAACCTGGCATTAATCTATAATTGTATATATCACTACACTTTAAAGTTAGCATATTCTAAAAAGTTCAAATCCATCATGTCCGCTCTAAACGTGAATTATCTTTCTTTTGAAGAAAAGAATTTATTTGTTCCATGCTTAGATGAGATGAAAACAGGTGAGTGTATCGACTTAAACCTGTTCCTGTTCGGTGTATTCAAATGAAGATATATCCTAGTTTTATTGAACTGCAAATAAATATAATGAAAAATGCATATTTTAATTTTTATAGCAAAAAAATAAAAAAAAGATATGTTTGTTTTGTTTTATATCAGTTAAGCAAGTTAAAGCTTTTAAATTGTTTGACAGATAAAAAAAAATTTGGACCATTAAAAAAAAAATACAGTGTGGGGAACAAGTAATGAATTTATTGTAATAAAAATGACTGCGCATGATAAACAAATATCACTGCCGCAGTCCAGTCTCTAAAGGATTATTAGTGGAGAACTTGTGACTTAAGATTTTCATATCTTTCTTTATTTGGCAGTTATTGAAAACGCGCTTCTTACTAACTTCGAGCAAGTCTTAGTGGAAGTGGTGGACTGTCCAAATCTAAAAAAAACGCCATTTAACCTAGTGGACTCTGGTAAAATGCGAATGTAAAATATTTCCCAACTTAATTGTATGTACATATGTATGTACATTTTTTTCTAGGACTAGGTGGAACTCCGTTGCTCCTCGAAGTCGGTGGACCTCCATACTTACTTCCCATGGTACAACGATCGAAAATTTATGATGTTAAGCAGCTAATGCGAAAATGCATTCCCGATGAAAACACTAATATCTTAGCCATTGGAGCTGGGGCTGGACCGTTTCCACTGCGCGGTACTAATTGCGAAGGTATCTACAATGTGAAGGTTGCCGCTAATGGTGAGGTGACTAACAAAAGCTACACTGCCAAAGTACATGGACCCAATGAAGAATGTCTTCTCGAAAAAGTTCCTGACACCGAAACAAGAAGTGCATTATTGTTGAATCTATTCCTCAGCCAGGGTCAACCTGGTAAAGTATTAAAAGTTACCTCCAGTAAGCGAAAAGGCATTCAGAACTTTGTTGAATGTATGCGTGTTGGTTTGGAGAAAAACTACGGAGAGAAATGCGTTGGTAAGTTAGAATAGTATTTAGAAGACAATAACGTACGTGCCTCCGTGGCGCAATTGGCTAGCGCGTTCGGCTGTTAACCGAAAGGTTGGTGGTTCGAGCCCACCCGGGGGCGTGTAGTATTTTGTATCCTTCTTTCGTTCAAACTATTATTTTATTCTTAAAGGAATGGGAGGAATATTTCTCATTAAAAAGGGCTCTGTACATCAGCATGTGATGCGTGACTTCTCCAAGACACCAATCCACACGGACGAGGACGTCAACAATTGGCTCAAGTTCTTCAATATGCCTGCACAGCTTAATGCTGTGGGGACTTTTATCACTCATGAGAATGTTAGTTTACAGATTTAACTATTCTGTCAAGTTTTTATTCATAATTTTTTTAGGACTTGGATCTTCGGCTGCAGCATTTTCACAGTTTTTCGTCGAGTAATTGGGGCGGGCACTATCATTATGATACTACTCCGGATATTGTAGAGTATGAGGGGTACTTTAATGTTGCTGAAAGAGTTATACGAATAGATAGGCCAATTATCACGCACAAAGTTGGAAGAGATTAGTTTGAAATACCGGCAATAAATAATATATGAGAACACATACGGCACGAGGTCTTTTCGTTTGGCTGGTTACTTTTATTTACTTTTTAAAACATGTATAGTATAGGTATTAGTTTAAAATGCTTCAATCTTTAACTAACAAAAATTAATTATTCTGACTTACTGGCCCGTAGCGGACATTATATACTTAACTCTATTATTACAAACTATTGCCTTGGGTCTTAGCCTAACTACGAATAAGCTAATCTAATAGACTGTTTTTAAACGTTAAAATTCCTGCTTACAATTTGTTTGTTTGAGCTTTTAGTTTGTTTTTAGCTTTTCCACAAGAATGTCCCGCATCGGTTTTTTATAAAGTTGGCCGCCTTAGTCTTGGTGTTCTGACACTGCGAGACATTTTTCTAAACACTCCCTACCTTGGTTACCTGACTCGCCTCAGTAACCCCTTACGTCGCCATCTCTCACTTACACCGCTTCATTGCCCTTCCCTTATCCTACCATCCTCATCCTTGATCGTCCTCTTCTAAACCAAACTCATTTATTTTCGCACAAAAATTAGGTTTCAAAAAAGAAACGACGTTATTAAGAAGTACATTTCGGGGATTCTACGGTTCCGATGGCGCCAAGGTTTGAAAACGCCATTTTGTAGATCTCTGTGAAATAAACACAAAATATTAGGTAAAAAAAATGGATTAATCGTTTAGCTTACGAGATATCGAGGTTTAAAAATTTGAGCAAAGGCATTTATAAACTTAGTTTAATAGCATCAGACTTTGGAAAAATAAAACTAAAAAAATCGGGCGAAAAAGTCTGATACTCAAAAACTAGAAAGTTTATAAAATTTCTTTACTAAATTCTTAAAAAGCGATTTCTTTAGTTTTTCGCCTAGATGTATGCAACACTTTTTTTTGTACCGAAGCGAAAATAATTAATTTCATTGGAATTTCCATAGGAAAAAATTAATTTTTAAACCACGATATCTCCTAAACTAAGCGATTAATAAATTTTTTTTAAACTGCTGCGTGCACGCGCGTTAAAAAAACGCAAGGGTGATATAGATCATTGGTATATATGCATTACAACAACACTACGTGATCTAGCTTTTTATCAAGATCAATTTTCGTGATCTGAAAATTAGTTCGGCTATTTCTTAGTAGGATGCACGTCCGCTTGTGAACTTTTCTTATCTGTATCCGTGACAGAAACCTGCGCTAAAAACCTGTTAAATGTCTGTATCCGGCTAAGTGTTGTGTAATTAAACGGCAACTTTGCGCTAAATACCTGTGCCTGAGACAAAAAGGTCTGTATCTGAACTAAAAAGGTGTGCAATGTAATCCAGTTTGTTTTATTTTCATTGCGTGATCCATATAGATGTGAGATAGTGATCATAAAACACGGCTAGTAGCAAATATTTTTGCACCTCGTCAGTTTTGATCGACAAACCATCAAGTTGTACACATCGTTTGATGGACGTCAACCAAAACTGTCAGTTTTGTTCGATAGTGTGTACCACGCTTTAGGTTCCTACTAGACAAAAACCGACATTCTCACCCGCGAACGTGAAATAATAAGAAATGTCAAAACGACTCGCATGAAGAGTTGCAACTTTAAAAAGTAGTTCTGAGCAGCGTTGCCGTTTGGGACGCTTTTCGGCGATGGGACCCGGGACCCCACTTTTCGATAAAACTCCGATTTTGACGAATTTTGAAAATATAGGGCCCTTATTTCAATTTATTTTCATTTCATGTCTCTTTTACTTTTAAAACATGGTACTTCACTCTTAAAACACACTCATTTTTTTCAACCAGTGATGAAATCAACAAAGTATTTTTGTTAGTCAGAATTTCCTTCATGCTTTTTACATGCTTTTTTTGTCTTAGTTACTTTTTTTCCCAATATTTATTTTATTTTAGGTTCAGCAAATAAATACAGTTTTTCGAAAAATTGCATTTTTTCATACAAATATATATAATATGGCACCCCTTTTTTTGTTTCTGGACCCCTTTTTGAATTTCGCTCGCGGTAACGCTGGCTCTGAGTAGCGAAAAGAAAACAAAAGAGAATCAACGATAGTCGCAACGCAAGAATTGTAACGTTTAAAAGCAGTTACTTATATTTAATTCCAAGAAGAGTCTAGAACATTGGTATTTGGCGATCAAACCACTTTTATAACTATGTACTTTGTTTTTGTAACGTTTAGAAGAAGCGAGAATTGTTCCCCTCTTTAGCTTAGTGGCAGAGCACTGGTCTTAAATAAAAAATAAAAAAAATGCATTGAAAATTAAAAAAAAAAAGAAAAGAGCACTGGTCTTGTAAAACAAGGGTCGTGTTTTCAATCCTCACAGGAGGCAAATGAATTTCATTATTAGGCGTGTTTTTTTTCAAACCTATATAGGCTAAACATGTTTCCGCAACATGTTTTCAATGTTAAATACAACAAAACCTTAGCCTGGATAATTATCCAGTCTTATTTTTGTATGGAGAGCTTTTTCGAAATCTACATAGATTTGAAAAAAACGCGCCTATTTTATCTGATTTACAAGTAGGCTGCAAAAAACGAACCGGGTTGGAAAATAAAATTGCAAGTTTCAACTTAAAACTAGTGTCAATTTTAAACGAAGAATAATATGCTTACCGCGGTTTGTGCTGATATCGGTACAACCGTTGTATGTAGCACACACATTATACAATTTGCGTGCGATTTCCATACAACCAGAATTTTGTTTCATTCCTTCTTCAGTTGTCGTTGAGTGATTATGTCAAAAAAAAATTGTTTACTATGTAAAAATATTATATTTTAATTTATCAACAGCCGGGATCAGCTCCGAACCTTTAATTTTTCCAAGGCATCTTCTCGTAAACATTTGTTACTGTACTCCTTGCTGTGGACATACATACATACATACATACATACACATTCACTAACAAAATCACAAACGTAAATGAAATTCATACCACGGTTGTACAACGGTTGTACGCAGCACACACACGACACAATTTCCATACAATCGGTCGCATGCGACCGCAGGTTTTCGATTCTAAGCGTACGATCGTTCGATATCGGTACAACCGTCGTAAGCTAGCTAGCACACGATACAATCGTCGCATACAACCGCAAATTGCATACAACCGTTTTACAACGATTGTATCGTGTATTTGCTACTTTACAGGGAGAACCGAACTAGCACAATGTTGTGAAATGTGCAAGCTGTCACAATCAATTTGGAGCGCTTTGTGATAAGTTTCGTTCAAACAACACTAGTCAGGTCGTGGTTTTCTTTTTCGCTTTACTTTTTTTACGTTTTTACATTATGAAGTTCACGCAATCAATCAAATCTAAAAAAAAAAAAATAGAAGCAATTTCAACTGAGCAACATCGACTGTACTGTATTCAGTCCCACCCACATGTTGTACTGTTCTGTAGGAACGATTGAAATAAAGCTCCATCAATCGAACATTACCAAATATACCAACTTTCAAGTTTTTCTTACAGCTGTCAAACATTGCCGAATCTTTTCTTTCGAAACGAACAAACCTTCATTTTATTTTCAATCAATCAAAAAGAAGGAAACTGCTTAAAATTGGTCGTGAGAAGAATCTCAAATTTAAATTAAATAATTTGCAGTGCTTTTTTGTAAGAAAAAATGTCCATAAACTAAGCACACAATAACATGAATGGAATTACAATGCAGCATACAACATTCCGAGTTCGTCACGAAACAAACGCCATCATCGGTAGTTAGTCATTTATTTTCCAATTATTCTCATTGCAAATAATTTCGATTAAGTAATTTCCATTCTACGTGATATCTTTATGGTAAAACAATTGATAGCATAATTGTGCTGTTGGAGGACAATCTTAGTACTTTTTTGCAAACTCAAGATGCCCTGTGAAGGATGTAATGTCCAATTTACGGTCTTCCGACGGAAACGTATTTGCACGGATTGCAGGTGAGTGCACGAAAACACAAAACAACGATGACATTGAAACCTAAATATGTAGTATATGAAAGCTTATTGTGATATTTGTCGCAATAAATGCAGCCTCTTACCACCCACTAAGTTCTGAAAAAAACTGAATAAAAGAATCAAAAAAACAAAGTGAAGTAATTTTACAATTTTAAGTGTATGATGATGATATCCGTAGCTGATGTACTTTATTATTTGAAGACATACACATATATAAATATGTGTTTTGCGTATGGCTTAAGTGTAGAATGTCATAAAGTTATTAAGTCATGATGAGTACTCATAAATGCAAATACATATAGGATTATATCTCCTTTTTTGGTCTGATAGATTCAGTTATTAACAGAAAAAATGGCTTTCTGTGATGAAATGGTAAAGTATTATGACACGACCTACAATCCGTCCGAAGTATACACATACATATTATGTATGTACATATGTATTTTCATCTTTGACCGGATTTGGGAATAGAATATGGATTCATCCATCTGATTTGTTGTCGATAATAATAGGAGTACATACTAAATGTGGCATATAGAGTACTGCTACCACATTTGATAAGAAAATGAAACGCTGCCAATCTACAGATGCACACGAGCTTAGTTCGACTAAGAAAAGAGTAGCCCATCAGCTGCGACACTGCAATAGCCTTACAAGGTCTCTTGTGCTAATCGAGCATATTTCTAGAGTTATTTGGTTCTTTCAATCCAGACAGTAACAGAAAGTTAATTATCCTCTTTAGATAGATAGCAGCAACAAGAAGAATCGCTTTATAATTGGCCCAGTGTATTTTGTAAGAATGTGAAAAGAGATTTCGATATGTGTACATATGCTTTTGTATAGGTACAAAGTAAAATAATTAATTTTTGCTTTTGCATTTAATATCGATTTTCTCGAAACATACGGCCATTCTAACAAAGTTTTTAATTTCAGGCGATATTATTGTAGTCACTGTCTAACAAGTCGAAGTACGCGAATCCTTTGTGAACGGTGTGCAATTTTTGCTAAGCGCCCCCTGCTTAAAATTGATCTGCTGCAGCTGAAGCCAAAGGACTTAATATTTTACTTACAATCAAAACACATCTCCACAACTGGATGCGTTGGTATGTGGCCATGTGGAACTACATATTACAATTCGAAAATATAAAAATTTTATTTTCACTTAGAAAAAGAAGAACTCGTTGGATTAGTCTTGACTCACGTGAATCAAAATAATGCGCCGAACATTGGCAGTCCAAACGGAAACAAGTTCTCGAACTGTAATGACACAGATAAACCATTTGAAAACATTAAGCAAACATGCCAAAACTTCTTTAACAATCTTACGGACAAAATTGCAACCGATTTTAGTTTTGACACGAAAGCATCTGCTCCAGCGACTACAGCTGACGCTACAGCAGCAGCTGGGTCATCCCCGAACATTTCCGATCAGCCCAGGATAACAACACGGGAGATTCCAACATACTCCAGTTTTCAGATTCAACCTCAGTCAGTGCAAACACCGCCACAACAGAAATCAAATAGTAACACGCCCACAAGTTCAGTTTCAAGTCCTGTTGTCAGTCTCAGCTCAATATCGTCTCAGAGTACAGCGTCGCGATCGCCACAGCCAACTACGGCAGATGGTCAGAGAAGTCGTTCAGACCATTCGAGGGAAAGACCTACCGCAAGGAATCCGTCAGCTCACTCAAGTGCCAGAAATAGACTGTTGGAAACTGTTCTCAACGATGAAGGGGTTACTTCTGAATGTGAGTGCTCCGATGATGAGCTCATTACCGCCTTCAAAGATCGTAGTATTCGTGATGTTGGTGGAACTTCAACGTCGCCCACGATTAGCTCACCCATTGAAAATCAGATAGCAGGCCCATCTGGAAGTGGCAGCACGAATGGGGTAGCTCCAAAAAGCTCGCCCAGTTTACAAATAGGAAGTTATGAGGATTCGTCCGAGTCGTCGTTTGAGGAATTGGGGGCCATTGGTGGTATATCGGATGACAATAAAACAGACTCAATCGTTCAGAATGAAACTTGGCAGTTTGTCAACCAAGGGGAGAACGAAAGAATTGCCGATGAGGACAAGAAACCGCCAACACTTGAAGACGAAGGCCGGTCACTCGCCTCAGGTGTTATGTCAACTGATCTCGCATTGTTTTCATCAGAATCATCATCAGGACCGAGTCGAGCGGCAAATATTTTTGCTTCGCAACCAAAACGTGTAACTCGGCGACGATCGGACGGCTATCTTAATCGACGCCGATGCGCTGGAGAGCAAGCGTTTCCATTCACAGGTAAGGAAATGAGCGTCGAAGAAGAAGAGGATGACGACGAGGATGATGAGCTGGCTGCGCGACGTTCCACTTGGAAACGAGATCGTAAATGCTGTGCAAAATGCGGGAAAAATAAAACGAACATTAAGCATCATGTTATGAAGCTGAGAGGATATTTGGAGAATGTGAACATGTCTGAGGAAGACATCAAGCGAGAGTTGCAAGACTTTCAAGTGTACCTGGAGAACAGGGCAAGATTTATCGAGATGGTTGATGTTGGCAGTGCCACATCACCATTCCTCGACGAAAACGATGGAATACACGTTTATGCTCATGCGGATGGGGACTCAGGATATGATGATCCTCGAACTGCTCCCAGCCGTTTTCTCAATTTAAATGATTTCGAATCATTGTAAGTACATGGTAGGGGAAATTCATTGTTTGTCAGTGAAAATAACAGTTTGTCTATCACCCACAGAGAAGAACTGGAAAACTTGACTGTGAAGCAATTAAAGCAAGTTCTTACTCTCAACCGGGTGGACTACAAAGGCTGTTGCGAAAAACAGGAACTGTTGGAACGAGTCTCACGATTGTGGAAGATCCTTAAATCTTGTCCAGGTATAACTTAGTCCCAAAACCAATACTACATTTCCACTACATGTTTAGGTTTTATTTCAGCAATTGAAAAACTACCCACAGACGAGCTCTGTAAAATTTGTATGGATGCTCCAATTGAGTGTGTGATCTTAGAATGTGGGCACATGGCCACGTGCACCAACTGCGGAAAAGTACTCAGCGAGTGCCCGATTTGTCGACAATACATTGTGCGGGTAGTGCGGTTTTTTCGCGCGTAAGCTCGCCTCTTCACATATAATATACTTTTTGCGTATTCCACTAAAAACAAAGTATATACATACAAAAAAACTATTATTGTTAATGTGTTTATTTTCTTTCTCGTTTATGAAACGCAAGCCAAAGGCGCTTGAAACTTAACAAAAAGTATATTACATACTCAGTCTATATGGTGTGAGCATTCAATACGTGATATACATAAATATATATACATACATATATATATTGTACATACTAAACATTCCCCTGGAATGGTACATAACAGTGGAGAGTTATCGATGGAGAAAGACGTGTATTACAATCTTTTTTTTATTTTCTTGCTGAAATGAGATATTTTTTTTTGTAATTACGTATTATATTTTGTAGAATATAAATTATATATATATATATATATATATACATAACTAAGAATAGTATATTTAAGATTCGATTTTTTCTGGTTTCCTGGAGTTATTGCTAATTCAAAAATAAATTATATACACTACCATAAGTGTATGTTACAAGTTATGTGGGAGACACTTTTTTTATTTTTTCCATCGGTAGGAAATCACTGAAAGGGTTTGTAGGAGTATTGCCAGTAATGGTGATGTTTAACATGGTAAAAGTGCGAATTCACTAAGACGTAAAATGTTTATTACTCTAATTCCTCGGTCGTTCTGGAATTATTTGGCAAAGCAGAATCATGTTAACAAAATTTTTAAAACTACATACTTACAATTAGGTTGGAACAAAATAAGGATGCTAGAGCTTTGTGTTCAGCGATTACGATACAATAGTTTTGTTGCTCAAATTTGAGCACGATTATTTTATCTCGCGTCGCGGTGGTCTATACATACATATCTATACTAGCTTACCACGCAGATACCATTAAAAAAGCACACTGAACTCAGACGTTGGTCTAACTGAGTGGTGACTTCTCTACATCACGAAACTATTTAAAAGCTACGCAATGCAAATGGAGTAAGTTCATTTTATTCATTTTATACCCAAAAATTACAAAATTAGTTAAAATGCATTCCAAACCCATCAACTCGCACCACCCTCTCAATAGAACTCCCATGTTCTGCCACTGTTATATTCAGCAAACATTCGCTTTCAAAAACACCTTGTTTCCGTTTTATCTCAAAACAATAATCAACATTGGTCCGTAGCCCCTTCGATTGAATGTAATTCGAATCCATCGTGTAAACACACACAATATTATGCTTTGTACATATAGTCTTCAATCTTGTTATATGATTTTTATAATGTGTTTCCTTTCTTATCAGTTTCTTGTCAGTATCTAGCCAATAGTAAGCACCAATGTTGTCAATAGCCAAGAGAGCTATATCTTGGTTAGCCATCAAAAGATCTTCTAATGTATCCATGGCCAAATCTAACTGATCCGGCGAAAAACAATTGATTATCTGTACAGACTCCATTCGCTGTTCTATTGTATATTGCATATCCTCTGGAGTGGTCTTCTCTCCGGAGTTATTGATTACTTTCTCAGCTACTTTCATCAAATGAGGTACAGAAAACTTATGATCTAAGTCGATGAATACAACGCTAGCGTCTTTCCCATTGAAATATGTTGGAAGAATTGTATAAGCAATTATTTCGGTTAGAAGAAGTGTTTTGCCACAATTACTTGGTCCAGTGATTTCAATTAGAGACTTAGCAGTTGGACCGCAGGATGGAAATAAATCAACAGCTAAGGAACTTAGTTTTGGCCGCATAAAAGCCTTTTCTGCCACAAGTAGTTCATAAGCATTAAATATTGTTGAATATGCCATACCTGTTTTTGACTGTACTATAATTAATTACTTTAATTTTATGAGAATAAATTTGAATCTTCAATTACAAACGATCGTTCAATTAACGCGATCTTCCATGGTTTCGTTATACTTGACATGACATTTCACCATAAAGGTGTGTTTGCTTTGTAAATAAGAAATCCCGCATAGCCCATTAGCTTTGTTCAAGGAGAACACAAATTTGTGAAAAATGTCAGATCAAGTTAGAACAGAAAATTGCAGACATAATGTTGGTTTTCAAAAATTACAACTTCATTATCGACTATTGTACTTAATGTTTTCCGAATTATTTAAAGCAGTTTACAATTGCCCTTTTTCTGAATAAATTTCTATTTCTTCCATTTCCAGATAAGAATATCAAATATGAAATCACAGCTGATTTTGAAATTTCTCACAAATCTGTTCTCCTTCAAGAGTAGGTGCAGAAAAACTGCTAGACTCAAAGCCATATCACAGTGGCCGCGCAACTACACCACTCACTCCACAATATTATATCACTTAACTCTCCCCGAAAACACACTATACTGTAAATAAAATGTCCAGTGCGTTCTCATGTACGTCCAAAACTCCAAGATCCAAGTGGACGTGAAGTTGGATTTTCATCACCATCACACAATCTCACACAATCTCCTTCACACACAAGCTGGTGCTGGATGCGTCGCTAAGCTGGTGGACTTGATATGTAGATGCGCAGAGTTGATCATGCGTGTCTGCGAGATGTGCGTGTGGTGGTGTGGCGGAGTGGTTTGATGGTCGGTGAAGGTTTCGCGTGGAGGTTCTGCTTCGGTTTTTGACAGTACAGTGACTCAATCAAATTCGGTATGTTAACAAACAAAAACAATTCTGAAACAGTTTCCCTTTCATCTCGCTCCAACAAGATGCAAGTTCAACCTACGCAACAGATGACTGCGTGCCTGGTACATCAAACCCTGACGGCCTGAAAAATATTGCTGGATACATTTGCCACAGGTTGCGTGATATATGTCGAAGATATTCGAGTTGACCCCGAAAGGGATAAATATTTACTTTTACGTGGGAGATTTATAAAAACAAACGGTTTTGAATTCGTTGGAGATCAATCAGATATATTCTTCAGAAATGTAGAAAAACTGCATTACCATTGCAAAAGTTCTGTCAGCACTTGTGTTCATAAATGTCAAATTTGTTATGCAAATTTGCAGCTTATTTTATTATGCTGCATGGCTGCGAAATGACTGCTGTAGAAGTTGTTTTCATAAATGTAAACAGATTTTGCTGCGGTAAGCTTACAGTGGTCACGGGATGAAATCTGCCGGGAAAAAAACAAATTTTATTCCAGACTTTAAGCACACACGAGATGTACTATGCTGGGGAAAGAATTTGTATACCTAGTATGAACCAGTTATCATTGTATTTATATTTGTTTCCAGACCTTAAAAATATGAAAATTTGTGTGTGTAGTTGTTTTCATCTTCGTTAAAATAAATAATATTTATACATTTCAAAGCATTTATTGATGAATTTACAGAGAAAATAAACAGCTGCCAAATCGCTGGTCTCCTGTGACGTCATGTGTAGAATGTTCGATTTTCTTTAAATACATAATATAGGCGCAATATATATATACTGCCATTCCTTCATACATACATTGTATTGCTTTTTTTTCTTTCTTACACAAGAATATACAATATTACAAAAAACAAAGGATATTACCTATATTTATTGGCCAGGTTGTGTATCTTTATTTTAATTTCTTCGGGAGAAAAATAAATATGTTTTTGAGCAAAACACGATACTATTTTTTTTTATAAACATACATGGTTGTTTTTTCTGGCACCACGGAGATCATCATGTGTTTCCTGTTTCCTCCTAAAATTCAATGAGGAACTCTTCATACTCCAGTGACCCATGTTCTTTTTTTATATATTCACCCCTATGATTAATTACGACCGGATGGAAAACGAACGGAATTACAAGCGAATAACTCGAAATTAAGGCATTTTCCGAATTCATCGCTTGCAACTGATTGTTTCTTAAATGTCTCCATTTTAATTTGTTCCATGAAAATGTATTAAAGATAACTTACCTGTTGGTCGGGTTTCCAACTTATTGTAGCATCCAAATGAAAAATGAAACATCTGTTTTGTTCCACTTGGAGAATGCTTTAAAAAACTTTATTTTTAAAAAAAAAGAAACGTTTTAGAATTCATAAATTATTATAATTTTTAATTTACTCACTTTGGTCTGCCGTTGCTGCCGTTTTCTTCTTCTGTCAGATTTGAAATGAAATGAGCGTGTTTAAGGTGTATTTTAAATAGAAATGAAATTGACAGTACACAGAGCTATTTTATGAGTAATGCGGCAGCATTCGGAGACCAACTGAGTTTACAATAAAAAGTCGAAGTGGTGTGTTGGTAACATTCTCCCCCCCGGTATCACGATCATCGTAAGTGCATACCTTACACTATTGAACAACACTGCCACCATCTTTTTTCACATCTAAGACAGCAATCTTGGTAGCTGGCCGGAGATATTCACCATGTATGGTACGTACGGTTGCGCTCCTTACTTGTCCGTCCTTTGCTTCGTTCGTGCTCGTCACAACTCCTTTCGGCCAACAATGCCGGGGCAGATTAGGGTCGACGATAATTACCACATCCCCAACTTCAATGGGCTTAATTTTCTGGAACCACGATGTTCGCCGAGTTAACGTTGGCAAGACTTCAGCCACCCATCTCTTCCAGAACTTGTCAGCGAGGAGCTGCGAATGACGCCATGACATTCTTGCGTATTTGTCGGTGTCTTCGAATTTGCCTGGAGGCTTACAGCCGGATGATGAGCCCAAAAGATAGTGGTTAGGAGTTAGAGCTTCCTCTTCGGCGGTGTCCAAGGATAGATAGGTCAGTGGTCGATTATTAATTATACTTTCGACCTCCACCAGCACATTACAAAGCGTCTCGTCGGTCAGTTTGGTGTCGCGTGTGATGATTTGGTACAATACGGTTTTTATTGAACGAACCATACGTTCCCAGGCACCCCCCATATGAGGACTAGCAGGAGGGATAAAGGTCCACTTGCTGTCCGGACTTGTAAATTTAGCTTGGATTGCGTTAAAATCGATCATTTGGTGGGCTTCTCGAAGCTCCTTTTCTGCCCCTCTTAGGTTGGTGCCATTGTCGCTGAAGATATGAAGCGGTGTCCCTCTACGACCGATGAAGTTCCGAATTACCATCACACACGAATCCGTTGATAAGCTATGTGCCACCTCTATATGAACAGCACGGCATGTTAGGCATGTGAAGACGACACCGTATCGCTTTTCCTGGCGTCTCCCGACTGTGACCAAAAATGGGCCAAAAAAGTCAAGCCCAACGTACGAAAAAGGTCTTGTATAAGCCGACAAACGCGCTTCTGGTAGAGGTCCCATCTCTGGTGGATTAGGATGTGCTCTTCGGATTTTACATAGCTGGCAGTTACTGCGAACAGTTCTGAGAAGTGATCGTACTTTTGGAATGTGGTACCTCTGAAAGATCTCGTTGATTACTGATTCGTGGTTAACATGCTTAAACTTGCGATGGTACCAATCTACCAGCAGCCTCGTAATATAATGATCTTTCGGTAAAAGGATAGGGTTCTTAGTTGCGTCACCTATCACCTTGGCGTTCTCAAGGCGACCTCGCATTTTAATTATCTTATTTTTGTCAATAAAGGGCGACATACAACGTAGTGGACTTGATTTGGGGAGCAGGCAATCAGGATTCTTTAGCAACAGGCAGGTCTCATGGCTAAAGGTTTGGGTTTGGGCAAGGCGAAGTAAAAACTCTTGACTCCAGAGCAATTCGTCAGCAGTGAAGTTAGTTATGTTACTTATTCTTGGATCGATCTTTGAAGCCTTTTTTACGGTTTTTGTTGTTTTCAGACATGTTATAAAACGCTTAACATACGCTAGACATCTTAGCAGACGTTCCCATCTAGAGAAACGATTGTAACATACAACAGGCATTGGTTCATGGACTTGAACTGCTAATTGCTGCGGCTCCGAAGATTGTCGTAGTTCTATGTCACATTTGCTTTCGAAGTTTATTTGATACTTGGGCCATCGGTCTATTTTTTGTTTCAAAAATGCGGGCCCCGTAAACCATGGCCCGCGTGGATCGAAGTCTGGTTGTTGGCTCCACTTAGTGCCTAAATCTGCTACGTTCTGCTTCGTTGGGACATAGTACCAATTCGCTATTTCCGTCGTTTCTTGAATTTCACCTATGCGTAGCATGACGAACTGCTTGTAGCTTCTTGGATCGGAACGTAACCACAACAAAACGGTTTTTGAGTCCGACCAATACATGGTTGTTTCAATCTTGAAATCGTGGGCTTTGATGACTGTATTTCCGAGGCGGGCGCCCATGACTGCGGCGAGAAGTTCCATGCGAGGTATAGAGATAGGACGTAATGGGGCCACCTTCGTTTTCGAGCACACCAGGGACACCTCTATTCCTTTCGCGCTTAGGATTCTCAAGTACGCTACTGCGGCATATGCGGTCTCGCTGGCGTCCACGAATACATGTAATTCCATCTTACTCTCGTTGCTAACGGATAGGCCAAAGTAGCATCTTGGCACCTGAACATCTTGCACTCTCTTGAGAAATGACAGCCATCTTTTCCATGCAGTTGCCAAGTCATCCGGTATGGTTTCGTCCCAACCTATTGCACTGCGCCAGACATCTTGGAGCAATATTTTCATATAAATTGTAAAAAATGATAGAAATCCTAATGGATCAAAAATGGACATGAGCAGTCTAAGAAGCTCCCTCTTGGTCGGTAATTTTTCTCCGCGCAGAATTTCCTGACTGGCCTTTGTAAATTTTAAATTGAATGTGAATGTGTCACTAGCTGTTTGCCACCACAGTCCTAATACCTTGTCTGCTTCTACGATTTGTTCTACTACTTTTCCTGCCCGGCAAAACTTATCCGCAGTACCTATTTCTCCTAGAGCATTGGTGACCTCGATAGAATTTGATAACCAGTTTCGAATATGAAAATTCGCGCGCTTGTGGACTTCTCTGACACCCTTTGCAAGCTCAATAGCCTCTTGAACGGAATTTATACTGTCTAGCATATCGTCTACATAATGCCTCTCGACAATAGATTTGACTGCTCTTGGATAGTCCTTTATACACTCATTGGCGTTTTCGTTTTTAACAAACTGTGCAAGCGACGGTGAGCAAGTTGCACCAAAACTCATAACTCTAAGCACGAAGATATCCGGAGGCCGACTGGAATCCCCGTCTCGCCACATAAAACGCTGTGATTGCTGGTCCTCTTCATCGATGGCTACCCTGTGAAACATTTCACAAATATCGCCGCATATTCCTATTTTTCCTATTCGAAAATTGAATAGGACTCCAGTTAACGATGTCAGCAGATCTGGGCCCTTCTCAAGGCATCCATTTAGGGATATGCCATTGCATTCCGCGGCGGCATCCCATACCACTCTTATCTTATGTGGTTTGTTTGGATTCCTGACTGTAAATATCGGCAGGTACCATTTTCGCGGGAAATCTGTATTTATCTCAGCAGCACTTAACTTGCGAATATAGCCCTTAATTTCCATGCTTTTAATATGGTCGTTGACCAGTATCTTTAAATTTGGGTCCTTATTTAACTTCTTTTCGAAACAGCTTAGTCTTCGGATAGCCATTGTATAGTTGTCGGGCATAGTTATATTGCTTGAGTTCCACAGCAATCTTGCAACAAAACAATCACCATCTCGCCTTACGTGCTCTCGTAGTTTTTTATTTTCACTTGCATCCAACTTATCCTTTGGCTGTGCACCCGACAGTTCGTTTTCAATTCTCATATTCTCTGTCATTAGGTGCTGCAGAGCCACATCGTCATCGCATTCACATACATGTAATTGCCTATGGACCTCACTCGTATTTCCTTTTGTTCCTGTGGCGTCTCGATCCAGTTCACCGTATATTGTCCAGCCTAGGCGCGTTTTAGTAGCCGCAGGTTCATCTACCTTTCCTTCTCGGAATTTTAATGGCATGGCTACGCTTTTGTTGTTTATACCAATGATCACTTTCGGGACAACATTTCGATATGACTCCACTGGAAGACCTTTGAGATGTTTATATCTTTCAGTAAGTTCCGATACCATTAGTGTCTGCGAAGGTAGATCAAGTGCACTTACTGACCGCACGTTTCGTAATGAATATATTTTTCCGATGTTACCTTTAGGCGATATTTTTAAATCAAGACTATCCGAACTCTTCTCTACACGTACTGACCCATCAGTCCATTTTAGACACAGATCTGACTTTGAGCCCTGAATTTCTAATTGCGCAAGGATATCTTTCTCGATAAGAGTGGGACCAGACCCGTCGTCGAGAAACGCATATACATCGATGGATGATTTCTTTCCATGAACAGTAATTGGTACAATTCGGTATAATACTTTGGAGGTCTCTACATGGTGTACTGCGACTACATCTGGCTTGTCTTTATCATTGTTGATATGGGATTTGTGGAGTAGAGGATGGTGCTTAGCGGTGCAGTGATTGATTCCACATTCTTTGCGATCTGGACAATAGTTGGCCTCGTGACGCTTTAAACATGTGCGGCATAGTTTGTTCTTGTGCACCACGTTCCACTTTTCGCCATATTCTAACCCTTTAAACTTTTCGCATTTTACTATTAAATGTGCTTCATAGCATGCAAAGCACCTTAGTGCCTCTGTGCTCTTGTGATCCATTCTTTTTCTCGTGGACTGTCCCTCCTCTTCGTGAAAACCGACACGATGTGTTTTACGTTTCTCAAAGTCTGGTTGACTAGATTTGGTAATCGGGATAGAGATCACACTACTTGCAGCTTCCGCTAGTTCAAATAGCCAATTACTGAAAGTTGTTAAATTCTCAACATGAACTGTTTGGGCAAAAATCGCCCAACTGAGCCGCATCTGTGCTGGAAGTTTCTCGAGAAGCTCTTGAATAAGCAAAGGATTATTTAAATGTGCTTCAAGTTCAGCTGCCTCCATAGTAGCTGTAATATTTTTTACTTCCAAAGAAAAGTTCACCAGAGTTTCTAACTTGTTTGCATTTACACCTGGTGACGCACGTAGCTTTGCCAGTAAATTATATATAATGTGTTCTGGCCTTCCAAATACCATACGCAAAGTAGAAATTATCTCAGGTACTAGTGCCGGTATCATAAGTCTACTACCTACATATTCAAGAGCCTTTCCTTTCAGTGCATGTTGTAGCCGAAGTAGATTCTCATCATTACTGAATCCACACAGTCTTGTTGAATTTTCAAAACTACTTACGAAAAGTGGCCATTCCTCTGGTTTGCCACTAAAAACTGGAAGCTCTCTTGGAACGACCTGACGCGCACAAGCCTGATCTGCATTTAATGTTCGAGCAGTTGACCCTGATTGCACTCCGCTCATATTTAATGACGTTGGTAATTTATTTGTCTGAATGCCCTGTACGTTTTCGTGACAACCGTAACTAACCCTAGCACCTTTTTCACCCTTGCCTACCTTACCCAGCGTGGAACCATTGCCATCCGCCCAATGTATGCCTCGCTGAAGCTGCTGCTCCCCCAAATCAATCTCAATATCTTCGTCGGATTCATCGGAATCCTTATACATTTGCATAGCCGAATACTTTTGCTCTAAGTATTGCATGTTTATTTTTCTTTCTTCCTCCAGACGCATTAGTTCTAATTTCATACTACGTCGTTGTTTGGAGGCGCCGCACATATTTGTATTTGATGACTTAGACAAATTTTCTGTACGTACCTTTTGTCCTTCTTGCGAGGTCACCCCATTTGGTGACTGAAAGTTACCGCCGTCTGTCGCTGTAGATCGCTGTTTGTTCTGTTTTGCTGTCGATGTTGAAGCGGAACACATGTCGCAAATAAAGTCCTGCTTTGAAATCTCGTCGTCGACATGGACGCACTCGAAGTGAAACCACCCATCACATCTGTCGCACTGAACCATTCGCATAGTATCTTCCTTTTTACATATTCGGCAACTTCCCTTGGTTGGATCTTCAACCCCAGTACCACTTGTTGCTTGACTCATTATTGCTCGTTGCATCCGCGTTGAAAATGAGTAATGCGCAGTTGTGGAAGTTTCCAGGGACTCTTCTGAAATCAGCAACGCTTGCCAACAAATTTTTTAAAGAAATGTTGGTCGGGTTTCCAACTTATTGTAGCATCCAAATGAAAAATGAAACATCTGTTTTGTTCCACTTGGAGAATGCTTTAAAAAACTTTATTTTTAAAAAAAAAGAAACGTTTTAGAATTCATAAATTATTATAATTTTTAATTTACTCACTTTGGTCTGCCGTTGCTGCCGTTTTCTTCTTCTGTCAGATTTGAAATGAAATGAGCGTGTTTAAGGTGTATTTTAAATAGAAATGAAATTGACAGTACACAGAGCTATTTTATGAGTAATGCGGCAGCATTCGGAGACCAACTGAGTTTACAATAAAAAGTCGAAGTGGTGTGTTGGTAACATTACCACTAAAATCCATCCCACTTCAAATTTTATTACAATAAAGGAATTTAAAACAAGATGTTCATAACTGTTTTTTTTTTTTGTCACCATTACCAAATGAAGTGGTTAATTATTGAAAACGTGTGTTCGATTTGACGAATTGCCAACTGCATTGAGACTTCGGCAGGACTTCACATTTCGATGATAGGAAAACATATGTGCTTTCCGTTGGAATCATCTGGCGAAACAGAAAAAAAATATTGCAAGCTTTCGGAAGAAAAATCGATGATGAAATTTGTCTGAGGAACAAGCCAAGAGTCCGTAGCATCAATTTATGGCATGGATGTTATCCCTATCATGGAAGGGCAATCGGATAGTCAAATCTGTTTCAACTTATACCACGTTTCCACCGAGCTAAAACCTTTCACGGTGAAAGTTCATCGACACCTCAGGGTTTCAGCTCGGTGGAAACGTGGTATGTATTATGTCGGTATGAAACCAAAATTGCCTATTTTATATGGCCAAACGGATTTAACGGACCAAAGATTTGACAAGAAAGGCAAAACTGTCAAAATAATCTCATGCTCACTAATAATAATTAAAGATTATAACCATCACGTGGACGAAGTAGATTTAATGTACAGCTTCATAAAGCGCCAGAAGATCACTATGAAAAGCCGAAAGTGAATCAACTGGTTGTTCTTTCATTTATTGGATATGACATGCATCAATGCATGATGAATCCTGCACAGAAGTATACACAAAGATCGTTCTATGTATTATATAAAAATATGAGACATCGATTTTAAGTTAGCGATCGCTGATGCCTTCTTTAGCCTCTAATACTAGCCAAAAGCCAAAACATCCGCATATATCCTAAGCTCCTCCTAAGGACACCCGGTTGGGTAGGATAGTTCACTGGATCGTTCACTAATTGTGAATGAAATTGATTTTTCAACTAGCAACTATTACAATTCCTAATGTCTATAATATAAAATAATAATATATTAATATATATACATATAATATGTATGTACATAAATGTCATATATCATATCTATTTAAATTGGGTAATTGCTGGGTATTTAAAGGTTAATCCAATGAAATTGCTTCCGATTAGTGAAGGACATTATTCAATTTTCAGTCATGAATGCGTCATTTGATACAAATTTCAATAACAAAATGGCCGACCATTAACTTCCAGTTTCTAGCATTTTCTAGACACAGTAAATATTTAAATTTTTAGCAACTACGTAGAGTGATATTACTTGTAAATATAATACGTAACTAGCAGAAAGCAGACATCAATCTCTGCTTTACGTAATGATTTTTTTTTTTTAATTTTTTTTTTTTAACCGTGTGTCCTTCAGCCGCCACACTTCTATGATGATACGAAGTCTTGTGAAAGAAAAAAATAAGATTAGGTATGGCTCCGTCTTATCTTTTTTATTTTTATTTTTGGGAATTCAAACCCTACCTTGTAAGTATTTAGAAAATAATGTAGGCACATCATGTACATAGAAAATGACTCACCAAGATACCGACAAATTTCCATTTCGTTTCAGAATTAGAACGCAACTTATTTTTATTATCAATTAACAGTCTTTATTTTTAGCTGCATAGTTATTGCTCTTATCTAATATAAAATATACGTAAATATATATGTCTATGTAGTGGAAGTAGATATATAAATAAAATAAAAAAATTAAGTAGACACGACTAGACGAAAAGTATTCTTTCTTGATTGCACAATATGTTTGTATCCTATCTTCTATTTGTACTGAGATCCAAAGGCGAGTCCATATCCATGGGCTCCACAGGGAGAACAAATTTATGGCTACGTTCACCGGCAGTTATCCAGTAACGATCTGCATGCACATGAGGACCATAGTAATAACTGTCGTACTTGAAGTTTAGTGACTTGCGAAAACCAGAAAAGCACTCGGAACCGGGAGACTTGTCTGCAGACGCATACAGCTGATCTTCGTACGGCTCCTCCAAAATGTATCTATCTCCATGACTTTTACTTGTCTTTATTACGTAATCATCATCTGCAGCTGTGATTGGCTTTGATTCTTCGCGAATCTGTTCAGAGTGCTTGAAAGTTTTCACATGCTTACGCAACGAGGACGGATCTGTGTAGCGCTTCTGACAACCAGGCACTTTGCAGACATATGGTTTTTCCATTGAGTGAGTTCTTGTGTGCTTGAATCTGTCGGAGGAGTTCGAATATGCCTTACGGCAGCCTTCATATGAGCAGACGTAAGGTTTCTCCCCCGAGTGCGAGCGGATGTGTATTTTAAGATTCTCTGCCCGCGAGAAACTCTTCTCGCATAGGTGACACTGGTGGGGTTTTTCTTTGGTGTGAGTGCGGACGTGAACGAGCATTTTGTAGCGTGCATTGAATCCTTTTGATGTTCGCGAACAACCTTCCCATTTGCAATAGTAGAGACCGTCCAGCGAGGAGATGGCATGGATTTGAGTTACATGTGCAGCAAGAAATTCTAGGCTGTCAAAAAGTCTGAAAAAAAAAAATCCCAAAATTTAGCACAGGAAACAAATAAACTTGAAACTTAAAAATAAAAGGGAGAAGAGAAGAAACTTACCTTCCACAGTCGGACCAAGAACAGTTGAAATCATTTTCAACAGGACTCTCTGAATCCTTGGCAGCTGGCTTGACTTCTGTTATCTTATTGTCTAAACTGATTTTCATTATCACCGACTTAGTCCTGCAGCTATCCACCGTGCCGTAGCTGCTCTCTTGCGTACACAAAGGCACCCTGTACAGGTCCGATGTTTCCCTGGGTGGGGTTATTGGTGGCGTTGGAAACCGTAAATAGTGCTGAGTGGCTAGTTCATCTTCAGTTAGCAGGAAACCCCGAAAGTCATATCCGTACGTGTATGGTGGAGTATTGGCAAGGCTCCCAAATGGTGTGCTAAAACTTGGACTGCGATATTCCATTATTATTGTGACAAATTTTTAAATTCCTTTTATTTCGGCCGAAAAGAGTTTTTTATTCCTTTAAGGAGAGAGCAATTTTTCGTTATTTATGCTTTTTTGCTATTCAAAGCTTTCTTCTGGTCTAAACTAAACGGTTGAAGTATTTTTTAACGACTAATTAACAGCAAACTGATGTGTAATGTTTTAAAGCAGACTGCCCGCCAGCAGAGCTGATAAGGCTTATCGATTCGCGCCAACTACAACAAATAATAGCAACAACAACAATGGCAACCCAAACACCGTGTCGCCTGTGATGAGAAAACGTTAATGAAAAACGTACGCTTACGTTCGAGGCCTACCGTTGTCGTTCTGTGTGGTGTGGGGCTAGAACCTTATCGCAAAAATGTCTGCTTGCATAGTGTTTCCCTGATTTCCCTCGAATGGGAATTGTGCTTGTGAACATGTTACGATAGCCATGATCAATTGGGGGCGATGATACACCCTTAATATCATTTTGGTGTGTTATTGTTTATTAATTTTTTTTTCGACTTGTGTATGATGTGGTGTACCACAAGGTCTACCCGTGGGGTTTTACATGTTCGGGTATTTGTCTCAAAGTCAAGTACTCACACTGCTATCTTAGCTTGATAGCGGAGCTTAGCAATAAAAATGCAAGGGCGGAACCCAATTGTCGAGGTACGAGTACGTTTCATAATCAGAAATGTATGCCATCTGCGCACAAGAATTTCCGTTTGCGTTTTTAAACGTTTCGCTTCCAAGAAAATTAACAAGTGGTTCTAGGAAGTCGACAGTTGAGTTATGCACGTGGGGTGGATAAAGTCGAAGAATGTTCTAATTACAGTGAAACCTGTCTAGTTGGCCACCCTTGTAAGTACGCCACTTGGCTAAGTTGGTCAATATTTTAGTGCACCTCAAAATACCTTTATATGTTGTCCACCTGCCTATCTTGGAACTTGACCACAAATTTTCATACTTTTTCTCATCTCTCATACGAGTACTAAGCAACCTGCAAAAGTTGGACACCTTTATATGTTGTCCACCTGCCTATCTTGGAACTTAGCCGCAGATTTGAAACTTTTATGTCATCTCTCATATTAAATAACCTGGGAAAGTTGACCAAGGGTATGTGATGTGTATGCATGTATGTATGTGATGGTACTTGCGTATATATCTGCTCGGACAGTCAGGCAACACTAAAAACACTTACGAACCCACTAACTGATTCCAAATTAGTAAAGTAATGCAAAGAAAACCTCAACACCACTGCAAGATCCTGCACGGTAAATCTGCTCTGGGTACCTGGTCACCACAAAATATCGGGGAACGAAAAAAGACTTTAATTCTTTTTCTTTAAATTGTGATTTACTTCAAGTGTAAAAGTGCTGTTTTAAGTCGAAAGTCGGCGAATATAAGCAGTGTTTCTGAAGACTAGGTAAGAAAAATATAACATGTAGGTGCGTACAGTTTGTTTGATTACTAATGGAATCGTAGTTATAGATTTCAAGATGCCACCAAGGTATCAATAATTGACCTTTCTTTGAGTAAGAAAGAAACAAAAATTGGAGGAGCTTGAAAAAGAAACATCACAAAGGACGTTGGCAGTCAAATTTGGAATTTCTAAATCAACTGTTGTCTGTTGGCAATATAAACCCCCAAAAGAAAAAAATTTAGATGCATTAGTAGAGAGTAATGTGTCCGATAAAAGAAGGTGAACATTAAGGGAAACTTATTTTGAAGACATAAATCTTGGGGTTCTTTCTTTTTTTAAGAAATGCAGGTCAAAAAGCATTCCCGTGAGTGGTCCATTGCTACAAGAAAAAGCGAATAAATTAGCAGATGGACTCAAAATTGAACACTTTCATGCGAGTAATGGTTGGTTGGAAGCGTTTCATACGAAGAATAATATCCAATTTCGAGCATTATGTGGCGAAGGTGCTTATGTTGACCATCAGACTGCAACCACTCGGAAAAGTAAGCTGCCTCAAATTTTGAAACACTTTCCACCAGAAGACCAATTTAACGCAGGTGAAACAGGAATGTTTTACCGCCAGCTTCCAACAAAAAGTCTTGTTGCTAAAGGCCACAGTTGCAAAGGTGGGAAAATGGCAAAAGAAACGCTTAGCGTTCGTTTTTGTTGTAGTGCCACAGGTGAAAAATTAAAGCCTCTTGTTATTGGAAATGCTGCCAAGCCAAGAATTTTTCGCCAAAATTAAATCGATCTCAATAATTTTATGGTCACATGGGCATTCAATAAAAAAGCATGGATAAAGACTAAAATTTTCAACGATTGGCTTTGTTCTGTTAATCGCCAAATAAAGGTGAATCATTATCCTGGTGGACAATGCAACAACACACACTCTTCTAGTAAAATATTCAAATGTTGTCGTTAAGTATTTAATGACAAGCCTTACTTAAGAAATTCAGCCTTTCGACCAGGAACCAGGATATCAGACAAAATATAGAAACCAGATACCGATCGAAAATGCTTCTTTCTTTCCTATCAAAATGTGATGAGTGCCGGGCAGGAACTGAACTCTCCAAATCGGTAAATGTATTGGACTAATGTAATAGATTGTGTCTGCCGGAATGTTGTCGATACATCAACAATAATGGCATGCTTTCATCGTGCGGGATTTCTACTCGATGATAACCCAACCGAATGACCCCCACAAGCTCTTCAAATAGCAGAGATCATCGCAAGCTTACCTGAGAATATTAGATCAGAATTGGTTTTGGCAGACCAGGTAACGAAAGCTTAGTTGTGCACGAGATTGTGGCTGATTTACTAAGTGAAATAATGCAGCAGGTTCTATAAGAATACCAGTCCATTGACGCAGTTCATATAAATGAGGAATCTACTACAGCCAATGATGCTCTTAATACCGTTAATCAGCTTCTTTTATAAGTCTCTACAAACCAGTCAATTCTATCAGAAGTCAAAACCAAAATCAAGCAACATAAGGGCAAGTCTAAAATCTTGAATGAGTACTTTCAAGCCAAATTAAGGGTTAAAAGACTTATTTACGAGAATACCTCTTTTTACTGGATCTAATTTGATGAACAAACAGCATGTAAATACATAAATATTCATTTATTCTCTACAGTTCCCGAACATTCTTGTCTATTCCTAATTCAGATAAGCGAATTAAATTCTTTGAAAACATTGTTCTTAACGAATACAAGAACATTTTTGTATGTACACATTCAAAGTAACGACCCCAAAAGTCAAAAGATTTTGGGGGCATCTTGACACTGAACTTTGAGGAAACGTGTGTGCCTTTTACTAAGTCCAGAACCTTTGTCAGTATGTATTGTTTTGATTTTGTTGAATAAGAGATCACTTGCAAATACGCTGTATATTTTGATTATACTTGTTATTGTTAGAAGTAGGTACATAATTTTACATTTTATAAAATACTCATCGACTACAATATCAATTCGAAAAAAGAAACTCTCGATTTCGTATTCTGATAGTCATTGATAATGTTGGTAGTTGGCGAAAGAACAATTTCAGTATCAAAATTGAGAAACTTGTATACTTTTCATTTAATCTAAATCTAAGTCTTCTAATTTACCGTTATTCACTACAAACTTACACATTAACCTTCGACGTCGAATGTAGGTAATGCACTGTTACCCTGCTGGCCGATCAAAGTCTAAAAGAGCTGCAATTCCTAATTGCTCTTTATTAGACTTTTGCGATAATTGACATGATTCCACAATACTGCGTTGCGGTGATAACAAGTGTTTATAAAACTTTACCTTCCAAAAGTGTCCCAAGAACGAATCAAGAGAGAAAAAGTAAAAATTAACAACAAAATTGCAACAGATTGTGTGTGTGCGCTCGCTCTCTTGAAATCTGGAATCCAATTTGGAAAACTAGATTAATTTTTACATATAATATAATACGATGAACTCATTGAACTTTTTCAGTATAATAGTTCGGACTCAGCTAACTGGGCAACCGATGATAAGGGCACTGTGCAGGCACACCACACAATCTCCCAGTCCAGTCGTCCAATCGCTATCAACACACAGAGTTAACAAATAAAATCAAAAAAAAAAAGATGAAGAGAGAAATCCGGTTTCAACCGGATTTTCCGCCATGAAACTCTCAACTGTATCGCAAAACAGAAATAATCACCGCTAAGCCATATGTCTCAACTGGTAGTGTGTGGCTTTCTCGAAACTGACCTTTGAACCCTCGCTGCACAATAAGAGCGAAGGAAAATAAACAAAACAATAACAACCTACAGGGGGCATTCATTATCTCTGAATTGCGGCGAATTTAGCGGTACCGTAAGCGAAACGTGCCAGTGGCTTTTTTTTCAAAATTTCAGGACCAGGACTGGTATGGCTAAATATTTTCTAGTTTGAACTAGATGTAGACTTTTATCCATAGAGGATAGACAGTGAATGGGATTTTCCAGTGTGTCGCTGTCAACTAAATCTTATCTAAGGTAACGTCCGGTAAGGGTCTACATACATACATGTGCATATATTGGGGGGCTGAGATAGCCTTACTATCTAGAATTAGTTTTATTCTTTCCTACCAGACATCCAAAGTTCAATTGGATAACGCCTTACTTGAGTAAGAGCGAACCAAAAATTTCCGTTGACTTTTACAATAGTTTCAGTTCATAATGTCGACGAAGACTGCCCAAATTCATGAAAACAATGATAAAGTTTGTCAACGCAATCGCTGTATTCTTTTAATTTTGCAAAACGTTTTTTTATCAAGACTGCCGAAATTATCAAAAGAGCTGCTATGTTGGTATTTATTCCAGACGGCGAGACAAGCTCATATGTCTCCTGATTAGAGTTGAGTGACGAGGCATACGTGTACGTGAGGAGGTGATTCGTTAGATTGCAGGTGTATAGTTTAAGTACATTGTCCGTCCACACAGCGCGGCAATCGAATCATATGACGTATGATACGCTCGAGACTGTTTCTGTTGGTTTATTATTATTTATTAGGCTTATCAGTGCCACATGCGAAGCCTCCAGTGCTCTTTCCAGACCATGCCAAACCGACACTTATTGCTTATCTTATCTACGTGTTGTATCTTAATGGGGGGAAGTTACGTATATGGCAAGTCTACACGGGAGTATTTGGAAATATTTTCGATAGACTTATCCGACGAGATAAGTTGCTTAATGGCAAACGAAAAATCGCAATATCATCATGGATTTTGGAGGAAATATAGATTAGGGAAGGAGATGGGGTAACGGAGGAGTTGGTTTGCTCGTGTTTCGCAATCCAGCGTGAGGTTGGATTTGCTTGAATAACTACAAATAAACGATTGACGAAGCTTTTTCAGAGGCGGGAAATAAAATTTGAAATATACCTAATAAGTGCCGGTGCACACTTGCGTTTTCTTTAACGCGCGTGCACGCAGCGGCACCGCGTTTGCGTATTACAGTACTCACAACTGTATTGGGATGTGCACACACACTAGCGGTGCCGCTGCGTGTACACGCGTTATACTTGCGGTAAACTTGCGGTTAATAATACACGCAGGTCCCCATGGCACCACAGCCGTGTTGCACGTGCACGCAAGTTCTAAAATACACTTTTCGGGTATTATGGCGGGAAATTATGATGAAATGAACCTAATAACGTCGTTTCTTTTTTGAAACATAGTTTTTGTACATGAGGTACGCGAAAATAAGTCATTCATATTTATAAAATTTACTTTATTTATTGCGGCGAAAACACGCAAGTGTGCATTGTATAACTTGCCACTGTGATGCCTTTGCGTGACCACGCGTTAGAAAACGCAAGTGTGCAGCGGCACTAAGGGCAAAGCGATGCGCCTGAAGACACCCTTTGAAATATAGATAAAGAAGTGTCAAAGATGTCAATCAAGGCAATATCTAATCTCCTTTTTTAGTGTTCCGTCCGTACCAAAATGGAACACTAATGGAATCAGTTCGGTGTCTGTATGTCCGCCTGTCCGTCTGTCACAGGCCTTTTTCTCAGAGACCATTTGACGTAGACTATTGAAATTTGGAACAGTTGTTGCCTTAACACTCACTTGAACTTAGAAAGTTGAATTTCGACTTTGTGGGGCTACTTTTGGGGGGATAAGTGAAATGTAAAAAAAACAAAATTGAATAACTTGCCGCTGCGGTGCCTTTGCGTGACCACGCGTTAGAAAACGCAAGTTTGCAGCGGCACTAAGGGCAAAGCAATGCGCCTGAAGACACCCTTTGAAATATAGATAAAGAAGTGTCAAAGATGTCAATCAAGGCAATATCAAATCTCCTGTTTTTAATTTTAAAAGAAAGCAAATGAATAATAACCAAATACGAGTATATTTATACTACGTAGAAAAAAAGCAGCATTTTTCTAACGACTAGGACGAAACGTCACTGTTAACAGCAGTTACTTGAAGGATATTACCGTTGTGGTGATTCAACTCCCGCTTCCTCTGTTATTTTGATTTGGCGAGATGAATGGGCTTTAAACTCCTAACTTGGAAAATAAAATGCGTGCTCTAGAAAAAACTAATCCAACTAGTTCTGCTATAATGTGCTGAGTACTGGATGATAACCAGGTAGGTACCAACATAGGTAATCAGAGCAAACATTGAGCAATTTCAAGAGAAGTTGTTTGCCGACTCCGAACGGTGAGTTGAGAAGCTCCTCATGACAAATGATACTTTTTGATTGCTTGTCAGACATTCGAAAGAGGTGGTACCGTGAAAAAACTTTTTAGGGGATTTGCTAGGATTGAACGCGGGCAGCATACGTAGTAGTCCAACGCTCTAACCACCACGGCCACGGCGACCACCGGTAAGGAAGTATGTAAGAATTGTTCTGTTTGTGAGGTTGTAAGAAGATACATAGCAGTCTTTTACGAGCATAACCATATTTCAATTCTGATATGTAGAATGACTGCAATTTAGTACATATGTAGGTATTTCAATTTCAATTTATTATTAAATTCCATTGGTTTGTACATTAAGAGGCATGTGTTTTAAGGTAGGTACTTAGAATTTAGAATTAAATAAATTAAATTCAATTAAGTTGAAAAGAGTCTAGGAAAGGAAAGGTAGTGGAAGCTGTGAGGGGTGGTCGACAAAAAGAAGAAGAAGAACAGTACTTTGATTGGTTTGATGCGGGTAGGCAAAGAGTTCCATAGTCTGAAAGCGAGAATGAAGAATAAACGTGAGGAATTGAGGTGCGTGCGTCGAAAAGTGATAAAATTCATAGTTCTGGAAGATAATGAAAAATTAAGCTTAGTAAACAGATAAGTAGGGCATTGGTTGTATATTATTTTATGAAGGAATATACAGTTTCTGGTGTTTACGTAATCTTGCAGAGAGCAACCCATTAGGCTACGAGAATAAACGGAGATGTGATCATTTCTACGAAGGTCATGTAGATATCGCACCGCATCATTGAAGGCAACCTGGAGTTTACGTTGCGATAACGAGTCGAGAGTGCAGAAGACAACCTCAACGTACGTAATGAGAGGTAGTATCGTACTAACGTAATTATGAGCCTGCGCCGAGTTTCGGTACTAGTAAAGGCTGCAGTAAGCCACAATTTTCGTGCACATCCATAAATTCGACCAACAACCATGCTGATGTAATTGTAACTAAATAGCCTACAGTTTATAACGAAGCATGGACATATTCTGGTTTGGTTAGGTAACGAAACGACCTTCCAGCATGAAGTGGAAACATCATCTGCATATAAATGAACTGATGTGTGTTTACCGTGGTCACCGTGGTGTGGTGATTAGTGCGTTGGACTACTATGCAACTCTGCCCGGGTTCAACACCTAAAAGTATTTTCCCGGTGCCACCTCTTTCGAATGTCTAACAATCAATCAAAGAGTATAATTTGTCACGATTGAGCTTCTCAACCCGCCGTTCGGAGTCGGAGAAAAAACTGCAAGTCCCTTCCATTCGTGCAAAAAAAAAACACGCACACACAAATGGTTGCGAGAATCAGGCCCAGGTTCACCCCGAGCTGTAGCGCCACCTAAGTAAGTAAGTAAGTGTGTTTACAAACATATGGAAGGTAGAATAAGATCGGTCCCAAACCTGTGGAATTCCTTGTATGATTGTTTTCAGCTGAAAATGATGTGCAGTAATATTTTTGTCGCATAAATTTATTTTTAATTAGGTGTCTTTTTTCTAAAGATTTTTTTTTCAGGAGTCTAAAGCAAAAGTATGTCCAAATCCAAATGAATATTAATTTGCTGAAGAATAATCACTACTAAAAACAAATTTGAAGTTTCAAATATGTATCTTTACAAATAAACGTCAACCACCGGGTGTTCAAGCTCCTCTTATAATGTCTTATTTCATAATTAATTTGTACCTTTCGATAAATAAAATCATATATGTATATCCCTATATTTTTTCTAGCCAATGAACGTTTTTTATAGTACGGTCTTATGTATATCAATTCCACCACCTTGCCAACTAATTTATTTATGGATAGTCTACAGTTAAACATTGCAAGTAAACGGGACAGCTAGGCTTAAGTTCTCAAATTGATTTGAGTCAATAAGTATAAGATAAGAGCAAATCAATATATAATCGGTCAAATTCCCACTAATCTGCAAGGCTATTTTTGCGACTAAAATATAGTTACAAAATTACATTCACATGTGAAAGAAAAAACTGATAAATTTAGCACATTAATTTGAACGCTCGTAATTAATACCGCTTTGTAAAATTCCATACGAAGCATATCATTTAATTTTAAAGATTTTTTCTATGCCATTCGAAGGATATCTCGGTTGATAAAGACAACTTTTCTTGTTTTGCTTCTATGAAAGTGTTGCTTCTGCTTAACTCGGGCAATAGGCCTTACACTCTGTTAGCTAATATAGAAATTATTCCACCAAAGACATGAGCAATTCATGTGGGAAATATAACGTTGGACGCTCGTAGCATTTTATATTTCCCGTCGATTCAAAAGCAAGAAGAGTAGTTTGCAGTATGTACAGATATCCATATTTGCAGCCAGAAAAGTCGTTGAAAAGAAGCCTTTCAAGTAGAACTAGCATACACAAATTGAATTCCCATATATGTACATAAAGTCCAACAACTTCGCATGTACATACATAATACATATATATTTTTCAAAACTAATGAAACAAATCATTTCTAAAGCAAGCCTTAATGGTTAAAATCCTACTTACTATTAGTTCTAATGAAAATCCTACTAAACATTTTAAGCAAAAACATGGTCGGCAATTCTTACCTACAAAGAATAAGTGACTGTTACTGTGTTCGAAAATCCTTTTGCCCCATGCACTTGTTTACCAACCTCGAATAAGCATCACAACAATTTAATTTAATCTTTTTGAGTTGGGGGAGGGACCATCTACCATCCTGCTTCTAATCTCTTCTAATAAAAAAAATAAAAATTACTCTTAGTCGTAGTTGTACACAATAAGATAGAACCTTATCTATAGGAGGCAGATCGCCTTTCACGTTTTAAAAATCATTTCCCCACTTTTTACCAAATAAAAACGTAAGCTTCGACTCTTATCACGAGTGTTGTTAAATATTTTAGCGGAAAAATTGTCTTCTCTCCGGCCGAAGGTTAAAGTTCTAGCACTAATCTTAATTAAAATAAAGCACAACAGGTCAGCACGCAATAGCCTTCACTTGGAAATAAACGTGTTTATTTTTTAATTTTTTCAAAAGATATCTGCGGTCACAGTACACTCTATAAGTTTTCAAACACTTAAAACACAAAATAAATCCAGTATACACACCGATTTAAACCGGAAGGAGATTCACAATTGAATTTGAATTCGAGCGTAACTAGCACGTGCTACTTGACGCACCTTCATTGGAGGTATGCGCCTAGTGCATGGGGCACATCATTTCTGAACATGAACGCAATAACACATAAGTCCGTGGGGTCCGAATGGTTGGTTCGGTCTATAAATGATCTCCTCCAAAAATAACTTAAAATCTCCATCGCGCTCGGTATGAAACGAGAAATGGGGAATACGTGGAACCCTCCACGATGAATAACATGAAGGAGAATGGATACGCAGGTAATTTGTGGAGTCTTTATTAAGGAAATAAGCGTATTTTAACAGAAATGTTGGTTCTTTCAGACGATCTCCGGATTTTCTTGAATAATTTTCAGTAAATTTTTCTCCAGCATTGGCATAACCATTCGGTCGAATGGTACATTGCAACTTACGTAGATTTGCTTGTGCAGTCGCAGTGCTAACTTTTGTGCGAGTTGCTGGGAATCGCATCCAAGTTGGGGGCCCAACGCGACAGTGCTAACCACATTACCGGTTGAATTCGCAACGGGCATTGCTATGCCGATTTCATCAAGAAATTCTCTGTCATTGATGCCGACATAAATTAGGGTTGAATTGTTCATTTTCAATATTCGCACGGAATATTTACTTTCGCTGATTTCGAAAGATGCATGGTGGGAAGCGAAGGCGGATGGTTCTTTTTGAATTTCTGTCAGATTCTCCACTGTTTGAGGCATTTGAATTTCTGTTATCTAAGGAATACATAATGTGTAATTAAAATTGAAAAGAAGAATAATAAATTTATTTAAACACCTGTGAATTGTATATAATTGTTTATTATTTTGTTTGGTATTAGAATTATTTTACATCTGTCATAGGTCGGTGGAGTGACAATCCAAAACTTTCTGTCAAAAGTGCGAGTCTCGAACAGCCGATATTCAAATAATTTAATCTGTGCACACAATAGCCACCACGGGCGCGTTCATTAATTATGCTTTTCGATTGTATATGATTTTATAAATGCTTTAAAAAACATACAAAGCTACATTTTTCTCTTTTCCGTTTATATCTACGTTTTTAATTGCCTTCGTCTATATTATTTTACTGCACAGAGAGATTCCGAATGAAAAGAATTAGATATTTAGGTTGGACGGCTTAAGTGACACATTTAATGTGTATTACAAAATTAGTGGGAGTTTTATCAGAATTATTCAGATATAGAAGGTTCAGTAAAGTAAGAAAGCGGATCTAATTAAATCCACGATTTTTTTTGTATAGGGTGACCAGATAAGAACGATGGGAAAAAAATTAAATAAAACAAAAACGGTGTGAGACATAAAATTGATTATGGCTTTATTTTGAAGCTACATTCATGCCCTTATGTGTGGAATAGCACATCATTTAAATGGCCGCCTCGGCTTCGGTGGCAGTGCTTCAAGTAGTCGGTCCAATTTTGATGACTCGGTCCAATATGTACGGGGATATTCCGGCAATAGCGTCCCGAATATTGACCCCGAGCTCGTCCAAAGTGGTTGGCTTGTTAGCGTAGACTAAGGACTTGACATGGGCCCAGAGAAAATAATTGAGTGGTGTAAAGTCGCATGATCGCGGCGACCAATTGATGAACGCTTGCCGTGAGATGAGCCAGTCGCTAAATTTCTCCTTCACAACTTCGAGCGTTGCGTCGCGTGTATGGCATGTAGCGCCGTCTTGTTGGAACCACAGTTTGGATTTATCGATTTTGTCGAGCTCTGGCCACAGAAAGTCGGTTAACATCGCTCTATACGCCCAATCGATATTTCTGGATCTTCTTCGATATTGGCCGCTACGGCGGTTATGTTTTCTTCATTTCGCACCAATATCTGTCTGGTTGGTGGCTTAACCCTCTAACAGGTAAGGCTGCCCTAAGGCACCTAGTGTAAAAATAAAAATTAAATAAAATATATTTCTATCATTCATATTTTAGTGAATAATTTTGTGGCAAGTACTAAACATATATATTTATATAGTATACTATTTTTATTTGGTGTAAATTTAATATGTTATTGTGATTGACATAACCTAAAATATACTCCTTGATATTCATAGTCACCTTATAGTCGACTTTAAACATATAGTCGGCTCGAAATTTAAAATGACCCAAACGTCACGTTAAATAATAATTATAATATAACTATAATTATTATAGTCGGCTCTAAATTTCTCATATAATATTTTGACGTTTGGGTTTGTTCGTTCAAATCACTTTACAAAAACATACCAAAGTCGATACTAAACAGGCAAAAATGTGTTTATGAATAACGAAAAGTTATAGCCGGCTTTTTTATTTAGTGCGGGCTGTAACTTTTTAAATTTAAATTAAATTTTTTGTAGAAATGGAGAAAATTCATAGTGATATAAAAAAATCATATAGAGTGAAATCTGTCCAGTTGGACAACCTTATAATTCGGTCACCTGACGGAGTTGGCCAATACTTAACTTATTTATACCCTTATAAGTTGGACACCTGTATAAGTTGGCCAAAGATTCTTACACCGCAGGTGGCCAACTTACCAACATACCACTGTACATACTTTTATCCAAAAAGTCTGATGAAGAGATATAAGATTTCATGGATTCGGTCCAAATAGATTCAGGCGAAGATGATTTTAGTAATGATGAAGAGGGAAGGAATATCACCTGAAGTTGACAAATTTATAATGGAAGTAACTCTCGAGAAACAAGTATTGGTATATTTGCGTGGAAGAGGAGTATATACTTTTGGAACAATCGGAGTCAACAGAACTCCAAACCGTTAGCTTCCTTTGGATGAAAATGTCAAAGAAGATAGAAGAGCTTCAATTGAAGATGTAAGTAATGCATATGGCCCAACACATCTCCATAGTGGACAACTACACCTAGGTGAATACTTCATCAACGATCTCAGTAACCTAGCACAGAAAGACGTTAAAAGCCTATTTTGCTCTATTGTGGTTCTCTTGAGTACCGAGAAAAACATCCCCAAGATCCTTGGTATCATAATGGGCCTCTTTAGGCCTCAGTGTTCTGGTAATCGTTGCTGACAGCCACTAAACTGTTTTGTGGAGACACAATAACATCGTTTGTTGGAATTGAGTATTTTTCAATAGTTACCATACCTACGTTACCATCGAAAGAAAAAGAAAAAGTACGCTGAAGTTAATTGCCCACAAATCATAATAATAATAGCCACAGGGGTGAATCCGATCAAATGGCTGGTCTAAGTGATCATATTCGCCTCAAGACTAGAAATCTTTTTTATCATTTGGTTGGCATGGCTGCTACTAATTCATACACTTGTTATCGTCGGATCAAAGCTGAAAAATCGTGTGATGGTAAAGTTGCTGAAGCTGCCTGAGTTTCGGGAAGATAATAGCTGCAGGTTTTGTGTCTTATAAGGAACTACGTTCAGTTGGCCAGCCTTCCACATAAGAAAAAGAGCACAGCGCTAGTTCTGGCATAAGGCAGGACTTAAAACACCCATTTGCTGACATAAGGTATGACAATTACGACCACTCTTCAATATAGCTTGACAAAGATGGAGGTAAAAAAATGCAAACTTTGCAGAATATCGCAAACACATTGCATTTTCTCGAAATGCGATCTCCAGTTGTGTGCTGTTCTAACTTTTTAGCTTAAACGGACAAGGCTGCCTTCCTATTTGTTTATCTGGTGGCTAAATTAAATTTTTTTTTTACTTTGTCACTAAATTCGTCCTTCTTTAAGCAATATCTAGCCTAAACAAAAATTTTGGTTTACCTACCGTCATTATTTTAATTTTGCCTATTAGAGAGTTAAGGTCCAAAAGAGTATCGACGAATCGCCTACACACTGATTGCGACCGACCTGACGACGAAATACACGTCGCGTATTTATAACTGAGCGGAATTTCAATAATACTTCATAATAATTTCCGCACGTTCGGCAAGCGTGAAACAATGCATGATCAAATGGCAAACCTTACTGAATATTTTGACAGCTGGATGTCATTGCTGACTTTGACAGCTGCTGAAATGTAAAGTCTGTTTGGTATCTTTAGGTCTGTTTGGTGTGCTGTTCGTGATCCAAATGGGACATCTGTCAAATAGTAAATAATTTGAAAAGTGGGGGAAAATCCTCTCAGAAACTTCTAATTACACAAACAAAAATGAAGATTGACATTTCACGAATTGTCAGATGGCTGTTTGATAGATGTCCCGGGACTACTACATGGATGTGATGTAGCACGATTTCGTAGAAGGGGAAATTTTTTGACACTCTCATTTGGCTCTCTATTCTCTTGATTTTTGACAGGTTCAGTAAATTTACGTAAATTTACTGCACACCAAACAGACCTTTTTATGGCACACGGAATTGAGATCTGTCAAATGGTAGAATCCTCTCAAAGAGAGAGAAACTCTCTCAAAGACGGAAAACTTGCACAAAAGTTAACTAACGCTTTTCAAACAATACTTGGTCCTACCTATCAATTTGTTTTTGTTTTCCACTAACAATAAAGATTATGACATTTCACAAACTGTCAGATGGCTGGTTTGACAGAGTTGGCTCGGCCTACCCCAAGGAATTGGTCTTGCAGAAAATACATCGCAAGCTGAGAGCCAAATGAGAGTAAAACAAATTGAGAGCCATGAAACTATCAGATTCTATGTAGTTTACGTAGAACTTTCGAAAACTAGCATGTTACAAAACAGACCTATAACAATTGGAAAAAGTATTATTGCTATCTGGTCACCCAATACTATAAAAGGACGTGAATATCGACATTGTAAGCTACTTGGCGTCTTGCTTGCAAAATGAGTCTTTTACATGGGAGCTTCGTATATGATCAAATTCGGCAAAACCACTACTTTTCTGTCAGGGTTAGTGATGTTAATTGTCAGCTCCATTGTGACTTAAACGTGTTAAAACACTTGATCTTGCGGCTCTTCACACGATAAAATTCTGCAAAACATTCGCAAAAGTTGAACAATCAATGCAACCATCTGATGCATAATTATATAGCGAACTACTTAGCGTTCATCAAACTCACACATCAACGAGTAGGTATGTAGGTATATTCGTGTTATCGATAGAGAAAATAAATTAAAAAATTAAAACATTTTTCCATTTCCCATTCTATGCAGATCGACTCGCAAATTTTCTCACGAGATTAACAGTTATCCAACGTCAATTAAATACATGTATATAAGTACCATCGTCGCTGTTACTACAAAAGAAACCACTTTTCTATCTGCTCCAGCTCCATAAATCGTACCGCAAATGATTTCCAAACAAGCCACTGTTTTGGATTTCCTGATCCCAAAGGCACAGCGCAACTCGTTCTCATTATTCATTTTCGCTCGCAATAATTCTCATACTGGTAGTCGGATTGAACTACATTTGATCAAGCTACCACCCAGGTAGACGAGACCACAACAAACTGGGTGTCACGGTGGTCATCACTGTGCTAATAAGCATTCTCGAACATCTTTAACATTTCGTTGAGGCCAGTAGCAATTAAGATTAGACGCAGGGAGCTACGCGTTCCTCGCATTTGTATGCATACATTAGTCCGGCCAACAGAAGCAACCGCGCGGAGTGGAAGTGATAAGGTTATCAGGTACTACGGACATGAAATGCTACCGACTACCGCCGATGACAGTGAGGCCCCGTCAGCAGCCACCGAGCAGTAGCAACCGTAGCAGGGCGAAATGATACATCGTATGGGGCAGGTGGTGTGTGCAGGCACTCAACTGCATCTTGGATAATGAGGTTGGACACAAATGGACGGAAAAACAAAAGAAAGCAGTTAATATTTATAAAAATTCTTTTATTACAATGAATTAGTGATGAGACAGTTTTAGGGTGATAATGTATAGGCACGTGACCATGGAGAGAATAGTTGGAATATTTAATGGATGTGCCACTGACACTGGCATTGGAACACATTTATATCTGTCAAAATGGGCAGCATTTATGGTTGACATTTTTCCACATTTATACGAGTAGTAGAGTGTAATTAAATCAGGACATTTATTAATTTAAAAATTAAAATTTGCGCAAAGCAAGCATATTCGTATATAGATTCAAATTTGAACTTAATAGACAATGAAAGGCAACCATCTTCTCTGCACCCTAGACCACTACCACTCACCTATCAATCTTTGACTGTCTTCTCCAATCTGTCCCTTATGTGCATCGAAAGAACTGCTCATCATCCGCTCCATGGTATATAGAAATGGATTGTGTACTCTTCGCAATGTCAGAAAAAAAATTATGGAGAACTTACCTGGGATCCAGATCTGCCTCTGATTATTCATACTACCGCTTTTCCAACGACTTCGAATCCCTCTATCTCGAATATCTCGACAGAATGCAATTAAGCATAACTTCTACCGATTTATTAATGTCAAGAAAAAGTTCGATGACTTCCCTTCCACTCTAAAATTATTTAATACATCATCTTTAGACCCTAAAGACGCTTTTGGGACCTTCTTCACCCAATCGTATAGTGGCCATACGTATACAAACCGGACCTTAAATTTTTCAGATACCATAAACCACCTTTGTCTCAAATGACATAAGGATCGATATGGTACGCGAAAAGATTAATATGCTCAAGGACGATTTCCGACTCTCACTCTCTCAAGCCGTTTTCTCAAAGTTAGGGAAGGTCTCCTTTATTTTCCATAACCTTAAAAAAGGTAGTAAAAGTAAATATCAAACTACCGATCCATAACCAAAATCTCTTCTATCCCCAAGCTCTTCGAAAGTATTGCCTGTATTTTCATTGCAAATCCTTCATTTCCCCACAACAGGACGGTTTCTAAACCCTAGAAAGATAATCATATTTTGATGTATAAAATGACACTCATGTATAAAATTTACTCACAGGGTTGTGAGTATTTCCAAATTGATGAGACTTAACTCAATGAGACGTGAGTTTTCTACTCTGGATACCTACTGGCTGGAAAGTTACGATCGCCCATCCCGTGAGTCATAATAATTAGAAAAAGAGCGGTATATTGCGCGGGCGAATGAGTCATTTTGACGCAAATTATCTTTGCAGGGTTAAAGGGTAGGTCCACAGCAACTTACCTAACCGAATTCGTTTTTTAAAACGCTGCGAGCACTTGAGGAAGGCAAGGAATTGGATGTCATTACCACCGACTACAGCACGGCGGCGGCGCGGCGTTTGAATAAATCTGTCATCAAACTATTTACATTAAGCTTGAAGCCCTCGGTTTTCCACCCTTTTTCATTTCATGGATGAGATCGTACCTAGAGAAACGCCAGTACAGGGCTCTGTTCTCTTCAGATTTCCCGTCTCTGTCCCCATCCATGACACTTCGGGTGTTCCTCAAAGTAGTCATCTCGGTCCACTGATCTTCGCCTTAACAATAAATGATGTTGGATTTGTCTATTTACAAGGATGACATGGAAATCATTAAGGTGATATCTACCGCCATTTATTTACATGACCTAAATTCATTCTGCGCATGGTGCGACAAAAGCTTCTTAGAACTTACGTCGGTAAATGTTAGTTCATTACCTTCTCCCGTAAACGCCTGCTCCCTCAGTCTCCTCCATACGCGATCTTGGTATTATTTGTGACAGAGGGTTTAACTTCCGTTCTCACAATGATCAAATAATACACAGGGCCAATTCTTCTCTCGGTTTCACAAAACGCTGGTCCAAAGAATTCTCGAATGCTTACGTTACTAAATCTCTTTACATAACCTCTTTACATAACTTTACTCAAGGAGGGGTCTATCCTTGAGTACGCCTGCCAAGTTTGCTCACCATTTTACGTCACTCATTCTCTTAGAATCGAAACTGTACAGCGCAGGCTTATCCGTTTTACCTCACGCGGTCTCCCTTGGGCCGACAACCTTAGCGTACCCCCTACGAAGATCCGCTAAAATTGATTACTTTGCAAAACATTGTAAAACGTCGCAAAGTAGCTGACATACTCTTCGTGCATCAATTATTTATGGGTAGGTACGATCGATTCCAACAACCCACGTAACCTTAGGTCTGTACCGCTCTTTCGTCTTCCTCATCACCGCACCAACTACGGCCATTTCGAACCAATCTCCATAATTTTACGCCTGGCTAACAACGTACAAAACACCCTTGACTTTCATTCCAGTATATCCTCCCGTAGAAACTCTATCTAGACCTCTTCATCTTAAGTGTTAATTTAAGTTTCCCTCTCCTCTTCACGACTTCCTCTTTTATTAGTTTAAATTTCAAAATTTAAGTTTTAAGTTTCTTAGATTGTTAAAAAATGTTTTGCTTGTGCATACTTATGTACAAAAGTATGTATGTAAAGTGTAAATTTTGGTTTGCAGTTATTTTTCAGAAGATCGCTTCGCAACAGCCTTATCGCGCATTTTCTGGAGTTGCATCATTTCTTCAATGTTGAGGTCATTTTGTTCTGTTCACTGCAAGCATTTTATTGCGTCTTCTAATTTTACTTTGGGTTCTGTATCAATAATATCCATTTCCGCACTTTAACGGATACTTCTCCTTCTTCTCGGGCTTCTACGTTCTGCATATTCTCGGAGATCCATTATGATATGTAATCGCTGCCGAAGTTCTCGCCTGGAAACATCTAGCTAAGCATTGTTGTTATAACAGACCTTTCTGACACAATTCTATGCCGAATTAGAAGCAAAGGAACACAGTCTTCTTCCTTCCAATGATCAGAAGATCTGATTAGGTACTTTTTTCAACATTTAGCAATTGTATTCTATATTATTTAAGTTTCAATTTATGTAGTAGCTTTAAAGTGGCATTAACTCTATTTTTTCTAAATTTTTATGTCACTGTTATTTCTCCATGAAGTTTATATTATAAGAAATAATAAAAATAATAAATAAAATAAAATAAAATAAGAAAAAAATGTAAAGCTTTTGCCAAGAAATAAATGGCATGGGCTCCCTGAAATTACGCCAAAAGAAATTACGCAAAAAAAAAAGAAAATGGAAAAGAAGCCCGAAAATCTCCATATAAAGTTGTGGCGTTTTTTCCTAGAAAAAATCACCCAAATAGTTTGGCGTAAATGCTGACAATTTTGGCATTTTTTTCCATAACTTTTTCAGACATTTTTTTCCATTTATGAAATATTAGAAAACGCAAAAAAAATTGTTTGGAAAAAACGCCAGAACATTTGTTGGCCTTTTTTCCCAATTTAAAAAAGGGCAAAAACCCCAAAAAAGTGGTTGGATTTTTTTTCCAAATAGAAAAGAAAAAAAAGACCTGAGTACCAGGTACTCGTGAAATTTGATGTGTCAACATACGTTTGAGTATGTACTAAGAGAATAATCATATACAGAGAACGCACTAATACTAAGATTGGTTACGATAGTTTCTCATGACGGCGAGAAATTCGCGTGAGGCCCATACCAAGAGCTAAGATGTTTACACATTAAAAAAGCGCCAGAAAGCTGTATTCTATGACTCATTATGTATGTACATATACAAACATACATATGTTATGTAACATAACTTCACGTGCTTTTACAAACAAACATATACTCAATTTCAAGAGCATTGTTGTAGCAAGATTACTGTAATTCACATGCTCTTACCTAACTTCAAAAATAAAGGTGGCCTCACCCGATGGCACCCCGGTGGCGCGCGGCGGCGCGACGGGCTCGAGGGGAGCGACCCTTTCCCCATCCCCCCACCTCCCGCTAAATGCAGTCATATTCATTCATTACCCAAAAGAACTTAACTTGGAAATGCAGCCGGAAAAAGTCAGCTTTTTTCTGGTCTTATTTGCAAACCAAATTTGGAAATCAAAGCAAAAAAGGTAAACTTTTTCTGGCGTAATTTCCGTTTTATTTTATGGCTTTTTTTCCAAAAATGTAGCGTAATTTCCTTGCATTCTGGCGAACTTAGCTTTTTTATTTTTGGCGTTTTTGTCAAATTGTTACTAATTATTAATTGTTACAGACACACGAATAACCAGGACTAAACCCAGCTTGAATTCGAACAATATGTAAGGCACTGTTTTCAAGATTGACAGACATTTGGATAAGCACCATATTGGACAATGTGATAGAGCCGTATGCCTCCGGAAATGTATCGTTAACCAAGCAAAGCATTGATGTCCCGGACAGGGTTCGGATCCCACTCCAATCGGAGTAGATCTACTCCGACACTCCGCTTCGCTCAAAATCTACTCCAATATTTCGCACAGAAAAATGTAACAAAAAAATGGAATGCCAGCAGTGATCATTTGGAAAATATGTTTTAAAAAATCTGTGAATGTCGAGGTTTGAACAGAATATAGGTTTTTCTTCTTTCTCCTCGTTTTTATTTGTATTTGTGTATTACTATTTTCAATTACTGGCTAGTGTGTACAATTCTGTTTTCTTGTGTTGTTTTGTTACTTTCAATGTAAAAAAACTATAACACCCAAGCATACATATATAGAATTAGTTTGGATTGCTATCGGGTACCTATTATGAGTTAAATCGCAACAAACCTGCACTTCCGAATTACTTTGATCGAAAAGTGTTCTGGAAAATATTAAAAATGACAAGACGTGTCAATTATATAAAAATTGGGCAGAGAAGAATGTCTTCAAAGGAGAACAAAATTTCGGAATACAAATATCCTTTTTTTTAATTATCCAAACCAAAATAAATACTAAAACTGAAGTGTCACTATGCCCAGTAGCTTTGTATTATACATTCCTATAGTAACATTCCTATACAAAGCCAGTAGTGCTAGGTGTACATTTAGAGAACTTAAGCAACGAAAATTGTTTTTTTATACGAAGTTGTTAGCCTATATATAGGTTACAAAAAAAAAACAAAGTTTTCGATCGCATTTGCTTTTGGTTTCGCTCCACTTTTTTCTTAACCTACTCCGAAATATTACTTCTGTGATCCGAACCCTGCCCGGACTGCCTAACTTAAAGTTCATACCTCAATTCATTCGAGAACTTTTTCGTTGATATTAAGGAAGAACATTCCTTCAAAATGGTGCAAAATCTTGATAGCTTGTATGACACAAGCCGTTGAGTGTTTAATAGATTAAAGGATGCCCTATAAAGTTCTGACTTTTTAAAACAATTACTTTTTTTTATTTTCTTTTTAAATTTTCAATTTCTTTTATTCCCTTTTTTGTTTCTTTCTCACCAGCACCGTATATAGCGTGAAATGTGTGCCCGGGCTATGATTCAAAATAATGATGGCGAGTGGAAAACTTCACAAATTCATCTTTTTTCTAGGACGCCCGCTGAACATTTTTTATATCTGAAAACATTACGAGTATTTACAATGGCCCGTAGAGGGTACGTTCAGTTCAAGAGCCATGAATTTATCGCAAAACGCCGAAAGTTTAAAATCAAAATCTCGAATGAGTAGATAAAAGTTTTACATTAGAAAGTTGGGGCTGAAAAGAAACATCACAAGCGAAAATGGAAAGCAAAATGAGAATCAATTTGGAGGTCCTAAGACAGTCTTTACTCTTTAGATAGCAGAGCGTTCATATATACAAAGTAATCAGTTGGTTAGGTTAAGCTAGGTTGATCGATGTCTTGTCATACAGGCATGCAAGTGTTCGTATTTAATAGCCCGGGGAAGGGGACCATGTACAGAGAAGAATACCGAATTAAATGCTGGGGATTATATGTAGATGTGGATATAAATCTCAGATGTTTAGCTTTATTTAGATATTCCATTAAAGCCATATTAAGTGGTTGGTTGCTGGTTCAATCATATGCATAATGCAGCTAATATTAACTCCAATTTCAGATATCGCAGTCATTGGAAAAAAAAAACTAAAACAAATGCCAGCTGTGTTCACAAAGCACTACACTTCCACTCCCATCATCCCGTAAAAATATAATTGAGCAAAACAGTTCCACTTTTAAAAAGAGTCAAAGTGTAAAATGTCCGCATCTATTAAATAGAAGTTCGCATAGCATAGATGACAAGATACAACATTTTGTCACATTGCGGTCAAAAGATTTTGGTGCATTTTTGTCAAAAAAAACACACACATCAAATTAATATTTTTTTTTAATTTAATTCACAAAATGCAACTCAGAAGGTATTTCATTCACTAAATGGAAAAAAAAATAATTACAACAAAAAAGGAGGCGCGGCGAGTTTCTTCAACAGGAAAACGGATCACAAAAACAGACGAAACAACCACAAGCCCAACATCAAAGCCCTTGTACCTGCGCCACCGCCATTGCACAGCACAGCACAGCCTTCCCGTCGATGGCTTATCGTCTATCTCTATCTGTGCGTCGCGTTGGGCGTAGGTACCTGCTGCATTGTGAAAGTGGCAGAGCATTTCTTACATATGACTGACTGTCATCTTCCCTCAACAGTAGATCAATCAAAACGCGCATTCATCCATCGCGCAAATGGGAAAAATGCACGCACGCAAAAAATTCCCGCACCAATAATGACCAATCGGAGGAATCTTAAATGCATCATCATCATGTTGTCGTCGGCCGACCATCGGTTGGCGGACATCCTGGCCACAGAGAACGCATCCTGGACCGTACATAGGGGCATAAGCGGCATTGACAGTCGCGCGGGTAAAAGAAACTTTGAAATTAATTTCGAAATGTTTCCCTTTTCTGTTTTTTTTTTTTGTTTTGTTTTGTTTTGAGTTTTGCTGTATATTTCTTTAGGAGATGGGAGCTCTTGCGCGTGTGTTACCACAAGGATCGATTAACCATATTCCACCCCCCGAAAACATTCCAGCTACTGGCCGTGCATATGCATTTGATGACCATGTGCACATGGTGTCGCACGATAGTCGATAGTGACCATTTGCCGTGACTTCCAGTTCCAGCCTTCGACGAGGTCTTAAGTAACTGCAACGTTCCACCACGCCGCAGCCAGAAACAATACACATTGTAACTCGAAATGGAGTCGGAGTGCGTGTGTATGTATGTGGCTGCTGTTGTCCCTTTTCGTCGCTCCATCACCAACTGCCGGCCGCTATTAATCTGTGCACAGAAAAACAACTTGAAAGCATTTCGACCGAAACTAAATCAAGAGACAAGAACCCGCCGCCACGAGATGGCAATTTATCGGAACTGCGGGACCGCTGCTGTGAGAAAAACCATTTTCGCCGCATTGCCTTGTTTTCGATCGAGAATTTCCGATTACTTGGCCATAACTCCTTTATGGGACGATTCATTTCTCTATTTCGCACCGCGCCTCATATAGTTACTGTGGCTGCCGCCGGTTGCCCCGTAATCCTTAAGTATAATGAAGCCATTTTGAAAGCTCGCTCTATGAAGATCCGTCCAAGTGACCTTTCCGGCCGCCAATGTAATTGTACGCGCTACATGCATATAATTGCTCCCCCTCCCCGCGCCAAACAGCAGTCAGTCTTTCACAACCAACTCCTAGGATGTTTTGTTCTTTAATTTTTTTGCATCCCTCCATTCGCAGAAAATGGTTTATCATCGAAAAAGAAAAAAATAAAAACGAAATAAAACAAAGAATCGAAGAATCAAAGAATCCGAGGAATGCCATGAGTTGGTTCCCATGACTTCAGCTGTTTCACCTCGTTCTGCGCGCGCTCTGACGCTTCTTTTCGTCCTTTTAATTTGTTGCTGGAGACGATCTGTGATTTGGCTTCCTTTCTTTCCTCTTCTTTTCGCGCTGACTTTTATTTTTTGACGGGCGGTTAACACAAACATATGCAAACAGAAGCCGATCGCAAATTATTGCATTAGCTGTGCGGTTCTCTGGTTGTTGGTCTGCTCCTTAGAACAACAAGAAACGCAACAACAACATTCAACATTTCGATTTAACTTTGATAGCAATTTCAGTTTAACTCACTCTCACTCGGCAACATGTTGCCAATAACCTTTGGGGTTGACGGGAGTGTTTTACAGAACACCGAGCAATTCCATTTGCTTGATGCGTTTTCCCAGCATTGGAAGAACAGTGATCTTCAGTATGAGATTAAACGAACTACAAACAACAACAAAAAGGAAGAAAACACATGAATGAGCAACAATAGTTTGCATTCTTAGCTAAGAGCGAACATCTTAACAAGATGTTCTTGGCGGATATATTTCAACATGATTTTAAGATGTTTGCAAAAAAAAAAGAACAAAATCCTCAATTTTTAGACAGCTTTCGCGGCTTCCAAGCTAAAAAAAAAGAAGAAACTTAAAGCGGAGCTTAGCTCGGTCCTCAGATTCGGAAATATAATGCGGAGCAACATGGTGTCGATTTTGAGCCGTAAATTACGAAATGTTTCCAAAGATGAAGAAAGCTGTCCGAAGAATTGGAAGGGTGAATGGCCAATCACACATTTTAGTTTAAAGAATGTTAATTATTGAGTAAGTAATCTCCTGATGGAGCCCACCCCTTTCCTGGTTCATTCTTCGTCGTGTGGACAAGAATCTCATCACCTTTTGCTTTCTTTTTTGCGAAAATCGTTAAGAAGCACATTTTTTATAGGAAAACGTTGAAGCTTTTTTTTTTATATATAATCTACACACGCTAAAGGGGATATGAATACCCTTTTAATGTTTACACACAGCGCGAGCACATGAAGGACGAGAACGAAAGACAGACAGATCGACGTAGTGGTAGGAAACTCAGATGATAGGTTTCAATTTCAACTAACTCTATGGGTGGTCGTGGTGTCCAGGATAACTGGAGAGTTGTGTATTATTTTTGTACTTGCTTATGATTCACAGGAGTTTTTTCCAGATGTTGCTTATTACAGTTTGTGCGATCAATTTCTTCAGCCATATCCAACATCCTACTGCCAGTGTTATGCCTTCGCAGTAGGTTTCGATATTAACTTCTGAAACTGATCAACTTATTTTTATTTCGTGAGAAATAGATGCTTCGAAGACATCTGGATTCGAACCGTGAACCCTTCTCATGACAAGCGACGACGATTACCACTACGCCACGGCAACCCACTCGTTTCAATTATACTTCCGCCACGATTTGGAAGACCTTTAAGAATAGCGAACATCACTGTTACCACAGCGCTAATCAAGCCAGATTTTTGAATACAAGAGCAAACCTATGATATTGGAAAACTGCATTTTTTCTGATGGTCCAGAGCACATTACCTCTATTTTCCGGCATTCGTAGTAAATTGGTTCTTAAAAATGAAATTGTTGGTTACAAGCTAAATAGCCTTAAAATGTCAAGTCTCGTGAGCTCCTCGCCTGGTCGTTGAACAGGTCCGAGTCATTCCGAATTTTGCCCAAAAAATCAAAAAAGCTATTTAACCAGTGTTTGCCAATGGTCAGGATATTTGGAAGGTGGTCGTCGGTATCTTCGTTTACCACTTACAGAGAACTATGGTTGCTGGTAGTACAAGGTAGTTTCATGGTGATTTCCGCTTATAGAGTTCTTCTGTCCATTTTTTACTCAATAAAGAAAATAACATTGCATCCTATCTGTTCAATTTATCACTGGTGAAATGTGACCACGACCACCCTATCCAAAGATAAGTCCGAAACATTCAACTTCAAAAATAAATAAATTAATAATAATAAAAGTAATGACACGCCGCTATAAACATCCCCCACCCACAACCAGTTTCAATTTCAATACGCTTACTCCTTCCACCCACTCCACGTATACCAACGAACAACCCTCTAATCATCTAAATATCGTTCCACTGCCACCTATTAAGTTCGCAGCAGCAAGTTCCGAAGGGAAAAAACTAATAAACGACAAATTAAATGATTTGTCTACGATTTCAGGCGAACTGGCTGAAAAGCAAGAGAGGGTTGAGGTGCGGGCCACCGTTCCCAGTCGATATGAATCTCCGGATAAAGTTTTATTAAATTCGCATCACCATGCACGAGATCATTTCTCTTCTGTTATCGGCTTTGAAATGTCCGAATGCCATTAATTCCATGGTCGACAGTACCAATATTGCGTTAGTCCTTCGCAACAGACCGAACGAACGCCTTGAAGATGGAGGGTGTCGATGACTTTTACTAGATATCGGATTTTGAGTACTGAAAGGGATGCGACCTTCAACCCTCCTCGACACGCACAAAACAAATTACGCAGCAATAATATCGCTTAACATTCATTGTCGAGGCACAACAATTGAAATGACAATGATGATGCTGCCTTCCGAGGATGATATTGATGGCATCTTTTATCCAAGAATGAGGAATGATGAGGGTGCTGTCGCCGGAGCAGCAGAGGGGTTGTTCTTTGGTTAGCTTACGCCGCATACTCGTCCGGGTCGAGCACCTGTTTTATTAAAAAAGCAAATAAATGAAACTGGAACAGTGTACTCTCGAGTTGTGCAGGGGGTTGTCAAGTGGATACGGATGTTTGCCTTTTGAATTGAGCTTGAATGGAAAAGGACGATTAGGATAGTGACGACACTGAAAGTGGGGTGCAGCGATAATTTTAATTAAATGTGTAAATTTGCATGATGCATTTGTTGTTGGATTTTTATTTTATGTTTTCATTAATATGTCTTATTTATTGATTTTAAAAGTAAAGGGACTTGTACCAAGTGCCTAGTGAAACAACAGCTGTGATGTTTCTGATACGAATTTTGAACTTTCAAAAGTCAAGAGAAAAAATTATTCTTTTAATATTGTAATTAAGAATACAAGATTCTATGTAATTAGTTTGGACAAAGAGTTGAACTGATTTCGCACTTCAAAATATCAAAATTCCATTCCAGCGAGTGAAACAATCGTGCGAAGTTTACATACTGAATGGGTGGGAAAACGCTCTTCGATTTTTGTAACGTTGAATTATCATTCTGGCATACTCTAGTTACGTGCCCTGTTTATATGATGGTGATGCTTCAAACAATGAACAACAATCCAGACAACCTTGAGTCAATCCAGCACATCAAATGAAGCACAACACCCCATTATAAACTAAGTGATATTCAAAAAAATCTATTAAGTATAGATTACGGTAGTGGTCAGACAAAAGTTAACACCTGCTAGAGACTACAAAATAATCAATTTCCATTATGATTGCGATTAAGGTACTTACAAGCACGATGATTTGTCTAATTTTCTGTTCAGATTTAGCGAAATACGGTCAACGGCATAAATTGTGGTGTATGAGTCGTCAGTTTAATAGAGAGGAAAACAGTGTGATTAACACCTTACATAACGAACATTTATCTTTAAGGGTTTGGCTGAAAGAGTTCGATGTATAGCCATGTCAGTAAACAAAATGTTTAAAAGAAAAGTCCTTTATTTGTATCAGAGGAGAGGAAAGTTGGAACCGGGATGAGAAATAAGAGCACAAACCAAAGAGAAGACCGTTTGCTTAAAAATGTGTGTATTAAGACAAGAAAAAAAAACATCTTAAGAAAAAAGTCTTGATTTCAAGGAACAAACGCAAAAAGTGATAAATTATAAAACAGTACGAAAAAGTTTATCAGTCAGGAGGCCGAGGAAAAAACCGGGCTTAACAACTTCAGGAAGGCTAGTTTTATTATTTGATAACATTGAACATTTAATCTATAAAAAATAAAAGTTTGGTGTTGATCTCTTAATTTGTTTTAATTAAATAAACGAAGTCGGGATCAGAAAGCTTGATACGTCAGGAAACAGCCCTGACCTTAACACTCTGCAACTGACGCGCCCTTATTTTCACAATTCTACTGACGTCGTAGTACACCAGACACCACCATTTTGACAGCTAGTATTTTCAGATACCAAAAAGTAGGAAATAAACCAATATGTTATTTTTTTTTATTTATTTATTATTCATTAATTCTTAATTTAATTTAAAAAAATTAGCTTACTTAATCTACCATAACTATTAATTTAAGCTTGGGGCGCTCAGGCACAAGACAACACATGCACGATGAGCACCAAGGACGAGGAATCAGCAAAATACGTCATCGTCATTTAAATAAATTCTACCTCGAGACAGAGAATATACCTATCTGTCAGTTCGCTCCTCAAAGACATTTCTGGCTTATCTGTTATCATGACGGAGCTACTTATAGCATACATTATATATAAATGGAGTAAAAGATATAAGGCTGCAGTGATATCCTCTACCAACAATCTACAAAAATGTACAAAAAAAACCCGAGTGCCACAAGCTTTAATTATGCGTGTTTTTTTTAAGCCTATATAGAATAAACATGTTTCAGCAACATGTTTTCAATATAAAATACAACAAAACCTTAGCCTGGATAATTATCGAGGCTAAGGCTTTGTTGTATTATGTATTGAAATTTTTATTTTTATTCTATGTAGGCTAAAAAAAAAACACGCCTATTAATAGTCACATATTGGTCACTCGGAAAAAAATTATTTTTTACTTTTTCGTTCATTAAAGCTTGTTTTTAAAAATTATTTTTTAACTTTATATTTTTTATCTTTGCTTTCTAGACTTTATTTGTTCCTTTCTTTTTTCCCTTTTAAACTTTAACAACGACTTCGAATGACTTTACTGCCCTGAAGTCTTCAATAAACAATCTTTATATAAAAATGAGCTGTTCATTTGATATCTCAAAACTCATAAACTAACCATCCGATTCAGCTCAAACTTACGCTATATATTTTTTCTGATGTTTGAAGTGTTCGTACATCAAAAAATTTCAAGTTTTCCGGTAGATGGCGGTGGAACTCAAAAATTTTAAACTCACCGTACGATTAAGCTGAAAATTACACAATATATTTGTAATGAAGTGAGAAATGTTTGTATATCAAAGGTTTCCAAGATTTCCGATAGATGGCTATGAAAACCAAAATCTCAAAATTATTACTACAGCAATACACGGTGACAACTAACAGCTAACTTTTGATTAACGTGCACTTCTCTCTTTCATAACAAATATATTGTCTAAGTTTCAGCTCAATCTGATGGTAAGTTTTTGAGTTCTTAGGATATTATTTTTTGGACAGTTTTCTTAAATCCAAATAGAGTTATCGGCATTTAATTCTCCACCAGAGTCATTACTATTCACAAAAAGTCACTCGAAAAAATTTGATTACAGTTATGACATAAACACTGTTTTCAATGGGTGTAGCGAAGCGCACCGGGTAACCACTAGTAGTTTATAAATAAACGAAAAACAAAAGTCCAGATTGTCGAAAAGGTTGTCACTCGCAGTCACAGTCCTTTTTCGCATACAATACGTTTAATTTCCAACTGACATTGAACAACTGCAAATGTCAAATAAAAATGTTATCCTTTATTTCATATTAATGAGCCAATGCATGGATGTATTTGTCAAAATCTTTATCTCTTCACATTTGACATTGGAAAGGGTTCCACTTAAATATAGTTGTTTCTGTGTGGTTGACACAACCGAAGACATCTGCACAGATCGAAGGTGGATAGCCCACAAATTTGTTCACCAGTTAACTTTATCCTTATCGAAAAATATAAATAAACATAAATATTTCATTATCCCTTTGATGGGCACTCACAAAATGTATGTAAGCAGCTCCTAATTAAGGAATTTTACAGCGATAGACATAAGAAATATATTTTAATTTTATTTAACATTTTCTATTTGGAGTAATAACTCATTTTGTGATGTCACACTCACCCTTGCCATAGGATGGGGCGCATGTCAACACTTCAACCCCTTCTTTTCGGTCTTTTATTTCTCTTTGTGTTATCCTCTTTTTTGTTAGTAATAAAAATTCCTCTTTTTATCTCGGTTGTCTCTATAGAGATCTTGCAAGAAGGAACATAAAAAATTGTAGCTGCATTTTGGGAGTTTTCTTCCTATAAACGGGACAAAATGCGCGTAATTAAGCAGCAGGGTGTAATAAACAACAACCCTTTGTTTGTATTATTAACAGGAAAAGGCAAATGGCTCTTTGGGTTAAAAGGTTAGTGAGACTTTAAATTGTAAAGTAAAGGTTTGAGAGCATGACGGTATTTCAATGACATTTACTCATATTTCCACCTCTTTTGCGAGTACTATGTAGATTTTAAGTGTGTAGCGTTTATTACAGACACACTTTTAGAGGTTATTCAAGCAGTTAGTCTCCTTTTGCAATATTAGAAAAAAACAAGTAGTACTTGTTACAGCAGTGAAAGTTTGGATGTGCTGGTCAAAGCTACTGTACTTTAATGTATTTTAGAACAAATTGCGATATGCCTGCATAAGCCAATTATGTAACTTCGTGAGTAAACTCTATAAGTAATTAAAATGTTAACTTATTTGACTTTAATGTAAACAAGATTACGCTAAAAAATGTATTCTTCTTCTTCTTAGTTGGCGCTACAGCTCGAGGTGAACCTGGGCCTGCTTCTCGCAACCATTTGTGTGTGCGTGTTATATTTTTGCACGAATGGAAGGGACCTACAATTTTTTGCTGACTCCGAACGGCGAGTTGAGAAGCTCAATCGTGACAAATGATATACTCTTTGATGCTTGTCAGACATTCGAAAGAGGTGGGCACTGTGAAAAACTTTTAGGTGTTTGCGGCGGGATTCGAACCCAAGACCGCTGGCTCAGTAGTCCGACGCACTAACCACTTGCGCTACGGTGCCCACTAAATTTATTGCGTAGCGTAATTCCTCGGACATAAATACTAGTAATGTATATTTTTTGTTTATTATTTGTTTGTTGTAGTTAAGTCAAATTCTTTCATCAGTCAGTGAAATTAAGGACCTTGGTGTTATATTTGACTCCAAGTTGTCTTTTGCAGCCCATATAGATTATATTGTATTCAGAGCGAATTCGTTGCTAGGATTTCTTAAACGCAACACGGTAGCTTTTAAGGATATTTCCGTGGTCACAAACCATAACAGCCAAAGTCAAGTTAGGACGAAATTGAGTAAAAAGTTTTATTGGATTCACAATGCTATTATGACAATTTTTTTGTAGAATATTAGCAATAAAATAGCTCTTAGGTTTTGGGAACATAGCAAAAACCTAACAGCTTAAGTCGATTTATGAAATACAACACCGATTTAAAACTTCAAACTGTTCTCCTGAAAAATGTGCAAAATCGGCTTTGGCAGTTATGGTTTAAGACCACAGATTTACACGAGGATTAACACTCTAAAAATGCTCTACTACCCATGTTGGAATATTTCAGCCTTATTTGGTCTCCTTTTTACAATAACTCCTCTGACAGGATTGAAAATATTCAAAAAAGATTCACGCGCTTTGCACTACGAAGCTTGATGTAGTCTGAAGATTTGTCCAACTATAGATCTAGATTGATCTTAAATCTTTGAAAAGTCGTAGAAATACTCTTAGTTTTTTTTTTATCAAGGACATACTCATTGACAGGATGAACTCTCCGGACTTACTTGTACTTATGTCTCTTTATATTCTTAAAAGAAACTTGGGAAAAAGGACGTTTTCTTTCTTATTCCTAGTCACAGGATAAATTATGGGCTAACCGAACCCATAACTCGTTCTGTTTAATTTAACCCATCATGAAGTCGACCTTTAGATGAATAGAAATGTATTCAAACAAAGAGCATTGAATTTTTTTTAATAATGTTAATACTAATTAGCTTTAGTCAACAGATTTTATATATCCATTAATGAATTAAATAAATAAATGTTGTACGGAAAGCCTAACCACAGCGACCTTAAGGTGTATTATGCCTCTATAAGTCCTAGACGAAGGAACATCACTCATTATTCCTATTAGAACTGGTAAGAGAGAGCTGTGCTCACACCTAGCCCAGGTGAGAGCCCTGATCATAGCACCCATCCAGGACAATTTTCCCGAGAAATTGCAGCAGGAGACTGGGTGCAATGAGTGGCATATTCTCTGGTGTAAGTTGGTGTTTACCCAAGCACTTGAACCTTTTCTGGGTTAATACCCCACATTCCGCCAGTATATGTTCTGGGGTTTTACTGGACCCATTGCAGAATCTGCATGAGTCTTCATCTGATATACCCTGCTTTCTGAGATGGCTCTTAAGTTTACAATTCCCAGAAAGGAACGCAGTCAGGATGCGGAGCTTGTTTTTGTCCAGGATAATGCAAGCTTTGAATCTCTTCAGGTTGTAATTACCCAGCAGTGTAGTGTAGCAGCCCTTTTTCTGGCAAGTTTGTCTGCCTGGATGTCCTGGTACCCAGTCAAACATCACCCTCAAACACCAGCTCTAAATAATGAGCCTGTTGCTGCATACCTTCCCTGGTATGCTTTTATTGCATAATTTTTTTAATACGAATTGTTTCTTTACTTTTTGGGCTGAATAAGTTCGTAAAAAAACATGTTTACATATACGAATCCATCAAGACCAAAATCCAAAGCTCCGTTCTCGAGTTATGAGTGCGCACACACGGACGGCAGTCTCTTTTGTATATAAATACATATATTATAGATAATTGAATGAAGAATAAAATTGCAGCATTTAAGCGCGTTTTATGATACATAAACATTAATGAATAAATAATTAAAATTGCCATAAAGTTCGTACTGTTTCTTGAAAAACTAGAAATCCCGCGTGAAGGTAAGGTTTTTTTGAGATACGACAGGGCATGAAATAAAATAACACATACAATCAGTGCTGAATGAAGTTTTGCATCCCGACTTCTTACATACATACATGTGTATACTATGTATATATGCGTGCATACTTTTTCAAAAAAAAAAACCCTACCCACAATTTCATCGTGTACGACTCTACGTCTACAGTCTACTACAGATACAATTAAATTCGTATTCAGTGCAATCAAAATACCACATTTCTCGTTCAGATACCTCCTACATATATACTGCATATGTTTGTTTGTAGATACATTCTGATTCATATTTCTGACATTCAATGTGCATTTTAGAATGATACACGAGATGGCTGGAAAAAAGAAAACAAAAAATACATTCATAGTGCATTTTGATGCACAATTCAGTTCTCAGTTTATATCATAATTAAGTTGGATATACCATGCCAATATGGAGGTACATACAGAATGCATCATGAATACGGATCCACTTATGCAGAATGCAACAGTTGCGGTTTTGTGGAACTTTGCAATCAAATATTCCCTGCAAGTGTACCTGATAACGAGTGGAAGGGTTGAAATTGAGTTTGCGATTCATCCGCAATCGTCGCAAGGATGAGACAATTCAAAACAAATGCAATTTTAAATGCAGATGTGGAGAACGGAGTTGAATAAGTATGAGGAAAAATGATTTCAAATGTGCTATATTTTATAATTGACTAGCACTAGAAGAAAAAATCGCACTACCACTTTTTACAAAATCAGTACCTTCATTTTCTTTACTTACATCAATTAACAAGTTCAATCTTTATATGTATGCTTTTTATACTATATAGTATGTATAAATATTTCATTGAATAACGGTTACCCACTAAATTCGAACTTAAAATCTTCACCCCTTAGCATTCCGATACAAAAAAAAAAAAAAATCTCAAGTTTAATGGTTGCGCAGACTGAATCCTTTGAAAGAGAACAAAAGGATTCATTTTCATTTTTCTTTTCGTACTTTATTTGATTTACGAGTATTTTTTTTTTCTGCAATGATTCCATTTGAAACCAAGCAAAAACCAGAGTTTTCCTTTTGAGAACAAAGCTCCCGCCTATACATAGGATGAAGGAAAATTCCTTTTTCTTACTTATTACCTTCACTTTTCCATTGGGCGGAGACAACGAAGCCAACGTCGGCGATGAAAGAAAGTGGTTTGAAGGATCCTTCAAAGGAAATATTTCCAAATCGTTTTCATTACTGTCATTTACTGTGGTATATTATTATGGTGGAGTCAGTTTTTGATGTTCAACCAGCCCGCACTGTTTATTGAGAGATGCGAAACAATGGCAAACCGCTTCAAGCGATGAAAGATATTTGGCGTATTTTATTTGAAGTGTAGGTTAGGTAATCGTACTGTATTATGATGAATTGTAGGTTGGTTGGGGAATTTTTGTGGGCTACGTGCGATTAGGCTGGCGCTTGGCGATTTTTCTTCTAAACTTAGCACATTTTAAAAGCGGAGCTCCACATAGCTGGTGAAAAGATCTTTGACGAAGGGACGGGAAAAATCAGCTTGAGCAGTGTCATTGATGTTATAAATAAGACTAGTGTGCCCATGCGAGAACTCCCGCAGAAAAAATTCCAACCCCCAAAATCCAAACTTCCCATCCAACTTCCAAACTTCCCATATGATTTGCATATGTCAACTCATCATGGAAGTCCCATGGAAACCATATAGGAAGTGTTTGTTTTTTGAAACTAAATTTTGGTTGATATGATGTACCACTTTCATCAACAACAAATATATCAACAAAAATGAACTCTTAAAACAGCAAATATTTCCCATATGATTCCCAAATAGCAAATGTATCAACCAAAAAGAATTAACTCTTAAAACAACAAACACTTCCAATATGATTGCCATATAGCAAATATACATATCAACCAAAATTAATTCATTTCCATCAGTTGACAGGTGAAAATCATACGGGAAGTGTTCATTCTTTTGGGAGTTCATTTTGGGTAGAATATTTGTTTTGATTTGTTTTTTAATTTGTTAAAATTTATTAAGTGAGAGTGCAATTCGTCAGTGCTCCAAGAAATTCTCTTTCTTTTGACACCTCATGTGCTAAGATTGGTTAAGTGTGAGAGCCGCAAGTGGTACCTATACCTACTACAGAAATAATTTATAGGATTCAGCCTTGTTTTTATTTTCTCGAATAGCTACATTTGTAGATATGAAATGCCATTTTTTTTAAATTTCAGTTGCTATCTTTTGAATATAAAAAAATAAGTTCTACATTTCCAGCTCTTTCGTGTATCCATCACTTTCTAGTTTGGAGTAAAGCGTATGCTGTCAAAGTATAGACAGGACAGTACTTAAATACATACAAGTCCTACCAATGGGTTTGTTCGGTGTCCGTAGACCTAGGGCGTTGTGTCGAATGCCAGTGTATTTTCGCATGGTTGTCAAGAAACACATTTCAAATCTCGATTCATGGAACACAAACCGTCATTCTTTGATATCGAAAAATAAAACCGATTTAGTTAATAAGTTTTAACAGCAAAGTGAGAGTGGCGCATATCGAACGAAGCTTAGAATAAATTGACATATCGAAAAAAAATTAATTTGTAGTTGTTGTCACAACCGAGAATGGCGGATAAGTGTTCTCCTGTTGGCCAACCAAAACAAATCCTAACAAGAAGTGTGTATTCCGTTTTACTGCGGTTGAAATTTTAACTATTAAATGTTATCTATAGATTTATTGTATAATATATATGAAGTGTATTTTGTATCTATCGGTAGCCATTATCTATCTAACGTGTATACGTTTGAGAAGTATGCACTTTAAAAGCAGGCGTAATACATAATTGCGAATTAATTGTTTTAATTGTCGGTGAAAGACAGCTGACAAGTATGATATGATCTGACGGTAGGTATGTAGATAATCCAATTAGGTATAGCTACTAACCTCTGCAAAGAGATCAATCCTTCGGAATGTATTTTTTTCTCAAACAATGTTATATTTGACTTTAATCGAACATTAAGGCTCATTAAATTATTGTGCTTGGCATAACAAGAGGGAAAGATTATGCACTCACAACTCGAAGCCAATCAACTGCTACCGGCCGGCGCGGCGCACAAGTTTTCCTGAAAAAGCGTAATTAAAAGTGGCAGCGAATTTTTCAACTCTCCATTGGCACTTTTTACTGACGTCGCGTCGTGGTCTTTTAACGCAAGCCGCCACCAATATGTCCAAGCCTAATCGCAATGTGTAGACATCAACTTCGTCCATAGTGACGTCGCAGGAAGACACATTCGAATATTATTAACACAAACAAACAAAATTGCTTTCTGGGCAAAACTCCTAATCTACCTTTACCGCTCCACCACTGCGGTCCCATCGGTGTCCTCACCTGGACTTACTCATAACGGAATTCTCTTTGAAATGCCGCAAAATGGCATCCATTACCCACAGAGTGGAACATAGGCACACGTACAATGAGCATACACATGCATATGAACAAATCTTGTATGTGTTGGAACACAAGTGGGTAGCAGAAACTTTACAATTAAGGATGTAACCGAAGCCCCACTGCTTTTGGTCAAACTGCACAGAATACAGGTTGTTACCACACTACCACTGGCAGAACCGCCCAATTTAATTACAAAACAGTTTTCCATCGATACCTACACAAATAGTAAACTTTAACCACAGGCAGCCATTTAACTAATTAACACACAAGTCGCCGTGAAACGGTCACGAATTCGCCGTCAAAAAAAAAATTAAAATATCTCTGCGTGTACATTTGCCGAAATATGTGTTAGGCGGTAAGGAGGGAAGAATGTCTCTTTCCTATGCACCTACATTTTTCAATGGAAACGCTTTATCTTTCATTTAATTTGCGGCACAATGCACTCTGTGTTTCCTTTTCCCAGGAATATTTTTCACGACAACTCTGCTAATGGTATTGGTATATAATACCGCGGCAGCGGCGACAACGGCTGTTTCAACCATTTGCATTGTGGCCCAGCCCTCTCTTATCACCGGCTACTATTTCCCTCTCTTGTGCATTTTTTACACTCTTTCCTTATATACTGCTTCCTTGGGATATATCTGTCTCTTTTTAGAATGAAAGCTTTGGGGCGTAGCGTAGCTATCTGACAGTAGCCGATGGGATTTAATTTCATAGTGTGTGTTTTTAATATGACTTTTCTCTTTCCTCTTATGCAAAGTGCGAAAAAATATCACTGTTTCTCTGTCTAACTAACTGACTTGGGTGCAAATTCAATTGAACGCGTACACGATGTCAGAGAGAATAAAACAACAACAATGTGACAATTATTGAATTATTTACTTTTAATTTGGCTATGGCTATACTCGCACTCTGATAAAAGCTGTGTTAATCAAAATAAAATAATATGAACACAAAACAAGATAAGCGTGAGGTGCAAACAAATTCAAGCATATGGCCAGGGGTGTGAATAACGAGGCAAGTGCATGAATTTAAAACTCACCACACCCGGTGCAGCGCGAGGCGACTGCATGGCTATAGTTTAGCTGTATTATCTTGCTACCGCCATAACTGTCAATTACAGAAGTATTCAATTAGCAACAATCTAATAATTCGTAATTGACATGATTAAAATAATTTATTCGAGTATCATGTTGTTAATTTATTAGTGGTAGCTAGAGGAAATATCTTTCACAATAATTTGACAGGTGTGTCCTCAACAACAATGTAAATATGTGTAATAGATTGGTGCTTACCTACATAAAGGTATAATGTATATGTACCTACCTATACATACAATCATACAAACATATGTATATGTATGTATTTTGAAATTAATGGTTATACAGCGTGTTACATAAAACCTTTATATGTACTTTTATGTATTACTAGTTGAAAATGAAGCAACGAAAATTACGTTGCAGAAATAATCGATGAAATAAAGAAGCCAAATAATCTAGTAGGTACTAATGTACTACCTATCACTACTAAACTACAACTTATGACGAGACGCATTGTAAAAGGAGTAAATTTTCGAAACATTTTGGCAGGTCAGTGTTGCCACCGCGAAAATGTGAAAAACAGAGATGTTCTGTTGGACCTACCAAAGTAACAGATTTAAAATTTCCTCTAAAAACCTCTAAAATACAAGGTTTTTCAGTAAAATGTCTATTGCATTAGGAAAAGGTTTTTTGACACTATAAATAATTTGCTGTTGTGCTGACTTGATTTTATTGATATTTCGTTTCTCTTCAGCATGTCGTATAATAGTCCACTTTTGTGAGGTTCGTCGAAAAAATATCTGTTGCGTTGCAAACAACGCCTTTGCATTCCATAAAATTGTCTGGATTTTTACCGAGCCAATTTTTAAAAAGAAGTTCCTCTAGCCATTCCTTCCTAAACTTCTGTTCATACTTTGTTCTTTTCCCTGAATTTAACTTGAAAAGGGATTGATACAAAGTTTATGTTGAGCTTACGTCATTACTTACTTACTTAATTGGCGCTACAGCTCGAGGTGAACATAGGCCTGCTTCTCGCAACCATTTGTGTGTGCGTGTTATAATTTTGCACGAATGGCAGGGACCTACAGTTTTTTGCCGACTCCGAACAGCGAGTTGAGAAGCTCAATCGTGACAAATGATACTCTTTGATGCTTGTCAGACATTCGAAAGAGGTGGGCACTGAGAAAAACTTTTAGGTGTTATGCGGCGGGATTCGAACCCAAGACCGCTGGCTCAGTAGTCCAACGCACTAACCACTTGCGCTTCGGTGCGCACGAGCTTACGTCATAGCCAAGAAAAACTAAAATCACGGAAATGATTGAAAAACTTGACTTCAAATTGTGAAATAAATAAAAGGCACTTCAAAGAAGTGTTAATGTCAATGTCACTAGGTCCGTTCGCATATTTTTTGCATTAAATAGGTATGTGTTTTCTTTCAAAAATCGAAGAGTGCAAAATGTATGTGATTTCACAGATTTGACAGTTTTCATGCAATCTGTCCAAATAAACTTCTTGTGCTAAAATTCGCAGCATGGGGTTCTTACTCTAACGTGGGCACCCTCCAATAAAAGAAAAGTAAACTAACTGGAGAAATGGTTTAAAAATTGTCTGGGAACAGGAAACAGTAGAGTTCACTTTTTCGGAGCTAAATAAGAGTAGACTCCTCCTGTTATAACAGGAGAAACGGCAACAACAACAACAACAACAACAACAACAACAACAACAACAACAACAATAACAACAACAACAACAAAATAGAACCTATAGGACATGGCGCTGCCGTCTATCTAATGAGGACTATCTTGAGTACAAAAGGCTAAAGTCCGAATTCAAATCTTCCCTTTACCATGCATACCTGGCTTATATTAATGATGTAGGGTAACTTCGGGCATTATGGCACACTTTTTTTGTTTCTCAAATAATTTCAACATGAAAAGCTTTTTTATTAAAAAACAAAAACAGTTAGAAAATATAAGAAAATCAGAACAAAAATACTTTAAATAATTATAATAATTCAATGAATTATTGAAAAAGTTAAGTTAAAAATGTTTGACAAAAAACCATAATGCCCTATGCATAGCTTTGTCACAGCTATCACAAGTGTTTTTGAATGAAGTACATGAGTCGTGAGACCATTTATGACTTATTATAATTGTGACTTGGTCTGTATTTGTCTGCCTGTTCAAAGCCCATATAAAACAGCTCTTTTCTGGAGCGAATCCAAACGCTTGTAGTTTCTTTACATGAGCCACACTTTTCTGCTCGTTTTCTACTCCTAGGCATGTGGGAGCACCTAAACATGCTTCCTGTTGTCATCATTCTAGAGTCTTAGTATACATTTTCTTACATGCTTTACATGCGAACTCCATAAGGGTCAGAGTACGCCATAATGCCCCTACGACAAGTGCGCCATATTACAAAAAAGACTTATTTACACAAGACCTAAAGAAAAACGCCAGATTTTCTTTTACTGCTACTAATCAATGCCACCAAAGGAAAACTAATATGATTCACTTCACTTCACTGTGTACACTAACCCCGTGCGTTTTATACTTAATAAGCCACACGCAAATGAAAAAGAGCCAAAAATATATATGCAGATGACAAAAACGCGACAAAATCGCAACAGCTTTACAACTTATCGTGGCACTCTCTAAAGGAAGACTCAAGTTTTCCTATCGTTTTATTTTCTATAAGTAAACCGAAAAAGTGGTATTTACAAGGTGCGCCTGTTATAACGGGAGAGACGTCAACACTGGGCAGGTAGTCATAATATGATTCGAGAAGTGTGGAAAAATGGTCCTGGGCCTGAATTGTCGGAAGGTATTAAAACGTTTTGAGCATGTCATCGATGTTAGGTGTCCCTTCTTGTTGACAGCACATACGAGTAGATAGAGAACGTAGTTTGACACTTGTTTTTGGGCTTTTGCTTCTGCTTTCAGTCACTGCAGCAAAGTTTTCAGTTTATTTAGTTGGCCAAGCTTGAGTTTTTATGAACAATCAATAACTTGCTACAGAATTTCAAATCTATCGAATTGAAGATTATTATTATTGTTTTTGTCTGCTAAACTGTACCTACATATTATGTATTCATTGTATGAACCTATTCATATTTATAGAAGTTGTGCCCTTAGCCTTATCGAAAACTGCGCCATTGATCTAAATGAGGATCTTCAACGGATATCGAACTGCTCGTTGAAAAATAGCTTGACACTTAATCCAAATAAATGTAAATGTATAGTTATTTAAAAAAAAGGTAATGCTATCATATTTTCCTTCTATCTTGTTGAACAATTCAGCAATAGAATTTGATGAAACGTTAGGTATGGTTTTCAATTGAACACTCACATGGAATAACCATATAAACGCGATAGTGGGTAAAGCATATGGTGTAGGTATTTCGAACGTTGCGGACTGCTGAAAAGTTTACACCACTTAGGACAAGGCTGGTGCGCTTGCCAAAGCTCTGGTTATTCCTGTGCTTACTTATGGAAGTAAAATATCCTATAATTGTGATGCTGATAGTAAAAGAAAGACTCAAGTAGCATCTAACAGAACTATCCGCTATGTCTACAGTCTAAGAAGGTATGACCACATCTCACATTTAGCAAAAAACTTGTTGGATATGCGTTTTCAGAACTGCGTCAAGTTTCGTATTCTCAGTATTTGTTTCAGTATTATGGGCACCGTAGCGCAAGTGGTTAGTGCGTCGGACTACTGAGCCAGCGGTCTTGGGTTCGAATCCCGCCGCAAACACCTAAAAAGTTTTTCACAGTGCCTACCTCTTCCGAATGCCTGACAAGCATTAAAGAGTATCATTTGTCATGTAAAGCTTCCCAACTCGCCGTTCGGGGACGGCAGAAAACTGTAGGTCCCTTCCATTCGCGCAAAAATATAACGCGCACACACAAATGGTTGCAGGAAGCTAGGCTTGGTTCTCCCTAGGACTGCTGAAGTATTTTTATTACAAGAACGAGGCAACAGACGTATCTCTATTTTAAAATCCAGTTTTCGGCATCCAACAGATCTTTAATTCCTCCAAAATGCTCTTGCCTAGTATCTAAACGACAATTTTTTGTTCCTGCTATTCACCTTTGAAATTTATTTCCGCGCAACTTGAATTGACTGACACACGTCGATTTAAGTGCGACTTACAGATTTTCTTAACAAATCAACGCAACTAAATTTTGACTTCCCTACCCCCATTCAAGCAATCTCAAAACAATCAATCTTATAAATTATAAATATGAAATGCACACAAAGGAATTATAAAAAATGTTAATATTTGCAAATTGTTACTTTTATTTTATTTAAATTAATACCAATTGTTGATTGCTCACATACTAACAAGTGTATACTTATTGTGCCATAAGTACATATTAATAAATAAATCTAAATCTAAATCTATGTGCATATGTAAGTATGTGCAGGTGTGTGTGACAATATCCGAGTCACATAGTACGTATCACAATATTTTGTGTTATGTTTTTATAGCTGAACGTATGCTTACTTTTTACGAATGACCAGGATTTGTCTGGGACTGTTACCGGGCACAAAAAACCAAACAATCGACAATTAGACATGCAAAGTAAATTTTCAACTATAAAATGTTTTTCACTGCTGTTAATGTAGGTTGCAAGAATATGGAACTAGAATGAAATAAAAGCTATAACTTTAAATAATTTATAAATGTAATTTAAAAATGTGGCTACCTACATATGTCCCTACTACTTATAAGTACAACTATCGGTATTATTACAGGACACTGCCTTATAGACAAGCATGTAGCTAGGCTTGGTATTATTTCAAATGACTTCTGTAGAAGTTGCAGAGATGAAAATGAAGAAGAGATCCCAACACATCTCCTCTGTCCATGCCCAGCTTTTCTTGTAGTAGAAAACTACACCTAGGAAAATATTTTACTTCTTCGACGATCTTAGTGTGACCTAGCAGAAAAAGATGTAGGAAGCCTTTTTCGCTTCATACAAAGCTCCAAATTTAAATATCCCCAAGATATTGGTATCACAATGGGCCTCTATAGGCATAAGTGTGCTGGTACTCGTTACTGGCAGCCACTACTACCTAACCTAACCATAGAAGGGTAAGGCGGGGCTAGTGGGGTCACTTTCCACTTGAAGTCTCATAAATGTCACCTTACTCGTAACACAACTATGAAGCTGGTATCAATGGAATTCTTAATAAAATTTTAAAAATCTAAATATGGTATACGTAATCGCAGAAGAAAAATATTGTCTCAAATTCGCCAAGTCCATGTGGATCATATTGCCCCACTAACGGGGCAGTTATTTTTTTAGCTTTAATAAAATTTGTATGGACATCAATAATTTAAAAAAACACTTAAGTTTGAACTATCAATCACATGTTGACGCCCAGAAAACCATTTGTCCAAAATGATTAATAGAAAATCATTTCAGTTTATCAACAATATCATCAGGACTTAGGTTGAGATGAATGTCCTTTCGCACGGCATTAGCTTCAGTACAGCGCAGCGGGCCGACGCTGCGAATGACCAATAAATTTGGTGACTCAGGAACTTTGTAGTATTTGTTTACTTAACTTTGTGGCTTTGCAAAAATACTCATGAGTGTTATCTTAAATGTAGGTCAAGCAACTATCTCCAAAAGCCTAAAATATCATACACACATTTCCCACTGATTTTCGAATCGAATTTAAAATTCAATTTGCGGACTCAATAAAATATGTTTCAATGTATTGCTTCATACGTATACTTGGCTATAGCCAAACTTCCCAAAGCCTAACGAACTGAAGTCTCTGGCGATCCGCAGTCTAAATTAGAAAGTCCTAAATTAAATAAACTTTTCCAAATCTTATCTACACAGAAAACAAGGCAAAGAGCTCCTTATAATGAACAAATTAAGTCTCTAAACTCCCTTGCCTTGGCTGGCAATCTTTGAAAATAAAATCAACCCGAAATTTGTGGTATCCATAAAGATACTCCCGCCAGCAACCATACATCCATTCAAAAACTCCTTCAGAGAAAACTCCACCAAGAAGAAAATCAAAGGAATTCAGGGATTACAAACGAGTATATCCTTCTACAGTATACGTACTCGTTGTATGGGTACTCTTGGTACGAACGGGTACAAAAGGACTCCCAACAGCGAGTTGTGCAAATTCAAGAAATTCAGAAATACTCTAACTTCCCTTTCCTGTTGTATGAAGGTACGGGGCGCAGCGCATTATTATAAAGCCCACAGGGGAGTTTCGTAATTATTTATGGTGCAGTATTTCGATGGTAAATTAACTGACTTCCGCGGCACGGTGGCACAGTGGAATTCGGAACACTACGACACCGGATGTGTAGGTTCGATCGATCCAATTATTGTGAAATGTACGTATGTATGTACGCATCGATGGTAGTGAGAGTCATCCATCAAATCAATTAACCGAGTGACACCCTCTTAGGGACATTTGCATTCAATTACTAGCACATATTCCGTCTTCCCATGTACTCGATGTACACACATCGGGTCTTTGGGTACCAAAATGCAAAGTCTACTTAATTAAAAATCAATATCTTTCTCAACCACATTCAGGAAATGATTTAAAAGAAAAGAAATAAGTGGATTCGGAGTAAAAAAAAAATAAAAAAAAATGTAAATGTGTCCTGCGATCCTCGCGCGATCTGGTTAGCAGACAAATAAATCATACTAACGCCAGCAGTTCAGTCGCCGAACTCTAAAAATGACGTATTACCTCTCTTTGGCTGCTCGGTGATGGTGTTTAGCGCATGACGGACCAGGCACCAGGGTCCTCCATACTCCACGCGATGTTACCAGAGGGAAAAAAAACCCCGAGATCAGTGCAAACACACATGTGGTCGAAAGATGTTCTTATACATTTCGGGGAGGAAAATTAACATTTTCTTGTTGTTTTCTTTTTGTGCTGCGCTTGTTGTGGCCCATTTCAGTAGCGCATCACTTCGTTTCGGAAGAATGGACACAAACATTTTTTTTTTTTTTTTGGTTTTTCAGGATGTTTTGCTTTGTTGTGGTGTCAGTGACACACCACAAAATTAATACATTAGCGGTGACATTCTGGGTGTCATCGGCTTCAATGCGTGCGACCGTGAGACAGACTTACTCGGGAGTATTATAGTTGAAGGACATATTCTCGAATATTTAGAAATATCTTCCGCATTTTTTAAATTAAAAATTTTCCTGGAATGTTGATATTCCTAAAAATTGCTAGAAATATACTTACGTATTTATAAAGAGATTCGTACAGATAAACTTTTGCAATATTTGTATCCTGTGGGAGGAGACATTTTAAGAAACTTTTATACATTCAATGGTCACTTACTTGTTGATGAATAATAGGCTATGGTCTGGAGTGGACCTGAGCTTTGTATAACAAGCATAACCCCTTAACCCCTTTATGTTTATTTACTCCGTTTTATATGTCTGATTTTACCTGTCCTCTGACATAATACATTTTTGCATCACAAACTCAACTTTTCCTCAGGCCTGGAAATCTGCAAGAGTGATCCCTATTGCCTTTTGTTGTCTTCTGCCAGTGACTTCCGACTCATAAGCATTTTGCCATGCTTGTCAAAATTCTTTGAGAAGGTGCTTGCTAAACAAGTCCTTGATCACCTCTCCGACAACTCTCTTTTAAACCATCTCCAATCAGGTTTCCGAGCTGGCCATAGCTGCTCCACTGCATTGGTCAACATCCTTGATGACATTCGAATGGACTTTGATAAGAGATTTGTAACCTTGCTTTGCCTACTCGACTTCTCAAAGGCATTTGACAAGGTTAATCATGACATCCTCTGCTGGAAATTTAAAAAAATATTTTGGGTTTAGCTATAAGGCGTTGATTTTCCTTTCTATTAGTGGTCATTGTTGATGATAGTTACTCGGAATCCAAGCCATTCAGACAGGAGTGCCTCAGAGATCAATCTTGAGACCTATTTTGGGTTGGTTCTATTTGGCATCCTTATAAATGATTTGCCTTCAGTTGATTCATATATTTTTACACTGATAAGTCATGATCCTCCTATCCCTACCCTTACAAAAAAAACTCAGAATTTGTGATGCTGCTAAATAAGGATTTATCAGCAATTAATGATTGGATTGTGAAAAACGGACTTCTTCTCAACCCAAACATATGTTAAGCTATTCCCATATTGCAAACAAATTTTTTGAACTCGATCTTGTTCCTGACATTTGGCTTCTAAACTAAATTTAGTTGAATCTGCTAACTCTCTCAGTTTCGTTAGTAATCGCAATCTCTTATGTTATAACCACATTAACATTGTAATTGGGCGTATCTACGGTTGCCTTCGCAAACCAACTGCTAGCTTTACTCCCCCTGTGGTTTCTTCTACGGTTAGTGCGTTCTGTAGTTAGTGCGTTGGACTACTACGCAATGCTGCACGGGTTCAACTCCTGGCCGTGTCTAATACCTAAAAGAGTTTTTTCACGGTGCCACCTCTTTCGAATGTCTGACAAGCATCAAAGAGTATCATTTGTCACGATTGAGCTTCTCAACTCGCCGTTCGGAGTCGACAAAAAACTGTAGGTCCCTTCCATTCGTGCAAAAATATAACACGCACACACAAATGGTTCACCTCGAGCTGTAGCGCCAACTAAGTAAGTAAGACTTCACAAACAGAAAAGACAAAGGAATTCCTTTGCCTGCGGGGTATTTATAGACGTCAAAAATATAGCGCTTTTTACTAATACATATAAGGATAAATGAAACGTATAATCTACACTGTAACTGGAATGTGCAAGTTGCCAGTTCAGTGTTTCTTACGGCGAATTGTAGGGTAAATTAGAACACCCCCTGAAACTAGGCAAACATTTGTTCGCACCCTCATTCTACTCTTGATAACTTACTCTGAAGTTGTTTACCCCAATCCTGACTCGCTATTAATGCATAAACTCCAAGTAGCTTTAATGATGCAATCCGCTACATTCATAGTCTTCGTAGATGGGATAGAATCTCTGCTTACGCCAATAACTTTCTTGGATGTACTCTCATCTCTTAAATATGTAAATTCTAGGAACTGCATATTTCTGCATAGGGTTCTTACAACCAAAAAAAATTTTTTTTCGATCTAATAGAACCATGAAAATTAGCATTCCCTCCTACAAATATTCTACAAAAATCTTCATGCAATCAGGCTATGGAATTATTTGCCTTTGGATAGTAAACGTAAAGTTATAAATTGTTGGCATTAAACTTTATGTTTAGGATTCAATTTTTTTTTACACAGAACAGAGAGATTGACGTTCGTGACGAGGACGGGAACGTCTTCAGATCCAAATCTATGGTCTATGGAAAGAGTATCTTGTCTCGGCACCGGGTTAGGAGTTCTGTATCCATGTTGGCCAAACCAAAATTTAAGCGTTGTCAACAGTGATATTTTGTTCCAAGTCGATGGAAGCTTTTTCATTCTCGATTTTTATCATTATTATTGAATTGTGAGATGCACCGCAACCTTAAGGTTTATTGTGCCCTCTACAAGTCCTAGACGAAGGAACATTCCTCTCGTCATTATTCCCCTTAAAATTGGTTAAAGAGAGCTGTGCTCACACCTAGCCCAGGTGATGAGAATTGCCTAGGTCATAGCACTTCCTCCAGGCTGATGTCCTTGAAATAACCCCGCAGCAGAATACTGGGTACAATGAGTGGCAGATTCCCTGCTGTAAGTTGGTGTTTACCCAAGCACTTGAACCCTTTCTAAGTTAATGTCCCACAATTCGCCAGTATATGTTCTGGGGTTTCACTGGACCTATTGCAGAATCTGCATGAGTCTTCTTCTGATAGACCTAGCTTCCTGAGATGGCCCTTAAGTTTACAATTCTCAGAAAGGAATGCAGTCAGGTTGCGGAACTTTGCCATTGCTTCATGGTCTTTATAACTGCGACATTTTCATTTTCTTTTCCCGTCTTTAGCCATTCTTATAAACGTCCTATTTGCAGCTCCTTTCGCTAAGAGGTGCAGTGGAGTAAGCTCCAATAACACCTCAAGCGCTGCAGTCGGACAGGATCTTATTGCACCTGTTATGCATACACATGCCAGTCTCTGTACTTTGTCCAGTATGTTTCTCATCGTAATTAGACTGGTTCTTTTAGACCATACTATTGCCCGGTGGGTAATTATAGGTCTCACCATGGTGATATAAATCGATCTAAGAATATGAGGTCGACGGCCCCATGACTTTCCAACTATGCATTTACATGTCATGAGTGCACGAGTGGCTTTCTTTTTAGCCTCTTCTGGGTGCTCATTCATTTTCGACCTCATTGTCTCTAAGTACCGCAAGTAAAAGGCATTACGATTATGTTGTCCAAAGTGATGCGGGTAGCAAACTAGGCCTTTCTCAAATCACCAAAAATGAGTAGCATCCCAACTTCAGAAGTATCTATGACCAAATTGTACGCGTAAATTTATTTTAAGAAGCATTTCTCCCCAACCCTCGATCCACCAATTTCGTTGACGACAAATTGTGGCCATACACATGGCTCCTTAAATCATTGAATTTATTGTTTGCTTACGGCACTCGGCTTACTTAACATAATGGCATCCTACCTGCGAACCGAACGTCCAACCTTTGACAATTGCTTTCTAAATTAAAACATTCCACAGCGATAACAACCGCGCTCCGCACATTATCATCTCAAGGAGTTCAATAAATTTCACCACAAATGACAAGTTATGCCATCTTATCGAGTTTCGGGTCGTGGCATCGGGGCGACCCGACCCTATGCCGGCATCGAGATCGGCCCAAAGGAATTCCACAAAACGATCGTGCGCCGTGTGCTCATGCCAAAATAGAAATCAATTTGTTCAGAACTCATAGATGAGAGTTCAATAAATATAAAATTCCAGCTCCAGCGGGTGTATTATTAGGGGCGCCGTACACCCCAAAAATTGTACATGTCTTCACATTAAAGTCACGAATTAGTCGGCCCGTGGGATGTAGAGCATATACGCATACGTTGACTGTCCCACGGCCGATTGATTTAGGTAAACAAACCGCGCACTAAATCGTCCACCGAAACGGTTCCGAATGCGCTGGCAATCGTTTACACAATTTACGCATGCGGCTCCTGATGTTTTCATTGCTCAGCTAGGGAATAATGTATGGCAGCAGTTGTCAACAGTTGGTATACACGATACACCAGGCATACAAGCTCGCTCCAATCGATATCTTGATTTCCTCCTGCTAAAAACCCATCAGCTGTCGTTTCGGTGATGGTGCTGTGTTGACTTTTCTCCTTCAAACAAAAAATTATAAAAAAAAACATTGAATTCTTTATTTGTAATATCGCAGCAGTGAGCAGAGCCTAACTGCTGCCAAAGGATAACCGGTCGCACGAAGGAACTTATTAAAAAGCGATAAACCCATTCATTTGCGAATTGTTGAACACCTTGAGGACATCGTGCTGAGGGAAGAGTGCATTTTTATGCTAAAATAATTCGCTTCCCATTGTGTCTCCATTGTCTTTAGGCATTGTCCAGCGTTGTGGCTTGTGGACTCCGTCCCGGTTTTTTTTTTGCTATTTTCTCCCGCGTTTGCTTCTCTTTCTCCTACATTCCATGTATTGTTTTTCGGTGGACGTTTTAAAGGAACAAAACTGAAGAAATAAAGGGAAAAAAACTCCGGCAGCAGTAGCACTCCCATCGCATCACAACGCCGCGCCGCACCGAGTCGATGGAAGTGATGCCCATGTACTGTGCGCGGGTGTTTTATTTATGAAAGTTCAACGTCATTAAATGCCATTTTGTGTTCATCGTGACATTTATATTATGATTTATACGGTGACGGTGCAGGAAATATTTTCGGTCGTTAACGGTGATTAGTAAAACGAATTGGCTTTGTATTTTTGTTGATTTTAAATTTGTTCGATTATTAGATGTGATAATAATCGTAACTTAAAAAAGAAATTAAATGTTGGTTTTTAGTTTATGTCATTAGTCATAAGGTGACATAAACTTCGGTGACACTAAAAGCCACTAACAAACAGAACTAGTTTAAAATTCTTGATAAAAATGAGAGCGTTTCGCATTTAGGAAAAAAAGGTTATGCATCTTTAAGCTTGTTTTAAAAATCTTCCATAGCTACACCTTCTTAAATAGCTACACCCTCTTTAATGCAGCAACAATTCAGATTGAGTTTTTTTAGCATCAACCGCGCGCCGGTGATTTATAGGATGTTTCTTAGCGATAAACAAAAGAATAGTATTCCGTGTTCATCGGAATAGTTTTCTTTACTTCGGATATACATATGTATGTATATACAAGGTAGCGCAAAATTAATCACCCTATCGGAAGATGTTATAATTTTTCAGATGGCATCGTATGTTAATCATATTTGACATTTGTGAACTAGACAGCTGCAGTATAAAACAGACAAGCAATGGAGCGCTATACTCCGCACACAGCATGAGCCACAATGGATATTCTGAAGGAAGCGTTTCATGGTCGCGTAATCTCCCGTTTTGGCGATTTGGCATGGCCAGCAAGATTGCCCGAATTAACCATCTCAGACTTCTTTCTTTGGGGCTACTTGAAGTCGCAGGTTTATGCCAACAAGTCTCAGACAATCGCAGCTCATAAGGAGAATATTTGTTAGGAATGCGAACAGTTATCACGGGAAATCTTGCGGAAAGTCATGGAAAATGGGCACAAATGTGTATCACCACTGGCGGCAGCCACTTGACGGATATCGTATTTTTCACTTAACAGAAAAAATTGTAAATGTCCAAATAAATATTTCCTCAAAATCTTTTTTTTTTCTTTTCATTTAGTAAAAAAGTAATTCAAAAACAAAATTCGATGAGTAATTTTGCGCAGCACTGTACATATACATGTGTACAATTGTACATACATACTTTAGATTTCTGGGTGGTCTAGTATCTCATAAAATGCGGTTGGATTGGCCAGATCCCATGGTGTTCTTAACTTCTTTCAAGGGAGAACTTTCACTCGTGGACAAAAAAAAACCCTCGCATTCGAAATAATTTGTATTATCTCCTTTCCGACGGGAGCCAATATATATATGTATGGTGAAATTATTTATGTATAAGCATATTTTTTTTTAGTTAATGCCAATATTTTAACTATCTGAATATCCTTCAAGACTACTGGTAAGTGCTCTGTATATTTTTTATTTGGTAACAAGTCACAATGAGTTCGTTTTTTCAAACATTTGAAATGGTTTTGATTCTTGAAAAAAAGTGTTATTGTTGCTTTGCCTAAGGAAAAACTTTAATTCGCGATATTGCTCGTCGACTAGGGACTAATGAATGGAGTGTACGAAATATTTTGAAAAATGTTCAACTAGAGAGCTCTTGGAAAGCTGGAAGCGGAGGACCCAAAAAGACATCTCCTAGAGATCAGCGTCTAATCCAGCGAATTCGCTTAAAAAACGGTTTGCACATGCTGGGGATATTAACTGGTAATTCCAGGAGCAAATTGGGAACAAGTAAATATTTGGACAATATCGAGATTGCTTAATGCAATTGGAGTTAATGCAAGGCTAATGAGAAAACAAAGGCTTGGATGGGCAAAAATTGGACTCAGGCCGAATGGGGACGAGTCACATTTTTGGGAGCAAAATCGGTAAGTTTTTCTGTTATTCTGATCTGTAAAATACCATTTCTATAAACTTTTTGTACTAACGTAAAATTCCCTTTATTCATACGAATGCAAATATATTTTGATTGTGTGGTCAAATTTCGACTAATATATATTTTTGTTACTCTAACTACAGTACGCCCTCGGTAAAAGCAACCCTCGATAAACTCAATACCTCGGTCAAAGCAACACCCAAATTTTTACCATTAGTGACTCAGTAATTGCAACTTTTCAAAAAAATGTGACTCAGTAAACGCAGCTTTCCATACATGATCTCTTATTTCGTTTTATATTTGTTTCTATTTTTTGGTGTTTGGTTTTACTATAACTGGGCAGTTATTTTACAGTTACTTCTCTCAGAATTAAATATACATATTGTTTTTCTTTTCTTTTACGACGAACGTTATTCTTTTATTTTTCATACTCTTTTGTGACTCGGTTATTGCAACAACCTCAATTAACGCAACTGCTCGAATTTTTATCAGTTGCTTTTACCGAGGGCGTTCTGTAATAAGTTTTTAATTTTATAAGAAAAACTTTGATTTTTTCTTTAAAATTGAGGAAAAGTAAATGGTTTCTTTTTGTCCAGGAATGTATTGTTTCATTTATTTGCATGATTTGTCAGCAAAGTACAAAGTCTTTCTTAGACATTTGGATTAAAACTTAATAAAACACAATAATTTTTGTTTGCATAAAAGATAAATAAAAGAAACAATAGAATAAAAATAAAACAATTAACCAAATTACATAAGTAGGTAGGTATACAAATATAAGAACATAACATGTTACATTGAGCAAACAATTACGGCTGGAAAAATTTCAACAGTTTAGTTTTTATTAATGGTATCGACATATTAAAGTCAATTAATTGACTTATAGCTCCAGTAGTGAGTATTGAGTTGAAAGCGCATCGAGCTTTCATTAGGTTGGTGCGAATCTCTAACGTATTCCTTTGACCTTTTATCATTTTTCAGGCTTCCGCTAGCTAGAGTAAAATTCTCATATCTGTGCCTAGTACGTGGTTCTTCTGTCCTTTTCCACAGAACTGATGCTTTGTTATTAAACCCCTCGCAGACAGTTACAGTTACTCCAGAAAGATTGCATTCGATTGTTCAGCACAACAATATTCAAGTCTGATGTACCTAAACCCTCTCACCCTCTGCAAATTGATTAAGCAACTCTTCCTCAAAGATAACACCGAAAAGGCGCCTGCATTAATTACGAATCATACATCAACCACACAAGCATTTCCATTTACCTCAGCTGACTGACCAAAAAGACAAACAAATCAGTTATGGGAATTCACCTCTTAAATGCTGATAATGAAGTGTCAACCGAACATTGGGAGTCGAAAAAAAAAACAAGTCCCTTCAACAAGTAGCCACACAGCGCACCATCCAAAAATAACGAAAAATATTCCCAGCCTCTAAAACAAAACAAAAAAAAAAAAACACTTATCACTCGGACATCTGAGCCGGTCCCTATAGCAATCCAAGGAAGCAATCGCTTCCCGTCTTCCCTCAACAGCCGTCAAAGTCGAACGTAGGCACCTAAGTTTCTTCGAATTTTCAAATCATTCATCCGAACAACAAACCGCAGCGTATCGAACTTGTGTCGATATTTCGAAAATTTATGTCATCAATTGCAGCAGCCCGCCACCGATGTCGAGATTTACTGAAAAGGACCACGACGCGTATCTCTTCCCAACGATCTGACGATCTGAGCTGACCACGTCCACGCTATGGGCGATTCAATGGGGGATTATCGAATCATCATCAAGGTTATGGTTGTGGTGCTGCTTCTGCCATGTCATGTCATAAGCGCTTTCACAAAAAATTAATTTTACATTCGACTTGAACGACGATGACGATCATCGAACTATAATCGAATTTATCTGCTTTTGATTTATCATAAATCATTGGATTGCAGCCGCCTGGCGGCGCTTACAGTTGTTGGTAGCCCATACACGAGATGACGAAGATGATAATATCTCATCGTCGCATAATGAACCCCCCTCGATGTCTTGAGGAACGAACATTTAAACGTGTACGTCTCCATGGAATGCGATCGGTTTGAATAAATACACATCGATGATCGAATTCTTAATGAAGATCGAATTGATTTTTCACCGAATAATTAATATTATGTGGTTGTTTTTATTCTTCTTGCTTCTGTATGGTAGATGGGTCGATGGTGGTGCATCATGAACATGATGGCACTTAAAGTGAAATAAATTCATAGCGGAATGTCACGATGTTGCACTATTTTTAGCGGTGAATTTAATTAGCTCTAACCAAAGTTGGTGAGACTTGATGTGGGAACACCTTTTTGTACAGCTTCTTCTTCTTGGGATTTATAGATAACGCGATTAATGCAAATGCGTAGGCTACGTATCATCGTATTAGTAAAATGACCAAATATAGTTTTACGATATTAATATGCAGTGAAATCTCCCTTAGGCGGATAGCGACGGTGCCGACATTTCTGTCCGCCTAAGGGATTTGTCCGTTTAAGGGAGTTGTCCGTCTAAGGGATACGCACAATTTTTTTAAATAAATTATCTTTCTTTATCACAACATAAAAAAAAACCTTCTTTATTTGATGAACAAAACAAAAAACGATAACAATAAAGATTGGGAACACTCGCTGGGAGAATATTTCATAGATCTTCCAAATATTTCCTCAACGAATATAAATAAAATATGGAAATTGCTCCAACTTTCAAAATGGTGCCAAAAGCACCAAAAAGAACCGGTGAATTCTGAGTGATTTTATGGGACGATGGGTTAGGGCTTAGGGTATCCACAAAATACAGAAGATCTTTTGAAAATATACATACATACATACACATTGGGCACCGTAGCGCAAGTAGTTAGTGCGTCGGACTGCTGAGCCAGCGGTCTTGGGTTCGAATCCCGCCGCAAACATCTGTTACGACTGTGAGCAATACACAACAATTCGGTGTGAAGCTAAGGAGAATTTTTTCGTTTTTACTCCGTCTAATGGAATTAAAGTAAATAATTTCAAACAGATATGCTTGTCTGCGTCGGATAAAGGGAGTGTCCAGCTAACAGAACGTAAAATCTATGCAATCTGACATATAAAAGCTTGTTTATAAAAATTTGTCCGTCTAGGGGATATATCCATCTAATGGAACTGTCCGTATTGGGAGAGTTCACTGTATCTGTAAAATAAATTGACAGTTCGAAAAAAAATTCATATTTGGAAAATTGCATGTTCTTTTTATTTTTATTTTTTTTTTTTTTTCTTATATTTTCTTAATGTACAATTTATATTTATTTATAATTAAAAATAATATACAGACATTCATTCATTTCGGACACTCTATGTGTACATTAAGATCTATATAGAAGTTGTGATCTTATGTACGCTTATTTTAAAGAATTTGTTTTGTTTTTTTTTTTTAATTTTTTAACTGAGTGAAATTATATTATATATATATATTTAGAATATGTAATTCATTTTAATAGAAACTAAATTTAATATAATAAATTCAGTAAGCCTAAGAGTTTTTCTTTTACTATTTAACATGTAATACTAGATATTACTATACACATTTACTGATGGTTTTGTTTTGTTTTATAATTTACATATTTTTTCTTTACATTTTTTTATTTTATTTATTAGCTAAAATAAAACATTTTGGTCTACTGTAAGTTCATATGTTGTATTTTGCACAGAAATTATTTTATTGGTTGTTTTGAAAACGGGCTAGTTAAATTTACAGCGTTTCTGGCGTTGGGGCGACACAGATTTTATTTTTTTTTCAATTAAATATATTTTGTACAGTCTGAGATGTTATTATTTTGCTGCTCTAAATTAAAAGAAACTAGGTTTACAATTAACTGTGTTCACTGGATCTTCGTTTTATTATGTTTGAAGGGTTTTGTTTGGTACCTACATGCTGCTTTTTTTGTCACGAAATTGTGAAAGCTACCTTACGGTGCGTGCTTTCAGTAGGTAGGGAACGCGAAGGGCAAATAGACAAGTACTTAGTTCTATTCATATGCAAGTGTACATAAAAGCATTGATTTTAGTAACTACCTGTCTGTCAGATGTTTATGGCGCCGGTCGCTAATTCAAAGTCTTGCATAACTCACTTTGGATTGTTGTTCAGTCGCTACTAATACATTGAGATTGCCGAACTTAAAGATGACAGATTAAAGTAGGGATGTTAATGCAAAAAATACATCGATGTTTTAGTCGATTTAATACATCGAAACATTCCATTGATATATATGTAACGATGCATCCATTAAAAACATCGATGTTTTCGATGCATCGAATAAGATATCGACGGTACAATTTCTTATGCCCAATCATTGAAGTTCATGATTTCAAAGAAAAGAGCGCATATGAAATGAACTGAGCTTCGTGCGATTTATCGAAGGAAATACGCCGATGCATCGTTAACACGGCGTCTCCACGAGAAATTATTCATGTCTGCGCTCATGTCGGGATAGGAAAATGTCTAGTGGAGACCGCAATCGGTTAGACATATCTTCTATTCTGGCATCTCTGTCTGAATTTTCGGCCCGACATCTACATATGTCCGGATATGAACTGTCACTTTCGTTGAAATTTTTCATTCGCTTGAAGATTTTGGTAAATGCAGTTATTTTCAAGAGATAGTTTTGCAAAGCATTTTGTTTATTGTAAAAGTTCGAGAGTAATAAATAACCCAGATTAACCCAAAATGTATGTTTCCTTGTTTTCTCAATGTTTTTTTTAACATTTATGTGCTGTAATGCACTGAACATGTTTATTTTGCGGCATCGACATCTCTTCGCTGTGAACTGAACTCAAATGAAACGGCGAGACATGAAATGCCCACCACACAAAATTTGACGTTCGTTCCGCCCACATTGTTTTTGTGCTCGCCAGATATGTCCGACATGCACATGAATAATGTCGCGTGGAGACGCCGTGTAAGAAAAAACAACATCAGATTGATTCGATACATTAAATAATAAACATCGATGTTTTCGATGTATAGCGTGCAGCTCTAGATTAAAGTAGCACACTGAAATAAGTTCGAGTTGAAGTTTTGTCGAAAAGCTTTGCCAACTTTGGTATGGTATTTTTTTCAAATAATCGTATTGATTAAAATAGTACAGAAGTAGATATCCAATCGGAAGAGCAGCAAGAGAAATGTTTTAAATTATTCCAAAAAGCAAAAGAAATCCTGTAAATGTGTCAACTGATTCCGGAAAATACTTAAGCAACACCACCTCGCGCCGCCTGCGAGAATTTTCCAGCGATATTGCAATCTTCTAAGCTTGTAAACGTTATAAGACAATAGGCCAACCATCATGTGTAATGAGGAAGCCACAGTTCAATTCAATTCAACGTTTCCTGCACTAACGACCACACCAGAACGTCTACTTTCAGGAAATACTTCTTAAATCAACTCGAAACCAACCAATTTCTTAAACTTTCTTCATGGCTTGAAAGGAACAAAGTATGGTAACAGTTTTTTTTATCAAAAGCAGCAGCTTTAGACCAACGTTAGTGGAAGTAAGAGGCTTCCGTGTTAAAAATCAACGACTTATAGACAAAAATCACGGACAGAATTCAACTAGCTACATAGACTATATCCTTTTCTCCAACTTTTGACATTATTTAAAACAAAATTATTTACAGTTCCACTCTGTCTTCAATATCGCCTTCCTTTTCAGCTTTAATGCATGTACCCCTCTCATAATAAATTGTGTCCTTACAATTTAGAACCAATAGAGATCTTTTGAAGATTCCTGTACCTGTGCTTCTAAACCTGAAAAGAAAAAAACAAAGTTTTAAATTAAATTTAATTATCAAAACAAAAATATTCATATAAATCTAAACGTGTCTCTGGTGCGCTGCTACCAAAAGACACAAAGGTAAAGTCACATGTCAAAGGTTTGCCAACATATCGCCCTCGCCCTCTTACACACTGTTCAAGTGTTCACCCCATGGCAGGAAGTACCTTTTTTTAATAAAACTTTTATAATACGCTGTACACCGTCCGTCGTAAAGATGTAAGGATATTTATTAGCACAAAGGGTTGTTTGTATGTAGCATAGAGGTTTGAGGTTTGAGAATATATAAGTTTTTAAGTTGCCATGACATGCCAACGTTTAGCACACGAGAGGACTTTCCTCATCGCCTTGATGTCTCCAAAATTTTGTGTGTGTTCTTTTGTTAGTGTTAAGAGGGTCCGGTCTTTCGTCTCGACCCTATTTCTATTTCGCAGAGCTTCATGCATTGCGCATATATTTATTCGTAGGATGGTGTGTTTTTATTCGGATTGGATACTTTACATGGAAGCTCCCTTCCTTTATACATACGACTGCGAGAAGGGTGAATTTATTATCATTTCTCGGCGTAATAACTTTGGCTGAAAGGGCTGCCTCGAGTGAGGGTTAGTTCGGCAAGGGTGGCTCTGGCTATTGTTCGCATGGCATTCCGGGTGTACATAAAGTTTATGTGTGCAGCAGCACATAGCTGAACGTATTCTCGATTGTGTGCAAAACATGTATTGTAGAATTATTATACTTTCGTCCTGCGATAAGAATATTTATGAGCTCTCATATACACACGACGCTAGTTTGTTGGTTTGTGTATTCTGGCGCAGAGAAGCGAGTTGGAATTTTTGTTCCACTTTGTGGGTGGCAGGAGCGAATGAATTGACATTGCACTAGTTATGGGAGGGTAGGTTTTCAATTAAGGGACAATGGCGTTTCTTTGTTCTAGAAATATGTAGTATGACATTTTGAGCGAAATCTGCAACACGAAATGTTAGCTTCTTAATATCTATAAGGGGACATGGGGGTCTCCGGATCGACTAACAATCAACCAAATCGACCACATTGCGATCGACACCAGACACGCTTCCAGTATCCTGGATGTCCGAACCTTCCGGATGGCCAACACTGGATCGGACCACTACCTTGTTGTAGCCAAGGTACGAGTGCGGATATCCACAACGCCACAACAACGAAATACTGTGAGAAAGTATAATGACGAAAAGCTACAATCGCAAGACACCGCCAGAGCCTACAGAGAACGCATACCTATCCCGATCTCTCACTACGAGTCCTACCGCAGCAACAGCTAGTACAGAAGACGAGTGGCAACACTGCCAGCAAGCCATCATAAGTGCCGCGACCACCACCACGAAACCTCTGCTTTGGTGAAGAGTTCAGACTAGCTAACGCGGAAAAACAAAAACCCAGTCTTGATATATGTATGGAGCTAAAGCTTGGACCTTATCGAAAGCGGATGAAGATATCCTTGGTCGATTCGAGCGAAAAATCCTCCGTTAGATATTCGATCTCATTTGCGTTGACGGATTTTGGAGGAGAAGATTCAACCACTAACTGTACGAGCTGTACAGCGACATCTACCTGGTCAAAAAAACTGCGCATTAGGCGTTTAAGATGGCTAGGATATGTAGAGTGTATGTATGTACATCAACCCTCCGGCTCGGTGAATATCACCGGAGGATCAGCGCACCAGAAGACGACCCCGCATAAGGTAGAAAAGGACCTCAACTGACCGGGCTAACTGGAAAGGGTTGTTGATGGAGGTCTTGGTCCACCCCGGACTGCAGTAAGCAAGTAAGTATCTGCCCTATCCTGTTTCAGTTTAAAAGACAATCAAGCTGCAAATAAAATGTCGAAATCTTACCTGCCATGGTGGGGTAACTCGAGTACGCCGCCGCACTTTCCAGGGCATGAGCTGTTTGTTGATCGTGATGAAGCCTGTAAACATGTAAAAAAAAAGGAATACAATTTAATAGGTAAACCTGACCAGATCTCACAAAGAACAGCTCCCTTTCTTCAAAAGCAAACAAAACAAAAACTCACCTCGAACTATGACCGTACTGCTGGGGCAGGCGTAGCAAGCTACCGTATTGCGCCATGTTATGGTGATATGCGTGCGCATGTGCCGCGTGAGCGTGCGCTGCATGTGCATAAGATCCATAATGTGCCGCATGGGGCACCCAAGGATCCGTGGTGTAACCGCCATCAGTTGCATACAAATCGCTAACCTGTTTTCACAAACAAAAATCAATACCTAGTGAGATGTCATTATGGCAAAGGGTGTACGAGTGCTCGTATGTAGATGAAAAAATCGAATAAAGTCAAGAGAAAGATTAAACGAATCTCACCTGAGGATGCGCTGGTGCCGGCACAGGATGCACATAATTGCTATTCCAGAACGAAGGTGGGAAGTTTCTAGCTGATAATGGACTACATGCTTCTGAAAGAGACGAAGATTATAACGATAAATAAATCAAAATTTACCAGAGCGACAGAGATAGTACTCGTTTAAGATAAAGAGACAAACAAGTAAAAGAATAAGACAACAAAAATAAATTGTCTTTCCTCTCCCTTCAGCTAACTTGGAAGAGTTTTCCTCCGGAGAGGAAAAGAATGTCGTCGGGGTTTTGCTTTGATGTGTTCGATTCGCTTGTAACTGCGGCTACCAACGCACACACACGATTTGTATCTGCAACATGAAGCGAACACTATCTTCGAGTTATTTTCTGTGCACTTTTTTTTCTTGGTTTGGTTGGTTTCTTTTTTCTTCCCGCTTTACCATCACCATCATCTTTGCTACGCAGCAATAATAAAAACTCCCGATGAAGATAGCTTCTTCGTTCGTTTGAAGTTCGGACTAAGAAATACTTACACCTTTTGCTCCTCCAAGCCCCGAGTCCGAATCCGAGTCCGACTCCGAGTCGATACGTTTTGCAATACAACCAACAACTGGCAGTGGAAGAATTCATGTGGAATCTGTTAAGCGAACTCTTTTGAGTCATTTTGAAATTGTTAAAGCCGCCCGCTTAGAGACGGATAGTTCTGAAGAGGGGTCTCAAGTTCTTTTGCACAGTTGGCCTTCCGAATTATGTAGGTACCGCCAACGCATTTCGAGCGGAGAGCTACTCTTTCCTAACCTTGTCGGTGGGTGATAATTAATGGGATGACCCACGCTCGACTGGAATCGCACGGTGCACATCACATAAATGTCTCACTTAACTCTACGCCTTATTACATTAATTTGATTTAAATGACATATCGTTAGGGCATGTCGCAATCCCTCTGGTGTAATAAAAATACCAACCCCTTCCAGGAGATGGCAGTAGCGTTGCTGCTGCGCTTGCGTGCATTTTTCGGGGAAAATGTTTATATCGAAAAGCAAAAAAAAATCATTTACGAAAATAGAAGGAAATTCTTTGCACTCGATCCGGTAGACCGGCGGGCGGGGGTAATGGAAAATTATACGACGACGACATTTGTTCGTCGAAATTCCAACAGCAATACGAACAGCAGCAGCAGCAGGAGCAGAAAAGAAGTCGAATTATTTATCTTGTGTCGCATTGACAATCGTGCAGCGTGCCAGAGTTTACCGAATGGATGTCTTGGTCTCGCTCTTTTCTCGAATTGGGACGACAATACCCACTGTGGTGGATCTGGATAGTGGCACTGCGTATGAGTGATAGTAAATCGAGGGGCACTTTAAATGCCACCACCAAGGAATTCCCATAAAAACGGCATAGGATCACGCAGCAGTTGTGCGGAGCGTGCAGGAACAGAATTTCAATTACCAAAAAATAAATAGCTAGATGCATATCTTCCCCATGCTCCCCATTTGCTCCCGCATCCATCAATGGGATACTGGATGCCTTTCTATGGATAACTTCTAAGATCTTATTTATACGATCGTCGCTACCAGCCAGCGCAGCGGCGCGGCGGAGAACGAAAAGACCAAAGATCGGAATGTCAATGGGTGCATTTCGAAATGCGCTCTCTGCATACAAGTTGAATGGCGGGAAAATACACGCGCATACACACATTTTTGGGAACTACAAAGTATAGATACGTCGTCAAATTCGGTTTTTATAAGCTTCGTAATTTTTTTTATTATACGACAAAGAATACAGAAAATAGTATGCTGCATGAATGGTATCAGCAGAGATGATCCTTGTAAATCTGGAAACTCCTGTGACACTTTTCATATGAGCTATTTGTTTCTTTTTTCTTTCTGCTCAAGAATACAGTTCCTTGAACTGATGTGTTGAGACCAGAAACCGACACTATTGATAGACACTTATCGAACTGTTCGTGCCATTCCCCAGCATTTTAAACTTTGTCGTTTTCTCTTACAACTAAATTATACCAACAAAAAGGCCGATGTCAAAATTACTATTAATATGTCCCAACTATGTAAATAGGTGAGCACTGTGGTGTAGTGGTGAGTGCATTGGTAAATGCCGGCGTTCAATCCCAGCAAACACCAAAAAGTTTTTTCACGGTGCCACCTCTTTCGAATGTCTGACAACCAATCATTTGTCACGATGAGCTTCTCAACTTGTCGTTCGGAGTCGGCAAAAAAATGCAGGTCCCTTCCATTCGTGCGAAATATAATACGCTACGCACACACAAATGGTCGCGAGAAGTAGGCCCTGGTTCACCCCGAACTATGGTGCCACCTAAAGAGAAAGAGTATCGTTGTAATAGCGAAACAAAAAGACCCCACAGAATCTAAGGCCTTCAACAAAACGTAGTAGAATCATTTGTATACAAACGAACTTATCATCTAAGTACTTATGACGGCAAGTACCTACACCGAAAGTAGGTATAGTTCTGGCATGTTCTCAATCCTATACTTGTCACAGAAAATAAATATAAAAAGAAGAAGAACAGGTAGCTGCGTACTTTATCAAACAATGACAGAGGACACGAAGTCAGTTCCATTTCAATCTTTAGTTCCGCCTCTTTCACTGTTATCTTCGTCGTGGGATCAATTTCTTTTTATCTGTCATCAATGCAAGATAACGCGACTCATTTGACATTTTTAAACTCTCTAAATGGGTGGTCAGGGTCGCTTTATGAAAAGAAGGAAAACGCGGTATATTCATCTTGGAACGTATTTTTTATTAATAATAAAACTCAGCAAGTGTCAAGTTCGAAAAGTTCAAATACTTTCATAATTACACCCGATTCTTCGAAGTACGTAGTCATGCTATTCTTGGTAATCTTAAGAGCCCCTGAAACCTGTGGTATTACCTTTTGGTGGCGAAAGTAATTTGACCGATTTCAAGCAGCATATCCCGGATGCCACCGCAAACCGAAATAACACATAATGCAATCATCTCTTATCTTTCTCTCTCTCTCTTTTTCTATAAATGATTGTCACTACACCGAATGTCATTCTATAAATGCATCGTGCAATGAAAGAAATCCCAATTGGAATTTCGTCGGCAAATTCCTATCCTAGCATCTATATAATTAAACTCACTGCTGTGTGGCTGTGGCAGCAGTTGTTTCTGTTTTTGGACTTATTCAGCGAAATCTTATTTTTAGGGGTTTTCGATTTTCGGTGTGACATACCTTTACACTGCGCATGATGGTCACAAGTCTAAATCCGATTCACTTCGATGACGGTATTTTCGTCTCAAGTGAACTTTAAATTTATGTATGTACTCGTATTTATCGCACACACAGGCACAGTATTGATTTGTAAATAGCATCGAAGTCGACCACTTATAGGTATTCACTTCGTGACCTTGGTAATCGTTGGCTAGTGATTGAATATTCTTCGAATTTTCGAACTTCAACACGTTCGTGTTGTTAGTATGCAAATGTCCTTTTCCGGCTCATCATGGAATGTGTAATTACTCAATTGAAATCTGCGCGGATAGAGAAAACCCTTGCGGTACATTTTTTGAATATTAAGTAGCCAACACCGCAGACATTGTTGGTCGTTAACTTTTGCAGCGACGACGATGACAGCAGCGGCAGTAAAGATTTATGGTCCAATAAACAGCTGCTTTATGGCTTAATTGAAAATCGCTTAAATCTGCTTGTTTTGCTTATTATTTAATTAATTCTCATTCTTGTCAAATGGCGACAAAATTGCCATTAACAAATTCACAAAAAAAAAAAAATACCCGAACAGAGAAACTAAAATCAGCCTGACAGATCCTACCGCCTGACATCCCCGAAACAATAATTTATGCAGCCGACCGCATTAATTTATGAACGTCGCGGAAAGTGTCAGTTTTATTTTCGAAAACGCAACTCTCCAGCACCGCAGAGATGGCCCAACAGCTTCCTAAATCATTCAGAGTCAATCAAATGGAGCAATTCGCTGAATTAATGCCTTTTACTCCAATTGTGCCCAAGCCCATCGGAGATAATTCAAAGGCAATGCACGCTACGTACATATGTTCGTTCATCTATGAGTAGTTGTCGCCTAGTCATACACGATGTGGTCCTTACAACTCAACCGCTTACATGCAAATTGAGTGCTAACCACCACCCAGTCTTCATACTCATTAAGCAAACTAATTATTTTATAAATCATATGCGCTCTGTCGTTGGCTGCCGCCCATCTTCCTCTTTGGCAAATCTAACATTTTAATTTATTGTTGGCGACTTCTTTTGACATATCAAAAGCATGTCAAATGGCTGTCAGTGTGTGTGGTAAACATTTGTTGGGTGACAACGGGGGGTTTGTTGTTCTGGGAATATGTTTGCCTTCTTTTTTTTCATATTTTGGATAATAAGGAGGATTTTATTTTTGGTGTCATTCCGCTCAATGACAGGTAGACAGAACAGACACTCTTGTTGTAGTTACATCTGTCAAAGGCGTAATGCGCTGTCATATCGCTCGCGCTGTGTTTGGCTTTTGCATTGAGTCGCAACGAGTACCGTGTGGCATTTTTAATTGCTGCGAAACAATTTTTGGCCCATGATGGAACTTTAATTGAAATGTTTTTGTAAAAATATAATTATGATGTGGGTCTGTGTGAATTGTGTAAATTTATTTAATGACGTGACCTACATAGATAAGAGGCATATGGGGACACTTACCTTTGCTTTCTTTGTTACTAAAATTAAGTGCCCTAGAAAAGTGCTCGTCGACAACACTTGCCGTGTCACCGGAGTAATTTGTGAAGACAACGCAGGATGCTGAAATGTATTGCGCTCTTGATTGCTGGCCTTGACTGCTCGCACTGTCCAGGGGGTGATCTTTAGCGGTGGTTTGATGGCGAGGAGAATCTGGACCCGATGAACATGAGGAATCGTTGTGATGCGCTCCGACAAGTCTACCTACGATAAAAACAAAAGTAGCATTATAATGAATTCAAAACTGTTAACAATTAAATTATACCCAGATTCGAGATGTCAGCAAAGTTAGATTTTTCTAATGAATTTTGAAGCAAAGGAATAACTTAAAAGATTGCCAGAGTGACACTTGCCCAACTAAATATGGTGCTGGTGGTGTGCATTTACATATACAGTAAAACTTGTAAATAGTGGAATGCTTCGGTGCACATTTTATTTCTACTATTCGCAACATTTCTACTATTCGCAGGTTTTTCCACAATCGGCAACCTAATTTCTTTTATTATTTTTCGATAAATTTTTATATCGGAGTTCAGAATGTATACTTGCTGAATGCAGCCGCTAGCAGAATGAGACACACACGAAAAGAAACAGTTGAAATGTCAAAATTGTCGGAAAAGGAAACGAAGCCGAGAAAATGTTAATGAATTTTGGCGCGTTCATATCTTGATTCTGCTATTGAGGAGTGAATTTGCATATGGAAAAAAACAAAATTCATTGAAAAATGTTCCAGTATTCAGATATATATTATATATGTCCGCCAATAGAGCGAAATAAGAGTACACTTAGAGCTGCATCATACTACCTTGATCAAAAGGTTGCAGGAAAATACAAGTTTATTCTTTCGAATTATTGATTATCGATATTGCCCCCTTCAATGTAGTCTCTATTGACTAAAACGCACCTTTGCCCGCGCTGGTTCCAATCCTCGAAAGAATTTTTATAATCAGATTTTGGTATAGCATTCAGAGCCATCTTCGATTTTTCTACTAGGTATGTATATCATATCGGCTGCTAAAGCGGTTTCTTGACTCGATCGAACAGGAAGAAAACGGATCCATAAGCCTACCACTGCGTTCCTTATCCTCAATGGACTCACGACCACTTTTGAAGCGTTTGTGCCACACATAAACGTTTGTTTTCGATAAAGTATCGTTGCTGAAGCAGCGTTGAATCCATTTTTAACAGAAAATTTGATGCAAACTCGTTGTTGCAAATTTGTTGATTCCATTTTTAAAATTGTTAAAAAAAAAACGAAAACACACACTGAGGCAAACAGCGCAGCGTAGCTTTTACAAATATCGCTATAACGCTTAAGTTAATATAAAAAAAAGTCAATATAAAAACAAAAAAAAACTCAAATCAAATGACTGAAAGCGCCATATGGTAGTCAAACTTTTTGATGCAGGTAGTATTATACTTCATTTTATATTTCAGATGCAGTACTAGATCAGTTAATTTGTGATATTTTGGACAACATTTGACATTCGGTGAATGAGAGTATCATATAAGAACGCCGATTCAAGCAACTTAACAAGAAAAATCAATTTTCCTTAATTCGTAAATCTACTACAAATCTACTACTGTCTTGGTTTCCCGCTGAGTTAGCGGGACCTTTTTTTTGGATAGTGTCCATCGCCGGTCCGCTGACTTCTGGTACTTCTTCACTTTCTTAATTTATTTTGTTCGAAAAAAATGACATTCTTAACTTTTTCCTCGACCGAGACTTGATCCTCATACCTCTCGGTTCAGAGACAAAGATCTACTTACTTAAAATTCGGTAAATGAGGTAAGAACGCAGATTCAAGCAACTTAACAAGAAAAATCAAATTTTCTTAACCTTCATCTCATCTTCAAAAAAAAATCACGTTGTCTACCCTTGTGTGCAGTTTTCTACACATATGGAATTTAAGTGCGTTTTCCATGAATTTGATTTTTTTTTTTGGTTAAAATCAACCAAACAAATTGTCGTTTTAATTTTATTCTAAAGAAACAAGTGAAAATAAATTCAAATTAGTTTTCTTGAATGCATTTTATACAAACATTTCGATTATGTTGGTTTTTACAATCAGCTTTTGTGCAAAAACAACAAATTGGCTCATATAATATATTATTTTTGGTGGAATTTTCTTCATTGTAAACGTGACATCTTGTACTGCCTTTTATTTATAGTAGAACCTAGAACGCGTCGTGATCGTTCTGATGGATTTAATAAAGATGATGAAGATGATGCAGAAATATACTCTAAATATTGTGCTGGTAAACTTTCTCCTGAAACTTTTGCAAGCAAAGATGCTGATAATGTCGGTCTTCTTCTTCTAGCTGCCATATGTGGTTTTGCAAGTGAATTCTTAGTTCACTTTCATTCGTGTTGCTATTTTTTTGTGTTGATTGCCAATTCAAGTTCACTTCATTGAAAATAATTAATGAATTCATATCAGAAATATCAACCATATTTTGCTATGACAGCCATTGGCCGTCCATTTGTTTTTCTTTTACAGCTGTAGCAAGGAACCATTTTGGCAATTGTAGCTACATCGCCTAGATATGAACATAATTGTAAATCGAATGAGAGAAAAAAACATTGACTTGAAATTTGAAAAGGCAGTGTATATGAATAATCCTTCTGTTTTATTGTAATACTCTGTTATTCATATTTCACCAGATCCAATTTCAATAGAGTTTTGCATTGTACTTTGCAATACAGTACATTTGTTTTTCATTCCAATGAACGAAACAAGTGTCAGTGTTGTGGTTGCAACATATTCGAAACGATTAGTTTGAAAACCTTACCGTATTTAGCTTGTGAATACACATTAGCATTTGTATCAGCAGAATCTCTATCATCTCAATATATGTACATAGTAAGTCATCGTTATCATAAACATTTTCTTCTGGCACAAATTCGTCATCTCTGTCTCCAAAAATATCACTATCATCACCATCACTTTCATTCAAACATGCTTCAATTTCCTACTAACTTGGTCCCGACATAGTTCTTTTTTATTACTATTGAATTCACAATATATTTTCGAACGTTGTTCACTTGCGAAAAGATTCAATACAAATGAAATTTTATATGAATTGCACTAAGTTTCCATATGTGTAGAAATCTACACAAGAAGGTAGACAACGTAATTTTAGCAATAACAACCGTCATGACCATTTTTTATAAGGTTGTTAACAAAGTCAGAAGATTCCAAAACTTTTCAATTAGCGGTTTTCGAAAAAAGTAAGAAAAAAAGTTGTTTTTGTGTAGTTTTCTACACAAGGATGAGATGAAGGTTAATTCGTAAATCTACTACAAATCTACTTACTTACTTAGTTGGCGCTACAGCTCGAGGTGAGCCGGGGCCTGCTTCTCGCAATCATTTGTGTGTGCATGTTATATTTTTGCACGAATGGAAGGGACCTACAGTTTTTTGCCGACTCCGAACGGCGAGTTGAAAAGCTTAATCGTGACAAATGATACTCTTTGATGCTTGTCAGGCATTCGAAAGAGGTGGTACCGTGAAAAAACTCTTTTAGGTGTTAGACCAGGCCAGGAGTTGAACACGGGCAGCACGGCCAATACACTAACCACCACTGCCACGGCGACCACTACAAAATCTACTACTACAAATCTACTGCTGTGTTGGTTTCCCGCTGAGTTAGCGGGACCTTTTTTGGATAGTGTCCATCGCCGGTCCGCTGACTACTGGTACTTCTTCACTTTCTTAATTTATTTTGTACGGGAAAAATGACATTTTTGACTTTTCCCCGGCTGAGACTAATTTACTAATTACTAATTACTGCACCACTAATTTTAGTCGTATAACCACTACGAGAGTCGGGAAGCGACTGACTCACCAAACTACCAATGCCATTTGATGCACTTTTAACGGTTTTGTAGATTACATATCTGATAGTCTACAAGCTAAAAATAAAAAATATATTTAAAAATGCTGACTGTCAGACAAGAAACCAACATACAAGCGAATGTCACTGTCATGACTGACAAATATTAATCATCAAATGATTAATCGGAAACTAAAGGAAACAAAACGCAAACATTATTAATTCCGTGCATTGAAATATATTCATTGCGCTCTGTGACGATCTCCATCAGATTCATACAAAACATTTTCATGCTTGTTTGGAAAAGTTAATGACATGAAACAATCTCAAAAATGTGCAAATTAATTAGTCGCAGAAAACATTTTTGGTATTTGAATGGTCTTCACACCACAGTTGAAGTAGCGCGTATACTTTAGCGTCGCGACACGGCTTCTACTCTTCAAGCACCATTAGTGATGCACGCGAAGAAAGAGAGAGACACAATGGTCAACTAACAGTTTGGTATGCAAATTTGATCCGACTTTATTGGTACATTAATAAAAACAAAAACAAAACATAAATAAATAAAACAAACAAACTGTGATCAGACATTGAGAGTTCCTGGAGCAGCGGTAGCAATGCTTGCCACCGCCGCTGCCGCAGCAGATGGAATCTAAAATATGCCAACGATTCCGAATGATAAATTCTTGAAATATTTTTACGTGAATTTTTATTATCAATGTTTTTTTTATTCACGCTCATTCGCGTAGTTCGATAGTTGTGTTGGCAACAACGGTGGCGGCGCGGTGGACATCTTGTACACCTGAGTGGACATGGACATGGTTTACACGCGCGCACCCACTGTTGAAAGCCGCACATCTTCATGTCATTTGACATTTGAGACAGTAGGTCATACCTCGAAACGAAGGGGGCGACTATAGTGGAGTAAAATAAAGGAAAATAAAAAATGTAGTCGTGAATTATTCAGCAGCACGGAAGGGGTGGTTGGCAGTAGCAGACCCTCAATTCGTAATCAATTTTCAATGCCATAAATGCTGACAACATATAAATTTGCAAATCAACGAACGACTGACTTCCGTTGACATTTTCATGATAGGGTTTCGCGCGGCTTTCGCTCAGCGACAGCGGTATCTGCGAACTGTCAGTATCTGGAAATGAAATGCCAACTATTTGCGTTCAGGTGTTCGAAGTGATGAATTTATGATGGACAACATTTCATTTAGCATGGAAAGTTAAACGTTTTTTTGATAAAGTACCTGTTTTCGGCATGAGTGCGCGTGCAGTTTTTTGTTTTATTGTTTTGTTTTCGACCGATTGCAGTGCACCCGTGAAAGTGCAACCGACTGACATCAATTCGATTAGGCAAACTTATACTTTAAAGGGCTGTTAGTTAAGTGAATTAAAATTAATTCGCATATGATATGACAGTTGTTAGAATAAAAATATTTTTTTACAGTTTTTTTGCCTGTCAATGGTTAGTACTCGCGTAGGTACTTTTTGCAGCAAATATGTGTTTTCTGTCAAACTTCGAAGAGTGGGGTCGAAATGCTCTCAAGAATACGAAAATTACGAAAAAGTAAACGAACGCGTTGAACCATAACAAAAATTAAACATATATGTGATTTGACAGATTTGACAGTTTTCATATATCTGCCCAAAGAAATTCCTTGTGCTAAAGTTCGTAGCTTGGGGAAATTTCTTACTCTCTCGTGAGCACTCTCTTTTACGAAAAACTACGAAATTTTTGCAAACGCGAACGGGTTTTCGTCACTTTTCGTGGATTTTCGTAGTTTTTCGTAGTTTTAGGAGCGTACACGAGTGGTAGGAAACTGATCTGTTAACCTGTCAAAAAATAAATTGAATATTCAAAGCTTACCTTCATTGTCATTTCGCGTCGTCCCCAGATCCTCCTCTTTGGTTAATGTTCTACTATGTAGGGAATTACTACTTCCAATTGGTAACGCTGATAAACTAGAGTTGGTATTTGCGCTATGCGCCGCCGCTACAGCTGCTGCTGCTGCATTTGCACTAACTGAAGGTGGAAGTATCGGACTGCATGGTGAATGTGAACTACCCGACGCACTGGATGAAGCCAACGGTACACCCGAGGCTGAATATAAATCTTGGTTAAACTGGAAAAGAAAAAAAAATTGAAAAAGTTGTTTATTCTTTTCTTATTTTAAGAAAATAAATTAATTCTGCGTTCTTGTGACCAAATTCCCTAAAATGTTCAAGCAATTCTACATAGATGCGTTAACCTAAACATAGAGCTGTCACTGTTTATAGTGATGGTCGCATTTGTATAGTTCTTGGTAAGAACAGAAAAAAAATCGTGTGTATTATTATTACTATTATTATGAATTCTTTATTTTAAACAAATCGTGTGTATAAACTACGCGCTTGGATGATATTTAGGATTTTCTTCAAACTTTTGCAAAGCCCCATCGGCTTAAGCGCTTCAAATGAACAAGAGCCTTCAATTTTTAAGTTAGTTTGATCCTGTAAGGGTGTAGGCTAAGATCTTTACAAACAATTCGCCACAATGTGCACTGAGAGATGCCCAATTCGGCGTGCAATACTTTTGGTACTTCGTAACATCGAAGCTTGTTAAGTGCTGCCGCGAAGAGCTAAAGGTACTCGGCACGCAGCACAACGTAAAGCTCTGCTGGGTCCCTGGTCACAGCGGGATACCAGGCAACGAAACCGCAGATGAACTGGCCAGAAAGGGCTCGGCCCTAGATATAGAACAAGCAGATGGGACGGTTAAACCTCCTCTCTGTAACCTTCGGGCCAGAATCGAACAAAAATCAGCAATTGAAGCGAACAACAGGTGGAAATCACTTACCACTTGCGAGGTATCAAGAAGATTGTGGGCAAAATACAACGAAAAAAGAACAAGAAAGCTCCTACAAAAAGACAGGAAATCGTTGTCAATTCTTATAGGAGTGCTAACTGGTCACAACGCTCTAAGATACCACATGAAAAAACTACGACTAAGTGACGACGACATTTGCTGGGGATGCGGTGATGAGGAGGTACATGAGGACACAACCCATTTCCTCTGTCACTACTCTAACCTCTGTCAACTCAGAAATAGAACCCTGGGCAAATTCTTCTTTGAAGACATTGACGAATTATCAGATGGATCACCATCTCACCTGCTTCAGTTTGCCAGGGCGTCAGGATGGCTGATACCAATACATTTGAACCACGGGTGGGAACACTTTATGGGTATCACGATGGGTCCACAGAGACCTAAGTGTGATGGGGATGTAACAGTTCTTACAAGCCCGCTAACTTAACCTTACCTAACCTTGGTACTTCGATCGGTGGGTTGTCGTACTGGAACAAAAACATTCAATAGTGAATATGTTGACTCGAATTTATTTCCAAACGTTGCTCGTTCGTGAACTCCACAATGATAAGAATATGAACATAGACTGGCGATTTGGCATTGACAGATCATAAAACACCCTTTATAAGAATAATTAAAATTTCGAATTGCTAAATGATAATAATGGCAATGGGGCTACCGACTGTGGCCATCTCGTTTACTTTAACTGCCTCACAAGTTGTAGATTTATCTGGTGATGGTCGGCAAAATCTATTTAATAATAGAGTAGGTTAAGTTAGGTGGCTATAGGCCGTGCTCGGTAGGATTCACTTTTCACAATCAATAATATCAATGTTGATAATCTCCTCAAAGGCAGGCTGTAGGAATCCCCCCCTTGAATTGTAATGGAAGCAATTTTGAAAATCTACGAAAAGGGTGAACAGAAATTACAAAAACAAAATCACGCCACGTGGATTTTTCTTTTCCCCTTTTTTTGAAGATAAGTCAATCGATAAATCAATGAATAAAAAATTAATAAATAAATAAATACATACATAAATAAATAGATATATAAATATTTGCCGCTCTATTCTCTGCTCTACTCCGTTCACGTTTCATTTTACCGTAGGTAAAATTTTTCGCGTTTCACTTCAGTGTTACATACTGTTACATACACTTTTGTCTAACGTGCGTATAGAAGTTTTACTTTCAAGTAAGTTGTTTCACTGTTCCCCTTTACAAGTACATATTCAAATGACTTTTTATTTCGTTACATCTCTTGTCATTCAGACAGCCACCACAAGTTTAACAAAACCACCAGTGTAAACCCACAATACACACCACTTAATAGCGAGTCGATTATAAGGCAAATTTTCTTCGAAAATCGTCTCATCATGCAACCCAAATGTAAAGATTTAATTAGTGGTTTTTTCTGAAACAGGAGGGGTGTGCTCCCAATTTCCATGGTTCATTTGGAATACTAAGCCTCTTATACATAAATGTAGGTATTATCCTTTCACTTATCCATTAAAGATTTCAGCTGCGGTAACATACACGAAACGAACTGACTTTTGTACAAAACGTCTTAACTCGAGCGATGTCATCATAAATCAAGAACTTTTGTGCGCGCTCTTGCAGCAGTGACACAACTGTTATAACCCTATTCACATTGAACACGGGGGCGCGACTGCGAGACATTAACATTTTAGTATTTTAACACAAAATGCATAACATTCGATAAAAATAACGCGACCCGGCGCCAATTGTACTAACGAACACGTGGTGGTTGAGGTAACTGGAATGCTCTTAAAACAAATGAACGCAAATGAATACCGAACCGAGAAGTTATTGCCTATAAATTCTAAAATACCGTCAGGGGAACCAGCCCATTATTAACACTTTTTATCGGCATATCGACCCTAATCGGTGGCACACATTAGCCACAGAATATCACTAATGCGTTGACTAAATATTATAATCATTAGGTGCTTCAGATTTTGGAATGTAACCAAGAAGAAAGAGTCTACATATATTGTGAGTTGCACTTAAAGTGTTGGTAGGTAGCGTTCAGGGGAGACACCATAAAAGTGGGTATGTTTGGTGATTATTGGATTTGACAGGAGGTTGTCATTATCATTATCATTGAGCTTTGTAATGTGATGTCTATCAGACTTAAGATTAAGGATTAGCGATTATGTGTTCATTTATAAATAACAATTTATTTTTATATTTAATATGGTTGTATTTATGTCAGATGCCAAAACTAAATATTGATGCACATATTTTTGCTCTCATCAAGTTTAAGATGAAATGACATAATGCAGGCTAGACTTATATGTACAGTGGTGGCAAACTAAATAGCACGATTATGCATTTTGATATTTTATCCTCAATTTGGGCGAGAAAATGCAATTTATCCGAAATTTTCTGCCATAAATTAATTTGTCAGATAGGGTAAATTCGTGCATTATGTGGCGCACTTTTTTTGTTTCAATTATAAAAAATAAGAAAATCAGAACAAAAATAAGTTAAATAAATATAATAATTCAATGATTTAAACAGAGAAAAAGTAAGGTTGAACATTTTTTACAAAAAAATGCCCTATGCATGGGGCAATATGACGCATCCTCTTGCTGTCTGTACTCGCGGTTTGATTCGCAACAGCTATCACAAGTGTTTTTGAAGGGAGAACAAGAGTCGTGGGACCACTTGCGACTTATTAAAGTTGTGACTTGGCCTGTATTTGTCTGCCTCTTCAAAGTCCATATAGAACAGCACTTTTTTGTTAGGAGCGAATCCATACGCATGTAGTTTTCTTACCTTAGCGACAATTTTCAGCTCGTTTTCTACTCCTAGGCATGTGGGAGCACATAAACTTCCATTCGATTCGTCATAGTTCTAGAATCTTAGTACCCATTCTTTTTACATACCTTACATGCGAAATCCATAAGGGCGAGAGTGCGCCATAATGCCCCTACGGCAAGTGCGTCATATTATAAAAAAGACGCATTTGCACAAAACTTAAAAAAAGCACCAGATTTTCTTTTACTGTTAATAATCAATTCCGCAAAGAAAAACCAGTATAATTCACTTCACTTCAGTGTGTACACTAACCCCGTGCGTTTTATACTTACGGAGCCACACGCAAATGAAAAAGTGCCAAAAATATATGCAGATGACAAAAGTGGAGTATTTTTTAGTTTATTATTTTTTTCACTTGTACGAAAAACTCGCAACAGCTTTAGAACTTGACATGGCACTCTATCAAGGAAGACTCAAATTTCTCATCATTTTATTTTCTATAAGCAAATCGGATATATGGTATTTACAAGGTGTGCCATAATGCCCGAAGTTACCCTGTAACAGAGTATCTTTTTATTTATTTATTTATTTATTTCATCAAATCTACTGTTTTCTTTAGATTACTAGTACAAATTCCAAATATATACTTAGAACTACTTTGAGACTAAAACCACCGGCAATGGAGCTCTAGAACTGTATAATTTATTCTTAAATGAACTCATACTGAGATAAAAATCTTAAAGACTACAATAATTATGTACATATGTACATATATACAATATATAATGATTTCTTAGAACTCTCGATGGAGCATATAATCCAATTAATGAAAGGAGAAAATGGCAAGCCATATGACAGTTAATCAAATCGCGAATAAACATAATAGAAAAGTATTGCCTTCTTACGAAAAGAGGTAAAATTCCAAATAATTTGCACCTCGTCTCATAAGAAGGCATTTCGATATTCCAGCCTAATCTACGCTCTGCAATTCTTGTCAAATGTTTTTGGATCCTCTACGTACTACAGTACCCGAGATAAGATCTGACATTTAAGAGTATGGGGATCTTGAAAGTCTTTAGAATTGCGTAGTATAGATCCTAGCATTGAGTTACATACCTTTGCCCACTAAAAAATCAATATATGCCTAACAAAGCTAAATTTGGTGTCGAAAACTCTAAGATCTTATTTGGAGAAAATAAAGAACAGTGAAACATTGCCGATCATTTATGTCAAAGGAATTGGGGAAAGGTTACGACAAAATTAAGGCTTTGACATTTTGAACCATTTAGCTCGCTGCTCCATCAAGATCGGTAATGACCTCACCTTCTTCGATGTCAAAAAAGGATTCAGACAAGGTGACGCGCTATCATGCAACTTCTTCAACATCATACTTGAAAGAATTGTTCAAAACTAACTAGCCAACACACAAGGGACGATCTTTAAAAAGTCCGTTCAACTACTTGCATACGCCGATGATATTGACATCATTGGTAGAACACAGCGAGCTGTCTCCGGGTTAAGCGGTAAACGAGGGCAAAACAAAGTATATGCTTTCAACGAAAGGGGACACTCAACATCGACGAATTAGACAGAACGTCACAATAGACAGCTGCAACTTCGAGATAGTAAAGGACTTTGTCTACCTCGGCTCTGCCCTAACATCAAAAATCATATCTCGCCAGAAATCAAACGAAGAATTACTCTTGCCAACCGCTGTTTCTTTGGGCTAAGAAGGCAATTGAGTAGTAAAGCCCTTTCTCGATTGAATAAGAAGACTTTATATAAGACCCTCATCATCCCAATCTTGCTGCTGAAAGCATGGACTCTATCGAAAGCG